>CM067844.1:269404409-270654409 GCA_034509565.1 Triticum monococcum | reverse complement strand
TGGAAAGGAATGATTGAGCCTGGCCTCAACATGGAAATCCAAGAGTGCCACTTAAAAGAGGAGTTGATTTTGGTCGAAATCGATATAAAGATCACAGGAATCGGATGCATGGTTTGGAAATGACAAGCAAAACAAATATGGCACCGGTCTGTGATTAACAGCACGAGACCACCTAAAGGCATCGCGAACAACAAGCTACAACACTCTAACATAGCGAAAAATTACATGGAAGGGATCCACTCAAGATGCTTGACAAAATATGAACACTGAGCTACGGCTAATTCAATCAATAGCAGGTTCAAACAAGCATGGCAAAAGTGCAAAAGATAACAGGTTTCAGACTTGGTGAAATTAACAGCATGTCAGGAATTTAACATCAGGAAGCAATGTTTAGAGCACGAAAACTACATGCTATAGGAACATATCAAGGAAAAGCAAGGTATGGCATGAAGCTACTCAAAGCATACAACAAAAGTCCCTTAGTGACCATGACCCAAAAGGGATCAGAAAATACAATTGCAAGCTTGTGAACATAGCAATTATCATTAACAGAGTCAGACTTAGTGAAAAATTGGAACATGGCAAAACAGATATCATGTAGGCATGTTTACGTGCTCGATGCACTCACCACGGGGCACTGCATGATAAACTAAGCATACACCCAGCAAGTAGACATGGCATAGAAGCTAGACATGGAAAGAACAACAACATAGCAAGCACGTATCAACTAGAACAAGCTCGGCAAAATTGCTAAACATGTTAACAATCTGCCAGGAACATTTTATAGTAAAAGTAGAGCTCGATTGAGTCAAGCTAGGGTGCTCCATAAATGCAAACAAAGACATGGGTGGATAGAGCACCACAATATCTACAAAACATCCTTACTGATCTTGCAGAAAAGAGACACGGATCACTAGGTATCAACAAGAACATAGGGCATAAAAATAAGGACAGGGCAGAGACTTAGAATATCTCTAAGTCCCTGAAATCAGCAACATTAAGTAAGCTACTTTGCATGCTTGTGCTAGTCACCACAGAGATCGCAAAAATACATGGCATGGCATACTTCAAAACACATGTAGAGCTCAAGATCATAGGATGCACACATTAATCATGGCAAAAATGACAAAAGTGCAAATGCTGATAACAGATCTGAAACTAACATCACATAGGCCTCTTCCAACATCATTTCGGCATCAAGATGAGCTCAAATAAAAATGATGCAATGAGATGAAATGGATTACTCGTCGAGAGGAACATTTCGATACGCTACACGCATGAATTGGAGCAACGGATGCAGAGTTATGTGCGATGAACAGAGGCACATGAATCTGGAATCTCAGGACTTAGCAGAATTTCAGTGAGCGTCAAATAGTACAAGTTGCACGGGGGCGGAGGATAGCTGGGCGCTCACCATGGGCCTGGCCCAATTCAGCCAAGAGGCGGCGCGGGCGGGAGGAAGCGGGCCGAGGATGCAGGTGGGCCGGCGAAGAGGCCGTGGCCCACGCGGCGTGATGCGGGCTAAGGCCCACGTGGGGAGGTGGCGTCGTCCTCCCGTGCTCCTCACAGGTAGGAGGCCATGGCGGTGATGCAGAGGCCAAGGAATGCCGGCGGCAGCAGGGTGGCTACTCCGGCGACTACGACGGGCGCGGAGGCCGGGAATGGGTGCAGCGGAGGGCGCAGAGAGCAGATCCGGGCGTGGCTCCTCTGGATCCGGTCGGAGGAGAGAGGATCGGGACTCTGGCGATGGTCTCCGGTGATGGGCTCCGATGCTTGATGGCGCCAGAGCCACAGCGGCGTCGCGAGGTTGGGGGCGAAGGCGGCGGGGCTCGGGCGCGAGGAACCGGACGCCTCGGGCTCCCGACGCGGAGCGGCGATGAGATGGGCCCGTGCAGGCCCGATCTGGGTTCCGCGGGCCGGCGGCGGGGCTGGAGGAGAGAGAGGCCGGAGGCGCTGACGTGTCGTGCTGTGGTTGGCCGAGGAGGGCGGCGCAGAGAGCAGATCCGGGCGTGGCTCCTCCGGATCCGGTCGGAGGAGAGAGGATCGGGACTCTGGCGATGGTCTCCGGTGATGGGCTCCGATGCTTGATGGCGCCAGAGCCACAGCGGCGTCGCGAGGTTGGGGGCGAAGGCGGCGGGGCTCGGGCGCGAGGAACCGGACGCCTCGGGCTCCCGGGGCGCAGCGGCGATGAGATGGGCCCGTGCGGGCCCGATCTGGGTTCCGCGGGCCGGCGGCGGGGTTGGAGGAGAGAGAGGCCGGAGGCGCTGACGTGTCGCGCTGTGGTTGGCCGAGGAGGGCGGCGTGGACATGTCCAGGCACGGAGAAGAAATGTCCGGCGGCGCGAGGCAGGAGGAGCTAGGGTTTGTACCGCGAATTTCGGAGGGGGATCACATATATATATATATAGGTAGAGGGAGCTAGGAGACTCCAAATGAGGTGCGGTTTGCAGCCACGCGATCGTGATCGAACGGCCTTAGTGATGGAGGAGGTTTAGGTGGGTTTTGGGCCACTTTGGAGGGGTGTTGGGCTGCAACACACACGAGGCCTTCTCGGTCCCTCGATTAACCATTGGAGTATCAAACGAAGTCCAAATGGCACGAAACTTGACAGGCGGTCTATCGATAGTAAACCAAGGCTGCTTGGCAAGTCTTGGTCCAATCCGAGAACATTTGACACCCGCACACGAAAGGAGGTAGAAAGGGACACCGGATGACATAGGAGCGCCGGATTGCAAAACGGACAACGGGGAAAATGCTCGGATGCATGAGACGAACATGTATGCATATGAAATGCACATGATGACATGATATGTAATGCATGACACGCAAGCAATGACAAGGCAACAACAGCGAATACTGGAAGACACCTGGCACATTGGTCTCGGGGCGTCACAACACTCCACCACTAGGAGAGGATCTCGTCCCGAGATCTAGAATGGCACCGTAGGGAAAAATGGAAGAGAAATAGGAGGGGTAAAGCTAAGTTGCTTCTTTGACCAATGAGTGAAACCAAAGAACCTTGAAAAGGTTAAGCCATTTTCAGAAAAAGAATACAACGAAGATGAACGAAGTTGAAAACACTCCGTTAGAAAAGAGGAACAAGGAAGAACAACTTCGGGCAGCACTCCGATTGAAAAGAAAAGGAATTGAATAAGAACTTGGTAAGATGAGAAGATACTTGAAAAGAGGACAAGACACTCCGGTTAAAAGGATAAGCACGAAAAGAACATGGTCCTGACAAAGCAAGAAGATGGGTTGAAGAGTGCAACATCATAATGCCTCCGGAACGTAAGAATCGAAGATAGATAATTGAAATAAAAGAATGGAGAAGAAAATGCCAACTTCTGCCACAAAAGAGCTTGAAAAGGCATCCTTAGGAGAAGGGTCGGACGGAGATGTTGGAAAACCAGCAACGAAAAGAACAAGGTTGTAGTGGGCTTATGGAGAACATCTCAAAACTAAGAGGTGAAATTCTGCCACTAACGGAAACAATAGATTGGATTGTATGAATAAGAAGACGAGGAACTTATTTCACCCGGAGGATAAATGAAGAACTTGGATCATTTATAAGCACCATAAATAGCAACAATCCTTAGCGAAATCTTTAGGTGAAACATAACCCAAGATAACTCGAATGACGAGATTTGTGGATTTAAATATCTCATTCTTGTGAATGAAGAATGATATATTACCACCTTAAAAGATAAGGGAGAAACAATTGCACTCCGAATTACAAGATGAAGAAAACTTGAGCTCCTCTAAAAAGAATCTCAATGAACACTTCGAGAAGGAATTAAATCCTTTATGAACCATCAAGTAGAGCCTCCATGAAGAACTCCGGTAAACAAAAGGATGATCAAACAAAAAGGAAAGAGAAGTTGAAAACATAAGGTGAATTCTTGCAATGATTGGATGAAATTTTGCGACTAGATAAAGTGGAAGCTCGTAACACTAGAATAAAAGATAAGGCATCTCGAACCAAGAATGTAATATGATGGACCACTCCGGAATAAGGAATTGAATTTACTCGATGAAACAAAAATAATAATTACATTATGCTTATCCTTCACAAATTAAATTGATGACAAACAATGGATTTCGCATGCTACTTATTCTCGTAGAAAGGATTAAGATAGATATAGCGTCAACTTGGGAAGGTCTTCAACGAACCACGGGTAGGATTGGGAAGAACGAATGAATTGATATGATAAAGAAGGAAGAGAACTCTTGAACGAACCACCGTATGAATTGAAAATGAAATTAGAAAAGGCACAAATCACCAGGAAGAATTAACGAACAAACTAAGATGCTTGAGGGAATTTAGATCCCTGAGAACGAAGAGATCACGAGCTAAATAGAGAGTATTTGAACGATGCACCGGTAAGACTTGGAGAACGATAGCTGAAAGCTGAGAATGAATAATCCCGAAATTTTGGCCTTCAGAGAATCAAACTGGCAAAGGTTCCTGAAATGCTTCGGATGATTGAAAAGAATTCTCAGACTCGAAACAATTCTGAGAGGATGGCAACAAGCTAGAACCGCGAATCTTCGAGAGAATGGACAAGTTTTCAGGAAAAACTCTTCTTTGGTCTTCGAAATCTGAGAATGACGATGAGAAACACCACCAAATTGTTGAGATAATCCGGGATGAAAATTAGAAAGGTTGAACCAACGATGAAAAGAATTTGAAAGATCTTGGAGAAATACATATGACTGATGATGAATCATTCTTACGTCAAACTTCGAAAAGAATTTGGGAATAGCTTCGGGAAAATAGAAGAGTCAGGTAAGATCCTGGGAAAAGACCTATGGGTTAGGGCCCACTCAAGAGAAAACACCGTTGAACGATTTAAAAGATAGAATGCACCAGTTGAATTAAATGGCTTGAATGAGATAACAATCTCGAAAGAGCTTGAATGAATGAGAATAAGCACTAGCATCTTCTGAGATATCTTCAGCACTCCGGAACAAATGAATAGCGAGAGGTGAATGATTAAGAGGTGCACCGGTATGAGAAGGTATTTGAAACAAGGAAAAAGGATATGATAAACAAAGCTTGAATTGGTTCCACCGAAGAAGAAAAGAACGAATAATGATGAACTAGAAGCTCTGTTAGAATCTTCATGAGAAACACCGGGTAAGAACATTGAGAGGAAAGAAAGAAGAGACTTCACATCAATAAAATGATACTTGATTGAGATATATGAGTCCTCGAAGAAAAACAAGGGGGGAGGGTGTGAAAACAATGGCAACTAGGAGATGGATGAAACAAACAACATTGAGAAGACTTGACTTGATCTTGCGGATGTTGATCGGATCCACTTGAAGAGAAATACGCCGGTTGAGAAGGATTGACATGACAATCTCGATGATCAAGAAGGATTAGTATCCACATAGAAAGATGAGAACACCATTTAGGAAAAGCATGGATCAACACTTGACATTGAAGCAACTCAAATACCACAAACCAAAACAAAAACAAAGGATTGACTTAGGAAATAAGCCGGAACAAACATATGATAGAGATTTCGTCCAAAGTTTTCGTGGTGGGGCCTACATGGGCTCGATCGTACAGCACCATCATGTACAAGGCAGTGCACATGACATACGAAGCGTCCCCGAGTCAGCATAGCGAAGGACTCTTTAAGACCCAACAACACCACTGTAAAACCAACCGTGGATAGGCGGACCACTAGACGTCGAACCCCAATTTCGTATCATACATCTGTCGGAAAGATATCCTAAGAGCTACTTGAATTCCCACTTATAAACTCCCGAAACTTTCCGATTATGAAATCAGGTGTTGGGGATACAGGGGAAGCATAATATCTCACCCAAAACTAGCAAACCCTACATCCAGCTGTATTCATCCTTCAACACATAACCAAGAAACCTTCGGAAATCGTTTACCTCAACCTTCGAAAAGCATCCGTTATAGGAGTTATGGCAATACTCCCGAACTCCCACCCCAGTACTGGGTGGCGTCGAGGTTATCTCACCAACAACTGCATAAAAGATATTTTCGATGTCGGCGAAACTCAGGTATTCCAGAATTGCAACGATAAAATTGTGACGACAACACCTCGGAGCTCAACTCCCCGGGACACTGCCACAACCCCTAAATGTCAGGAGGCACCAAGAACAATGTTCTCATCACAAAACCATCGGAACGATTCCAAGATACCCGCGTGATCCTAAATTTTTTTAGTGAAATTTGAGAAGAGAAGAGTCAAAACTCTACGTCAGGATGCCTCACCAGAGCGATGAAGGGACTGAGGAGTAAAAAGAATCTTACTCTCCGATATATAAAATCCTAAATGACTGAAAACATTTTTCTAGACTCAACAACGCCAGCGATTCGATCAAGAAGGGGGCTCCTAAGGTCGGGGAAGGCTCTGATTACCAACTTGTAACACCCTCGATGCGGCTACATCTCCCACATGTCGAAGCACGACTTAGAGGCATAACCGCATTGAAAGCAATGTCGCAAGTGAGGTAATCTTCACAACAACCTATGTAATACAATAAGGGAAAAGGTACATAGTTGGCTTAGAATCGCCACTTCACACAATACATGAATAAAGCATTACATCATCCAGATACACACAAGGTCTCACTACGGAACCAAAATAAAAGAAGACTACCCCAAATGCTACACAGATCCCCGATCGTCCCGACTGGGCTCCACTACTGATAAACTGGAAATGGAACAACATAACGAACACGATCTTCATCGAGCTCCTCCTTGAGCTTGGTTGCGTCACCTGCATGGTTCAACAGCACCTGCAAGCTGGTTTTGGAAGTATCTGTGAGTCACGGGGACTCAGCAATCTCACACCATCGCGATCAAGACTATTTAAGCTTATGGGAAGGGTAAAAGGTATGAGGTGGAGCTGCAGCAAGCACTAGCATATATGGTGGCTACCTTACGCAAATGAGAGCGAGAAGAGAAGGCAAAGCACGGTCGAGAATCTATGATCAAGAAGTCATCCTAGAACAACCTACATTCAAGCATTACTCGAACACCGTGTTCACTTCCCAGACTCCGCCGGAAAGAGATCATCACGGCTACACACGCGGTTGATGCATTTTAATTTAAGATAAGTTTCAGGTTTTGTACAACCGGAAATTAACAAATTCCCATCTTCCCATAACCGCGGGCATGACTTTCGAAAGATCAAAACCCAGAAGGGGTGTCCCAACTTAGCCCATCACAAGCTCTCACGGTCAGTGAAGGGTATTTCTTCTCCCAGGAAGACCCGATCAGGCTCGGAATCCCGGTTACAAGACATTTCGACAATGGTAAAAACAAGTCCAGCAACACCGCCCGAATGTGCCGAAAAATCCCGATAGGAGCTGCACATAACTCGTTCTCAGGGCACACTCAGATGAGCGCTCCGTGCAAATAAAACCAAACCTCGAGTTTCCCCAAGGGGGCGCTGCAAAGGGCTCTAGTTTGGACCAACACTCAGAGGAGAACTAGCCCGGGGGGGGGGGGGTTTAAATAAAGATGACCCTTGAGTCTGCGGAACCCAAGGGAAAAAGAGGCTAGGTGGTGAATGGTAAAACCAATGTTGGGCATTGCTGGAGGAGTTTTATTCAAGGCGAACTATCAAGGGGTTCACATTATAACCCAACCGTGTAAGGAACGCAAAATCCGGGAACATAACACCGATATGACAGAAAGTAGGGCGGCAAGAGTGGAACAAAACACCAGGCATAAGGCCGAGCCTTCCACCCTTTACCATGTATATAGATGCATTAATATGAATAAGAGATATTGTGATATCCCAACAAGAACATGTTCCAACAAGGAACAAACTCCAATCTTCACCTGCAACAAGCAACGCTATAAGAGGGGCTGAGCAAAGCGGTAACATAGACAAACAACGGTTTGCTAGGACAAGGTGGGTTAGAGGCTTGACATGGCAATATGGGAGGCATGATAAGCAAGTGGTAGGTATCACAGCATAGGCATAGCAAAAGAGCGAGCATCTAGCAAGCAAAGATAGAAGTGATTTCGACGGTATGGTCATCTTGCCTACAAAGTTCTCTGAGAAGACGAAAAACTTGATCCTCGTAAACTTACTCAACGGGCTCCTCGATCCTGTACTCGTCTCCCGGCTCTACCCAAATCAAGAACACAAGCAAAGGGAGACACAATCAACCAAGTGCAATGCTCAAACAACATGATGCAAACATGGTATGATATGCGGGATGCGATATGCGATGCATATGCATGATTTGGAAATGTAACCTGGCCTCAACATGGGAATCCAAGAGTGCCACTGCAAAGAGGAGTTGATTTCGGTCGAAATCGATATAAAGATCACCGGAATCGGATGCACGGTTTGGAAATGACAAGCAAAACAAATATGGCACCGGTCTGCGATTAACAGCACGAGACCACCTGAATGCATCGCGAACAACAAGCTACATCACTCTAACATAGCAACAAATTACATGGCAGGGATCCACTTAAGATGCTTAACAAAAGATGAACACTGAGCTACGGCTAATTCAATCAATAGCAGGTTCAAACAAGCATGGCAAAAGTGCGTAAGATAACAGGTTTCAGACTTGGTGAAATTAACAGCATGTCAGGAATTTAACATCAGGAAGCAATGTTCAGAGCACAAAAACTACATGCTACAGGAACATATCAAGGCAAAGCAAGGCATGGCATGAAGCTACTCAAAGCATACAACAAAAGTCCCTTAGTGACCATGAGCCAAAAGGGATCAGAAAATACAATTGCAAGCATGTGAACATAGCAATTATCGTTAACAGATTCAGACTTAGTGAAAAACTGGAACATGGCAAAACAGATATCATGTAGGCATGTTTACATGCTCGATGCACTCACCACGAGGCATTGCATGATAAACTAAGCATACACCCAGCAATTAGACATGGCATAGAAGCTAGACATGGCAAGAACAAAAACATAGGAAGCACGGATCAAATAGAACAAGCTCGGCAAAATTGCTAAACATGTTAACAATCTGCCAAGAACATTTTATAGTAAAAGTAGAGCTCGATTGAGTCAAGATAGGGTGCTCCATAAATGCAAACAAAGACATGGATGGATAGAGCACCACAATATCTACAAAACATCCTTACTGATCATGCTCAAAAGAGGCATGGATCACTAGGTATCAACAAGAACATAGGGCATAAAAAGAAGGACATGGCAGAGACTTAGAATATCTCTATGTCCTTGAAATCAGCAATATTAAGTAAGCTACTTTGCATGCTTGTGCTAGTCACCACAGAGATCACAAAAATACATGGCATACACCCCTGTAAAGATGGCATGGCATACTTCAAAACACATGTAGAGCTCAAGATCATAGCATGCACACATTAATCATGGCAAAAATGACAAAAGTGCAAATGCTGATAACAGATCTGAAACTAACATCACATAGCCCTCTTCCAACATCATTTCGGGCATCAACACGACCTCAAATGAAAGTGATGCAATAAGATGAATCGAAGCAATGAATGCAGAGTTATGATGTGATGAATAGAGGCACATGAATCTGGAATCTTAGGACTTAGTAGAATTTCAGTGAGCGTCAAATAGTACATGTCGCACGGGGGCGGAGGATAGCTGGGTGCTCACCATGGGCCTGGCCCAGTTCAGCGAAGAGGCGGCGCGGGCCGGAGGAAGCGGGCCGAGGCTGGAGATGGGTCGGCGAAGAGGCCGTGGCCCATGCGGCGCGATGCGGGCCAAGGCCCACCTGGGGAGGTGGCATCGTCCTCCCGTGCTCCTCACGGGCAGGAGGCCATGGCAGCAGCACAAAGGCCAAGGAAAGCCTGCGGCAGCAGGGTGGCTACTCCGGCGAATACGACGGGCGCAGAGGCCGGGAATGGGTGCGGCGGAGGGCGCAGAGGGAAGATCCGGGCGTGGCTCCTCCGGATCTGGTCGGAGGAGAGAGGACCGGGACTCCGGCGATGGTCTCCGGTGATGGGCTCCGGCGGTTGATGGCGCTGGAGCCACGGCGACGTCGCAAGGTTGGGGTTGAGGGGGCGGGGCTCGGGCGCGAGGAACCGAACGCCTCGGGCTCCCGGCGCGCGGCGGAGATGAGATGGGCGCACGCGGGCCCGATCTGGGTTCCGCGGGCCGGCGGCGGGGCTGGAGGAGAGAGAGGCCGGAGGTGCTGACGTGTCACGCTGTGGTTGGCCGAGGAGGGCGGTGCGGACATGTCCGGGCGCAGAGAAGAATTGCCCGGCGGCGCGAGGTAGGAGGAGCTAGGGTTTGTACCGCGAATTTCGGAGGGGGATCACATGTATATGGGTAGAGGGAGCTAGAAGACTCCAAATGAGGTGCGGTTTGTGGCCACGCGATCGTGATCGAACGTCCTAGGTGATGGAGGAGGTTTATGTGGGTTTTGGGCCACTTTGGAGGGGTGTTGGGCTGCAACACAGACGAGGCCTTCTTGGTCACTCGGTTAACCGTTGGAGTATCAAACGAAGTCCAAATGGCACGAAACTTGACAGGCGGTCTACCGGTACTAAACAAAGGCCACTTGGCAAGTCTCGGTCCAATCCGAGAACATTTGACACCCGCACATGAAAAGAGGTAGAAAGGGACATCGGATGACCTAGGAGCGTCGGATTGCAAAACGGACAACGGGGAAAATGCTCGGATACATGAGACGAACTTGTATGCAAATGAAATGCATATGATGACATGATATGCAATGCATGACACGCAAGCAATGACAAGGCAACAACAGCGAATACTAGAAGACACCTGGCACATCGGTCTCAGGTCGTGACAACGAGGCAGAAGAGCAATTGACCAACAAGGCACGCATCTCGTCCATTCTTCAATTGTTCTCTTGTTTTTGTTCATCGAGCTTGTTGTCGAAGTAGAATCTTGTACGTTGCTCGGAGAGACACAAGTTTGTGACGAGGTTGTCAATGAAGTCGCTCAATGCTTGTTGTTCTTGATGCAAAGCTCGTTGTGTGCCAAAGAGGTGGCTCTTGGTGACGTAGGAGGTCGAGTCGTCGTCTTGCTCCATGAAGAGTGGGTTGGTATAAGAACTTGGCCTATCCATAATTGATGTAGGGTAGAACCCTAGATGACCGATCTTTCACGAAATGGAGGGGATCCCGTGAAGAACACGAAGAACACGAGGGGAAACACGAGGGAAAATGAGAGGAACACTCAAGAACAAGTCCAATCACACATCTAGTAGACAATCCAACACGCATGATCCACAAGGTACATGAGCAACAAAGGGAAAGATAAAAGGTAAAGTTCATCTCCGTGAGGAGATCTTGAGGGGGGTATTCCCATGAGGGGTCTTGGATCCGCTTGGGGATTCTTCTCCGAAGAGGTCGTGGACTCCGATGGAGAAGTAACCAGGTGGATGAGCAAAGATCTATCTCTCAAATGAGCTAATCCTTTGCTGACCCTAGAAGGGAGGTGGAGGTGGTCTATTTGTAGTCTAAGCCACGAACGGGTAAGTGGGAGAGGGATACAAGGCCAAAGGCCCGGCTACGCACAAGCAGTGTCTGACATCCGGTCGGGGTCGGACGTCCGGTCGCTCGCGGGGGTCCGGACGTCCGGAGGTTGTTAGACTTCCGACGTTTCCTCTCTGAACTGGTGGGACCGGTTGTCCGGTCGGCGTCGGGCATCCGGGCGCTGTAGCGTCTTCGTATGCTTTAGTCGATTTGGCTGGTGGAGTCTCGAGGCGTCGGACGTCCGGAGATCGTCGGTCGTCCGGGAGTCGTCGGACGCCCAAGAGCTGGAACTTGTAGCAGCTCCATTTCTTTCATCTTCTCTTCCATGATTCCCTTGCGAATGGCGTAGTTGTTCCTTGGAGCTTGCACTCCTCCTCATCATCCATGAAGCTCCGGCAATACCTATGCATGCACATGAGAGGGATGTCAAGTAGTATACCATCCTCGAAGGGGTCAAGTGAGCACGTATAAAGGAGATGATTCACCTTTATGTAGGTGAAGTGGAGGTCGCACGTGTCACTTGCTAAACGGACTCGTGACATGATGATGTCCGTAGGATGCTCCACATCATCTCCCCCATGGGAAATATCCGACCTTGGATCAGAAACCAAATCACCATGGGAAAGATATGGCTTCGCCGTGTAGATGTGGACATTCACCACATACTCATCATCTAGTAGCTCGAAATAGGCACTCTCCAATGTCGGGTCGTCTTGTGATTCCTTCAAAAGGAGTAAGGAAAACAAACACTAGGAAAAACAAATGTGGTTAGTGTTATTGCAAGACCAAGCATTCAAGCGGTGATTCACCCAACAAGTGTCATCATCAAACATAGCATATGGTGTGACAAAGGATTGTGACTTGGCATGTAAGCACATAAATTGAGCACAATGAAGGACATCATGGAAACAAGCATGTAAATGTGAGTTAGCGATGCAAATATGCGTGATAAGAGAATAAGCATCTAACTCAAAGTTATTGCAAGCATTCACAGAGCGCTCAGTGGAAGGCCTATTGTAGGCATAGGAATCATTCACAACACAAAATAAAATGAAGTGTCTAAACACGTGCGTCATGTGCAAGACAATCCAAGCATAACGTGCATAGGGCATAGTGAAGATAGTGTGGCACTCAACACAATAGAAAGAGCAAGTGTTTGTCATGTGTGAGGCAATCAAGTTAAGCATGTAGCAATCAATGGGACATGGCATATGTGATGTTATGACATTGTTGCAACCAAACATATTATAGTAGCAAGTAGTCGAAGAATTGGATGCAACACACAAGGCATATATATCATGATGCATGGGAATGTGAAAATCATGAATGGAAGCAATATCACTAACATGTGCGCAATCAAGGGGTCCAAGATGACGAATAAGTCTCATGGTGCGAGCAACACAAGTAGGATGATCCACAGTATGCATGCACATGGTTTGGGGGTTCTCAAAAGAGAAGGATATCACCTTCAAAGCGTGTCCTTGTGCGTCCTTCACAATGCCGAAGTGGTAGGAAATGTGGTGTAGAAGCGAGTCGTGGTAGAATCTTTGAGGCTCGCTCTCAAGAGCTCGAATGGTCAACTCACGTGAAGTGGAAGTCGACACAAAGTCCAAGTATCCTACACATGCAGAATACAAAGCAAAGAACATATGCGCATGATAGATAAACACATCATCCATCATGATGGTTCTCATCTTTTGCACATAACCATTAGAAGCACAAGTGCATGAATAATATGATGCAACAATGGCTATATTGATGGCACTAGGTATATGGTGCAAAGAGGTAAGACAAGCATGCTTCACAAGTAATATGTCAAAATCTCCAAATATATGCGATAATGCTATGGGGGCAATCTCATTAGTAAGACTAAAGGCATTGTTGCACTTAGCACATGGCAAATATCTAGCATAAGAGGGGCAACATATGGAGATATATGAGAAGAAGCAATAACAATCATGTGCAAAGCATGTAGATGGCTGTCATCAGCCGCATGAAATGAGCAAGTATAAATCATCAGTGATGCAGCATAAGCAAGCATAGTAATCAAGTCGTGCAAGCTAGTAGTGCGAAGATGCAACATACTAGAGGAAATCATGGCAATCATGTCATGTGAGAAAATAGTAGGCATAAGCAATGCACATGACATATCGCAAGCACGAACACAAAGCAAGATCATAGTATCATCATAGGAATGGGGCACAAATCAAACATGGCAATAAGAGAGATATCTCCACCAAGCTTGCAAATACACATACAAGAATTAATGTCAATCATCATGTGTAATGCAAAGCATGGTTCACAAATGCATTGCAAAGGCATAGGAATGGGCATATCATGCAAAGTGAACATGGCAAGATGGGCATAGAACATGTAAGGGACAATAACCGATAACCACATGAGGGCCATGTAGAAAAAATGCACGAAGTCTTTGCACGAAGAGATTGATGGGAAAGACAATCCATGGGATCCTAAGTCATCGTTGCTCCCTAGAGCTCATTTTGTCAATTCATGGGATTGTGAGGTTGTCAAGTATTCATGGGTACCTACACAAAAGTGACACAAACCAAAGAAATTGTGTGTGTTCTAAATGTACACATCTTCCATCGCGATGTGTATGTGCACGTGAGAGTTAGCACAAGATAAGCATCGCTCAAAGAAATTTTATGCATGGTGTAAGAACATGTCATCCATCATGAAAGAATAGTTATTGTGTATAACACGATGGGGACACAAATTGAGTGTGCAAGTATGTGGCACATCAATAGCATGTTTATTCATGGGGAGCATATGGTGCACACGAGTATTGGGATCATGCAATGCATGGGATGAATCAAAATCTCCTAAAATGTACGAGGAAACTATGAGGGTCTCCTCATGAGCAATATCGAAAACATCATATGGAGAAAATGGACAACATCCAAAACAATGTATATCCGAAGCTAGGTGGTCATGGCATGGCATATGAGATAAATGATGCAAAGGGAGCATATCAATATCATCACAAGAAAAACAAATGAAAGTAACCATGGGCTTATCATCTATGTCATAAGTGCGAATTGGGTTTATTTTAATGGCATATGCATAGTTACTACAAAGATATTGCAAATAAGACATATGGTTGATCTCATGCCTAGCATATGACAAGTCAAGCGGGTTGTCAAACATGATGCAACCGAAAGAATTGTCACAAGAAATCCTATGTAACATAGCATCACAACTAATAGGCTCCACATGGCAATCATCATACTCATCATAAATGGGCAATAAATTATCACATGGGGAAGTCGAACTAGCATGAAGCATGGTAATAGGTTGATCAACATCATGCAAGCAATCAATGTCAAGAATGTCCACTAGTGGGACTAGAGCATCACCGTCACCTATGTTACCTTTGTCATTCCACTCAAGTGGTGTAGGTGAGGTGGGATAGACCAAATGGTGGTCATCGTCATCGTGATGGAACCATGTGGGGGTGCATCATATTCCACCATGGTCATCATCTTGTCCAAAGAATGGATGAAGTTCTCGAGTATCGGCGCAATATCATATATGGGACCTAGGACCAAATGAGAAGGCACAATAAGGTAGAGGTTAAGTCGTTAGAGTTCAAAAATGTCCTCACATGACCTATCAACTATCACACTCTCTCTATGTGGTGGTTCACTCACTCCCTCAAAATAGTTGCACTCAAACTCACATATGGTGGAGTCACTCATCTCAGTCAATGATGAGGACATCAATACCATTGTTACACCCACAACCCCTACTGCTATACATATTGGACCAATTACTAGAGCTCGCGCATGCCAATTGAATTATCAGGTACTTTCGTTTCTTGGTAATGATTCTAATGTTCATGAGAATATGATGCTGCCTAAATTGGATACATTTGTTTTGCTTACAAATGAAGGGCCTAGCATGGACAAGAAAGATGAACCTTGGAGCAAGTTCAAGCATGGAGATGATGGCATGCGCAAGGGGAACAAGAACGGAGTTACAAGTGATGATTCCAGGACTTTGAAGTCACCATAATGAGTGCATGAAGCCTTGGACGAAATATACAAGATGCCACTTCATAAATTTCGTCCAGAGGCTATTCTAGGTGCTGCGCCACCTTATTTTTGGGCCAGGCCCATGTAATTTCGAAATACTTGATTATAGGCTGTTTTTAGAGTGCGTATGTGTGGGGAAACAAGAGTTAGGGTTGGTTTCGGACCCTTCCTCCAAGGGCCACGAAATTCCCCCCTCTCTCCTCCATATATACAGCCCTTAGGGCATTGTTTAGACTTTGGGTTTTGTTTAGACTAAAAGTTCGCCATAGCTGCAACTTCGCGTACTTTATTTTTGTCCAACGACCAGAGCAAGACGTCACAGAACCCACCTTCATTAATAAAACTTTCCTCTTTTATCCGCAATATCTAGATTGCAATCTCAGTTTCTTGCTTGTCCTTCGTTTGCTTGCAGGAAATAGACCTTCGTGATCAGGTTGATCGTGCTCCGGCATGGTCACTAACCCCTCGGAAGTTGGTTTAGCGATTGCCAACGTGCGACGTCTCGCACGTTCATAGTCAGATCGTCAAGGTCAACTCCCACAGAAAATGATAGCCACCATCTCATCGAAACATCGGGACACCTTCGCATCTATCAAGTGGTATCAGATTTCCAGGTTGCTCGATGAGATTTTACAGTTTTTCGTAGTTTAGATCGAGTCTGTTCTTCATAACTACAGCCAACGAAAAAAGCCAAACAAAAATTAGGGTTAGTTCATCATATCTGAACCAATCTGAGCCTTTGCATAGTCTTTTCAGTATTTTGCTTTGTTGAATTTGCGGTTGCATCATCGTGTCAAGTTGTTGGTCTTAGAGTCTAGTCTTTTAGAGTTTCGAGTTCTGGTCATAAGTTGTCACGCCGCCGCCGCACCATCATCATCGCCCTTGCCATCTACCACCACTGCTTATCCGCCATCGATCCGTCTCCATATACCATCACCAATCTGTATCCATATACCACCACCAATCCGTATCCATATACCACCACCAATCCGTATGCATATACCACCACTGCTGCCATATCCTACCACCATATATCCACCCCCAATCAGAGTTCCTTCCATATTAGGTTTGTTTTCGAGGTCCGTCTAATTTCTGATTCGTGTTTCCTTGCCTGAGTAGGTTTCAGAAAAAAAAGAAAAAAAAAGAGTCTGGAGACCCCCGGGCAGTTTTTAGGCCAAAATATTCACAGGCAAAAATATTTTTTCCCTATCCTATTTTTAGGCTTTTCTGAGTTTTTTGAGCCACGTGCCATCATAGTGATTTTTTGTCGCACTTTTTCGTCGTCGCTGCCCTGATTTCCGAAAATAAAGTCAAAAAATTTCTGTGTCCATCCTGTCAGTTTGACGAGGGAAGAGTTTTGAGACACTCGCCATTATAGTGATTTTTCGCAAAAAAAAGAGGAGTGCAAAAAAAACACAGCAAAAAAAATTCCAGAGTGTGCTTTTCCCTTGTTTACGTCCAGCGCCGTGATTTTATTAGTGTTCTAGGCTCGCGTCTCTAGCACGGTCTAGCCTAGGACCAACACAGTACCGTCGTTGAGCCTTTATTCAACTTTGCATCTCTCAATTGATTATTGCTGACCCTTTTTGCTACCATATTATAAGCCTTCCTAGATCCACATACATCTACTCGTGCGTTTAATTTTCCCTGGAATTGCTCTATCCAAGCTTTGAGAGTTTTGACTATGACGGTTGCCGATCACCGTCTGCTGCTCGGTAAGAACTGGTAAAATTTGAGATTTGCTTGACGGATTTGTGACACCACCACCGCCTCTTGTTAGTAGTCTGTAGGATCATATTCTTGTGTGTTTCTATTGCTGCTAACCATGGAAAGATCACAAGCCAACGAGACTGACTGGGAGAACATGACGAATAAGGAGTTGCATGATAAATTTCAGCAAATGATGAGTGGACATTTGCAAGATGTGCTAAACAGGTTAGAAGAGGCCATGGAGAAGATAGATGGCATGGAGAAGATGTTCGAAACAAAGCTTGATAGCAAGTTTAAGAATTGCTCGCGCGTCTTCCACCACCACCACCGGCTGCACCTAACGCACCTCTACAACAACAAAAACAACAACAACAACAACAACAACAACAACAACGTCGCTTTCCAAATCAAGTGGGACGAGCACAACGCGTTCCCATTGACCCTGGGAAAAATTCTGGTGCCGCTGTTGATGCGTCTATCGCTCCTCCTGCGACTGCAAAGGTGGAGGGCCATTACGAGGATGAGGTTGATCAAAATCAGAACTACGTGCAACCACCAGCACCAACACCACCAGGTTGTCCTCAGGTATATCATCGCAACGGTAGGGCTGCACCACCATATGAGGTACGAGATCATGACCATCTTCCTAAACTGAAATTGAATATTCCACCATTTGAGGGTAGATATGTTCCTGATATATATCTTACTTGGGAGTTAGAAACTGAACAACGTTTTACATGTTTACAATATCCTGAGGAGAGACGTGTTCCGGCTGCTGTTTGTGCTTTCACAAGCTTTGCATGTGTTTGGTGGTCTGAACATTGTAGATTATATCCTATTCCAACTACTTGGGCTGCTTTGAAAACTGGTATGCGTACTCGTTGGGTTCCACCATATTATCAACGTGAATTACTTCAGAAATTGCAGCGTTTAAGACAAGGAATAATTTTTGTAGAAGAATATTATCAGGAATTACAAACTGGCATGATTAGATGTGGTATTGTTGAGGAGAATGAAGCTATGCTTGCACATTTTATGGGTGGATTAAATAGAGAGATTCAGACCATTCTAGAGTATAAGGAGTATACTAATATCACTCGTTTATTCCATCTTGCTTGTAAAGCTGAACGTGAAGAGCAGGATCGACAGGCATTGGCACAAACTAACTTTTCTGCAGGTCGATCTTCATCCTGAACACCAGGTGCATCCTCTACTTCCAATACACCAGCACCTCCATCAGGTGCCACCTCCAGCCATGATACAAGAAAGCAAGCACAACCACCACTATTTGCCAAGAGCACACCTGTCGGGCCTGCGTAGAGCTCTTCTTCTTCCATGGCATCAACAGGGCACACAAGTGATATTATTTGTCTTTGTTGTAAGGGAAGAGTGTAGGATGTGGGGCTCCGGCAAACCCTTAAGGTTCGAACACTAGGGTGCGCGCGAAGTCTTCCCCTCCTACTAATCTACGCTCTAACTCTCTAAGATATTGCAGACGAACTTGACAAACTCGCAACACAGAAAGACATGGGGTTTATACTTGTTCGGGCCATCGTTGTGGTGTAATACCCTACTCCAGTGTGGTGGTGGATTACCTCTTGGGCTGATGATGAACAATACAAGGGGAGAACAACCTCCTGAGGTTGAGGTGTTCTTGCGTGTGAGAGCTTGTGGTGCGTCTCTCGATCTCTGATGATGTCCTCTAGCTAAGATGAGGTGTCCCCATCCACTGTGGTGGCTAGTCCTATTTATAGAGGCCCTGGTCCTCTTCCCAAATATCGAGCGGGAAGTGAGCCAACAATGGCTGGCTAATTTGAAGTGGGGCAGCTAGTACAAGCTATCCTGACAAAAGTAGTCTTCGTGTGCACAAACCTCTAGTGGTGATGCTGCTTTGGGCTCCACGATGTCCTCCATCTTGCAGTCAGTGGTCTTGGTCTTGTTTCACCGGAATGGAAACCTTTGCCTGATGCATCGGTACTCCGCATCTGCGCTTGCCCCCTTTGCACCAAAGAGGAAACAAGGATGCTGCGCGTGCTGGCGCCTGCCTGGTGCCGATCGTCACGGCTCACGTCACGAGAGCCTCGTGAGGTTTTCCTTGCCTTGATATCTCCGCTCCTCGTGAGCCTGCCTAGCTAGGCCACTCCAGAGGAGGTCTTGCATCGTCCGCCTTGCGAGGCTTGGCACCTCGCGAGGGTCTTGGATGCTTTGTTGGTGAAGATGGGTCATACAGCCTACTGGCTCACCCATGCCGTGGGCCGCAGGCAGGCAAGTCTGGGGACCCCCGTTCCCAGAACGCCCGCAGTAGCCCCCGGGCCCAAGGTGCGCGCGGGCTTGGCTTCGCGGTGAAGCCAAGGGTCAAGCTCTAAGCGTCGCAGGCCCTAAAATCTTGCGACCTCGGTTGACGCGTGGCGGTTGATTGGACGTGAGCATCTCCGCTTCCCATGTTACCTCAATGACTGCACGACGTGACAATTCCCTGCAACATGCAAGGGAAACCATCATGACCTATGATCGTGGGAGACGCCGATTGGCCTTCTCTTGCTATAAATGGGGAGGGGGCGGAGCCCCCGTTGCCCATCTCTTCCTCACTTGCTCGCTTCTTCTTTGCTTCATTGCTTGCAGTGCCTCCGATGGTGCCACGAAGGAAGTTCTCTGCCGCCGAGAAGGGGAAGGCCCCTCGCGAGGGCCCCGGCTCCCGGTGCCCAAGCGTGGTCGTGGCCATCTGCGCAAGCACGCTGCGACCCCCGCCGTGGCCTATTGTCGAGGCGGCGCCGCAGCACACGGAGGGGACCGTCCCGACCATCGCGGTCCAGCTGATGTGGGGAGGTGCGCGATGGTGGCGAGGCCTCTGCGCCCGCGCTTCCATTCAGTGGAGGCGCCCCCGAAGTTCGTTGTCTGGTCGGAGAACCCGGCCGGCAACTGGCTCCCGCTTCCGCGCTTCCTTGTCGATGAATTGCCGGCCACTGGTCCAGGAGGGCTCTGGTTGTAGGCAGATGGTTGCTGCAGCAAGGCCTCGTGGGTCGTGGTCAAGACTTCCTCCGCTGGCAACATAGCCTTGGTCCACGGCTGGACGTTCGCCCGCGCGCGCGGCCTCGTCAGGCAGTGCACGCTCCACTTCAAGTATGATGGAGGGTCGACCCTCTACGTGAGGGTGTTCGGGGAAGATGGTCGCCGTGCCGGGTGCTTCCCTGAGACGAACGACGGCGAGGAGGTGCTCGGCGTTCGTGACGGTCGCGACGAGGGTGAGGGCGAGCCTGCCCTCGGCGGCGACCGCATCTCTTCCAGTTACGGCAGCTCTTCCTCCAGTGACAGCTCCAGCGGCGATGGCTACGACCAGCTGCCGCGCCGCCGCGCCCGCTTCCAAGGTGGCAGCGGTTCATCTCGTCGCCGCGCCTCCGTGAAGCGCAAGGAGGGGTCTGGCTAGGCTCGGGCGTTGCTAAGGGCCACCCCCGCGGGTTGCTAAAACACCACTTTGTTTAGCTTTTTCCCTTTCCTGCATCATAAAATGAACCTAGTATGGGCCCAGAGGGGCGTGCATCGAACTGTGGTTCTTGGTTAATGCAACGTGCGTGTTATTCCCATGTCGTGTTGTTATTTTGCACAAATATGACCTAACCTGGCATGTTTGGGACGCCCTTTCCCTCACGAGATGTTTGCGTTTGCTCAGGAACTGCAAGAAATTTGTTAGGGGGTGCGCTAGAGGATTTGCTGTTCACCTTGACTTGGCGCTTTGCATTGCAGTACCCGAGGGGCACGGATTAGGAGAGATGCGCCAGCTTCCAGGCTCGAACGACGGTGACTCGCGAGAAGACAGAGAGAAGAGAAATGCTTGCGAGGGCACCTGCCTAGCCCCCTCGCGAGGTATGCGAGAGAGACAGATCATGAGTAAACCAGAGCCAAAAACGCGGTAAAAGGCGAAGGAACCAAATTAGCATGGAACGCCAAAGGCAAAATCGATTAAGGAGAAGCAAGCCAACTACGGAAACCAAATGAAAAGCCGTGTCCGGCACCTAATCTAGTCTTCAAGTCTTCTCACCAGCGCGGAGCTAAGTGCTGTCCACTAGGCGTGGGAGGGAGCCCCAGGGCCTGAGGCCAGCGCTCCTGAGACTCCGGGGCGTGTACAGCCCCAACTCATTATTATGTGAGAGTGTCATGGGCGGTGATTCTTCACAGGCTCTGGGCCTTTCTTCACAGGCACTAGGAGTGTCACGGGCGGCGATTCTTCACAGGCACCAGGCCTTGCTTCACAGGCTCTGGGCCTTTCTTCACAGGCTCTGGGCCTTGCTTCATAGGCTCTGGGCCTTGCTTCACAGGCACTGGGCCTTGCTTCACAGGCTCTGGGCCTTGCTTCACAGGCACTGGGCCTTCCTTCATGGGTAGAACTTCCGGAGGTGCTGGATGTTCCAGGCGTTTTGGATAGGTGTCCCGTCTTGCGTCTCCAAGCGCACGGCACCAGGTCTGGAAATGTGGACGACCCTGAACGGGCCCTCCCACATGGGTGAAAGCTTGTGCAACCCTTCCCTGGAGAGGAGCCGCCTCATGACTAGGTCACCCGTCTCGAGCATCCTGGAGCGAATGTTGCGGCAGTGGTAGCGCCGTAGCGCTTGCTGGTACCTTGCCGCCCTTAATGCAGCTTCGCGACGACATTCATCTGCCAGCACTAGATCCATCCCCCGCATGGCGTCCTGCTGCGTTTCATCGAACGCCAGGACCCGCGTGGAGTGATGCTTGACCACGTGAGGGAGGACTGCTTCAGCTCCGTAGACGAGGAAGAACGGAGTCTCGCCTGTTGGCTTGGTAGCGGTGGTGCGGATGGACCACAACACGGACTAGAGCTCGTCGTGCCAGCCACTGCCGCAGCCCTCCAGCTTCTTCTTGAAGGTCCTAGTCTTGAGGCCCCTCAGGACCTCAGCGTTGGCGTGCTCAGCCTGACCATTACTCCTGGGGCGGGCTACCAAAGCGTAGCAGATCTGCGTTCCAAGGTTAGCATAGTAGGTTTTAAAGAGGTTACTAGTAAACTACGAGCCGTTATCTGTGATGATGCGGTTGGGAACCCCGAAGCAGCTCACGAGGCCCTTGATGAACTTGACAGCAGAGCCGGCTGGAATGGTTCGGACAGCTTCCACTTTCGCCCACTTGGTGCTTGTCGATGGTGACGTAGAGATAGCGGTAGCCCCCTGGCGCTCGTGGGAATGGGCCTAGGATGTGTAGCCCCCAGACCGCGAACGGCCACATGAGCGGGATGGTTTTGAGGCCCCGAGCAGGCTGATGGATTTGCTTGGCGTGGAATTGGCAAGCTTCGCATGACTTCACCAGCTCAGCTGCATTGTTGAGTGCTGTAGGCCAATAGAATCCGCTGCGGAAGGCCTTGCAGACGAGGGTCCGTGATGATGAGTGATGTCAACAGTCCCCGCCGTGTATATCAATCAGCAGCTCCTTCCCTTGATCGCTGGAGATGCAGCGCAGCGTGACATCGTTTGGCCGTTTCCTGTACAACTCACCGTCTTGAATGCAGTATGCCGTGACCTGTCGGGCCACGCGCTCCGCGTCTTCTTCCTTCTTCGGCACTCGTCCTAGGTCTCGAGCGCCAAGAGCAGCCGAGCTCCTGATGTCAGACCGCAAGCTGGGGCTCCCGAGGCTGGGGGATGAGGGAGCTCCTCCCGAGGTTGAGTCATGCTTGAAAGAGGTGGCATAGCTGACGGCTTGAAGAGCCGCTCTTCGAAGACGCCGGGCTCTTGCGGTTGCCGCTTGGATGCTCTCTTGGTGATGTCGTGGGCTTCCTTGTTGGTGCCCCGGGGCACGTGCTGTAGCTCCAGGCCTGCGAACTACTTTTCCGTTATGCGCACCTCTACAAGATAGGCCTCCATGTGCTCGTCCTTTGGCTCGTACACTTTGTTGGAGAAGTTGACGAGGAGCTGCGAGTCACCCTTGACGGTAAGGCACCTCACCCCCATAGCCGCCGTAGCCTTTAGGCCAGCTATGAGGCCTTCGTATTCTGCGATATTGTTGGAGACCTTCTCGCTGTGTTGGAAGCAGAGTTGCACGGCATAGCAAAGCTTGTCCTGAGTGGGCGAGATGAGCACTGCTCCAGCCCCCGTGCCCTGGTGCACAAAGGCGCCATCAAAATACATGACCCAGCCATCCGGCGCCTCGCTTCCTGAGGAGGTGGACTGGTCTTCTCCTTCCTCAAGAGTCGGGGCATCTATCCATTCTGCCACAAAATCGGCAAGCGTGGCTCCCTTGATGACCCTGGTGGTGCGAAATTCCAGCTGAAATGCTTGCAGCTCGATGTTCCATGCTGAGTTTGGGATCCTGAGTACCCTCTCCAATGGGTAAGAACAGACGACCTTGATGGGGTGCCCCTGGAAGTAGTGCCGCAGCTTGCGCGAGGCCACCAAAAGTGCGAGTAGGAGCTTCTGCGGCATGGGGTAGCGTGCCCTCGCGTCCTGTAGTACAGTGCTGATGAAGTGCACCAGGTGCTCGACGAGGGCCGGCACACTGTTGAGGCTCGGGTCCTGTGGAGACTATGGCATATCCTGAGGTGGTGGGTCTCCTAAGACCTAACTCTCCTAAGGAGCTTCTGCGATGTTGCCCTACCAAGCTTGGTCTTCCGCCGCTGATGGCTTTGCTGCTCCTTCCTGGCTCCGCGCTGCATCAACTCTGGCTTGGTGCGGCACACCCTTGTCTTGACGCTCCTCTCGAACCGCCACAAGCGCCGCGCTGGCGGAGTACGGGGTGGCGGCAAGGTAAAGCACCAGAGGCTCGAGAGGCCGCGGTTCCACCATCACTGGGGGCTGGTGAGGTATTTCTTGAGGTCTCGGAAGGCCTGGTCGGCCTCTGGGGTCCACTCGAAGGGGCCTTTCTTCTTCAGGAGCTTAAAGAAGGGTAAGGCGTGCTTGCATAGCTTAGAGCTGAAACACCCTTACACGGTCACCCGTCCTGCCAGCTTTTGCATCTCCTTGAGGGTCTGTGGTGGGCTCATGTCTTCGATGGCCTTGATCTTCTCCGGGTTTGCCTCGATCCCTCTATGGGATACGAGAAACCCTAGCACCTTGCCAGATGGAACGCCAAAAACACACTTCTCCGGGTTAACCCTCAAGTCCACCCGGTGCAAACTCTCAAAGGTCTCCTCCAAGTCTTGAATCAACATCCTCGCCTCGCGAGATTTGACCACTATGTCATCAACATAGGCCTCTGTGTTCCTGCCGAGCTGCCACCCCAAGGCGATGTGCATCAGCCGCTGAAAGGTTATGCCCGCGTTGCGAAGGCCGAAAGGCATGCACGTGTAGCAGTACACCCCACATGGTGTCAACAAGGTCGTCTTCTCCACATCCTCCACCGCCATCTTGATCTGATGGTATCCAGAGAACGCATCCAGGAAACACAAGAAATCACACTCAGCGGTGGAGTCGACAATTTGATCGATGCGTGGAAGGGGGAACGGATCTTGGGGGCAGGCTTTGTTGAGGTTGGTGAAGTCGATGCACATCCGTTCCTTGCCACCTTTCTTCGGTACTACAACGGGGTTCGCCAGCCATTCAGGGTATCAAACTTCTCGGATGGTACTTGCCGCCTCCAGCTTGCGTGTCTCTTGGACGATGAAGGCCTGCTTCTGAGTGGACTGTCATCTTGCTTGCTGCTTCACGGGGCGTACATTGGGGCACACCTTTAGATGATGCGGGATTACCTCTCTCGGCACCTATACCAGTTGATTGGGCTCCCACGCGAATATCTCCTTGTTTGCGCGCAAAAACCTCACCAAAGCTTCCTCTTGCCCCTGGTTAAGGCCGGTTCTATGGTGAAAGTGGCTCCTGAAGACCCGTCCTCGTTGACTGGCACCTGCTTGGTCTCTGCCTTGTCTTGGGTGAACAACTGCTTTTTCTTGGTAGGCGCGGTCTCCTTGTCCTCCGACGCAACGGCGCCGGCAGGCTGCGCCGCTGCCGCGGTCTTGAAGGCGAGCCTGAGCGCCATCACGGCCTCCTTAGTGTCCCCCTGGATGGTGAGGACGCCCTTGCTCCCTGGCATCTTCATGAGGTTGTAGGCCGGGTGAGTTGCCGCCATGAAATGAGTGAGAGCCGGGTACCCGAGGATGGCATTGTACCGGAGACCGATGCGGGCGATGTCGAAGTCCAGCAGCTCTGTGCGATAGTTGTCTCGCGTGCCAAAGGTGACATGGAGGCGGATCTGCCCCCAAGGGTGAGCAGCTCCACCACCCACTCCTATGATGGGCTTGCTGAGGCCAATCCATTCAAGCGGCACATGAAGAAGGCAGAAGGCTTCCACGCAGAGCAAGTTGAGGCCGGCGCCGCCGTCGATGAGGGTCTTGGTGACGGCCACGTTGCAGATGGTGGGCGTGCAGAGCATCGGGAGCATCCCTGTGCCGGCAGTGGAGCCGGGGTGGTCCTCCGAGTCGAAGGTGAGGTCGGCCTCCAGCGCGGCCCAACCCGGCGGAGTCCCCGGGCGCTTGCGGGCTGCCCCAATCTGACGGAAGAAAGGCTTGACGTGGTGATCTGAAGGAGGTGCTTGGGAACCACCCAGCAGTGCTGCGACTACGTGGTGTGCCAGCGCCGCGTAGCGCGCAGTGAAGAGGTCGCGGAGTTCCCCCCAGGACGTCACCGTGGATCCCGGGAGGTTGAGCAGCCAAGCGCGTGGCTCGCCGGCGAGCGCTAGGGGGAACAAGTTCGCCATGATCTCGTTGTCGCCTCCGGCTTTGAGGACGACCTCCTCATATGCTAGCTGGAACAGCGCCGAGTCTGTCGCGCCATCGTAACATGGCGGCATCTCCGGCCTAAACTTGGCCGGCCACTGCACTCGCCGCAGGGCGGGGCCCAGGGCTCGGAACCTAGACTCCCTGCTGCTGGTGTTGGCTGCGGAGGTTGGTGGCGGGGCACCTGCCATGGGAGCGCGATGCGGCGGTATGGGGCACTGGTTGGTGGAGAGAAGCCCCGACGCACCCCTACCTGGCGCGCCAAATGTCAGATGTGGGGCTCCGGCAAACCCTTAAGGTTCGAACACTAGGGTGCATGCGAAGTCTTCCCCTCCTACCGATCTACGCTCTAACTCTCTAAGATCTTGCGGACGAACTCGACGAACTCGCAACACAGAAAGACATGGGTTTATACTGGTTCGGGCCACCGTTGTGGTGTAATACCCTACTCCAGTGTGGTGGTGGATTGCCTCTTGGGATGATGATGAACAATACAAGCGGAGAACAACCTCCTGAGGTTGAGGTGTTCTTGCGCGTGAGAGCTTGTGGTGTGTGTCTCGATCTCTGATGATCTCCTCTAGCTAAGATGAGGTGTTCCCATCCACTATGGTGGCTAGTCCTATTTATAGAGGCCCTAGTCCTCTTCCCAAATATCAAGCGGGAAGGGAGCCAACAATGGCGGTCTAATTTGAAGGGGGCAGCTAGTACAAGCTATCCTGACAAAAGTAGTCTTCGCCTGCACAAAGCTCTGGTGGTGACGCTGCTTTGGGCTCCATGATGACCTCCGTCTTGCAGTCCCTGGTCTTGGTCTTGTTGCATCGGAATGGCAACCTTTGCCTGATGCATCAGTACCCTGCGGTTGCGCTTCCCCCCTTCACACCAAAGTGGAAACAAGAATGTTGTGCGCGTTGGCGCCCGCCTGGTGGCGATCATCACGACTCACGTCACGAGAGCCTCATGAGGTTTGCCTTGCCTTGATATCTCCGCTCCTCGTGAGCCTGCCTAGCTAGGCCACTCCAGAGGAGGTCTTGCGTCGTCCGCCTCACGAGGGTCTTGGATGCTTTGTTGGTGAAGATGGGCCGTACTGCCTGCTCGCTCAGCCACGCCGCGGGCCACAGGCAGGCAAGTCTGGAGACCCCCGTTCCTAGAACACCGACAAAGAGGACAATTTGCGAGAGAATGCAAATCTCAGCGTGTGATGATTGCTACTGACCGCTAGTGACTATGATGAGGAGACTTTGGCTCTTATTACACATGAAGAACACGGTGGAGATGATTCTGATCATGAGACACAATACATGACTGCTGAAGATGCTGCTAGGTATGAATGTTTAGTTGCTCAACGTGTTTTGAGTGTGCAGGTTACACAAGCTCAGCAAAATCAGAGGCATAATTTGTTCCATACAAAAGGAATTGTGAAGGAACGTTCTCTTCGCGTCCTCATAGATGGAGGGAGCTGCAATAACTTGGCTAGCATGGAGATGGTGGACAAGCTATCTCTCACCACAAGACCACATCCACATACTCACTACATCCAATGGTTCAACAACAACGACAAGGTTAAGGTAACACGTACTGTTCGTGTGCATTTTAGAATCTCTACATATGTTGACTATGTTGATTGTGATGTGGTACCTATGCAAGCATCTTCCTTATTACTTGGTAGACCATGGCAATTTGATAAAAAATTTGTACACCATGGTAGAAACAATCAGTATACTCTTGTTCATAAGGATAAAAACATTACTTTGCTTCCTATGACTCCTGATTCCATTTTGAAAGATGATATTAATAGAGCTAATAAAGCAAAACAGGAGAAAAATAAGAGTGAAAATCAGATTATGGCAAAAGAATTTGAGCAACAAATGAAGCCTAATAATTAACCATCTAGTGTTGCTTCTGAAATTAAATTGAAAAATGCATGTTTACTTGCCACCAAATCTGATATTGATGAAATAGATTTTAGCCAATCTGTTTGCTATGCTTTTGTGTGCAAAGAGGCATTATTTTCATTCGAGGACGTGCCTTCCTCTTGGCCTCCTGCTGTCACTAACATTTTGCAGGAGTTCGCTAACGTCTTTCCACAAGACGTACCACCGGGATTACCACCTATTCGAGGGATTGAGCATCAAATTGACTTAATTCCCGGTGCATCCTTAGCCAAAAGTGCACCATACCGTACCAATCCAGAGGAGACGAAGGAGATTATGCATCAAGTACAAGAACTACTCGACAAAGGTTATATACGCGAATCCCTTAGTCCTTGTATTGTTCCTATCATTTTTGTGCCGAAAAAGGATGGTATGTCACGTATGTGCGTTGATTGTAGAGTCATTAATAATATTACTATTCATTATCATCATCCTATTCCTAGGCTAGATGATATGCTTGATGAATTGAGTGGCTCTACAATATTCTCCAAAGTTGATTTGCGTAGTGGATACCATCAAATTCGTATGGAATTGGGAGATGAATGGAAAACAACATTTAAAACTAAGTTTGGATTATATGAGTGGTTAGTCATGCCTTATGGGTTAACTAATGCACCTAGTACTTTCATGAGATTAATGAACGAAGTTTTACGTGCTTTCATTGGATGATTTGTGGTAGTTTACTTTGATGACATATTAATTTATAGCAAATCTTTGGAGGAATATTTGGAACATTTACGTGCTATTTTTATTGCTCTACGTGATGCACGTTTGTTTGGTAACCTTGGGAAGTGCACCTTTTGCACCGACCGAGTATTTTTCTTGGCTATGTTGTTTCTCCACAGGGAATTGAAATTGATACAGCCAAGATTGAAGCTATTGAGAGTTGGTCGCAGCCCAAAACGGTCACACAAGTGAGGAGTTTCCTTGGTCTCGCTGGTTTCTATAGGCATTTTGTGAGAGATTTCAGCACCATTGCTGCACCTCTCAACGAGCATACAAAGAAGGATGTGCCTTTTGTTTGGGGTACCGCACAGGAAGAAGCCTTCACGGTATGGAAAGATAAGTTGACACATGCTCCTTTACTCCAACCTCCTGATTTTAATAAGACTTTTGAGCTTGAATGTGATGCTAGTGGAATTGGATTTGGAGGTGTGTTATTACAAGATGGAAAACTTGTTGCATACTTTTCTGAAAAATTGAGTGGGCCTAGTCTAAACTATTCTACTTATGATAAATAATTATATGCTCTTGTTCGGACCTTAGAAACATGGCAACATTATTTATGGCCCAAGGAATTTGTTATACATTCTGATCATGAATCTTTGAAACACATTAAAAGTCAAGCAAAACTTAACCGTAGACATGCTAAATGGGTTGAATTCATTGAGACTTTCCCTTATGTCATTAAATACAAGAAGGGTAAAGAAAATGTTATTGTTGATGCATTGTCTCATCGTTATACTATGCTTTCACAACTTGACTTTAAAATATTTGGTTTGGAGACCATCAAAGATCAATATGTGCATGATGCTGAATTTAAAGATGTATTGCAGCACTGTAAGGAAGGGAGAACTTGGAACAAGTTCGTTCTTAACGATGGATTTGTGTTTCGTCTAACAATCTATGCATTCCAGCTAGCTCCGTTCGTCTTTTGTTGTTGCAGGAGGCGCATGGAGGAGGATTAATGGGAGACTTTGGCGTGAAGAAGACAGAGGACATACTTGCTACACATTTCTTTTGGCCAAAGATGAGACGTGATGTTGAGCGTTTTGTTGCTCGCTGCACTACATGTCAAAAAGCTAAGTCACGACTCAATCCTTGTGGTTTATATATGCCTTTGCCTGTACCTAGTATTCCTTGGGAGGATATATCTATGGACTTTGTTTTAGGTTTACCTCGAACAAAGAAGGGGAGGGATAGCATATTTGTTGTCGTGGATAGGTTCTCGAACATGGCACACTTTATACCATGTCATAAAAGCAATGATGCTGTTAATGTTGCTGATTTGTTCTTTCATGAAATTATTCGCTTGCATGGTGTGCCAAATAATATTGTTTCGGATGGTGATACTAAATTTCTTAGCCACATTTGGAGATGTTTATGGGCTAAGTGGGACTAAACTACTTTTTAGTACTACTTGTCGCCCCAAACTGATGGACAAACTGAAGTAGTCAATAGGACATTGTCTACTATGCTTAGGGCTGTTTTGAAGAATAATAAGAAAATGTGGGAAGAATGCTTGCCTCATATTGAATTTGCTTATAATCATTCATTGCATTCAGTACTAAGATGTGTATGGTTTCCTACCTCATGCACCTATTGATTTGTTGCCTCTTCCATCTTCAGAGAAGGTTAATTTTGATGCTAAAGAACATGTTGAATTGATTTTTAAAATGCATGAGTTAACTAGGGAAAACATTGAGCGTATGAATGCTAAATATAAACTTGCTGGAGATAAGGGTAGAAAACATGTTGTGTTTGCACCTGGAGATCTTTTTTGGTTACAATTGTGTAAGGATAGATATCCTAATTTGCGCAAATCAAAGCTAATGCCACGTGCTGATGGTCCTTTTAAGGAGTTAGAGAAAATAAATGATAATGCATATAAACTTGAGCTTCCTGCAGATTTTGGGGTTAGTCCCACTTTTAACATTGCAGATTTGAAGCCTTATTTGGGTGAGGAAGATGAGCTTTCGTCGAGGACGACTTCATTGCAAGAAGGGGAGGATGATGAGGACATCAACACCATTGTTACACCCACGGCCCCTGCTGCTATACATATTGGACCAATTACTAGAGCTCGCGCACGCCAATTGAATTATCAGGTACTTTCATTTCTTGGTAACGATTCTAATGTTCATGAGAATATGATGCTACGTAAATTGGATACATTTGTTTTGCATACAAATGAAGGGCCTAGCTTGGACAAGAAAGATGAACCTTGGAGCAAGTTCAAGCATGGAGATGATGGCATGCGCAAGGGGAACAAGAACGGAGTTACAAGTGATGATTCCAGGACTTTGAAGCCACCATAATGAGTGCATGAAGCCTTGGACGAAATATACAAGATGCCACTTCATAAATTTCGTCCAAAGGCTATTCTATGTGTTGTGTCACCTTATTTTTGGGCCAGGCCCATGTAATTTCGAAATACTTGACTATAGGTTGTTTTTAGAGTCCGTATGTGTGGGGAAACAAGAGTTAGGGTTGGTTTCACACCCTTCCTCCAACGGCCACGAAATTCCCCCCTGTCTCCTCCATATATACAACCCTTAGGGCATCGTTTAGACTTTGGGTTTTGTTTAGACTAAAAGTTCGCCATAGCTGCACCTTCGCGTACTTCGTTTGTGTCCAACGACCAGACCAAAACGTCACATAACCCCACCTTCATTAATAAAGCTTTCCTATTTTATTCGCAATATCCATATTGCAATCTCAGTTTCTTGCTTGTTCTTCATTTGCTCGCGGGAAATAGACCCTCGTGGTCAGGTTGATCATGCTCCGGCGTGGCCAATAACCCCTCAGAAGTTGGTTTAGCGATTGCCAAGGCGCGACGTTCCACACGTTCTTAGTCGGATCGTCAAGGTCGACTCCCACAGAAATGGATAGCCACCATCTCATCGAAACATCGGGACACCTTCGCCTCTATCAGTCAAGTGGTGGGGTTTGTGGCTCTCCTCACATGGAAATTGCGGCAACACATCATATATGGAGCTAGTGGTGAAGTCACTCTCATCCTTAATATGGTGGCACAAGTAACTCAAGTCATCATACGTCGCCGTGGTCGAAGGGAAAATCCCATGCTCAACCGTCTCGTCACCGTTGCCGTCGATGAACGCCAAAGATGGCACATCATCACTATCATCCATGACCGAAGGGAAAATCCCATGCTCGATCATCTCGTCACCGTCATCGTGGATGAAGGCTAAAGTGTTGGGGAACGCAGTAATTTCGAAAATTTTCCTACGCACACGCAAGATCATGGTGATGCATAGCAACGAGAGGGGAGAGTGTTGTCTACGTACCAACGCAGACCGACTGCGGAAGCGATCACACAACGTAGAGGAAGTAGTCGTACGTCTTCTTCTCGATCCGACCGATCCAAGCACCGTTACTCCGGCACCTCCGAGTTCTTAGCACACGTTCAGCTCGATGACGTTCCTCGGGCTCCGATCCAGCAAAGCGTCGAGGAAGAGTTCCGTCAGCACGACGGCGTGGTGACGATCTTGATGTACTACAGACGCAGGGCTTCGCCTAAGCACTGTAACGGTATGATCGAGGTGGAATTTGGTGGCAGGGGGCACCGCACACGGCTAAGGAACGATCTCAAGGATCAACTTGTGTGTCTTGGGGTGTCCCCCTGCCCCCGTATATAAAGGTTGGAGGGAGGGGGGCTGGCCGGCCAAAGAGAGGGAGGCGCAGGAGGAGTCCTACTCCTACCGGGAGTAGGACTCCCCCCTCCAATCCTAGTCCAACTAGGAATCCTTTAAAGGGGAGAGAAAGAGAGGTGGCCGGCCCCTCTCCTAGTCCTAATAGGACTAGGGAGAGGGGGGAGGCGCAGCCCTATGTGGGCTGCCCTCTCACCTTTCCACTAAGGCCCATGTTGGCCCATTTGGCTCTCGGGGGGTTCCGGTAACCCTCCCGGTAATCCGGCAAAATCCCGATTTCACCCGGAACACTTCCGATGTCCAAACATAGGCTTCCAATATATCAATCTTTATGTCTCGACCATTTCGAGACTCCTCGTCATGTCCGTGATCTCATCCGGGACTCCGAACAACCTTCGGTACATCAAAATGCATAAACTCATAATAACTGTCATCGTAACGTTAAGTGTGCGGACCCTACGGTTCGAGAACAATGTAGACATGAGCGAGACACGTCTCCGGTCAATAACCAATAGCGGGACCTGGATGCCCATATTGGCTCCTACATATTCTACGAAGATCTTTATCGGTCAGACCGCATAACAACATACGTTGTTCCCTTTGTCATCGGTATGTTACTTGCCCGAGATTCGATCGTCGGTATCCAATACCTAGTTCAATCTCGTTACTGGCAAGTCTCTTTACTCGTTCCGTAATACATCATCCCGCAACTAACTCATTAGTTGCAATGCTTGCAAGGCTTAAGTGATGTGCATTACCGAGAGGGCCCAGAGATACCTCTCCGACAATCGGAGTGACAAATCCTAATCTCGAAATACGCCAACCCAACATCTACCTTTGGAGACACCTGTAGTACTCCTTTATAATCACCCAGTTACGTTGTGACGTTTGGTAGCACCCAAAGTGTTCCTCCGGCAAACGGGAGTTGCATAATCTCATAGTCATAGGAACATGTATAAGTCATGAAGAAAGCAATAGCAACATACTAAACGATCGTGTGCTAAGCTAATGGAATGGGTCATGTCAATCAGATCATTCAACTAATGATGTGACCTCGTTAATCAAATAACAACTCTTTGTTCATGGTTAGGAAACATAACCATCTTTGATTAACGAGCTAGTCAAGTAGAGGCATACTAGTGACACTCTGTTTGTCTATGTATTCACACATGTATTATGTTTCCGGTTAATAGAATTCTAGCATGAATAATAAACATTTATCATGATATAAGGAAATAAATAATAACTTTATTATTGCCTCTAGGGCATATTTCCTTCAGTCTCCCACTTGCACTAGAGTCAATAATCTAGTTCACATCGCCATGTGATTTAGCAGCAATAGTTCACATCACCATGTGATTAACACCCATAGTTCACATCGTCATGTGACCAACACTCAAAGGGTTTACTAGAGTCAGTAATCTAGTTCACATCTCTATGTGATTAACACCCAAAGAGTACTAAGGTGTGATCATGTTTTGCTTGTGAGATAATTTTAGTCAACGGGTCTATCACATTCAGATCCGTAAGTATTTTGCAAAATTCTTTGTCTATAATGCTCTTCAAGGAGCTACTCTAGCTAATTGCTCCCACTTTCAATATGTATCCAGATTGAGACTTTTAGATTCATCTAGATCAGTGTCAAAAACTTGCATCGATGTAACCCTTTACGACGAACCTTTTTGTCACGTCCATAATCGAGAAACATATCCTTATTTCACTAAGGATAATTCTGACCGCTGTCCAGTGATCTACTCCTAGATCACTATTGTACTCCCTTGCCAAATCAGTGCAGGGTATACAATAGATCTGGTATACAGCATGACATACTTTATAGAACCTATGGCCAAGGCATAGGGAATGACTTTCATTCTCTTTCTATCTTCTGCCGTGGTCGGGCTTTGAGTCTTACTCAACTTCACACCTTATAATACAGGCAAGAACTCTTTCTTTGACTGCTCCATTTTGAACTACTTCAAAATCTTGTCAAGGTATGTACTCATTGAAAAAACTTATCAAGCGTCTTGATCTATCTCTATAGATCTTGAAGCTCAATATGTAAGCAGCTTCACCGAAGTCTTTCTTTGAAAAACTCCTTTCAAACACTCCTTTATGCTTTACAGAATAATTCTACATTATTTCCGATCAATAATATGTCATTCACATATACTTATCAGAAATGTTGTAGTGCTCCCACTCACTTTCTTGTAAATACAGGCTTCACCGCAAGTCTGTATAAAACTATATGCTTTGATCAACTCATCAAAGTGTATATTCCAACTCCGAGATGCTTGCACCAGTCCACAGATGGATCATTGGAGCTTGCACATTTTGTTAGCACCTTTCGGATTGACAAAACCTTCTGTTGCATCATATACAACTCTTCTTTAATAAATCCATTAAGGAATGCAGTTTTGTTTATCCATTTGCCAGATTTCATAAAATGCGGCAATTACTAACATGATTCGGACAGACTCGAGCATAGATACGAGTGAGAAGCTCTCATCGTAGTCAACACCTTGAACTTGTCGAAAACCTTTTGCGACAATTCTAGCTTTGTAGATAGTAACACTACTATCAACGTCCGTCTTCCTCTTGAAGATCCATTTATTCTCAATTGCTTGCCGATCATCAGGCAAGTCAACCAAAGTCCATACTTTGTTCTCATACATGGATCATATCTCAGAATTCATGGCTTCAAGCCACTTTGCGGAATCTGGGCTCACCATCGCTTCTTCATAGTTCGTAGGTTCATCATGATCTAGTAGCATGACTTCCAGAAAAGGATTACCGTACCACTCTGGCGCGGATCTTACTCTGGTTGATCTACGAGGTTCAGTAGTATCTTGTTCTGAAGTTTCATGATCATCATCATTAGCTTCCTCACTAACTGGTGTAGGTGTCACAGAAACAGTTTTCTGTGATGTGCTACTTTCCAACAAGGGAGCAGGTACAGTTACCTCGTCAAGTTCTACTTTCCTCCCACTTACTTCTTTCGAGAGAAACTCCTTCTCCAGAAAGTTTCCGAATTTTAGCAACAAAAAGTCTTGCCTTCGGATCTGTGATAGAAGGTGTATCCAATAGTTTCCTTTGGATATCCTATGAAGACGCACTTCTCCGATTTGAGTTTGAGCTTATCAGGATGAAACTTTTTCATATAAGCATCGCAACCCCAAACTTTAAGAAACGACAGCTTAGGTTTCTTGCCAAACCATAGTTCACATGGTGTCGTCTCAACGGATTTAGATGGTGCCCTATTTAACGTGAATGCAGCTGTCTCTAATGCATAACCCCAAAACGATAGTGGTAGATCGGTAAGATACATCATAGATTGCACTATATCCAATAAAGTATGGTTATGACGTTCGGACACACCATTATGCTGTGGTGTTCCATGTGGCATGATTTTGTGAAACTATTCCACATTGTTTTAATTGAAGACCAAACTCGTAACTCAAATATTTTACCTCTGCGATCATATCGTAGAAACTTTTATTTTCTTGTCACGATGATTTTCCACTTCACTCTGAAATTCTTTGAACTTTTCAAATGTTTCAGACTTATGTTTCATCAAGTAGATATACTCATATCTGCTCAAATCATCTGTGAAGATCAGAAAATAATGATACCTGTCGCGAGCCTCAATATTCATCGGACCACATACATTAGTATGTATGATTTCCAATAAATCTTTTCTCGCTCCATTGTTCCGGAGAACGGCGTTTTAGTCATCTTGCCCAAAAGGCATGGTTCGCAAGCATCAAGTGATTCATAATCAAGTGATTCCAAAAGCCCATCAGCATGGAGTTTCTTCATGCGCTTTATACCAATATGACCTAAACAGCAGTGCCACAAATAAGTTGCACTATCATTATTAACTTTGCATCTTTTGGTTTCAATATGTGTATCACTACGATCGAGATTCAACGAACTTGTTTCATTGGGTGTATGACCATCAAAGGTTTTATTCATGTAAACAGAACAACAATTATTTTCTGACTTTAATGAATAACCATATTGCAATAAACATGATCAAATCATATTCATGCTCAACGCAAACACCAAATAACACTTATTTAGGTTCAACACTAATCCCAAAATTATAGGGAGTATGCGATGATGATCATATCAATCTTGGAACTACTTCCAACACACATCGTCACTTTACCCTTAACTAGTCTCTGTTTATTCTGCAACTCCCGTTTCGAGTTACTACTCTTAGCAACTGAACTAGTATCAAATACTGAGGGTTTGCTATAAACACTAGTAAAGTACACATCAATAACATGTATATCAAATATACTTATGTTCACTTTGCCATCCTTCTTATCCGCCAATCACTTGGGGTAGTTCCGCTTCCAGTAACCAGTCCCTTTGCAGTAGAAGCACTTTGTCTCAGGCTTAGGACCAGACTTGGGCTTCTTCACATGAGTAGCAACTTGCTTGCCGTTCTTTTGAAGTTCCCCTTCTTTCCTTTGCCCTTTTCTTGAAACTAGTGATCTTGTCAACCATCAACACTTGATGTTTTTCTTGATTTCTACCTTCGTTGATTTCAGCATCACGAAGAGCTTGGGAGTTGTTTCCGTTATCCCTTGCAAATTATAGTTCATCACGAAGTTCTACTAACTTGGTGATGGTGACTAGAGAATTCTGTCAATCACTATTTTATCTGGAAGATTAACTCCCACTTGATTCAAGCGATTGTAGTACTCAGACAATCTGGGCACATGCTCACTAGTTGAGCGATTCTCCTCCATCTTTCAGCTATAGAACTTGTTGGAGACTTCATATCTCTCAACTCGGGTATTTACTTGAAATATTAACTTCAACTCCTGGAACATCTCATATGGTCCATGACGTTCAAAACGTCTTTGAAGTCCCGATTCTAAGCCATTAAGCATGGTGCACTAAACTATCAAGTAGTCATCATATTGAGCTAGCCAAACGTTCATAACGTCTGCATCTGCTCCTGCAATAGGTCTGTCACCTAGCGGTGCATCAAGGACATAATTCTTTTGTGCAGCAATGAGGATAAACCTCAGATCACGGATCCAATCCGCATCATTGCTACTAACATCTTTCAACATAATTTTCTCTAGGAACATATCAAAATAAACACAGGGAAGCAACAACGCGAGCTATTGATCTATAACATAATTTGCAAAATACTACCAGGACTAAGTTCATGATAAATTTAAGTTCAATTAATCATATTACTTAAGAACTCCCACTTAGATAGATATCCCTCAAATCCTCTAAGTGATCACGTGATCCAAATCAACTAAACAATAACCGATCATCACGTGAGATGGAGTAGTTTTCAATGGTGAACATCGTCATGTTGATCATATCTACTATATGATTCACGCTCGACCTTTCGGTCTCTGTGTTCCGAGGCCATATCTGCATGTGCTAGGCTCGTCAAGTTTAACCTGAGTATTCTGCGTGTGCAACTGTTTTGCACCCGTTGTATTTGAACGTAGAGCCTATCACACCCGATCATCACGTGGTGTCTCAGCACGAAGAACTTTTGCAACGGTGCATACTCAGGGAGAACACTTCTTGATAATTTAGTGAGAGATCATCTTATAATGCTACCGTCAATCAAAGCAAGATAAGATGCATAAAAGGATAAACATCACATGCAATCAATATAAGTGATATGATATGGCCATCATCATCTTGTGCTTGCGATCTCCATCTCCGAAGCACCGTCATGATCACCATCGTCACCGGCGCGACACCTTGATCTCCATCGTAGCATCGTTGTCGTCTCGCCAATCTTATGCTTCCACGACTATCACTACCGCTTAGTAATAAAGTAAAGCATTACATCGCGATTGCATTGCATACAATAAAGCGACAACCATATGGCTCCTGCCAGTTGCCGATAACTCGGTTACAAAACATGATCATCTCATACAATAAAATCAGCATCATGCCTTGACCATATCACATCACAACATGCCCTGCAAAAACAAGTTAGACGTCCTCTACTTTGTTGTTGCAAGTTTTACGTGGCTGCTACGGGCTTAAGTAAGAACTCATCTCACCTACACATCAAAACCACAACGATAGTTCGTCAAATAGACTCCGTTTTAACCTTCTCAAGGACCGGGCGTAGTCACACTTGGTTCAACTAAAGTTGGAGAGACAGTCTTCCGCAAGCCATCTATGTGCAAAGCACGTCGAGGGAACCGGTCTCGCGTAAGAGTACGCGTAAGGTTGGTCCGGATCGTCTCGTCCAACAATACCGCCGAACCAAAGTATGACATACTAGTCGGCAGTATGACTTGTATCGCCCACAACTCACCTGTGTTCTACTCGTGCAAATAACATCAAACCATAAAACCTAGGCTCGGATGCCATTGTTGGGGAACGCAGTAATTTTGAAAATTTTCCTACGCACACGCAAGATCATGGTGATGCATAGCAACGAGAGGGGAGAGTGTTGTCTACGTACCAACGCAGACCGACTGCGGAAGCGATCACACAACGTAGAGGAAGTAGTCGTACGTCTTCTTCCCGATCCGACCGATCCAAGCACCGTTACTCCGGCACCTCCGAGTTCTTAGCACACGTTCAGCTCGATGACGTTCCTCGGGCTCCGATCCAGCAAAGCGTCGAGGAAGAGTTCCGTCAGCACGACGGCGTGGTGACGATCTTGATGTACTACCGACGCAGGGCTTCGCCTAAGCACTGTAACGGTATGATCGAGGTGGAATTTGGTGGCAGGGGGCACCGCACACGGCTAAGGAATGATCTCAAGGATCAACTTGTGTGTCTTGGGGTGTCCCCTGCCCCCGTATATAAAGGTTGGAGGGAGGGGGGCTGGCCGGCCAAAGAGAGGGAGGCGCAGGAGGAGTCCTACTCCTACCGGGAGTAGGACTCCCCCCTCCAATCCTAGTCCAACTAGGAATCCATTAAAGGGGAGAGAAAGAGAGGTGGCCGGCCCCTCTCCTAGTCCTAATACTAGGGAGAGGGGGGAGGCGCAGCCCTAGGTGGGCTGCCCTCTCACCTTTCCACTAAGGCCCATGTTGGCCCATTTGGCTCTCGGGGGGTTCCGGTAACCCTCCCGGTAATCCCATAAAATCCCGATTTCACCCGGAACACTTCCGATGTCCAAACATAGGCTTCCAATATATCAATCTTTACGTCTCGACCATTTTGAGACTCCTCGTCATGTCCGTGATCTCATCCGGGACTCCGAACAACCTTCGGTACATCAAAATGCATAAACTCATAATAACTGTCATCGTAACGTTAAGCGTGCGGACCCTACGGTTCGAGAACAATGTAGACATGACCGAGACACGTCTCCGGTCAATAACCAATAGCGGGACCTGGATGCCCATATTGGCTCCTACATATTCTACGAAGATCTTTATCGGTCAGACCGCATAACAACATACGTTGTTCCCTTTGTCATCGGTATGTTACTTGCCCGAGATTCGATCGTCGGTATCCAATACCTAGTTCAATCTCGTTACTGGCAAGTCTCTATACTCGTTCCGTAATACATCATCCCGCAACTAACTCATTAGTTGCAATGCTTGCAAGGCTTAAGTGATGTGCATTACCGAGAGGGCCCAGAGATACCTCTCCGACAATCGGAGTGACAAATCCTAATCTCGAAATACGCCAACCCAACATCTACCTTTGGAGACACCTGTAGTACTCCTTTATAATCACCCAGTTACGTTGTGACGTTTGGTAGCACCCAAAGTGTTCCTCCGGCAAACGGGAGTTGCATAATCTCATAGTCATAGGAACATGTATAAGTCATGAAGAAAGCAATAGCAACATACTAAACGATCGTGTGCTAAGCTAATGGAATGGGTCATGTCAATTAGATCATTCAACTAATGATGTGACCTCGTTAATCAAATAACAACTCTTTGTTCATGGTTAGGAAACAAAACCATCTTTGATTAACGAGCTAGTCAAGTAGAGGCATACTAGTGACACTCTGTTTGTCTATGTATTCACACATGTATTATGTTTCCGGTTAATACAATTCTAGCATGAATAATAAACATTTATCATGATATAAGGAAATAAATAATAACTTTATTATTGCCTCTAGGGCATATTTCCTTCATAAAGATGGCACATCATCACTCCCGCCTCCAAAGATGGAAGCATCATCCTTGCTCGCCACCGTGTCGCTCGCCTCCAAAGCATGTTCCTTGATTAACTCCATAGTCGTTGTCGTCGCTGCTCCGTCTTGAATAAGAGTCATGGTAGACTCAGCATCGTCAATGCCACAAAGAGGGATGGCAGTGAAGTCCAACTTGGGAGCATCGTCTTGGAGCTCGTCGGGCTTGGACATCTTGGTGTTACTATCCTCATGCTCGCCGTGTTGGAGCATGGTCGTCGCGAAGTGTGCTTGGGATGGAGAAGCCTTAGCCTTCATGAGTTCTTGTTCTGCCTTGAGAGCACCAATGTAGTTGTCATCGAGAGACTTGTAGTTCTCGAGGAAGATAGTCTTGGAGATGTTGTTGTTCAATCCCATCATGAAGTGGAACTTCATCGAAATGGGGTCTTCCATGCCGGCTCATCGCAAGGCATTCTTCATCTCCTTGAAGTACATGTCGATGAACTTGGATCCTTCGATGGTGTTCTCCAATTGGCGTAGAAGTTGTTCCATGTAGGTTGGAGGCACAAACTCTCGCCGCATAGCTCTCTTTGTCTTGGGCCTACTCATGTCGTAACTCTCCAAAGGTGTGTGAAGCCACCATGTGGACGCGTAGTCGTGGAAGTTTCTTGAGGCGCACTTCACTTGATCTTCGAGAGGAACTTGATGTAGCTTGAGGTAGTCGTCCATAAAGCTCTCCTACTCGAGATACTCCTCGGGTTCTAGAGTCCCATAGAAAGGAATCTCATGGTCAGTGTCGAGGTCATAGTAGCTTGTGTAAGTCGCGGACTTGAGGTTGGGGAGCTTCTCTTGAGTGTAGCCTTGAGGTTCTTGTGGGCGAAGATGCCGAATATCCGAAGGCAAAGATTCCTTGAAGTCGCTTGGCAAAGATGCCAAGGGAGATGGTGAAGTCGTCGAGTGGTTGTTGGTGTTGAGCTCTTGACCATCATGTTCTTGTTGTTCATGGCGTCGATGCTGATGTGATCTTACTGGAGATGGTAGCTTGGAAGGATGTGCTCTTGAGCGTCTTCTCGAAGATGAGGAAGATCGCTTGTAGGCCTTGATGAGGGCTTTGATCTCCTCCATATGAGCATCCATTTTGGCGTTCAAGTTGTGCGCCGCATCGAACTCGTGTTATTGTTGTAGACAGGAGGGGCTGTGCTTTTCCTATCCATCACAAGACTCGAGTAGAGGTGAGTAGGAAATGAGATAAACAATACCAAGTTACCTTTTCCCAAAGTTGAGGATGTATCCCGTTTCACTCAATGTGAAATGAAAGAATAATGGAATTAGTACGGACTTGTTCACTCACACCTATCAAGTAAAGCTTATGGAGTATCTTGGTGAGGACAGTGGCACAAAATTTTGATGCAAAATGTTAGCAAGAGTCAATAATATTGAAAGAGAATCACAAATTCGCAAGTGAAACAAGTAGACCAATAGCAAAGAATGGCACACGGAAACACACACACATATAGATAAATGGGCTCGTGCAACCAAGGAATGAGCACAAAATGTGGAGTCCATGAAAAATGCTCGTGTTGCAAAACTCAAGAGAGACGCTAGCACGATAGATCTATAGGCGGATACGACACTTGTGCACAACCTATGAGATGCAAAATCTATCAACAAGTAGACCAAAGTGCACTATGATACGATGCTATGGCTCTTGCTTACAAGCTTCTTTGTTTTTCTCTTTGCTTAAAATCTTATTCTTTCTTTGGTATGGCACTATGAGAAATGCACAAACCAAGATAGCAATTGTGTATATGCAGGAACAATCTTGTGACACGAGAGATGATATGATGATACCAAGATGATATGGTATGTATGCAATGGAAGGTGTAGATCACTCATGTGCACACGTAACGTTGCTGGCAATACTTAGATGGCTAGTCCCGATAGGCAAGTAACGCAATATGGGCTAGGGGTTATCAATGCAATTGCAAGGGGAATGTACAATGGTGTCTTCGAGGTTACCGTCCTATGTACAATGATGACCTTGTGTCGATGATGAGTGGCAGTGTTCTTGATGTCGAACCATTCCTAATTAGCTGAAACAACTTAGGAAATGGAAAAAACGTGAACTCAAAATCTCAAATGGTGGTAGCGGGAAAGTGGTGGTGGTTTTGTGGAAACTCAATGGGATTGCGGAAATGCAATGATGGGTTTGGGAGTAAGCAATGTGGAAGTGGAGGTTATGTTGGTGGACTATACACGATGTCGAAGTTGAGATCACAGCCCCTAAGTAGTTGAAACACCTTAGGAGACACAACACACAACTCAAACAAGCTCAAACAAAATTTGGTAATGTTGAGGTGGCGGAAGTGTATGGTGGGCACGCCTATGCGGAAGTTATGGTGGTGGTTGATGAAGAAGCAACCATCCCTAAGTAGCCGAAACACCATAGGAGACTCAAGCAACCACTAATGCTATGGGCAACAAAATGGGTTAGGTTGCGGAAGTCGGTGTTGGTAATGTGGATGATGTGGTTAAGGCCCTAGGCAAAGATGCCAAAGTTCCAAAATTTTGATGGAGTCTAATGATTTTGGAAGTATTTTTGTGGTATGAGGGATGTCAATAGCTTCAAAATGAGCTAAATAACGTCAAAAAACGGAGTTCGAATGAGTTAGTTATGGCCGAAACAAAAATCAGCTGAAGTCGATATCTACTGGGACCGGACGTCCGGTAAGTGTCGGATGTCCGCTGGACGGATGTCCGAAAAGTCCAGAAATCCGAGATTTCAGCTCTGTTAGGTGGTTCCGGTCGTCAGGTGAAGGTCGGACATCCGATATATCGGGGTCAACGTGATATTTGAGTTCCAGGACACGATTTTGGGCGGAAATTGGGGATTTTGGGGTCAAAATTGATGAGATTTCGTGGATGGAAAGTGGGGAAACTTGGGGGAAAACTAGATCCACTTAAAACCAACCGAATCCATGGATCAAAATCACCAAAACTTCATCAAACGAACAAATCACAAATAAAATTGGTGTTATTTTTGGTAGGGATTTTCAAAATTTAGGACGAAATCAAGCAAAAGAAGGCTAGAAAACAATGGGGAGACTCCAAATTCAGGATAAACGTGGCTCATGCTGCCATATTATGTAGGGTAGAACCCTAGATGCCCGATATTTCACGAAATGGAGGGGATCCTGCGAAGAACATGAAGAGCATGAGGGGAAACACAAGGGAAAACAAGAGGAACACTCAAGAACAAGTCCGGTCACACATCCACTAGACAATCATTCACACAAGATTCACAAGGTACATGAACAACAAAGGGAAAGATACAAGGTAAAGTTCATCTCCGTGAGGAGGACTTGAGGGGGGTATTCCCGTGAGGGGTCTTGAATCCGCTTGGGATCTTCTCCGAAGACGTCGTGGACTCCGATGGAGAAGTAACCAAGTGGATGAGCAAAGCTCTATCTCTCAAATGAGCTAATCCTTTGCTAACCCTAGAAAGTATGTGGAGGTGGTCTATTTATAGTCTAAGCCACGAAGGGGTAAGTGGGAAAGGGATACAAGGCCAAAGACCCGGCGGCGCACAGGCAGTCTCGGATCTCCAGTTGGGATTGGACGTCCGGTCTCTCGCGGGGGTCCGAACGTCCGAGGGTGTCAGACTTCCAACGTTTCTTCTCTGGACTGGTGGCATCGGTCGTCCGGTCAGCGTCGGTCGTTCGGGCGCTGGGACTTGTTGGACGTCCGGTGGTCGTCGGTCGTCTAGCTGTTGTAGCGTCTTCGTATGCTGTTGTCGATCTGTCTGGTGGAGTCTCGAGGCATCGGACGTCCGGAGATCGTCGGTCGTTGAGAAGTCGTTGGATATCCGAGAGTTGGAACTTGTAGTAGCTCTGTTTCTTCCATGTTCTCTTCCATGCTCCCCTCACGGATGGCGTAGTTGTTCCTTGGCGCTTGCACTCCTCCTCGTCATCCGTGAAGCTCCGGCAATACCTATGCATGCACATGAGATGAATGTCAAGTAGTATACCATCCTTGAAGCGGTCAAGTGAGCACGTGTAAAGGAGATGATTCACCTTTATATATGTGAAGTGGAGGTCGCACGTGTCACTTGCCAAACGGACTCTTGACATGGTGATATCTATAGGATGCTCCGCCTCAATCATTCCAAGCAAATGTGTGAGTGGGAGAGAAGAAAGAACTATACAAAATTACCTTGACCGATGTTGAGAATGGATCAAAGATCACTCAATGATGTACCAAGGAAATAGCATAATTGGTACCATATCTCATCAATCGCTCACACCTACACAAAGAAAGCTTATGGTGGAGATCGGTTAGGATGGTGGCACAAAATTTATGTGATTGTTAGTGAGACTCAATAATGTCGAAAAAGATTCGCAAATTTGCAAATGCAAAAAGTAAACCAATAGCAAGATATGGTACACGGAAACACACACAGACGAAAAGATAAATGGGATCGTGCAACCAAAAATGAGCGGAAAATGTGGAATCCATGGAAAATACTCTTGTTGCACAACGCTAGAGAGACGCTAGCATGACTGCACAATAGGCGGATACAAGACTTGTGCACAACCTACAAAGCAAAAGTGCAATGACTTCTATCCCATGTATACTATATGTATGGTGTTCCTATGATATGAGCCAAGATGATCGAGTATGACAATCTTAATGTAGTATGTTGCTATGGTTCTTTCTTAAAAGCTATTTGCTTATCTTTTCCTTTTTCTTAAAAGCTTGTTTGGCTCTTTCTCTTTTGAGCTCTTTCTCATGCAAAACTTCACGAACCAAGATAGAAATTGTGTATATGCCATGACAACCTATTGACACAAGAGATGATATCAAGATATCGATACCAAGATGATATGATATATGCAATGCTCTCTAATGTGCACAAGTGATGTTGCTGGCAATACTCAAAGGCTAGTCTTGATAGGAAAGGTACGCAAAATGGTCTATGGGATTATCAATGCAATGGTAAGCAGTAGACAAAGGTGTCGTCGAGGTTACCTTTGATGGTGACTCGTTTCTAAACAAGGACGGATGACGGTGAAGTGGTCGGTGTCGATGACGAGTCCGTGGTGAAGATGAGCGGCGGTGATGTTGATGTTGAACCGTCCCTAAGTTGCCAAAATGCGTTAAACCACAACTCAAATTCTCAAAACAAAATGTGTCAAAATTTTCGGTGTTGGTAGTGGGTAAGCGACGGTGGCATGCACAAGTGATGGTGGTATTCTAGGTCAAAATTGGCAAGAATTAGGCGGGATACGGAGCGGTGGATGGAAGTGATGCTACCAGGGGCCGGATATCCGGTGTGACCGGATGTCCGGTCTGGATCCGTGGATGAATTTGATGAACCCGTGGGGAAGAAGGCAATCTGGGGCAAAATTCGAGATATTTTGTGGATTAAAATTGGGGAAAAGATGGGGAAAAGCCAAATCTACCTGCTACACACGAAATTCGTGGATCAAATCCAACAAAACTTCATCACACCAACAAATCACACACAAAATTGGGGGCTATTTTTGTGAAGATTTTCGAGTTTGGGACAAAATTAACAAAACACGGCTCGAAAACAAGGGTAGGGGCTCCAAATTCATGATCAACCTAAGCTCATGATACCAAGATGATGTAGGGTAGAAACCCTAGGGCCGATCTTTCATGATTTGGAGGTGATCCTAGGACGAACACGAAGACCACGAGGGAAAACACGAGGGGAAACATGAGGGGAGACACTCAAATCAACGAAAAAAATCACACATGTGCTAGATCCTCAAACATAAAGAGTGATACAGGATCCACGATCAAGAAAGGACGATACAACTGGTAAGTTCTTCTCCGTCAGGACGTCTTGAGGGGTCTTCCCATGGGGGGTCTTGGATCCACTTGGGGGATCTTCTCCATAGAGGTCTAGGGGTTATCAATGCAATTGCAAGGGGAATGGCAATACTCCGGTCGAGAAGGGGATCAAGTGGATGAGAAAAGCTCTATCTCTCAAATGAGCTAAACCATTGCTAACCCTAGAAAGAGGGAGGAGGAGGAGTATATATAGTCTAGGTGGGCGAAGGGGTACATGGGCCTTGGTCCTTTACTGCGCGCAGACAGACGGGGACGGATATCCGGGCGTCAGGCCGGATGTCCGGGACTTCACGTGGGGCAGGATGTCCGAGCCAGGGACCGGATGTCTTGGATGGCATGGCCGGTCTCCGTGGTCTCTATATATGCGATGTCCAAATTTGCGGGCTGGAGGCCGGATGTCTGGCAGCTTGGGTAGAGCCGGATATCCTGTCCCCTAGCCGGATGTCCGGGCTGGCGAGGTCCAGCTTTGGTGACATTCTGTGATGGGAGCCGAAATTCCGGGCGGGGGCCCAATGTCCGGGGCCTGGGCCAAATGTCTAGGCCATGTAGCTTTGGCTGGGCAGTTGCTATGGTAGATGCTCCACGGGGCGGATGTCCGGGTCCTAGAGACTTCTCTGGTTCCTTCCGCCATTCCTCTTCATCCGTGAACTTGGGGACATGTCCATCTTCATGTGCATCTTCCGAAGGGCCTTCTTGGCACTTGATCATGCACAACATTCCGGACTTAGGTAGTAGCCATGTATCGAGTGGATCATATGGAATATCACGAAGGAAGGAAGTCACCTCGGTCTCCAGAGTTGTAGCTCGTGCTTGTGTCATCGGTCCTCTTGGCACTTGGTGAGATGATGGTAGGTCCATGGGGATGACCATAGGATGCTCCGCATCACCCCTTCTTGGGAAAGATCTGACCTGACATCGAAATTCTCATCACCATGATAGGGTGAGAGATCTTTGACGTTGAAGATAGCGCTCACAGAGTACTTGTCGCGTGGTAAGTCGATCTTGTATGCATTGTTGTTGTAGCGCTCGAGCACCTTGAAGGTTCCGTCGGCTCGTTGTTGTAGCTTGGACTTGTGTTCGTTGGGAAAGCATTCCTGGCGAAATTGTAGTCATACAAGATCTCCAATATTGAATATCATGGGTTGCCTGTTGATATTGAGCTTGGTTGCGAGTCGTTGTACTTGGCGCTCAATGGTGTGCCTTGTATCTTCATGCATCTTCTTGAGGTAGCTCACTCTTACGCTCACGTCCATGTTGATGCGCTCGTGTAGTGGTAGAGGTAAAATGTCCAAAGGGGACAACGGGTTTCAGCCATAGACCACCTCGAAGGGGGACTTGCCGGTAGTAGAGTGTCCTGCGTGGTTGTAGGCGTACTCGGCGATGGGTAAACACTCCTCCCACTCCTTGATGTTCTTCTTGATCAACACATGAAGTAGAGTGGAGAGTGTTCGGTTCGTGACCTCCGTTTGGCCATCAGTTTGAGGACGGTATGTTGTAGAGAACAAAAGCTTGATTCCGAGCTTGGTGCATAAGGTCTTCCAACAGTAGCTCAATAACTTGACGTCACGGTCCGAGACAATCATCTTTGGCACTCCGTGTAAGCACAAGAATTCGCTACAAAAAGATTTGCAACATGTGAAGCATCATCTATCTTGTTGCATGGGATGAAATGAGCCATCTTAGAGAATCATTCCACAAGAACAAACACAGAATCTTTGCCGGTTCTAGTTCTAGGTAAACCAAGCACAAACTCCATACTAATATCTTCCCATGGGTGATACGGAATAGGAAGTGGCATATATCATGGGAGCTTTAGACTTAGCTTTGCGACATGTAGAGCATCGGTTGGTGAAGCGTGAGACGTTGTGGAACATCTTGAGCCAAAAGTAGTTCTTTGAGAGTGTAGCAAAGGTCTTGTCACGTCCAAAGTGTCCCATAAGTCCTCCATGAGGTTCTTGCAAAAGTAACAAGAAAAGAGAAGACTCAGAAATACATAGTTTGTTAGCTCTCATGAGATAATCATCTTTGATGTAATAGCGTTCCCAAGATGTATGAGCAAAACATTTGGTATAAGGAATGGCAAAATTAGGATCATGCCCATACAAGTCCTTTGGGTGCTCAAAGCCAATGACATTCAATTCAAGTTTGGTAACAAGAATGCAGATAGGGGGAAAGAGCATCCACCACAACATTTTATTTGCCTTTGATGTATTTAATGACATAAGGAAATGATTCAATGAACTCACTCCACTTAGCATGACGCTTGTTGAACTTAGTTTGACCCTTAAGGTACTTAAGTGTTTCATGGTCGGTATGAATGACAAATTCATGAGGGCGAAGATAATGTTCCCACTCACGCAAGACTCGCACTAAAGCATATAGCTCTTGTCATAGATGGAATACTTGAGTTGCGCTCCGGAAAGTTTCTCACTAAAGTAAGCAATTGGATGCTTCTCTTACATTAACACACCTCCTATGACATTACCGCTAGCATCACAATGAACTTTAAAGGTTTTGTCAAAGTTGGGTAATGCAAGCACGGGAGCATGTGTAAGCAAATTCTTAAGCTCATTGAATGCGGTATCTTGGGATGGTCCCCAAATAAATGGTGCATTCTTCTTACTCAAGGCATGCAAGGGAGATGCAATTGTGCTAAAATCCTTAACGAATCCACGATAGAAACCGACTAAAGCAAGAAAAGTACGCACTTGTTGCAAGTTGGTTGGTTGAGGCTAAGTTTTAATAGCATTGATCTTAGATTCATCTACATGAACACCCTTAGAAGACACAACGAAACCCAAGAAAACGAGCTTATCAACAACAAAGAGGCATTTGTCCATATTAGCATAAAGGCGCTCTTTTCTAAGAGTTTGCAACATGGTTGTAACATCCCAAATTTTCAATTTGGAATGTTATACACTAGATCATCATGCATATCATATTTTCTTGCATTTTGGTTGATCCTAGAAATTTCACGCAAATCAAGGACCCTCGGAGAGAGTTGGAGATTTCGTCATTTTCATATTTGAGTTTTGTCAAATTTTGAAAAGAGGATCATTGGATTTGTCGGAGTTTATTTGCCTTTTATTTGGATAGGGAAAAATGCTTGTTTTCAAAAAATTGCATTCTAGGTCCCAAGAAAAGTTCATTTTGTTCGACTCATTTTTCGGAGTCGGGGAAAGTTTACTTTAGAAGTTTTGGACTTTTTGTTTAGTTCTCTTTTCTGTTTTTTTTCTGCGCGCGAAACCATTTTAAAAAAATTCGCAGCGCCTTGGGCCAAGGCCCAGCCAGCAGACCGGCCGGCCAGGCCTTAGCCGCGCCGCGCGCCAGCGCCAGAGGCAGGCCGCCGCCGCCGCGTAGAGTCCTAGTAGGACTCGGTTTGCTTTTTTTTAGGATTCCTTCTCCTACTCTATTTCTTGCCCCCTCCCCCAAGTCTCCTCTCCCCTCCCCTCTTTATATACCCCCACACCCCCCTCTAAACATCAAACCAAACCCCAAGCCTCCCCAAGCCGCGCCTTGCCCCGCGCCGCCGTCGTACCTTGCCCGCGCCGCTGCCCTGCATCACCGCCGCCGCCCTGCGTCACCGCCGCCGCCGACCCTTGTGCCTCGCTGCCGCTGCCCTTGCTCACCGTCGCCGGAGACCTCGCCGAGGTACCGCGCCGCGTCTCTCTTTCTTTTTCCTCGGATCGGTTTTCTTCTAAATCGTTCCGGTTCTTCTCTAAACCGTTCCGGTTTTCTAGATCGGTTTTTGTTCGGTTTTCTTTCTCGAAACCCTAGATCGGTTCCGTTTTCTTTTCCGACTTAGTTGCCTCGAGACCGTTCGCCGGACCGTTCATCCTAACGAACGTGATCACCGGATTCTTCTAGGTTAACGAACGTCCGTTCGTTTAACTGTTCTTATTTTTCTTTTCGTCGGATTTATTCCCCGATCGCGATCTCAGATCCGATCTTCGTTCTAGTTTATCTTCTCGCTCGTTTATCGGAATCAGGTGATTCAAGCGCCTGCAGTTTCGTTTCGAAACCGTCGTTCCGACTAATCAACTTAAACAAGTTTTTGCTACGGTAAAATTTGACCTAGTTTCAACTTGCTAGAACCGAGTTGTTTTCTTCCGCTGTTTGTTTTCGGTTTCTTTGTTCGGTTCGTTCTTTCTCTCTTTGCAACCGGAGTTCTTAAGTTGAACTATCTGGTTCGATCTCTTGTTCGAGTTTTACCTGTGCATTAGATGAGTACTTATTGTATGCTTGTTCTTTGTCTGCGATAGATTACCAGGATTGCGCCGCCTGTTACTTCGAATCTCTAGGACTCGCGGATCATCAGCAAGGCAAGTAACACTTTGATCATACCTTTTCTACAACCCAGTTTTATTGCATTAGATCCATCCTCACACATTGCATGATTAGGATCTAATTAAATTGTGGGATGGGAAGTAGATGAGGTAGTACCTATTACTGTTTATTATGAAACCTTTGGGAGTTACTTCTACGTTTGCTTATTATGCCATGCTATGCTAGTAGACGTGGATTGGGTGAGTGATATCCATGACAGATGTGAGATTGATAATTTTAATGGTTTATCTAAGGTGGCAACTTAAACACACATCTGGGTGGATTGAGGCACCTGATGTCTATCAAGACTTGCCTGTTTTTTTTGGACCGCCACCCAGGCTCAAAGGGATCATAAGATCTTTCATGCTAAATACTTACGTGTGTAGCCACAAGCCAATATGGCTCTGGCATAGTTGACTAAGTCGTGTGAACTCTTATAGGGGTAGACTAGCAGATGTAGGGGTTGTAGGTGGTATGGTCTACTCCATCGTAAGGTGCTAGCGCTTCTGAAAGACTGTGTCTCGGTCATCTGTTTCTCAAACACCATGTAGTGCGAGAAATCCAACGGAGGCGATCGAGTCTTGTGGGGAAAAGTGTGCAAACCTCTGCAGAGTGTAATAAACTAATCATGATTAGCCGTGTCCACGGTTATGGACAATCCTGATTATCTAGTACTTGAATATGATGTGAATCTCAACATGTTACTTCTAATTAATATTGTTGGGTTTTAATTGTACTTTTAATTGGGATTGAGAATGCTGTCAACCATTCTCAATGTTTAAAAACCACCATGATAGTTAAATAAATTTATTCCTTCGCAGCAGGGAAAAATTGGCTTTACGCAAAATAGTAACCATAGAGCTTTCCACCAGCCAAATATGCATATAGTATAGCTGTTTCATTCCATTACTCTCTATGTGTTACCTTGCCAGCATATTCCATGTGCTGACCCATTTCGGGCTGCAACGTTAATGTTGCAGACTTTTTAGACGACGATTAAGGTGCTTTTAGGTCGTGGTTCTATACTCAGTGATGCCGTTGGAGTTGATGGACCCATTTACTTTCCATGTCTTCCGCTGTTATCGATATTAGATGGCCTTAAGCCATATTATTGTAATAAGTTCCCTTTGGAGACATCGTTGTAATAAGTGTGTGATTGCCACTCTGCTGTAAATCCTTCGAAGTACTGTGTGGTGTCAGCACTACTGATCCAGGGATGACACCGGAGCACAGTAGACTTGATCCATTCGGGTCGGGTCGCTACAGAGATGGTATCAGAGCACACGCTGACTGTAGGACACGACCACTAAGTGAAAGCCATAGATCACTATTCTCTCCTCATTTTCTAACTCCTCATCTTTTCTACTCTTTAGGATGAAGGACGCGAAGATTAAGTACGCTCAACCGGATGAAGGCACACCTTTTGGATTTCACTTGAAGGAAGTCACTAAGTACCTAAACATTGGATTACCAAGTTTCACGGGAACTTTCAACGCCACTCTGCCTGAAGAGGAGCGCTGAAAGATTCAAGCTCACGTTCCGGGAAGGACATTCGCGCCAATCACGAAGCCCATAGATAGCGTTTTCAATGCACCAACTTGGAGTCTAGGAAAGAGCATGGCAGCCCATATCACCATAGGACGCATTGGAGAAGTTTATCAAGAAGACCTCAAGGACACTATCTACCAGATTTGCGGACGCCGAGATGAACAATGGGAGTTAGTCACCACCAAGAAGGATAGATCCATTGCATCATTTATCTAGGAGTTAAACCAGCACATTCCACGCCACGAGAACCAGATGTGCAATGATATGATAGAGTTGAAGAATTCGAAGGCAAGGATCATCGAGCTAGAAGGAGAACTGAAGGCTACACGCAAGGACTACATGGACGAGATCGTAGCTCTAGCAAGACACAACTGTGATCTTAAGCAAGAGATTGAAGAACTCAAGAGGGAGTTAGCATCCAGGAAGGAAGACATGTACATCGCATGTCCGGACAACTACATCATCACCGACAACACCGATTCGAATCCAAGTGAACCCGAATTTGAAGACGAAGCTGGAGCGGACATCATGGAGTCTTCCACCGGTTCAAATTTCTAGATGACCACCAAATATTAGTAGTATTTCCCCATAGTTCGAGCACTTTTGCGATAGCTAGATCGATTGTAAGCCCTTGTTTGATTAAATGAAGTGATTTTGTGTGAATTTGCTCATGTGCATTGGGGTAGTGTTTTCTCTTTAGACCTCATTCTATTCTTATATCTCTTCTTTTCTAAACCCTCAGATGCCTCTGAGACATGACCCTGGGTTACCATTAAGGATTGGTAACTATGTTTTTCCCTCAGACCTAATAGTATTGGAATCTCAAGGATTGGATGTGATATTAGGCATGGATTGGCTGTCAATGTATGGAGGAAACATCGATTGTGCTAGTAAGTCAATTTTGCTTACAACGCCAGAAGGAAGAAGGATCAAGTATGTATCCCGGCATGTGCCAAATAGGACACAAGTAAATTGCCTAACAGGAGTTGTGCAGGAGGAAGTACCAGTGGTAAAGGATTTTCCTGACGTATTTCCAGAAGAGTTGCCAGGCATGCCACCGGATAGAGACATTGAGTTTTTGATTGAGTTGTTGCCAGGTACAGGCCCAATATCAAAGAGACCCTACCGGATGCCAGCAAAGGATTTGGTAGAAATTAAGAATCAGATTAAGGAGTTATTGGAGAAAGGTTACATTCGCCCAAGTTCTTCGCCTTGGGGATCACCCGTACTTCTAGTGGAGAAGAAGGATGGATCATTAAGGATGGTTGTTGATTACCGTGGATTGAATGAAGTAACCATCAAGAACAAGTACCCACTGCCAATGATAAATGATCTGTTTGATCGTTTGCAAGGAGCTAAAGTGTTTTCCAAGATCGATTTGCGATCAGGGTACCACCAGTTGAAGATTCGAGAGCAGGATATACCTAAGACAGCATTCACCACAAGATATGGACTGTATGAGTATACCGTTATGTCATTTGGATTGACTAACGCGCCTGCCTATTTTATAAACCTGATGAACAAAGTGTTTATGGAGTTTTTGGATAAGTTCGTCATAGTGTTCATTGATGATATCCTGGTTTACTCGAAGAATGAAGAAGAGCACAAGGAACATTTGCATTTGGTTTTGGAGAAACTAAGGGAACATCAGTTATATGCCAAATTTGGCAAATGTGAGTTTTGGTTGAAGGAAGTAGGATTCCTCGGACACGTTATATCCGGAGAAGGGATAGTAGTTGACCCCGCAAAGGTTGAGACCGTAACCGAATGGGAAGCACCAACGACAGCTGGAGAGATCCGGAGTTTTCTTGGACTCGCAGGATACTACCGGAGATTCATTGAGAACTTTTCAAAGATTGCAAAGCCTATGACGGAGTTGTTGAAGAAGGATACCAAGTTCAATTGGAATGAGGAGTGTGAGGCTAGTTCCCAGGAGTTGAAGAAACGATTGGTTACCTCACCAGTGTTGATTTTGCCATATCAGACCAAGGATTATGAGGTATATTGCGACGCTTCACGTCGAGGACTTGGAGCAGTGCTTATGCAGGAAGGGAGAGTTGTTTCGTATGCTTCACGACAACTGAAACCTCATGAGTTGAATTATGCCACCCATGATTTGGAGTTAGCAGCCATAGTGCATGCATTGAAGACATGGAGACATTTCCTCATTGGAAATCATTGTGATGTGTACACGGATCACAAGAGTTCGAAGTACATTTTCACGCAGAAGGAGTTGAATCTCAGACAAAGGAGATGGTTGGAGCTCATCAAGGATTATGATATGAGATTGCATTACCATCCCGGTAAAGCTAATGTAGTAGCTGACGCATTGAGCCGCAAGAGCCACGTCAATACGTTAATAACGGAGGAAATACCCCAGGAGTTATTAGAAAACCTTCGTGAACTAAGTTTAGAGATAGTTCCGAAAGGCTATGTAGCAGCATTGGAGATTCAGTCAACACTAATGGATAAAATTAGAGAAGCTCAGAAATCTGACAAGGAGATTGCTTCTATAAAGGAGAAGATAAGTAAGGGAAAAGCAAAGGGATTTCGTGAGGATGAGCACGATACCCTATGGTTTGAGGACCGTGTTTATGTGCCAAATGACCCGGAGATCAGGAAGTTGATTCTATAAGAGGCACATGATTCACCATATTCGATTCACCCAGGAAGTACTAAGATGTATTTGGTTTTGAAGGAAACATTCTGGTGGACCAGAATGAAGAAGGATATTGCAGCATATGTAGCAGTTTGTGACATATGTCATAGAGTGAAGGCAGAACATCAGAAGCCAGCCGGATTGTTGCAACCATTGCCGATACCCGAATGGAAGTGGGATAAGATAGGCATGGATTTTATCACAGGACTACCCAGGACGAAAGCAGGATATGACTCGATATGGGTAGTAGTTGATCGTTTAACGAAGGTAGCACATTTCATTCCAGTTAAGACCACTTACACCAGTGCTAAGTTGGCAAAGATATACATGACTAGGATCATTTGTTTGGAGTTCCGAGAAGTATTGTATTGGATAGAGGAACCCAATTTACCTCAAAGTTTTGGAATCAGTTGTATGAAACTTTGGGAACCCGGCTAGAGTTCAGCACCGCTTTTCATCCGCAGACAGATGGACAGACCGAGAGAGTCAATCAGATTTTGGAAGATATGCTGAGAGCTTGTGCACTAGTTGGGACGATAACTTGCCGTATGCGGAGTTTTCTTATAACAACAGTTATCAAACCAGTTTGAAGATGGCACCTTTTGAAGCTTTGTACGGAAGGAGGTGCAGGACACCGTTGTCATGGGACGAAGTTGGAGACCGTCAATTCTTTGGACCAGCTTTGATTAAGGAGTCTGAACGGAAAGTTAAGTTGATTCGTGATAGGCTCAAGGTAGCCCCGTCCAGGCAGAAGAGCTACGCAGATTCTAAACGTAAGGAGACAGTTTACGAAACCGGAGACAGAGTGTATCTCCGAGTATCCCCACTTCGAGGAGTTAAGCGATTTGGAGTTAAGGGAAAATTAGCACCACATTTCATTGGACCATATAAGATCTTGCAACGTATGGGAGAAGTCGCATATAAGTTGGAATTACCAGAGGGACTGTCAGGAGTTCATGATGTATTCCATGTTTCTTAGCTGAAGAAATGTCACGCCGAGATGGCGGAGGTACCGTTAAGAGATACAGTGCCGCTTGAAGCGATTCACTTGAAGGACGACTTAACGTATGAAGAGAAACCAGTCAAGATTCTCGATTATGCCAGCAGAGTTAGCCGCAGCAAGGTTATCAAGTTTTGCAAAGTTCAGTGGAACCACCACTCAGAGGATGAAGCCACCTGGGAGAGAGAAGAAGATTTGCTCAAGGACCACCCTCACCTATTTTCTAGCCAACCTGAATCTCGAGGGCGAGATTCATCTTAAGGGGGGTAGGTTTGTAACATCCCAAATTTTCAATTTGGAATGTTATACACTAGATCATCATGCATATCATATTTTCTTGCATTTTGGTTGATCCTAGAAATTTCACGCAACTCAAGGACCCTCGGAGAGAGTTGGAGATTTCGTCATTTTCATATTTGAGTTTTGTCAAATTTTGAAAAGAGGATCATTGGATTTTTCGGAGTTTATTTTCCTTTTATTTGGATAGGGAAAAATGCGCGTTTTCAAAAAATTGCATTCTAGGTCCCGAGAAAAGTTCATTTTGTTCGACTCATTTTTAGGAGTCGGGGAAAGTTTACTTTAGAAGTTTTGGAGTTCGTTTAGTTCTCTTTTCTGTTTATTTTTCTGCATGCGAAACTGTTTAAAAAAAATTCGCAGCGTAGCAGGCCGGCCGGCGAGGCCTTAGCCGCGCCGCGCGCCGGCGCCAGAGGCAGGCCGCCGCCGCCTAGAGTCCTAGTAGGACTCGGTTTGCTTTTTTTTAGGATTCCTTCTCCTACTCTATTTCTTGCCCCCTCCCCCAAGTCTCCTCTCCCCTCCCCTCTTTATATACCCCCACACCCCCCCTTCTAAACATCAAACCAAACCCCAAGCCTCCCCAAGCCACGCCTTGCCCCGCGCCGCCGCCGCACCTTGCCCGCGCCGCCGCCCTGCGTCACCGCCGCCCCTTGTGCGCCGCCGTCGCCGCCCTTGCTCGCCGTCACCGGAAACCTCGCCAAGGTACCGCGCCGCGTCTCTCTTTCTTTTTCCTCGGATCGGTTTTCTTCTAAATCATTCCGGTTCTTCTCTAAACCGTTCCGGTTTTCTAGATCGGTTTTTCGTTCGGTTTTCTTTTCCGAAACCCTAGATCAGTTCCGTTTTCTTTTCCGATTTAGTTGCCTCGAGACCGTTCGCCGGACCGTTCGTCCTAACGAACGTGATCACTGGATTCTTCTAGGTTAACGAACGTCCGTTTGTTTAACCGTTCTTCTTTTTCTTTTTGTCGGATTTATTCCGCGATCGCGATCTCAGATCCGATCTTCATTCTAGTTTATCTTCTCGCTCGTTTATCGGAATCAGGTGATTCAAGCGCCTGCAGTTTCGTTTCGAAACCGCCGTTCCGACTAATCAACTTAAACAAGTTTTTGCTACGGTAAAATTTGACCTGTTTCAACTTGCTAGAACCGAGTTGTTTTCTTCCGCCGTTTGTTTTCGGTTTCTTTGTTCGGTTCGTTCTTTCTCTCTTTGCAACCGGAGTTCTTAAGTTGAACTATCTGGTTCGATCTCTTGTTCGAGTTTTACCTGTGTATTAGATGAGTACTTATTGTATGCTTGTTGTTTGTCTGTGATAGATTACCAGGATTGCGCCGCCTGTTACTTCGAATCTCTAGGACTCGCGGATCATCAGCAAGGCAAGTAACACTTTGATCATACCTTTTCTACAAACCAGTTTTATTGCATTAGATCCATCCTCACACATTGCATGATTAGGATCTAATTAAATTGTGGGATGGGAAGTAGATGAGGTAGTACCTATTACCTATTTATTATGAAACCTTTGGGAGTTACTTCTACGTTTGCTTATTATGCCATGCTATGCTAGTAGACGTGGATTGGGTGAGTGATATCCATGACAGATGTGAGATTGATAATTTTAATGGTTTATCTAAGGTGGCAACTTAAACACACATCTGGGTGGATTGAGGCACCTGATGTCTATCAGGACTTGCCTGTTTTTTTTGGACCGCCACCCAGGCTCAAAGGGATCATAAGATCTTTCATGCTAAATACTTACGTGTGCAGCCACAAGCCAATATGGGCTCTGGCATAGTTGACTGAGTCGTGCGAACTCTTATAGGGGTAGACTAGCAGATGTAGGGGTTGTAGGTGGTACGGTCTACTCCATCGTAAGGTGCTAGTGCTTCTGAAAGACTGTGTCTCGGTCATCCGTTTCTCAAACACCATGTAGTGCGAGAAATCCAACGGAGGCGATCGAGTCTTGTGGGAAAAGTGCGCAAACCTCTGCAGAGTGTAATAAACTAATCATGATTAGCCGTGTCCCCGGTTATGGACAATCCTGAGTATCTAGTACTTGAATATCATGTGAATCTCAACATGTTACTTCTAATTAATATTGTTGGGTTTTAATTGTACTTTTAATTGGGATTGAGAATGCTGTCAACCATTCTCAATGTTTAACAACCACCATGATAGTTAAATAAATTTATTCCTTTGCAGTAGGGAAAAATTGGCTTTACGCAAAACAGTAACCATAGAGCTTTCCACCAGCCAAATATGCATATGGTATAGCTGTTTCATTCCATTACTCTCTATGTGTTACCTTGCCAGCATATTCCATGTGCTTTCCCGTTTCGGGCTGCAACGTTAATGTTGCAGACTTTTCAGACGATGATTAAGGTGCTTTTAGGTCGTGGTTCTATACTCAGTGATGCTGTTGGAGTTGATGGACCCATTTACCTTCCAAGTCTTCCGCTGTTATCGATATTAGATGGCCTTAAGCCATATTATTGTAATAAGTTCTCTTTGGAGACATCGTTGTAATAAGTGTGTGATTGCCACTCTGCTGTAAATCCTTCGAAGTACTATGTGGTGTCAGCATTACTGATCCAGGGATGACACCGGAGCACAGTAGACTTGATCCATTCGGGTCGGGTTGCTGCAACGGTTCTAAGATGGGTTACATGATCTTTGAGAGATTTTCTAAAGACAAGGATATCGTCAAAATAGACCACAAGAAATACTCCAATGTAGGGGCGAAGAACAAAACACATGACTCTCATGAATGTACCGGGCGCTTCGAATAAACCCATTGGCATAACAAGCCATTCATATAAGCCAAACTTGGTCTTAAATGCGGTTTTCCATTCATCACCTTCTTGGATGCGTATTTGATAGTAGACACTTTTGAGATCAATTTTAGAGAAAATTGTGGCTCTGCTAAGCTCATCTAGCATATCATCAAGGCATGGAATAGGATATCTATACCGAACGGTTATAGCATGGATAGGACGACAATCGGAACACATGGGATATGTACCATCTTTCTTGGGAAAAAGGATAACCGGGGTGGCACAAGGGCTCAAGCTTTCACGTACATGGCCGTTGTCAATAAGTTATTGCACTTGTCGTTGGATCTCTTGGTTTCCTCGGGGTTGACGCGGTAGGGTGCCTTGTTAGGAAGAGGTGCTCCAGGGATGAGGTCGATACGGTGTTCGATGCCTCAAAGGGGAGGTAGACCCGGAAGTAGCTCGTCGGGGAATACATCTTGGAATTCCTACAATAGAGGAGATAACACTAAAGGTAGATTGTGAGAGGTGTTAGTTGTTGTTAACTCGTTCTTGCACAAAAGGACATAGTGCATAACAATTTGTGGGTTCTCACACACTTCTCTCATCTAACTTCTGGTGGCAAACAGTACTAAGTTTTTCTTGTCGCTCATCGTGGAGGCACTCATTTTCCGCATGTGGTTCTCACTCCCTTTTCGTTGGCTCACTCTCTCACTATTCTCTCCATGATGTGTGGTTGCTTGCTTGTCGGTGACCACTTGGCTTGGAGAGATAGGTCATAGCACGTACTCCTTTCCCTTCATCTTGAAGCTATAGTGATTGGTTCACCCATTGTGAATGACGCCACGGTCAAATTGCCATGGTCGTCCAAGTAGGAGGTGGCAAACGGACATCAGAACAACATCATGTTCCAACATGTCTTCATATGCTCCTATCTTGAAGGAAACTTGCACCATGTGCTCCACTTGAATAGTGCCGGAGTCGCTTAACCGTTGGACCTTGTAGGGGAGAGGGTGCTTCATCTTGACCAATTGGAGCTTGGAGCGTAGTTCTTCACTTGCCAAGTTATGGAAACTTCCTCCGTCGATGATGACCTTCACGGACCTTCCATTGATGCCCACCTTGGTGTGGAAGATATGGCATATTTGGTCCTCGTCTTGTTGATGTTGAAGAGTCAAGACCTTGGAGACAATGAGAGCGGGGATCGAATCTTCGTCCTAAAAGACTTGATCATCTTCATCTTCGTTGACGTGCCGATGCATGGCCAGTTGCTCAAGGGCTTCCATTTCTTCTTCACTCAAGGGGTCATAGGTACCATCGTCGTTGAGGATCATGGTGCCTTTGTTGGTCCATTCGAAGCACTTGTGGCCTCGGCCGCCGCATGTGAAGCATTTGATGGAACTTGTCTTGATGGTCTCATCCGGCGGAGTTGTAGATGATGAAGAATTCAATTTGAAGTTGCTTGTAGTTGGAGCACGACTTGAGGTTGTCAAAGTTTTATTGTAACTTGACTTGTCGCTATTGCTTGGTGAAGCTTTCATCATGGAAGAAGGTGTCGACGTCGTTGAAGCTTGATTGTTGGAGAAGCCATAGGACTTGGAAGAGAACTTGGCATACTTGAAGTCATCTTGCACTTGTCGCTCTGCCTAGGTGGCTTGGTGCACTAGTTCGATGTGGTTGGAGTAAGGTTGGAAGTCGGCGATCTTCTTGATAGGGTAATTGAGTCCATTCAAGAAATGTGCCATATTTTGCTCATCATCCTCCGTGACATTAGCTTGTATCATTGTGATCTCCATTTCTCTGTGTTCCTTGCTTGAGTAGTTGTAACTTCTTGAAGAGGTCGCGGTTGTAGTAGGTTGGCACAAAGCACGCTCTCATGACATCCTTCATTTGTGCCCAAGTTTTGATGAGTGGTTCACCTCTAGCGTCACGCCGCTCAAGGACTTGTTCCCGCCAAATGAGGACATAGTCTTGGGACTCAAGGGATGCCATGGCGATCTTTTCTCTTCCTCATAGTTGTGCAAATGGAAGATCTTGTCAACCTTCAATGCCCATGAAAGGTACTCTTCGGGATCATTGCTTCCGGAAAACTTAGGCATGGTGAACTTCAGCTTGCCGTAGCGTCGTTATTCATTGTGTCGGGGTCGAGGGTGATGGCGTCCTTGACGAGGAGGATTGTATCCCTCAACTTGCTCTTGGCATGGAGATTTTTCATTGTTGTGTTGCTCTTGGCAAACTTGAGGTTCTTAGTGAAGTTGTGGAGGAGCTTTTCTAGATTGTGTAGGAGCTTGCGGGACTTGTCAGTGCAATCGTGCTTGATAAATCCTGTCTTGAACTTCGTCACGAAGTGCTTCTTCTTGCTCACGCGTATGTCTGCTGTGTGGGGCGACGTTGCGACTTGTGTCTTGGAGGGCATGTTGCGCCTCAAGTGCTTGAGCTTTGTGCCATTGTTGTTCTTGACGTTGTGCCTCGGCATCTTGTGCATCTTGGTGTTGGCGTGCTCGCTCTTCCTCTTGTTGGCGTAGGCGTTGCCGCTCTTGTGCTTTCGCAAAGGTAGCTTGATTTTGATGATGTCAATGTTCTTGCACTAGAGGTTTCTCTTGAGGGTCGATGTCGTGTATTGGATTACAGTTTGCTTGACGGTGTTGGCACGTCACTCATCGAAGAGTGATTCTTGTCGGTGTACTTGAGCCGGAGATTGTGTCGTCGGAATGTCAACTCGAGCGGCTCCGTCTTGAATAGGACGAAGTGGTAGAAGAGCGGTTGACCAACAAGGCACGAATCTCGTCCATTCTTGCATTGTTCTCTTGTTTTTGTTCGTCGAGCTTGTTGTCGAAATAGTCTCTTGTACATTGCTCAGAAAGTTGCAAGTCGGTGGTGAGATTGTCGATGTGGTCGCTCAATACTTGTTGTTCTTGATGCAATGCTCTTTGTGCAATGAACAGGTGGTTCTTGGTGACGTAGGTGTTCAGGTCCTCATCTTGCTCGATGAAGAGTGGGTTAGTAGAAGTAGTTGGCCTATCCATCATTTCAAGTAAATGTGTGAGTGGAAGAAGAGAAGAACGATACCAAATGTACCTTGACCAATGTTGAGAATGGATCAAAGATCACTCAATGATGTAACAAGGGAATACACAGTTGGTACTGTATCTCGTCGATTTCTCACACCTACACAAAGAAAGCTTATGGTGGAGCTCGGTTAGGATGGTAGCACAAAATTTATTCAATTGTTAGTGACACTCAATAATGTTGGAAGAGATTCGCAAATTCACAAATGCAACAAGTAGACAAATAGCAAGATATGTTACACAGAAACACACACACGACTAGATAGATGGTGTTGTGCAACCAAGGAACGGCCAAAATGTGGAATCCACAAAAATGCTTTTGTTGCACAACGCAAGAGAGACGCTAGCACGATTGCACAATAGGCGGATATGAGACTTGTGCAAAACCTATAAAGAAAAAATGCAACAACTTCTATCCCAAGTATGCTATATGTATGTTGTTCCGATGATATGATCCAAGATGATCTAGTACGACAATCTTGATGTATTATGATGCTATGGTTCTTGCTTAAAAGCTCTTTTGCTTATATTTTCCTTTGCTTAAAAGCATGTTTGGCTCTTTCTCTTTTGAGCTCTTTCTTTGGCCTCTTATGCAAAACTTCATGAACCAAGATAGCAATTGTGTATATGCAATGACAACCTTGTGATGCAAGTGAAAATACCAAGAGATGTATACCAATATGATGTGTATGTATTCTATGAGAACTATGATCACTAATGTGCACAAGTAACATTTGCGGCAATACTCAAAGGCTATTCTCAATAGGAAAGGTATGCAAAATGGGCTATAGGGTTATCAATGCCATGGCAAGGAGTAGACAAAGATGTCGTCGAAGTTATTTTCCTTGCTTACGGTTTATAGTGTCAAAGGTAATGTGATCGTTGTTGATGGCGCATTCGTAGTTGGATGGCGAGAATGAGTCGTTGAATATTGTAGTGCACGGTCGCCAGTACGTTGGTGAAGATGTCGTTGCACCATAGACGAAGTTGTCAATGTAGCGGAAGTAGTCGAGGATGTGCATACTTTCAATCTAGGCCGGACGTTCTGGGGAAGATGGAAGGTCCTGGGGCCGTAAGTTCCGGGGAAGGAGGAAGGTCCAGTGGCCGGAAGGTCCAGGCAGGGCCGAAAGTTCCGGGGGTCATGATTCTACCAAGAACAAGAAACTTGGGGATCGTGGATTTGGCGGAAAAAACTTCGGGAAAAACCCAAATCATAGGCGGAGAAGAAAATTTTGGGTGGATGGAGGGGTGGGAAAGCTAGATCTACGTGCCACACGTGAAATCCATGGATCAAATCTAACAAAACTTCATCAAACCAACAAATCAAAAAAATTGGGAGGGCTATTTTTGTGGGGATTTTAAAAATTGGGACGAGTCACAACAAAATTAGGCCGGAAAACAACGAGGGAGGCTCCAAAATCATGATCAACGTGGCTTTGATACCAAGATGATGTAGGGTAGCACCCTAGATGCCCGACCTTTCATGATTGGAGGGGATCCCGCGAAAAACATGAAGAACACGAGGAGGGAAACACAGAGAGAACGAGAGGAAACACTCAAATCAAATGTGGAACGATCAAACATGTGCTAGATCCATAAACATAAAGAGTGATACAAGATCCGAACACAACAAAGACGATACAAAATGTCTTCTCTGTGAGGGGGTCTTGAGGGGTCTTCTCGTGATGGCGTCTTGAATCCACTTGGGGGATCTTCTCCATAGAGGTCGTGGACTCCGATGGAGAAGGGATCAAGTGGAGAGCAAAGCTCTATCTCAAATGAGCTACTACTTTGCTAACCCTAAAACATAGGTAGAAGAAGAGTATTTATTGTCTAGGGGTGAAAGGGTACATGGGCCTCGGCCCGAGTCACTATGCGCAGGAAGGGCCGGAAGTTCCAACGTAGGTAGAAGAAGAGTATTTATAGTCGAGGTGGCGAAAGGGTACATGGGCCTCGGCCCGAGTCACTGCGTGCAGGCAGGGCCGTAATTTCTGGATGAGGCCGGATGTTCCGTAATCTCCAACCTAACCAGAGAGTTGGCATGGTAGAAGCTGGGCTGACGTTCGGGGGCCGGAAGGTCCGGGCCGGCCGGACGTTCCAGGGGCTGGAAGGTCCGGGCCAGGTTCCGGGCTGGTTTTGGGCTAACCAAAGAGTTGGCACGCCCAGGCTCGTCTGGGTCGTCGGAGGCCGGAAGTTGCTAGGCGGCCAGAGGTTCCGGGAGCCGGAGGTTCCGGGCTCTGGCCAGAAGTTCCGGGCTGAACAGAGAGTTGACGCTTGTTCCTTCTTCCTCAGCTCTCGGCTCCGTGGCTTGTGCGTTGTACCTGATTATGAAGGAAATATGCCCTAGAGGCAATAATAAAGTTTTTATTTTATATTTCCTTATTCATGATAAAGATCTATTATTCATGCTAGAATTGTACATAAACAAACACGGTGTCCCTAGTGAGCCTCTACTAGACTAGCTCGTTGATCAAACATGGTTAAGGTTTCCTAACCAAGGACATGAGTTATTTGATAACGGGATGATATCATTAGGAGAATGATGTGATGGACAAGACCCAACCGTTAGCTTAGCGTATTGATCGTTCAGTTTATTGCTATTGCTTTCTTCATGTCAAATACATATTCCTTCGACTATGAGATTATGCAACTCCCGGATACCAAAGGAATGCCTTGTGTACATCAAACGTCACAACGTAACTTGGTGATCATAAAGATGCTCTACAGGTATCTCCAAAGGTGTTTGTTGGGTTGGCATAGATCAAGATTAGGATTTGTCACTCCGAGTATCAGAGAGGTGCCTCTTGGCCCTCTCACCAATACACATCATAAGCTTGCAAGCAAATGGCTAAGGAGTTGGTAACTTGTCGATATACTACAGAATGAGTAAAGAGACTTCCGGTAACGAGATTGAACTAGGTATGAAGATACCGACGATCGAATCTGAGGAAAGTAACATACCGATGGATAAAGGGAATTACATATGTTGTCATAATGGTTCGATTGATAAAGATCTCCATAGAATATGTAGGAGTCAACATGGGCATCCAGGTTTTGCTATTGGCTATTGACCGGAGAGGTGTCTCGGTCATGTCTACATAATTCTCGAACCCGCGGTGTCGCACTCTTAACGTTTGCTGACGCTAGAGTAGTATTGGGATATTTGATGAGTGGTAACCAAATGTTGTTTGGAGTCCCGGATGAGATTCTGGATGTCATGAGGAGTCTCGGAATGGTCGAGAGGTAAAGATTTATATATGGGAAGTCATATTTTGGGTTCCGGAAAAAGTGCAGTTTTTTCAGTATTGTACAGGCAAGCTTCTAGAAGGTTTCAAAGGATTCCGGAAGGGTCCGGAGGTCCAAAAGTGGGTCTGCCACGACCCAAGGGCTAGCATGGGTTGCGGGGAGGTTCCCTAGCCCTATTGGACTAGACACACCAAGTCCTCAAAAGCCCATGTGGCTAGGGAAGCCAAAAAAGGAAGGAGTCCTACTAGGAATAGGATTGGACTTGGAGTCCTAGTCCTCTCCCCTTTAGTCGCGCCCTACACCTTGGAGGGGCTATTTCCCACACCCCCCACCTATATATAGAGAGGAGGGGGCACCCCAAGAGGACACACCAAGACTGTAACGCCCCGGACACACCCGCCGGTGGTCGTTACTCCTGGCAGGATCTAGACTGGCCCCACAGATTAGTACTAGTCTTTTCTGCGCACTTTGTCCTCACTCGTGCGCACCCGGGAGCAATTTCCCGATCGGTCACCCATCCTGACACTACTCCAAGCTGAGCACGCTTAACTTTGGAGTTCTATCCGAATGGGCTCCCGAAAAAGAAGGAATTCCTTATTGATACGAGTAGTCTATCATCCCTAATAAGCCAGGCCATCACATACACCCCCACTCAGAGAAACCGACGTCCTCGTCGGGCCATAGGAACATTCCCTCTTGGCACATACGTCCGTGCATCCAGTCCGGTACATGTGCCATGCCGGGTGCCACGGTGGGTCAGAAACGTCATGAACAACATGACCGTGCACCTCCTCGTCGGGCCACAGGAACGTTCCCTCTTGGCACATACGTCCGTGCATCCAGTCCGGTACATGTGCCATGCCGGGTGCCACGGTGGGTCAGAAACGTCATGAACAACATGACCGCGCACCTGTCTGCAACCATCCGTGTAACCGCGAGGGTCGGCTCTGATACCAACTTGTAACACCCCGGACACACCCGCCGGTGGTCGTTACTCCTGGCAGGATCTAGACTGGCCCCACAGATCAGTACTAGTCCTTTCTGCGCACTTTGTCCTCACTCGTGCGCACCTGGGAGCAACTTCCCGGTCGGTCACCCATCCTGACACTACTCCAAGCTGAGCACGCTTAACTTTGGAGTTCTATCCAAATGGGCTCCCGGAAAAGAAGGAATTCCTTATTGATATGAGTAGTCTATCATCCCTAATAAGCCAGGTCATCACAAAGACCTTGGCGCCCCTCTCTCTCCCATTACTCTGTAGTTCCACCGCCTCATCCCAACGACGCTTAGCGAAGCGCTATCGGTACTCCACCACCACCATCATCGCCACGCCGTCATTTGGTTGTGATCCCATCTACGTCTCCTCTCTTGCTTGCTAGATCATGAAGGTGGAGACGTCATCGAGCCACACGTGTGCTAAACTCGGAGGTGCTGGCCGTTCGGCACTAGATCGGTTGGATCGTGATCGGATCGCAAAGAGTACGACTACATCAACCGCGTTGTTAAACACTTCTGCTTACGGTCTATGAGGGTACGTCGACACACTCTCCCCTCTCGTTGCTATGCATCTCCATGGATAGATATTGCATGTGCGTAGAAAAAAATTGTTTTCCATGCAATGTTTCCCAACAGTGGCATCATGAGCCAGGTCTATGCGTGGATGATATGCACGAGTGGAACACAAAGAGTTGTGGGCACTGATAGTCATACTACAAACCACCAACGTCTTATTTTGATTCAGCGGTATTGTGGGATGAATTGGCCCGGACCAACCTTACATGTCCACGCACATGAGTCTAGTTCCACCGACAGACATGCAACTAGTTTTGCATAAAGGTGGCTGGCGGGTGTCTGTTTCTCCTACTTCAGTTGAATCGAATTTGACTGCGGTCGGTCCTTGAAGATGGTTAAAATAGGAAACATGACTAAACACCGTTGTGGTTTTATGCAGAGGTAAGAACGGTTCTTGCTAGAAACCCGTAGCAGCCATGTAAAACTTGCAACAACAAACTAGAGGACGTCTAACTTGTTTTTGCAGGGTATGTTGTGATGTGATATGGTCAAGACATGATGTGATATACGTTATTGTATGAAATGATCATGTTTTGTAAGATATCTGGCAAACCGGCAGGATCCTTATGGTTGTCTCTTTATTGTATGAAATGCATATGCCATGTAATTGCTTTACTTTATCACTATGCATTAGCGATAGTTGTAGAAACAATAGTTGACGACACAACCATGACGCAATGATGGAGATCAAGGTGTCGAGCCGCTGACGATGGAGATCATGACGAGGCTTTAGAGATGGAGATTAAAAGCACGAGATGATGATGGCCATATCATGTCACATATTTTGATTGCATGTGATGTTTATCTTTTATGCCTCTTATTTTGCTTAGTACGGCGGTAGCATTATAAGATGATCCCTTACCAAAATTTGAAGGTATAAGTGTTCTCCCTGAGTATGCACCATTGCGACAGTTCATCGTGTTGAGACACCACACGATGATCGGGTATGATAGATTCTATGTTCACATACAACTCATGCCCGTGTCGAGAGGTATGAGGCCTTTGACAAGTAATTTTCCTGCAAGATGGAGGAGAATAGCTCAACCAGTGAGCATGTGCTCAGAGTGTCTGGGGTACTACAATCACTTAAATCAATAGGGATTTAATCTTCCAGATAAGATAGTGATTGACAGAGTTCTCTAGTCACTATCACCAAGCTACTACAACTTTGTGATGAACTATGCTATGCAAGGGATGACAAAAACGATTCCCAAGCTCTTCGCGATGCTGAAATCGGCGATGGTAGAAATCAAGAGAAGAGCATCAAGTGTTGATGGTTAACAATACCACTAGTTTCAACAAAAAGGCAAGGGAAAGAGAGGGAACTTCAAGAACAATGGCAAGCAAGTTGCCGCTCCCATGAAGAAGCCCAAAGCTGGACCCAAGCATGAAACTGAGTGCTTCTACTACAAAGTAAATTGTCACTGGAAGTGAAACTGTCCCAAATACTTGGCAGATAAGAAGGATGGCAAAGTGAGCAAAAGTATATAATTGATATACATGTTATTGATGTGTATTTTAATAGTGTTCATAGTAACCCCTGGGTATTTGATACTGGTTCAGTTGCTAAGATTAGTAACTCGACACAAGAGTTGTAGAGACTAGTTAAAAGCAAGGTGGCGATGTATGTTGGAAATGATTCCAAGATTGATATGATCACCATCACACACTCCCTCTACCTTCGGGATTAGTGTTGAACATAAATAAATGTTATTTGGTGTTTGCGTTGAGCATGAATATGATTAGATCATGTTTATTGCAATACGTTTATTCATTTAAGTTAGAGAACAATCGTTGTTCTGTTTACATGAATAAAACCTTCTATGGTCATACACCCAATGTTAATGGTTTATTGAATCTCGATCATATTGATAAATATGTTCATAATATTGATGCCAAACTATGCAAAGTTGATAATGATAGTGAAACATACTTGTGGCACTGCCGTTTAGGTCGCATTGGTGTAAAGCACACGAAGAAACTCCATGCAGATGGACTTTTGGAATCACTAGATTATGAGTCATTTGATACTTGCAAACCATGCCTCATGGGCAAGATGACTAAAACTCCATTATGCGGAACAATGGAGTGAGCTAATGACTTATTGGAAATAATACATACCGATGTATGCGGTCCGATGAGTGTTGAAGCACGCGGCGGGTATCGTTATTTTCTGACCTTCACAGATGATTTGAGTAGATATGGGAATATCTACTTAATGAAACACAAGTCTGAAACATTTGAAAAGTTCAAAGAATTTTAGAGTGAAGTGGAGAATCATCGTAAACATGAAAATAAAGTTTCTATGATCTGATCATGGAGGCAAATATTTGAGTTACGAGTTTGGACTTCATTTAAAACAATGTGGAATAGTTTCACAACTCACGCCACCTAGAACACCACAGTGTAAAGGTGTGTCCGAACGTCGTAACCGTACTTTATTAGATATGGTGCGATCTATGATGTCTCCTACCGATTTACCACTATCGTTTTGGGGTTATGCATTAGAGATAGCCGCCTTCATGTTAAATAGGGCGCCGTGTAAATCCATTGAGACGACACCGTATGAACTGTGATTTGGCAAGAAACCTAAGCTGTCGTTCCTTAAAGTTTGGGGTGGCGACACTTATGTCAAAAGGCTTCAGCCTGATAAGCTCGAACCCAAATCGGAGAAGTGCGTCTTCGTAGGATACCCTAAGGAAACAATTGGGTACACCTTGTATCATAGATCCGAAGGCAAGATCTTTGTTGCTAAGAATGGATCCTTTTTAGAGAAGGAGTTTCTCTCGAAAGAAGTGAGTGGAAGGAAAGTAGAACTTTATGAGGTAATTGTACCTTCTCTCAAATTGGAAAGGAGTGCATCAGAGAAATCTGTTCCCGTGATGCTGAAAGTGCAACTAATCCATGGGTGGTTTTGGTAATTCATAACAATATATAGCTCAATGAACTAATATCCTTTCAAGATGATTATTTCAGAAAGTTCAATGATTGGCATGGCATGGACTAGAGATGTGGACCCCTCAAAATGCTAAGGACAAATATTGGCAAAAGCTCAAGACTCTTCATTTCTATTTTAGTGATCCAAGATCACATTGAGACCATAGGAAACCCAATACTATTAAAAGGGGATGAGGTGCTGCCTAATGGTCTACTTGCTCAAAATGCTTAGTGATATGCTCCAAAGCCCTAAACCATCTTCTCAAGTCCAAACATGTTCTAAACCTATAAGTCAAACTCGGCCCCACCGATTTGATTCATCCGGCGCCACCGAGTTCACTTGACATAGCCATAGCCAGAAACCTTAATCATTTCGATCTCACCGATAGGGATCTCAGTCTCACCGAGATGTGACTCCAAACTCTCTGTTTCCCTTCGTAACGTTTTGGTATCACCGAAATATGCGACGGCCCCACCGAGTTGGCGGTGCAAACTCTTTGTTTGCTAGTTACTAAAATCGGTCTCACCGAGTTGAAGTAATCGGTCAAAGTGAGATTAAGTTTTGCCCTAACCCTACCTCATCGGTCCCACCGAGTTGATCGTGTCAGTCCCACCGAAAACCCTAACGTTCACATTTTGAATCGAATCGTTCTCACCGAGTTCACACATTCGTTCTGACCGAGTTGGCTCTTTTGTGTGTAACGGTTAGATTTTGTGTGGAGGCTATATATACCCTTCCACCCTCCTCTCTATTTGTTAGAGAGCCATCAGAACGTGCCTATGCTTCCAGCATTCATTTTCTGAGAGAGAACCACCTACTCATGTGTTGAGAAAAACACGTTCCAATCCAACCACAAGAATCTTGATCTCTAGCCTTCCCAAGTTGCTTTCCACTCAAATCATCTTTCCACCATAGCCAAATCTCTGAGAGAGAGTTGAGTGTTGGGGAGACTATAGTTTGGAGCACAAGAGCAAGGAGTTCATCACCAACACACCATCTATCACTTGTGGAGAGTGGTGTCTCCTAGATTGGTTAGGTGTCACTTGGGAGCCTCCGTCAAGTTGTGGAGTTGAACCAAGGAGTTTGTAAGGGCAAGGAGATCGCCTACTTCGTGAAGATCTACCCAAGGGCTATGAGGAGAGCACAACCCACCAGGGCGCGCCACGAGTCCTAGGCGCGCCCTGGTGGGTTGTGCCCACCTCGGGTGCCCCCCGGACCGCCTCTTTGCTCTATAAATATCCTAATAATCCCAAAACCCTAGGGGAGTCGACCAAATATTGATCCAGCCACCGCAGAGTCCAGAACCACCAGATCCAATCTAGACACCATCTCGGATGGGGTTCACCACCTCCATTGGTGCCTCTCCGATAATGTGTGAGTAATTCTTTTTAGACCTTCAGGTCCGTAGTTACTAGCTAGGTGGCTTCCTTTCTCTCTCTTGATTCTCAATACAATGGTCCATTGGATATCCATATGATGTAACTCTTTTGCGGCATGTTTGTTGGGATCGATGAACTTTGAGTTTATGATTAGATCTATCTTTTTATATCCATGAAAGTATTTGAGTTTATTTCATCTCTTTTATGCATGATTGCTTATAGCCTCGTATTTCTTCTCCGATATTTTGGTTTTGTTTGGCCAACTTGATCTATTTATCTTGCAATGGGAAGAGGTGCTTTGTAGTGGGTTCGATCTTACGGTGCTTGATCCCAGTGACAGAAGGGGAACCAACATGTATGTATCATTGCTACTAAGGATAAAATGATGGGGTCTATCTCTACATAGATAGATCTTGTCTACATCATGTCATCGTTCTTATTGCATTACTCCATTTCTCCATGAACTTAATACACTAGATGCATGATGGATAGTGGTCAATGTGTGGAGTAATAGTAGTAGATGCAGGCAGGAGTCGGTCTACTAATCTTGGACGTGATGCCTATGTAATGATCATTGCCTGGATATCATCATGAGTATTTGAAGTTCTATCAATTGCCCAATAGTAATTTTTCAGCCACCGTTTCCTATTTTTCTCGAGAGAACCCACTAGTGAAACCTACAGGCCCCGGGTCTCTTTATCATATATTTTCCTTTGCGGTCTACTTTTCCTTTGCATTTATTTTAAGATATATTAAACCAAAAATACAAAAATACTTTGCTGCACTTTATTTTATTTGCGATCTATTTATGCAATCTATTACAACTTTCTCCCGTCCACGCACCAATTTCTGGCGCTGTTACCCGAAAGGATTGAGAACCCCTTTAACACGTCGGGTTGCGAGTGGTTGTTATTTGTGTGCAGGGGCTGTTTACGTTGTGTTGCTTGGTTCTCCTACTACTTCGATAACCTTGGTTTCATATCTGAGGGAAATACTTACCGCCTATGTGCTGCATCATCCCTTCCTCTATGGGGAAATACCGACGTAGCTTCAAGCGACATCAACTCGCGTAACTGTTACCCTTCATGGGTTGAAGTCTCCGCCAACATGGATGTACGATGGCACCACCTATCGGTGTTGGGGAACGTAGCGTGCAATCTCAAAAAAATTCCTACGATCACGCAAGATCTATCTAGGAGATGCATAGAAATGAGAAGGGAAGAGTGTGTTCACGTACCATCGTAGACCAAAAGCGGTAGCATTAGCTTAATGCGGTTGATGTAGTCGAACGTCTTCACGATCCAATCGATTAAGCACCCAACGTACAGCACCTCCGAGTTCTACACACGTTCAGCTCGATGATGTTCCTTGAAAGTGTCGAGGGAGAGTTTTGTCAACACGACGGCGTGGTGACAGTGAAGTTGATGTGATCCGCACAGGGCTTCGCCTAAGCACTACGACAATATGACCAAAGGAGTAAACTGTGCAGGGGGCACCGCACACGACTAAGAAACAACTATTGTGCTTCGGGGTGCCCCCTGCCCCTGTATATAAAGGAGGAGAGGGAGGAGGCCGGCCACAGGGGGCGTGCCATGGGGGGGGGGGGGAACCGACTAGGACTCCTAGTCCTAGTCGGCCCCCTTCCTTTATTCCGGAGGGGGAAAAGGGAAGGAGAGGGAGAGGGGGAAGGAAAGGGGGGCCGCGCCCACTTCCCCTTGTCCAATTCGGACATGCCATGGGGGGCACGCGCCACCCCTTGTGGGCTCCCCTGTCTCTCCCCTATGGCCCATGTTGGCCCATTACTTCCCTCGGGAGTTCCGGTAACCTCCCTGTACTCCGAAAAATACCTGAACCACTTTCAAACTATTCCGGTGTCCAAATACCATCGTCCAATATATCAATCTTTAGCTCTTGACCATTTCGAGACTCCTCGTCATGTCCGTGAACTCATCCAGGACTTCGAACAATCTTCGGTCACCAAAACACACAACTCATAATACAAATCGTTATCGAACGTTAAGCGTGCGGACCATACGGGTTCGAGAACTATGTAGACATGACCGAGACACATCTCCAGTCCATAACCAACAGCGCAACCTGGATGCTCATATTGGTTCCTACATATTCTACGAAGATCTTTATCGGTCAAACTGCAACGACAACATACATCATTCCCTTTGTCATCAGTATGTTACTTGCCTGAGATTCGATCGTCGGTATCTTCATACCTAGTTCAATCTTGTTACCGACAAGTCTCTTTACTTGTTTTGTAATGCATCATCCTGCAACTAACTCATTAGTTACATTGCTTGCAAGGCTTATCGTGATGTGCATTACTGAGAGGGCCCAGAGATACCTCTCCAATACTCGGGGTGACAAATCCTAATCTCGCTATGCCAACCCAACAAACACCTTCGGAGACACCTGTAGAGCATCTTTATAATCACCCAGTTACGTTGTGACATTTGATAGCACACAAGGTGTTCCTCCAGTATTCAGGAGTTGCATAATCTCATATTCAAAGGAATATGTATAAGTCATGAAGAAACAATAGCAATAAAACTTAACGATCATTATGCTAAGCTAACAGATAGGTCTTGTCTATCACATCATTCTCCTAATGATGTGATCCCGTTCATCAAATGACAACACATGTCTATGATCAGGAAACTTAACCATCTTTGATTAACGAGCTAGGCAAGTAGAGGCATACTAGGGACACTTTGTTTTGTCTATGCATTCACACATGTATCAAGTTTCCGGTTAATATAATTCTAGCATGAATAATAAACATGTATTATGATATAAGGAAATATAAATAACGACTTTATTATTGCCTCTAGGGCATGTTCCCTTCAGCCTCCCACTTGCACTAGTGTCAATAATCTAGATTACATTGTAATGATTCTAACACCCATGGAGTCTTGGTGCTGATCATGTTTTGCTCGTGGAAGAGGGTTAGTCAACGGGTCTGCAACATTCATATCCGTATGTGTTTTGCAAATCTCTATGTCTCCCTCCTTGACTTGATCGTGGATGGAGTTGAAGCGTCTCTTGAGGTGCTCTTGTGAAATATGGATTCCTTCGCTAAGGCAATTGCTCCAGTATTGTCAGAAAAGATTTTCATTGGACTTGATGCACTAGGTATTACACCTAGATCGGATATGAAATCCTTCATCTAGACTCCTTCATTTGCTGCTTCTGAAGAAGCTATATACTCCTCTTCACACATAGATCCCACCATGACGCTCTGCTTGGAACTGCACCAACTGACAGCTCCACCATTCAATATAAATACGTATCCGGTTTGTGACTTAGAGTCATCTAGATCAGTGTCAAAGCTGTCATCTATGTAACCATTTACGACAAAGCTCTTTGTCACCTCCATAAACGAGAAACATATCCTTGGTCCTTTTCATGTATTTTAGGATGTTCTTGACCGTTGTCAAGTGATCCACTCCAAGATTACTTTGGTACCTCCCTTCTAAACTTAGAGCAAGGCACACATGAGGTCAGGTACACATCATTGCATACATGATAGAACCTATGGCTGAGGCATAGGGAATGACTTTCATTTTGTCTCTATCTTCTCTAGTGGTCGGGCATTGAGTCTGTTTAAATTCAAATTCAAATGAACCTATGGCTGAGGCATAGGGAATGCACTAGGCTAGCCCTTCATGTGAGCATCATGTTTAAATTCAAATGAAATTTGAATTGAGGAATTTTCAAAAGCCTCAGAAGCCCTCTAAAAATAACCAACATTTAAATCTCATCAAATGAGTCCAAGAAAATGTTCCTGTTAATCTCTGGAAATATTGGGAAGGGATAAAATTCAAACCAATATTTCTAGAATCTCAGAAACAATTATTTTGGGCCATTGAATTAATACAATCAATATTTGAATTGGATCTATATTTGTTATATAATAAATATATGTTCAATAATTCTGGAAATTGTTGTGTAGCTTTGGATAAGTCCATTTAGTTGACACAATTATTTTCATGAATTTTGAAAATGGTTTGGTCTTTGAACTAAATCAAAACATAATAGCAAAAATAGAAAAACAGAAAACAAAATAGAAAACCAAGGAGAGGAAAGAGCTTACCTGCAGCCCACCTGGTGGCCCACTTACCTGGCCCAGCCACCAGGGGCAAGATTGTCTTCAACCTTGTGCCTACTGGCAGCCAGCGCACGCGCTCGAGCGACCACCTCCTGCTTCACGCTGTCGACACCCCCTGCGCCCTCGTCTGGCATCGTTGAGCTGCCCTGGACACCCTGAACCTTCTCCCTCTCTCTCTGCTCTCTCCCTTGGACTCTAGCCCTCTCTCCCAAACGCGCCCGAGCACCTCCGTCGCTGCCGTCCGCGGCCACCGCGGCCACCGGCCCTCCCTATTCCATCCAGCATGTCCAAGAGAACCGCCTCAGCTCCATCTTCCTCCTCGACGACCCACGCAACCGGGGACGCACCACAGCGCCTGCATCGCCGCGTCTTCTTCCTTCGGCCGCCGAGATCGCCGATGACCTTGTGCCCTCTCCGACACCTCCCCAAGCCCGCTGAGCCTCTCCTCGCATCCGCCATGAGCTCCGCCCCCTAACCCCCCTCCTTTGCTTCGTTTGCATGCCGTAGCCGCCATCTCGCCTGTGACCGACCGCGCCGCCGCCCGAGCTTCTCGCCGCCGTGGCCACAGTCGTCGTAGCTCCCAACCGAGCACACCCACGTGCTCACCGCACCGCGTAGGTGCCGTAGGAGCTAAGCACGCCACTCCACAGCCACTTCAGCCCTATTCCCAAGTGCGCACGAACTCCGGCTGCCGCCGAGGTCGACGCCGCGCTCAACCCCGACCAGCCTAGCTGCTGCCGCTTGCTGCACTAGACGCGGACGAGCTCCAGCATCACGTAGAGCCTCTCCGCCGCTGTTTTGGTCGCCGGAGGAGCACTTCTGAGCCGCCCCGCCGTCTCTATCGTCGCCGGCGATGAGCCGTGGGCCAAGCCCGTGGCTTTGACCCCGGTTGACCGGGATTTGACTTCCCCTGCGCCACTGACAGGTGGGTCTAGCCCCTGTTAATCTCTGGTTTAGTTTAAAGTTAAACCAAATTAGACCTGAGACACTGACTTGTGGGGCCCAGTGGTCAGGTTTGACCTAGGATGACCACGTTGACCTGCTGACGCAGTGATGAAGTCATGCTGGCTCAGTTATTAATTTTCTGGTTTAAAAATAATCCAGGAAATTTCAGAAAATAGTATAAACTTCTAAAAATCATAGAAAATTATCTATAAATCCAAATAAGATAAATTATATATGAAAAATGATCAGAAAAATACAATCTTTCCATGTGTACTAGTTTCATGCATGTTAGAACACTTTAACATTGCTATTTAGGTGAAACAAGTTAATGCACTAATATGACTTCATAAAATGGGTTTGCATTTGAATCTTTGGTTCAAATGGACTCATTTCAATATGTTCTAGCTTGCATTAGCCCAAAACACATTCATATTTCCATGTCATAGCATGCATCATATTGTTGCATATCGTCATGGGTTGATTATGTTCTTTCTCAGTTGTCGGTGTTTGTCCCCCCTCAGTAGATGTTGATCCAGCGAATAAATTCGATGACACCGATGAAGAACTATACTATCTTCAGAAGTGCCAGGCAAGCAAAACCCCCTTGTTCATTCCGATACAATCCCACTCTCTCGCTCCTGCTCTCTTTTACTGCATTAGGACAACACCGATTCAACTGTTACATGATGCGGTAGTTGAACCCTTTCCTCTGCATGACCTGTCGTTGCCACGGTAAATAGATGAAACCCACTAGCATGAGTAGGAGTTGTTTGAGCCCTGTTGTGCCTACTCATTCATGCTTGTTTGTCATGCCTGCTACTGCTTAGAGTTGAGTCAGGTCTAATTCATCGGGGATGAATTGGAATGTGGTGAACATGTCCTACCATTGAGAGCTAAGTGTGTGAACACGATTTGGTAAAGATAGCGGTGAGAGGCCATGTAGGAGTACATGGTGGGTTGTCTCTTTGCAGCCGTCCTCAGGAACTGAGTTCTGTGTTTGTGATCCATGAACAACTACTACCACGCATTGGAATGCTTAAGTGCCCCTCTCGACTTATTAATCAACCTGATCTCTGTCCAGGAGTTGCAACTAGTTTCTGGTGTTTGTAGGTTGTGTTAGTAGTCTACCAAGTGGTACCCGGTACAGGTGGGCTTGGGCCAGACTAGGCACCGTGGCACGGTGTACCAAGCATAGATCCATCCGTCGAGGTGGGCTTGGGAACCTTGCACACATCGTTTGGGGCCGTGAGCGACACCCCGGCCAGATCTCCTTGCGGATGGAACCCGAATAGGCGATAAACCTGGACGAGAGACTTGTTGGTTAGTCAGGTCATGGCCGACTCCCTCGCCCGGCTTCCGCTTGAAGGTTGCCAGGTACATGACGTGTACAGGGCGATAACGGGCAAGAGCGTGTGTGAAGAAGTACACTCCTGCAGGGTTATCATTATCTATTCGAATAGCCGGATTCCTCGGATATGGAAACTTGGACCCCTTGCATAGTTCATACACAACTGAAAGTGGATACTCTAAAATGCGCAAGATAAGCGTGAGTGCTATGGATGGCGTTCTCATAGGGGAACGGGAGCGGATCTGTAGTGGTGTATTGGTATGGTGAATTTGTGGACTCGTGTGCGCCACCTCAAAAGAGTTACTTGCAGTCGTAGTTCAGGTTAGCCACTGAGTCAAAGCTGGCTTGCTGCAGTTAAACTCCACCACCCCCTTTGTTGATACCGATGCATATGTAGTTAGTTCTGATGTAAGTCTTGCTGGGTACATTTGTACTCATGTTTGCTTATTTTATGTTTTGCAGAGAGACTTCAGTCTCACTAGTAGTTCCACGTGGACTTCGACGTTTAGCTTGTTACCTCAGCTATGATCTTGTACCCTTGGGAGGGTCTTGTAGATAGTCAGGCTTTTGAGCCTTGTTCAATTGTAGTTGTCTGTACTCAGACAAGTTAAGCTTCTGCATGTGCTTGTTGCCTGTATGCTCTGTATGTTGGGTCATGAGACCCATGTTTGTAATATCTCGCTCCTGGGAGCCTAATGAATAAATACTTGAGTCGTAGAGTTATGTTGTGATGCCATGTTGTATTTACACATATCGAGCATATTGTGTGTATGATTGAAATGCCTGGTATGTGTGGGATCCGACAAACTAGTTGTTTATCCTTGGTAGCCTCTCTTATGGGGAAATGTAGTCTTGTGCCTCCATGAACCACAGTAGTCCGCTACAGCCCGGTTCACCGGAGTTTTGCTAGCCCAGCACTACTGCTCCGGAGCACTTGACTGGCCAGCGTGTGATTCACTTCGTTCCTATGTCTGTCCCTTCGGGGAAATGTCACGCGGTGACATCCGGAGTCCTGCCTATCCTGCTACAGCCCGGGTTCCCGGAGTCCTGTTAGCCCAGTGCTACAGCCCAGATTCACACGCTGCTGACCAACATGCTCGATGTTGATTCATGTATGCCTGTCCCCGTAAGTTAGTGCCACTTTGGGTTCACGACTAGTCATGTCGTCCTGGGTTCTCTGTCATATGGATCCTAGCGACACTATCATATACGTGAGCCAAAGGGCGCAAACGGTCCCGGGCCATGGTAAGGCGACACCCGTGGGGATACCGTGCGTGAGGCCGCAAAGTGATATGAGGTGTTACAGGCTAGATCGGTGTGACTTAGAATTGGGGTCCTGACACAAGGTATGTGCTTTGTGAAAGTCCAATTAAGCATTGTCGGATTCCGGGCTACGCAAACCCTTGAGAGGTTCGAACACTGGGGTGCGTATGAAGAACTCCTTCTCCCCAACCCGCCGACCAAACAATCCCACAGCTTAACTCGACGAAACCAAGGGACAAGAGACACAGCAGTTTATCCTGGTTCGGGCCACCTTGTGGTGTAATACCCTACTCCAGCTTTGTGGTGGATTGCTTCGAGGGGCTTTGGATGAACTAGTACAATGGATGAACAGCCTCAGGAGGTGAGGTGTCCTTGAGCTCGATGAGCTAGAGAGGTGGTCAGGGTGCAACGGATTTCCCTCCTTTTATATGGTGGTGGTCAAGTCCTATTTATAGTGGCCTTGGTCCTCTTCCCAAATGTGGGCAGGAAGGGATCCCACAATCGCCAATTTCAAAGGGAGACAACTAGTACAAGTTATTGCGACAAAAGTAGTCTTATTGGCCAATTTCAAAGGGGCACAAGTTATTGTGACAAAAGGATTTCTAGCACCGTTGCCGGGGAGGTCTACGCAAAAGTCAACATACCAAGTACCCATCACATACCCTTATCTCCCGCATTATATTATTTGCCATTTGCCCCTTGTTTTCCTCTCCCCCCCCCCCCCCAATTCACCCTTGCTGTTTTATTCGCCCTCTCTCTCTATCCTCCCTCTCTTTCTCTATTTGCCCCTTTTTGTCTGCTTGCTTTTTGTTTGCTTGTGTGTTAGTTCGCTTGCTTGTTGTTATGGCTAGTCCCTTATCTTCTCCGTTGTCTCACGAGAATGAAATTCTAAATTTTAAGCAAAGGGAGGGTGAAAATCTAAAAGATGCTTGGTATAGAATTTGCAATGCCCAAAATAAATCTGCTAGGAAGCAATCTACTACCATTCTCCTTCGCAATTTTTATGTAGGCATTACTCCTTGGCACCATTATGTTCTTGATACTATTACCGGAGGGAATATTTTGGGTAGCCATACTTTTGATTCTTATAATGCTATGTTAGATTTATTTGGCTCCCCCCTCTTTTGGTTAATGGAACTATATTAACTTTGGAGCATGTAATGCAAAGGCTTGAAATTATTGAAAATAAGGTTGCTACCATAGAGTTAATTGAAAATTTGGATAAAAAGATCCACAGCCGAATCTGTCAATATGGATCTAAAGTAGGAGTTACTTTGAAAGATATTAAAGAAAAGGAACCCATAGTTAATGAGAAAATAAATCACGATTCTGTTAGGATCGATAAACTTGAGAATATTATTACCAATTTGGGAACCGCTTTTTCTTCCGTAAAGAATACTCCAAGTTCCTCCACTAAACTTGCCAATCTTATGTGTGTTCCTAAAAATAAGGGTGAATCATCTAAGGAAAATGCGGATCTTAAATCTATAAGTGTTCATCCCAATCTTTTTGCTATCATTAAGGAACCATTTGTTACAAATGAATTTTTCGATCTTGTGCCTAAAAGTTTGATAATTTATAAAAAGGAAGAAACTCCTAATGATGGTAGATGCCTCATTGAAGAATTGCCTACCAAAGATGGCAATACCTAGATCTATTCTTGCTTGTTATGCCTAGCTAGGGCGTTAAATGATAGCGCTTGTTGGGAGGCAACCCAATGTTATTTTTATTCCTTGATTTTTGCTCCTGCTTAGTAATAAATAAATTATTTAGCCTCTGTTTTGGTTGTGTTATTTGTGTTTAATTAGTGTTTGTGCCAAGTAGAACCGTTGGGAAGACTTGGGGAAAGTCTTGTTGAACTTGCTGTAAAAAACAGAAACTTTAGTGCTCACGAGAACTGTTGTCATTTTTATTTGGAAAGTGCTATTTAGTTAATTATTTTTGAAGATGATTAATAGATACATTACTCAAGTTCAGAAATTTATTTCAGAATTTTTGGGGTTCCAGATCTTGCGTTAGCTACATATTACTACAGACTGTTCTGTTTTTGACAGATTCTGTTTTGCGTGTGTTGTTTGCTTATTTTAATGTATCTATGGCTAGTAAAATAGTTTATGAACCATAGAGAAGTTGGAATAAAGTATGTATAAAACCCATATAAATGAAGAATGAGTTCATTACAGTACCTTGAAGTGGTCTTTTCTTTTCTTTCGCTAACGGAGCTCACGAGATTTTCTAATTTAAGTTTTGTGTTGTGAAGTTTTCAACTTTTGGGTAAAGATTTGATGGATTATGGAACAGGGAGTGGCAAGAACCTAAGCTTGGGGATGCCCATGGAACCCTCAAGATAATCTAAGGACACCTAAAAGACAAAGCTTGGGGATGCCTCGGAAGGCATCCCCTCTTTCGGCTACTTGGAGCTATATTTTTATTTACCACATGATATGTGTTTTACTTGGAGCGTCTTGTATGATTTGAGTCTTTCCTTATTAGTTTAGCACAATCATCCTTTATGTACACATCTTTTGAGAGAGACATACATGATTTGGAATTTGTTAGAATACTCTATGTGCTCCGCTTATATCTTTTGAGTTATATAATTTTGCTCTAGTGCTTCGCTTATATCTTTTAGAGCACGGTGGTGGATTTGATTTATAGAAACTATTGATCTCTCATGCTTCACTTATATTATTTTGAGAGTCTGAAATAGCATGGTAATTTGCTTAAAATCCTAATATGCTTGGTATGCAAGATTAATAATAAAACTTTCTTATGAGTGTGTTGAATACTATGATAAGTTTGATACTTGATAATTATTTTGAGATATGGAGATGGTGATATTAAACTCATGCAAGTTGAGTAGTTGTGAATTTGAGAAATACTTGTGTTGAAGTTTGTGATTCCCATAGCATGCATGTATGGTGAACTGTTATGTGATGAAGTCGGAGCATGATTTATTTATTGATTGTCTTCCTTATGAGTGGCGGTCAGGGATGAGCGATGGTCTTTTCCTACCAATCTATCCCCCTAGGAGCATGCGCGTAATACTTTGCTTTGATAACTTGTATATTTTTGTAATAAGTATATGAGTTATTTATGACTAATGTTGAGTCCATGAATTATACGCACTCTCACCCTTCCACCCTTGCTAGCCTCTCTAATACCGCGCACCTTTCGCCGGTATCATACACCCACCATATACCTTCCTCAAAACAGCCACCATACCTACCTATTATGGCATTTCCATTGCCATTCTGAGATATATTGCCAAGCAACTTTCCACCGTTCCGTTCATGACACACTCCATCATTGTCATATTGCTTAGCATGATCATGTAGTTGACATAGTATTTGTGGCAAAGCCACTGTTCATAATTCTTTCATACTTGTCACTCATGCATCATTGCATATCCTGGTACACCGCCGGAGGCATTCATATAGAGTCATATCTTGTTCTAAGTGTCGAGTTGTAATTGTTGAGTTGTAAGAAAAATAAAAAGTGTGATGATCATCATTATTAGAGCTTTCTCCCAAGTAAGGAAAGGATGATGGAGACTATGATTCCCCCACAAGTCGGGATGAGACTCCGGACGAAAAATAAAAAAGAGAAAGAAAAGAGGCCATAAAAAAGAGAAAAGGCCCAAATAAAAAAATAAAAAATAAAAATATGAGAGAAAAAGAGAGAAGGGACAATGTTACTATCCTTTTACCACACTTGTGCTTCAAAGTAGCACCATGATCTTCATAGTAGAGAGTCTCTGATGTTATCACTTTCATATACTAGTGGGAATTTCTAATTATAGAACTTGGCTTGTATATTCCAATGATGGGCTTCCTCAAAAGTGCCCTAGGTCTTCATTAGCAAGCAAGTTGGATGCACACCCACTTTGTTTCTTTTTGAGCTTTCATATACTTATAGCTCTAGTGCATCCGTTGCATGGCAATCCCTACTCACTCACATTGATATCCATTGATGGGCATCTCCATAGCCCGTTGATACACCTAGTTGATGTGAGACTATCTTCCCCTTTTTGTCTTCTCCACAACCACCACTCTATTCCACCTATAGTGCTATATCCATGGCTCACGCTCATGTATTGCGTGAAGATTGAAAAAGTTTTGAGAATGTCAAAAGTATGAAACAATTTCTTGGCTTGTCATCGAGGTTGTGCATGATTTAAATAATTTGCGTGGTGAAGATAGAGCATAGCCAGACTATATGATTTTGTAGGGATAACTTTCTTTAGCCATGTTATTTTGAGAAGACATAATTGCTTTGTTAGTATGCTTGAAGTATTATTATTTTCTATGTCAATTTAAACTTTTGTCTTGAATCTTTTGGATCTGAATATTCATACCACAATTAAGAAGAATTAAATTAAAATTATGCCAAGTAGCACTTCGCATCAAAACTTCTGTTTTTATCATTTACCTACTCGAGGACGAGCATGAATTAAGCTTGGGGATGCTTGATACGTCTCCAACGTATCTATAATTTTTGATTGCTCCATGCTATATTATCTACTGTTTTGGACATTATTGGGCTTTATTATCCACTTTTATATTATTTTTGGGACTAACCTATTAACCGGAGGCCCAGCCCAGAATTGTTGTTTTTTGCCTATTTTAGGGTTTCAAAGAAAAGGAATATCAAACGGAGTCCAAACGGAATGAAACCTTCGGGAACGTGATTTTCTCACCGAATACAACTCAGGAGACTTGGACCCTACGTCAAGCCAGCTAACAGGAGGCCATGAGGTAGGGGGCGCGCCTGCCCCCCCCCCCCCAGGCGCGCCCTCCACCCTCGTGAGCCCCCTGTTGCTCCACGGACGTACTTCTTCCTCCTATATATACCCACGTACCCCCAAACGATCAGATACGGAGCAAAAACCCTAATTTCATCGCTGTAACTTTCTGCATCCACGAGATCCCATCTTGGGGCCTATTCTGGAGCTCCGCCGGAGGGGGCATCGATCACGGAGGGCTTCTACATCAACACCATAGCCTCTCCGATGAAGTGCGAGTAGTTTACTTCAGACCTACGGGTCCATAGTTAGTAGCTAGATGGCTTCTTCCCTCTTTTTGGATCTCAATACAATGTTCTCCCCCTCTCTTGTGGAGATCTTCTCTGAATTCTTTTATGTATGATTGGTTATCTTTGCAAGTCTCTTTGAATTATCAGTTTTGTTTGGCCTACTAGATCGATCTTTCTTGCAATGGGAGAAGTGCTTAGCTTTGGGTTCAATCTTGCAGTGTCCTTTCGTGGTGACAGTAAGGGCAGCAGGGCACGTATTGTATTGTTTCCATCGAGGATAACAAGATGGGTTTTCTTCATATGGCATGAGTCTATCCGTCTACATCATGTCATCTTGCTTAAGGCGTTACTCTATTTTTAACTTAATACTCTAGATGCATGCTGGATAGCGGTCGATGAGTGGAGTAATAGTAGTAGACGCAGGCAGGAGTCGGTCTACTTGTCTCGGATGTGATGCCTATATACATGATCATACCTAGATATTCTCATAACTATGCTCAATTCTGTCAATTGCTCAACAGTAATTTGTTCACCCACCGTAGAATACTTATGCTCTCGAGAGAAGCCACTAGTGAAACCTATGGCCCCCGGGTCTATCTTTATCATATTAATCTCCTACTACTTAGTTATTTACTTTGCTATTTACGTTGCCTTTATTTTACTTTGCATCTTTATCATAAAAATACCAAAAATATTATCTTATCATATCTATCATGTCTCACTCTCGTAAGTTGCCCTATAGGGATTGACAACCCCTATTTGTGTTGGTTGCGAGGATTTATTTGTTTTGTGCAGGTACGAGGGACTCGCGCGTAGCCTCCTACTGGATTGATACCTTGGTTCTCAAAAACTGAGGGAAATACTTACGCTACTTTGCTGCATCATCCCTTCCTCTTTGGGGAAAACCAACACAGTGCTAAAAGAGGTACCAGCCCTCAGAAGCTCACGAGGCTATGGGACTCCTAAGGAGCCAGTGGTTCCGTCTGAGAGGGCCACACACCAGGAGCGTCCAGTGGACCGTGGCAGGATGCGCACATGGAAATCTTGTGGCACGTGCACTCTCGCACTGAGGGGTCCCTATCCAAGTTGCCCAGACGCGCCGAATGTGGTATGCCGACCAGCCCTCGAGCCGCGGGGCACTCGTAAGAGAGGGGGTCAGGGAGCGAGCCTTAAAAACAAAGCATGCGACCGGGACGCAATAAAACCGGCACAAACTAGAGAAAAACTCCCCCTCCCCGCCCAATTTTAGATAACACAAAAGAACTTCAACTCTCAATCCTAAAGGAATAAGGCGATCAAGTTACAGATAAAGGAGCAAAGGCAAACAACCGCATCTGGCACCTAGCTAGTCTTCTTGTATTCTCACCAGCGCGGAGCTAAGTGCTTTCACTAGATGTGAGCATAGTCATTGGGGGACAGTGTCGATGGCCAGTGCAGAGCATGGTGCTTCCACATGGACGTGGGCGGGAGCCCCGTAGGCCGCGGGGCGGCCCACTAGAGACTCCGGAGCATGTACAACCCCACTCATTATTACGTGAGAGTGTCACGAGCGGCGACCTTCACAGGCGTGAGCCTTGCTTCATATCGCCTGACGAGGGCCTCGCCTTGCACCTCCCCCGACCGCCGTTGGGTCATCCAGAAACTAGCACGGGACCAAGGGGCAAGGGGGACGCCAGCGGCACCCTCGGCGACCACGGGCCCTTTGCCGGGGGAAGGGCTTGCTGGCGCCTCCCCTGGCAGAGGGCCTACCTTCGCGCGATGCCTTGCTCTGCGGGGCGTGAGGAAGGCCCCACGTCCGGGCCCCACCTGTGCAGCCCCCAGCGCGTCGGTCCTGTTGGGGCTGGGGGCGTCGTGTCGGGGTCTTCGGCCGATGCCGCGGCCTGGTTCACCTGCGGTCCATGGTTAGCGTAGGCATGTCCCTGGGGTATCGCCTGTACCCTGTGGTTTTTGTCGTCGAAGGATTTGACGAAGCTTCCAGGCAGCTCATGAAAAGCCCCAACCTCCAATGAATCTCCTACCCAGCTCGGCTCGAGGAACGAGCTGGGGTCTTCCTCAGGCGTGTACTCCTGGTCCATCAAGCGGGGCACGTAGGCATCAGCGGCGGCTGCCCCGGGGCCTTCGCCTGGGTGCCCCACACCTTGGATTTCTGGGACCCGCACCTGGTCCAGGTGGTCGCGGGGCGACGCCCCAGCATGGCCCCTCAGGGGACCACCAAGGCCTGCCCCGGCCGCTGGCGCCGTGGTTGCGGCGGGACGAGCTACGGCGAGGGTCGTGTTGTTGCCGTGGTGCAAGCGGGCGCGCTAGGGCCTGGCTCGCGCGGAGGGGTGGATGGGAGCAAAAAGGCGTCATACCCCTGCATGCGGTGTCGAGCAGTTCGGCGACCCGCTCCAGTTGGGCATCGCGGCCGCTCTCTGCCAGCCTGCAACGCAGTACCTCTCGCACCACCATGATCGCGGCCCTCATGTTCACCTACTCCCGACGAGTATGTGTTGCCGTCGCCGCGGCATGGCGCGAGGACCGCGCGGCAGCGCGTGCGTGCCGACAGGTGAGGGCAGGCGACGCCGACCCGCACCGCCTGCGTCCGGTGGAGTTGGGAGGTGTACGTGCTGCCTGGAGCGCGGAGTGGAGGTCTTCCTAGATGGATGACATCGCCCAGGTAGGCCAAGCAGACCGGTGCTCGGCATGAGCCCTCTAATTGTCAGCCATCTAGGCTGTCGGTTGGCAAGAAGAAGAAAGGTGCCGATGCACCCCTACCTGGCGCGCCAAATGTCGGATTTCGGGCTCCGCAGACCCTTGAGAGGTTTGAACACCGGGGTGTGTACGAAGAACACCTTCTCCCCAACCTGTCGGCCCAATGATTCCATAGCCTAACTCGACAAACCCAAGGGACAATAGACACAGCAGTTTATCCTGGTTCGGGCCTACTTGCGGTGTAATACCCTACTCCAGCTTGGTGGTGGATTACCTCGAGGGGCTTTGGATGAACTAGTACAATGGACGAACAACCTCAGGAGGTGAGTTGTCCTTGAGCTCGATGAGCTAGAGAGGTGGTCAGGGTGCAATGGATTTCCCTCCTTTTCTATGGTGGTGGGTAAGTCCTATTTATAATGGCCTTGGTCCTCTTCCCAAATGTAGGCGGGAAGGGATCCCACAACGGCCAATCTCAAAGGGAGACAACTAGTACAAGTTATCCTGACAAAGGTAGTGTTTGCCTGCAAAGGCACTGATGGTGACGCTGTGGTGGGCTCCGCGATGACCTCCGTCATGTCGTCCTGGTGGTCTTGGTCTCATTGCACCAATATGGAAACCTTTGCCTGATTCCTCAGGACTCCGCGCCTGAGCTTGCCCCCATGGCACCAAAGGGGAAACTGGAACGCTGCGCCCGCTGGCGCCCGCCTGGCCTTGGTCGTCATGGCTCACGTCATGTAAACCTCATGAGGTGCACCTTGCCTTGATATATCTGCTCCTCGGGAGCTAGCCTAGTAGGCCGCCCCCCTGGGAGGTCTTGGTGTCGTCCGCCTCGCGAGGCTTGGCCCCTCGCGAGGGTCTTGTGTTGTTGCTATTGAAACTGGGCCGTACCGGGCCGTAGGCAGGCAAGTCTGGGTACCCCCATTCCTTGGACGCCGAGAAGCGTCTTGATCTATCTCTCTAGATCTTGATGCCCAATAAATAAGTAGCTTTACCGAGGTCTTTCATTTCAAAATTTTTATTCAGGTATCCTTTTATGCTATCAAGAAATTATATATCATTTCCAATCAACAATATGTCATCCACATATAATATTAGAAATGCTACAGAGCTCCCACTCACTTTCTTGTGAATACAGGCATCTCCAAAAGTCTGTATAAAACCATATGCTTTAATCACACTATCATAGTGTATATTCCAACTCCAAGAGGCTTGCACCAGTCCATAAATGGATCGCTGGAGCTTGCACACTTTGTTAGAACCTTTAGGATCGACAAAACCTTCTGGTTGCATCATATACAACTCTTCTTTAAGAAATCCATAAAGGAATGCAGTTTTGACATCCATATGCCAAATTTCATAAGCATAAAATGCGGTAATTGCTAACATGATTCGAATAGACTTAAGCATCGCTACGGGTGAGAAGGTCTCATCGTAGTCAACTCCTTGAACTTGTCGAACACCTTTCGCAACAAGTCGAGCTTTCTAGATAGTAACATTACCATCAGCGTCGGTCTTCTTTCTTGAAGATCCATTTATTCTCTATGGCTTGCCGATCATTGGGCAAGTCAACCAAAGTCCATACTTTGTTCTCATACATGGATCCCATCTCAGATTTCATGGAAGCTGAGGGAGTCCTGGATTAGGGGGTCTCCGGACAGCCGGACTATATCCTTTGGCCGGACTATGGGACTATGAAGATACAAGATTGATGACTTTGTCCCGTGTCCGGATAGGACTCTACTTGGCGTGGAAGGCAAGCTAGGCAGTACGGATATGTATATCTCCTCCTTTGTAACCGACCTTGTGTAACACTAGCCCCCCTGGTGTCTATATAAACCGGAGGGTTTTAGTCCGTAGGACAACAAACAATCATACCATAGGCTAGCTTCTAGGGTTTAGCATCCCCGATCTCGTGGTAGATCAACTCTTGTAATACTCATATCATCAAGAATAAATCAAGCAGGACGTAGGGTTTTACCTCCATCAAAAGGGCCCGAACCTGGGTAAAACATCGTGTCCCCTGCCTCCTATTACCATCCGCCTTAGATGCACAGTTCGGGACCCTACCCGAGATCCGCCAGTTTTGACACTGAAATTGGTGCTTTCATTGAGAGTTCCTCTGTGTCGTCGTCGTTAGGCTTGATGGCTCCTACGATCATCGATAGCGATGCAGTCCAGGGTGAGACTTTTCTCCCTGGACAGATCTTTGTGTTCGGCGGCTTCGCACTGCGGGCCAACTCGCTTGGCCATCTGGAGCAGATCAAAAGTTACACCCCTGGCCACCAAGTCAGGTTTGGAAGCTTAAACTACATGACCGATATCCGCGGAGACTTGATCTTCGACGGATTCGAGACCCTGCCTTGTGCGCCACGCGGTCATGATGAGTACGATTTAGCTCTACCATCGGATAGTGTTCAGGAGAGCGCACCGGCAACCACTCCGACCCTCAATTCGGAACCAGTGGCGCCATCCATGGAGGGTGGATAGACCCCGCCACGGAAGTCGTACCATCAGCGGCGATCGAGCCGAATATCAATCTTACCTTTCACGAGAGCCGTGTTGCCAAACTGCCGGATCCTTCCCCGACCACGGACTCCGAACCGCCTGCGCCCGTGCATATCGAATCCGGCTGGGCGCCGATCATGGAGTTTACCTCCACAGATATTTTTCAGCACTCGCCCTTTGGCGACATAGTGAACTCATTAAGGTCTCTCTCCTTGTCAGGAGAGTCCTGGCCAAACTACGCCCGGCAGGATTGGGATGCGGATGACGAAGAAATTCGCCGCCCACCCACCACCCACTTAGTAGCCACTGTCGATGACTTAACCGACATGCTCGACTTCGACTCCGAAGACATCGACGGTATGGACGACGATGCGGGAAGCGAAGAGGAACCACTGCCCACAGGGCACTGGACAACCACCTCATCATATGATATATACATGGTGGACACACCCAAAGAAGGCAATGGCGACGAGACAGCGAAAGATGACCCCTCCAAGAAGCAACCCAAGCGACGACGTCAGCGGCGTCGCTCTAAATCCCGCCAAGGCAAAAGCGGTGATACCAGCACCAGAGATAATTGCACTCCGGACAGCGCCAAAGACAACAACAATCCCCTCCAGCAAGATTTGGAGAAGGAGGATGGAGAATCCAGCCCTCCTGAGAGAGCGGTAGATGGAGAGGCGGAGGACGATAATTACATGCCTCCCTCCAAAGACGAGGCAAGCCTCGACGATGACGAATTCGTCGTGCCAGAGGATCCCGTCGAACAAGAGCGCTTTAAGCGTCGGCTTAGAGCCACGGCAAATAGCCTTAAGAAAAGCAGCAGCAGCTTCAAGCTGATCAAGATTTGCTAGTTGATAGATGGACTGAAGTCCTGGCGGCCGAGGAATATAAACTCGAACGCCCCTCCAAGAATTACCCAAAGTGCAGGTTGCTACCCCGACTGGAGGAGGAAGCACCGAAACCTACATCCCCGGCGTATGACACGGCTGATCGGCCACCTTGTGGCCGTGACAGAGAGGCATTCCAACCAAAAGCTCAGCCTGCACCCCGACACCATTCAAATAAAAAGGCATGGGGAAATACGCCAGACCTGTGAGACATATTGGAGGACAAAGAAAAACATGCAAGATCGATCTACGGATCACTAGGGCGCTCCACTATGCGAGACGATAATCGTCACGCCGAATACAGTAAAAGTAAGTCCGGCCGGGCCGAACACAGCGGGCAAGACTCATTTGAGCTGCGTTGCGATATAGCCCAGTATAGAGGCGCGGCACACCGCTTATGCTTCACAGATGAAGTAATGGATCATCAAATCCCAGAGGGTTTCAAACCCGTAAATATAGAATCATACGACAGCACAACAGATCCTGCGGTATGGATCAAGGATTTCCTCCTGCACATCCACATTGCCCGCGGTGATGACCTACACGCCATCAAATATCTCCCACTCAAACTCAAAGGACCAGCTCGGCATTGCCTCAAGAGCTTGCCATCAGAGTCCATTGGCTGTTGGGAAGATCTGGAAGCCGCATTCCTCGACAACTTTTAGGGCACTTATGTGCGACCACCAGATGCCGATGACTTGAGCAACATAATTCAGCAGCCTGAGGAATCGGCCAGGCAATTCTGGACACGGTTCCTAACAAAGAAAAATCAAATCGTCGACTGTCCGGATGCAGAGGCCCTAGCAGCTTTCAAGCACAACTTCCGCGACGAATGGCTCGCCCGGCACCTTGGCCAGGAAAAGCCGAAATCTATGGCAGCCCTCACGACACTCATGACCCGCTTTTGTGCGAGAGAGGACAGCTGGTTGGCTCGCAGCAATAAATATCAAAGAACCACGGTACTTCGGATACCAAGGACGGCAACGGCAGGTCACATCGCAACAAACATAAGCGCCACATTAACAGCGACAATACCGAGGATATGTGTCGGGGTAAATAGCCACGGGTAGCCTAGCCGGCATCCCCTGGCCCCTCAGAAAAAATTGTGAGCCCGTCCGGCTCATAAGAAGACTCAAGACTTGGGCCGGCTCCCCCCTAGCCGGCTGACTTCCTGGCCGGCTTGGGGGGCGGCCCGCTCCTTTTACCCCCGCAAAGAAAACTATGGAGGGCCGGCTACGGCAGGGCCGGCTGAGGCAAGGCCGGCTATAGACGGCCGGCTACCGCTGGGCCGGCTCCGATAAAGCAGTCAACGCCGTACCCGCGATGTACGCGTCCACTCTGTGATGATGAAGCGGGGCGTGGCTACAGTGGAGCCTGCCACCCCCAAAACCCGGAGCACGCCTGGTACAGCGCGCCGTGCGGGCAGCCGCGGCCCGCCCGGCGCGGCACTGTAGCCACGGCGGCTCTGACGCCGTCCACGACGGGCCACCAGCGCGGCCCCCGAGGCGGTGGGCTCCTTTGGGCAGAGAGATGCCGAAGGCGGCCACACCCCCTCTCAAGCCGGCGAGACAGAGGGCCAGCTTGGCGTAGCCGGCCTGCCGCCTTCCTCGAAGGAGACGCCCATTAAGGAGACAAGGTGCGGCGGGGCTACAGTAATCGCCCGCCAGGGCGGCGTTACTGTAGCCACGCTTACCCCGACCAAGCCTGCGCCAACCAACGCGGAGCAACAGTAACCAGCCGCCGACCAGGCCCTGGCCCGCGGGGCCGGCCTGTCGACCCCGGGGCCAGCAGTCGGCGGGACCCACCAGCCGGCGGGCCCCAGAAGCCGGCGGAGAAGCCGGCGAACATAGCCACAGACAGCTGGGCCCCGTGCCCAGTCGGATTACCATTGTACCCCCGGGGGGTAGGCCTATATAAACCCCCCGGTGCACCCATGCCAAGGGTGGGACTCTCTTTCTAGACTTAGACGCGTACAAGGAGAAGAAGCAAGCTGAGCTAAGCCCTTCTTCCTCCTTCCACCCCAAACAGCTCAAGGAGCATTGTAGCCACCTGTGAACTTAGTAACCATGCGGAGACCCCGCAGAGCAGCAGTAGGGGTGTTATCTCCCAGGAGAGCCCTGAAGCTGGGTAAGATTCGCCGGCGTGCATGCCTACGCCTCATCCCGTTTCCAGGCACCGGCGACGTTCTTTTGGCCCCCGCAATGATAAGCCACCCGTTGGCATATGTCGATCCTACCACCCGACATTTGGCGCCCACCGTGGGGCCAGGTGCACCGTCGTCCGGAGACTTGTTCTGGACGGGAACCCTTTTCCTCCCTCGCGGGCGCAGCCAGCCTGGCTCGCCCGATGGCGCATGCCGCGACGCGCTGCACGGCGTCGCCGATGTCTGTGCGGCTAGCGGCCTCGCCAGCCTCTTCGACAATGCCCGCCTCTCCGACGAGCTCGCCTCCGATGCGGGCGCATATCACCTCGCCAACCTCCTCAGCCAGCTCCACGTCTCCGGTGAGCCTGCTGCGGACTTGGAGTCGGTTGGCTCCACCGACCCGATGCCCGTCGATTCCGACGCGGTATCCTACGACACCTTCCCCACCAACGTCACGGTCTACAACGACCCGCTCCCTCCGGCTGGCGATCGCGATTCTGACACCCCCGAGGTGATGGTTATCGGCCTCGACGGCCCGACCGACGAGGGCGCCCGCGACTCCCCGCGCGCGGCAGCCCAAGACTTGTCCGCCCCCCTCCCGGCTGACGCCAGCGACGAAGTTCTGGAGGCACGCCGCCTCGCTCTCCTCGCGGAGGGCCGGCGGCTGGCCTCCGTAAGACGCCTCACCGAGGCCTACCAGCGCGAAGCTAATCGCGCCGCCTTCGGCACGCCGGCTCTGGCTGGACCTAGCCGGGCCGGCGCCGTCAGGCAACGCGGCGCCGTCATCGCCGACACGCTCGGCGTGGATCGCCCGGTCTACGCCACCCCGCTCGAGAACCTGCGCGCTGCCCAGGCGGCCGTCGACGAGCTAGACGGCTTGGAAGCCGAAGATCTCCCACATATGACGCGGCGCATCCAGCAGCTAATCGACGTGGCCGCACGACGGCACGAGGCCGACGCCTGCGCGGGGAGCCCGCCCCCGCGCCGCGAACACGGCGCGACCTCCCGGTCGCCGACTACCAGCTACACCCGCGCGCGGAGCGAGAAAGAGCCGGCTCCCAGCCGAAGCCGGACCCAAGTCTCCATCGAGCGAGATGCGGACGGCCACCCCCGAGCCATGGAATGGCGGGGCACCCCGCCTCCGCCTCGAACCCGCGGAGAAAGATATCCTACCCCGCCTCCCGTGGCTCACCCGACTCTCAGCGGCCGGCTTGGTCGCCGGGAGGGAATCGGCGAAAACGACGCCCGCCACCGGATCGACCGTCTGGCCCGATCTCTGGCGCTGGAAGAAGAAGATGATGTCGGCCCGCCTTGCTTCGGCCCCCGCATCCGCGACGAGCCCTTCCCCAAAGGGTTCTCGCTCCCAAGAGACACGCCTAAGTACAACGGCTCGGTGAAGCCGGAAGACTGGCTGACCGACTACTCCACGGCCGTCAGCATCGCCAATGGCAACCGGCGCGTTGCCGTAAAATACGTGCCCCTCATGCTGCAGGTCACGGCTCGGACGTGGCTTAACAACCTTAAGCCGCTCAGCATCAACAGCTGGGTGGACTTCACTGAAGCCTTCGTTCGCAACTTCACCAGCACCTACAAGCGGGCCCCCAAGCCCAGATAGCTCTCCCTGTGCATGCAGGGCCCAGCCGAGTCCACCCGCGACTACCTGACGCGCTGGGCCGAGCTCCGCAACTCCTGTGAGGGGGTGCACGAGGTGCAGGCCATCGAATACTTCACCGCCGGGTGCCGAGAGGGCACCCTCCTCAAGCACAAGCTTCTCTGCGATGAGCCGACTACCCTCGACGAGCTCCTAAACATCGCCGACAAGTACGCCACCGCCGACTCCTCGATGAAGACCGAGCTCCGGGTGGACGCATCCGGAAAGGTACTCAATCCGGCGCCCAAAGCGCCGGCTGCAGACGGCGGCCGACGCCAACACCAGAACGATCAAAAAAGCAAGGGCCCTGCGCCGCCTCCCGCCAGCCGGCAGGTGGCCACGGTCGAAGATGCGTCGCCTGAAGGGCGGCCTGTGCCCAAGAAGCCAAAGGGTGGCCGGCCGGCTTGGCAGCCGGCCTTCTCCTACGAGCAAACCCTTGATGCCCCGTGCAAATTCCATAGCGGCGCGAAGCCGTCCAACCACACGACCCGCAAATGCAGCTGGCTCACCCGAATCTCGAAGGGCGAAGGGCTCACACCGACTCCGCCTGCCGGCCCGCCGCCGCCGGCTCCGCCGCCCAAAGCCGCCCGGCCCGCGGTCGACGCCGTGCAGGACGAGTTCCCCGACGAGCAAGCGTCTTATGTCATCTTCACGAGCCAGCCCGAGGACCGGCGCAGTGGGCGCCGAGAGCAACAGGAGGTCAACATGGCCGCTACCAGCCCAGCCGGCCACATGCACTGGTCGGAGAAACCCATCAGCTGGAGCCGGGCCGACCACCCGGAGGTGATGCCCTCCCCCGGCTCCTACGCATTGGTCCTGGAGGCCACCCTCGCTACTGATACGCGCGCCGCACGCTTCTCCCGCGTGTTGATGAACGGCAGAAGCAGCATCAACATCCTGTACCGCGACACCATGGAGAAGCTGGGCGTCAAGGCCAAGCAACTTGCGCCGACTCGAACGGTGTTCCACGGCATCGTACCCGGACTGTCCTGCGCCCCCATCGGCAAGCTCAAGATCGATGTAGTCTTTGGGGGCAAGGATCATTTTCGCTGAGAAGCAATCTGGTTCGAGGTGGTGGACCTGGATAGCCCTTATCATGCCTTGCTTGGCCGACCCGCCTTGGCCAAGTTCATGGCGGTCCCCCACTATGATTACCTCAAGATGAAGATACCAAGCTCTAAGGGCATCATCACCATCGCCGGCGACTACAAGAAGTCCGCCGACTGCGCCGCGGCCAGCATCCGGCTGGCCGAATCCCTTGTGATCGCGGCCGAGAGGAAGACGCTGGACCGGGTCGTGGCCCTGGCCAGCAAGCAGTTGAACCAACCCGCCGACTCCAAGGAGTATGATGCCCAAGGATCTTTCCAGCCGGCCAAGGAGACCAAGAAGATACAGCTCGACCCCGAGCACCCCGAGAGGTTCGCCGTCATTGGGGCGAACCTAGATAGCAAATAGAAAGGCGAGCTCGTCGATTTCCTCCGTGAGAATCGGGATATCTTTGCATGGTCCCCCAAAGACATGCCGGGTGTTCCGAAGGATTTCGCCGAGCACAAATTGCACGTGCGGGAGGATGCCAAACCAGTCAAACAGCCCCTCCGCCGACTGTCAGAAGAGAAGAGAAGAATCATAGGGGAGGAGATAGCCCGGCTCCTTGCGGTCGGCTTCATCATGGAAGTTTTCTTCCCCGAATGGCTCGCGAACCCAGTTCTCGTGCTGAAGAAGAATAACAAGTGGCGCATGTGTATAGATTACACGAGCCTCAACAAAGCCTGCCCAAAGGATCCCTTCGCTCTGCCCAGGATCGATCAAGTAATAGACTCCACAGCCGGATGCGAGCTGTTGAGCTTTTTGGACGCCTACTCGGGATACCACCAGATCAAGCTGAACCCGGATGACCAGCTGAAAACCGCCTTCATCACGCCGTTTGGGGCCTTCTGCTACCTGACCATGACGTTCGGCCTGAGGAATGCCGGCGCCACGTTTCAGCGTTGCATGCAGAAGTGCCTCCTCACGCAGCTCGGCAAGAATGCCCACGTTTACGTGGATGATGTTGTGGTGAAGACGGAGAAGCGTGGCACCCTGCTGGAAGACTTGAAGGAAACATTCGAGAACCTGCGCCGGTTCCGAATCAAGCTCAACCCAGAGAAATGCGTGTTCGGAGTGCCGGCCGGCCAGCTCCTAGGCTTCCTGGTCTCTGAACGCGGCATAGAGTGCAACCCTGTGAAGATCAAAGCCATCGAGCGGATGGCGGTCCCAACCAAGCTCAGAGAGATCCAGAAGTTCACCGGGTGCCTGGCCTCCCTTAACCGCTTCATCAGCCGGCTCGGAGAAAAGGCTCTCCCCCTCTACCGCCTCATGAAGAAGAGCACTCACTTCGAGTGGAACGACCAGGCCGACCAAGCTTTCCACGAGCTAAAGAAAATGCTGTCCACGCCGCCTGTCTTGGCGGCACCGACTGAGAAGGAGCCCATGCTCCTATATATTGCCGCCACCAGCCGGGTGGTCAGCACCGTCATTGTGGTCGAACGTCCCGAAGAAGGCCGCGCCCAGCCGGTGCAGAGACCAGTCTATTACCTGAGCGAGGTGCTGTCCACCTCGAAACAAAATTACCCACACTATCAGAAGATGTGCTACGGCGTGTACTTCGCCGCCAAGAAGCTGAAGCCGTACTTTCAAGAGCATCCCATCACGGTCGTATGCACTGCCTCGCTTGCCGACATCATAGGCAGCCGGGACGCATCCGGCCGGGTGGCCAAATGGGCAATCGAGCTGGCCCCCTACACCATCTTCTACCAACCCCGCACCGCCATCAAGACGCAAGCGTTGGCCGACTTCCTCGTCGACTGGGCCGAGACCCAGTACTTACCGCCGGCGCCCGACTCCACCCATTGGCGCATGCACTTTGACGGATCAAAGATGCGCACCGGCTTGGGAGCCGGCGTCGTCCTAACTTCTCCAAAGGGCGACAAGCTCAAATACACGCTGCAGATCCACTTTGCCGCCTCCAACAACGTCGCCGAGTACGAGGCACTCATACACGGGCTCCGGCTGGCCAAGGAGCTTGGTATTCGCCGGATCCTGTGCTATGGCGACTCGGATTTGGTGGTGCAGCAGTCTTCCAGCGATTGGGACGCCAAGGACGCAAACATGGCGAGCTACCGTTTCCTGGTACAGCAAATCAGCGGATACTTCGACGGATGTGAGTTCCTTCACGTGCCGCGGGCCGACAACGAGCCGGCGGACGCCCTGGCTCGAATAGGATCCACGCGGCAAGCAATCCCAGCCGGCGTCGCCCTGCAGCGCCTCCTCAAGCCTTCAATCAGGCCGTCTCCGGAGTCCGATTCCATTTTCGTGCCGCCTAACCCCGAGGGGGCCGGGTCCGGCTCGAAGAATCAAGCAGCCGGCCCGGGAACTTCATTATTCGGCTCAGGAACTGCCGCACCCAGCCCGGGGACTGCGGCAGCCGGCCCGGGGGCTGCAGTGGCCGGCCCGGGGACTTCTTCAGCACAGGAAGCGGCGGCCGACTCCAGCGCTGCACTACCCAACCCACCCACCCTGGTGGCTCTGGCCACATTGGTGGCCGAAGAGGTCGTCGCCCCATCATGGGCCCAAGCCATTCGCAACTTTCTGGTGAACCATGACCTGCCGGCTGACAAAAACGAAGTAAGACAAGTCCAGCGCCGGGCTGGAGCATACACCATCGTCAACAGAGAGCTTGTCAAGCGCAGTGCCACTGGAGTTTTGCAGCGATGCGTCGAGCGGGAGAAGGGCATCGCGATCCTCAGGGATATACACCAAGGAGAATGCGGCCATCATGCCGCATCAAGGTCACTGGTTGCCAAAGCTTTCCGCCACGGTTTCTTCTGGCCGACTGCTTTGGACGACGCCAAAGAGCTAGTCAAACACTGCAAAGGCTGCCAGCTTTTCAGCTCGCAGCAACACATGCCGGCTTCGGCACTCAAGACCATTCCCATCACCTGGCCCTTTGCCGTCTGGGGGTTGGATATGGTGGGCCCATTTAAGACGGCGCGCGGCGGCATGACTCATTTGCTCGTCGCCGTTGACAAATTCACCAAGTGGATCGAGGCGAAGCCGATCAAGAAGCTGAATGGGCCGACTGCAGTGACGTTCATTGCAGATATAACAACCCGGTACGGCGTACCGCACAGCATCATCACCGACAACGGCACGAATTTTGCCAAAGGTGCCCTGGCACGGTTCTGCGCTGCGCAAGGTATCCGGCTGGACCTTGCGTCAGTCGCCCACCCACAGTCAAACGGCCAGGTGGAGCGGGCAAATGGCCTCATTCTGTCCAGCATCAAGCCTCGACTGGTCGTACCCCTGGAGCGTTCAGCCGGCTGCTGGCTCGATGAGCTGCCGGCTGTCCTATGGAGTCTGCGCACTACTCCCAACAGATCAACCGGCTTCACTCCTTTCTTCCTTGTATATGGTGCCGAGGCGGTCATCCCAACAGACATCGAGTTCGACTCGCCTCGGGTAACCATGTACACGGAAGCGGAAGCCAAAGAAGCACAAGAAGACGGCGTCGACCTGCTGGAAGAGGCCCGGCTGTTAGCCTTCAGCCGGTCCGCTATCTACCAGCAGGGTCTGCGCCGCTACCATAGCCGGAGGGTCCGCCCAAGATCCTTCCAGGAGGGCGACCTTGTGCTCCGGCTGATCCAGCGAACAGCCGGCCAGCACAAGCTCGCAGCCCCCTGGGAAGGCCCCTTCATCATTAGCAGAGCCTTGGGCAATGACGCCTACTACCTCATCGACGCGCAGAAGCCGAAGGCACGCAAGAGAGACGACTCCGGCAAAGAGTCGGAGCGACCATGGAACGCAAATCTCCTTCGGAAGTTTTACAGTTAAAACGCAGTATGTGTTATGCCCACTTTTGTATTTAGTATGAAACAGTAGGCTCCCCGAGAAAGACTCGGGGACTGCCACCCTTTATCTTATGAATGAAAGTTATCATGCGCATGATTTTACCTCTTCATTTATTCTGTCCGGTACCGGGTCCGACGAGTCGGCCCGGGGACTGGCCGGCTAGAGTTATATTCAGAGCCCTACCCGCAGTCAGGCAAGTAATGCGCCGACACCCAGGCTTGGCTCTTGCCGAAATCGCAGCTCGAAGAACCGACTGCCCGACTGGCAGGAGCCACCAGCCGGAAAGGGTGCGCACATGAAAAACGGCTAGGGACCAAACAGGCTCGCATATATAACAAAAGCCAGCTTGCTGCCTCCCGCCGACCGACTACCAGAGTAGCCGGCCGGCCGGCTTACGTTCAGTCTACTTCAAATCCAAGAAAACTCAAGTACTTGCCTTCCCAAAGAGGGAAGGCGGCAAAGGAAAGAGCCTAAGGACAAAAAGTACACTTGGATGAACGCCAACACATGCATATATTAATATATTACACAAAAAGCCTCCAGAGAGGTCGACATTCAGCATTGTTCGATATACACCCAGTGGGTGGAATTGCAGAAACTTAAACTTGTCCAAAAAGAAAGACAGGGACGAAGCGAAAGGCAGCTCAAGCCGGCGGGGCCGCAGACGAGCTGGATTAGGCGGCGGAGGTAGTCGCGCCGGCTGAAGGAGCGGCCGACTGACGAACCTCGGCTTGATCGTCGCCTCCGGCAGAGGGCGCGCTCCTGCGTGGCTCGTTGCTAGAGGCACGGTCGGCTGGGGGGACGGTCGGCCGCCCCACCAGTTGGCTCGGCGTCTTCGCTGTCCTCCTCCTCGTCGTCCTCGCCCTCGTCGCTAGAGGCGATCTCTTCCGCCGACTCTTCGCCGTCCGCCGGGTTCAGCCCGAACCATTCCTCCGGCTGGGCGGCGCCATCGTCGTTAAGCTCCGGCGCGAAGACGCTGGTGTCGGTGCACTCGGCGATCGTCGAGGCGCGCTGCGCGATCGCCGGCCGCACCTCCTCCAGTTCGGCGTTGGCTTCTGACCGCCACGTCCGCAGCTGGTCCAGGCTTAGCCCTGGGTACCACGCGCGGACGAACTCCAGCGCGCGCCCGGCTCCAAGACGGGCCGCGGACGCCTTCCAGGCCTCGAAGCAGCCGACTGCGACCTCGAGCCAGTCGGCCGTCCGGCTTGGGGTCTGGGGAATTGCTTGGCCGGGCCAGAGCGCGGCCAGCATCGTCGCCCCGGCGCGCTGGAGCCGGCGGAGCAACCGGTGGGCCGGCTGCAGCCGCGCCTGGACGGCGATAAGCTGCTCCGACAATGTTCGGTTCGCATCCGGCGGAATCACGACCCCGGCTTGACGACGCTCCTCGCGGTGGGCTTCGATGGCTTGGGCGGCTAGGACAGACTGGCCGGGGAAGTACTCTGCGCAAGACAGCAAACACAAGTCAAAACAAAACCATAGGCGGCCGGCGATTGGAAGAAGAGCAAGGAAGACAGCCTACCGTCAATAAGATCCTCGACCCGGCCGAAGCCTTCTTCCAGTGCCCGGCGCGTCTCGGCCCAGCTCGTCTCCCTGGCCCCGAACTCCGCCCTTAGGGTAGCCTCGTCGTCTTGCGCTTTTTGCAGGGCCGCCTTGTGGCTCCTCTCCTGGTCGGCCAGTTTCGTTGCCAAGCGGTCGCGCTCTTGAGCCAGATCAGCGTACTCGGCGTCCTTGGCACGAAGAGCGGCCTGCACCACGCCGAGTTCCCTCCGCAAGTCGGCGTTGGCCTCTGCACGAGCAAGAAATAAAGAGAAAAATCAGCAAAGGGAAAGTCGTCAAGAAAGATCCGACCCGACCGCACTGCAGTCGGCCCGGATCTCGGGGACTACACCCAGTGGGTGCGCTGTCGCGCCCCCACGAGAAGATAACCATGACAAGACACTTACGCCGGCTGTTGGCGAGGTCCTCGGTCCTCCTGCTTAGCTCCCGAGCCTGGGAGTTGAAGGCGGCCGCGCGAGAGTTGTGATAATCCTGAAGATCAGAAAAAACAGTCAGCATAGTCGTCTAGTAAGATCCGACCCGACTGAGCTGCAGTCGGCCCGGATCTCGGGGACTACACCCAGTGGGTGCGCTAGCGCGCCCCCACGGAAAAAACTCAAAGGACCAGAGCGGTCAAGGAGCGAAGACTTACCCGGATTGCAGACCGCGTCGACAGAAACTCCTGAGTGAATTGCCTCAGGAGGCCGGCCTGCGCCTGCAACCGGCTCCGAACCCCTTGGGTCGCGACGTTCAGCTCGCCGCTCCCTCCGCTGGGAGTCCACCCGGACGTGGCGGAGCTGGCCGCCTCCAGGGCATCTGCCATCCGCTCGGCTCCCGCGGCTCGGCGCGTGTCTGACGGGGCCGTGCCCCCTCCGGCGGGCCGGTCCGCCGCCGGCTCGATCTCGAGGCCGGCTCCGGCCTCGGGTGTAGCCCGGGCCGGCTCCTCCGGCACCGCCGACGATCGGCCGCCTTCGCCTGCTCCAGCTAGCGCTGCCGGCGACGTCCTCTCGGCGGATCCCTCGACGGCCTCGCCCCTCTGCACCGGCGGCTGCTCGGGGATAATCTCCTCCGCCGTGGGCAGAGGGACGTCCGGATCCAAGGTCTAGAGGGGGATGGCGAGCAGCGGAGTCTGGCTGCGCGCGCTTTCCACCTCCGCCTCCACGGCCGCCCGCTCCGATGGAGCCCCAGCCGCCGCGCTCGCCCGCCCTGGCGCCGTTTGGGCGGCCTCTCGCTCCGCCGTTGCCCGCTCGGCCGCCTCCATCTCTTGGCGTGCCTCGCGTGCGTTGCGCTGCGTGGCTGCGTCAAGTTCGGCGCGGGGGTCCACTCGGCGGGACCTTGAAGTGGCGGCACCCGGCCCGACCACGGAGCTGGCTGGGCCTCTTTCGAGGGAGAGCGGCGCCCTGCTCAGGAAATCAGAAAACATTCAAGGAAAGAAAACTTCAGAATAACAAGCACGCGGGCGGCTACTAGACTTACGCGGAAACCGACGGGGGCTTCTTCACCGCCTTCCGAAAGCGGGCCGCCTTCCCCGCCGCCTCCTCGCGCTTCGTGGCCGCGGCGGAGGCCTTCGGTTTCTTCGGCCGGCTGCCGAAGAGCGGGAGCGCGGCCCGGCGTTTTCCCTTCCCGCCGCCGGCAGTCGGCCCGACGGACGAGCTCGCGCCGCGGCAGTCGGTTGCCGACTGGCGGCGAGGGAGTTCTCCGGCTTCGAAGTCGTCCGGCCAGTCGTCGAAGCTGGCCGAGAACCCGGTGCCGCCGAGCTCGACGGCACCCCCCGTGGCGGCGTCCTCCATGGCGACGGCGGAGAGATCCGGGTCGTCAGGGTCATCCTCCGTGCGATCCGGGGCGTATTCATAGTCGACTCCGGCTGCCCCGGCTGGCAGCGGGAGGAGAGGATTCTGATAAAGGAAAAGAGAAAAGGGGTCGCCTGGTCAGAAGCCAGCTATCCCAAGCCGGCATACGACGAGAGGAAAGGCTTACCACAGGCGGAGGCTGGGCGCGGGAGTACGGCGCCTTGCCGAATTGCCACTCGTCGGTGAGCTTCAAGTTGGCGACGTAGTTCGCCATCAGAGCCACCTCGGCGTGCGGCATCTCCCAGGTGCTCAGCCGGCAGGGATCGAACCGGCCGCTCATCTGGCACATCAGGTGCGGCCGGCTTTGGAGAGGCAAGATCCGGCGCTCGACGAAGGCGGTTACCAAGTCGGACGCAAGCAGACCCTCCGATTGGATCATCACCCGAAGCCGGGAGATGGAAGCATTCCCCGCTGGAGAAAGGGACTTCGACCGGTAGCCCCAGATCCGCCGCTTCCCAGTCGGCGGGCCGGCTACGTAAGCCGGCAGGTTGACGTAGTCGCCGTGCCGGGCGACGTTCTTGACATAGAAGTAAGACTTTTGCCACAGCTTGACCGACTGGATCAGAGGAATGTGGGGGAAGGGGTTGTCGTCGCAGGCCCTCTTCATCGCGATGAAGGCGCCGCAGGGAGCCGGCACGCCGGCGGAGACGGTGCCGAGCTTGTTCTGGAACAGTTCGGCCCAGAGCTCCAGCGTCGGCAGCACCCCCAAGTACCCTTCGCAGAGCGTGACGAAGGCCGAGAGTTGGAGCACCGCATTGGGCGTGACGTGGTGCGGTTGAAGATTGTAGAACTCGAGGAACGATCGCATGAAACTGCTCGCCAGAAAGCCGAAGCCCCGGAGGAAGTGCGCGCGGAAGACGACGCGCTCGCCTTCCTCCGGCGCCGGCGAGACCTCCTTCGCGGGCGCTAGGCGCACCTGCACGAGGTCGGCGGAGGGCAGACGCCGGGTCTGGCGGAGGAACTCGATGTGCTCGTCGTGGACGTTGGACCCGTCCCACGAGCTCGACAAGGCCAGCGACATGGCGACGTGGGAGGGCTACGGCGCGAAGCAGTGTCGAGCAAGAAGAAGTGCAGGAAGAAGAAGAGCGGGGGGGATGGGGAGCGAGCGGGCCCGTGTCTCTCCCCTCCCCTCCTACTTATAGGCGCGTGCGCCGGAGACGAGGAGGCGCGGCGTGGGGGGTCGTGGGGATCAATCGTGCACATCTCCCCCACGCTCGCGTTATTTACGCGCCTTGATGGCGCAGGGTAACGGCTGCGGGGAGGCGAGCGGCCCCCGCGGGCCACAGAAGATCTGCGCCCGGGCCGAGGCCGGGGAGTGGCGGGCCCGGGCCTGCGGCGGCGTCCCGTCGCGCGCGTGCGACGGCAGGATTTCCCCGCCACGTGGCTCGTCGTGGGGCCCGTGGCCGGCCCGCGGGTCAACCACGGTCGCCCTTATAAAGAAAAGTGTTCCGAGGCCGGCGGCGACAACGCAGTTGGCCCTGCACGGTATGAAGCCGGCCTAGCTTCCCGTCCGTCCATCTGCCGCGAAGCTCGCCCACCTTCGGGGACTACTGTCGGGGTAAATAGCCACGGGTAGCCTAGCCGGCATCCCCTGGCCCCTCAGAAAAAATTGTGAGCCCGTCCGGCTCATAAGAAGACTCAAGACTTGGGCCGGCTCCCCCCTAGCCGGCTGACTTCCTGGCCGGCTTGGGGGGCGGCCCGCTCCTTTTACCCCCGCAAAGAAAACTATGGAGGGCCGGCTACGGCAGGGCCGGCTGAGGCAAGGCCGGCTATGGACGGCCGGCTACCGCTGGGCCGGCTCCGATAAAGCAGTCAACACCGTACCCACGATGTACGCGTCCACTCTGTGATGATGAAGCGGGGCGTGGCTACAGTGGAGCCTGCCACCCCCAAAACCCGGAGCACGCCTGGTACAGCGCGTCGTGCGGGCAGCCGCGGCCCGCCCGGCGCGGCACTGTAGCCACGGCGGCTCTGACGCCGTCCACGACGGGCCACCAGCGCGGCCCCCGAGGCGGTGGGCTCCTTCGGGCAGAGAGATGCCGAAGGCGGCCACACCCCCTCTCAAGCCGGCGAGACAGAGGGCCAGCTTGGCGTAGCCGGCCTGCCGCCTTCCTCGAAGGAGACGCCCATTAAGGAGACAAGGTGCGGCGGGGCTACAGTAATCGCCCGCCAGGGCGGCGTTACTGTAGCCACGCTTACCCCGACCAAGCCTGCGCCAACCAACGCGGAGCGACAGTAACCAGCCGCCGACCAGGCCCTGGCCCGCGGGGCCAGCCTGTCGACCCCGGGGCCAGCAGTCGGCGGGACCCACCAGCCGGCGGGCCCCAGAAGCCGGCGGAGAAGCCGGCGAACATAGCCACAGACAGCTGGGCCCCGTGCCCAGTCGGATTACCATTGTACCCCCGGGGGGTAGGCCTATATAAACCCCCCGGTGCACCCATGCCAAGGGTGGGACTCTCTTTCTAGACTTAGACGCGTACAAGGAGAAGAAGCAAGCTGAGCTAAGCCCTTCTTCCTCCTTCCACCCCAAACAGCTCAAGGAGCATTGTAGCCACCTGTGAACTTAGTAACCATGCGGAGACCCCGCAGAGCAGCAGTAGGGGTGTTATCTCCCAGGAGAGCCCTGAAGCTGGGTAAGATTTGCCGGCGTGCATGCCTACGCCTCATCGCGTTTCCAGGCACCGGCGACGTTCTTTTGGCCCCCGCAATGATAAGCCACCCGTTGCATATGTCGATCCTAGCACCCGACAATATGGCAATCAATGCCGGATTCAAAGGCTCTAAACCCGGTCAGCGGAAAAAGCCATTCAAAAGAAGCACTCCGGGCCCGTCCAGTTTGGACCATATACTCGATCGCTCGTGTCAAATACACGGCACCCCCAACAAGCCAGCCAACCACACCAACAGGGATTGTTGGGTGTTCAAGCAGGCTGGCAAGTTAAATGCTGGAAACAAAGATAAGGGGTCACATATCGATGACGATGAGGATCCCCGGCAGCCGAACACCGGAGGATAGAAGACGTTCCCCCCACAAGTGCGGACGGTGAACATGATATATGCAACCCACATCCCCAAGAGGGAGCAGAAGCGTGCGCTCAGGGACATATATGCGTTGGAGCCAGTCGCCCCAAAGCTCAACCCATGGTCCTCCTGTCCGATCACCTTCGATCGCAGGGACCACCCCACTAGTATCCGTCATGGCAGATTCGCCGCACTGGTCCTAGACCCAATCATCGACGGATTTCACCTCACTCGAGTCCTTATTGATGGCGGCAGCAGCCAGAACCTGCTTTATCAGGACACAGTGCGCAAAATGGGTATAGACCCCTCAAGGATCAAACCCACAAAAACGACCTTTAAAGGCATCATACCAGGTGTAGAGGACCATTGCACAGCCTCAGTCACGCTGGAAGTGGTCTTCGGATCCCCGGATAACTTCCGAAGCAAAGAGTTAATCTTCGATATAGTCCTTATCCGCAGTGGCTACCATGTTGCGGAACGTTGCAGAAAACAAAAAATTTCCTACGGTTTCACCAAGATCCATCTATGAGTTCATCTAGCAATGAGTGATCGGATGCATCTACATACCTTTGTAAATCGCGAGCGGAAGCATTCACTAGAACGTGGATGACGGAGTCGTACTCGCCGTGATTCAAATCACCGATGACCAAGCGCCGAACGGACGGCACCTCCGAGGTTGATGAAGATCCAGCAGCACGACGGCGTGGTGGTGGATGCAGGGCGTCACAGTAGCAGGGCTTCGCCGTATACTACGAGAGGAAGAGGTGTAGCAGGGGAGAAGGTGGCGCCAAGGCTCAAGGTGCGGCTGCCCCCTTCCCCCTCCCTTTATATAGGCCCCCTAGGGGGGGGGGGGCGCCAGCCCTAGGAGATGGGATCTCCTAGGGGGGGCGGCGGCCAGGGCTGGAGTAGCCCCCAAGGCAAGGTGGGGCGCCCCCGCCCCACCCCTAGGGTTTCAACCCTAGGCGCATGGGGTGGGCCTAGGGGGACACACCAGCCCACTATGGGCTGGTTACCCTCCCCACTTTGGCCCATGGGGCCCTCCGGGATGGGTAGCCCCACCCGGTGGACCCCCGGGACCCTTCCGGTGGTCCCGGTACAATACCGGTGACCCCGAAACTTTCCCGTTGGCCAAAACAGCACTTCCTATATATTATTCTTTACCTCCGGACCATTCCGGAACTCCTCGTGACGTCCGGGGTCTCATCCGGGACTCCAAACAACATTCAGGTTACTGCATATACATATCTTTTCAACCCTAGCGTCACCGAACTTTAAGTGTGTAGACCCTACGGGTTCAGGAGACATGTAGACATGACCGAGATCGCTCTCCGGTCAATAACCAATAGCGGGATCTGGATACCCATGTTGGCTCCCACATGCTCCTCGATGATCTCATCGGATGAACCATGATGTCGAGGATTCAAGCAACCCCGTATGCAATTCCCTTTGTCAATCGGTATGTTACTTGCCCGAGATTCGATCGTCGGTATCCCAATACCTCGTTCAATCTCGTTACCGGCAAGTCACTTTACTCGTACCGTAATGCATGATCCCGTGACCAGACACTTGGTCACTATGAGCTCATAATGATGATGCATTACCGAGTGGGCCCAGTGATACCTCTCCGTCATACGGAGTGACAAATCCCAGTCTTGATCCGTGTCAACCCAAGAGACACTTTCGGAGATACCCGTAGTATACCTTTATAGTCACCCAGTTACGTTGTGACGTTTGGTACACCCAAAGTACTCCTACGGTATCCGGGAGTTACACAATCTCATGGTCTAAGGAAAGGATACTCGACATTGGATAACTCTAGCAAACGAACTACACGATCTTGTGCTATGTTTAGGATTGGGTCTTTTCCATCACATCATTCTCCTAATGATGCGATCTCGTTATCAACGACATCCAATGTCCATAGTCAGGAAACCATGACTATCTGTTGATCAATGAACTAGTCAACTAGAGGCTTACTAGGGACATGTTGGTGTCTATTATTCACACATGTATTATGATTTTCGGATAACACAATTATAGCATGAATAAAAGACAATTATCATGAACAAGGAAATATAATAATAACGCTTTTATTATTGCCTCTAGGGCATATTTCCAACATACCATGCACTGCTCGGGCGAATCGCATTTGCCAGATTCAATGCGGTACCGCACCATGCATATCTCAAGCTCAAGATGCCAGGGCCTCGGGGGGTCATCACAGTCAATGGAAACACAGAGCGCTCTCTCCGCACTGAGGAGCACACTGTGGCCCTCGCAGCAGAAGCGCAAAGCAGCCTGTTAAGGCAATCCACTAGTTCGGCGATTAAGGACCCGGACAACTTCAAGCGTGCCTGGAGTAATCGGCAACAGGACCGCCTGGCATGTTCCGAGCTCGCATAGCAATGCGGCCCCCACCCCGGTCCCAGCCAAATGGCGAAATCCGTTCCACGCGTACATAATTACGCATTAAAAATACCATGGGCACAGGTGGGGAGGGGGCACAACTACGGCACGCTCCAAGACGTGGCTTAAACCGCACTAGGGGCTTCCCGCTTTGTTATTTTTCTCTTTCAGGACATTAATCTCTGGAAACCCTGTCCGGCAGCATGATTGCCAAACACATGATGCAGCAACCAAGGAGGCAGAAAGCTACGTCACACCATGGAACTCCCAGGTGGATTACGATAACGAGTGAAATGCTTGCTTTAATACTATTCCTCAGCTTGCCCTTGGAAGGGACATGTCAAATAGTCCTACTTTTTTCTTATCGCACTACTTGTATCATTCTGCTTTAACGCACCTTTTTGAATAAACAATGCATAGCATTAAGACTATTATTGCATTCTTCCTTCATATATATATGTTCATTCATGACATCTAGCACCCGTACACTCTGGTACGACCAATACGCTAGGGGCTTAAGCATACCCCATAATACGGCGTGAGAAGTCCGAACACTTTCGATAGTGCGGGACCCCGAACTTATAGCATTATATGCATCAGCTCCGAATCATTTCTTGGATCAATAGTTGGGTTTGCTCGGCTCCCATGTTTTGGTACCTTACGTTCCGCTATATCGGCTAAGGTAGCACTGGGAGAACTACTGCGATTGTGCCCCGGTTCTGCTGGGCTAAGCACCCCAGTAGAGAAAGCTAAAACTGACTGTTATGATAAGGCGAGAGACTGGTCGCTGTTCGAGAGGTTTCAAGTCCCTAAAGACATATGCCGCTTAGAGCGACGAGTCGGCCCTGTCCGGCTTAAGGCGTGTATAGCGCCCCGAATTCGTCCTTCCGAACACTAGGGGCTTCGCCGAAATTTAAAATTATAGAATTCTACGGCTAAGTGAGAGTGATAACGCATTATAGTCCGATTGCCTTGTTCGTTGTGCTGAGCACCTCCCTCGAAGGACCCAACAATAGGAACAACAGTGCTCAGGTGTATCCCGAACACCCCAGCACTCGTGGCGTGGGGGCAGAAGCCGATGACTAGCCATCTCTCAGACTTGATAAACAGCCGAACAGAAGGTAATATTTTAAATTCAAACAAGCGTTACGTAGCGCATATGAACAAGTTTTCATAATACAGGATTACACGAGCAAGTTTATTCAAATATTACATCTTTCGCACACTTGTCCGCTACAAGATGGGCACCTTTTAGGACACCCTCATAGTACATCTCGGGGTGGCGATGCTCCTTGCCCTACGGCGGCGCTTCCTTCACCAGCTTCACGGCGTCCATCTTGGCCCAGTGCACCTTCCCATGGGCGAAAGCCCGGCGTGCACCTTCGATGCAGACGGACCGCTTGATGACTTCCAGCCGTGGGCAGGCATCCACAAGCCGCCTCACCAGGCCGAAGTAGCTGTAGGGAAGGGCGTCGCCAGGCCAATCCGGACTATAAAGCCCTTCATGGCCAGTTCGGCCGCCTTCTGCAGCTCGACCAGTTTCTTCAGCTAGTCGCTCAGAGGCATCGGGTGTTCAGTCCCAGTATACTGAGACCAGAACAGCTTCTCCATTGAGCTTCCCTGCTCGTCCTGGTAAAACTGTGCGGCATCCGACACGCTACGGGGCAAATCTGCGAATGCTCCTGGAGAGCTCCGGACACGGGTAAGTAACAAGTAAATTACTTTCACATGCTTGCTTTGCATATTGAATGCCTTACCCGCCGCTATCTTCTTCATCGCATCAATCTCCTGGAGGGCCTTTTGGGCTTCAGCCTAGGCACTCTTTGCACTCTCAAGGGCCGCGGCAAGCTCGGACTCTCGCGTCTTCAAGTCAAGCTCCAACGCCTCGTGCTTCATCACGAGAGCGTGGAGCTCTTGCTGCACCTCTCCCACCCGTGCCTCTTGTTTTTCCCACTCGGTGCGCTCCTGGGCCGCTTTGCTTTCGGCCTCGGATAGCGCTTGCTTCAGGGTTGCCACTTCGGTCGTGGCCCCTGGCAAATTAAAGATGATCCTGTCATTTTCAATCGCATCCTTTTTGTATATATACATATCTATAGACTAGGTATTACTTACATTTGTTCTCCTCGAGCTTCCTCTTGGCAAGGCCGAGCTCTTTCTTGGACCCTTCGAGGTCCTGCTTCAGTACGGCGACCTCCGCGGTCAGTGCAGCAGAGGTCAGCAGCGAAGCCTGCATACGCATATAGACATACTTATATTAGACTCCTGCAGATATTAGTTGATCCTCTATTCGGATTTTCTTTTTGAAAACCAAACAGAGCATCGGGGGCTACTGTCTATACGGTAATATTTTTCCTATATTTCAAATACTTACCTCAAAGCCTGTTAGAAGGCTGGCACAGGCTTCAGTCAGTTCGCTCTTCGCGGACTGAACCTTCTGGATCACCGCACTCATAATAGTGTGGTGCTCTTCGTCGATGGAAGCGCTGCGAAGCGCTCCCAGCAGATTGCCCGGTGCCTCTGGATGGACAGAGGTCACTGGCACGGGCGTCTTGCCCCTTTTGGAAGGAGGCCGCCTGCCCGAGTCCGGAATCACTAGAGGTTCCGGCGCAGTGTTCGGCTGAAGGCCGAACTCGGAGCCCTTGGAAGCCTTACTCCCTCTGCTCCCGGAGTCCGGAAGGTCGCCTTGAGGCGCCTTCGGGACTGTCTCCCCTCGACCCGGTGCCTCTTGGGACAGCACCTCGGCATTGTCCGTAGGGCAAGGGGAGGTGGAGGTCGGAAGTGGATCGCTATCCATATCCGATGACTCCAAGGAGCCGTCCGACGAAGATACGTCGATACGGGCTTGGGGCAGTCTGCATAATCATATTCGGCGTTAGGAGAAGTAGTGCGACAAAGGTATGCTATGAGTTACTCTGGTATCCGAATACTTACGACTTCGCCAGGGGCTTGGCCCTGAGTAGCCACTCGTCTTCGTCTTCGGCGGCGGTGGTGGAGCAGTCCGGAAGGAGATTCCTTCCCTTCTTGGACCCTTCGCCCCCCCCCCCCCCGGTTGGGGCGGCATTCCTTTTCTTGTCTCCCCCAGCTAGTGGGGGAGCCTCTTCATCTTCCTCCTCGTCTTCATGGGAGGAGTGCGTTGCAGAGTCATCGGACGATGAGTCCGATACCACCTGGCATCGGGAACTCTTTCGGGTTCCCTTTGCCTTATTCTTGGTCTTCTCCGGCACCTTGTAAGGAGTCGGAATTAGCATCTCCGTCAGCAGAGCGTCCGTAGTGTCTTTGGCAGAGGGGCCGGACAGTTGATCTTCTCCGATGCCCCCACCCAGTCCTCTCAAAGGCATGGGAGCTCAGACCCCGCACGTGGTTAAGCTGTGGGAAGTAAAAATCCTACCAGATGTACAAAACTTACCAGATTCGTAGGGCGCTTCGCGCTTAGCCCGCGGTCCTCGGTGAGAGAGGGAGGGACCTCGGCGCCCTTGAATAGCACCCTCCAGACGTCCTTGTGCGTCGTGTCGAAGAGCTCGCTCAGAGTAAGGTGCTGGGCCGGGTCGAACTCCCACAAGTTGAAATCCCGTTGTTGACACGGGAGGATCCGGCGGAAGAGAATGACCTATACTATGTTGATAAGCTTGAGCTTCTTGCTTGCCATATTCCGGATACATTTCTGGAGTCCGTCCAGCTCCACCGATGAACCCCAGGATAGGCCCTTCTCTTTCCAGGAGGTGAGCCGCGTGGGGATTCCGGATCGAAACTCGGGGGCCACCACCCAGTTGGTGTCGCGCAGCTCGGTGATATAGAACCACGCCGATTGCCACCCCTTTATGGTCTCCACGAAGGAGCCTTCAAGACATATAACATTGGGCATCTTGCCCACCATGGCTCCGCCGCACTCCGCTTGTTGGCCTCCCACCACCTTCGGCATGATATTGAAGGTCTTCAGCCACAGGCCGAAGTGGGGCCGAACGCGGAGGAAAGCCTCACACATGACGATGAACGCCGAAATGTTGAGGATGAAGTTCGGGGCTAGATCATGAAAGTCCAGCCCATAGTAGAACATAAGACCGTGGACGAATGGATGGAGGGGAATCCCCAGTCCGCGGAGGAAGTGGTGGAGGAAGACTACCCTCTCGTGAGGTTCTGGGGTAGGGTCGATCTGCCCCGCAGCGGGCAGCCGATGCGCAATATTCGCGGCTAAGTATCCGGCTCCGCGCTGCTTTTTGATGTGTCCCTCCATGACGGAGGAAGCCATCCACTTGCTTCCCGGTCTGGACATGTTTGGAGAAGCTTGAGGGGAAGGATGTGGACTTGGGCGTTGGAGCTCGAGTGCGCAAGAATGGATGAACAAGGAGGAAGAAGGTGTGGGTAGAAAAATGTTAAACCTTATCCCTTTATAAGGGCGGCCGAAACTATGCACCCCCACTAGCCTGGTAAAACTCGCTTATCCCCCAAGCGTCGTAATTGATGGCATGGTTGGGTTACCCATGCCCGTATTGATGAGAATCCCGTAATAAGGGGGACATGATCTCTGCTTTGACGAGACGCGTCAAGAGACTGCCTCACGTTATGTGCGGGGCTAGTTAAAGAAAAACAGTTCAAATAATCACCGAGCCATGGCATGATGTCATGTTGCCAAAACGTGTCAGCAGATCAGATTTGTGGAAATATTATTCTCTCTACGGTGGTATGTGGAACTTATTTTGCAAGGTAGGACACTATCCTTGTATTCAAACTCTTTTGTGGTGTATCCGGAGGAGGAACCCGCCTTGCAATGCCGAAGACAACACTTCGCGCCAGACTCATCGTCATTGAAGCCTGGTTCAGGGGCTACTGAGGCAGTCCTAGATTAGGGGGTCTCCGGATACCCAGACTATATCCTTTGGCCGGACTGTGGGACTATGAAGATACAAGATTGAAGACTTCATCCCGTGTCCGGATAGGACTCTACTTGGCGTGGAAGGCAATCTAGGCAGTACGGATATGGATATCTCCTCCTTTGTAACCGACCTTGTGTAACCCTAGCCCCCCCCCCAGTGTCTATATAAACCGGAGGGTTTTAGTTCGTAGGACAACAGACATTCATACCATAGGCTAGCTTCTAGGGTTTAGCCTCTCCGATCTCGTGGTAGATCAACTCTTGTAATACTCATATCATCAAGAATAAATCAAGCAGGACGTAGGGTTTTACCTCCATCAAGAGGGCCCGGACCTGGGTAAAACATCGTGTCCCCTGCCTCCGATTACCATCCGCCTTAGACGCACAGTTCGGGAACCCATACCCGAGATCCGCTGGTTTTGACACCGACAGAAGCAATTTTACGCAATCTAGGATCATCATCGCTTCCTCATAGTTCGTAGGTTCATGATGGTCTAGTAACATGACTTCCAGAACAGGATTACCGTAGCACTCTGGTGCGGAACATACTCTGGTTGACCTACGAGGTTCGGTAGTAACTTGAATGAAGTTTCATGATCATCATCATTAACTTCCTCACTAATTGGTGTAGGCATCACTGGAACTGACTTTTGCGATGAACTACTTTCCAATTCGAGAGAAGGTACAACTACCTCACTAAGTTCTACTATCCTCCCACTCACTTCTTTCGAGAGAAACTCCTTCTCTAGAAAGGATCCATTCTTAACAACAAATATCTTGCCTTCGGCTCTATGATAGAAGGTGTACCCAACAGTTTCTTTTGGGTAACCTATGAAGACGCACTTCTCCGATTTGGGTCGAGCTTATCAGACTGAAGCTTTTTCACATAAGCATCCACTACTGCAGGATGCTGCTTACGCGACACTACGATGAGAGACCCTTCGAGAAACTGTGTGCGATGCAATAATCGCAAACGATGTTGTATGAAAACCATCAGAAATGTGTAAAACATTTGCGATGACGGATGCATAAAACACGGTTCAGGTTTTAGTTGCGTGTGCGATGATGGGCATACAGTTCAGTTCAATTAACTGTTTGCGATGAGGAGGAACAAAAGAAACGGGCAGCCAGATGAAGATGTGTGCGATACACAACATACGGTTCACTCGGATGAATTGTTTGTGATTAGGCAACACAAAAGAAACGGTCAACCCGATCAAGGTGTGTGCGATGTACAACATACGGTTCACTCAGATGAACTGTTTGTGATTAGGCAAGAGAACAGAAATGGTTCAATATAACAAGATGTGTGTGATACGCAACAAACATGTCTGTAATCAGAAATGTGTGCGAAGACCGATAATAACGCACACGATTGCTTCTAATAAGACGTATGTGATATGCTCTGTCTACACAACATCTATTGGCCATTGTGGGACGGGTGGTCATCCAGATACGCCATAAGGATGTGAAGATGCATTCCTATCAGCAAGGACTAGCTGTCCCACCAGTAGCTCATGTAAGAAAACTATCAAGTTAAGTGTGCTCAGGCTGGAGCAGCCATTGGGTGGGTGAATGGATGGGAAGTTGTGTCAATGACCAAAATGCCCCATTCCCTCAGCTAATTTAACCTCGAAGTCCTTGTTTTTTTATTTAATATATTTTTTAACACATGTTAAAGAAGGTCTACCGCATTACTTTTTGACAATGTGCGATACATGGCATATAGTTGATCCATCCGACCTATGTCGGCACCCTGATTCTAAGGCACAACGATCTAGCCTGTAACACCTCATATCACTTTGCAGCCTCACGCACGGTATTCCCACGGGTGTCGCCTTACCATGGCCCGGGACCGTTTGCGCCTTTTGGCTCACGTATATGATAGTGTCGCTAGCATCCATATGACAAAGAACCCGGGCCGACATGACTAGTCGTGAACCCAAAGTGGCACTAACTAATGGGGACATGCATACATGAATCAAAATCGAGCATGTCAGTGAGCAGCGTGCGAATCCGGGCTGTAGAAGGCAAGGCAGGACTCCGGATATCACCGCATGACATTTCCCCGAAGGGACAGACACAGGAACAAAGTGAATCACATGCCGGCCAGTCAAGTGTTCCGGAGCAGTAGTGCTGGGCTAGCAGGACTCCGGTGAACCCGGCTGTAGCAGACTACTATGGATGATGGAAGCACAAGACTACATTTCCCCATAAGAGAGGCTACCAAGGATAAACAACTAGGTTGTCGGATCCCACACATACCAAGCATTTCAATCATACACACAATATGCTCGATATGTGTAAATACAACATGGCATCACAACAAGACTCTACGACTCAAAGTATTTATTCATTAGGCTCCGAGGAGTGAGATATTACAAACATGGGTCTCATGACCCATCATTCAGAGCATACAAATCAAAGCACATGCGGAAGCTTAACATGTCTGTGTACAGACTTCTACAAATGAAAAAGGCTGAGAAGCCTGACTATCTACCAGATCCTGCCGAGGGCACAAGATCGTAGCTGAGGTATCAAGCTAAAAGTCAAAGTCCACACGGAACTACTAGCGAGACTAACGTCTCTCTGCAAAACATAAAATAGGCAAACATGAGTACAAATGTACCCAGCAAGACTTACATCAGAACTAACTACATATGCATCGGTATCAACGAAGGGGGGTGGTGGAGTTTAACTGCAGCAAGCTAGCTTTGACTCGATAGCTATCTTAAACTACGGCTGCAATTAACACTTTTGATGTGGCGCACACGAGTCCACATATTCACCATATCAATGCACCACTATGGATCCGCTCATGTCTCCCTACGAGAAGGCCATCCATAGCACTCACGCTTCTCTTGCGAGTTTTAGGGTATCCACTTTCACTTGTCTATGAACTGTATAGGCAACCAAGTAGTCCTTTACCGCGGACACGACTATTCAAATCGATGATGTTAACCCTGCAAGGGTGTACTTCTTCATACACGCTCTCACCACTTACCACCGTTCACACGACATGTACTCGGCAACCTTGAACCGGAGGCCCAACGAGGGTGTTGGCCACGGCCTACCTAAACACTCAAGTCTCTAGTCCATGTTTATCGCCTATCCAGGTTCCATCTGCTGGGAGTCCGGCCGAGGTTTCCACATACGGCCCCGGACGATGTGTACAGGGTTCCGAGACACCAAACGGGCGCCCGGCATGCCCGGCCACGGTGTATCTACCGCATCATAGCCCACCCCTAGGGTCAGCGCTACGCACGGCCGCCAACACATATCCTATAAACACCAGAAACTAGTTGTAACTCCTGGACAGAGAACTAGGGTGGTTAAGAAGCTGAGAGGGTCCATTGGTTTTTGGCCCAATGCGTGGTAGTAGCTGGGTCTTAAAACACACATACAGATCTCGGTGCTTAAGGATGGTTCCAATGAAACAACCCACCATGTACTCCTACATGGCCTCTCATCGATACCTTTACCAAATCGTGTTCAACACACTTAGCTCACACAAAGTAGGACATGTACACAACTTTCCAATTCATCCCCGATGAATCAGACCCGACTCAACTCTAAGCAGTAGCAGGCATGACAAACAAGCATGAATGAGTAGGCACATCAGGGCTCAAACAACTCCTACTCATGCTAGTGGGTTTCATCTATTCACTGTGGCAATGACAAGTCATGCAGAGGAAAGGGGGTTCAACTACCGCAACATGTAACAGTTGAATCGTTGTTGTACTAATGCAGTAAAAAGGAGCAGGAGCGAGAGAGTGGGATTGTATCGGAATGAACAAGGGGGTTTTGCTTGCCTGGCACTTCTGAAGATAATATAGTTCTTCGTCGGTGTCATCGATCACGTCGTCGGAAACATCGTCGACTAAGAGGGGATGGTTACCGGCAAACAGAGAAGGACACAATCAATGCAATGCAACAATATGATGCATGAATGTGACATGCCAATATGCTGTTGATTGGTTTAATGTAACTAGCAACAAGTTAAGTGGAGTTGGTTTGAACACTAGGTTCAAATTCAAACTCCATATGTGCTTTCCTAAATGCCATTTAATTGAATTGTCCTAAACAGAGGATATAAGTGGCTCTAACATGCATGAGAATGCCATAAACAGATTCTTTGGATTTTTCTGGTCATTTTTCATATATAATTTGTTTCATTTGGAGTTACGGTTGATTTTATATGATTTTTAGAAGTTTTGGGTATTTTCTGAAAATAATAAATCATTTCTGATTTATTTCAAAATTTCAGAAAGTAATTACCGCGTCAGCCTGACGTCAGGGTGATGTCAGCAAGTCAACAGGCTGGTCCGTGTCAAACCTGACTAGTGGGGTCCACTGGTCAGTGACCCAGTGCATCCTAGGGTCAAAGCTGACACGTGGGGTCCACCCAGATTAGCACTAACCTAAACAGGAAGTTAGACTAAACTAATTGGGCTTAGGGACCCACATGTCATGGACACATGCACTAACTAAACAAGATTAGCACCTAAGTTAATGGCGCCACGTCAGCTGCCGGCGTTTAACCGCCAGCGACCACAAACCGCGACGGTGCCCGCGTCGGGTTTGCTCTATGGGCATCCATTTGATGCGCGGGAGGGCGCATTCGAAAGAGGGGAGCCAGACGCCTCTGTTGGTGGCCATGGTTCGGGCGAGGGTGGACGCAGTCGGCGGCAGCAAGCTTGGCTGCGGCGGCCGGAGCACGGGGTTGGTCGGGACGAGGCTATAGGGCTTGGTAGGGGGTGCGGGTGGTGGCGTTGGCTTGCTGGGGAGCTGCTGAGCATGTTGGTGTGCTTTCCCGTGAGCTATAGCGTCTGAAACGACGATGACGACATGGCTGTGCGGCGGCGAGCTTGCGGGTCTGGCGGAAACAGCGGCTAGAGCGGCCAAACGGCATGGGAAGAAGAGGGGAACGGTTCAGCGGCTCACCGCGAGTCCAACAAGCGCGAGGGCGAGGCCGGGGACGCTCTGTGGGCGGCGAATCAAGCAACGGCGGCCGTCGATGCAGAGGCCGAAGAAAGCATCGAGGACGGCGTTGCAGGGCTTCCAACGTTGCGTAGCTCAACGAGGAGGTCGAGGGCGACACGGCGGAGCTTCTGGACTCATCAGCAGGGCGAGGTGTGGTCGGTGGCCATGGTGGCAGCAAACAACGGCGACGGGCGCGCTCGAGTGGGGCGCGGGACAGAGCACAGGAGGGGGAGAAGCACGGGAGAGAGTAAGGGAGATCTAGGGGGTGCATGGCATCACGAGGGAGGTCTAGGGCGACGAGGGGGGCGGCAAGTAGGAGGTGGCCGGGGCGCGTGTGCGCGCACGGCGGCCACACGCCCTCCTGCCTACTGGCAGGAAGTGGAAGACGACAGGGAGGAGCCCCTGGTGGGCTGGGCTGGCTTTGACCAGCTGGCTGCTACAGTACCCGGCCAGGTGGGCTTTGCCAGGTAAGTTCCTTTCTTTTCTTAGCTAGGTGGGCTTAGCCAGGTGCCGCAGAGCAAGCTAGGCGCATCCGCGTAGAAAGGCTGTGGCTCGCCGCACGGCGAGACCGTTGAAGCGCCACAAAGCGAGAGGCGCGGCGCGCTGCAGAGCAAGAGCGGATCAAGCGACGCTTGCCTACTATTGACACGGTGTCGCAGCTGGGTACACGTCCCGTCAGTACCCCCATTCCTCGCCAGGAGTGGGCAGAGGCCCTCATGTCGTACTTGCACCAGAGGTCGGCCGCGCCGTACTTGCACCGAACGCCCACTGCGCCATTCGTATGGGTGGCGTCGGTCGCCTTGTCTGCGTCCCATTGGATGCTAACACGCTGGTCCGTAGGCTCGACCGCCTCCTTGGCCCAGGTGTCCACCTGGGCGTAGTAGAGGAACCTGGCCGTCACATCCTCGAGCTGGTGATCTCCGATGAAATAGCCAACTTGGAGCTCCAAATCGTGCTCCAGATGTACCGTGAGTGTGTTGACTGCTTGGACGAACGCCTGCATGAGTTCAGGCAGAGCCAAGAGCTACCCTAGGCAAGGGCTACTAGTCATGATCTCATGGACGCATTTTATTTTGAAAAGTCGTTTCGAGGTGGATAGGTATGTATTCACAACAGTCATAGTATTGCTCTGTTTATTTCTCTGTTTCAATGTGTGTACTCTGTTTTCCATTCTTATATGTTCGGTTTCAATGTGTGTATATACACTTTCCATTCTGTATATGTGGATTATAACAGCTAGATTCAAATTAGTATACAAAAATAGATAGAAAATGGAATTCGTAATATATATATATATATATTAATTGTTCATTAGATCATCACAGAATATATATATATATATATATATTAGCACATATACGTGATGATACTTAACTACTAGGTACAATGCATAAAATTGAAAACGATCAATACTAAAACTAATAATCTTTCCTGGGGCCAGTATTCTGGCAGCCCCTCGCCAGAAGCTCCCTCGCGCGACGTCTTCCCAGTGCGGAGGCAGTACTCTGACTCCTCCGCCTCGCAGCGCTTGACGTACCGATTTGCCTCTTGCAGGCGGAAGCGCGCGGCTGATCTTGCCATTTTGTTGGGCTCCCACCGGAGCTCCTCGTCGGTGGCACGCTGGAGCTTATCGTCCCACCTCCACGCAGCGACGAGGCGCCTAGCGCCTATGACCTTCCTCGCGAAGTACCCGTATTTGTACACCTCCTCGGCACGACGACACGCTCGCCCCCAAAGCTCCGCAGCCTCCTTTTTCCAGGCGGCATCACGGGCTTCACAGGCCGCCTGTTACCTGGCTTCCTCCTCCGCCATATCCTTCTTGAACACCACTTGCCTGGCTTTCTCAGCCGGCGGCAGCGACTTCCACAGACAAAGATTGTACTGGCCCCAAAACCAATCCAAAGTTGGGGGGTCCAACGCAACCTCGTCAGGCGGCGCATAGGGGTCCTCGTCGCTGCTACTCGAGTGAGTGTCCTCGGGGGGTGGCAACTCCTCGTCGGCACATGGGCAGACCGATGGCGCCATGGCAGAGATTTGAGAGAGAGAGAGAGAGAGAGAGAGAGAGAGAGACGAGAGAGAGAGAGGGCGAGCGAGGGGAGGATGTAGATGAGAATGCAGGTGGGACGAAGTGAGCAAGGTAGTATTTATCGGCGGTCGGAATATAGATCCACGGGGACAGTACAGACGCTGGTCGCCGGAAATTATGAGTACCCTAGTTTGAATTACACACAATTCCCGCATCAAAATCCGTGTGTGAACATAATAGCCAAAATTCATGTGTGAACATAATAGCTGACGGTTTCCAATGCAGAATTGTGACTGATTAATGATCCCTCCCATTCACGTACCAAACCTCGAGCCGTGAGATAGATTGCCAGTCGTGTGGGGGCTGGTTGTCTTACCAGATCTTTACATTTTCTTTTTTGAACACCAGATATTTACATCGTCTGATGATTTTTTAACTCGCACACAATTACACAAAAATATGATTTTTTTTAAACCGTTTTGGTTAGACGTTGCATGTAGTTAAGCAAAACAAGAAGTGGAAAGGTGTATTAACTGCATCAAGCATAACATTTAAAAACAAGCAAATAGTCATTCAAACTCGTAGTGTGCAGGTCTAAAGTACACTAGTTATTGTTATAAACGGAAAGGCATGTTAACTGCAATATCCTTAACAACAACCAAATATCGTAATTCATAGTGGTATTGTTGAAATTATTATTGATGAAATTGAACTGCACGGCAAATAGTTGCAGATATAGAGCATCACATTGTGAACAACTGAAATAAACAAGTCATAAGGCCATCTCTAGCCGATCCTTAAAAAGTTAAAGTACTAAAACCCTTAGTGGATATATATATATACTCCAGCAATATTTGGCCCTTTCTAGAAGATCCCCTAAACTTAAGGTTGTAAACTTCAATTTGATCAGGTTCAAAGCAGGTTCAACCGAAAGTATATGCATTCAAACATAAACATAGATAGTTTTGCATAACCGAACATAAAACATAAATTTAAACTAAGCTTAACTAAACTACTTTCGATCGAAGTAGAGGTCGAGCCAATCCTTCCTCGTCATGTACGGTGTGCCGCGAACCGGGTCCGAGCCGGTGCCGTCGTCGGGGTCATTGGGGAAGGCACTCCTCCACTTGTCGACATTGATCTCCTAGTCCTCGGGGCCCACCTCGATGCCCTCCGCTATGCCATCGCTACTGCCTTCGACCTCGTCATCGAAGGAGAGCACGATAACCTCGTTGTCGTCCTCGCCGCCTTCGACCTCGTCATCGGAGGAGAGCATGATAACCTCGCCACCCTCCGCGCCGGCAAAGATCGCCCGCTCCGCCTCCACGAGCTTCAGGTGCTGCCGGTGGAGCTCTTGCATGTAGGCCTCGGCGGGGGCCTCGGCCTCAAGGAGCTCCCACGCCTCGCGGTCCTCCTGCGCCATAGCTGAGCTCACCACCCCTGGCTCCGGCAGAACAAGGTCGACCGGACATGTGCCGAAGGGCAAATTGAGCCTAGCCACCGCGCCATGGTAGCGGACCTTCCAGCGGTCATACTCCATGGTTGTGAGCTCGGCCGTGTGGATGCTATCAAGCCACCGGTGGGTGCGGGTCTCCCAATCTGTAATCTCGGCGACCCACGTCCCCCACCGCTGCTGCCGGACCTCGAGGTAGGACCTTGTCGGCTACCGGGTCCAAGGGAGGACAGGGAAGTCATCAAACTGGTGTAGGGGCATGGCGGCGGGCGGGGGGACCGGCCACGGCGGATCGATCCCGCGGAGGACGACGGGGACACCTCAGTGGCCACCTCACCGACGTCGCGCGAAAAGGCCGCGATAAACCTCTTTTGGCCATTGGCTCCTCGAGCTCCCCAGCTCACAGGCAGAGGTTGAGGATGGAGGCGCCGGCAATGCCGGCGACCTACCAATGCTTTCAGGGGTGGTGTGTGTCTTGTGAGTGGAGGTTTTGGGGAGTGTGTGGTGTGTGTGGAGGGGGGCAAGGTTGTGTCTGAAGAAATACTACGGCAACTGAAAATTTTACTAGGTGGGAGTAACAAGGCGGGGCTACTGAAAATTTGGATCAAGGGCGAGCAGATATTTTTGGATTAGGGGGGATGTAGAGGCCGGAGTAAAATGTCGGGGCTATTGAAAATTTGAATCAAGGGACTGAAGCGGAGCGGGAGTATCAGACATCGCACATGGTCTGCACAAACTAATTGTGTGCTATCAAACATTAAAACCTTCCAGGCAGTAGATATTTTCAAGATTACGAGACAATAATACTATGGACTGTAGCCGACGCACCTTCTGGCGTAAGCCATAGGCATACTATACACACACGGTGCTCCAGGATATTTTTACTGCATCTCACACGGTTGGTGATAATAAACTATGTGGTATCTACTTGATTTTCCATCTTGATTTGAATTACAAAATGGGGTCACAGCGGCAATGGATGGTGTTTGAATTGCTAGACCTTTTATCTTCTTATGTCCATGGGTTTATGCTTATGTCCCATGCAAGAAATGGGGATGAATTTCTTACACCACTGCACCTTTGGGGACGAAACGATATCCATTTCCTCTTATTGCTTTCAAAAAATTTCTAGTGTCAACATAGAACAATAGGAGTGGTGTGTTAAGTTTTGCAATTTTTGGGGGTTCGTTTCGACATTTTTATACATTAACTGGGTTTTCCAGGCATTTTATGTGCATAATTTCAATTTGAAATACATGCAGATGCTCCCGTGCATATAAATTGGTTGAAAAATCTAATATATGTCCTTGGGTGCATGCTTAGGTCCATCCAAGAAATGGGAATGAATTTCAAACACTAGGGCACTGTTGATTGCCGACAAAACGTTGATATACCTGGTTTTTTAAATTCTAGTAAATCCAAAACTCGTCTGAAATTCATGAAACTTGGCATGGTATCATGGAACGGCATCTACTTGCCGTGGTAAAAAATTTGTCCCATTTGGGCGAGGTTTGGGTATAAGCTTCTCACAAACCAGAGCTTCACACAACAAGCCTGGTGGTTTCGGTAGGGAACGTGCCACCTTTGGGGACGAAACGATATCCGTTGCCGCTTATTGCTTTCAAAACATTTCTAGTGTCAACATAGAACAACAGGAGTGTTGTGTTAAGTTTTGGAATTTTTCGGGGTTTGTTTGGACATTTTTATACATTAACTAGGTTTTCTATACATTTTATGTGCATGATTCAAATTTGAATTATATGCACATCCTCCAGTGCATATAAATTGGTTGAAAAATCAAATATTGTCCTTGGGTGCGTGCTTAGGTCCCATCCAAGAAATGGGCATAAATTTCAAACACCAGGGCACTGTTGATTGCCGGAAAAACGTTGCGATACCTGGTTTTTAAATTCTAGTAAATCCAAAACTCGTCTAAAATTCATGAAACTTGGCATGGTGTCATGGAGCAGCATCAACTTGTCGTGGTAAAAAATTTGTCCCATTTGGGGCAGGTTTGAGTATAAGCTTCTGACAACCCGGAGCTTCTCACAACAAGCCTGGTGGTTTCGGTAGGGAACGTGTCACCTTTGGGGACGAAACGATATCCGTTGCCTCTTATTGCTTTCAAAAAATAATAATGTCAACATAGAACAACAGGAGTGTTGTGTTAAGTTTTGGAATTTTTCGGGTTTCGTTTGGACATTTTTATACATTAACTAGGTTTTCTAGGCATTTTATGTGCATAGTTCAAATTTGAAATACATGCACATGCTCCAGTGCATATAAATTGGTTGAAAAACCAAATATGTGTCCTTGGGTGCATGCTTAGGTCCCATCCAAGCAATGGGAATGAATTTCAAACACGAGGGCACTGTTGATTGCCAACAAAACGCTGAGATACCTTGTTTTTAAATTCCAGTAAATCCAAAACTTGTCTAAAATTCATGAAACTTGGCATGGTATCATGGAGCGGCATCAACATGCCATGGTAAAAAAATGTCCCATTTGGGGCATGTTTGGGTATAAGCTTCTCACAACAAGCCTGGTAGTTTTAGTAGGGAACGTGCCACCTTTGGGGACAAAACAATATCCATTGCCTCTTATTGCTTTCAAAAATTTTCTAGTGTCAACATAGAACAACAGGAGTGTTGTGTTAGGTTTTGGAATTTTTCGGGGCTCGTTTGGACATTTTTATACATTAACTAGGTTTTCTAGGCATTTTATGTGCATAATTCAAATTTGAAATACATGCACATGCTCTAGTGCATATAAATTGGTTGAAACATCAAATATGCATCCTTGGGTGCATGCTTAGGTCCCATCCAAGAAATGAGAATGAGTTTCAAACACCAAGGCATAGTTGATTGCCGGGAAAACGTTGAGATACCTAGTTTTTAAATTCTAGTAAATCCTAAACTCATCTAAAATTCATGAAACTTGGCATTGTATCATGGAACGGCATCAACATGTCATGGTAAAAAATTTGTCCCATTTGGGGCAAGTTTGGGTATAAGCTTCTCACAAACCGGAGCTTCTCACAACAAGCCTGGTGGTTTTGGTAGGGAACGTGCCATCTTTGGGGGACGAAACGATATCGGTTGCCTCTTATTGCTTTCAAAAAAATTCTAGTGTCAACATAGAACAACAGGAGTGTTGTGTTATGTTTTGGAATTTTTGGGGGCTTGTTTGGACATTTTTATACATTAACTAGGTTTTCTAGGCATTTTATGTGCTTAATTCACAATTGGAATACATGCACATGCTCCAGTGCATATAAATTGGTTGAAAAATCAAATATGTGTCCTTGGGTGCATGATTAATTAGGTCACCCGCAAGGAATGGGAATGAATTTCTAATACCAGGGCACTGTTGATTGCCGGCAAAACATTGAGATACCTGGTTTTTAAATTCTAGTACATCCAAAACTCGTCCGATGCGCAGGTTCACTGGGAAGTGTGCGAGCTATTCAATGCAGGATTTGTGCATCTCTTCAACGCAAACGGCTCACTTAAGTAGTAAAGCGGCAGAAAGTAAACCAAAAATTATATGTGCTGCCACACGCCCCATGTGCCGTGTGAGCGGGCGTGAGTTGACGGGACGCATGTGAGCAGTCCGCTGTGCAGGCATACCGGGAGGCGTGCATGCAAGTGTGCATATTGACGAGGAGGCATGCGAGTAGCTGTGTGAAATGATGGTAGGAATGGCAGAAGTCCGCTGCACAGGCTCATCGGGAGGCGAGATAGCTTTTGATCGCAGCCTGCCTTGCTCCCACTAGTTTGTATTAATTGCACGCCCAAGCCGCCGGCCGTAATAGGCGGCCGCACTATCGGTCCAGAGTGGTCAAGAACGTCTGGACTCTAGAGTATATGACAATGCCGCCGAAGCGCACCATCAGAGGGAGTGGCGACGCTGGGGCTGGTGAAGCACCTGCACAACGCGTGAAGCTGGCCACAAAGGTTTCCGTCACCATCGACGAGGTCTCGCACGGGCAGCAGCACGACCTTGACTTTGTCGGTGTTGTCGTGCCCCCCTAGCCGAAGACGGAGGTCAATAGCAACTCCGGCAACGACTGCGACTCCGACGGAAAACTGGTTAGTCATCTATATACCCATTTGTGCGGTAAACATATTGTGTGTTTTCTCTAGTTAATCCCCCATCCCGCCCCTCTATAATTTTTTTGGAATACAAATCCTATGGTTATGTTCTCTCAGTCCATGAAATCAGAGTAATTAAGATCTGTTAGATGTATGTAGTGTATTGATTGTTAGAATGTTATCCATATAGAGTTAGTGATTAATTGTTTGTTCTGTACAAATGATTTTTGCTAATAATCCGACCAGGGTTAGCTTGCCTGCTAAAAATTCATGGACAAATCTTGAGAATTGATTTTGAATGTCCTACATGTATGTTTATGCCCTTTTCTTCCTGGTCTTGAGAATTGATTTCGAATGTCCTACATGTTATCCCAATTTTTTTTCTTTCGGATTGGTATGCACACAAATGAGGCTCTGGCCAGCACCGCCGCCAGATGTAGATCTTGGACCCGGCTGTGCGGCCAGAAGCGCCCCTAGACCTGAGGAACCCGTAGAATCTCCAACGGACCGCATCAGCGATCTCCCCGACGGCATCCTTGGGAGATCATATCCCTTCTCCCCAACAAGGATGGCTGCCGCACACAAGTCCTCGCATCTCGGTGGCGCACTCTGTGGTGCACTGTGCCTCTTAATCTGGACTGTCGTCAGCTATCTGTCGATGATGATTCTCAACTCCCTGGAGGCATCATCTCCTCCCATGAGGGCTCCGTTGAACGCATCTGCATCCCGGCATGCTACTTGCTGGACATACCTTGCATGGTGGCCGCCTGGCTGACATCCTGTCAATTCGATAAACTCTAGCAGCTTGAGTTCTACCATTACGACAGCGATAGGTTACCACCAAGAGCTGCATCTGTGCCCTCACCACCGATGCCCATCTCATGGTTTCCCTCCTCTCTCCACACTGCCACTTTGACCCGGTGCCATCTAGCAGACTATCTGGTACAAATGCTTCGACTGCCAGTGCTGAAAAAACTTGCGCTTGTCTTGGTTGATCTGTCGGTGGCATCACTTCACAGCATCATCCACTCTAGCTGCCCTGCCCTGCAGCGTTTGCTGCTTGTTTTTGGACTAGGAATCCATATCCCTTGTCTCAAAATAAAGTCGTCTCACCTTGTAAGCATTGGAATTCATTTTGAAGGACAGGAGCTCATTATCGAAGACGCCCCTTCACTTCAAAGGTTGCTCCTTGATTATTGTTATAAACCTTCACAAATAACTGTGGTCTCTGCGCCTAAACTAGAGACCTTGGGTGCAATTAGTGATCCGTTTGAATGGTTTCAGATGGTGTTTGCCTCCACACCAATTGAGGAACTGTATATTATTCACGTACACTTTTGTAATTTGCATTTTTCATTTGTGCGCATAAGTCAAGTATCATCTTGGAGTACACTTTCAGTGCTAATATTATGTTCTATGCTCAATGAAGCGCTTGTCCATCCTATCAGTGGTGGTGGATTCTGTCAAAACCTTATATATCAGTATGTGGTGTTTTGATCTCAACATCATTATTGCCTTGCTGCAATGCTTTCCATGTCTGGAGAATTTGTATATAAAGGTGATGATTTCACGCACATTGAAAGCCCATATATATTGTACTATAATTAATTGTTCAGCTATCACTCTTTCAACATAATCTTTTTTAGACATTAATTGTTTTCAATCTTCATCTCTATTTAGGCACTAACACATGGAGAAAAAGGTATAACCAATCGATGGTTCAAGAAGCACCCGGATTTTCTCAATCTCATGACATTCGTTTGAAGACAGTAAGACTGGAAGGATCTTCATCTCTATTTAGGCACTAACACATGGATAAAAAGGTATAACCAATCGATGGTTCAAGAAGCACCGAGATTTTCTCAGATCTCATGACATTCGTTTGAAGACAGTAATACTGGAAGGATACGCATCCAACAATGCAAACACTAGCTTTGTCACATTCTTCATGTTGAATGTGAGGGCACTATTGTCCGTGAGGATTAAGTTTTTCAACAAGAAATTTCTTACGGGTGCAAGTGTTGAACAACATAAAAAGAAGTTTCAGGTGGACCTAAGGGCTTCTGATCGTGCTCGGCTTCTATTTACAACAGCTTGTCATCATGGACTAGTAGAATTTCTGGCCGGGGCTTGATTTTATGGATCAGACCGATCCATTTGATTGTGACTGCCGCAAACGTTGGTTGAGTTAGATGCCATTGTCCTATTCAATCTGGATTTTGTCTAAACCTGATGAGTAATCAATCCTCATGCTTTTGTACTGTTTGTTAGCTGGAGGTAGATATTGTTGCCCTTTTCAACTCAGCTTTGACCCATATTTTCTTTCATACTGGACCAATGGCTTGCCATTTCTTTAATTAATACATAAATATTATAAGCATTCACAACATAGGGAAAGAACATCACTCTCGCGGGATCCTTGATATCTTTGTTCATCACAGAAGCGCAAGTTCTTAGTGCCCACCAGCACCTACAAACTTATTTTCAGCTTGCACACCAAATGGGTTGTATTTCTTAATAAGAAAAGCTGCATGGAAGTCACAGATTTGAATTTATCATTTGGGGCCCATGAGGGAAAAGCCTATCTAGGGTGGTGCCGACTCAACAGTAAACATTGAGAAACCTAATTTTAAAATTACTGTAAATCCAAAACTCGCCTAAAAATCATGAAACTTGGCATGGTGTTATGTCATAGCACCAACATGTTGTGGTAAAAAATTAGTCCAATTTGGGACAAGTTTTGGTACAAACTTCTTACAAACCAAAGCTTCTCTCAAAAAGGCTCATGGTTCCGGGAGGGACCTTGTCACCTATGTGTGCAAAACGACATACGCGGTCTCTTCCTGCCTTGATTTATTTTACAAAGGCAACATGCAACTATATATAGTAGCGTCGTCCTAAAAATATGAAAGTATTCACGGTTCGTTTTGCCTTTTTATACATTATTTGAGTTTCCTAGGCATTTTGGAACGTACTTTCGTGTGTGCAAAGGTCATGTGTGTACTAGCCACATATGTAATTCGATGTTCAATCTGTTTATGGAATCAAGTCCTTATAAGTTGTAAGTACATATGATGTTGTTCTATGTGCAATGACATCGCACACGGACCATACTGGGAACCCATCGATGATGATTTCATCAATCGCTGACAACTGTATACCACCAAGTGTTTGCCCACAACACACACGGCTTATTAGCAGCAATCGTCTATGTTATTATCGGTCTTCGCACACATTTCTGATTTCAGACCTGTTTGTCGCGTATCACCCACATCTTGTTATATTGAACAGTTTCTGTTCTCTTGGCTCAAAGAAAACAGTTCATCCGAGTGAACCGCATGATGTATATCGCACACACCTTGATCTGGCTGACCGTTTCTTTTGTGTTACCTAATCAAAAACAGTTCATGCGAGTGAACCATATGCTGTATATCACACACACCTTCATCTGGATGTCCGTTTCTTTTGTTCCTCATCATCATAAACAGTTAATTGAACTGAACTATATGCCTTGCATCGCACACGAAACTAAAATCTAAACTATGTTTGATGCATCCTCCATCGCAAACATTTTGCACCTTTTATGATGGGGTTTTTACACCACCATTTGCGATTATTGCATCGCACACAGTTTCGTCGAAGGGTCTCTGATCGTAGTGTCTCGTTAGCAGCACACCACAATAGTGGAGGCCAAGGAAAGTCCTCACTTGTGCGACCGTTTTGGGTTGCGGCCAACTAGCAATAGCTTCAATCTTGGCTTTATCAACTTCAATTCCCTATGGAGTAACAACATAGCCAAAAATAGATACTCGGTCGGTGCAAAAGGTACACTTCCCGAGGTTAGTAAGCAAACATGCATCATGTAGAGCAATAAAAACAACACGTAAATGTTCCAAATGTTCCTCCAAAGATTTGCTATAAATTCGTATATCATCAAAATAGACTACCACAAATTGTCCAATGAAAGCACATAAAACATCGTTCATTAATCTGATGAAAGTACTAGGTGCATTAGTTAACTCAAAAGGCATGACTAACCACTCATATAATCCAAACTTAGTTTTAAATGTTGTTTTCCATTCATCTCCCAATGTCATACGAATTTGATCGTATCCACTACGCAAATCAACTTTGGAGAATATTGTAGAGCCACTCAATTCATCAAGCATATCATCTAGCCTAGGAATAGGATGACGATAACGAATAGTAATATTAGTACTGCCTCTACAATCAACACACATATGCGATGTACCATCCTTTCTTGGCACTAGAATAATAGGAACAACACAAGGACTAAGGGATTCACGTATATAACCTTTGTGGAGAAGCTCCAGTACTTGACGCATAATCTCCTTCGTCTCCTCTGGATTGGTACACTATGGTGAACGGTTAGGTAGCGATGCACCGGGAATTAAGTCAATCTCATGCTCAATCCCTCGAATAGGTGGTAATCCCACTGGCACATCGTGTGGAAAGATGTCAGCGAACTCCTACAAAATGTTACTACCAGCCGGAGGCAAAGAGGAAGGCACATCCTCGAATGAAAATAACGCCTCTTTGCACACAAAAGCATAGCAAACAGATTGCTGAAATCTAGATCATCAATATCAGATTTGGTGGCAAGTAAACATCCACTTTTCAATTTAATTTCAGAAGCAACATGAGATGATGGTTTGTTATTAGGCTTCATTTGTTGCTCAAAATCTTTTGCTACAATCTGATTTTCACTCTTATTTTGCTCATGTTTTGCTTTACTAGCTCGATTAATATCATATTTCAAAATAGAATCAGGAGTCATAGGAAGCAAAGTAATATGTTTATCCTTATGAACAAGAGTATACTGATTGTTTCTACCATGGTGTACATAATTGTTATAAAATTGCCATGGTCTACCAAGTTATAAGGAACATGCTTGCATGGGTACCACATCACAATCAACATAATCAGCATATGTAGAGATACTAAAATGCACACGAATAGTATGTGTTACCTTAACCTTGCCGCTATTGTTAAACCATTGGATATAGTAAGGATGTGGATGTGGTCTTGTGGTGAGAGATAGCTTCTCCACCATCACCATGCTAGCCAAGTTGTTGTAGCTCCCTCCATCTATGATAATGCGAACGAAACGTTCCTTCACCACTCCCCTTGTATGGAACAAATTATGCCTATGATTTTGCTCAGCTTGTGTGACCTGCACACTCAAAACATGTTGAGAAACTAAACATTCATACCTGCCAGCATCTTCAGGAACCATGTATTGCGTCTCATGATCAGAATCATGTCCACCGTGTTCTTCGCTTGTAATAAGAGCCAAAGTATCCTCATCATAGTCACTAGCAGACTCATACCCACCATCCTCAGTAACAATTATCAGATGCTTAGATGGGCATTCTCTCACATAATGACCTCCACCCTTGCAATGACAACAAATAATATCATGTGTTTGCCCTGTTGATGCCATGGCTGAAGAAGAGCTCTCTGCAGGCCTAGAAGGTGTGCTCTTGGCAGATAGTGGTGGTGGTGCCTGCTTTCTAGTATCACGGTTGGAGGTGGCAGCTGACGGAGGTGTCGGTGCAGCAGAACGTGTGGAAGTAGATGATGCACGCGGTGTCCATGATCAAGGTCAACCTGCAGAAAAGTTAGTTCGCACCAATGCTTGTCGATCATGCACTTCACATTCAGCTTTGCAAGCAAGATCGAATAAACGAGTAATATTGTTATACTCCATATACTCTAAAATGGTCTGAATCTCTTCATTTAATCCACCCATAAAACATGCAAGCATAGCTTCATTATCCTCAACAATACCACATCTAATCATGCCAGTTTGTAATTCCTGATAATATTCTTCTACAAAAAAAATTCTTGTCTTAAACGCTGCAATTTCTATAGTAATTCATGTTGATAATATGGTGGAACCCAATGAGTACACATAGCAGCTTTCGAAGCAGCCCAAGTAACTAGAATAGGATATAATCTATAATGTTGAGACCACCAAACACATGCAAAACTAGTGAAAGCACAAACAACAATACAAACACGTCTCTCCTCAGGATATTGTAAACATGTAAAACGTTGTTCAGTTTCTAATTCCAAAGTAAGATATATATCAGGAACATATCTACCCTCAAATGGTGGAATATTCAATTTTAGTTTAGGAAGATGGTCATGATCTCATACCTCAGGTGGTGGTGCAGCCCTACCGTTGCGATGATATGCATGAGGACGACCTGGTGGTGGTGGTGTTAGTGGTTGCACGTAGTTCTGATTTTGATCAACCTCATACTCGTAATGGTCCTCCACCTCTGCAATAGTAGTAGGAGCTACAGAAGCATCAAAAGTAGGTACATCGACACCAGGAGATTGACCAAGCTCAAGGGGAATGTGCAGTGCTCGTCCCACTTGATTTGGAAGGCGATGTTGTTGTTGCTATAGAGGTGCGACAGGTGCAGTGGGCGGTGGTTGTGGAAGACACGTGAGAAATTCATTAAACATGTTATCGATCTTTGTTTCAAACGCCTTTTCAATGCCACTATCTTCTCCATGGCCCCTTCAAATCTGTTTAACACATCTTCCACCTGTCCACTCATCATTTGCTGAAACTTATCATGTAACTCTTTGTTCGTCATGTTCTCCCAGTCAGTCACGTCGGCTTGTGATCCTGCCATGGTTAGCAGCAACAGAGACACAAAGAATATGATCCTACAGACTACTAGGAAGTAGTGGTGGTGGTGGTGTGTCACAAATCCGTCAAGCGAATCTCAAATTCTTACCAGTTCTTACCCAGTAGCAGGTGGTGATCGACAACCGTTGTGGTCAAAACTCTCAAAGCTTGGACAGAGCGATTGCCAGGTGGTTTCAAACGGACAACGTAGATGTATGTGGGGCTGGGAAGGCTTATAATATGGTAGCAAAAACATCAGCAATAATCAATTCGGAGAAGCAAAGTTGAATAAATGCTCAACGACGGTACTGTGCTGGTCCTAGGCTACACCGTGCTAGAGATGCGACCCTACAACACGAACAAAATCATGGCGTGGCACGTAAACAAGGGCGGAGAACTCTCTGAATTTTTTCTTTTTTTTCACTTTTTTCCTCTTTTTTTGCTCTGCAACATTTTTTTCGAAAAAGTCTACAAATGGTCTAAAAACTGCCTAGCCAGAATTTTCTAGACTTAGTTTTTTTTAACTGGAACTAATTTTCTACTGTGGGTGGCATGGAAATTGGGGAGTCCTACTCTGTCACGACTCGGAGTATGGCGTGATCTGGAAATCGAAAACAAAGAAAAAAATACTGGACTCGGACTAGGACTGGTGGCGAAGATGAATCTGGTGGAAACTCAGACTGGTGGTGGATATATGTAGGGCGGTGGAACACGGACTGGTGGTGAATCTGTCATGGATGTGTTCTTGGATTAGCGTGATGGCAGTGGATATGTGGTATATGGCAGCAGTGATGACGATGGTGGTATGTACCAGCGATGATGATGATGGTGGTGGTATATGGCAGCGGTGATGACAACGGTGGTATATGGCAGGGATGATAAAGATGGTGTGGCGCCAGCGTGACAACCTGTGAACAGAACTTGAAACTCTAAAGGTCTAGATGCTAAGACCAGCAACTTGACACAATGATGCAATCGCAAATTCAACAAAGGAAATGCAGAAAATATTATGCAATGGCTCAGACTGGTTTGGATATGATGAACTAACCCTAATTTTTTTGGCTGTTTTCGTGGATTGTAGGTATGAAGATAGTCCGGATCTAAACTATGAAAAGCTATAAAATCTCACCGATCAACCTGGAAATCTGATACCACTTGATAGCCGCGAAGGTGTCCCGTCTTTCGATGAGATGGTGGCTATTGTTTTTGGTGGAAGTCGACTTTGACCATCCGACTACGAACATCCGGAGACATCGTTCCTTAGCAATTGCTAAACAAATTTTGAAAGGTTATTGACCACGCCGAAGCACGATCAACCTGACCATGAGAGTCTATTTCCTGCGAGCAAACGAAGAACAAGCAAGAAACTGAGATTGCAATCTGGATATTGTGAATATAAGAGGAAATCTTTATTGATGAACATGCGGTTATGTGACGTCTTTGTCTGGTCGTTGAACACAAACGAAGTATGCGAACTTGCAGCTATGGCAAACTTTAATCTAAACAAAACCCAAAGTCTAAACGACGTTGTAAGGGCTGTATATATGGAGGAAGAGGGGGTGATTTCGTGGACCTTGGGGACGGGGTCCGAAACAAACACTATCTCTTGTTTCCCCACACATACAGATTCTAAAAACAGTCTATACTTAAGTATTTTGAAATTACATGGGCCTGGCCAAAAAATAAGGTGACGCAACACCTATAATAGCCTCCAAACAAAAATTATGAAGTGGCATCTTGTATATTTCGTCCAAGGCTTCTTGCACTCATTATGGTGGCTTCAAAGTCCTGAAATCATCACTTGTAACTCCATTCTTGTTCCCCTTGGGCATTCCATCATCTCCATGCTTGATCTTGCTGCAATGTTCTGTTGGGGAACGCAGTAATTTAAAAAAAATTCCTACGCACACGCAAGATCATGGTGATGCATAGCAACGAGGGGGAGAGTCTGATCTACGTACCCTTGTAGATCGCAACGGAAGCGTTGACACAACATAGAGGAAGTAGTCGTACGTCTTCTTCCCGATCCGACCGATCCTAGCACCGTTACTCCGGCACCTCCGAGTTCTTAGCACACGTTCAGCTCGATGACGTTCCTCGGGCTTCGATCCAGCAAAGCGTCGAGGAAGAGTTCCGTCAGCACGACGGCGTGGTGACGATCTTGATGTACTACCGACGCAGGGCTTCGCCTAAGCACTGTAACGGTATGATCGAGGTGGAATTTGGTGGCAGGGGGCACCGCACACGGCTAAGGAACGATCTCAAGGATCAACTTGTGTGTCTTGGGGTGTCCCCTGCCCCCGTATATAAAGGTTGGAGGGAGGGGGGCTGGCCGGCCAAAGAGAGGGAGGCGCAGGAGGAGTCCTACTCCTATCGGGAGTAGGACTCCCCCCTCCAATCCTAGTCCAACTAGGAATCCTTTAAAGGGGAGAGAGAGAGAGGTGGCCGGCCCCTCTCCTAGTCCTAATAGGACTAGGGAGAGGGGGGGAGGTGCAGCCCTATGTGGGCTGCCCTCTCACCTTTCCACTAAGGCCCATGTTGGCCCATTTGGCTCTCGGGGGGTTCCGGTAACCCTCCCGGTAATCCGGTAAAATCCCGATTTCACCCGGAACACTTTCGATGTCCAAACATAGGCTTCCAATATATCAATCTTTACGTCTCGACCATTTCGAGACTCCTCGTCATGTCCGTGATCTCATCCGGGACCCCAACAACCTTCGGTACATCAAAATGCATAAACTCATAATAACTGTCATCGTAACGTTAAGCGTGCGGACCCTACGGTTCGACAACAATGTAGACATGACCGAGACACGTCTCCGGTCAATAACCAATAGCGGGACCTGGATGCCCATATTGGCTCCTACATATTCTACAAAGATCTTTATCGGTCAGACCGCATAACAACATACGTTGTTCCCTTTGTCATCGGTATGTTACTTGCCCGAGATTCGATCGTCGGTATCCAATACCTAGTTCAATCTCGTTACTGGCAAGTCTCTTTACTCGTTCCGTAATACATCATCTCATAACTAACATCTTAGTTATTATGCTTGCATGGCTTATGTGATGTATATTACCGAGAGGGCCCAGAGATACCTCTCCGACAATCGGAGTGACAAACCCTAATCTTGAAATACGCCAACCCAACATCTACCATTGGAGACACCTGTAGTACTCCTTTATAATCACCCAGTTACGTTGTGATGTTTGGTAGTACCCAAAGTGTTCCTCCGGTAAACGGGAGTTGCATAATCTCATAGTTATAGGAACATGTATAAGTCATGAAGAAAGCAATAGCAACATACTAAACGATCGGGTGCTAAGCTAATGGAATGGGTCATGTCAATCAGATCATTCAACTAATGATGTGACCTCGTTAATCAAATAACAACTCTTTGTTCATGGTTAGGAAACATAACCATCTTTGATTAACGAGCTAGTCAAGTAGAGGCATACTAGTGACACTCTGTTTGTCTATGTATTCACACATGTATTATGTTTCCGGTTAATAAAATTCTAGCATGAATAATAAACATTTATCATGATATAAGGAAATAAATAATAACTTTATTATTGCCTCTAGGGCATATTTCCTTCAGTCTCCCACTTGCACTAGAGTCAATAAGCTAGTTCACATCGCCATGTGATTTAACAGTAATAGTTCACATCACCATGTGTTTGACACCCATAGTTCACATCGTCATGTGACCAACACTCAAAGGGTTTACTAGAGTCAGTAATCTAGTTCACATATCTATGTGATTAACACCCAAAGAGTACTAAGGTGTGATCATGTTTTTTTTGTGAGATAATTTTAGTCAACGGGTCTGTCACATTCAGATCCGTAAGTATTTTGCAAGTTCTATGTCTACAATGCTCTACACGGAGCTACTCTAGCTAATTGCTCCCACTTTCAATATGTATCCAGATTGAGACTTAGAATCATCTGGATCAGTGTCAAAACTTGCATCGACGTAACCCTTTACGACGAACCTTTTTGTCACGTCCATAATCGAGAAACATATCCTTATTTCACTAAGGATAATTCTGACCGCTGTCCAGTGATCTACTCCTAGATCACTATTGTACTCCCTTGCCAAATCAGTGCAGGGTATACAATAGATCTGGTATACAGCATGACATACTTTATAGAACCTATGGCCAAGGCATAGGGAATGGCTTTTATTCTCTTTCTATCTTCTGCCGTGGTCGGGCTTTGAGTCTTACTCAACTTCACACCTTGTAATACAGGCAAGAACTCTTTCTTTGACTGCTCCATTTTGAACTACTTCAAAATCTTGTCAAGGTATGTACTCATTGAAAAAACTTATCAAGCGTCTTGATCTATCTCTATAGATCTTGAAGCTCAATATGTAAGCAGCTTCACCGAAGTCTTTCTTTGAAAAAACTCCTTTCAAACACTCCTTTATGCTTTACAGAATAATTCTACATTATTTCCGATCAACAATATGTCATTCACATATACTTATCAGAAATGCTGTAGTGCTCCCACTCACTTTCTCGTAAATACAGGCTTCACCGCAAGTCTGTATAAAACTATATGTTTTGATCAACTCATCAAAGCGTATATTCCAACTCCGAGATGCTTGCACCAGTCCACAGATGGATCGCTGGAGTTTGCACATTTTGTTAGTACCTTTCGGATTGACAAAACCTTCTGGTTGCATCATATACAACTCTTCTTTAATAAATCCATTAAGGAATGCAGTTTTGTTTATCCATTTGCCAGATTTCATAAAATGCGGCAATTACTAACATGATTCGGACAGACTCAAGCATAGATACGAGTGAGAAACTCTCATCGTAGTCAACACCTTGAACTTGTCGAAAACCTTTTGCGACAATTCTAGCTTTGTAGATAGTAACACTACTATCAGCGTCCGTCTTCCTCTTGAAGATCCATTTATTCTCAATTGCTTGCCGATCATCGGGCAAGTCAACCAAAGTCCAAACTTTGTTCTCATACATGGATCATATCTCAGATTTCATGGCTTCAAGCCACTTTGCGGAATCTGGGCTCACCATCGCTTCTTCATAGTTCGTAGGCTCGTCATGGTCAAGTAACATGACCTCCAGAACAGGATTACTGTACCACTCTGGTGCAGTTCTCACTCTGGTTTACCTACGAGATTCGGTAGTAACTTGATCTGAAGTTACATGATCATCATCATTAGCTTCCTCACTAATTGGTGTAGGTGTCACAGAAACAGTTTTCTGTGATGTACTACTTTCCAATAAGGGAGCAGGTACAGTTACCTCGTCAAGTTCTACTTTCCTCCCACTCACTTATTTCGAGAGATACTCCTTCTCCAGAAAATTTCCGAATTTTAGCAACAAAAGTCTTGCCTTCGGATCTGTGATAGAAGGTGTATCCAATAGTTTCCTTTGGATATCCTATGAAGACGCACTTCTCCGATTTGAGTTTGAGCTTATCAGGATGAAACTTTTTCATATAAGCATCGCAACCCCAAATTTTAAGAAACGACAACTTTGGTTTCTTGCCAAACCATAGTTCATAAGGCGTCGTCTCGACGGATTTAGATGGTGCCCTATTTAACGTGAATGCAGCTGTCTCTAATGCATAACCCCAAAACGATAGTGGTAGATCGGTAAGAGACATCATAGATCGTACCATATCTAGTAAAGTACGATTACGACGTTCGGACACACCATTATGCTGTGGTGTTCCGGGTGGCGTGAGTTGCGAAACTATTCCACAATTTTTAATTGAAGACCAAACTCGTAACTCAAATATTTTACCTCTGCGATCATATCGTAGAAACTTTTATTTTCTTGTCACGATGATTTTCCACTTCACTCTGAAATTCTTTGAACTTTTCAAATGTTTCAGACTTATGTTTCATCAAGTAGATATACTCATATCTGCTCAAATCATCCGTGAAGATCAGAAAATAATGATACCTGTCGCGAGCCTCAATATTCATCGGACCACATACATCAGTATGTATGATATCCAACAAATCTGTTGCTCGCTCCATTGTTCCGAAGAACGGAGTTTTTAGTCATCTTGCCCAAAAGGCATGGTTCGCAAGCATCAAGTGATTCATAATCAAGTGATTTCGAAAGCCCATCAGCATGGAGTTTCTTCATGCTCTTTATACCAATATGACCTAAACGGCAGTGCCACAAATAAGTTACACTATCATTATTAACTTTGAATCTTTTTGGTTTCAATATTATAAATATGTGTATCACTATGATCGAGATCCAACGAACTTGTTTCATTGGGTGTATGACCATCGAAGGTTTTATTCATGTAAACAGAACAACAATTATTCTCTGACTTTAATGAATAACCGTATTGCAATAAACATGATCAAATCATATTCACGCTCAACGAAAAAACCAAATAACACTTATTTAAGTTCAACACTAATCCCGAAAGTATAGGGGAGTGTGCGATGATGATCATATCAATCTTGGAACTACTTCCAACACACATCGTCACTTCACCCTTAACTAGTCTCTGTTTATTCTGCAACTCCCGTTTCGAGTTACTAATCTTAGCAACTGAACTAGCATCAAATACTGAGGGGTTGCTATAAACACTAGTATAGTACACATCAATAACATGTATATCAAATATACTTATGTTCACTTTTCCATCCTACTTATCCGCCAATCACTTGGGGTAGTTCCGCTTCCAGTGACCAGTCCCTTTGCAGTAGAATCACTTAGTCTCAGGCTTAGGATCAGACTTGGGCTTCTTCACTTGAGCAGCAACTTGCTTGCCGTTCTTCTTGAAGTTCCCCTTCTTCCCTTTGCCCTTTTCTTGAAACTAGTGGTCTTGTCAACCATCAACACTTGATGTTTTTCTTGATTTCTACCTTCGTTGATTTCAGCATCACGAAGAGCTTGGGAGTTGTTTCCGTTATCCCTTGCATATTATAGTTCATCACGAAGTTCTACTAACTTAGTGATGATGACTAGAGAATTCTGTCAATCACTATCTTATCTGGAAGATTAACTCCCACTTGATTCAAGCGATTGTAGTACCCAGACAATCTGAGCACATGCTCACTAGTTGAGCGATTCTCCTCCATCTTTTAGCTATAGAACTTGCTGGAGACTTCATGTCTCTCAACTCGGGTATTTGCTTGAAATATTAACTTCAACTCCTGGAACATCTCATATGGTCCATGACGTTCAAAACGTCTTTGAAGTCCCGATTCTAAGCCGTTAAGCATGGTGCACTGAACTATAAAGTAGTCATCATATTGAGCTAGCCAAACGTTCATAACGTCTGCATCTGCTCCTGCAATAGGTCTGTCACCTAGCGGTGCTTCAAGGACATAATTCTTCTGTGCAGCAATGAGGATAAACCTCAGATCACGGATCCAACCTGCATCATTGCTACTAACATCTTTCAACACAATTTTCTCTAGGAACATATCAAAATAAACACAGGGAAGCAACAACGCGAGCTATTGATCTACAACATGATTTGCAAAATACTACCAGGACTAAGTTCATGATAAATTCAAGTTCAATTTAATCATATTACTTAAGAACTCCCACTTAGATAGACATCCCTCTAATCCTCTAAGTGATCACGTGATCCAAATCAACTAAACCATAACCGATCATCACGTGAGATGGAGTAGTTTTCAATGGTGAACATCGTCATGTTGATCATATCCACTATATGATTCACGCTCGACCTTTCGGTCTCTGTGTTCCGAGGCCATATCTGCATATGCTAGGCTCGTCAAGTTTAACCTGAGTATTCTGCGTGTGCAACTGTTTTGCACCCGTTGTATTTGAACGTAGAGCCTATCACACCCGATCATCACGTGGTGTCTCAGCACGAAGAACTTTTGCAACGGTGCATACTCAGGGAGAACACTTCTTGATAATTTAGTGAGAGATCATCTTATAATGCTACCGTCAATCAAAGCAAGATAAGATGCATAAAAGGATAAACATCACATGCAATCAATATAAGTGATATGATATGGCCATCATCATCTTGTGCTTGCGATCTCCATCTCCGAAGCACCGTCATGATCACCATCGTCACCGGCGCGACACCTTGATCTCCATCGTAGCATCGTTGTCGTCTCGCCAATCTTATGCTTCCACGACTATCACTACCGCTTAGTAATAAAGTAAAGCATTACATCGCGATTGCATTGCATACAATAAAGCGACAACCATATGGCTCCTGCCAGTTGCCGATAACTCGGTTACAAAACATGATCATCTCATACAATAAAATCAGCATCATGCCTTGACCATATCACATCACAACATGCCCTGCAAAAACAACTTAGACGTCCTCTACTTTGTTGTTGCAAGTTTTACGTGGCTGCTACGGGCTTAAGTAAGAACTCATCTCACCTACGCATCAAAACCACAACGATAGTTCGTCAAATAGACTCCGTTTTAACCTTCTCAAGGACCGGGCGTAGTCACACTTGGTTCAACTAAAGTTGGAGAGACAGTCTTCCGCAAGCCATCTATGTGCAAAGCACGTCGAGGGAACCGGTCTCGCGTAAGAGTACGCGTAAGGTTGGTCCGGATCGTCTCGTCCAATAATACCGCCGAACCAAAGTATGACATGCTGGTAGGCAGTATGACTTGTATCGCCCACAACTCACTTGTGTTCAACTCGTGCAAATAACATCAAACCATAAAACCTAGGCTCGGATGCCACTGTTGGGGAACGCAGTAATTTCAAAAAATTTCCTATGCACACGCAAGATCATGGTGATGCATAGCAACGAGGGGGAGAGTCTGATCTACGTACCCTTGTAGATCGCAATGGAAGCGTTGACACAACATAGAGGAAGTAGTCGTACGTCTTCTTCCCGATCCGACCGATCCAAGCACCGTTATTCCGGCACCTCCGAGTTCTTAGCACACGTTCAGCTCGATGACGTTCCTCGGGCTCCGATCCAGCAAAGCGTCGAGGAAGAGTTCCGTCAGCACGACGGCGTGGTGACGATCTTGATGTACTACCGACGCAGGGCTTCGCCTAAGCACTGTAACGGTATGATCGAGGTGGAATTTGGTGGCAGGGGGCACCGCACACGGCTAAGGAACGATCTCAAGGATCAACTTGTGTGTCTTGGGGTGTCCCCTGCCCCCGTATATAAAGGTTGGAGGGAGGGGGGCTGGCCGGCCAAAGAGAGGGAGGCGCAGGAGGAGTCCTACTCCTACCGGGAGTAGGACTCCCCCCTCCAATCCTAGTCCAACTAGGAATCCTTTAAAGGGGAGAGAGAGAGAGGTGGCCGGCCCCTCTCCTAGTCCTAATAGGACTAGGGAGAGGGGGGAGGCGCAGCCCTATGTGGGCTGCCCTCTCACCTTTCCACTAAGGCCCATGTTGGCCCATTTGGCTCTCGGGGGGTTCCGGTAACCCTCTCGGTAATCCGGTAAAATCCCGATTTCACCCGGAACACTTCCGATGTCCAAACATAGGCTTCCAATATATCAATCTTTACGTCTCGACCATTTCGAGACTCCTCGTCATGTCCGTGATCTCATCCGGGACTCCGAACAACCTTCGGTACATCAAAATGCATAAACTCATAATAACTGTCATCGTAACGTTAAGCGTGCGGACCCTACGGTTCAAGAACAATGTAGACATGACCGAGACACGTCTCCGGTCAATAACCAATAGCGGGACCTAGATGCCCATATTGGCTCCTACATATTCTACGAAGATCTTTATCGGTCAGACCGCATAACAACATACGTTGTTCCCTTTGTCATCGGTATGTTACTTGCCCGAGATTCGATCGTCGGTATCCAATACCTAGTTCAATCTCGTTACTGGCAAGTCTCTTTATTCGTTCCGTAATACATCATCTCATAACTAACATCTTAGTTATTGTGCTTGCAAGGCTTATGTGATGTATATTACCGAGAGGGCCCAGAGATACCTCTCCGACAATCGGAGTGACAAACCCTAATCTCGAAATACGCCAACCCAACATCTACCATTGGAGACACCTGTAGTACTCCTTTATAATCACCCAGTTACGTTGTGACGTTTGGTAGTACCCAAAGTGTTCCTCCGGTAAACGGGAGTTGCATAATCTCATAGTTATAGGAACATGTATAAGTCATGAAGAAAGCAATAGCAACATACTAAACGATCGGGTGCTAAGCTAATGGAATGGGTCATGTCAATCAGATCATTCAACTAATGATGTGACCTCGTTAATCAAATAACAACTCTTTGTTCATGGTTAGGAAACATAACCATCTTTGATTAACGAGCTTGTCAAGTAGAGGCATACTAGTGACACTCTGTTTGTCTATGTATTCACACATGTATTATGTTTCCGGTTAATACAATTCTAGCATGAATAATAAACATTTATCATGATATAAGGAAATAAATAATAACTTTATTATTGCCTCTAGGGCATATTTCCTTCATGTTCATCCCTCTTGGGCAAGCTAGGCCCTTCATTTGTAAGCTAAACAAATGTATCCAATTTAGGCAGCATCATATTCTCATGAACATGAGAATCATTACCAAGAAACAAAAGTACCTGCTAATTTAATTAGCATGCGCGAGCTCTAGTAATTAGTCCAGTATGTATAGCAGCAGGGGCTGTGGGTGTAACAATGGTATGTATGTCCTCATCAACGAATGTCGAGGAGGTGTGCAAGCGCCAAGGAACAACTACACCTTCTGCGAGGCAGGCGTGGAATAGAAGGAAGAAGAAGCAGGGACAAGCTTCTGGAAAGCCCAGAACTTTCGGCCCCCAGACCTTCCGGCCTGCCCGGAACCTCTACCCCCGGAGTCCAGACCAGCCCCAAGAGCACCAACTCTCTGGATAGCCTGGAACCTGGCCGGAACCTACCCGAAACTTCTGGCCCTGCCTGCGCGCAGACACTCAGGCTGAAGCCCATGTACCCTTTCACCCGTCACTTACCCCTTCATGGACCTAGACTATATATACTCCTCCACCTCCTCCTTTCTTGGGTCAGCATAGGTTTAGCTCATTTGAGATAGAGCTTTGCTCATGCATCCGGATCTACTCCATCGAGAGAAACCGCGACCTCTACGAAGAAGATCCACCTTGGATTCAAGACCCCTTCATGGGAAGACCCCTCAAGACCTCCTCACGGAGATGAACTAGTTACCCTATGTATTGCCCTTTGTTTACCTTGGATCTTTTATCTTTTTGTGTTTTGAGGACCTAGCACATGTGTGATCGTTTCTTGCTGATTTGAGTGTTTCCTCTCGTTGCTCTTCATGATTTCCCTCGCGTTTCTCTTCATGTTCTTCGTGTTCTTTGCGGGATCTCCTCCATTTCATGAAAGATCGGTCCCTAGGGTTCTACCCTAATCAATCACCCTATCAAGAAGACTGCCGACTTCCAACCTTACTCCAACCTCATCGAGCTAGTGCACCAAGCCACCAAGGCGGAGAGGCAAGTGCAAGATGACTTCAAGTATGCCAAGTTCTCTTCCAAGTCCTACGGCTTCTCCAACAACCAACCTTCAATGACTCAAACACCTTCTACAACCATCGGCGACAAGTCAAGTTACAAGAAAACTTCGACAAACGCAAGTTGTCCTCCTACTACAAGCAAATCCAAGCCGAGAGCTTCATTATCTACAACTCCACCGGATGAGACAGTTAAGACAAGTTCTATCAAGTGCTTCACATGCGGCGACCGAGGCCACAAGTCCTTTGAGTGTACCAACAAGCGCACCATGATCCTCAATGACGATGGAACATATGACTCCATGAGTGAATAGGAGATGGAATCCCTTGAGCAAGTGGCCATGCACCGGCGAGTGAACAAAGATGAAGATGATCAAGTCTTTTGTGACAAATATTCGAGCCCCGTTCTCATTGTCTTCAAGGTCTTGATACTTCAACATCAACAAGATGAAGACCAAAGATGCAATATCTTTCACACCAAGGACGGCATCAATGGAAGGTCCGTGAAGGTCATCATCGATGATGGGAGTTCCATAACTTGGCAAGTGAAGAACTATGCTCCAAGCACCAATTGGTTAAGATGAAGCACCCGCATCCTTACAACGTTCAATGGCTAAGTGACTCTGGCACTATCCAAGTCGAGCATATGGTGCAAGTCTCCTTCAAGATCGGAGCATATGGAGACACTTTGGAATGTGATGTCGCTCCGATGTCCATTTGCCACCTCCTTCTTAGACGACCATGGAAATTTGACCGAGGCATCATCCACAACAGGAGAACGAATCACTATTGCTTCAAGATGAAGGGAAAGGAGTACGTGCTACGACCTATGTCTCATAGCCAAGTGATCACTGACAAGCAAGCCACCCATCATGGAGAGAATAGTGAGAGAGCGAACCACCACAAAGAGAGTGAGAGCCACAAGCCCAAAATGAGCGCCTCCATGATGAGCGACAAGAAAAAATTAGTCCTATTCGCCACCAAAAGTGAGATGAGAGAAGTGTGTGAGAACCCATCAAGTGTCATGCACTATGTCCTTTTATGCAAGGACAAGGCACCCAAAACTAACACCTCTCACAATCTACCTTTAGTGTTATCCTCTCTATTGCAAAATTCCAAAATGTATTCCCCGATGAGCTACCTTCGGGTCTACCTCCACTTCGAGGCATCGAACACCGCATCGACCTCATCCCCGGAGCACCCCTTCCTAACAAGGCCCCCTATCGCATCAATCCCAAGGAAGCAAAGGAGATCCAACGGCTAGTACACCAACTCATCGACAACGGCCATGTACATGAAAGTTTGAGCCCTTGTGACGTCCCGGTAATCCTTGTTCCCAAGAAAGATGGTACATATCGCATGTGTTCCAATTGTCTTCCTATCCATGCTATTACCGTGTGTTATCCTTACCCCATTCCATGCCTAGATGATATGCTAGATGAGCTTAGCGGAGCCGCAATTTTCTCTAAAATTGATCTTAAAAGTGGCTACTATCAAATACGCATCCAAGAAGGTGATGAATGGGAAACCGCATTTAAGACCAAATTTGGCTGATATGAATGGCTTGTTATGCCAATGAGTTTATCCGAAGCACCCGGTACTTTCATGTGACTCATGCATTTTGTTCTTCGACCCTATATTGGCATATTTGTTGTGGTCTATTTTGACGATATTCTTGTCTTTAGCAAATCTCTTAAAGATCATGTCACCCATCTTAGAATCGTGTTGCAAACCCTTAGGAAAGAATGCCTTTATGCTAATCTGGAAAAATGCATTTTTGGTGTCGATAAGCTTGTTTTCTTTGGTTTTGTTGTGTCTTCTAAGGGTGTTCATGTAGATAAGTCCAAGATCAATGCTATTAAAACTTGGCCCCAACCAGCAAATTTGCAACAAGTGCGAAGTTTCCTTGGTTTAGCCGATTTCTATCGTAGATTTGTGAAGGACTTGAGCACCATTGATTTACCTTTATGTGCTTTGAGTAAGAAGAATGCACCCTTTGTTTGCGGACCATCTCAAGATGCCGCATTCAATGAGCTTAATAATTTGCTTACACATGCTCCTTTGCTTGCTTTACCCAACTTTGATAAACCTTGTAAGATCCATTGCAATGCTAGTGGTTATGGCATAGGTGGTGTGTTAATGCAAGAGAGACGCCCCATAGCTTAATTTGGTGAAAAACTTTCCGGAGTGCAACTTGACTACCCCATCTATGACAAAGAGCTATATGCTTTTGTGAGAGTCTTGCATGTTTGGGAGCATTACCTCTGCCTTCATGAGTTCATTCTTCACACGGATCATGAAACACTTAAGTACCTTAAGGGTCAAACTAAGTTGAACAAGCATCATGCTAACTGGAGTGAATTCATTGAGTCATTTCCTTATGTCATCAAGTACATCAAAGACAACAAGAATGTTGTGGCGGATGTGCTTTCCCGTAGATGCATGCTTGTTACCCAACTTGAATTGAATGTCATTGGCTTTGAGCACATAAAAGACTTGTATGCACATGATCCTACTTTTGCTATTCCATATGCCAAATGTTTGACACATATGTCTTGGGAACGCTATTGCATCAAAGATGATTATCTTATGAGAGCTAACAAACTATGTATTCCCAAGTATTCTCTTCGTTTGTTAGTTTTGCAAGAATCTCATGGAGGAGGACTAATGGGACACTTTGGATGCGACAAGACATTTGCTACGCTCTCCAAGAACTATTTTTGGCCCAAGATTTTCTCGATGTCTTACATTTCACCAACCGATGCTCTACATGTCGCAAAGCTAAGTCTAAAGCTCAATCCCATGGTCTCTACATGCCCCTTCCTATTCCATACCACCCATGGGAAGATATTAGCATGGATTTTGTGCTTGTTTTGCCTCCAACTAGAAATGGCAAATATTCCGTGTTTTTTGTTGGGGTGATGCTAGGCGTCGGCGGACCGGCACTAGGTTCGGTCGGTCGCCCCGCATCCGTTCGATCACTTGCCCTCCGATGCACAGGATTGCACGTGGACTCGGTCTTCTCTCTTGCACTTTGTGGCCACGAGGCAAGGGGGAAAACAGATACATGACCGCGCTCACGTACCTCCACGCCCCCCACGGACTCAAAGCACCACTGCGCCGCCGCTCGCCGTGCTCACGTACCTCCATGCCCCCCGCGGCCTGGAAGCACCACTGCGTCGCTTGTTGAGCTGGGACGTAGGCTGCATGCAGCTCCCGAGCCCAGGTCGAAGCAAAAATTGCCCCCTAGACACCATAGTATGCAGCTCCGCTGCCCACGGTTGCAGCTTTGATGGAACATGGTTCCAACCTTCGTTTGTTGTCGTCTTCCCCATCTCCGGCCTACTCGCAGTTGCCGTCGCCACCACTCACCATCGTTGGTTCGCTATCTCCTACTTGAAGCTTTTTCAGATGCCGGATGTAGCAAAAAATTATGTACTTCCAGCAAAAAAATGATATGGTTCCAGCAAAAATATTGAAAATTGTTTTCAGTAAAGAATGTTATGATCCAACAAAAACTTAACATAATTCCAACAAAAAATTGACATGGTTCCAGCAAAAATTGAAATGGTTTCCAGCAAAATTGAAATGTCAATGCAGAAAAAATCATGCCGTCCACCGTCGTCCCGGCGCCATCCTCGTCGGTTGTAACAAAGTCAAATGCTGGATCCAGCCAAAATTTGATGTAGCAAAAATCAGAAGTGGTTCCAGCCAAAATTTGATGTAGCAAAAATCATACGGCGACAACACCTCCATCATGTCAATTTGGAGCAACACCCAAAGCTGGTTCCAGCAAAAAAAATCATGGCAGACACAACCATCGCCGACCACCACCGACCACCACCAACCCTCGCCGGTTGAAGCAAATCCTCCAGCAAGTTCCAGCATCGCACCTCATCGTTTGCAGCATGCCCCCCTCCCCCGCGTTGCCGCCGGTCCCAGCATTTGTCGTGCTGGACACAACAGCCTCCATCGCGGATAGGCTGCTCCACTGCCGATGAGCTGCCGCTCATAGTAGTGTGCGATGCCATAGCCCTATAGCAGCCTGCAGCGCATCCACGTCGTTGATTGACTATTGTGCGGCCTGCCCGGCTTGTCGGAGCCGTGGAATCAGGGGGCACCGCCGCCCCCACAGGACGAGCATCAGGCTCGTCGTCGCCATGCAGCCCCGCCACATAGCACGGGAAATCAGCGAGCTCGTGCACGCCCTGGGTGCTCACGCGTAGTTAGATGTGGGGATGAGGCCACAAGGCACGCGAGATCGAGGGATGCCATGGCAGAGGGACGAAGAAAAAAAGAGATGTGAAGGAGACGATAGACTCAGATGCTTGGTCATGAAAGAGATAAGGCGGGAAGGAGGGAAAGCGGTGGTTGGCCCCACAAGACGCGTGTGGTGGGAGGCAACTGGCGCAACATTTCGGCCGGTGCGCCGCGTCTAAACATTTACCTTTTTGTTGTGGACCAATTCTCTAAGATGGCTCATTTCATTCCTTGCAACAAGATAGACGATGCTTCACATGTTGCAAATCTTTTTTCTAGAGAAAACTTGCGCCTCCATGGAGTTCCGAAGACTATTGTCTCAGACCGCGACGTCAAGTACTTGAGCTACTTTTGGAAGACTCTATGCGCCAAGCTCAGAATCAAGCTCTTGTTCTCTTCGGCATACCATCCTCAAACCGACGGCCAAACAGAGGTGATGAACCGAACACTCTCCACTCTACTTCGTGTGTTGATCAAAAAGAACAACATGGAGTGGGAGGAGTGTCTACCCATCGCCGAGTATGCCTACAACCGCACAAGACATTCGACTACTGGAAAGTCCCCCTTCGAGGTCGTCTACGGCTTCAACCCGTTGTCCCCATTGGCGTTCTTCCTCTACCACTACAAGAGCGCTCAACATGGATGCCAGTGCCCGAGTGAGCTACCTCAGGAAGATGCACGAAGAAACAAGGCACACCATCGAGTGCCAAGTACTACGACTCGCAAACAAGCTCAATATCAACAAGCAACCCATAATATTCAACATTGGAGATCTTGTGTAGCTACACCTTCGCAAGGAACGCTTCCCCAATGAACACAAGTCCAAACTTCTACCACGAGCCGGTGGACCCTTCAAGGTGCTTGAACGCTACAACAACAACGCCTATAAGATTGACATCCCACGCGACAAGTACTACATGAGCGACATATTCAACGTCAAAGATCTCTCCCCGTACCATGGTGATGAGAATTTTGATCTGAGGTCGAATCTTTCCCAAGGGGGAGGAGATGATGCAGAGCATCCCACGGTCATCCCCATGGACACTACCTCGACTATCCAAGCTCCAAGTGGACCCATGACAAGAGCAAGAGCTCGTGCTACTCAATCTGAGGTGGCATCACTTCTACTTGAGCTTCCCTTTCCTTCAAATGAGATATGCACTACAAAAAAAGACACATCTGTGACATTTTGGGGCGAACGAAAAAAAATTCTGTCATGCTTATGACACTTCTATGATGATAATTGTGACAAAACCCGGTATCATCATAGATGTGGTGGGCTCCTACTTCTATGACAAAAAATCATGACAGAAAATGGGCTTTTCGTCCTGGGCGGGCCAGAGACGCAACTGCATGACATTCTTTGGGCCATCCATGACGGGAAAACCCGTGGTAGAAGCGAGGACGATGAAAATATCGGGGAGTTCCCAGTTACGATGCGTTGTCAGGGGCTGAGCGATGCGTGTTTCTCTCATACACGTACGCGTGTGGGTGCGAGGCGTTGGGCTCTAACTGAACCCAAGCGATTGCACTGCAGGCTATGCATTACTGAACCCGAGAGATATATCGATCCCTTCCTGTTAACTAAAGCCGAGTGATTCCTTCGCTACTGCTGCTATCTGAAGCCGATCGAACACTGCTGCCTCCTTCCCTTGATAACAGTGAGCGTTATTGGGGGGTTTGGATGAGTAGTTCCTAGCGGGGGGTTAGATGAACAGGACCCCTTGGAAGTAGAGGCCGTTGCCGCTGGATGAATACTACCCTGATCGATCGAGCCGGTGGATGAACAGGACCCCTTGGAGGGCTGGATGAACAGGATGACCCCGTGGAGGGCTGGTTGAACAGTAGTCGGTGGAGGGATGGATGAACAGTAGCCCGTGGAGGGGTGGTTGAACAGGACCCCGTGGAGAGGGCTGGTTGAACAATAGCCGGTGGAGGAGCGTGCGGTGGAAGCTGGATGAACAGGAGCCCATGGTTGAACAGTCACAGGTTGAGGCTGGAGGAGGTCGACGGTGGATGAATAGTAGCCTGTGGAGGCAGTCGGCGGTGGAGATGAAGAATAGCCCATGAAGTCCCGTTTTGTGGTACGCCACACCCCTCCCTATGAACAAGACCCTCGTTTCGAGCGTAGCGCTCCAACACAAGTTTGTTTCCTCTGTTTTGCGGTACGCCACACCCCTCCCGGTCAACAGGACCCCGTTTCCACCGTAGGAGGTCATTTTCCTCCGTTTTGTGGTACGCCAGACCCCTCCAGATGAACAGGATCCCGTTTCGACTGTGGCCGGTCGAACACAAGGCCGTTTCCTCCGTTCTGCGGTATGCGAGGCCTCGTTTCCATCGGCTGTTCCATCCAAGCCGGTTGGCTCCCCGATGAACAGCACGTGTTCCGATGCCTCCCAATGAACACGACGCATTCCGTTGCCACCCCATGAACACGAGACGGCGCAGCTTCTCTGTTCCGACCCACGCAGCCATGTACACGAGACCTGGCCGTATGTATGCGCGAGTAGGCGTTTGAGACCTCACCCGTATGTACATACGTGGCCGTATTTTATTTCTTGCACCCTGGCCATTGTACATGTGTGTACATGCTACGTGCGCGCCTCTACTACGACACATGCGCGCCTCTACATCGACTAGTATGTACGTACACGTTCGTGACCAGAATGACAACGCTACGTATGCATCGACCAGGTGGGTCCCGACTGTCAGGCATTTCCTTGCATGCGAAGATGTAGCTGGTGTGTCCCAGCAGTTAGGGGGCAAATCATTATTTTTTTGCCCGTAATATGGATGCACTTCCTTACATGCGAAGAGTAGCTGGTGGGTCCCAGCAGTCAGGGGCGAAACGTTTTTTCACGAAATACGGTGGCCCGTCTGGTGGGTCCCTGCTGTCAGGTGGAGGAATCATTATTTTGCGCGTAATAAGGAGGCATTTCCTTGTGTGCGGCCGTGGACCCAGCTGTCAGCCTCTACACGTACAGTCCATGTCCGACAGATGTCGTTCGTTGACCACGGCGCGCCGAGAGCACCAGGAAGGGAACGACACGGAGCCGGGGAAGACTCGGCAGTTGTTGCCCATGCGATGGGGAGTACGAGGGTTTACTGGTCCGGCTGCCGTCGCCAGAAAATAACAGGAGGTGTGGGTGAGTAGAGGAATGGCCTGACCAGCAATGGAGTAGGCTGGGACGGTGCAGCCTGTGCGGCAGCACAGCCAGCCACGAGAGGTGGGAGCCGGCAGTCCCATCGGCGCTGGTTTGGGCGGCTGGAGCAAGAAGAGCAGAGGTTGAAGAAGCACTACGGCTATTGGATGGACATCGTACGACCTCTGCAGCTAGAATCGTTTATATTGACTAAGTTGACAACGCCCTTGGTATGCGTCAACTTAGTAGGCCCACAGGCCAGCCTCCGAAACGGTGTGCCCCAGATGTCAGGGGGAGGAATCATTTTTTGGGCGGGTGAAGCTAGAATATCCGAGATTGAAGAAGAAGCACGACATCGTTGGATGGACATCCAACGGCCACTACTGCTAGAACCGTGTGTTGACTATAAATTGGCAACACCTTGCATACGCGTCAACTTACTTTTATTAGGGGACGTGTCAACTTAGTAGGCCCACAAGTGTGTGGCAGAGAACTTATAGCCCATTTGCAATTTACAAGAATGTACAGCCCAGTTTTTAATTCTAATGGAATTTACTACAGCCCATTTATAGTTTGTTAAAAGTACAACCCATTTTCTAGCTAGGACAATGATTAATAATTTCAACCAACCATTCAAAACAGAATTCAATAAAATTTCCCACATTTTGATGGGATCCGAAATATTTTTATCCCGAAACTTCTAACCATATTAAATACAATTTCAATATAAATTTGTATTACGTAAAAATTCCAACGAAACATTGCGCGCACAACAATTAATGAAATGGAAATTTTCAAAATCCAAAAAAAATTATAAACTAATTACGTGTTTGGTGCATTTTTAATAGTTACTTCCAGTTTTTATAATGACATCCCTCCTTGGAAGCCTAATGCATCCCTCCTTGGAAAGATTTGCAACCAGCGGGGCGAAGAATAACAAGTTGACCTTGCCTGGGTATTCCTCAAAAAAGTATAGCTGGGCTAGCCATTTTCAGCTTGAAAAAAATTAATATCTGGGCTGGATATCTAGCCTGGGCTAGACGGGCCATAGCCCGCCTAATTAATACCTTGCTCTCCTCTGAACAACAACAAAAACATCGCTCAAGAAAAACTCTATAGTGCTCACACCTCAAAAACACAAATACTTCTCGAGCTGCTTGGTCACAGCTGTCGGCCGCTCCTTGTGCAATTATCTCGTTTATTGACTACATAGGTTGACAATGGTGTGGGACCGTGATGTCAGGAAACCAGGAGGAAGCAAAAAATATTATAGTTGTATATAATAAGGAGGTACTTGCGTACGTGCGGCTATGGCCCTAGTGGGTCCCCACTGTCATCCTCTCCAAGTAAAGTAATCTCCTCGTTCCTCATGTCCGTTGACCATATTGACAACGCGACACGGTGGCACCACGACGAGCACAACAACTCGAAGAATGACAGAGAGGGCCTCGCGGGCCCTACAGATAGTCTCATACAGCGCCAGCTACTCATTCGGGAAGCCAGGATCATAGGGCCACATGTCCGTGGTGGTATTGTCGTTCGCTTCTTCACCGGTGCTTGTTGAGGAGACGGAGGTTGCAGCACAGGTCCTCCTGTGCTGGTAGCTCTTCCGCCATAAGGGCATCGAAGTGCGGCCGCACCTGCTCTATGGTGAACATGGCATGAACCGGCTTGGACAGTGGCGCGGGCTCCTGGTCGGAAGCTACGTCCATCGTCTGATTGTCAATGCTCAGCTCGGCGAGCTCGCTGGCGAGCCAGCATGTCCGGCTGCAGGACCGACCCGCTCCCAAGCACGAGTCTGACTGCCCTGGCCCACCCAGAACGCCTCCCTCACCCGCGCGTGCTTTCCGCCCAAAACGGTCAGCGCCGCCTGCCTCGCTTCACGGTGCAGGAGACTGGTCCGCCTTCAAAGGACACAAGTGTCGTCCGTCTATCCATCTGCCACCCACATTAATGATACGTGGTTGCTGAGGCGACTACTCCGGCGCCACATGTCCGTCCCTCCGCCGCCCACCATTGCTATATAAACTGTTGCCCCGGCCATAGCCGCAATCATCCGCCTCCGTTCCCTTTCTCTTGTCCACACCACTACTGCCCACCATGGCTTCCTCACGCTCCAGTGCTCTTCGGGGCGGGCGAATAATGGACCATAAGGAGATGGCAGCCATTGCTCCATTGCTGCCGACTGGCTAGCCGACAGGCAGCCGGACAACCCAATGGATAACACGGTAGTCGATGATCCGGCGCCAACCCCCTCCTCCGCGCCATCCTCACCGGTGCATTGCACTATGACCATCGGCGAGGCCCATGCCTAATACCTGGACACGGTGAGGCAGAAGCATGGGGAGCAATTCCGGGAGGCGCAGGCCGACGCCGCCTACAACCACCATCTCCTCCAGGAGCACCTGCAGGCGGAGGAGCAGATCGCCATGGAGCGAGCAGAGTAGGAGGCGCTGCTCGACTCGTACCCCTCCGCCCGCGAGGGCCGCCTCGAGCGCTCGCGGTACTGCATGCGGGTGGCGGAGGTTGCGGCCGCCTACAAAGAGGACAATGAAGCGGGTGAGGCGCTGTTTGGCGAGACCGAGGACGATGCAGAGGACAATGCCAGCTCCGATGTGTCGCCACTCCGCTGGCGTCGACGAGGCCCTGCTCCGCCGAGGCCCCGTGGCACCAACAATGAGGCAGAGGACACTGCAGGCTCCGCCAAGGCCCCGCCCCGCCGGCACCAAGGTGGAGGACCTCATCGGCTTCGGCGAGGCCCTGGCCCGCCGAGGCCCCGCCCCGCCAACAATAAGGCAGAGGATACCGCCGGCTCAGCCGAGGCCCCACCCTGCTGGCAACGAGGGGTGGATTTCCCCTGCTCTGCCAAGGCGTCGCCCCGCCGGCAACGAGACAGAGGACATTGCCGGCTCCATCGAGGCCCCACCCCACTACGAACGAGGCCGCGCCACACAGAAAATGACAAAGAGTATAACACGGTAGGTCGCGGCCGCTTGGGTCCAAGTAAGGCCGCCGCTGCTACCCTCCAGTCGAAGCCAGGCTAGGCGGGTTGACCATTGACGGTCGATTAGCTTCTTAGCGGCGACGTGGAGTCGGAGAGCTATGTTGCAGAAGGACACTGCTTTAGTTACATAACTGCTAGTGCAGTTGGGTCACTGAAGCTTGGTCCGCTGGAGAATTAGCTTCTATTCGGTTCAGCCGGACACAGGTGGGTAGATTCGGTTAATTAATTATACCTCCAGCGCACCCCTTTTCAGTTGAAGAATGTATGAAATGTAATAAAATCCGGCATGTTTATAAGAAATCCAACTGTGTATGAATGAATTTAGTTCGATTAGTTCGAATTCTTGTATCACTGGTATTGGATGAACATGCAAAACAATACATATTAGGATTATTCCCAAGGTGATCACCTCGTTTGCAGCAGTTTCACATGTACTCCATCTAGTCCTTTTTAGTCTGTATACAACTTTTGTCTGCAGTCAAAGTATCTCTAGTTTGACCACTCTTTTAGAAAAAAGTATGAACATTCACAATGTAAATCAACTGACTTGAAAGAAATCTAATATGCGAAGTAAAAAAGGAATAGAGGGAGTACAAAGAGTTTGAGCTGCTTTTTAGTGTTCCTGTACATTGCAATCAAACACACATGCCTGGCAATTCATAGAGAACATTCAAAATAATCGACGATTATGCATCTCAGTGATTCACATGTCAGAGCAAATATTTACTTCACAACTAAACAATAAAGAAAAAGGTCAATGTTGCTGACAGCAAAGGGTGTCCCATTCAAAAATATCAAACGCATGTCTTCTTGCTCACATCAATGAGAAAAATTTGACAAGGTTGCCCCATTCTAGAATTTCAAATGCATGTTGTTTTGCGTACATCAATGAGCAAACTTTGACACGGTTTTCCCATTCCAAAATATCGAATGCCTACGACTATGGAATGGGCAGGGTTTGCCATCAGTTCGTACATTGACATGGCACCTCGTGCTAAATAAACATGTTGTTCTTTTTGTGCAGTTCCACCAAAATCAATGAAATTCACGCATAGCTTGTATGATTTCGCCTTTATATGTTGCAACGCCTTGAACATATCGGTACCTCCTTTCTTGTGGTGGAAATGAATGATTCGATGTATTCATGAACATTTTGTGCAGTTCCCATTCAAATCAAGCTGCACACCCCTGTTTGCACAAATACAAAATAAGTGATTAGTATAAAGCAAACTATACTATGAATTGACAATTTAAACAGGAACCAACATGGTCCATGTAGAGCACACTTTAAAAAAATGGAACTCATCGGAAAGAATCCTAGAACAACATTGTACTTGCGCATCACAGCAAAAAAGATGGAGATCTGTTAGTCCTTCCGACCTGAAGTTAGTTTGGTCTTGTGGGGAGTAATGTAACCATCCTTCAACTGCTCCTTCTGATGAGAAGATAGACAGGGCTTCTTCATCCTGGCATAATGGGAACTAGTCACTTCATGTACTCCATATTCTTCTTCAGAGGAGGATGATCCTGTTGTGCAAAGACAAGAGGACAACTAAATGCTAGCATCCTTGTTTGCTCAAAAAAAGGAAAGGAAATATTTAAAACAGCACAGATGCAGCACTTCTCAAGGACAATAGCACTTTCTCATGAAAGTATCTAAACAGTAGCACAACACCAATAGAGATGACAAATCTCAATCATATGGATGAAATCCGTGGGGAGTAACAACCTTTGTCAGAAGGCTTATTGTGTAGAGCATACAGATCAAGCACTTCTCCAGAACCATCTGTTGTTATCTACTGTGGTTGCCATGCTTACTATATACTCCTCGATTAGTTTAATGTTTCCAACATCTTCTTGTGCAGTTCCACTAAAATATATGGTATCTTCAAAGAAGATCCCTGTTTGCACAAGTAGAGATAATTACATATTACATTAAGAGTGGCATCAAACAGTGGCAAAACAATTGCTCGTTCTAGCCATAGCAATAAATTAAGATGCAAAACTATATCATTAGTTGTGTCATCACAATTCCAGTGCTTCATTACAGCACCGGGAGTTGATTTTTGTTTCTCTTCCGCTTGTTCTTCCCCTTCATCACTCGGTTCAATAACAGACAAGCTTTGCCTTCAATGTAAGATTTGACATGTTAATTAGGGAGCACAAGTATAGCACTAAATAACGACATTAATTTTCTGATGAAAGTGGCAAAATACAGGCCAAAAGTTGTGCAATATCCTTATCTTACCTCAATGGGATATTATGATGCACATACAGATTGGAAGTCTTGTCTCCATTTGTGCAGTTCACTAAAATTAAGAAACATTACCGTACAAGTAGCACAACATATGAAAGCACACTGCACAATCATGTGAAAGAAGGCTAGTACTGACCTCTCATGACGTGGAATTCAAACAACTAACAAGAAGAAGATATGAACCAAATTTGCCAACACGAATAGGAAGTAAGATCTCCTCTTGTGCAGTTGCACTAAGATCAAGCAATCAAGCAACAATGTCGGTGTGACATTTTGGTTGAACTGCATAAAACACTCTTAAAACAAAAGTGTTTTGTGCAGTGCAACAAAAGGTCACAATAGCAATGAGGTGAAGTAGATAACCCTGTTTACACAAAGGTGCAAAGGAAACAACAAGTTGTCAATAATGGTGGATGACACTGAAGCCAACAAAAAGAAGCATCTAACTTATCTAATTGGGAAAGAAAGAAAGACGGTAGCATTTCTCAAACGGTGGCATTGATTCATATTAACGGAGAGATTATATTAACAATAAAATTTGTTAAACATGTAATTTGCTTTTAACGGTGGCATTGCATCAATTTTCCAGCGGCATTATTAGAGGGTGTTTGTTTACAGGGACTTTTTGGTTTAGGGACTAAAAAAAGTCCCTTTCGGTCCCATCTAAACCAAACATGAGGGACTTTGGGGGACTAAAAATGGGCATTTGGGACTAAAGAAAGAAGACCCCGAGGGAGAGTCTTTTTGGGACTTTTTCCAACATTTGCGCCTGCCACGCATCGCACCTTATCTCTATTACTTCATTACAAGGGGTAACATGGTCTTTTGGCATGCCATTTAATAACCTCTAGTCCATGTATAGTCCTTGGAACCAAGTAGGTAGGGACTAGGGACTTTTTAGTTGGGATAAAAAAAGTACTAGGACTTTTTAACCAAACAGGGCCTTAGATTCACAACAGCTAAAGAGTTGCATGGGACAATGGACTCACCATCACCATGTGCATCTACTGATGTATGAAGGGGTGATGCATAGTCTATTGCAACAAAGAACAAACAACCAAGGAGCATATTTGTGTTGGTCCCAGTTTTATTATCTTTAGACACCTTTCCCTATGTGAGCGCAGCAAATCTAGTCCTGCTAAAACTCTACAGCCTTGTCCCCCAAAACAAAAAGATCAGTTTGTTACTGATGTGCATAATGTGTTTGTCATTGTTTTGCCTTTTTGACCAACATAGGTGCTGGATACCCAGTCTGTACCAGTACTTTCCCCCCTTCCTTTCCTCTTTGAACCATGTCCTAGATTCATGCTATACAGCTTTCCCCACAACTTTCCCCCTTCCTTTCCTCTTTGAACCACGTCTTAGATTCATGTTATACAACTTTCCCCACTACTTTCCCCCCTTCCTTTCCTTTTTGAACCACGTACTAGATTCATGTGATACAACTTTCCCCACTACTTCCCCCCCCCCCCCATTCATTTCCTCCTTGAACCACGTCCTAGATTCATGCTATAAAACTTTCCCCACTACTTTCCTGTTTGATCCAACACCAAGATTCAAGTGCAGAAGCGGAAAAAAACCCACATGCAGCTAGAGCAATACATGTAGAATTAAGTAAATTATACCTTAAGGTTCTTGGGGTGTGGTTCGGTGGGCGACCGGAGGCCGTTCTGCCCACACTATGTACGGCGGCGAGGAAGAAGGGGTCGGAGGCCCTCTCGCGCCGCCGCTGGGTGAAAGAGAACAACTGCGCCGGTAGTGGATTCCCTCCCTCGCTAATGGTGACAGCATTAAGCCTTGTTCCCTTCTTGGCAGACAGATCCTGCCGGCTCCTTGACCAGCAGTGAGGGGAGGCAGTGAGGGGAGAGAGAGAGGCCAACGAAGTCTTGTTTAGATCTGGAGAGGGTGCAAGAGTGTGAAGAGAGCAACTACAAGCGCCGAGGCTCCAGCATGTATATATATAATGGAGAGAGAGTGTGTGCAGAGTGCAAACCCTAGAAAATAAGAAAGAAGTCGAACGAATACAAAATTATGCTCAAGTGTGGTTATCGAACCCGAGACCTCTAGTTTGATGAGCGAATAGGCTAACCAACTACACCACCCTCACGTTATGTTTAACGAGAGGAAAGTAACCTTTTATACATTCCTGCATTCGTGTGACAAGCATGTCGGGTTTTTTTGCATGGGAGTCATTAGGAATTAAATCATAATCGTGTCATGTGGCTTTGGTGGTAAGGTCTTTTGGGATTTAAAGTAGTGTTGGTAGTACAAAAATAATGCAGCCTTAGTCACCTTACCTCTCTCCACGTAGTACGTTGGGTCCCACCAGTAAGAGGGTGAAACAAACAAATTAATAAGAAAAATGTTAGTACGCGAAATACAAATTAATATAATTTTTTGTGACATGCATGAACATTTTGTTAGTTCAATCTATGGTCAAAATTTGACACGAAATACAATGGGGACTAATAAACCAAGACGGAGGTAGGGGCTGTTTGGATTGTGACTATATTTGCCATACATTGTCACTATATTTACCATACATTGCCACATGATTTTTGCCACACTTGCCTTAGTTGAGTTGCTCAAATTGTTAGCCACACTTTGGCTTGCCTAAGGGAATCACTTTTTGTGTTTATGACATGTGGGGTTCACTGCTCATAAAAATATTCTTGCCTTAGGTGTGGCTAGAACCAAACACCTACCTACCTTCGTCAAAATTTCCTAAGGTGAGGTGTGGCAAAATGTGGGAAGGTGTGTCTGGGAACCAAACATCCCCGTAGTACGCGAAGTTTGCCGTCGGAAGCGAGCCGATCTGGCTCTCCTGAGCTAGCAAGGTTTTTCTAGCCCACACAAGCTAGCTGGCCCACAAAAGCTAACATATTTTAACAGTTCCAAATGCCTAACCTTGCCCGGCTAGGCTATAAACTGTTCTTGCTAAGGATCCAAACGCTGCCTAAGTAACTCGCATGATATTCCTATTTCTATGAACCTCTGTGTGTGTGTTTAACAACATGTGTGTGTTAGAGAGAGCGACACATCGACCTACTCCTACAGAGAGATGGTGTGTAGTGTATGATTTAGCCGCGAGAGTTGGTGCATCCTCTCATTTCCGGGCGTCCGGGCGGGACAGGCGGACCGCTGCCACGCCAGCTCCTGACCAGCCTGGCCCACCCAAAGCCCCTCCATCGCCCGCACGCGCTTCCTGCCCAAAACGGTCAGTGCTGCTCCAAAGAATCGGTGCGGCATTCATGCCCAGGGAGAGTGGACGCGACCTCTCACTGGCGCCTGCGTTGAAGAGAGAAGCGAATTCAAGCATGATGGTTGCTTCGTCCGTCCAACTTACTGCTGGGTCTATGTGATTTGACGGCTCATTGGTCATTATTACTGCGGTGGTAGGACTGTTGGATGTCCCACGCTTTCGGCGAAAGGAGGTACTACTAGATTACAATTTTCTCCATTCTTACAGCAGAGGAGTGCGTGAGCAGTGAAAAGACACAGGCTCAGTGATTACATGGCCCACCTCACATTATCACCATATTTTCTAGACACCGTGCGACACCTAACTCTTTACATAGTACTTCCTCCGTTCCTAAATACTATAAGCCTTTTTAGACATTTCAAATGGAATACAACATATGGATGTATGAAGACATATTTTAGAGTGTAGATTCACTCATTTTACTCTGTATCTAGTCACTTGGTGGAATCTCTAGAAAGAGTTATGTTTGGGAACGGAGGGAGTACTAGTATAGTACATACTGTAATTTATCAGCGAGATAAATTTGTTCAATGCTATGAAGCTTCCAGCTTCCACCTTTCTCTCTGTTTGACCGATGAAGCAGCCATCATTTCAATCCTCGTTGAATATCCATCCGCTGTGTAACACCCACAACGCGACTATATTTCCCACGTGTCAGGCCACGACTTAGAGGCATAGCCGCATGGTAGGTCTATCACAAGAGGGGTAATCTTTACACATCCCATGTACTGAATAAGAAAGGGATAAAGAGTTTGCTTACAATCTCCACTTCACACAAATACAAGTTAAACATACATCATCTAGAACACAATCAAGGTCCGACTACGGAACCAAAATAAAACAAGACAACCCCTAATGCTAGATCCCCGATCGTCCCAACTAGGCTCCACTACTGATCAACCGGAAAATACACAACACAACGATCAAGATCTTCATCGAGCTCCCACGTGAGTTGGGTTGCGTCACCTGCACTCGTATCATCGGCACCTACAACTGTTTGGGAGTATCTATGAGTCACGGGGACTCAGCAATCTCCCAACCTCGCGATCAAGACTATTTAAGCTTAAAGGTAGGAAAGGGTAGTGAGGTGGAGTTGCAGCAAGCACTAGCATATAACATGGCTAACTTACGCAAATGATAGAGAGAAGAGAAGCAAAGCACGGTCGAGAAGCTATAATGATCAAGAAGTGATCCTGAAACTACTTATGTTGAAACATAACACGAGACCGTGTTCTATTCCCGGACTCCGCCGAAAAGAGACCATCATGGCTACACACGCGGTTGATGCATTTTAATTAAGTTAAGTGTCAAGTTCTCTACAACCGAATATTAACAAATTCCCATCTTCCCATAACCGCGGGCACAACTTTCGAAAGTTCAAACCCTACAGGGGTGTCCCAACTTAACCCATCACAAGATCTCACGGTCAACGAAGGATAGTCCTTCTCCCAGGAAGACCCGATCAGACTCGGAATCCCGGTTACAAGACATTTCGACAATGGTAAAACAAGACTAGCAAAGCCGCCCGAATGTGCCGACAAATCCTGATAGGAGCTGCACATATCTCGTTCTCAGGGCACACCGGATGAGCACTCTGTACAACTACAACCAACCCTCAAGTTTCCCCGAGGTGGCGCTCCAAGGGGCTCTAGTTTGGACCAACACTCATAGGAGAACTGGCCCAGGGGGTAAATTAAAGATGACCCTCGGGCTCGGTAAAACCGAGGGCAAAAGGCTTAGGTGGAAAATGGTAAAACCAAGGTTGGGCCTTGCTGGACGAGTTTTATTCAAAGCGAACTGCCAAGGGGTTCCCATAACACCCAACCGCATAAGGAACGCAATATCAAGGAACCTAACACCGGTATGACAGAAACTAGGGCGGCAAGAGTGGAACAAAACACCAGGCATAAGGCCGACACTCCCACCCTTTACCAAGTATATAGATGCATTAATTAAAATAAGAGATATTGTGATATCCCAACATATCCATGTGCCAAACATGGAACAAACTTCATCTTCACCTGCAACTAGCAACCCTATAAGAGGGACTGAGCAAAAGCGGTAACATAGCCAAACAACGATTTGCTAGGAAAGGGGGGTTAGAGGCTTGACATGGCAATATGGGAGGCATGATAAAGCAAGTGGTAGGTATCACGGCATAGCAATAGAGCGAGCAACTAACAAGCAAAGATAGAAGTGATTTCGAGGGTATGGTCATCTTGACTGAAATCCCGCAAGGAAGAAGTACGAGTCCATGAAGGAGACAAACAGACATAGTCGAACGGATCCTCACAAACGCGACGTTATCGAAACTAACCCGAAGAAGCAACACCGGAAAGAAGCAAACAACATAGTAAATAACCATCACATAAGCACGGCATGATGCACAACCAAGTATGATGCATGTCCAGTTTAATGAGGCATGGCATGGCAAAGTGCACAAACAAAACTACAAGTTAAGTGGAGCTCAATATGCAACGAGTTTCATATTGACGGAACACCACATGACTTATTTAGTCCACTTCCGTTTATGTACTCAACAATATTAAATGTTGATTAACATGACAAGAGGTGAAGCATGAGTAAAATACACAGTTAGGCATTTTAAATGAGGCCGGAAACATCAAACAACAATTCCGGTAAATCCTCATGTGCATTTAGCAAATTAATGCAAACAACAATTTTAACATTCTAGATGTTGTTACCATGATGCAGATGACATGTGCAAGTTTTAAGCATTTTTTATGAAAATTTTTATAAGAGCATTATGAAGCATTTGTCACCATGGTGGAAAGAGAGGGTGCCACGGCGACGATAACGAAAATGGTGCCACGGCAACGTTCCGGTTCCGGTAACTCGATTGAGATGCCGGTGGAAAAGAACAAGTGTGCGGAACATGCAAGAGTGATGGGGAGTGACCCCGGTGACCGGGTTCCCACGAGACGATGGCATGGCAATGTGGAACATGCAAGAAACATGTCAGGCATGGTGCAAAGGCGAGCATTTCATACATCACATGCATTCGTGCACGAGCATCGTTCCGGCGGTTGTACCTTCCAAGGGTGCATTCTCGGAGCGTTTCGGGTACGTCGAGGGAAGTAGTTGTTCTCGCGACGGTAGTGAAAGTAGCGGTTCTAGCAGTTCGTAGAGGAAGTAGTTGTACTTGCAAACTTGTCGGATCCACGGCAATGGTAGTTGTTCACGTTCATAGTCACACAAGTTTCCGTAGATGTTCGGGGTCACGGCGAGGTACTCGGCGTTTCGGTGCAATGTAGGGTACATGTCGATGGTCGTCGTGGTACTTGGTGTTTCGCACTTGCCAATCTCGTCAACTTGAAGGGGTACTTGGTACAATCCGCATAGTCATGCACTTGTCGTTGAGGGACTTGACGGATCCTAAGCTTCTGGAGGCGACTGTAGTGGGACTTGGTGAATCCGAGTTCTTTGGAGGTCGTCATGGTACTTGTTCACATTGTAGTCATACACGGCGCATTGTGGACATAGTTGTACTCGCGGTCTTCGGTACAAACAGCAACAAACATCACATGTGCATGTAGGCATAGTCAATGAATTGGGACAGAGGAGCTTGACTGATGCAAGCAGCAGCATGGGGACGGGTCTTGGCACTGGCTCGCGGCTCCGCGTAGGCGAAGGAAGGGCATGGTCAAGGCGCGATCGTCGCTTGATGCGGCATGACTGCTAGTCATCTCCTCCACTAGGAGACAGAACGGAGGCGCGGCGGCAGGGAAAAACGGAGCCCGACGAGGGACTTGGGGATGGGCTCCAGCGACGCAGACGAGCCGAAGGATGTCTCCGAGCGGATGAGCTCTAGGCGGTGCACGCCTCGAAGCTTGCCGGCAACGTGAGGACGGTGCCGTGCTGGTGACCTGCGGGTGGTGGAGAGGCGGGGACGAGGTGGCATGCCATGGGGGATGGGCGCGCGATGGAGGAGGTTGGGCGGCGGCTCCTGCCACGCCGCGTAGGCGGAAAGGTGCGGGGTGACGACAGGGTACGGCGGCTTGACGTGGCTCCGGCGATTCACTCATGGATCGGGATGAGGAGGTCACAGCCTCGGGCACAGATGCAGGGGAGCACCGACGCAGGACTGAGTGGGTAAGGTCGGAGATGGAGGAAGGAGAGGCCGGCGACGCTTGGCAGTGGGGTTGGCATGGTCGGAGGGGTCTTCGGCGCTGGGAGCAGTGACAGGGCACGAAGGACGAGGGGGGATCGAGGGAGAGAATGACTCGGGCGCGGGCACTCCTCTCCTGGCGGCGCTAGAGGGAGGAATGAAGGAGGAGGAGGGGTTCGAGAGAGATGTTCGGCTGGGCCTAGGGTCAAAGATGGGCCGGAGCGACCGGGCCTTAGGAGGCCGCGGATGGCTACTGGGCTACGCGCTGCTAGGCCACTTTGGTAGTGGGCTGGCTGATGGGCTCCCTTCTCCCACTCTCTTCTCTTCCTGATTCTTTTAACAGAAAACAAATAAAGAGGAGAAAAAGAAAGAGGGGGGGGGGTAGGGGAAGAAGTTGAACACGCGGATAATTTTCCGGGACTCACAAAAATGTGTATGATCGAAGAAAATAGAAAAGGTCATGATTGAAAGATTGAATTCAAATTCCTTTGAATTTAATTCAAAAGGTTTGAACTAGGACAGGTTTTTATAAGTGCCCAAAAATGTTGAGAATTTAGGTGGAGCTCCGTAAAATGACGAAAGGATATATGGAAAAGTTAGAGGTCAAGAGTTGTGAGAACAAAGGCATTGGGATTTTGCAAGTGTGTTATGGTGAATTCCAAAAATGGAATATTTTATAATATCTCCCTAAATATCGGGAGGGTATGTTTTAAAGAGAAACCACCATGTGAGTTCCCTCAATTTAAACGGACCGAAGATCCATACGGTTTATTTAGTTGAGTTTTTAAAAATTAAATGACATGATGACATGATGCAATGCAGATAATGCAATGATGAATGCAACAAACCAACAACTCACACGACGAAACTCAGACAACATGGAAGGTGTCTGAAGCTCCGGGCTTGGGGCGTCACAACACTCCACCACTACGAGAGGATCTCGTCCTGAGATCTAGGATGGCACCGGAGGGAAACAAAAGAGGAAGAGAAGAGTTAAAACTAAGTTGCTTCTTTGACAAATGAGTGAAACCAAAGAACCTTGAGAGGTTAAACAATTTAAAAGAAGAATACGATGGAGATGAACAGAGTTGAAAACACTCCATTAGAAAGGAGGAACAAGGAACATTACTAGAACCTTGTAGCTTGAAAGACATAAGAAAAGGGGTACAATAGACAAGAAGTACATGCAAGCACTCCGGTAGAGACGAGATGTGCAAGGAACGATAAGGATCAATTACGACAACACTCCGGTAGAAACAAGATAGAGGAGGAAAAAGAATGATATAATTTGGACAACACTCTGACTATAAATGGAAGGAATTGAACATGAACTTGAAAAGATGAGAGTATGCTTGATGAAATCAACAACACACTACCTCCAGAACTATTGAAAGAATGGCACAATGGGTAAGAAAGATTACAGACAGCACTGCGGTTGAAAAGGCAGGTAAAACTTGACAAGATGAGAGAACTTAAATGAAGGACACGCCACTCTGGTTTAATGGATAAGCAAAAGGAAAGAACATGATCTTTGGCAAAAATGCGGATGATGGATGAAAAGAGCAACATCACTATGCCTCCGGAATGAAAGAATAGAAGTTGAATCGTTGGCAAGGAAAGAATTGAGAAGAAAAAGACAACTTCTACCACAAATGAGCTTGGGAAACAACCTTCCAAGAAAAAATTATAACGGAGTTGTTGGAAAACCAACAATGAAACGAATAAGCTTGTAGTGGGCTTATGGAAACTTCTCAAAATTAAGGCGAAATTCTGCCACTACGGAAACAATAGATTGGATTTATATCAACAAGGAGACGTGAAGCTTATTTCACCAGGATAGGAAGGAGAAGATTGGATCATTGATAAGCATCACAATAGAAACATTCCCAATGGAAGGCTTTCGGTGAAATCTAAAACAAGATACTCCAATGAAGTAATTGAAGGATTTAATTATCTCATTCTTGATAACTTGTGAATCATGAAACACGAAGGGAAATTATCAACAATGACATAACACCACCTCAAAAGATGAGATAGAAAGAATTGCACTATGGAATGCAAGATGAAGAATACTAGAGCTCCTCAAAACAAGACATGTGTTGAACACCATGTTTAATTTTGAGTATAGCTTGGCAGATCTTAACTTCGAGAGATATCTCGAAGAACAATTGAAGGATGAACAGAATCCTTGACGAGCCACCATGAAGAAAAACTCTCGAAGAACTCCGGATAGATAAAAAAAGGTCGCAAGGAAAAGAAGCTTGAAAAGAATAAGATGAATCCTTGCATTGGTTAAATGGAGCTTTGTGATGGTATAACCGAGAAAACATGGAACTCCGGAAAGAAAGATGAACAATTGAAACCAAGAAATACTTCATCGTGAACAAACTCGGGAAGAATGAATCAATCACTTGGATGAAACAAGAATAAGAATTATGTTATGCGCATCCTTCACCAATTTAGATTGATGACAAGCAACGGATTTGGCATACTACTTATTCTCGTAGAAAGGATTAAGATAGATATATCGCAAACTTGAGAAAAGTCTTTAATGATCCACCGGTACGATTGGAAAGAACGAATGGATTGATATGATAATGAAGGAAGAGAAATCTTTGAACGAACCACCATAAGAATTGAAAATGAATGAAGAAAAAAAGAAACACTGGGGAGAATTAGAAAATGAACGAAGATACTTGAGAGAATTTAGATGCAAGTGAACGAAGAGATCCCGAGCTGATTAGAGGATACTTGAATGATGCACCGGTAAGATTGTGGAAAGAGAGATGAATGCTGAGAATGAATAATTCTGAGATGAAGGGCTCCGGAGAATCAAACTGAAAAGACTCTTGAATTGCGCCGGATAGGTGAAAAGAATTCTCACAATCGGAAACAATTATGAGAGGATGGCAGCAAGCTAGAACTATGAATCTTGAGAGAACGGGCCAAGATTTGAGAGAAACTCTTCTTCGGTCTTCAAATGTTGAGAATGATGATGCGAAACACCAACATGAGTTGTTGAGATACTCCGGGATGAAGAATGGAAAGGTTGAACCAAGGACGAAAAGAATTTGAAAGATCTTGGAGAAAGGCATATGACTGATGATAATTCATTCTTACGTCAAATTTGAAAGATTTTGAGGATAGCTCCGGGAAAATAAGAAGAGTCAGGTAAGATCCTAGGAAAAGACCTGTGGGTTAGGTCCCACTCAAGAGAAACACCATTGGAATGCTTTTGAAGAGAGATTGCACCGGTTGAATTAAATGGCTTGAATGAGATAACATCCTTGAAAGAGCTTGAACGAATGGAGAGTGGAAACACAAATCTTCAAGATATCTTCAGCACTCCGGAACAAATAAATAGTAAGAGGTGAATGATAAAGAGTTGCACCGGCATTAGAAAACATTTGAAATGAGGAAAAGGATATGATCAACACCAAAGCTTGAATTGCAACCACTGGAGAAGAAATAGAACGAAGAATGATGAACTTGAAGCTCCGTTAGTATCTTCCTGAGAATCACCGGATAAGAATATTGACGGAAAAGAATGGAGAAACTTCACATCAATAAGATGGATAGTTGATTAAGAAATCTTAGTCCTCGAAGAAAAAGCGTGGGAGGGCGGGAAAATGAAGGCAACTTGGGACGGATGAAACAAATAACGCTAAGAAGACTGAGATTGGATCTTGCAGATGTTGAAAATGATCGGATCCACTTGAAGAGGAACACGCCGGTTGAAAAGGATTGACATGACAATCTCGATTCTCATGAAGGGTTAGTATTGACATAGAAATATGAGAACACCGCTTAGGAAAGGTATGGAATCCACATTTTACTTCGAAGCAACTCGAATACCACAATTGGAAACAAAAACAAAGGATTGGCTTGCAAAATAAGCCAGAAACAAACATATGATAGGTCCCATATCGTATCATGTGTCTGTAGGAAGGATATCCTACAAGCTAGTTGAATTCCCACTTATAAACTCCCGAAACTTTCTGGTTATGCAATCGGGTGTTGGGGATACAGGGGAAGCATAATATCTCACCCAAACTAACAATTCCTACATCCAACTGTATCCATCCTTCAACATAACCAAGAAACCTTCGGAAATCATTTACCTCAACCTTCGAAGACCATCCATTATACAAGTTATGGCAATACTCCCGAACTCCCGCCCCAGTATTGGGTGGCGTCGAGGTTATCTCACCAACAACTTCATAAAGGAGATTTTCGATGTCGGTGAACTCAGGTATTCCAGAACTGCAATGATAAAATTGTGACGACAACACCTTGGAGCTCAACTCCCCGGGACACTGCCACAACCCCTAAATGTCAGGAGGCACCAAGAACAATGTTCTCATCACAAAACCATCAGAACGATTCCAAGATACCCGCGTGATCCTAAAAAAATTCGTGAAATTTGAGGAGAGAAGAGTCAAAACTCTATGTCAGGAGGCCTCACCAGAGCGACGAAGAGACTGAGGAGTAAAAAGAATCCTACTCTCCGATATATATAATCCTAAGACTCAAAACATTTTGTTCTAGACTCAACAACATCAGTGATTCGATCAAGCAGGGGGTCCTAAGTCGGGGAAGGCTCTGATTACCAACTTGTAACACCCACAATGCGGCTATATCTCCCACGCGTCGGGGCACAACTTAGACGCATAGCTGCATGGTAGGTTTGTCGCAAGAGGTGTAATCTTTACACATCCCATGTACTGAATAAGAAAGGGATAAAGAGTTGGCTTACAATTGCCACTTCACACAAATACAAGTTAAACATACATCATCCAGAATACAATCAAGGTCCTACTACGGAACCAAAATAGAAGACAACCCCTAATAATAGATCCCCAATCGTCCCAACTGGGCTCCACTACTGATCAATAGGAAAAGACACAACACAATGATCAAGATCTTCATCGAGCTCCCACGTGAGTTGGGTTGCGTCACCTGCACTGGTATCATCGGCACCTGCAACTGTTTGGGACTATTTGTGAGTCACGGGGACACAGCAATCTCACACCGTCGCGATCAAGACTATTTAAGCTTAAAGGTAGGAAAGGGTAGTGAGGTGGAGCTGCAGCAAGCACTAGCATATAAGGTGGCTAACTTACGCAAATGAGAGTGAGAAGAGAAGCAAAGCACGGTCGAGAAGCTATAATGATCAAGAAGAGATCCTGAAACTCCTTACGTTCAAACATAACACGAGACCATGTTCTCTTCGGAGACTCCACCGAAAAGACACCATCATAGCTACACATGCGGTTGATGCATTTTAATTAAGTTAAGTGTCAAGTTCTCTACAACCGGATATTAACAAATTCCCATCTGCCCCTAACCGCAGGCACGGCTTTCGGAAGTTCAAACCCTGTAGGGGTGTCCCAACTTAGCCATCACAAGCTCTCACGGTCAACGAAGGATATTCCTTCTCCCAGGAAGACCCGATCAGACTCAAAATCCAGGTTACAAGACATTTTGACAATGGTAAAATTAGACCAGCAAAGCCGCCCGAATGTGCCGACAAATCCTGATCGGAGCTGCACATATCTCGTTCTCAGGGCACACTGGATGAGCAGTCCAACAACTAAAACCAACCCTCAAGTTTCCCTGAGGTGGGGCTGCAAGGGGCTCTAGTTTGGACCAACACTCAGAGGAGCACTTGCCCGGGGGGTAAAATAAAGATGACCCTCAGGCTTCGGAAACCCGAGGGAAAAAGGCTTAGGTGGCAAATGGTAAAACCAAGGTTGGGCGTTGCTGGAGGAGTTTTATTCAAAGCGAACTGTCAAGGGGTTCCCATAACACCCAACCGCGTAAGGAACGCAATATCAAGGAACATAACACCGGTATGACAGAAACTAGGGCGGCAAGAGTGGAACAAAACACAAGGCATAAGGCCGAGCCTCCCACCCTTTACCAAGTATATAGATGCATTAATTAAAATAAGGGATATTGTGATATCCCAACATATCCATGTTCCAAACATGGAACAAACTTCATCTTCACCTTCAACTAGCAATGCTATAAGAGGGGCTGAGCAAAAGCGGCAACATAGCCAAACAACGGTTTGCTAGGAAAGGTGGGTTACAGGCTTGACATGGCAATATGGGGGGCATGATAAAGCAAGTGGTAGGTATCGCGGCATAGCAATAGAGCGAGAAACTAGCATGGAAAGATAGAAGTGATTTCGAGGGTATGGTCATCTTGCCTGAAACCCCGCAAGGAAGAAGAACGAGTCCATGAAGAAGACAAACGGACGTAGTCGAACGGATCCTCACAAACGCGAGGTTATCGGAACTAACCCGAAGAAGCAACACCGGAAAGAAGCAAACAACATAGTAAATAACCATCACATAAGCACGGCATGATGCACAACCAAGTATGATGCATGTTCGGTTTAATGAGGCATGGCATGGCAAAGTGCACAAACAAAACTACAAGTTAAGTGGAGCTCAATATGCAACGAGTTTCATATTGACGGAACACCACATGACTTATTTAGTCCTCTCCTATTTATGTACTCAATAATATTAAATGTTGATTAACATGACAAGAGGTGAAGCATGAGTAAAATACACAGTTAGGCATTTTAAATGAGGCCGGAAACATCAAACAACAATTCCGGTAAATCCTCATGTGCATTTAGCAATTTAATGCAAACAACAATTTTAACATTCTAGATGTTGTTATCATGATTGGGATGACACGTGCAAGTTTTAAGCAATTTTTATGAAAATGTTTATAAGAGCATTATGAAGCATTTGTCACCGTGGTGGAAAGAGAGGTTGCCACGGCGACGATAACGAAAACGGTGCCACGGCAACGTTCCGGTTCTGGTAACTCGATTGAGATGCCGGTGGAAAAGAACAAGTGTGCGGAACATGCAAGAGTGACGGGGAGTGATCCCGGTTACCGGGTTCCTACGAGACAATGGTATGGCAATGCGGAACATGCAAGAAACACGTCGGGCACGGTGGAAATGCGAGCATTTCATACATCACATGCATTCGTCCACGAGCGTCATTCCGGCGGTTATACCTTCCAAGGGTGCATTCTCGGAGCGTTTCGGGTACGTCGAGGGAAGTAGTTGTTCTCACGACGGTAGTGAAAGTAGCGGTTCTCACGGTTCGTAGAGGAAGTAGTTGTACTTGCAAACTTGTTGGATCCATGGCGATGGTAGTTGTTCACGTTCATAGTCGCACAACTTTCCACAGATGTTCGGGGTCACGGCGAGGTACTTGGCGTTTCGGTGCAGTGTAGGGGTACATTTCGATGGTCATCATGGTACTTGGTGTTTCACACTTGCCGATCTCGTCAACTCGAAGGGGCACTTGGTACAATCCGCATAGTCATGCACTTGTCGTCGAGGGACTTAACGGATCCGAGGCTTCTAGAGGCGATGGTAGTGGGACTTGGTGAATCCGAGTTCTTCGGAGGTCGTCATGGTACTTGTTCACGTTGTAGTCGTACACGCCGCGCTGTGGACGTAGTTGTACTCGTGGTCTTCGGTACAAACAGCAACAAACATCACATGTGCATGTAGGCATAGTCCATGAATCGAGACAGAGGAGCTTGACTGATGCAAGCAGTAGCACAGGGCTGGCAGAGGCGAAACGGGTCTTGGCACTGGCTCGCGGCTCCGCGTAGGTGAAGGAAGGGCGTGGTCAACGCGCGATCGTCGCTTGATGCGGCTTGACTGCTGGTCATCTCCTCCACTAGGAGACAGAATGGAGGCACGGCGGCAGGGAAAAATGGATCCCGACGAGGGACTTGGGGATGGGCTCCAGCGACGCAGACGAGACGAAGGATGTCTACGGGCGGATGAGCTCTAGGCGGTGCTCGCCTCGAAGCTTGCCGACGACGTGACGACGGTGCCGTGCTGGTGACCTGCAGGTGGTGGAGAGGCGGGGACGAGGTGGCACACCATGGGGGACGGGCGCGCGATGGAGGAGGTCGGGCGGCGGCTCCGGCGATTCGCCCATGGATCGGGACGAGGAGGCCACGGCCTCGGGCGCAGATGCAGGGGAGCACCGCTGCAGGACTGAGCGGGCAAGGCCGGAGATGGAGGAAGGAGAGGCCGGCGACGCTTGGCGGCGGGGTTGGCATGGTCGGAGGGGTCTCCGGCGCTGGGAGCAGCGACGGGGCATGAAGGACGAAGGGGATCGAGGGAGAGAATGACTCAGGCGCAGGCGCTCCTCTCCTGGCAGCGCTGGATGGAGGAACGAAGGAGGAGGAGGGGTTCGAGGGAGATGTACGGCTGGGCCTAGTGTTAAAGATGGGCCGGAGCGACTGGGCCTTAGGAGGCCGCGGATGGCTGCTGGGCTGCGCGCTGCTGGGCCACTTTGGTAGTGAGCTAGCTGATGGGCTCCCTTCTCCCACTCTCTTCTCTTCTTGATTCATTGAACAGAAAACAAATAAATAGGAGAAAAGGAAAAAGGGGGGGTTAGGGGAAGAAGTTGAACACGCGGATAATTTTCCGGGACTCACAAAAATGTGTATGATCATAGAAAATAGAAAAAGGTCATGATTGAAAGATTGAATTCAAATTCCTTTGAATTTAATTCAAAAGGTTTGAACTAGGACATGTTTTTCGAAGTGCCCAAAAATGTTGAGAATTTAGGTGGAGCTCCAAAAAATGACGAAAGGATATATGGCAAAGTTAGAGGTCAAGAGTTGTGATAACAAAGGCATTGGGATTTTGCAAGTGTGTTATGGTGAATTCCAAAAATGGAATATTTTATAATATCTCCCTAAATATCGGGAGGGTATGTTTTAAAGAGAAACCACCATGTGAGTTCCCTCAATTTAAACGGATCGAAGATCCATATGGTTTATTTAGCTGAGTTTTTAAAAATTAAATGACATGATGACATGATGCAATGATGAATGCAACAAACCAACAACTCACACGACAAAATTCGGACAACATGGAAGGCGTCTGAAGCTCCTGGCTTGGGGCGTCACACGCTGCTACCTCCGCGAATAAATAAAAATTCGCTTCTACCTCCATAGCATGGTTAATAATATATCCATGTCAATCACGACGTAGAAATATCATTCACTGATACAATAGGGTTGGATCTAAGGCTGGTGATTTTTTTTACTTTGTATCTTTCTCTTTTTTCTCATTTACTCATTTTACATAGGAGCACGTGTAGAGGATGGCTATTCCTTTCGATGGGACTTCTTCATGGGGTTTAAGACTAAGGCTGGTCATTGTGGGGAGTAACTTAGAGTAGTATCATGCTTTTGTTACTAGTCCATGTTACTACCTTCACCCGTGGTTTGCCTCTTTTTTAACATAACGCGTCAAGTCATAATTTGTTTGTTCACTAGTGGTAGACGATCCTCCATCAAGTGGACAACCAGTACACATGTCAAATTACCACGTGGGCTGCCTTTCGTATAGAAATGAGCTCCACCATGTACCCGCGCGGGTGTGGTTGGGAAAGAGACGGGAGTACGTGCGCTATGCGTGCACCTCTTCTCTTCGTGCACGTCCCCCACCTATGTGGGTGTGTGTGAGAGAGATACAAACCTAGACAGATTGTGTGTGCGTTTGTGAGTGTTTTTTGTTTGGGGGTGATTTCGTGAATGTATTTGTGGGAATATGTGTCGATGACATCTCAAACAAAAATTTGACACATGCAATGTGTGTGAAATAGAGGCCTATCTATATCATATATAGAGGGGGCGATCCTCAAGAAGAGAGGGAGTGGTGATAGATATCGATAGAGTCGAAGAGAGGATCAAGTGGGTGGGTGCGAGATCGATGAAGAGAGCCATCGAAATTGTGTGTGTGCAAGTCAAAGATATAGGGCGACTAACCTACCAGAATATCGGAGGGCACAGGGCAAGTTGTGTGTGGCAGGGAGACATTACTAGAGAGCTTGATGTATCGGTGTGTGGAGGGAGGAGGGGAGAGGCAGAGGCCTAAACTAGAGAGGTAGAACGACTCGTATATGTGTTGAGAAGGAGAGACACATCTATGTCTTGAGGGAGATCAGTCGACATCCATACATAACTGAAGGACGGGAAATAGGTTGGACAGAGAGAGAGAGAGAGAGAGAGAGAGGAGAGAGAGGGTGAGAGGGGTAGAGTGCTGGATGGGTGATGGAGTTGCTTCTCGAAGATGGTGGGAGAGGCCTACTAGACAAACTGAGGGTAGAACTACATTATTACCAATAAGAGTGGGGATGTGTTTCTGTGTGTGCCTGTGCGTGATAGATGTGTCGGGACGCATGCATGGATGATGAAGGGGAACCATGTCTTTGGTAAGCAAACCTAACTAGATCGGTAGATCAATTGTTGTTTGTCGGGGAAGGGAGAGATGTAACTAATGAGGTAGATCGATCGACGCGTGGGGAAAATGAGTTATAAGGACCTAGCTAGCTATATGTATAGCGGGAGATCGGTCGGTGTACATCCATTTGTTAGAGGCAAATAAGGCCCAGCGATACGGATAGACAGAGAGAATGGAGCTAGGAGGTGGTGCGAGATGCCAAGCTACTAGCTAGATAGGGGGAGGAGTGTGCGATTGTGAGATCAATGAAAAGAGGGGTGAGAGTTTACACGTGTGTGGGACCGTATGAGAGACACGAGGCATGGACACAGAAAGGAGGAGATGGAAGGTGTGTGTGTATGTTATAGGCAGACATCACTGGAGAGGTTTATCGATTGGTGCGTGTCGAAAAGGAGTTGCGGAGACTGTGGGAGAACAACCTAAAAAAGAATGTGCGCGATGGATGGAATGCTGAGGGAGGGGGAGGGCACGAGTGGAAGTTAGTGCTAGCTACAAAGGTTAGAGGATTGTGTGGGTGTAAGAGACTAACAAAGATGATAATTTGATATGAAAGTGGATTCATATATTTGAATAGGAGATCATAGTGTTATAAACATATGCATGCATGAATATAGCGGTGATATGCGTGCTGTGGTTTTGCACATGTTATACCATAACGTGATAATGCATGGCGTTTGCAACTCACAGCTAAATGTCGAACAATCTAAACCATACTATACACCGAACAATCTCACATTTTATTTGAATTTGTGATACGTGTGGTGTTTGCAGCTTACAACAAAATATCGAACAATCTAAACAATACTATATCGAACAATCTCACATTTTATTTGAATTTGTGGTAATGTGTGGCGTTTGCAACTCACATCTAAATACTTGTAGGAGTTGGGGGCGGGGCACCATACATTATGTGATAAACACATTATACATATGAGACATGGTTTCGATTATGCAGATCTAGCTAGAGCTTGAAATGTACTGTGATTTGAAATCAACATAAAGTGGATTAAAAAATCGAGTTCGAGTTCATATAGTACACATACTTCATATCTAACTCGACAGTAATCATGTGGTGTTCTGTGAAGATAATACACAAACGACGGTTTAACTTGACAATAATGATGATTGTAAATATTATTAAAATAGAGAAACAAATTCAAATGGTTTGACTTCACAACAATCATTATTGCAGATCTTATTCAAATAGAGAAACGAATTTAAATTTAGTTCATATTGAACCGGTAGTATATACCTTTGGAATGCACTAAAACGTTCATTTGATTAGCAGGCTGCATGCATTATACACATAGCGAAATATTTTAATTGAACATAACATGATTCAAAGTTTTGAATGGCATTTGTAGTGCGAATTGATTTGGTATAGTACACGGGACTAGACTCTTGTGTGGTGCGAATTGATTTCTTTTTGTTTTTTCGTCGATGAAAATGTGAATTGATTTGGTACCGTACACCTTAGGCTTGTCCGGAAATTTCAACCCGCGCCTTGTTACCCCGAAATATTTAAGATACTTCTTTGTCTCGTTGTGCTCCGAAAACTCCCTCCATCTCAACCCGCGCCTTGCTATCCCAAAATTACAACGTGCGCGAAAACTCCCACCTCCTGTGAAACCCCGACAAGCGAAATGCCTGTGATACCCCTGAACCGAAAGAACCACCTAGAACAAATCGGCGGGGGTACTTCCGTAACTTACCCCACATTTCGGACAAGTGGGTCCCTAAGCCATGGTTCCCCACTCCCATCCCATCACCCCACCCATTCGTAAACCGAGGCCGCGAAAACCCGCGAAGCCCCAGACCCTCCTCCGTCCGCCACTCAGCCGGAGCCTCTCCCCGACGACATCGTCCACATCAACACCTCAACGTCCCTCAGCCACCGTACATAATGAGGATCCGTCGTCGATCTCGTCTTCCCGCTGGTTCAGCCACCCCGTCCTCCACCTCCATGATGTGTTTCACGTTTCCCAGCTGAAGAAGTGCCATGCTGAGATGGCCGATATTCCTCTAAGAGATACAGCACCCTTGGAAGCAATTCGGTTGGAGAGTGATCTAACCTACAAGGAGAAACCCATCAAGATTCTTGAGTTGGCCAGCCGAGTTACACGCAACAAGGTTATCAAGATTTGCAAAGTTTAGTGGAGCCACCATACCGAGGATGAAGCCACCTGGGACAGAGAAGAATACCTACAGAAAGACCACCCGCACCTATTTTCTAGCTAACCCGAATCTCGATGGCGAGATTCATCTTAAGGGGGGTAGGTTTGTAACATCCCAATTTTAAAATCTTAAGCAACTCAAGGACCCCAAGGATAGAGTTGGGGATTTCATAAATTTTCATATTTGAACTTCCTCAAATTTGAAAAGAGGATCAATTTGTTTTTAATATTTTTCTCTACAATATTTAAAATAAAAGAGAGAAGATAATATGACTTCTTCAAAAAAAAGGAATATTGGAGAAGAAAATTTAAAATCAAATTTATATTTTATTTGGATTTTATTTGCTATTTTATTTGAATTTAGAAAAATATGCATTTTTGAAAACTGCATTTTAGGCGAGAAAAATGTTCACTTTGTTCTAAATAATAGGTTTAGATGGTGAAAATTGTTTCTGGTATTTTTAGAATTTTTTTATATTTTATTAGGATTTTCTTTGGGGGGATTTTTTTTTTAAAAAACTTTTCCCGTCGGACTGGGCCGTAGCCCAGCCGGGCAGGCCGGCCCACGAGTCGCGCCGCCTCCCGCTCCGACTCGGGACAGAGCCCCGAGCCTCGCCGCCGGCCGCCGTCGTGTCCAAGGCGGACACGCGCCACCGCCCCCTCCCGCAAGTCTCGCCCCCTGGCCCCTTTATAAGGCGCCGACCCTGCCGCCTCCTCCTCCCCACCTCGACCGGAGCCGCAGCCGCCGGTGCCGCGCCTGTCGCCCGCCGCCGTTGTTGCGTGCCGCCACCCGTGCCGCCGCCGCCGAAACCCCTGCCTCACCCGCGCCGGAGCCCCGCCTCACCGGACTCGCCGGATCCCGCCACCGTCGACCCGCCGATTTTTTTTAAGAACCGGTAAAGACCGCCGAACCAACGCCCCGGTTTTTTTGTTTTTTCCATTAGATCAGTTTTGTTTTTTAGGGTTTGCTAATTAGCAAACGTTCACTCGAACGTCACCGTTAGCGAACGTATTCGTTCGTTTTTACCTGATAGCGACTGTTCGTTCGTTAGATTTTTCTTTTTATTTTCGGCCAGGGACCTATCGACGATTATTTTTATCACAGATCAGTCCCTGATCTTCAAACCCTCGTAACTTTTTACTCGTTTGTCCAAATCCAGTGAAACCAACACCAAAATATTCGCCTTGTTCCCCTCTTACCAGATAACGAACTTGAACATGGTTTTGAAAATTCAAAAATCTGGTTGCAAGAAGATTTGAATTCGAACTTCTTTTGATCGTAGTTTGACTTTCGTAGCTCCGATTTGGTTGTTTCTTTTTTGCAAATCGAAGCTCTTAAGTTGAACTTTCAATTTGGATCTTTTTGTTTGAGTTTTACCCCTGCATCTTATGCTTGATTGCTTATGTACGCTATTGTTTGTGCACGATAGAGTTTCCAGAGTGTGAAGTGTGCTACTACGAGTCACTAGGGTTTTCAGATTGTTAGCAAGGCAAGTAACACTTTGATCATATCCCTTATTACCTAGTTTTTATGCATTAGTCTCAATGCTCAAACATTGCATGAGTAGGATTTGTTTAACATGTTGGTTTCGGGAAGTAGTTGTTGAGGTAGTACCTATTGCCCTTTTTTCAAACCTTGGGAGTTACTACGTTACCCTTATTATACTTTGCTATGTTATGCTCCTAGACATGGTTTGGTTTGAGTGATTCATGACAGTTGAGAGTATTATTATGAACTAAGGGTTTTACTTAAGGTGGCTACTTTAACACACATTTGGGTGGATTGGTTTGTGGGCACCTGGGGAAATCCAGTGCTGTCCAAAGGAGAATCCCGGGGTATCCGTGTGATTTTATCTATGGTTCGTGTAACGTCCCAAATTTTCAATTTGGAATGTTATACATAGATCATCATGCATATCATATTTTCCTGCATTTTTGTCGATCCTAGAAATTTCACGCAACTCAAGGACCCTCGGAGAGAGTTGGAGATTTCGTTATTTTCATATTTGAGTTCTTCTCAAATTTTGAAGAAAGGATCATTGGTTTTGCCGGAGTTTCGTTTGCTTCCTTTTGGATAGGGAAAAATGCGTGTTTTCAAAATTTTCATTCTAGGTCCCGAGAAAAGTTCATTTTGTTCGACTCAATTTTAGGAGTCGGGGAAAATTTACTTTAGAAGTTTTGGAGTTCGTTTAGGTTTCTTTTTCTGTGATTTTCTGCGCGCGAAACCGATTTAAAAAAATTCCCGCAGCGCCCCTGGGCCAAAGGCCCAGCAGGCCGGCCGGCCAGGCCGCGGCACTGCCCTAGCGCGCCGCACGCGGGAAGGAAGCTGCCGCCGCCGCCCAAGGAGTCCTAGTTGGACTCCGTTTGTTTTTTTAGGACTCCCTCTCCTTCTCTTATTTCTTGCCCCCTCCCCCAAGCAAACCCTCTCCCCTCACCTATATAAATACTCACCCCCCTCTAAACCCACATCAAACCAAGCCCCAAGCCCCAAGCCCCTAGCGCCGCCGCGCCGCCCTGCGTCACCGCCGCCGCCGCCCTAGTGCGCCGCCGCCGCCCTTGTGCATCGCCGCCGCCGCCCAACGCCGTCGTTCGCCGGAGCCCCTCGCCGGAGGTAGCCCCGCGCCGCATCTCTTCTATCCCCTCGGTTCGGTTTTTCTTCTAAACCGTTCCGATTGTTTTCTTCTCTTTCGATTCGTTTTCTTTCCGGTTCTTCTCTAAACCGTTCTGGTTTTCTAGATCGGTTTTTCGTTCGGTTTTCTTCTCTGAAACCCTAGATCGGATTCGTTTTCTTTTCCGATTTAGTTGCCTAGAGACCGTTTGCCGGACCGTTCGTCCTAACGAACGTGATCACCGGATTATTCCCGGTTAACGAACGTCCGTTCGTTTAACCGTTCTTCTTTTTCTTTTCATCGGATTTATTCCGCGATCGTGATCTCAGATCTGATCTTCGTTCTAGTTTATCTTCTCACTCGTTTATCAGAATCAGGTGATTCAAGCGCCTGGTGTTTCGTTTAAAAACCGCCGTTCCGACTAATCAACTTAAACAAGTTTTTGCTACGGTAAAATTTGACCTAGTTTCAACTTGCTAGAACCAAGTTGTTTTCTGCCGTTTGTTTTCGGTTTCTTTGTTCAGTTCTTTCTCTCTTTGCAACCGGAGTTCTTAAGTTGAACTATCTGGTTCGATCTCTTGTTCGAGTTTTACCTGTGCATTAGATGAGTACTTATTGTATGCTTGTTGTTTGTCTGCGATAGATTACCCGGATTGCGCCGCCTGTTACTTCGAATCTCTAGGACTCGCGGATCATCAGCAAGGCAAGTAACACTTTGATCATACCTTTTCTACAACCCAGTTTTATTGCATTAGATCCATCATCACACATTGCATGATTAGGATCTAATTAAATTTTGGGATGGGAAGTAGATGAGGTAGTACCTATTACCTGTTTATTATGAAACCTTTGGGAGTTACTTCTATGTTTTCTTATTATGCCATGCTATGCTAGTAGACGTGGATTGGGTGAGTGATATCCATGACAGATGTGAGATTGATAATTTTAATGGTTTATCTAAGGTGGCAACTTAAACACACATCTGGGTGGACTGAGGCACCTGATGTCTATCAGGACTTTCCTGTTTTATTTTGGACCGCCACCCAGGCTCAAAGGGATCATAAGATCTTTCATGCTAAATACTTACGTGTGCAGCCACAAGCCAATATGGGCTCTGGCATAGTTGACTAAGCCGTGCGAACTCTTACAGGGTAGACTAGCAGATGTAGGGGAAAGTAGGTGTACCGGTCTATCCATCGTAAGGTGCTAGCGCTTCTGAAAGACTGTGTCTCGGTCATCCGTTTCTCAAACACCGGTAGTGCGAGAAATCCAATGGAGGCGATCGAGTCTTGTGGGGAAAAGTGCGCAAACCTCTGCAGAGTGTAATAAACTAATCATGATTAGCCGTGTCCCCAGTTATGGACATCTTGAGTATCTAGTACTTGAATATCATGTGAATCTCAACATGTTACTTCTAAATTAATATTGTTGGGTTATTGATGACTACTTTTAATTGGGATTGAGAATGCTGTCAACCATTCTCAATGTCTAACAACCACCATGATAGTTAAATAAATTTATTCCTTTGCAGTAGGGAAAACTGGCTTTACGCAAAATAGTAACCATAGAGCTTTCCACCAGCCAAATATGCATATAGTATAGCTATTTTATTCCATTACTCTCTATGTGTTACCTTGCCAGCATATTCCATGTGCTAACCCGTTTCGGGCTGCAACGTTAATGTTGCAAACTTTTCAGACGACGATTAAGGTGCTTTTAGGTCGTGGTTCTATACTCAGTGATGCCGTTGGAGTTGATGGACCCATTTATCTTCCATGTCTTCCGCTGTTATTGAGATTAGATGGCCTTAAGCCATATTTATTGTAATAAGGTCTCTTTGAGACACCGATGTAATAAGTGTGTGATTGCTACTCTGCTATAAATCCTTCAAAGTACTGTGTGGTGTCAGCATTACTGATCCAGGGATGACACCGGAGCACAGTAGACTTGATCCATTCGGGTTGGGTCGCTACAGAGATGGTATCAGAGCACACGCTGACTGTAGGACACGACCACTAAGTTAAAGCCATAGATCAATATTCTCTCCTCATTTTCTAACTCCTCATCTTTTCTACTCTTTTAGGATGAATGACGCGAAGATTAAGTACGCTCAACCGGATGAAGGCACACCTTTTGGATTTCACTTGAAGGAAGTCACCAAGTACCTAAACATTGGATTACCAAGCTTCACGGGAACCTTCAACGCCACTCTGCCTGAAGAGGAGCGCTGGAAGATTCAAGCTCACGTTCCGGGAAGGACATTCGCGCCAATCACGAAGCCCATAGATAGTGTTTTCAATGCACCAACTTGGAGTTTAGGAAGGAGCATGGAAGCCCATATCACCATAGGACGCATTGGAGAAGTTTATCAAGAAGACCTCAAGGACACTATCTACCAGATTTGCGGACGCCGAGATGAACAATGGGAGTTAGTCACCACCAAGAAGGATAGATCCATTGCAGCTTTTATCCAGGAGTTAAACCGGCATATTCGACGCCACGAGAACCAGATGTGCAATGATATGATAGAGTTGAAGAATGCGAAGGCTAGGATCATCGAGCTAGAAGGAGAACTGAAGGCTACACGCAAGGACTACATGGACGAGATCGTAGCTCTAGCAAGACACAACGTCGATCTTAAGCAGGAGATTGAAGAACTCAAGAGGGAGTTAGCATCCAGGAAGGAAGACATGTACGTCGCATGTCCGGACAACTACATCATCATCGACGACACCGATTCGGATCCATGTGAACCCGACTTTGAAGACGAAGCTGGAGCGGACATCATGGAGTCTTCCACCGGTTCAAATTTCTAGATGACCACCAAATATTAGTAGTATTTTCCCCCATGTATACACTATAGTTTGAGCACTTTTGCGATAGCTAGATCGATTGTAAGCCCTTGTTTGGTTGAATGAAGTGATTTTGTGTGAATTTGCTCATGTGCATTGGGGTAGTGTTTTCTCTTTAGACCTCATTCTATTCTTATATCTCTTCTTTTCTAAAACCCTCAGATGCCTCCGAGACGTGACAATGGATTTCCACGGGAGCTCACTCAGTTGATCCAGCAACAGAATCAATTGATGTAGATGTTAGTTCAGAACCAGCAGAACAACAACAACAAAAACAACAACCCACCCCCACCACCACCACCTGTTGACCACTTAGCCTGTTTTCTTAGGCTGAATCCGCCGGTGTTTTCCAGTAGCATCGAGCCGATAGTAGCAGACGATTGGCTCCGCAAGATAGGAAGGGAGTTGACCACTGCAGGATGCACAGATGGTGAGAAAGTGAAGTTGGCCACACACCAGTTAGAAGGACCCGCGACAGCATGGTGGGAGAATTTCACAGCCACTTTCCCAGTTGACACTGTCACATGGGATCAGTTTCAGCAAGCTTTCCGCACTGCACATGTTTCAGCATGATCTATGGCCATGAAGAAGCGTGAGTTTCACAACTTATGCCAAGGAGGAAGGACAGTTGGCCAGTACGTTGACGACTTCAGCAAGTTAGCACGTTAAGCCCCAGATGATGTTGCTACGGATGCAACCAAACAGGAGAAGTTTCTGGAAGGATTGAATGATGAGTTAAGCATGCAGTTGATGTTAGCAAGTTTCAGAAACTACCAGGAGTTGGTAGATCATGCCATCATGATTGAAGGGAAGCAACAACAGATTGAGAACCGCAAGAGGAAGTATGGACAGGGGAAGTATAACTCTGGAGCACAGTAGAAGCCCCGTTTTACCCCTAAATCGGGATTTCAGTTTCAGCATACCCATGGAGGAGGTAGTTCGCACAACCATAACAGCCACAAGAATGGTAATGGGAATGGAGGAAGCAACGGCCAGAACCGGACCACCCCATCAACCCCAACCAAGAGAGATCTGAGTCAAGTCACCTGTTTCAAGTGTTCCAAGACCGGACATTATGCCAATGAATGTCCTGAAGGCCAGAATGGAAATGGCAATGGGAGCTCAGGGAAGAAGCCGAACCCTTTCAATAGGGGACAGGTGAACCACGTTAACATGGAGGAAGTTGAAGATCAGCCTGATGCTGTAATCGGCAAGTTTTTGGTTAAGTCATTTACCGCACTCGTTCTTTTCGATACTGGTGCATCACATTCATACATATCAAGGGGATTTGTGGAAAAATATAGCCTGCCAACTAGGATTCTTAAAACACCTATGCTAGTAAGCTCGCCAGGAGCAGAATACATGGCCAGTCAAGGATGTTTTCAAGTGCCATTAAGTATAGGAAGGCATGTTTTCCCAACGGATTTGATTATTCTGGAATCCCACGGTCTGGATGTAATTCTCGGTATGGATTGGCTGTCGATGTATGGAGGAAACATCGATTGTGCTAGTAAGTCAATTTTGCTTACAACGCCGGAAGGAAGAAGGATCAAGTATGTATCCCGGCATGTGCCAAATAGGACACAAGTAAATTGCCTAACAGGAGTTGTGCAGGAGGAAGTACCAGTGGTAAAGGATTTTCCTGAAGAATTGCCAGGCATGCCACCGGATAGGGACATTGAGTTTTTGATTGAGTTGTTGCCAGGAACAGGCCCAATATCAAAGAGACCGTACAGGATGCCAGCAAAGTATTTGGTAGAAATTAAGAATTAGATTAAGGAGTTATTGGAGAAAGGTTACATACGCCCAAGTTCATCGCCTTGGGGATCACCCGTACTTCTAGTGGAGAAGAAGGATGGATCATTACGGATGGTTGTTGATTACCGTGGATTGAATGAAGTAACCATCAAGAACAAGTACCCACTGCCAATGATTAATGATCTATTTGATCGTTTGCAAGGAGCTAAAGTGTTTTCCAAGATCGATTTGCGATCAGGGTACCACCAGTTGAAGATTCGAGAGCAGGACATACCTAAGACATCATTCACCACAAGATATGGACTGTATGAGTATACCGTTATGTCATTTGGATTGACTAACGCGCCTGCCTATTTTATGAACCTGATGAACAAAGTGTTTATGGAGTTTTTGGATAAGTTCGTCGTAGTGTTCATTGATGATATCCTGGTTTATTCGAAGAATGAAGCAGAGCATAAGGAACATTTGCGTTTGGTTTTGGAGAAACTAAGGGAACATCAGTTATATGCCAAATTTAGCAAATTTGAATTTTGGTTGAAGGAAGTAGGATTCCTCGGACACGTTATATCCGCAGAAGGGATAGCAGTTGACCCCACAAAGGTTGAGGCAGTAACCGAATGGGAAGCACCAACGACAGTTGGAGAGATCCGGAGTTTTCTTGGACTCGCAGGATACTACCGGAGATTCATTGAGAACTTTTCAAAGATTGCAAAACCTATGACGGAGTTGTTGAAGAAGGATACCAAGTTCAATTTTACTGAGGAGTGTGAGGCTAGTTTCCAGGAGTTGAAGAAACGATTGGTTACCTCACCAGTGTTGATTTTGCCAGATCAGACCAAGGATTATGAGGTGTATTGTGACGCTTCACGTCGAGGACTTGGAGCAGTGCTTATGTAGGAAGGAAGAGTTGTTTCGTATGCTTCACGACAACTGAAGCCTCATGAGTTGAACTACGCCACGCGTGATTTGGAGTTAGCAGCCGTAGTGCATGCATTGAAGACATGGAGACATTTTCTCATTGGAAATCATTGTGAGGTGTACACGGATCACAAGAGTTTGAAGTACATTTTCATGCAGAAGGAGTTGAACCTCAGGCAAAGGAGATGGTTGGAGCTCATCAAGGATTATGACATAAGATTGCATTACCATCCCGGTAAAGCTAATGTAGTAGCTGGCGCATTGAGCCGTAAGAGCCATGTCAATACGTTAATGACGGGAGAAATACCCAAGGAGTTAGCAGAAAACCTTCGTGAACTAAGTTTAGAAATAGTTCCGAAAGGCTATGTAGCAGCATTGGAGATTCAGTCAACATTGATGGATAAAATCAGAGAAGCTCAGAAATCTGACAAGGAGATTGCTTCTATAAAGGAGAAACTAAGCAAAGGAAAAGCAAAGGGATTTCGTGAGGATGAGCACGATACCCTATGGTTTGAGGACCGTGTTTACGTGCCAAATGACCCGGAGATCAGGAAGTTGATTCTACAAGAGGCACATGATTCACCATATTTGATTCACCCAGGAAATACCAAGATGTATTTGGATTTGAAGGAGACATTCTGGTGGACCGGAATGAAGAAGGATATTGCAGCATATGTAGCAGTTTGTGACGTATGTCATAGAGTGAAGGCAGAACATCAGAAGCCAGCCGGATTGTTGCAACCATTGCCGATACCCGAATGGAAGTGGGATAAGATAGGCATGGATTTTATCATAGGACTACCCAGGACGAAGGCAGGATATGACTCGATATGGGTAGTAGTTGATCATTTGACGAAGGTAGCACATTTCATTCCAGTCAAGACCACTTACACCAGTGCTAAGTTGGCAAAGATATACATGACTAGGATCATTTGTTTGCATGGAGTTCCAAGGAGTATTGTATCAGACAGAGGAACCCAATTTACCTCAAAGTTTTGGAATCAGTTGCATGAAACTTTGGGAATCAGGCTAGAGTTCAGCACCGCTTTTCATCCGCAGACAGATGGACAGACTGAGAGAGTCAATGAGATTTTGGAAGATATGCTGAGAGCTTGTGCACTAGGTTATGGATCTAGTTGGGACGATAACTTGCCGTATGCGGAGTTTTCTTATAACAACAGTTACCAAACCAGTCTGAAGATGGCACCTTTCGAAGCTTTATACGGAAGGAGGTGCAGGACACCGTTGTCATGGGACAAAGTTAGAGACCGTCAGTTGTTTGGACCTGATTTGATTAAAGAGTCTGAACAGAAGGTGAAGTTGATTCGCGATAGGCTCAAGGTAGCCCAGTCCAGGCAGAAGAGCTACGCAGATTCTAAACGCAAGGATACAGTTTACGAAACCGGAGACAGGGTGTATCTTCGAGTATCCCCACTTCGAGGAGTTAAGCGCTTTGGAGTTAAGGGAAAATTAGCACCGCGTTTCGTTGGACCGTATAAGATCTTGCAACGTATGGGAGAAGTCGCTTATAAGTTGGAATTACCAGAGGGACTGTCAGGAGTTCATGACATATTCCATGTTTCTTAGCTGAAGAAATGTCACGCCGAGATGACAGAGGTATCGTTAAGAGATACAGTGCCGCTTGAAGCAATTCAGTTGAAGGACGACCTAACGTATGAGGAGAAACCAGTCAAGATTCTCGAGTTTGCCAGCAGAGTTACCCGCAGCAAGGTTATCAAGTTTTGCAAAGTTCAGTGGAACCACCACTCAGAGGATGAAGCCACCTGGGAGAGAGAAGAAGATTTGCTCAAGGACCACCCTCACCTATTTTCTAGCCAACCCGAATCTCGAGGGCGAGATTCACCTTAAGGGGGGTAGGTTTGTAACATCCCAAATTTTCAATTTGGAATGTTATACATAGATCATCATGCATATCATATTTTCTTGCATTTTGTCGATCCTAGAAATTTCACGCAACTCAAGGACCCTCGGAGAGAATTGGAGATTTCGTTATTTTCATATTTGAGTTCTTCTCAAATTTTGAAGAAAGGATCATTGGTTTTGCCGGAGTTTCGTTTGCTTCCTTTTGGATAGGGAAAATGCGTGTTTTCAAAATTTGCATTATAGGTCCCGAGAAAAGTTCATTTTGTTCGACTCAATTTTAGGAGTCGGGGAAAATTTACTTTAGAATTTTTGGAGTTCGTTTAGGTTTCTTTTTCTGTGTTTTTCTACGCGCGAAACCGATTTAAAAAAAATTCCCGCAGCGCCCCTGGGCCAAAGGCCCAGCAGGCCGGCCGGCCAGGCCGCCGCGCCGCCCTAGCGCGCCGCACGCAGGCAGGAAGCCGCCGCCGCCGCCCTAGGAGTCCTAGTTGGACTCCGTTTTTTTAGGACTCCCTCTCCTTCTCTTATTTCTTGCCCCCTCCCCAAAGCAAACCCTCTCCCCTCACATATATAAATACTCACCCCCCCCTCTAAACCCACATCAAACCAAGCCCCAAGCCCCAAACCCCTAGCGCCGCCGCGCCACCCTGCGTCACCGCCGCCGCCCTAGTGCGCCACCGCCGCCCTTGTGCATCGCAGCCGCCGCCCAACGCCGCCGTTCACCGGAGCCCCTCGCCGGAGGTAGCCCCACGCCGCATCTCTTCTATCCCCTCGGTTCGGTTTTTCTTCTAAACCATTCCGATTCTTTTCTTCTCTTCTGATTCGTTTTCTTTCCGGTTCTTCTCTAAACCGTTCCGGTTTTCTAGATCGGTTTTTCGTTCGGTTTTCTTCTCTGAAACCCTAGATCGGATTCGTTTTCTTTTCCGATTTAGTTGCCTAGAGACCATTCGCCGGACCGTTCATCCTAACGAACGTGATCACCGGATTATTCCCGGTTAACGAATGTCCGTTCGTTTAACCGTTCTTCTTTTTCTTTTTGTTGGATTTATTCCGCGATCGCGATCTCAGATCTGATCTTCGTTCTAGTTTATCTTCTCGCTCGTTTATCGGAATCAGGTGATTCAAGCGCCTGGTGTTTCGTTTCGAAACTGCCGTTCCGACTAATCAACTTAAACAAGTTTTTGCTACGGTAAAATTTGACCTAGTTTCAACTTGCTAGAACCAAGTTGTTTTCCGCCGTTTGTTTTTGGTTTCTTTGTTTGGTTCTTTCTCTCTTTGCAACCGGAGTTCTTAAGTTGAACTATCTGGTTCGATCTCTTGTTCGAGTTTTACCTGTGCATTAGATGAGTACTTATTGTATGCTTGTTGTTTGTCTGCGATAGATTACCCGGATTGCGCCGCCTGTTACTTCGAATCTCTAGGACTCGCGGATCGTCAGCAAGGCAAGTAACACTTTGATCACACCTTTTCTACAACCCAGTTTTATTGCATTAGATCCGTCCTCACACATTGCATGATTAGGATCTAATTAAATTGTGGGATGGGAAGTAGATGAGGTAGTACCCATTACCCGTTTATTATGAAACCTTTGGGAGTTACTTCTATGTTTGCTTATTATGCCATGATATGCTAGTAGACGTGGATTGGGTGAGTGATATCCATGACAGATGTGAGATTGATAATTTTAATGGTTTATCTAAGGTGGCAACTTAAACACACATCTGGGTGGATTGAGGCACCTGATGTCTATCAGGACTTGCCTGTTTTATTTTAGACCGCCACCCAGGCTCAAAGGGATCATAAGATCTTTCATGCTAAATACTTACGTGTGCAGCCACAAGCCAATATGGGCTCTGGCATAGTTGACTAAGTCATGCGAACTCTTACAGGGTAGACTAGTAGATGTAGGGGAAAGTAGGTGTACCGGTCTATCCATCGTAAGGTGCTAGCGCTTCTGAAAGACTGTGTCTCGGTCATCCGTTTCTCAAACACCGGTAGTGCGAGAAATCCAATGGAGGTGATCGAGTCTTGTGGGGAAAAGTGCGCAAACCTCTGCAGAGTGTAATAAACTAATCATGATTAGCCGTGTCCCCGGTTATGGACATCTTGAGTATCTAGTACTTGAATATCATGTGAATCTCAACATGTTACTTCTAAATTAATATTGTTGGGTTATTGATGACTACTTTTAATTGGGATTGAGAATGCTGTCAACCATTCTCAATGTTTAACAACCACCATGATAGTTAAATAAATTTATTCCTTTGCAGTAGGGAAAAATTGACTTTACGCAAAACAGTAACCATAGAGCTTTCCACCAGCCAAATATGCATATAGTATAGCTATTTCATTCCATTACTCTCTATGTGTTACCTTGCCAGCATATTCCATGTGCTGACCCGTTTCGGGCTGCAACGTTAATGTTGCAGACTTTTCAGACGATGATTAAGGTGCTTTTAGGTCGTGGCTCTATACTCAGTGATGCCGTTGGAGTTGATGGACCCATTTATCTTCCAAGTCTTCCGCTGTTATCGAGATTAGATGGCCTTAAGCCATATTTATTGTAATAAGGTCTCTTTGAGACACCGATGTAATAAGTGTGTGATTGCTACTCTGCTATAAATCCTTCGAAGTACTGTGTGGTGTCAGCATTACTGATCCAGGGATGACACCGGAGCACAGTAGACTTGATCCACTGGGGTCGGGTCGCTACAGTTCGCCACCCGGGCTCAAAGGGATCATTATGTTATTCATGCTGGAAACTTCCGTGTGCAGCCACAAGCCATTATGAACTCTGGCATAGTTGAGTAATTTGTGGGAATCCTTTCCATGATGGGCTAGTGGATGTAGGGGATTGTAGGTTTACCGGCCTATCTATTGGTTAAGGGGACCTCTTCGGAAAGACTGTGTCTCGGTCATCCGTGTCTCAAACAATAAGCTCGTTTTCTTGGGTTTTATTGTTTCCTCTAAGGCTATTCATGTTGATGATTCCAAGATCAATGCTATTAAAACTTGTCCGCAACCAACCAACTTGCATCAAGTGCGTTGTTTTCTTGGCCTTGCGGGTTTCAATCATCGCTTTGTGAAAGATTTTAGCACCATTGCTTCACCTTTGCATGCTTAGAGCAAGAAAAATGTGCCTTTTGTTTGGGGACCATCCCAAGATACCACTTTCAATGAGCTTAAGAATTTTCTTACACATGCTCTCGTGCTTGCATTACCCAACTTTGACAAACCCTTTGAGATTCATTGTGATGCTAGTGGTAATGGCATAGAAGGTGTGTTAACGCAAGAGAAGCGCCCCATAGCTTACTTTAGTGAGAAACTTTCTGGAGCGCAACTCAATTACCCGATCTATGACAAAGAGCTATATGCCTTAGTGCGAGTTTTCATGAATGGGAACACTATCTTCGCCCTGATGAATTCATCATTCATACCGATCATGAAACGCTCAAGTACCTTAAGGGTCAAACCAAGTTCAACAAGCGTCATGATAAATGGAGTGAATTTATTGAGTCTTTTCCTTATATCATCAAGTACATTAAAGGTAAGGGAAATATTGTGGCGGATGCCCTTTCCCGCATATGCATGCTTGTTACTCAATGTGAATTGGATGTCTTTGGCTTTGAGAACATAAAATACTTGTATGAGCATGATCCTACTTTTTCTACTCCTTATGCCAAATGCTTGATGCATACCTCTTGGGAACGCTATTACATCAAAGATGGATCTCTTATGAGAGCTAACAAGCTTTGCATCCCCGAGTCTCCTCTTCGTTTGTTGCTTTTGTAGGAATCTCATGGAGGAGGATTAATAGGACATTTTGGATGCGACAAGACTTTCGCCATGCTCTCCAAGAACTACTATTGGCCCAAGATGTTTCATGACGTCAACCGCTTCACCAACCGATGCTCTACATGTCGCAAAGCTAAGTCTAAAGCTCAATCCCATGGCCTTTACATGCCTCTCCCAATTCCATATCAACCATGGTAAGACATTAGCATGGATTTCGTACTTGGATTTCCTAGGACTAGAAATGGAAAGGATTCGGTATTTGTCGTTGTGGACCGTTTCTCTAAGATGGCACATTTCATTCCTTGCAACAAGATAGACGATGCTTCACATGTTGCCAATCTATTTTATAGGGAAATATTGCATCGACATGGAGTGCCAAAGACGATCGTCTCGGACCGTGACATCAAGTTCCTAAGCTACTTTTGGAAGACCCTATGCGCCAAGCTCGGAATCAAGCTACTCTTCTCCACGGTGTATCATCCGCAAACCGACGGCCAAACGGAGGTGACCAACCCCACACTCTCCGCTCTACTTCGCATACTCATCAAGAAGAACATCAAGGAGTGGGAGGAGTGTCTAACTATCACCGAGTTCGCCTACAACCGAGCAAGACACTCAACAACCGACAAGCCCCCGTTCGAGGTGGTCTATGGATTCACCCCTTGTCCCCATTGGACATTCTCCCTCTACCACTACAAGAGCGCATCAATTTGGACGCAAGTGCACGCGTGAACCATCTCAAGAAGGTGCATGAAGATACAAGGCACACCATCGAGCGCCAAGTACAACGACTTGCGACCAAGCTCAACATCAACAAGCAACCCATGGTATTCGACATTGGTGATCTTGTGTGGCTACACCTTCGCAAAGACCGCTTCCCCACCGAACGCAGGTCCAAGCTTCTATCTCGAGCGGATGGACCCTTCAAGGTTCTCGCGTGCTACAATAACAACGCTTAGAAGATTGACCTCCCACGCGACAAGTACAATGTGAGCGACATCTTCAATGTCAAGGACCTTTCGCCCTACCATGGTGATGAAGAATTTGATCCGAGGTCGGATCTTCCGCAAGGGAGGGGAGATGATTCAGAGCATCCCAAGGTCATCCCCATGGACCTACCATCGTCTCACCAAGTGCCTAGCGGACCCATAGCACAAACACATGCAAGAGCTCTCGAAACCGAGGTGACATCTCTCCTCTCACAAGTTCACTTCGATGCACATGAGACATGGCTACTACCTCAAACGGAGATATTATGCATACTCAGGTGTCAAGGAGTTAGCCATGAAGAAGCTAAGGAACAAGGAGAATCAGAAGAGGAAGATGGACGTGAAGAAGAGATGCGGAAGAAGCTACAGGCTCCGGACAACCGACCAGGGATGGACGTCCGACGATCTCCAGGCTCCGGACGTCCGACCCAGCCCGAACATCCGACACACCCACACCCGAGCAAAAACTACAGATTTCCGAAGCCACCCGGACGACCGGCGCCCAGACAACCGACCCCGACCGGACGTCCGACCGAAGACCACCAGAGTCGAATCTACGGACGGCCGACAGACACCGGACATCCGGGCCCTCGCGAGCCTCCGGACGACCGGTGACTCCCGGACGTCCAACGCTCGTGTGCTATTACGTGTTGGGCCGCAGCCCATGTACCCCTTCGGCCCTCTTTTGCACTAAGCTTATAAATAGACCTCCTATTCCTTCTAGCTAGGGTTAGCATTGGTTTAGCTCATATTGGAGATAGAGCATTGCTTATCCACATTGTATCTACTCCACGAGAGAGACCGCGGCCCCTCTTCGGAGAAGATCCCTTTGGATTCAAGACCTCCTAGCGGAGAAGAACATCAAGACCTCCTCACGGAGAAGACCGGCTACCTTTGTATCGTCCTTAGTTGTCCGTGGAGCATGTGATCTCTTATGTAGTCGAGGATCTAGCATATGTGTGACTATTTCTTGTTGGTTTAGTGATTCTCTCGTGTTTCCCCTCGTGTTTTCCCCTCGTGTTCTTCGTGCTCTTCGCGGGATCCGCTCCTTTAGTGAAAGATCGGCCGATTAGGGTTCCACCCTACATCATCCAGGCTCGATCTCCTCCTGGGATGAGATGCGTGACCGCTTTGTCGCCAACTTCCAGGGCAATCGCGACCTCTCTCCGGCCGCGGGTGACCTGCGCCGCATCAAGCAATAGCCGGGAGAGACCCTACAGAAGTACATCCAGTGCTTCAACATCGTGCGTCTCAAGATCCCCAAGGTGATGGATGAGGCCATCATCTCAGCATTTTCTGATGGCGTCCGCGACATCAAGATGAAGGAGGAGCTCGCCATCCACAAGGAGCTATGCACAACTCTGGAGCTGTTCAACATAGTGACCAAGTGCGGGAGGGCTGAGGAGGGGCGTCTCTCCCTCCTCAAGCTCCCTGCTGCTGGTCCAGAGGAGAAGAAGCTCAAGATCAAGGACGTGAAGCGCAAGGGAGTGACCATACTCGCGGTAGAGCCAGACACAAAGCACGGCCGGGATCACCCTGAGTCATCCAAGGGCGGCCGTCCGTTCTGCACCTTCCACAACATGCGCAGCCACAACACCAACGATTGTCAAGAGCTCAGGGCCATTCGAGATGGACGCTTCGGTCGATGCCCCGAGCTTAATGACCGGGGCTAAGGTCGAGGAGGAGGACGAGGTGGAGGACGCTAGGATGACCGCGGCCCCCGCCAGGAGTGGCGCGACCAGCCTTGTGAGGACCATCCTCAGGGCAATCCTGGTCTCCCTCCGCTGCCACCACCACCAAGAAGGAATGACGACCACCATCAAGATGAGGGGGCTGGGGGCTTCCAGGAGCCGCGCGCCATCGCTTGCATCTTGGGTGGTGCTCAGGCCCCGGCTTCCCTGCTCATATTCAAGCAGTTCTCTCACGAGGTGAATGTAGCCCTCCCCATGCTCGAGGCCACGAGCCCACTCAGATGATCCAAGTACGCCATCACCTTCAGCTCGGCGGACCAGCTCAAATGCGCGGCGACCGCTGATGTCCTCCCAATGCTCTGCTCACCCGTCATCAGCAATGTCCAAGTCAGCAAGACCCTCATCAACGGCGGCGCGGGGCTCAGTGTCCTGTTCATCGAGACGTTCGACAAACTTCAAGTGCCCTACGATCAGCTACAGCCTACTAAGCCCTTTTCAGGAGTGACCGACGGCTCCACCACCCCGATAGGGCAAGTTCATCTCCCTGTCACATTCGGTCAGTGCGACAACTACCACACCAAGCTCGTCAACTTCGACGTCGCCCACATCCGTCTGCCGTACAATGCCATCCTCGGGTACCCAGCGTTAGCCAAATTCATGGCAGTGACCCACCATGGCTACAACGTCCTCAAGATGCCGGGAAGCGGCAGAATCATCACAGTCCCCTGCGAAGAAAGAGATGCGGTGTGCTCCCTCGAGCGCGCCTTCCAAGCTGCAGCAGTCGAAGACCCTGACTGCGAGGGTGCGCAGTACCCTCCTGAGGCCATCCCCAAGAAGAACAAGCAGCTACTCAGCATAGGGCCTCAGGGAAGCGGTGCCTCCAGCGGTGCCACCTTAGGATTGGCGCCCGCACCTGGGGCCCCTCCCTCCCTCGCATAGGAAGGCACGCCCGGCGCTCTCCTCGGGCGGGGCTCCGGGCTCTCTTCTGGAGGGCCTTAGACCTGGCCAACATCATAAGGGAGGCGCTCGGGCACCACGTGGAGGCGTCCTTCGCGGCACGTTTTCCTCAGGAGGGCACCAGCGAGGAGCGCCCGACGCTCAGGAGTTCATCACCAAGGCCACCCAGGAGCTTCAGGAAGCAAGGGTGATGCGCGGCAACCGCCGCCCACCTGGTGTAGCTCCCCACCCGGGCGAGGGTGGCGAGCTGCGCATCTGCATTGACATCCCAGGGCTCAATAGGGTCGCCTCTCAGGAGCACTTCTAGCCTTCGCATGCTGGCCGGTGTGAGGGTCCACCTCACAGCTACATTCGCATGCCGTTCGGCCTGCCGAACGTAGCAGCCACCTTCCAGCACAATCTACAGAGCATCCTGGCAACCCAGGAGGCCAGGCATCACGCGGCCCTGGCAGAGATGGAGACGGTCCTCAGGGTCTCGAAGGCTCATGAGGAGCGACTTCTTCAGCGCATGCCTTCAGCTACCCCAACGCTCCTTCGACAACCAAACCAGGTGACATTTTCCAAGTTCATTCAGCTGGGACCGCGCCTCGGGCTGCATCATTCCCAGGTCGCGTGGACCTGTCCCCGCGGCGTGCTTCCTTTTTACGCCTTTAAGCTTACTTTACTGGGGGCACCCCACGGGCTGCATCATCCCCAGGCCGCTTGGGTCCATCCCAGCGGCATGTATCATTCTCGCATCATCTAAGCTATTTGGTTCCCATGCATAAGTTATTTATAGTCATTACCTGCTTGATTGCCACCCATCACGGTAGCCACGCGCCGATCGTCTTTCTTCATGATCCTTCGCATAAGAAGGCTGGGCATGGCGTCTGTGCTCGGGTCCGTCCCTGCAGCAACGATAAATCCAACAGCTGAGCTCTGTCTGGCGGGCCGGTCCCATTCACGTCACCTCCAGGGGTCGTTGGTGCTTGGCCTTCTCATGCGATAACCTCAGGAGATTCGTTTGGCGCAGCTTGCCTAACCATCTCGCAGGACCACCGCAGTCAACAAGAACCAAGAGCAGGCGCAACCCGCCTTGAGGTAGGGCCTCATGAGTCCCGCGATGCCTCATGAGTGCCCAGACACACCTCATCTAGCCCTGTCGTGCAAGCCACGTATCATGGCGGGGCTATACACACCCCAGGGGCTCCACTCAAAGGGAGCCCTCACCCACGCACAAGTGGAAGCACCATGCTCCGCGCTAGCAGTCGACACTACCGAGGAGCGGCTATGCCCGTGCAAGTGCGGAAGCGCTATGCTCCGCGCTGGTGATGAACAACTGAGGGTGGCCTCATGGTCGTATCAACCTCAGGGAGGCCCCGAGCTCAGTGTCTGGCCTCATCGCAACACCTCCCCTCGGGAGAGTCGCACGAGGGGTTGGGCACGGGGGCTGCACTCGAGTCACACCCCAGCGTATGCCACCCTGCCAGGTTCCTCAGACCTGGTCGTCGCAGAGCCAAGGTATGAAGGTCGTTTGAATGTCAAGGGGGACTCTTGAGCATCGTGACTCAGGAGCCTAACTGGCCATGTAGCCCCTCACTTCTTGGTCCGTCCTGGTGATCCGGACGGTCCAATGGCGGCTGAGGTATGCGTGGGGACGGGCCCTACCGACGTAGAACGCTAGGCCTACTCCCGCATCTCCTTTCTATAAGCTGTTTGCGCGTCAAGGGGGACTCCTGAGCATCACGACTCAGGAGCCTAACTGGCCACGTAGCCCCTCACTCCTTGGTCCGTCCTGGTGATCCAGATGGTCCAATGGCGGCTGAGGTATGCGCGGGGTCAGGCCCTGCCGACATAGAACGTAAAGCAAATAGGAAGAAAATCGCAAAATCTCAAGCAAATATTACAAGACATATTGTTCTTCCGATACCAAACGCAAGTTTAAACGCCTCCACGAGGCATGGTGCATATCGCAGGAGCTAAGCAGGAAAGGAGCCGCCAGCAGGTCATCTCGTCATCCCTGGTCGCCACCGTCACCCGCAAGGGATGCTTCTCCCATAGCGGTGTTGCCTCACCTGCACCACCCACTGGAGTTGCAGGATTAGCAGCACTGCCATTTGAGGGCGCGGGATCGAAGGCGCGGAACCTCTTCAGTAGGGCCTCCACCTGACCCTTCACGGCTTCGGCAGCAGCTGCGCAGTGCTTGGTGTCCACAGGCTCTATCAGCTCGTCGAGGTGGGCGGTAGGATCGCGAAGATGGAGGTGGCTAAAGACGCGCGTTAGTGCGGGTGAGGAAAGGACGTGGTCTTCTGCCTCTGCCAAGGGGCCGATACCGCTCATGACTTCCTCAAGCGCCTTGACTAGATAAGGAAGTAGCTGGGTGGGGCCATCATCGTCGGTAGCCAGCGGCTCCTCCAAGCCCTTCTCGTAGAGTGACCGCAGCGCCGCGCGAGACATCTCCTCGAGGGACTTGAAGGACATGCGGTCTTCGACGAGGACCTGTGCCTTAGCTTCTAGCTCGGCCTTCTCTGCCTCCACCTTCTGCTCCAGCTTCTCCAGCTGGCTGCGCTCCGCAGCCTGTGCCTTTGCCAACAGCTCAAGCTCGGCGTCGCGACCCCTGAAGGCGTCCTCCCGGGCCTTCATCTTCTCCAACTCCGCCCTGCAGCGCCAAGCTTCGTCCGCACGCTCACTGCGCAGGGTCTTCATTCGGCCTCCAGCTGCTGGCAGCGATCTTGGGCGACTCCAGCATCCTTCAGCACCACCTCGTGGGCAGCCATAGCTTGGGCGACGGCCTGCTTGTCCTTCTCGGATTCCACCACAGCCTGGCTCAGCGCTGCTCGGACGACCAGTCAGAATGGAGCCAGCCAAATATCAGATCCAGGCACCCTGCCGCCAGGCGACGGTCGGTGCCTTGTAGATCCTCCCACAGCAAGGTCAGTGCAGAAAGAGCATGCTCCAGGATGTCGGGGGAGGCGGAAGAATCCGGGATCAGCAGAGCGACGGAGTAAGGAAGAGGCAACATTGTCATGATGGCCTGGGAGGCTGAGGGCTCCTGAGCTTTGGGGACTTAGCAGCCGAGCCAGACGTCGGTGCCTTTGGTGCAAGTGGGGCCATGGGGTATGCCTCCTCCAGAGGACGCTCCCCCAGGTTTCATGAGGACGATCAGGCGGGGAAGCATGAGCACCACCACCGTCCTTCCCTACGGAGGAGGGTGCGGCCGCTGCAGGTGATTTGGTCCCGAGCAGTACCGCCGCGTGCTCCTTCCTCCTCTTCGCCGCGAGCATCGGCCTAGTCAAGTGATGACCCACAAGTGTAGGGGATCTATCGTAGCCTTTTCGATAAGTAAGAGCGTCGAACCCAACGAGGAGCAGAAGGAACTGATAAGCGGTTTTCAGCAAGGTATTCTTTGCAAGCACTAAAATTATCGGTAACAGATAGTTTTGTGATAAGGTAATTTGTAATGAGTAGCAAGTAATAAAAGTAAATAAGGTGCAGCAAGATGGCCCAATCCTTTTTATAGCAAAGGACAAGCCTGGAAACACTCTTGTATGAAGGAAAGCGCTCCCAAGGACACATGGGAATTATCGTCAAGCTAGTTTTCATCACGTTAATATGATTCGCGTTCAGTGCTTTGATAATTTGATATGTGGGTGGACCGGTGCTTGGGTTCTGTCCTTACTTGGACAAGCATCCCACTTATGATTAACCCCCATTGCAAGCATCCGCAGCTACAACGGAAGTATTAAGGTAAACCTAACCATAGCATGGAACATATGGATCCAAATCAGCCCCTTACAAAGCAACGCATAAACTAGGGTTTAAGCTTCTATCACTCTAGCAACCCATCATCTGCTTATTACTTCCCAATGCCTCCCTCTGGGCCCAAACAATGGTGAAGTGTCATGTAGTCGACGTTCACATGACACCACTAGAGGGATGACAACATACATCTCATCAAAATATCGAACGAATACCAAATTCACATGACTTCTTATAGCAAGACTTCTCCCACGTCCTCAGGAACAAACGTAACTACTCACAAAGCATATTCATGTTCATAAACAGAGGGGTATTAATATGCATAATGGATCTGAACATATGATCTTCCACCAAGTAAACCAACTAGCATCAACTACAAGGAGTAATCAACACTACTAGCAACCCATAGGTACCAATCTGAGGTTTGGATACAAAGATTGGATACAAGAGATGAACTAGGGTTTGAGATGAGATGGTGCTAGTGAAGATGTTGATGGAGATTTACCCCCTCCCAATGAGAGCATCGTTGGTGATGAAGATGGTGATGATTTCCCCCTCCCAGAGGGAAGTTTCCCCGGCAGAATAGCTCTGCCGGAGCCCTAGATTGGTTCCGCCAAGGTTCCGCCTCGTGGCGGCGGAGTTTCTTCCCGAAAGCTTGCTTATGATTTTTTCTCGGATGAAAGACTTCGTATAGCAGAAGATGGGCACCGGAGGCCTGCCAGGGGACCAAGAGGCAGGGGGCGCGCCCAGGGGGTAAGGCTCACCCCCACCCTCGTGGCCAGGGTGTGGGCCCCCTCTGGTGGATTCTTTCGCTAGTATTTTTTATTAATTCCAAAAATAACTTCTGTGAAGTTTCAGGACTTTTTGGAGCTGTGCAGAATAGGTCTCTAATATTTGCTCCTTTTCCAGCCCAGAATTCCAGCGGCCAGCATTCTCCCTCTTCATGTAAACCTTGTAAAATAAGAGAGAATAGGCATAAGTGTTGTGACATAACGTGTAATGACAACCCATAATGCAATAAATATCGATAAAAAAGCATGATACAAAATGGACGTATCAACTCCCCCAAGCTTAGACCTTGCTTGTCCTCAAGAGAAAGCTGATATCGAAAAATATGTCCACATGTTTAGAGATAGAGGTGTCGATAAAAGAAAATACGGACATGAGGGCATCATGATCATTCTTAGAACAGCAACACACACTGTCGGTGTCAGAACCAGCAAATCTCGGGTAGGGGGTCCCGAACTGTGCGTCTAGGCCGGATGGTAATAGGAGACAAGGGACATGAAGTTTTACCTAGGTTCGGGCCCTCTCGATGGAGGTAAAACCCTACGTCCTGCTTGATTAATATTGATGATATGGGTAGTACAAGAGTAGATCTACCACGAGATCGAGGAGGCTAAACCCTAGAAGCTAGCCTATGGTATGATTGTTGATGTGTACGTTGTCCTACGGACTAAAATCCTCCGGTTTATATAGACACCGGAGAGGGTTAGGGTTACACAAAGTCGGTTACAATGGTAGGAGATCTTCATATCCGTATCACCAAGCTTGCCTTCCACGCCAAGGAAAGTCCCTTCCGGACATGGGACGGAGTCTTCAATCTTGTATCTCCATAGTCCAAGAGTCCGGCTGAAGGTATAGTTCGGCTATCCGAACACCCCCTAATCCAGGACTCCCTCAGTAGCCCCTGAACCAGGCTTCAATGACGACGAGTCCGGCGCGCAGATTGTCTTCGGCATTGCAAGGCGGGTTCCTCCTCCAAGTACTTCATAGAAGATTTTGAACACAAAGATAGTGTCTGGCTTTGCAAAATAAGTTTCCACATATTGCCATAGAGAGAATAATATTTACACCAATCTAATCTGCTGACATATCCGAGTCATTTCATTATCCCACCTCAGCGCGTCATGCGAGGCGGTTTCCTTGGCACGTCTTGTTAAAGCAGAGATCGTGTCCCCATATCCCGGGATTCTCATCAATACGGGCGTGGGTAACCCAACCGCGCCATTGATTACGGCGCTTGGAGATAAGCGAGTTTTACCTGGCTGGTGGGGACATGTAGTTGCGTCCACCCATATAAGGGGATAAGGATCCACCTTTTCACCTATGCCTTCTTCCTCCTTCGCCTATCCATTCTCATGCACTCGAGCTCCAGCGCCCAAGTCCGCACTCCCCACCTCACCCTTCTCCAGCCATGTCCGGAGCGGGAGGCAAGTGGATGGTATCCTCCGTCACGGAGGGACACATCAAAAAGCTGAGGAAAGCGGGATACCTGTCTAACGACATTGCGTACCGGCTTCCTGGAAAGGGGCAGCTCATCCCCACCCCTAGGCCCCATGAGAGGGTGGTGTTCCTCCCTCATTTCCTCCATGGACTGGGCTTCCCTCTCCACTCATTTGTCCGGGGGCTCATGTTCTACTACGGCCTGGATTTCAACGATCTGGCCCCGAACTTCGTCCTCAACAACTAGGCGTTTATTGTCGTGTGCGAGGCCTTCCTCCGCATCCGCCCCCATTTCGGCCTATGGCTCAAGACTTTCAACGTCAAGCTGAAGATGGTGCGCGGCAGCCAGGCGGAGTGCGGAGGCGCCATGGTGGGCAAGATGGCCAATGTCCTATGGCTCGAGGGCTCCATTGTGGAGACCCTGAAGGGGTGGCAATCGGGGTGGTTTTACATCACCGAGCCGCGCGACGCCGAATGGGTCGCACCCCCTGAGTTTTAATCCGGACCCCCTACGCGGCTCACCTCCTGGAAGGAGACAGGCCTATCGTGGGGTAAGAAGGGAGAGCTGATCGGACTCCAAACATGCATCCAAACCCTGGTGGACAAGAAGCTCAAACTTGTCAACATAGCCGAGGTTATGCTCATCCGCTTGATCCTCCCGTGTCAACAACGGGCTTTCAACCTGTGGGAGTTCGACCCGGCGCGGCACCAAACTCTGAGCAGGCTCTTCGACACAACATATGAAGATGCCTGGAAGGTGCTTTTCAAGGGCACCGAGGCTCCCGCATCCGCTACCGAGGATCGCGGATTTAGTGCGCAGCGTCATGCTCTCACGGTAAGCTGTTTTTTTTCTTTTATAGGGTATCAGTTTTTCATAGTTTGACTCCATGCGGGATCTAAACTCCCTTACCCTTGACATGATTGGCAGGTGACATCCAGACATATCAACTTTCTGGCTCCTTTGCCCGAAGGCCCAGCGGACACTCGCCTGGCGAAGCTGCTGGTTCCGGCACCTTATGTGGTGCCGGAGAAGAAGGCCGCGAGAAAGGCCGCGGGGACTCGAAAGAGTGCCTGGCGCCAGGAGGTGTCGGATCCATCATCCGATGGTTCCGAGGCGCATTCCTCCCATGAAGACGAGGAGGAAGAAGAGGAGAACTCTCCCCCTATAGCGGGAGGAGAGAAGAAAAGGAAGGCCGCCCTCTCTGGGGAGGTCGGAGGGTCCAAGAAGGGGAAAACACTTCCTCCGGACTACTCCACCGACGCCGACGGCGGAGAGGAGTGGCAGCCCAGGGCCAAGCCCCTGGCAAAATCGTAAGTATCCGGATACCAGAGTAATTCATAGTATTCATTTATTGCACAGCTTTCCCTTACGTCGAATATGTTCATGCAGCCCACCCAAAGACCGGCTTGACGCATCGTCGAGCGGCTCACTAGACTCGTCGGATGTGAACTCGCTTCCGACGGCTTCCTCCCCCCGCCCTACGGACGACACCGAAGTGTTGTCCCAACAGGTTCCAAGCCGGGAGGAGGTGGTCCTAGAGGCATCACAAGGCGACCTCCCGGATTCCAGGAGTAAAGGGGATGAAACCCCCCAGGGCTCCAAGTCCGGCTCTAGGCCAGACACCGCTCCGGAACCTTCAAAGGTTCCAGAGTCCGGTGGGGGACCTCCTTCCAAGAGGAGCAAGTCCACAGTGCCGGCGGCCCCCGTCCAACCGGAGTCGCCGGACAATATGTTGGAGGCGCTCCAAGGCGCCTCCATCGACAAGGAGCACCGCACTATTATGAGTGCGGTGGTCCAGAAGGTTCAGTCTGCCAAGAGCGGACTGATTGAGGCTTGTACTGGCCTTTTGATAGGCTTTAAGGTGAGTAAAGAATGTGTAAATAATAGTACCGCATAGACAGTAGCCCCTGATGCTCTGTTTGGCGTTCGGGAAGAAAAGCCGAATAGAGGATCAAATAGAATTCGCAGGAGTCTAACAAAAATGCGTCAATATGCATATGCAGGATTCCCTGCTTGCGTCCGCCGCACTGACTGCGGAAGTGGACACGCTAAAGCAGAACCTCGAGCGGTCCGAGCAAGAGCTCGAGCGTGCCAAGAAGCAGCTCGAGGTCAATGATGGTAAAAATACCTTGTTTTTAAATATATATATAAAAAGGTGCAATTGCAAAGAATGACAGGATTATCGTGGCTATTTTAGGGGCCACGTCTGAAGTGGCGACCCTTAAGCAAGCGCTGGTCGAGGTCGAGAAGAGGGCGGCCTCGGAGCGCACCGAGCAGGAGGAGTATGAGGCCGAGGTTGGAAAGGTGCGGCAAGAGCTCCAGGCTCTCATGGAAAAACATGAGAGTTTGGAGCTTGACTCGAGGACGCAAGCGTCCGAGCTCGCGATGGCTATTGAAAATGCCAAATCTGCGAAGGCCGAATCCCAGTAGACCCTCCAGGAGTTGGATGAGGTGAAGAAGATAGCAGTGGGTAAGGCATTCTTTATGCAAAGCAAACACATAAACGTGAGTTACTTGTTACTTACCCGAATCCGGAGCTCTCCAGGAGTGTTCGCAGATCTTCCCCGGAGTGTGTCCGATGCCACCGCATTCTATCGAGCCGAGGAGGGCAGCTCGACGGAGAAGGTGTTCTGGTATCAGTACGCTGAGGCCGGACAGCCCGTGCCCCTGAGCGACCAGCTGAAGCAACTGGTCGAGCTCCACAAGGCGGCCGAACAGGCCATGAAGGGCCTCATTGTTCGGCTGTGGCCTGGAGGGTTTCTGCCTGGGAGCTATTTCGGGCTGGTGCGGCGGCTGGTGGAGGCCTGTCCAAGGCTCGAAGTCATCAAGCACTCCGTCTGCATTGAGGGTGCCCATAGGGCCCTTGCCCGTGCTAAGGTGAACTGGGGCAAGCTGGATGCTGAGAAGCTTGTGAAGGACGGGCCACCGCTGGGGAAAGAGCATCGCAAGCCCGAGAATTACTATAAGGATGTTCTGAAGGGTGCCTGCCTTGTGGCGGATGAATGTTCTAGGGATGTAATTTTTGAGTGAAACTTGCTCATTTTGTCCTGTGCCCTGAAAACTTGTTTATATGCGCTAAGCAATGCTGTTGGAATTTAAAATATTACCTTTTGTGCGGCTGTTTATCAATTCTGAGAGATGGCGAGTCATCGGCTTCTGCCCCCGTGCCGCTAGTGCTAGGGTGTTCGGGGATAAACCTGAGCGCTCTTTTTCCCATGTTTGGGTCCTTCGAGGGAGGCGCTCAGCCCAACGAACAAGGCAATCGGACTATAATGCATGAACACTCTCACTTAGCCATAGAATTCTATAATTTTAAATTTCGGCGAAGCCCCTGGTATTCGGAAGACCGAGTTCGGGGCGCTATCCACGCCTTGGCCGGACAGAGCCGGCTCCTCGCCCTAAGCGGCATAAGTCTTGAGGGACTCGAAAAAACCTCTCAAACAGTGACCAGCTCTCGCTTCACATGATGGTCAGTTTTAGCTTTCTCCACTAAGGTGCTCGACCCAGCTCAACTAGGGCACAGTCACAGTGGTTCTCCTAGTGCTCCCTCAGCCGATAGAGCAGAATGTAAGGCACCAAAACATAGGAGCTGGGCAGACCCAACTATTGACCCAAGACATGATTCGGAGCCGATGCATATAATGCTATAAGTTCGGGGTGACGCACTTGTTAAATGTTCAGACTTCTTACACCATATTGAGGGGTACTAAAGCCCCTGGTGTATTTTGGCCGTACCAACGTGTACGGGTGCAACATGTCGTTAAGGAACATATATAAAGAAAAAAGGTAATGCAAAAATAGACGAAAGCTATGCACTGTTTATTAAAAAGGGGTGCGATCAAGGCAGAACGATACAAGTAATGCGATAAGTGGAAGGTTGGACTAGTTAACATGTCCGTTCCAGGGGTAAGCTGTGGAATAGTATGCGGAACGGGTATACTGCTTGTGATAGAGACCACCTGGGAGTTCCATAATGCGGTGTGGCTTGTCTGCTTCCCTGGTTCTTGCATCATTTGTGCAGCAATTGAACTACCGAACAGGCCTTCCGAGGGATGGAGTCCTGAAAGTAAGAGAAAATTAAAAAATCGGCAGCCCCTGGTACGGTTTAAGCCGTGTTTTGGGCGTGCCGTGATGGTGCCCCTCCCCCTGTGCCCATGTTATCTCTAGAGCGTAGTTATGTACGCGAAGTACTGGCGGCGCCTTTTTGCAAGGGCTGTGGTTGGGGCCGCATTGCTACGCCTGCTCGGATCGTGCTAGACGGTCTTGTTGTAGGTTACTCCGGGCGCGCTTGATGGTGTCCGGTCGTTTAGTGGCCGGACTGGAGAACTGCCTGGAGAGGCTGCTTTGTACTTCCGCTGCAAGGGCCGCCGTGTGCTCCTCCGTTCGGAGGGAGCGTTCGGTGTTTCCATTGACCGTAATTACTCCTCGAGGGCCTGGCATCTTGAGCTTAAGGTATGCGTAATGCGGTACCGCATTGAACTTAGCAAATGCGGTTCGCCCGAGCAGTGCGTGATAACCACTGCGAAACGGGACTATGTCGAAGATTAACTCCTCGCTTCGGAAATTATCCGGGGATCCGAAGACCACTTCAAGTGTGACTGAGCCTGTACAGTTGGCCTCTACACCTGGTATTACGCCTTTAAAGGTCGTTTTGGTGGGCTTAATCCTCGAGGGATCTATGCCCATTTTCTGCACTGTATCCTGGTAAAGCAGGTTCAGGCTGCTGCCGCCGTCCATAAGGACTCTAGTGAGATGAAATCCGTCAATAATTGGGTCTAGAAGCAATGCGGCGAATCCGCCATGACGGATGCTAGTGGTATGGTCCCTTCGATCAAAGGTGATCGGGTAGGAGGACCATGGGTTGAACTTTGGGGCGACTGGCTCTACCGCGTATACGTCCCTTAACGTGCGCTTCCGCTCCCTTTTGGGGACGTGGGTTGCGTATATCATGTTCACCGTCCGCACTTGTGGGGGAAAACCCTTCTGTCCACTGTTGTTTGGCGGCCGGAGCTCCTCGTCGTCATCGCTATGCAGCCCCTTGTCTTCATTTTTGGCCTTTAACTTGCCTGCCTGCTTGAACACCCAACAATCCCTGTTGGTGTGATTGGCCGGCTTTTCGGGAATGCCATGTATTTGGCACGAGCGGTCGAGTATTCAGTCCAAACTGGACGGGCCCCTAGGATTCCTTTTGAATGGCTTTTTCCGCTGACCGGATTTAGAGCCTCTGAATCCGGCATTAACTGCCGTATCCTCAGCATTGTCACCGTTAATGCGGCGCTTCTGCTTGTTGTGACGGGACCTGCCACTACTGTCCCTGGTGTACGAATTACCAGGGTTCTTGGTCATATTGTTGCTATGAGCAAGCCAGCTGTCTTCTCCCGCGCAAAAGCGGGTCATGAGTGTCGTGAGTGCTGCCATAGATTTCGGCTTTTCCTGTCCAAGGTGCCGGGCCAACCACTCGTCATGGATATTGTGCTTGAAAGCTGTTAGGGCCTCAGCGTCCGGACAGTCGACTATTTGATTTTTCTTTGTTAGGAACCGTGTCTAGAATTGCCTAGCCGATTCCTCTGGCTGCTGAATTACGTGACCTAGGTCATCGGCGTCTAGGGGTCACACATAAGTGCCCTGGAAATTGTCGAGCAATGCGGCTTCCAGGTCCTCCCAACAACTGATTGATCCTGTTGGCAAGCTGTTAAGCCAATGCCGAGCTGGTCCTTTAAGCTTGAGTGGGAGGTATTTGTTGGTGTTTAAATCATCGCCGCGGGCCATGTAGATATGAAGGAGATAATCCTCGATCCATACCGCAGGATCTGTTGTGCCATCATATGATTCGATGTTTACGGGTTTGAAACCCTCGGGGATTTGATGATTCATTATTTCGTCTGTAAAACAGAGTGGGTGTGCGGCGCCTCTGTACTGGGCTATATCATGACATAGCTCCAATGAGCCTTGTCTAGTGTGTTTGGCCCCGCAGAATTTGTGGCCGGCGTGACGGTTACCGTCTCGAGCCGTGAGGCGCCCACGTGATCCGCAGATCGATCTTGTTTGCCTCGCCTTGTCCTCCAACATGTCTCGTAAGTCCGGCGCATATTCCCGTGCCTTGGTACGGGGTGCGGCTTGAGTGGAGGGCCGAGAGGCCTCTCTGTCGCGACCACGAGGTGGCTGGTCAGCCGCATCAAGTGCTTCCTCCTCTAATCGGGGTAGCGAACTGCGCTTTGGGTAGCTCTTGGAGGGGCATTCGAGTTTATGCTCTTCGGCCGCAAGGACCTCAGTCCATCTGTCGACTAGCAAATCTTGATCAGCTCTAATTTGTTGCTGTTTTTTCTTGAGGCTTCTTGCCGTGGCCATAAGCCTGCGTTGAAAACGCTCTTGCTCGACGGGATCCTCTGGCATGACGAATTTGTCGTCGTCGAGGCTTGCCTCGTATTCGGAGGGAGGCATATAATTATCATCCTCGACCTCTCTGTCTGCCGCTCTCTCATGAGGGCTTGTTTCTCCATCCTCCTGTGCTAAATCTTGCTGGAGGGGGTTTTCTTCGGCGCTTTCCGGAGTATTATTATCTCCCGTGCTGGAATCACCGTGTTTGTTTTGGCGGGATTTTGAGCGGCACCACTAATGCCGGCGATTAGGCTGTTTCTTGGAGGGGTCATCCTCCGCTGTTCCATCGCCATCTCGCTCTTTTGGGGTGTCCACCATGTATATGTCATATGACGAGGTGGCTTTCCAGGGGCTAGTAGGCGCTGGTTCTTCATCATCTCCTTCATCGGCGTCCATACCGTCGATATCTTCGGAGTCGAAGTCGAGCATGTCGGTTAAGTCGTCAACAGTGGCTACAAAGTGGGTGGTGGGTGGGCTTTGAATTTCTTCATCGTCTGTACCCCAACCTTGCTGACTGTAGTCCGGCCAGGGCTCTCCTGATAAAGAGAGAAACTTCAGTGACTTCAGGATATCGCCGAAAGGCGATTGCTAAAAGTTGTCCGTGGCAGTGAACTCCATGATCGGCGCCCAATCGTATTCGATCGGCATGGGAGCAGAGGGTTCGGAGTCCGGCTCCTTGGAGTCACGAGTCTCGCAGAGTACGGGGTTGGTGTTTGGCTCAATCGCCGTTGGGGTCATAGCCCCCGAGGTGGCGTCCAACCGCCCATCCTCGACCGGCGTAGTTGGCTCCGAATTAAGGGTCGGAGCCGATGCGGGTGTGGCCTCCAGGTCACTGTTCGGCGGCAGAGCTAGATCATGCTCGTCGTGACAGTGCGGCGCGCTCGGTAGTGGCTCAAATCCATCGAAGATCAAGTCCCCGCGGATGTCAGCCGTGTAGTTTAAACTTCCAAATCTGACCTGACGGCCAGGGGCGTAGCTTTCGATCTGCTCCAGATGGCCAAGCGAATTGGCCCGCAGTGCGAAGCCGGCGAAGACGAAGATCTGTCCGGGGAGGAAGGTCTCACCCCGAACTGCATCGCTATCGATGACCGTAGGAGCCATCGAGCCTGACGGCGACGACATAGAGGAACTCTCAATGAAAGTACCAATGTCGGTGTCAAAACCGGCGGATCTCGGGTAGGGGGTCCCGAACCGTGCGTCTAGGCCGGATGGTAACAGGAGACAAGGGACACGAAGTTTTACCCAGGTTCGGGCCCTCTCGATGGATGTAAAACCCTACGTCATGCTTGATTAATATTGATGATATGGGTAGTACAAGAGTAGATCTACCATGAGATCGAGGAGGCTAAACCCTAGAAGCTAGCCTATGGTATGATTGTTGATGTGTACGTTGTCCTACGGACTAAAACCCTCCAGTTTATATAGACACCGGAGAGGGTTAGGGTTACACAAAGTCGGTTACAATGGTAGGAGATCTTCATATCCGTATCGCCAAGCTTGCCTTCCACGCTAAGGAAAGTCCCTTCCGGACACGGGACGGAGTCTTCAATCTTGTATCCACCCATAGGCTTTCTATATGCAGTTATATAAGCCCATAATGCATCATCAAGTTTCTTGGACCAATTCTTCCTATATCTATTAACAGCCTTTTGCAAAATTAATTTGAGCTCTCTGTTACTCAATTCTACTTGACCACTAGACTGCGGGTGATATGGAGATGCAATTCTATGATTAACATCATACTTAGCAAGAATTTTACGAAAGGCACCATGAATAAAATGTGATCCACCATCAGTCATTAAATATCTAGGGACTCCAAACCTCGGAAAAATAACTTCTTTAAGCATCTTAATAGAGGTGTTATGATCAGCACTACTAGTTGGGATAGCTTCTACCCACTTAGTAACGTAATCAACAACAACTAAAATATGTGTATACCCATTGGAGGAAGGAAATGGCCCCATATAATCGAAGCCGCAAACATCAAATGGTTCAATAACGAGTGAATAATTCACAGGCATTTCTTGACGTCTACTAATATTACCAATTCTTTGACATTCATCACAAGATAAGACAAACTTATGGGCATCCTTGAAGAGAGTAGGCCAATAAAAACCGGATTGCAATACCTTATGTGCAGTTCTATCTCCAGCATGGTGTCATCCATAAGCTTCGGAGTGACACTTGCGTAGGATCTGCTCCTGTTCATGCTCAGGTATACAACATCTAATAACACCATCTACTCCTTCTTTATAAAGGTGTGGGTCATCCTAGAAGTAATGTCTTAAATCATAGAAAAACTTTTTCTTTTGCTCGTATGTGAAACTAGGTGGTATAAATTTAGCAACAATGTAATTGGCATAATCGGCAAACCATGGAGCAGTGCGAGAAGCATTTATGACAACTAATTGTTCATCAGGAAAGCTATCATCAATAGGTAGTGGGTCATCAAGAACATTCTCTAAACTAGACAAGTTGTCTGCAATGGGATTCTCAGCTCTCTTTCTATCAATAATATGCAAATCAAATTCTTGTAGCAGGAGAACCCATCTAATAATTCTAGGTTTAGCATCTTTCTTTTCCATAAGATTTTTAATAGGAGCATGATCAGTGTGAATAGTTACTTTAGAATCAACAATATAAGGTCTGAACTTATCGCAAGCAAATACAACTGCTAAGGATTCCTTTTCAGTAGTAGCATAATTTCTCTCGGCATTGTCTAGAGTTTTACTAGCATATTGAATACCATTTAATTTTTTATCAACTCTTTGTCCTACAACAGCACCTACAACATAGTCACTAGCATCACACATGATTTCAAAGGGTAAATTCCAATCAGGTGGCTGAACAATAGGTGCAGAAATCAAGGCTTTCTTAAGTATTTCAAATTCTTCTACACAATCATCATCAAAGACAAAAGGAATATCTTTTTGTAATAGGTTAGTCAGAGGCCGGGAAATTTTTGAGAAGTCCTTAATGAACCTCCTATAAAAACTAGCATGACCAAGGAAACTTCTTATACCTTTGATGTCCTTGGGACACGACATCTTTTCAATAGCATCAACTTTGGCTTTGTCAACTTCAATACCTCTTTCATAAATTTTATGCCCCAAGACAATACCTTCATTAACCATAAAGTGGCACTTCTCCCAATTCAAGACCAGGTTAGTTTCTTGACATCTCTGCAAAATTTGATCAAGGTTGCTCAAGCAATGATCAAAGGAGGATCTATAAACAAAGAAATCATCCATGAAAACTTCACAAATCTTTTCACAAAATTCAGAGAATATAGCCATCATGCATTGTTGAAAGGTAGCAGGTGCATTACATAAACCAAAAGGCATACGTCTATAAACAAAGGTACCGAAAGGGCAAGTAAAAGTAGTCTTCTCTTGATCATCAGCTGACACAGGTAGTTGAGAGAAACCACAGTAACCATCTAGAAAGCAAAATTGTGTATGTTTGGATAATCTTTCTAGCATTTGATCAATGAAAGGAAAAGGGTAATGATATTTTTAGTAGCTTTATTTAATTTGCGGAAAACAATCACCATCCTATAACCTGTAATAATTCTTTGAGGAATCAATTCATCTTTATCATTAGGAACGGTAGTAATACCTCCCTTCTTACGGACACAATGGACAGGGCTTACCCACTGACTATCAGCAACGGGATAAATTATACCTGCTTCAAGGAGCTTTAATATTTCCTTTCTTACCACTTCTTTCATCTTTGGATTTAGCCGTCGTTGGTGATCAATAACTGGTTTGGCATCTTTCTCCAAATCTATTTGTGTTGACATAGAGTGGGACTAATGCCCTTAAGATCATCAAGAGTATATCCAATAGCAGCACGGTGCTTCTTCAGAGTTTTCAATAATTTCTCTTCTTCATGCTCTGAAAGGTTAGCACTAATAATAACAGGATATATCTTCTTTTCATCAAGATAAGCATATTTAAGAGTATCAGGCAATGGTTTAAGCTCAAACACGGGATCACCCTTGGGTGGAGGAGGATCCCCTAGGATTTCAACAGGCAAGTTGTGTTTCAGAATAGGTCCCTGTTTAAAGAATACTTCATCTATTTCCCTTCTTTCATTCATATACATATCATTTTCATGGTCTAGCAAATATTGTTCTAAAGGATCACTAGGAGGCACGACAATAGAAGCAAGACCAATAATTTCATCTTTACTAGGCAATTCCTAATCACGGGGTTGTCTACTAAATTTAGAAAAATTAAACTCATGAGACATATCACCCAAACCAATAGTGACAACATCCTTTCCGCTGTCTATCCTAGCACTAACAGTGTTCAAGACGGGTCTACCAAATATAATGGGACAAAAGATATCTTGTGGGGAACCAACAACAAGAAAATCAGCAGGATATTTAACCTTCCCACACAAGACTTCAACATCTCTAACAATCACAACCGGTGAAATAGTATCTGTATTTGCAAGTTTAATGGTAACATTGATATCTTCTATCTCAGCAGGTGCAATATCATGCATAATTTCTTCATATAAGGAATGAGGTATTGCACTTGCACTAGCACCCATATGACATAAGCCATGATAACAATGATCTCCTATTTTAACGGAAATAATAGGCATGCCTACAACAGGTCCATGTTTATTTTTAGCATCAGGTCTAGCAATTCTAGCAGCTTCATTGCAGAAGTAAATAACATGTCCATCAATATTATCGACCAAGAGACCTTTAACTATAGCAATTTTAGGTTCAACTTTAACTTGCTCAAGGGGTTTGTGTGTCCTAATATTACTTTTGTTGACTACAGTTGAAGCTTTAGCATGATCTTTTATTCTAACAGGGAAAGGTGGCTTCTCAATATAAGCAACGGGAACAACAAGATCATCATAAGTGATAGTCTTTTCTTCAACTTTAATAGGAGCAACTACTTTTACCTCAGTGGGAGGATCATATTTAAACCACTTCTCCTTTGGGAGATCAACATGAGTAGCAAAGGATACACAGAAAGAAGCTACTATCTCAGAGTCAAGTCCATATTTAGTGCTAAATTCACGGCAAACATCGGTATCCATAAAAGATTTAACACAATCAAACTTAGGTGTTATACCTGACTCCTTACATGCGTCGAGGTCCCAATCTTTAGAGTTGCATTTAATTCTTTACAATAAATCCCATTTGAATTCAATGGTCTTCATCATAAAAGATCCAGTTCAAGAAGTATCGAGCATGGAGCGATTACTGAGAGAAAGCCAAGCATAAAATTTTTGAATAATCATTTCTCTTGAGAGCTCATGATAGGGGCATGAATATAACATTGACTTAAGCCTCCCCAAGCTTGAGCGATGCTTTCTCCTTCGCGAGACCAAAAATTATATATATAATTACGATCACGATGAACAAGATGCATAGGATAAAACTTCTGATGAAATTCCAATTTCAATTGTTTGTAGTTCCACGATCCCATATCATCACATAGCCCATACCATCTCAATGCCCCTCCCTTCAAAGATAAAGGGAAGACCTTCTTCTTGATAACATCATCGGGCATACTTGCAAGCTTTAATAATCCACAAACTTCATCCACATATATTAAGTGTAAATCGGGATGCAATGTTCCATCTCCTGCAAAAGGATTAGCTAGCAGTTTCTCTATCATACCTGAAGGAATTTGAAAGTAAACATTTTTAGTAGGTTCAGTAGGTTGAGGAGCAACTCTTTGCTCTACTGGTCGGGGTGAAGATACCCCGAACAAGCCCCTCAAAGGATTATGTTCCATAGTAACAAGTGACAGTGAATTTCAGCACACTATAAATTTTTCCTTACCAAATTCCACCTACCAAAGGCGCTTCACTCCCCGGCAACAGCGCCAGAAAAGAGTCTTGATGACCCACAAGTGTAGGGGACATATCGTAGCCTTTTCGATAAGTAAGAGTGTCGAACCCAACGAGGAGCAGAAGGAAATGATAAGCGGTTTTTAGCAAGGTATTCTCTGCAAGCACTGGAATTATCGGTAATAGATAGTTTTGTGATAAGGTAATTTGTAACGAGTAGCAAGTAATAAAAGTAAATAAGGTGCAGAAAGATGGCCCAATCCTTTTTTAGCAAAGGACAAGCCTGGACAAACTCTTATATGAAGGAAAGCGCTCCCGAGGACACATGGGAATTATCGTCAAGCTAGTTTTCATCACGTTCATATGATTTGCGTTCGGTGCTTTGATAATTTGATATGTGGGTGCACAGGTGCTTGGGTACTGTCCTTACTTGGAAAAGCATCCTACTTATGAATAACCCCCATTCCAAGCATCCGCAACTACAATAGAAGTATTAAGGTAAACCTAACCATAGCATGAAACATATGGATCCAAATCAGTCCCTTACGAAGCAACGCATAAACTAGGGCTTAAGCTTCTGTCACTCTAGCAACCCATCATCTACTTATTACTTCCCAATGCCTCCCTCTAGGCCCAAACAATGGTGAAGTGTCATGTAGTCGATGTTCACATGACACCACTAGAGGGATGAAAACATACATCTCATCAAAATATCAAACGAATACCAAATTCACATGACTACTTATAGCAAGACTTCTCCCATGTCCTCAGGAACAAACGTAACTACTCACAAAGCATATTCATGTTCATAATCAGAGGGGTATTAATATGCATAATGGATCTGAACATATGATCTTCCACCAAGTAAACCAACTAGCATCAACTACAAGGAGTAATCAACACTACTACCAACCCACAGGTACCAATCTGAGGTTTGGATACAAAGATTGGATACAAGAGATGAACTAGGGCTTGAGATGAGATGGTGCTGGTGAAGATGTTGATGGAGATTGACCCCCTCCTGATGAGAGGATAGTTGGTGATGACGATGGTGATGATTTGCCCCTCTCGGAGGGAAGTTTCCCTGGCAGAACAGCTCTGCCGGAGCCCAGATTGGTTCCGCCAAGGTTCCGCCTCGTGGCGGCGAAGTTTCTTCCCGAAAGCTTGCTTATGATTTTTTCCTCGGATGAAAGACTTCATATAGCAGAAGATGGGCACCGGAGGCCTGCCAGGGGGCCCATGAGGCAGCGGGCGCGCCCAGGGTAGTAGGGCGCCCCCCCACCCTCGTGGCCAGGGTGTGGGCCCCCCCTGGTGGATTCTTTTGCCAGTATTTTTTATTAATTCCAAAAATAACTTCCGTGAAGTTTCAGGACTTTTGGAGCTGTGCAGAATAGGTCTCTAATATTTTCTCCTTTTCCAGCCCAGAATTCCAACTGTCGGCATTCTCCCTCTTCATGTAATCCTTGTAAAATAAGAGATAATAGGCATAAGTATTGTGACATAATGTGTAATGACAACCCATAATGCAATAAATATCGATATAAAAGAATGATGCAAAATGGACGTATCATCAAGCAACAGAAGGCGTCTAGAATCAGTAGCAAAGCAGGAACAAGGCAAGACAAGGATACTTAACGGTCCACCGTGGCGTAGTCCCTCTGCTACCTGAGCTTGAAGCCTGAGAGCCTCCCAGCCTGAGGCACGGGCACAAGGGCTCTAGGCGCAGAAGAGGGGGCAGCAGGCAAGTTGGAAGCAGCTTCAGGCAGCAACAGAAAAGGGGCGTCGTCTTGGGAGACCAGCGCCGACCTTCCTCTCGCCGGAATCCCGACTAGCGACTTCCTCCGGGGACTGACCTTGGACCTCGAGGAGTGATGAAGATATGTACCTAGGGTAGGGTCATAGGCCTGACGTAGACACCCTCCCCTAGGATGTCACCTTAAAACCAGAAGCATTCGAAGAGGAGTCATCATCTACTCAACCATGAGGACTTCCACTCGGAAGACTTTAAGTCACTCGACCACAGAGACGGTCACTCGACCACCAGAAGGTCTAAGGTCGCTCCAGACCACAATGGTCGGACATCACCTCATAGCTTTAATGGTCATTATGTCTCTTTATTTACAAGTGTTACCAGTAATGTCTCCCCTTTAATGTACCTTAAACCCTTTGTAACGTGGGCTGGCTGGGGTCCTGGCGCACTCTATATAAGCCACCCCCCTCTACAGGCACAAGGGTTCACATCTTTTGTAAACTCACACACACATATAATCCAGTCGACCGCCTCAGGGCATCAAGACGTAGGGCTGTTACTTCTTCCGAGAAGGGCCTGAACTCGTAAAACTCGTGTGTACAACTGCTCCATAGCTAGGATCTTGGCTCCTCATACCTACCCCCATTCTACTGTCAGTCTTAGATCCACGACAGTTGGCGCCCACCGTGGGGCAGGTGTCTTAGCAATTTATTGGAGAAGTTGTGATTCTTCTGATTCCCATCATCGTGGTTTCCGGTGGAGGATTGGCTGAAGGCCGCGAGATCCGTCTTGGCGCGCTCGTCTTCATCGCCGGCGACTCTGCTTGGCTCCACGAGGCTCCACTCGACGTCGAGGCGCTCCCCGTCCGCGGGGCGACGCACTTCCGTGCCTACGTCTGTAGTGTCCTTCTTCGACAGCCATCGACTCAGTATGGGTCGGCTACTACGGCATCCTTGCTTCCCATTGTTTGTCGGCGCCAGCGATCCGGTCGGTCGCGGCTTCAGCGGTGGGTGCAGCATGCGGTGGCCTGCCAATCGGCCACCCCACAAATCGCGGCAATCGAGCCCAACGAAACTCTCTATGGCCTGTTCGACTGGCTCCGTTGAGACAGCATCCAAGTGCAACAACAGCGACCCTGCGGCGGAAGTCTTGATGGTCAATGGACCATGCAGTCCTCCTGGTTTCATTCGTGAAGACGGTGGCGATGGCGTCGACGATCCATCACATGTCCACGAGGAGTACCGCCCCGAAACCCTTTCTTTGCAGCGGAGGGAAGATCTTCGTCGTGGCAATATGGATGCACTTCACACTCCTATCATTGGAGAAACCCCCGAGGCCCAGGCCTTGGAGGAGGCGCACTTGGCCAACTTGGCTGAGCGCACTAGACTAGAGAACCTCTAGCGCATCCTCGACGAGCGTGCCCGGCAACGGATTCTTGAATCCAGTCGACGACAAATTTTTCCGCCTCCGACTCTGGTATACCGAACACCGATCCAGAATCTCACAGCTGTAGCCTGAATAGCAGAGTCAATTCAACCTTCCCAGTCAGAAGCTGGCCGAGGCTTGATGCAGATCCGAGCTTTTCTCCGGGAAGTGAGAGAGTAGAATTCAACAGTATCTCGGTCGTGGAGTAGAATTCATAGCAGATCTGTAGTGGAAGATACTGTCCAATCTGCTCACAACCCAAGATCGCCTCCGCGGCATGAGGGACGTGGGTACCAGCAGGATCAGTACAGGAACCGTGGGCAGTATGATCATCGACTCGACCATGATGACCGTTGTCGAGTGCCCACGCCTCCTCCGAGGAGTGCGTCATACGTGCCTCGGCGGCAAGATGACAGGCGCCCCCACAGCGACAAACGAAGAATTCTTCTCGACCCGAGAGAGCCAGGCTTTTTTGCAAGGTCTATCCTCGTTCAAGGTTTGATTGATAGGAACAGGGCTCATAGAGATGCCCATGATAGAGATCATCTGACTGGAAGCAGGGTCCACGTTTCAGGCTCGATGAATTCGTCCAAGTCAATCTCGTCTACGATCCGAGTGGCAGCAGTAATGAAAGTTTCCATGAAGGACTGGAAGTCGTGCCTTTTTGTGTTGGCGACCTTGATCGCCGCCAGTTTCTCTTGTCGAGCCTCTCTACAGTGGACCCTGACCAGTGACAGAGCCACGTCAGCACCGCAGCGGGCAGATGACTTCTTCCATTCCTAAACTCGGCCAGGGACTTCATTGAGTCGAGCCATCAGAGACTTGAGATCATTCTGAAGTGTTGCCCTTGGCCAGAGCGATGAGTCGATGCGTGAAACTGCCACCTTTAGACGGGCAAGGTAACTTGTAACACTGGCGATGCGGGATTCCAGTCGAAGCACATTCATGGAAGCCTCATCGCCGACTGGAGAAAGGATAGGGTCCAAGCCTGTCTCGACCCTTCCAGTCTCCTCTTCAAAGTTTTAGCAGAATTCTGCAAAGTCAAAGAGTTAATGAGTTGACTAGTTGGATCCAACTTGCAAACAAGTAAAACAGTCAAGTAAAAAAGAAGTACCTTCGAGCCTAAGAAAGAGTTTCTTGGCAAGAGCTTTCAGATAAGCCTCCAAATCGTTCCTCCTGCGAGTCATGCTCTCCAGCTGGTCGGTCAGAGCCACTTTATCTTTTTTTCAGACGAGTCGCCCCTCGATTGGATTCAGTGAGAGACGACTTCATCTTGTTGATTTCTTCCTCTAGTGCTCCGACCGAAGCCAGATTCTGGTCGGCAAGGGCAGTCTTCTCCTGATCCTCCTTCTGCGCAGCTGCAAGATCTAGATCCTTTTTCACCAGGGCCAGCCTCATTTTGTAACACCCCGTATGTAACCTGCCACATTTGTATTCCAACTCTTGCCGTTTCCGGCACTAAGTTATGTTATTTCTTCGTTGTCGGGTTTTTGCCTTCGTGTTGTTTTGTCTTTGTCATGCATCCCATATCATGTCATCATGTGCATTGCATTTGCATACGTGTTCATCTCATGCATCTGAGCATTTTCCCCGTTGTCCGTTTTGCATTCCGGCGCTCCTATGTCATCCGGTGTCCCTTTCTACCTCTTTTCGTGTGTGGGTGTTAAACGTTTTCGGATTGGACTGAGACTTGCCATGCGGCCTTGGTTTACTACCGGTAGACCGCCTGTCAAGTTTCGTACCATTTGGACTTCGTTTGATACTCCAACGGCTAACCGAGGGACCGAAAAGGCCTTGTGTGTGTTGCAGCCCAACACATTTCCAAAGTGGCCCAAAACCCACCTAAACCTCCTCCATCACCTAGGCCGTTCGATCATGATCGCGTGGCCACAAACCGCACCTCATTTGGAGCTTCCTAGCTCCCTCTACCTCTATAAATAGCCCCTCCTCCGAAATCCGGGATCTCCTTCCACCCTAACCCTAAAATTCCACCTCGCGCGCCGCCACACATGTCCGAAACCGCGCCGGACAAAACCCCGTAGCCAACCACATCACGGCACGTCAGCCGCCCGGCGCCCCACTTTGCCGCGATCCGCGTCGGCCCGTGAGGCCCGCCGCGGGCCCTCCCCGGCCAAGGCCGCCGTCGTCCGACGCCCGCGCCGCGCTCCGCCGCCTCCGCCGTGACTCTGCCGCTCCGGTTGCCGCCACCATCGCCGAACTTCGCCTCCTCTTCGCCGACCACTGCACCACTGCGCCGGAGTCGCCGCCGTTCGCCGAGGAGCTCGCCGGCGACACCCTGGACTCGGATCCGGCACCCTCCAGCGTCCCCTCGCCCCTCCCTCGCTGGAACAAGTTTACCGGATCGCCGGAGACCTCGGGCGCCTCGAGCTGCTACAGTGCCGTCGCTAGATCTAGATCGAGTCTCGGTTGATTTTTTCGCCCGAAAACCTAATATTTTGGCTATCTTCATTAGTGCATAACTCATCAACTGTTGCTCTGATTCGTGCGTGTAGCATATCGAAATGTCCGTCTCGACGAGTACTTCATTTCATCTCATTGCATCATGTTCATTTGAGCTCATCTTGATGCCCGAAATGCTGTTGGAAGAGGGCTATGTGTTGTTAGTTTCAGATTATTATCAGCAAATGCACTTTTGTCATTTTTGCCATGATTAATGCTTGCATGGTATGATCCTGAGCCCTACTTGAGTTTTGAAGTATGCCATGTTATCTTTACAGGGGTGTATGCCATGTATTTTTGTGATCTCTATGGTGACTAGCACAGGCATGCAAAGTAGGTCACTTAATGTTGCTGATTTCAGGGACTTAGAAATATTCCAAGTCTCTGCCCCATCCTTATTTTTTATGTCATGTGTTCATGTTGTTTCCTAGTGATCCGTGCCTCTTTTGAGCATGATCAGTAAGGATGTTTTGTAGATATTGTGGTGCTCTATCCATCCATGTCTTTGTTTGCAATTATGGAGCATCCTAGCTTGAGTCAATTGAGCTCTACTTTTGCTATAAAATGTTCCTGGCAGATTGCTAACATGATTAGCAATTTTGCCGAGCTTGTTGTAGTTGATCCATGCTTGCTATGTTGTTGTTCTTGCCATGTTTAGCTTCTATGCCATGTCTACTTGCTGGGTGTATGCTTAGTTTGTCATGAAATGCCTCGTAGTGAGTGCATTGAGCTCGTAAACATGCCTACTTGATGTCTGTTTTGCCATGTTCCAGTTTTTTCACTAAGTCTGAAACTGTTAACGATTATTGCTATGTTCACGTGGTTGCAATTGTATTTTCTGATCCCTTTTGGCTTATGGTCAGTAAGGGACTTTTGTTGTATGCTTTTAGTAGCTTCATGCCATTCTTTGCTTTTCCATGATATGTTCCTGTAGCATGTAGTTATCGTGCTCTAAACATTGCTTCCTGATGTTAAATTCCAGACTTGTTAATTTCACTAAGTCTGAAACCTGTTATCTTTTGCTCTTTTGCCATGCTTGTTTGAGCTTGCTATTGAGTGAATTAGCCGTAGCTCAGTGTTCATCTTTTGTCAAGCATCATGAGTGGATCCCTGCCATGTATTTTGTTGCCATGTTGGAGTGCAGTAGCATGTTGTTCTTGATGCATTTAGATGGTCTCGTGCTGTTAATTGCAGACCGGTGCCATATTTGTTTTCCTTGTCATTTCCAAACCGTGCATCCGATTCCGGTGATCTTTATATCGATTTCAACCGAAATCAACTCCTCTTTCCACTGGCACTCTTGGTTTTCCAAGTTGAGGCCAGGTTCAATCATTCCTTTCCAAATCATGCATATGCATCACATATCGCATCCTGCATATCATACCATGTTTGCATCATGTTGTTTGTGCATTGCACGTGGTTGATTATTCTCCCTTTGCTTGTGTTTCTTGCTTTGGGTAGAGCCAGGAGACGAGTACGTGATCGAGGAGCCCATTGAGTATGTTTACGAGGATCAAGTCAACTCAGAGAACTTTGCAGGCAAGATGACCATACCCTCAAAATCACTTCTATCTTTGCTTGCTAGATGCTCGCACTTTTGCTATGCCTATGCTACGATACCTACCACTTACTTATCATGCCCCCATATTGCCATGTAAAACCTCTAACCCACCTTGCCCTAGCAAACCATTGTTTGGCTATGTTACCGCTTTGCTAAGCCCCTCTTATAGCGTTGCTAGTTGCAGGTGAAGATTGGAGTTTGTTCCTTGTTGGGACATGTTTATTGTTGGGATATCATTATATTATCTTGTCTATCTTAATGCACCTATATACTTGGTAGAGGGTGGAAGGCTCGGCCTTATGCCTGGTGTTTTTTTCGACTCTTGCCGCCCTAGTTTCCATCATACCGGTGTTATGTTCCTTGATTTTGCGTTCCTTACACAGTTGGGTTATAATGGGAACCCCTTGACAGTTCGCCTTGAATAAAACTCCTCCAGCATGGCCCAACCATGGTTTTTACCATTCACCACCTAGCCTATTTTTCCCTTGGGTTCCGCGGACTCAAGGGTCATCTTTATTTAAACCCCCGGGCCAGTGCTCCTCTGAGTGTTGGTCCAACCTGTCAGCCGCCGGTGGCCACCAGGGGCAACTCTGGGCTGGCCTACCGGAAGTTTGGACAATCCGGTGTGCCCTGAGAACGAGATATGTGCAGCTCTTATCGGGATTTGTCGGCACAATCGGGTGGCTTTGCTGGTTTAGTTTTACCATTGTCGAGATGTCTTGTAACCGGGATGCCGAGTCTGATCGGATTGTCTTGGGAGAAGGAATATCCTTCGTTGACCGTGAGAGCTTGTGATGGGCTAAGTTGGGACTCCCCTGCAGGGATTTGAACTTTCAAAAACCGTGCCCGCGGTTATGGGCAGATGGGAATTTGTTAATGTCCGGTTGTAGATAACCTGAAACTTAACTTAATTTAAAAGGCATCAACCGCGTATGTAACCGTGATGGTCTCTTCTCGGCGGGGTCCGGGAAGTGAACACGGTGTTGGAGTTATGCCTGAACGTAGGTTGTTTTAGGATCACTTCTTCATCATAGTTGTTCGACCTTGCCTTTGCCTTTTCTTCTCGCTCTCATTTGCGTATGTTAGCCACCATATATGCTAGTCGCTTGCTGCAGCTCCACATCATACCTTTTACCCTTCATATAAGCTTAAATAGTCTTGATCGCGAGGGTGTGAGATTGCTGAGTCCCCATGACTCATAGATTCCTTCCAAAACCAGATGCAGGGACCGATGATTCCATTCCAGGAGATTCAACTAAGCTCAAGTGGGAGTTTGATGAGGACTCCGGACGATACTATGTGTCTTTCCCAAATGATCAGTAGTGGTGCCCAGTTGGGGCGATCGGGGACTATGTTGCATTTGGGGTTTATCTTTATTTTGTAACGTAGTCGGACCTTGAGTGTATCTAGATGAATGTAATGACTTATTTATGCATTGTGTGACGCGGCGAGTGTAAGCCAACTATGTATCCTTTTCCCTTAACATATTACATGGGTTGTTGTGAAGATTATCTCACTTGCGACATTGCTTTCAATGCGATTATGCCTCTAAGTCGTGCTTCGACACGTGGGAGATATAGCCGCATCGAGGGTGTTACACGTTTTCTCTACAAAATACACATTTAGATCAAACAGAAAATCGAAGGGATAATTTAAAAGACGATCGACATGAGCAGTCGACAGGTAGTTACCTTCCATACTGGCAACTTCATCTTGAGCCGTCTTCAAGTTTTGTTGGGCTAGCTCCAGGGCAAGGTTGAGTTGCCTCTGCTTCTCCTCAAATTCGGCGAACATGGAAATGAGGGTGCAAGATTTCTGCAGTATGTAAAAGACACATCAATCGACGAGATCAAAGATTATTTACTTCCGGGTGAATAAAGCTTCAAGACTACTTAGACCCTAACCGACTGCCAGCTCTCGACTGCGGTATCGGGGACTACACCCAGTGGGTGCACTTGGCGTGCCCCCACTGGTTTGGATTCCATTCGGCTGGTCCGCCCAGACCGAATAACAAAAAAAGAGTGCTCAGACCCTAGCCGACTACCAGCAGTCGACTACGGTCTTGGGGACTACACCAAGTGGGTGCACTTGGCGTGCTCCCACTGGTTTGGATTTCACTCGGCTGGCCCGCCCAGATGGAGTGCACAAAATAAAAGAAAAGAGACGAAAAGTGCTCAGACCCCAGTTGACTGCCAGCAGTCGACTGTGGTATCGGGGACTACACCCAGTGGGTGCACTTAGCATGCCACCACTGGGTCAGATCCCATTCGACCAGACCGAGTGGAAGGGTGCAAATAATAAAGACGACAAAACACCCACTAGTTGTACATATTCAAAGTAGACTATAAGGCAAGTTTAGTTGGAAGTCAAGTTCAGTCAGAAGTCAACTTACCTGGACATTGGCTCGAAGAGCCGCACTGGCGTTGTAAGCAGCCTGACTATTGTCGTGCACCGCCTTCATCCGCTCCATCATTACGCCAGCCTGACGGATAGCCTCCACGGCGGCGGCCGACTGGCTTTCCGGAATATGATAGGTGGTGAAGAAGGGGACAAACGGTCCAGACGCAGCAGCTTGGGGCTCCAAGGCATGAGGTTGGATGACTGAAGAAAACACTGGTACAATCGACGGTGCGGGGTGCTCACTCGACATTGGGACAGCAAAGGTTACAAAGGCTCTACTCACATCTTCGGGCCGTTGGACTGTTGGTTATGTTGCCGGTTCCGACCGAGATATCCTGCCAGCTGTTGTTTTCTTGCTCTTCCTGGGCCTGAGCGGCACGTCCTCGTCATCATCCGGAAGCTCAATGACATTGGGAGGGGCTGCAAAAACGTCAGCCGACTCCAGATGAGTCAACAGAAGTTAATCGACCATAGAATCGAGAACGAGATCATGAGGTTTATACCTGGGTTGGAGATGACCGCATCTTCCATGTCCTCGTCTTCATACTGGCGAGTGGAAGTCCCAGAGGTAGCGACACTACAAATTTCAGAGTTCAATCGGTCGTGTCTGACAAAATGAATCGACTCAAATCCAGATTCATACTAAAGCAGGAAATCAAGTCCAACTAATACCCGGAAGTAATGGGGATGGCCACTTTGATCTTCAGCAAGGCCTTTCGTGGTTTGGACGGCGTAGCTTTCGGTTGCTTCGACGCCTTTTCAGGCGGTGCTGGACAAGACATTCGAGGGCGCTTCGATGCCTGCCCAGTTTGCGTGGTCACCTTGCCGCGGGCACTTGCTGGATCGTGAGAAAACTTGAATCGTCTTTCCCTACGAGGAGGAGAGTCGACCTCTTCTTCATCACTCAGGTCGTCGCTGTCCTCGTCCTCCTTGTCATCAGAGCGCCACTCCCCACTCTCACCTCCACTCGCTTCTCCCTCTGGGTCCTGCTCCTGCTCCCCGTTGGGCATCGAGTACATCTCAGTTAGGGCCTAGAAGACAACAAACAAGACAAGAGACAGTCGGGTGACAGCAGACAATAACTTGATAAATCAAGAAAACACTCGACCATGTGGAGTCATACCTTGTCAGTCTCGTATGAATTGTTGAGTGGAGGAATCCTCTGGGATCCCCTGGGGTTGTCTTTGTTGCCAGTGATACTCTTCAGCCACCCTTCCAACGTAGCATCATCGACCTCCTCTAGATGGATCCGAGTGGTGTCGTCGATGCCCAAATACATCCACATCGGATGGTCATGGTCTTGAAGTGGTTGGATGCGTCGCCTGAGGAAGACCTCCAACAGATCCATACCGGTTACTCCATCATGAACAAGTTGAACTACTCGCTCGACCAGCACCTTCACTTGCGCCTTCTCCTCAGGGATCACTTTCAAAGCATAGAGATTCTCCACTCGGGCCATGGAAAAGGGGGGAAGTCCAGTCGACTGGCCTGGAGTCGGCTGGTCCTTGCAGTAGAACCAGGTCGACTGCCACCCTCAAACCGACTTAGGAAGGATCATGGCTGGGAAAGTACTCTTACTCCTCATTTGGATCCCAAGACCCCCACACATCTGAATCATTTGCGTTCTCTCGTCACTCGGGTTGGCCTTCTTGACCGACTGAGAATGGCAGGTGAACATGTGCTTGAAGAGCCCCCAGTGTGGCCTACAGCCCAGGAAGCTCTCGCACATGGACACAAAGTAGCAAGATACACGATGGTGTTCGGGGTGAAGTGGTGGAGTTGCGCCCCGAAGAAGTTCAAGAAACCTCGAAAGAAAGGGTGGGGAGGCAAGGAAAACCCGCAGTCGACGTGAGTAGGGAGGAGGACGCGCTCACCCTCCTGTGGCTGCGGCTCGGTCTCGTTCCCCGGGAGTCGCGCCGACTCATGGGGAATCAATCCCCCCTCGACCAGGTAGTCGATGTCATCCTGGCAGATCAACGAGCGAATCCAGTCGCCCTGGATCTAGGCCGGCGGCAAGCCGACCCTCGAAGAAAATCCACCCCGGCCAGACTTCTTCCCCTTTGCCTTCATCATCGCCTTCTTTGCACACTCCAACGCCACCGTCTTCTCCTTCCCCAAGGCAACGGATCGAGTTCGAACAGAGCGACGACGCCGAGAATGGAGGCAGTTGTGGTGGAGAAAACAGAGGAGGAAGGGGAAGAATGGGAACACACTGTGCGAAAAACCCTGTCCGACGCCTTATATGAAGTCATTTCCGAGTGGCTGACTCGTGGGCCCAGGCGGTCCGATCAAATCGTGCAACAGTCGTGCACGCGATACGTGGTGAAAAAGGTGGCATGGTGATCGAGGCGGCCTGCCTAATCCGTCCCAATTAATGCGGCCTCCTCCACCTGGCGCGCTTCCCAAAATTCGAATCCCGCGAAATCCGCAGAAAGCAGAACAACCCGTCAGACGGAGGGTTTTTCTCATATCAACACTCGAATCTTAACAATGAAAGTTCACTCGACAAAACCAAGAATGGATCAAAGCGACTGAACAAGCAGTTGAAGCCATCATGGATGTTGATTCGACCTCTAGACAAGACATTTCTGAATCGCAAAAGCTGAGTTGGAGTGGTTATCAACTCCTTCTCCACTCGAACCCTGAACCATTCGGGGGCTAATGATGAAGATATGTACCTAGGGTAGGGTCATAGGCCTGACCTAGACACCCTCCCCTAGGATGTCACCTTAAAACCAGAAGCATTCGAAGAGGAGTCATCATCTACTCGACCATGAGGACTTCCACTCGGAAGACTTTAAGTTACTCGACCACAGAGACTGTCACTCGACCACCAGAAGGTCTAAGGTCGCTCCAGAGCACAATGGTTGGACATCACCTCATAGCTTTAATGGTCATTATGTCTCTTTATTTACTAGCGTTACCAGTAACGTCTCCCCTTTAACGTACCATAAACCCTTTGTAACGTGGGCTGGCTAGGGTCCTGGCGCACTCTATATAAGCCACCCCCCTCTACAGGCACAAGGGTTCACATCTTTCGTAAACTCACACACACATATAATCCAGTCGACCGCCTCAGGGCATCGAGATGTAGGGCTGTTACTTCTTCTGAGAAGGGCCTGAACTCGTAAAACTCGTGTGTACAACTGCTCCATAGATAGGATCTTGCCTCCTCATACCTACCCCCATTCTACTGTCAATCTTAGATCCATGACAAGGAGCCCCCTGCATTACGCAGCTCCTCCCTTTCTAGGGGAACATCGGCCTCGTCATCATCATCAGGCAGGGTGCGGAGGATGTCGCCCTTGCGCAAGGGGGAGGTCTCCCCCGCCCCTTCGCGGGTCACCTCCGAGTCGTGCTCCTCCTCTCCCTCCTCTTCCTCCTCTCCCTCCTTGCGAGACTCGCCATAAGACACGACCACTGGAGTTGTCGTCACCAGGATGTTTGTGGGCGCAGGCGGCACGAGCCCACGCTCGTCGAAGATAGGCAGAGCGGCGACAACCTTCGCCCCATCTAGGCAGCGGTACAAGGGAACAAGGCCATCAGGCGGGTACCCTTGGTCGTCCCCGACCAAGGGACGAAGAGTCGAGCGCAATTCCTCATCGGAAAGGGGCTCCGGGCGCAGGTGGAGGTCGTCCCCTTCGTCTCCAAGCTTCCATAGTGGGCGCGGGCGCGCTTGGAGGGGAGCCACGCGCTGCGCCATGAATTTTTGGCGATCATGGCCCTCGTCAGCTTCGCCGTTCTTGATTCGCCGGGCTTCAGGTCGGCGGTCATCCTCTCCAGCACCTGCATGGCCCACGGGTCGGGGAGCTTCGCACGAAGCCATCCCTCATGGGACACAGGCATCTCCGTCAATAGCACCAGCCAAGGGTGGATGCACTTGGCGTCTGCCAGGACCCACTTGCTCCTGAAGCCCTCGACCTTCTTCCCGGCCTTCGAGATGGCATTGGTCTTGTTGGCCACAACGAAGCCAACGCACCCTGAGCAGGGGCCCTCCTTAAGCCAAAGAAAGAAGAAGTGGCCCGGCAGCGCCATTGACGGCATCACTCCAACATACGCCTCGCAGTAGAAGGCGAAGATCAACATGAGAAGGACGGAGTTGGGATGAATATGGAGGGCATGGATCTTATAGTGACTAAGGACGGAGAAGAAGTCGAAGAAGGGGGGAACCAACCCGGCGATGATGCTACTAGTGAAGAAGGGGTAGAAAGTGCTGCCAGGGGCCTCAGGCTCGGTGGAGCCGACCTGGAGCACAGTCTTCCTCTTCTTGTCACCCTCCACCATCATCAAGCGCACGGCGCCAAGGTTCTTCTCCGACACGCTCGGCGCTTCGAGCGCGGGCTCGTACCAGGATGTCGAAGGAGTAGTCCGGGCTTTCTTGGGAGCCATCGACGAGAAGCTCGAAGGAGGACCTTGGTGGATCTGGAGTCTCTAGGAGCGAAGGGCAAGAAAGGGGATCTGGAGAAAAACGAAGGAAGGTAATGAAGGCAAATACAGGCCGCGCCAGTCATTTGTCAGTCGGGCAGTTGCCGAGGTAGCATGGGGAAGCGGACACGCACATGTCCAATCAATCGCCACACGTCAACCAAGGCCACAGGCTATTGGGGCCCGCGGTACTCCGCACTTGCCCCTTGGCTTCGCCTCGAAGCCAAGCCCGAGCGCGCCTTGGGCCCGGGGGCTACTGTCGGCGTCCTGGGAACGGGGGTCCCCAGACTTGCCTGCCTGCGGCCCATGGCGTGGCTCCACCAGCGGCCCTGTACGGCCCACCTTCACCAGCAAACACTCAAGACCCTCGCGAGGGGCCAAGCCTCGTGAGGCGGACGACGCAAGACCTCCTCGGGGGCGGCCTCAAAAGGCTGGCTCGCGAGGGATGCAGAGATCAAGGCAAGGGGCACCCACGAGGTTCCTGTGATGCAAGCCATGGCGACCAAGGCCAGGCGGGCACCTGGCAGGCACCAGCATGCGCAGTGTCCTCGTTTCCTCTTTGATGCTAAGGAGGCAAGTGCATTCGAGGAGTCCCGAGGCAGCAAGCAAAGGTTTCCATATCGGTGCAATGAGACCAAGACCGGCGGGACGGAGGTCACCGTGGATCCCAAGACGGCATCATCACCAGAGCCTTTGGCAGGCGAAGACCATCTTTTGTCAGGTTAGCTTGTACTAGACGTCCCCCTTCAAATTGGCCGTTGTGGGAACCCTTCCCGCCTAATATTTGGAGAGAACCCGGGCTTCTATATATAGGATTATCCACCATCGTAGAGAGGGAGATCGGATCTTGGACCGGATCCACTCCACCAAGGCAACCACACCAACTCACCAATCACAAGAGCACCTCTCCTCAGGAGGCTGTTCTTCTCTTGTAACTGTGCATCCTCAGCCCAAGAGGCAATCCACCACACCACACTGGAGTAGGGTATTACACCACATCGGTGGCCCGAACCAGCAAAAATCTTGTGTCCCCTTATTCTGCGAGTTCGACGCGCTAAGCCTTGAGATTGCGGTGAGGGTGAGAGCTTAGGGGAGGATGGATCTTCGTGCGCACCCTCGTGTTCGAACCTCAAGGGTTTTGCCGGAACCCAAAATCCGGCATCCTCCAAGGGCCACGAAATCCCCCCCCCCTTCCTCCATATATACAGCCCATAGGGCATCGTTTAGACTTTGGGTTTTGTTTAGATTAAAAGTTCACCATAGTTGCAACTTCGCGTACTTCGTTTGTGTTCAACAACCAGACCAAGACGTCAAAGAACCCCACTTGATTAATAAAGTTTTCCTCTTTTATTCGCAATATCCGTATTGCAATTTTAGTTTCTTGCTTGTTCTTCGTTTTCTTGCAGGAAATAGACCTTCGTGGTCAGGTTAATCGTGCTCTGGCGTGGTCAATAACCTCTCAGAGTTGGTTTAGTGATGGCTAAGGAGCGGCGTCCTTGCATGTTCATAATTGGGTCATCAAAGTCTACTCCATTGAAAACGATAGCCACCATCTCATCAAAAGACGGGACACCTTAGCATGTCTATTGAGACGTCTAAAAAACTTGACCCTCTTGGGGTGACCTACCCATCCTTATATAAGTGGAAGGGGCGGGTTACATGCAGAGTCCAAGTCGGACTAAGACTTAACCTATTCTAACTTACCGTGGCGGGCTTCTCATCACGGGCTTCTCCCCGTGGGCTTCCTAACTCCTTGGGCTTCTTAACTCCAGATGACTCATCTCCGTGACTCCCTTCATGTGCCGGGACATATCTCTGAGACTCATTTCCAGGTTGCTCGGTGAGATTTTGCAGTTTTTCGTAGTTTAGATCGAGTCTGTTCTTCATACCTACAGTCCATGAAAAGCCACAAAAAATTAGGGTTAGTTCATCATATTCGAACCAGTCTGAGCCTTTGCATAGACTTTTCAGTATTTTGCATTGCTGAATTTGCGGTTGCATCGTCGTGTCAAGTTGCTAGTCTTAGCGTCTAGTCTTTTAGAGTTTTGAGTTCTGGTCATCAGTTGTCACGCTGCCCTCGCACCATCATCATCGCCTCTACCATCTACCACCACCGCTTATCTGCCACCGATCCGTATCCATATACCACCACCAATCTGTATCCATATACCCCCACCGCTACCATATCTTACCATCATATATCCACCACCAATCCGAGTTCTTTTCATATTAGGTTTATTTTTGAGATCCTTATATTTTACGATTCGTGTTTTGTTGTGGGTTTGTCACGGCAGATGTCCTTGTGAAAGGACTTAGTCGTGGAGCCATCGCTATGGGTTATCTTAAAGGGGTTAAACCGGACAAGGGACTCGAGGGTTTTTATACTAGTTCGGCCCCTTCGATGAAGGTAAAAGCCTACGTCTAGTTGTGTTGGTATTGCTAGGGTTTCGATGAACAGGGAGCGAATGAGCTTTGCCTGGCTCTCGAGTTATTGTGTCTTGTCCCTAAACCGCTGTTGGTCGTCCCTTTATATACATAGGTTGGCGCCCGCCGGTTTACAGAGTCCCGAGGCGGAATCATAAATGTGTCCGGCTCGGTCTCTATCCTTCCAATCTTACAATCCAAGTTACATAATAAGGTCGGTTTACATCTACAGGCCATAACTCGCCTTTAGGCCTTGGGCCTTCATAAAGCGCCATCATTATTATGTCTTCATAGGCTTCTAATCTTCATAAAGATAATCCGGCTACTCCTGACCGGTTTACGTCCAGTAGTAATATCCCCAACATTAGGCCCCAGATTGGTTTGAACTTGTTCATGTCAATCTTCAACACTTATAAAAGTTCCTCCATTGCATCTTCGCCTTGATCTTGTAAACCGCCATGACGTCATACTCCAGGATCATGATAAGTCACTGTGACGTCACCTTGTCATTAAAAATGTTATATCTCACTTTCAGTTAATGAACCTCTGACAATCAAGGCGAACGCTCCTGTTAGGTATCCAATATTCCGGCCCCTCGATTCTCGTGCATGTTACCTCCCCCATTTACCTCATAAATAGGGCCATGGGTCATTTCCTTTTTTCCTCCATCTCTTCGCTTCTTCTTCCTCCTCGCGACGCCTGTGCACCCGAGCGCCGCCGCCATCGCCGAGCTCTGCCTCTGCATCTCCGTTGGCCGCTGCATCGACCTGGTTGCACCAGATAGCCACGGGATAACTCCGCTTGCTTCAACAGCCATTGTAAGATCTTCCCTTTCCTCCTCTATAGATCTACCTAGGGTTTCAGTGCTCATGAATGTTCATTGAAGCTCCGGCAACTGTTCTTCCCTGTTCCTCCTTAGTCCATGGAAAAACCCTCAAGCTTGATGTATTCCGTGTAGTAGCTATAGCGTTCCTTATCTTTTGCTATCACAACAAACCCTTATGCGCATAAAAACTGATCTGGACCTTTGTGAACTGCTTCAGGACCAACCTTTTTAGGTCTAAATCTTTTTTCTTTTCCTGTCTTACGGTAGATCCAAAATTTCCATGTAATCTTGTGAAACCTGTTTTACCTTACTTAGTCGTTCTTGCCTTAGATCTGTATCTTCTTCATTACATAGGCTTTTTACCTTTGTAGAAAACAATCTATCACATACCATTACTCCCCTTGTAAACCGGCAACCCCTTGATCTCTGTTGTCATATTCTGGTCTAATAATATGTGAATATCTCTTTTCCCACTTATCGCCTTGTCATTCGTAATTATATCACCCTCCGGTTTACCAATTTCACACACTTGGATTCCTTTATTCTGTTGCACCTTATGCATCACTATGAATGAATTGTAAACCGGCATTTCTTTCCAGCTTTTCACTTGCAATGGCCAAGCAATTTTATTCCTGCAACTGGGGTCCCTCCCGGCTTATTGAGGAGCAATTGAATGGTATGGTTAAGATCGGCACCTTACCAAAGAAGAATGAGATCCGTTGGCGAGTTCCTGGGCCGGAAAATCCTCCCACCCCTAAGCAGGGTGAGGTAGTGGTGTTTGTTGATCACATAGGCCGTGGTTTCAAACCACCTAGGTCAAAGTTTTTCCGGGATGTGCTTCTAGCTTTCAACTCCACCCTCAAAATATTGGACCCAACTCGGTATCCAATATATGCAACTTTCAAGTTTTCTGTGAGGCGTACCTCCGAGAAGAGCCAACTGTGGAACTGTTCCGGGATTTCTTCCATCTGAACCGGCGCACTGAATTTGTAGACGGGCCCAATACTGAACTCGGTGGCGTCTCCATTCAAAAAAGAAAAGAGGTTGAATTTCCTCATGCCAAGTTGCACAGTCACCCCAAAGAGTGGAATCAAACTTGGTTCTACTGTAAAGACACCTCCCCGAAGACGAGAATCCTCTGCCGGGTTACCGTGCCCACCGGCTTGCCGATACGCATCCACTTCCACAACGCCTAAGTGCCCAGGAACGGCCCCGTATGCACCTCAACTCGCCAAGCTGAGAGCCTTCTTGGCCAACGGTTTAACAGGTGTAGACTTTGTTCACTGTTGGATATCTTGGAGCATCTTGCCGTTAAGTCACCGCTCTGGCTTAATGTGTGAGTATACCGGCGAAGTAGAAGACCCCCAACGTCATATCAATATTCAGCTAATAGATGAAGAGGTCACTGAGGCTGTCAAGAAGATATTTAACGAATCGGAAGCCATCTGTTGCCAAACCGGACTAGACCCTTTTTACACGCAAAACAAACCGCCTGCTGTGAGTATTGTTCCTCCGCTTTACACTTGATATCTTTAGACTATACAATCCTTGAATACCCTTCTTTTTACTTTTAAACAGGGTGATGATCCGTTTTGGAAGAAGAAACCTCAAGAGAAAGCGGCAAAAATTGTTCACCCTAAAACCAAAGCCGTCAAGAAAACCACAAAGCGGAAGGCACCTGAACGCATCAGTATGGAACTGGACGACACCCCGGATGAACCGGAAGTTGAGGTAGAACTTGATTCACTTAGTTCCCTTTTCATGCATCTCATTGACAATGATACTTATTGATACTTATCAGGAGGACGTGGAGGGCAGCCAAGCTAATGATGTAGAGGTAATTATCCTTTCCTCCGGTTCAGACTCTATGCCAACACAAAAAATCCGTCAAGCAGTCCGGAAAGTAAGCTTTTCTCATCCTCTTGCTCACTTGGATCCAACATTTATTTTGAAGATGCAGCAGCACGAGGCTCGCCGCACAACCTGGCATAGCGGCCAAAAGGTCACTTCGGCTGGTTTACCAGACACTCCGGTTCGAAAGCGTCGATCTGAGGTCTTACCCACTTTTGACACTTATTATACCAAGGCAGGCTATTTCCGACAACCTCTTAATCCGTCTGATTCAAATTATCAAGTGACACCTCCTTCATCCTCTGGCGAGTCAACAGCGACCCAACTTCCTCCTCTCAAAACTGTAGCTGGGTAAGTACTTCAACCCCTTCTTTTGATGTTTTCATACTTTATATACTATGCTTAACTTTCACATATTATTCTATTTTAGAGCCAAAGCCAGACCTAGCAAAAAGGCTCGGGTGAACAATCCGCCCGAAGACCAGGTGGTTATTGTCGGCGTTCTGGGAACGGGGGTCCCCAAACTTGCCTGCCTGCGGCCTGCGGCGTGGCTCAAGCGGGGGCCTAGCGCGGCCCATGTTCATCAGCTCAAGCGCAAGACCCTCGCGAGGGGCCAAGCCTCGCGGGGCTGACGACAGGAAGCTTCCTCAGAGGCAGCCTCATAAGGCAGGCTCGCGAGGAGGCGGAGAGATCAAGGCAGGGGTACCTTGGGAGGAACTTGTGACGCCAGCCATGACGATCGAGACCAGGCGGGCGCCGGCCTGCGCAGTGTCCTTGTTTCCCTTTGGTGCAAAGGGGGCAAGCACAGGCCAAGGCATCAGGCAAAGGTTACCATTCCGGTGCAACGAGACCAAGACCAGCCGGACGGCAGGATGGAGGTCACCGTGGAGCCCAAGATGGCCCTAAATCGAGGCTTTTCATGGGCTGCCAGGCCCTAAATTGAGGCTTTTCATGGGCTGCCAGGCCGCTGAGTTAAACCATTTTGCAAAGCCTTTTAAGATGGACCTCAATCTTTAACCAATCACCATTTTAACTTTGACAAGTTTAGGTTCTATGAGATTGACTTGTCAAACGTTCGATGGGTCATACCAGGTTTACCTGGACGGAGTGGCTTACTTAAAGAGGCAGGATAACCGGGGGTTTTAGGTGAATACACCTGGCTTCCAAGCCTGGCTTGATAGCCTACTACACGGGTTCAAGCTCGTTGTTCTTTGAGAAGCAAGGAGACCCCATGTAATATTTGAGGTATGCTCAGTGGTTACCCATGTTTGAGTTGTGATTGATGCAACAAACTCTCTTGAGTTCCACATAATTTCCTTTTGGCTTTAAGCATATCAAGAGGTGTAGCTATGGTGTGAAGACAACCAAGCCCCCTAGTGATATCCCTTTTCAGTGTTAAACCGATCAAGAGGTGTAGCCATGGTTCGAATATGACCAAGCCCCCTAGTGATTCCCTTTATATCTGTGTGACCTTATGGGCCGGGTTAATAAAACTCCGCTTTGTAAGTAGAAGCCCCCATGGAACCACACATGATGTAAAAAAGAACAGAGACCCCGCTTTAACTAAGGCTCCAGTTTATTATATAATATATACATTGTCATAAGTATGTACATAAGAAGAGCCTGTGGCTCAAGTATAGTAAGGCCGAAGAAGAGCTATATTCCACGGCCACTAAGTCTCCTCCTCCTATTTTCATGAGTCTTTGTGCTCTCGAACATCGATGAGGTAGTATGACCCGTTGTGCAGATTTTTGCTGACCACAAAAGGTCCTTCCCAAGGTGGGGATAACTTGTGCATATCAGTCTGATCCTAGATGAGCCGGAGCACCAGATCGCCTTCTTGAAAAGTTCTGGTCTTAACCCGGCGGCTGTGATAACATCGGAGATCTTGTTGATAAATCACCGAATGCACTTCTGCTAAATCACACTCCTCATCTAACAGGTCCAGTGAGTCCTGACGTGCTTTCTCATTCTCAGCTTCAACATAAGCAGTCACACGGGGTGAGTCATGACGTATGTCACTAGGGAGAACCTCCTCTGCTCCGTAAACCATGAAGAAAGGCATGTAACCCGTATATCTGTTTTGTGTGGTGTTGATACTCCATAATACAGAAGGTAACTCCTCCACCCAACAACCCAGTGTCTGCTTTAAAGGAACCATAAGCCGGGGTTTAATACCTCTCAAAATTTCTTGATTTTCCCTCTCTGCTTGACCATTAGACTTGGGGTGAGCCACTGACGCTAAATCAAGCCGGATGTGCTCACGTTCACAAAATTCCTCCATCTCACCCTTAGACAGATTAGTACCATTATCCGTGATAATGTTGTGTAGAAAACCAAACCGGAAAATCACCTTCTTGATGAACTGAACCGTCGTGGCTGCATCACACTTACCGACTGACTCTGCCTCTACCCACTTGGTAAACTTGTCAACCGCCACCAACAGGTGGGTCTTTTTGTCCTTGGATCTCTTAAAGGGTCCAACCATATCGAGACCCCAAGTTGCAAACAGCCAAGTGATTGGAATCATTCTCAACTCCTGGGCGGGAACATGGGCACGGCGTGCAAACTTCTGACAACCGTCACACCTCTTTACTAAATCCTCTGCGTCAGGATGAGCCGTCAACCAGTAGAAGCCGTGACGAAAAGCCTTAGCCACCAAGGATTTTGAACCGGCGTGGTGACCGCAATCTCCTTCGTGGATTTCTCGCAAAATTTCACAACCCTCTTGAGGAGACATGCAACGCTGAATTTCTCATGTAACGTTGTAACGATGTAACTCCCTATTGATAATGGTCATTGACTTGGATCGCTGGATTATCTGCTGGGCCAAGGTTTCATCCTCCGGTAACTCACCCCGGTTCATGTAAGCCAAGTACGGGACTGTCCAATCTGGTGTAACATGCAAAGCCGCCACGAACTGGGCCTGCGGGTCAAGAATAGCCAACTCCTCCTCTGTTGGTATCTTGACCGACAAATTATGTAGTACATTGAGGGAGACATTAGGTGGGACTGGTTTACGTTGAGAGCCTAGGTGACTTAAAGCATCCACCGCTTCATTCTTTCTCCGGTCTATATGGTCAACTTGATAACCCTTGAAATGACCAGCCACTATATCCACCTCTCGTCGATATGCAGCCATGAGTGGGTTCTTAGAATCCCAAGTGCCAGACACCTGTTGAGCCACCAGGTCCGAGTCACCGAAGCACTTAACCCGGCTTAAGTTCATCTCTTTGGCCATCCGAAGACCGTGGAGTAAGGCCTCATACTCAGCTGCATTGTTAGTGCAAGGGAACATTAAGGGAAGAACATAACAAAACTTGTCACCTTGTGGGGAAGTTAATATGACTCCATCCCCTGAGCCCTCCAATTGCCTGGACCCATCAAAATGAATATTCCAATAAGCCTTGTCTGGCTTTCCCTCTGGCGCCTGCAACTCGGTCCAATAATTGATGAAATCCATGAGTGCTTGAGATTTGATCGTTGTGCGAGGTGCATATTTGAGTCCGTGAGGTCCGAGCTCAATAGCCCACTTAGCAATCCGGCCAGTTCCTTCTCTGTTTTGAATGGTATCTCCCAGAGGGGCTGAACTGACCACTCTGATAGGATGACCCTGAAAATAATGCTTGAGCTTCCGGCTTGCCATAAACACCCCATACACCAGCTTCTGCCAATGCGGATACCTCTGCTTTGATTCGATAAGCACCTCACTGATATAATAAACTGGCCGTTGAACCTGATACTCCTTTCCAGCCTCCTTGCACTCCGCAACAATAGCCACACTAACAGCCCGGGCATTAGCAGCCACATATAGCAGTAAAGGCTCTTTATCGACCGGAGCCGCAAGGACAGGCGGTTTAGCTAACTGCCTCTTCAAATCTTCAAACGCTTTATCTGCTGCATCGCTCCAGACAAAGTCATCCGTTTTCTTTAGCATCTGATATAAAGAGGTAGCCTTCTCCCCAAGAGGACTGATAAACTGGCTCAAAGCTACAATCCGGCCTGCCAGACGCTGAACGTCGTTGATACACGCCGGTTTAGCCAGAGAGGTGATAGCTGTCATCTTCTCCGGGTTAGCCTCAATGCCCCTGTTAGACACCAGGAAACCCAGGAGCTTACCTGTCGGAACACCAAAGACACATTTGTCCGGATTAAGCATCATCTTATAAACCCGCAGGTTGTCAAAAGTTCCTCTCAAGTCATCTATCAATGTTTATTCCTTCCTGGACTTTACCACAATATCATCCACATATGCATGAACATTGCGCCCAATCTGCTTATGAAGACAATTCTGGACGCAGCGCTGATAAGTCGCCTGGGCACTCTTGAGCCCAAAGGGCATAGAGACATAGCAGAAGGCACCAAAGGGAGTTATAAAAGTTGTCTTCTCCTGGTCCTTAACTGCCATTTTGATATAATGGTAACCAGAATAAGCATCCAGAAAACACAAACGGTCATAACCTGCTGTAGCATCAATAATCTGATCAATACGAGGGAGGGCAAAGGGATCTGATGGGCAAGCTTTGTTCAAATATGTGTAGTCCACACACATACGCCAAGTGCCGTTTTTTCTTAAGGACTGGTACCGGATTAGCCAGCCACTCTGGGTGCAAGACCTCCACGATAAACCCTGCGGCCAACAGCCGAGCTACCTCCTCACCAATAGCCTTACGCCTTTCTTCATTGAAGCGGCGGAGAACCTACCTGACCGGTCTAAACTTAGGATCTATATTAAGGGTGTGCTCAGTGAGTTCCCTCGGTACACCTGGCATGTCAGAAGGCTTCCATGCAAAGATGTCCCGGTTCTCACGGATGAACTCGATGAGCGCGCTTTCCTATTTGGGATCCAGGTTAGCGCTGATGCTGAACTGCTTGGATGAATCGCCAGGAACAAAATCAACCATCTTAGTGTATGTAGCCGATTTAAACTTCAATGTCGGATCGTGCTCCGTAGTTAGTTTTTTCAAAGAAGTCATGTCGGCCGGATCAACCTTGTCTTTATAAAACTTCAGGTCCTCTGTGGCACAAACCGACTCAGCGTAAGCCGCATCACCCTCTTCACACTCCAAAGCGGTCTTCCTGCTCCCATGTACTGTGATGGTACCCTTGTGACCCGACATCTTAAGCTGTAAATAAACATAACATGGCCTCGCCATGAACTTAGCATAAGCTGGATGCCTGAACAGGGCATGATACGGACTCTTGATTTTCACCACCTCAAAAGTTAATGTTTCTGACCTTGAATCATGATCACCTCCAAAAGCCACCTCTAGGGCTATCTTGCCCACTGGATACGCAGACTTACCGGGCACCACACCATGAAAAACGGTGTTCGACGGTTTAAGATTCTTATCTGTCAACCCCATACGGCGGAAGGTATCATAGTAAAGAATATTGATACTGCTTCCCCCATCCATAAGCACCTTGGTGAACTTATACCCCCCCAACTTGAGGTGCCACCACTAAGGCCAAATGACCCAGATTATCAACCCGGGGTGGGTGATCCTCTCTACTCCATAAAATGGGCTTCTCAGACCAGCGTAGATACTGAGGCACTGCTGGTTCAACAGAATTTACTGCCCTCTTGTGAAGCTTCTGATCGCGTTTACACAAGCTAATGGTAAAGACATGATACTGCCCACTATTCAACTGCTTCGGATTGCTCTGATAACCCGACTGTTTCTGCTCCTGATTCCCCTTATGGTTATAACCTCCTTGATTGCCCTGGTTCCCTTGATGGCCATGTCCGGTTTGATTGCCTTGGAATCCTGAATCGGAGCTGCCACCTCCATAACCTGGCCCATGAAAACCGCCTCCTGAACCACCAGGCAGGCCATTGTCATATTGAAACATATTGGAATTCCTAAACTCCCGCATAATGAAACAATCCTTCCAAAGATGTGAAGCTGGCCTTTCCTTCAATCCGTGCTTTGGACAAGGTTAATTTAACAGGCGCTCCAGATTGGGGCCTGACCCTCCGCCCCTCTGGGGCTGCTTACCCTTACGATGTTGGCCGTTGTCCCGAGGGTTGGTGTTAGCCACAAAGTGCAAACTATTGCCTGCCTTGCGCTTACCATTATTCCCATGACCTGCCGGATTGTGCTGCTGCCCCTTGGTATTGACGTTCTTTTTCCCTTTCCCCGGTTTGTCATCCTCAGACTCAGGGTATTTGGTACTATCTGAATCAGCGTATTTCACCAAAGTAGCCATAAGGGTTGGCATGTCATTGAAGTGATGCTTGAGCGTCCCTAGCTTCAATTTTAATGGCATAAACCGGTAGTTGCCCTCCAACGTCAAAATTGTTGTATCTGCATTAATGCGGTCTGATGAATGCAAAATAGATGAGACTCGCTTCACCCAATGTGTCGTAGACTCCCCCTCCTCTTGAACACAAGCGGCTAGGTCCACAATTGACATAGACTGCTTACATGTATCTTTGAAATTCTAGATAAACCAGTGTTTTAACTCAGCCCATGGCCCGACAGAGTTAGCTGGTAAGCTCTTTAACCAAGTTCGAGTTGTCCCCTCCAACATCATGGTGAAGTATTTAGCACATACCGCTTCATCCACCTCTAGAATCTCGATCGCCATCTCATAACTTTCTACCCATGACTCCGGTTGTAAATCAGCGGTGTAATTGGGCACCTTACGAGGGCCATTAAAATCCTTGGGCAGTCGTACATTATGCAAAGCGGGGGTAAGACACGGCACCCCTAAAGAACTGAAGACCACGCCTAGCTCCACAGAGGTGGTAGGGCAAACCGGAGTAGGTTGACGAGCGGTGTGCAGAGCTGCTAACTCGGCTTCTCGACGTGCACGACCATGATCCACCACATCCTGCGCATTAGCACCACCACCTGCCGGGTTGTGCCCTCGCGGCGAGTTACGGTGACGTGCACTGCTTGATACAGCCGGTTCATCCTCAACGTGCCTGTGTAGCTCCGACTCGGACGGGGGGTGGAATGAATCCTCTCGCGACTATGCGAATAAGCATGCTGCTGGTTTAAAGCTGTTTGAAGGAGCTCTTTGGCCCGTCGTGTCTCAATCGCCACTGGTGACTCGCCGTCAGTTGGGAGGGCTGCCAATCATGAAGCGGCGGTCACAATGTTATCCAACGGGTTGGAGTAATGCCCTGGGGGCGTCGAAACATACTGTGGCACAACGTTGTTCTGACGAGGCGGGTTCATCATGCGCAGCTGAACCGGCGCTCCTGTTCCCGGCGCTTCCGTCCGGTTTACCACAGGCTGGTTACTGGTTCCAGCTCCTGGCGTGTTGAAGAGATTTCTTGGCTCATAACCCGGCGGGAGGTGCGGCCGATATCTCCTCCTCATGACCTCATCTGAGGCATTCTGGTCCAACCCAAGCCGGTAGGCCTGAGCTTCCAACTCGACCTGTTCTGTCGCCATCCTGGCGTCCTCTGCAGCCAGGTCCGCTTTAGCCTGAGTTATCCGATCCTTCACCTTTGCGATCTTCGCATTGTGCTGACCTCGGGCCGCAGCGTCCACCTCCGCGGCCATCAATGTTGCCAAAGCATCGAACAAATCAGACAAAACCTGAGCGGGAGGCAGCGCGGAGCCCCCTGCTCCTGCTGGCGTTGCTGTTGCTGAACCGGAGAACATCGCCGCGGCGGTAGAAGAGTGATGCGCTGGTTGTGTACCGGCCATGAAGACCATGACCTGGTTTGGCAGATCGAGGTGGTCCGGAATACTGTTGCCATCGTAACTCCCACTAATCCGGTCGTCCTGCAGCTGATACATCGACTCGGTCTCTCCGGTTGAAGACTCGTCATCAGAACGGACAATGGCTTCCCCGTCAGATGCCGGTCCATCCTTATATTCCGCTCCATGGATGACACCTACGAAAACATGCCTTGGTGCAGGCTGAAACGGGGTAGGGCTTGCACGCTGAGCCGTCTCGATGATGTCGGTGCAGGTGTCCGTCTCAGGGCCCGGTTCGCCGATCTTGCCGATGACGACATGAATTCCGCCAAAGGGGACCCGGTACCCGTATTCAATTGAACCGGCCTCGGGACCCCATCCCGCATCATTGATATAGAGCTTGCCGCGATGACTGTTCAGCATCCGGCCCACAGCGTATCCCTTGAGTCCTTCGAAGCTGCCCTTCAAGAACTCGAAACCGTCGTGCGACGGCCCCACGATGGGCGCCAGCTATCGTGGGTTTGTCACGGCAGATGTCCTCATGAAAGGACTTAGTCGTGGAGCCATCGCTATGGGTTAGCTTAAAGTGGTTAAACCGGACAAGGGACACGAGGGTTTTTATACTAGTCCAGCCCCTTCGATGAAGGTAAAAGGCTACGTCTAGTTGTGTTGGTGTTGCTAGGGTTTCGATGACCAGGGAGTGAATCCGCTTTGCCTGGCTCTCGAGTTATTGTGTCTTGTCCCTAAACTGCTGTCGGGTCATCCCTTTATATACATAGGTTGACGCCCGCCGGTATACAGGGTCCCGAGGCCGGATCATAAACGTGTCCGGCTCGGTCTCTATCCTTCCTATCTTACAATGCAAGTTACATAATAGGGTCAGTTTACATCTACAGGCCTTAACTCGCCTTTGGGCCTTGGGCCTTCGTAAAGCGCCATCATTCTTACGTCTTCATAGGCTTCTAATCTTCATAAAGTTAATCCGGCTACTCCTGGCCGGTTTACGTCCAGTAGTAATATCCCCAACATGTTTCCTTGCCTAAGTAGGTTTCGGAAAAAAGAGTCCGGAGACCCCCGGGCAGTTTTTAGGACAAAATTTCGATAGGCGAAAATATTTTTTTCCCTGTCCTGTTTTTAGGATTTTCTGAGTCTTTTGAGACACTCGCCATCATAGTGATTTTTTGTCGCACTTTTTCGTCATCGCTGCCCTGATTTCCGGAAAAAATTGTCAAAAAAATTCTGTGCCTATCCTGTTAGTTTGACTTGGGAAGAGTTTTGAGACACTCGCCATTATAGTGTCTTCTGTAAAAAAAGTGCAAAATAAAAAAACAAAAAAAATCAGAGTGTGTTTTCCCCTTGTTTCCGTGTAGTGCCGTGATTTAGTTAGTGTTCTAGGCTCGCATCTCTAGGACGTTGATGAGGACTTCAATACCATTGTTACACCCACAGCCCTTGTTGTTATACATACTGGACCAATTACTAGAGCTCGCGCATGCCAATTGAATTACTAGGTACTTTCGTTTCTTGGTAAAGATTCTAATGTTCATGAGAATATGATGCTGCCTAATTTGGATACATTTCTTTTGCTTACAAATGAAGGGCCTAGCTTGGACAAAAAAGATGAACCTTGGATCTAGTTCAAGCATGAAGATGATGGAAAGCGCAAGGGGAACAAGAACGGGTTGCAAGTGATGATTCCAGGACTTTGAAGACACCATAATGAGTGCATGAATCCTTGCGCGAAATATACAAGATACCACTTCATAAATTCGTCCAGAGGCTATTCTAGGTGCTGTGTCACCTTATTATTGGGCCAGGCCCATAATTTCGAAATACTTGATTATAGGCTATTTTTAGAGTCCGTATGTGTGGGGAAACAAGAGTAGGGTTGGTTTCGGACCCCTCCTCCAAGGGCCACGAAATCCCCCCTCTTCCTCCATATATACAACCCTTCGGACTTCGTTTAGACATAGGGTTCTGTTTGGATTAAAAGTTTGCCATAGCTGCAACTTCACGTACTTCATTTGTGTTCATCGACCAGACCAAATCGAGGCATCAAGGAAAGGTTTCCAAATCGGTGCAACGAGACCAAGACCAGCAAAACGGCGAGATGGAGGTCACCGTGGAGCCCAGGACGGCATCACCACCAGAGCCTTTGGCAGGCGAAGACCACTTTTGTCAGGATAAGCTGTACTAGTTGTCCCCTTTCGAATTGGCTATTGTTGCTCCCTTCCCGCTCAATATTTGGGGAGAGGACCAGGGCCTCTACAAATAGGACTAGCCACCACCGTAGCTAGGGGGGTCGGTCGGTCGGATTGAGAGAGAGCAGAACAACCACAAGTTCACTGAGCACAAGAACACCCCTCCTCAGGAGGCTGTTCTTCCCCTTGTACTGTTCATCCTCAGCCCAAGATGCAATCCACCACCACACACTAGAGCAGGGTATTACGCCACAACGGTGGCCCAAACCAGTATAAATCCTATGTCCCTTGTGTTACGAGTTCGTTGACTTAGCCTGTAAGATCTTAGCAAAGCTAGGACGTGGATCGGTAGGGGGAGATCTTCGCACGCACCCCAGTGTTCGAACCTTGAGGGTTTTGCCGGAACCCGTGATCCGACATTTGGCGCGCCAGGTAGGGGGTGCACCGGAGTTTTCCTTCCGTCGATCTGCACTCCGCCGCCACCTCGCTTCGCCCTCATGGCAGGCGCCTCGCTCCCTGCTCCGACGACCGGCGCCGACGGCGGGGCCAGGGGGCTCCTAGCCTTGGCCCCCACCCTGCGATAGGTGCAGTGGCCACCCAAGTTCAAGCCAGAGATGCCACCGCACTACGACGGCGCGGCGGACCCGACAAATTCCCTGCTGGCGTCTGAGGAGGCCATCCTTAAGGCCGGGGGCAACGACAAGGTCATTGCCAACTGGCTTCCCATGATCCTCATTGGCGCACCACGCGCATGGCTGCTCAACCTCCCCGGATCCACGGGGGCATCCTGGGAGGAGTTGCGCGGCCTCTTCGTTGTGCGCTACGCGGCACCGGTGCCCCACGCGGTTGCAGCCCCCCTCGGCGGCTCACAAGCACCACCCTCGGATTGTAACGTCAAGCTGTTCGTTCGCCAGGTCGGTGCTGCTTCCAAGTGCCCCAGGGCTCCGCCGAGCTGGGCCGCGCCCGAGGCCGACCTCACCTTCGACTCAGGGGATCATCCCGCCTCAACCGTTGGCTCGGGTGCGCTCCCAATGCTTTGCACGCCCACCATCTGCCACGTTTCCATCACCAAGACGCTCATCGACGGCGGCGCCGGCCTCAACGTGCTCTCCGTCGAGGCCTTCAGCCTTCTTCACCTACTGCTCGAGCGGCTCCGTCCTAGCAAGCCTTTCTCAGGGGTTGGTAGAGGCTCTGCCCTCTCCCTGGGGCAGATCCGCCTCCCCGTCACCTTCGGCACACGCGACAACTACCGCACCGAGCTCATCAACTTCGACATCGCCCACATCGGCCTCCCATACAACACCATCCTCGGGTACCCGGCTCTGGCCCAGTTCATGGAAGCAACCCATCCGGCTTACAACCTCATGAAGATGCCGGGGAGCAACGGTGTCCTCACAATCAAGGGGGATGCCAAGGAAGCCTTGATGACGCTCAAGCTCGCCCTCAAGACCGCCGCAACAGCGCAGCCCTCCGACTCGGATGCCTCCAAGGCCGAGGGAGCCGCACCAACCAAGAAGAAGCAGTTTTTCACTCAGGACAAGGCAGAAACCAAGCGCGTGCCAGTCAAGGAGGACGGGTCCTCAGGGGCAACCTTTACCATAGGCGTCAACCTCGAGTTTGGTCAGGAGGAGGCCTTGGTGGAGTTCTTGCGCGCGAACAAGGAAGTGTTCGCTTGGGAGCCCGATCAGCTGGCGGGGGTCCCAAGAGAGGTGATAGAGCACCACCTGAAGTTGTGCCCCAACGTACACCCCGTGAAGCAGAAGGCGAGGCGGAAGTCCACGGAGAAGAAAGCTTTCATCGTCCAAGAAACCCGCAAGCTGGAGGCTGCGGGTGTCATTCACGAGGTTCGGTACCCCGAGTGGCTGGCAAACCCCGTCGTCGTCCCCAAGAAAGGCGGGAAGGAGCGGATGTGTGTTGACTTCACCAACCTCAACAAGGCATGCCCCCAAGATCCGTTCCCGCTTCCACGCATCGACCAGATCGTCGAATCCACTGCCGAGCGCGACTTGTTGTGCTTCCTAGATGCGTTCTTAGGGTATCACCAAAACAAGATGGCGGTAGAAGATGGGGTATACTGCTACACTTGCATGCCTTTCGGACTATGCAACGCGGGCGCAACCTTCCAGTGGCTCATGCACATTGCCTTGGGTCGGCAGCTCGGGAGGAACGCTGAAGCCTACGTCGATGACATCGTGGTGAAGTCTCGAGAGGCGAGGACCTTGATCCAAGGCCTAGAGGAGACCTTTGAAAGCCTCCGCCAGGTGGACTTGTGGCTCAACCCGGAGAAGTGCGTATTTGGCGTCCCTTCCAGCAAGTTGCTGGGCTTCCTTATGTCCCATAGGGGGATCGAGGCCAACCCAGAGAAGTTCAAGGCCATTGAAGACATGAGTCCACCGCAAACCCTCAAGGAAATGCAGAAGCTTGCTGGATGGGTGACTGCGTTGGGACGCTTTATTTCCAAGCTGGGAGAGCGTGCCCTGCCCTTCTTCAAGCTGATGAAGAAGAAGGGCCCATTTGAGTGGACCCCGGAGGCCGACCGAGCATTTCAAGTCCTCAAGAGATACCTGACTAGCCCCCAAGTGATGGTGGCGACGCGGTCTCTCGAGCCCCTGGTGCTCTATTTTGCCGCCACTCCCTACTCCGCCAGTGCAGCTTTAGTGGCGGTTCGGGAAGAACACCAAGCCAAGGGTGCATTGCACCGAGCTACACCTCCAGCAGAGATGACGCAAGACTAGGAGGGCGCCACAAGGGCTGCCACAGCAACAGTAGAAGAGCAAGCTCAGCAGGGTGACGCTCCCAAACCCGAAAAGGCCTCAATAAGCGATCGAGCGTTGGGGGCTCCGCCACCTCAGAAGGCACTACAACTCCCAGAAGACGCAAGCCTCATCAACGCGCCTACCCTCGTTGAGCACCCGGTATACTTCCTCAGCACGGTGTTGCGAGACGCAAGAGCACGGTACCCCATACCTCAGAAGCTCCTGCTCGTGCTCCTGGTGGCCTCACGAAAGCTGGGGCACTACTTTCAAGGCCACCCCACCAAAGTCGTCTTGGCCTACCCACTGGAGAGGGTGCTCAGGAGCCCCAACTCTGCTGGAAAGGTTGCTAAGTGGAAGATCGAGTTGCAAGCATTCTAGTTGGAGTTCAGCACTACCAGGGTCATCAAGGGAGCCGCACTCGTTGATTTCGTGGCAGAATGGACAGACACCCCGGCGCTTGAAGTGGGTGTAGATCGGTCCCTCTCACCGGGAAGTGAGGCTCCTGACGGTTGGGTTATGTATTTCGATGGTGCCTTCACACACCAGGGCACGGGGCTAGAGCGGTGCTCATCTCACCCACTCAGGACAAGCTCTACTACGTTGTGCAGCTCTGCTTTCACTAGGGAGAGAAGGTCTCCAACAACATCGCAGAATACGAGGGCCTCATAGTTGGCCTGAAAGCTGCGGCAGCTCTGGGGGTGAAGCGCCTCACCGTTAGGGGTGACTCGCAGCTCCTCGTCAACTTCTCCAACAAGGTGTACAAGCCGAAGGACGAGCACATGGAAGCATACCTCACGGAGGTGCGCAAGATGGAGAAGCAATTCCTGGGCCTGGAGTTGCAGCACGTGCCCCGTGGCACCAACAAGGAAGCTGACGACATCGCCAGAAGAGCATCCAAGCGATAGCCCCAAGAGCCTGGCTTCTTCGAGGAGTGGCTCCTCAAGCCATTAGCAACACCACAGCTTTCGAGAACAGCTCAGCCTCGGGAGGAACTCCCGCCGCCTCCTGCCAAAGGAGCCCTGGCCTGTGGCCCGACCTCGGGAGCGCGCCTACTCTTGGCACTCGAGCCCCAGGAGGGATGCTAGACCAAGGAATTCAAGGAATACCTGACGCAAGGGATGGACGTTGCCAGGGAAGGAGGAGGATGCGGAGCGCGTGGCCCGGCAGGCCACAGCTTATTGCATCTAGGACGGTGTTATACAGGAAGCGGCCAAATGACGTTACACTATGTTGCATCTCCAGGGAACAGGGAAAGGAGCTGATAGCTGACATACACGGTAGAGACTATGGGCACCACTCGTCGTCGCGAACCCTTGTTGGCAAGGCATTCCAAAGTGGATTCAGGTGGGTGACCTCATCCTGAGGCGGGTCCTCTCTAGGGAAGGGTTGCATAAGCTCTCACACATATGGGAGGGCCCGTTCAAGGTCGTCCATGTCTCCAGGCCTGGCGTCGCGCACCTAGAGACACAGGACGGAGTACCCATCCAGAATGCCTGGAACATTCAGCACCTCCGGAAGTTCTACCCCTAAAGAAAGGCACAGCGCCCGGGAAGAATGCCCGGTGCCTATGAAGAAAGGACCAATGCTGTGAAGAAGGCCCGGCACATGTGAAGATCGCCGCCCGTGAAACTCTCACGTAATAACGAGTGGGGTTGTACACGCCCCGGAGTCTCAGGAGTGCCGCCCTTGGGCCTCGGGGGCTCCCTCCCATGTCTTAGTGGTAGCACTTAGCTCCGCGCTAGTGAGAAGATGTCGAAGACTAGACTAGGTGCCGGACACGGCTTTTCATTTGCTTTGTGAAGTTGGCTCGCCCCTCTTTAATTGAAATTTGCTTTCTGGTGTCTCCTGCTAGTCTCGCCCTTTCACTTTCTGCCTCTGTTTCTGCCTTCATTTCTTTGGTCGGCCTGTACTCTCTTTCGCGTTCCTCGCGAGGGGTCTGAACAGGTACCTTCGTGAGCTTCCTTCTTCTGTTTTTCACGAGGTACCCTCGTTCGAGCCTACAAGCTGGCGCACCTCTCCCTCAATCCGTGCCCCTTGGGTACCGCGATGCGAAGCGCTGGGTCAAAGCTAGTGGTGTCTGCGACCAAACCTCGGGAGAACGACAAACCTCTTGACGATTTTTTTTGCAGTTCCTAAGCGCCTATCAGGTCAATGAGGCTTCGACAGGCACGAGGAAGCAAGAAAGCGCCTCGTGAGGAGGAGGCTACTCCGAGCAAGTCAAGCTAAGTTATCCGTACATAAAATAATGATGTTGCGACACAGCACAGGAGCAACAAACATAGCATAATGATTGAGATCATAATTCGATACACGCCCCTCAAGGGCCCATTCTGGTTTCCTTTTGATTCAAGAAGGAAAGGAAGAACAAAATAAAAGCGGTGCCTACCCCAACAGCGGTCCACGGGGGCAGGCTCCTGGCGTCGTCCCGAGCTCAGCCGGACCCCTCCTCGCGCTTCACAAAGGCGCGGCGGCGAGACGACCCACTGCCGCCTTCAAAGCGGGCGCGACGGCGCGGCGGCTGGTCATAACCACCGCTACTGGAGCTGTTGCTGGAGGAAGAACCACCGTATCTGGACGAGATGTGGTCGGCCCCAAGGGCGTGTTCGCCCTCGTCCTCATCACGACCATCGCCAAGGCCGAGCACCTCCTCGTCGTGGTTGGCCTCGGGGCAGCACCCGGCGCGGCGGCCATCTTCCCCAAACACCCTCACGTAGAGGGTCACGTCACCATCATACTTGAAATGGAGGGTGCATCGCCTGCCTAGGCCACGCGTGCGGGCAAACATCTGCCAGCCACGGGCCAGGGCTATGTTGCCCATGATGGAGACCTCGACCGCAAGCCAGGAAGCCCTGCTGCAGCAGCCGTCCGCCTACGGCCAGAACCCGCCTGGACCAGAGGCTGGCAGCTCATCGACGAAGAAACACGGGAGCTGAAGCCAGTTGCCAGCCAGGTTCTCTGACCAGATGACGAACTCTGGCAGCACCTCCATCGAGTGGAAGCACGGCCGGGGAGGCCACGCGACCATTGCACGTCTCCCTTCATCGACAGGACTGCCACCACCGGAGCGACCCCTGCCATGCGAAGCGGCACCGCCACGGCTGTGCGGGGCTGCGGTGGGGGTCATGGTGTGCTTGCGGGGACAGCCGCGTCCACGCTTGGGCGCCGGAGAGCCGGTCCCCTCGCTAGGGGCCTTCCCTTTCTCCGCGGCGGAGAACCTCTTCGACGGCGCCATTAGTGTTGCAAGTGGCGATGGAGCAAAGAGCAAGAAGCAAGCGGAATGGGAAGAGATGGGCGACGGCGGCTCTGCCCCCCTCCCCATTTATACCAGAAGAAGGCCAACCAGCGCCCCCCACGATCATAGCTAATGATGGTTTTTCCCTGCATACAGCAGAGACTCGTCAAATCTGGCAGTTGTCGAGGCGACTTGGGGAAGCGGAGACGCCCACGTCCAATCAACCGCCACGCGTCGACCAAGGCCGGAGGCTATTGGGGCCTGCGGCGCTCCGCACTTGCCCCTTAGGCTTCGCCTCAAAGCCAAGCCCGTGCGCTCCTTGGGCCCGGGAGCTACTGTCGGCGTTCTGGTTACAGGGGTCCCTAGACTTTCCTGCTTGCGGCCCATGGCATGGATCTGCAAGCGAGCCCGTATGGCCCGTCTTCACCAGCAAGGACTCAAGACCCTCGCGAGGGGCCAAGCCTCGCGAGGCGGATGACACAAGACCTCCTCGGGAGCGGCCTCACCAGGCTGGCTCGCGAGGGGTGGAAAGATCAAGGCCAGGCAAACCTCGCGAGGTTCCGATGACGTGAGCCATGACAACCAAGGCATGGCGGGCGCCAGCGTGCACAGTGTCCTTGTTTCCTCTTTGGTGCTAAGGAAGCAGGCGCAGGCGCGGAGTATCGAGGTGTCAAGCAAAGGTTTCCATATCGGTGCAACGAGACCAAGACCAGCAGAACAGCAAGACGGAGGTCACCGTGGAGCCCAAGACGGCGTCACCACCAGAGCCTTTGGCAGGGGAAGACCACTTTTGTCAGGATAAGCTGTACTAGTTGTCCCCTTTCGAATTGGCCATTGTTGGCTCCCTTCCCGCTCAATATTTGTGGAGAGGACCAGGGCCTCTACAAATAGGACTAGCCACCATCGTAGCTAGGGGATCGATCAATCGGATCGAGAGAGAGCAGAACAACCACAAGTTCACCGAGCACAAGAACACCTCTCCTCAGGAGGCTGTTCTTCCCCTTGTACTGTTCATCCTCAGCCCAAGAGGCAATCCACCACCACACACTAGAGTAGGGTATTACACCAAAATGGTGGCCTGAACCAGTATAAATCTTGTGTCCCTTGTGTTACGAGTTGGTCGAGTTAGCCAGTCAGATCTTAGCAAAGCTAGGACGTGGATCGGTAGGCGGAGATCTTCGCGCGCACCCCAGTGTTCGAACCTTGAGGGTTTTGCTAGAACCCATGATCCGACAGGCGTGGTCAATAACCTCTCGGAGTTGGTTTAGCGATTGCTAAGGCGCGATGTCCTCGCACGTTCGTAGTCAGATCGTCAAAGTCTACTCCACCAAAAACGATAGTCACCATCTCATCAAAAGATGGGACACCTTTTCCTCTATCAAGTGGTATCAGATTTCCAGGTTGCTCGGTGAGTTTTTATAGTTTTTCATAGTTTAGATCGAGTCTGTTCTTCATACCTATAGTCCATGAAAAGCCACAAAAAATAGGGTTATTTCATCATATCTGAACCAGTATGAGCCTTTGCATAGTGTTTTCAGTATTTTGCTTTGTTGAATTTGCGGTTGCATCATCGTGTCAAGTTGTTGTTCTTAGCATCTAGTCTTTTAGAGTTTTGAGTTCAAGTCATAAGTTGTCACGCCACCGCCACACCATCATCATCGCCCCTTGCCATCTACCACACCACCGCTTATCTGCCACCGATCCGTATCCATATACCACCACCAATATGTATCCATATACCCCCACCAGTACCATATACCACCACTGCTGCCACATACCACCACCGCTGCCAAATCTTACCATCATATATCCACCACTGATACATCTCCAACGTATCTATAATTTTTGATTGTTCCATGCTATTATATTATCTGTTTTGGATGTTAATGGCCTTATTTATACACTTTTATATTATTTTTGGGACTAACCTACTAACCCAAGGCCCAGTGCAAATTGTTGTTTTTTTGCCTATTTGAGTGTTTCATAGAAAAGGAATATCAAACGGAATCCAAACGGAATAAAACATTCGGGAGAGTTAGTTTTGTAACAAACGTGATCCAGGGGACTTAGAGTGGACGTCAAGCAACCAACGAGGGGGCCACGAGGCAGGGGGCGCGCCCTCCCCCTCGTGGGCCCCTCGTGGCTCCACCGTCCTACTTCTTCCTCCTATATATATTCATATACCCTGAAAACATCTAGGAGCACCACAAAACCCTATTTCCACCGCCGCAACCTTCTGTACCCAAGATATCCCATCTTGGGGCCTTTTCCGGAGCTCCGCCAGAGGGGGAATCGATCACGGAGGGCCTCTACATCAACTCCATGGCCCCTCCGATGATGTGTGAGTAGTTTACCTCAGACCTTCGGGTTCATAGTTATTAGCTAGATGGCTTCTTCTATCTCTTTGGATCTCAATACAATGTTCTCCTTGATCTTTTTGGAGATCTATTTGATGTAACTCTTTTTGCGGTGTGTTTGTCGAGATCCGATGAATTGTGGGTTTATGATCAAGTTTATCTATGAACAATATTCGATTCTTATCTGAAATCTTTTATGTATGATTGGTTATCTTTGAAAGTCTCTTCGAATTATCCGTTTCGTTTGGCCTACTAGATTGATCTTTCTTGCAATGGGAGAAGTGCTTAGCTTTGGGTTCAATCTTGCGGTGTCCTTTCCCAGTGACAGCAGGGGCAGCAAGGCACGTATTGTATTGTTGCCATCGAGGATAAAACGATGGGGTTTATATCATATTGCTTGGGTTTATCCCTCTACATCATGTCATCTTACCTAATGCATTACTCTCTTCTTATGAACTTAATACTCTAGATGCATGTTGGATAGCAGTCGATGTGTGGAGTAATAGTAGTAGATCTAGAATCGTTTCGGTCTACTTGTCGCGGGCGTGATGCCTATATACATGATCATGCCTAGATATTCTCATAATTATGCACTTTTCTATCAATTGATCGATGGTAATTTGTTCACCCACCGTAATACTTATGCTATCTTGAGAGAAGCCACTAGTGAAACCTATGGCCCCCGGGTCTATTTTCCATCATATAAGTTTCCAATCTATTTTACTTTGCAATCTTTATTTTCCAATTTATATCATAAAAATACCAAAAATATTTATATTATTACTATTATCTCTATTAGATCTCACTCTCGTAAGTGACCATGAAGGGATTGACAACCCCTTTATCGCATTGGTTGTGAGGTTCTTATTTGTTTGCGTAGGTATGAGGGACTTGTGTGTAGTCTCCTACTGGATTGATACCTTGGTTCTCAAAAACTGAGGGAAATACTTACGCTACTTTGCTGCATCACCCTTTCCTCTTCAAGGGAAAACCAACGCAGTGCTCAAGAGGTAGCAAGAATGATTTCTGGTGCCGTTGCCGGGGAGATCTACGCACAAGTCAAGGCATACCATGTACCCATCACAAACTCTTATCCCTCGCATTACATTACTTGCCATTTGCCTCTCGTTTTCCTCTCTCCCACTTCACCCTTTCCATTTTATTCGCCCTCTTTTTCTGTTCCCCTTCTCTCTTATATTCGCCCTCTTTTTCCTTCCTGCCTTCCATGTGCTCGTGCTTTTTGCAATTTGTTGCCATCATGTCTGAAACCGGGGAGGTTATCATTGATAAGGATAATCATATGGAAAACTTTGATGCTATTGATGATCCTCTTGAAAATCCAATATTTTACACAGTAAAAGGTTTCGGATTGGTAGTGGTAATATTATTGGGAAGGGAGTTATTCCAGATTTCTTTACTTGTGTCGGTGCTTTACCCACCATGAGCGGGTATATTCTTCATAAAACTAGTAGTCTCATGGATGCTATATCTTTGCTCATAGTTGAACTTGAAAGACAATTTTTACATATGCATCCTTCCATACAAAGGATTTTCCTGGAATTTTCTAATATTTAGCATTCTTCTGTTAAGCGAGCAGCGACCATCTTTTTAGTTCATGAGTTCAGATTTATAATAAAAGAGGCGAATGAAATGTTTGCGCATTATAGGGTGGATGCCGGCCGTCCTCCCAGAGAAGCAATCCTTTTTATCAATAAGACATTATGCATTTACGATCTTTAGATCATGTTGCTTTTAATGAAAACCTTAGAAAAAAGGTTCCTACCGATGTTCTTGTTAACAAGATCTCTGAACTTAATGATAATTTTGCTATCCAAAAAACTATCATAGAAAGTGCATTGAATACTATGAGAAGTTTGATACTTGATAATTGTTTTGAGATATAAAGGTGGTGATATTAGAGTGTGCTAGTTGAGTAATTTTGAATTTGAGAAATACTTGTGTTGAATATTGCAAGTCTCGTAGCATGCACGTATGGTAACCATTGTGTAACAAATTTGAAACATGAGGTGTTCTTTGATTGTCTTCCTTATGAGTGGCGGTCGGGGACGAGCAATGGTCTTTTCCTACCAATTTATCCCCCTAGGAGCACGCGCGTAGTGCTTGGTTTTCGATGACTTGTATATTTTTGCAATAAGTATGTGAGTTCTTTATGACTAATGTTGAGTCCATGGATTATATGCACTCTCACCCTTCCATCATTGTTAGCCTCTTCGGTACCATGCATTACCCTTTCTCACCTTGAGAGTTGGTGCAAACTTCGCCGGTGCATCCAAATCCCGTGATATGATACGCTCTATCACACATAAAGCTCCTTATATCTTCCTCAAAACAGCCACCATACCTACCTATCATGGCATTTCCATAGCCATTCCGAGTTATATTGCCATGCAACATTCCACTGTTTCATTTATGACACGCTTCATCATTGTCATATTGCTTTGCATGATCATGTAGTTGACATCGTATTTGTGGCAAAGCCACCATGCATAATTTTTCATACATGTCACTCTTGATTCATTGCCCTTCGCGGTAATCCGCGAGAGGCATTCATATAGAGTCATATTTTGTTCTAGTATCGAGTTGTAATCATTGAGTTGTAAATAAATAGAAGTGTGATGATCATCATTAATAGAGCATTGTCCCGAATAAAAAAAGATAAAGGCCAAATAAAAAAGAAAGGCCCAAAAAAAGAAAAAAAAAGAAAGGAAATAAAAAAGGGCAATGCTAGTATCCTTTTTCCACACTTGTGCTTCAAAGTAGCGCCATGATCTTTATGATAGAGAGTCTCTTGTTTTGTCACTTTCATATACTAGTGGGATTTTTTCATTATAGAACTTGGCTTGTATATTCCAACAATGGGCTTCCTCAAATGCCCTAGGTCTTCATGAGCAAGCAAGTTGGATGCGCACCCACTTAGTTTCTTTTGTTGAGCTTTCATACATTTATAGCTCTAGTGCATCCGTTGCATGGCAATCCCTACTCCTTGCATTGACATAAATTGATGGGCATCTCCCTAGCCCGTTGATTAGCCTCGTCGATGTGAGACTTTCTCCTTTTTCGTCTTCTCCACATAACCCCCTATCATTATTCTATTCCACCCATAGTGCTATATCCATGGCTCACGCTCATGTATTGCGTGAAAGTTGAAAAAAGTTTGAGATTACTAAAGTATGAAACAATTGCTTGGCTTGTCATCGGGGTTGTGCAAGATGAGAGCATTCTTGTGTGATGAAAATGAAGCATGACCAAGCTATATGATTTTGTAGGGATGAACTTTCTTTTGACAGGTTATTTTGAGAAGACATGATTGCTTAGTTAGTATGCTTGAAGTATTATTATTTTTATGTCAATATTAAACCTTTGTCTTGAATCTTTCGGATCTGAATATTCATGCCACCATAAAGAAAATTACATTGAGAATTATGCTAGGTAGCATTCCACATCAAAAATTCTGTTTTTGTCATTTACCTACTCGAGGACGAGCAGGAATTAAGCTTGGGGATGCTTGATATGTCTCCAATGTATCTATAATTTTTGATTGTTCCACGCTATTATATTATCTGTTTTGGATGTTAATGGGCTTATTTATACACTTTTATATTATTTTTGGGACTAACCTACTAACCCAAGGCCCAGTGCAAATTGCTGTTTTTTTGCCTATTTCAGTGTTTCGCAGAAAAGGAATATCAAACGGAATCCAAACAGAATAAAACCTTCGAGAGAATTATTTTTGGAACAAGCGTGGTCCAGGGGACTTGGAGTGGACGTCAAGCAACCAACGAGGAGGCCACGAGGCAGGGGGCGCGGCTACCCCCTGGGCGCGCCCTCCCCCTCGTGGGCCCCTCATGGCTCCATCGACCTACTTATTCCTCCTATATATATTCATATACCCTAAAAACATCCAGGAGCACCATGAAACCCTATTTCCACTGCCGCAACCTTCTGTACCCAAGAGATCCCATCTTGGGGCATTTTTCGAAGCTCCGCCGGAGGGGGGTCGATCATGGAGGGCCTCTACATCAACTCCATGGCCCCTCCGATGATGTGTGAGTAGTTTACCTCAGACCTTCGGGTCCATAGTTATTAGCTAGATGGCTTCTTCTCTCTCTTTGGATCTCAATATAATGTTCTCCTCGATCTTCTTGGAGATCTATTTGATGTAACTCTGTTTGCGGTGTGTTTGTCGAGATCTGATGAATTGTGGGTTTATGATCAAGTTTATCTACGAACAATATTTGACTCTTCTCTGAAATCTTTTATGTATGATTGGTTAAATTTGCAAGTCTCTTCGAATTGTGAGTGTGATTTGGCCTACTAGATTGATCTTTCTTGCAATGGGAGAAGTGCTTAGCTTTGGGTTCAATCTTGCGGTGTCCCTTCCCAGTGACAGCAGGGGCAGCAAGGCACGTATTGTATTGTTGCCATCGGGGATAAAAAGATGGGGTTTATATCATATTGCTTGAGTTTATCCCTCTACATCATGTCATCTTGCCTAATGCATTACTCTCTTCTTATGAACTTAATACTCTAGATGCATGTTGGATAGCGGCCGATGTGTGGAGTAATAGTAGTAGATGCAGAATCATTTCGGTCTACTTGTCGCGGACGTGATGCCTATATACATGATCATGCCTAGATATTCTCATAATTATGCACTTTTCTATTAATTGCTCGACAGTAATTTGTTCACCCATCGTAATATTTATGCTATCTTGAGAGAAGCCACTAGTGAAACCTATGGCCCCCGGGTCTATTTTCCATAATATAAGTTTCCAATCTATTTTACTTTGCAATCTTTATTTTCCAATCTATATTGTAGAAATACCAAAAATATTTATCTTATTATTATTATCTCTATCAGATCTCACTCTCGTAAGTGACCGTGAAGGGATTGACAACCCCTTTATCACGTTGGTTGCGAGGTTCTTATTTGTTTGTGTAGGTACAAGGGACTTGTGTGTGGTCTCCTACTGGATTGATACCTTGGTTCTCAAAAACTGAGGGAAATACTTACGCTACTTTGCTGCATCACCCTTTCCTCTTCAAGGGAAAACCAACGCAGTGCTCAAAAGGTAGCAACCACCAATCCGAGTTCTTTTCATATTAGATTTTTTTCGACATCCTTCTAAGTAGGTTCTAGGCCAAAATTTTGGCAGGCGAAAATATTTTTTCCCTATCCTGTTTTAGGCTTTTCTGAGTCTTTTGAGACACTCGCCATCATAGTGATTTTTTGTCGCACATTTTCGTCGTCGCTGCCATGATTTCCGGAAAAATTGTCAAAAAATCGTCCCTACCTTGTTAGTTTGACTTGGGAAGAGTTTTGGGACACTCGCCATTATAGTGATATTCGGCAAAAAAAAGAGGAGCGCAAAAAAAGAGTGCAAAAAAAGAGCGCAAAAAAAGAGTGAAAAAAGGGGAAAAGTTAGAGTGTGATTTTCCCTTGTTTCCATGTAGCGCCATGATTTTGTTAGTGTTCTAGGCTCGCATCTCTAGCACGGTCTAGCCTAGGACCAGCACAGTATCGTTGTTGCGCGTTTATTCAACTTTGCATCTCTGAATTGATTATTGCTGACCCTTTTTGCTACCATATTATTAGCCTTCCCAGCTCCACATACATCTATGTCATGCGTTTGACTCTCCATGGTAATCGCTATATCCAAGCTTTGAGAGTTTTGACTATAACGGTTGCCAATCACCACCTGCTGCTGGGTAAAAACTGGTAAGAATTTGAGATTTGCTTGACGGATTTGTGACACACTACCACTTTCTAGTAGTTTGTAGGATCATATTCTTGTGTGTATCTATTGCTGCTAACCATGGCAGGACCACAAGCCGATGAGATTGACTGGGAGAACATGACGAACAAGGAGTTGCATGATAAATTTCAGCAAATGATAAGTGGCCAAGAGGGAGATGTGCTAAACAGATTTGAAGAGGCCATGGAGAAGATAGATGGCATGGAGAAGTCGTTTGAGACAAAGCTGGATAACAAGTTTAATGAATTGCTCTCGCATCTTCCACAACCACCAACGGCTGCACCTGTCGCACCTCTGCAACGACACCAACAATGCCCCCTGCCGAATCAGTTCGAATGAGCGAAGCATGTTCCTATTGAGGATGGCCAAACTTCTGGTGCCGTTGTACCTACTGTTGATGCTTCTTTGGCTCTTGCTACTTCTACTGCTGGTGCCGAGGAGGATTATGATTACGAGGATGAGGTTGATCAAAATCAAAACTACGTGCAACCACCAGCACCAGGTCGTCCACATGCATATAATCACAATGGTAGGGTTGCACTACCAGCTCAGGTACGAGATCATGACCATCTTCCTAAACTGAAATTGAATATTCCACCATTTGAGGGTATATATGTTCCTAATATATATCTTACTTGGATTTAGAAACTGAACAACGTTTTACATGTTTACAATATCCCGAGGAGAGACGTGTTGCTGCTATTGTTTGTGCTTTCACTAGTTTTGCATGTGTATAGTGGTCTAAACATTGTAGATTATATCCTATTCCAGCTACTTGGGCTGCTTTGAACAATGCTACGCGTACTCGCTGGGTTCCACCATATTATCAACGTGAATTGCTTCAAAAATTGCAGCATTTGAGACAAGGAAAAAATTCTATAGAAGAATATTATTAGTAATTACAAACTGGCATGACTAGATGTGGTATTGTTGAGGATAATGAAGCCATGCTTGCATGTTTTATGGGTGGATTAAATGGAGAGATTCATACCACTCTAGAGTATAAGGAGTATAATAATATCACTCATTTATTCCATCTTGTTTGTAAAGTTGAACGAGATGTGCAGGATAGACATGCATTGGCGCGAACTAACTTTTCTGCAGGTCGACCTTCATCATGGACACCGCGTGCATCCTCTACTTCCACACATTCTACTGCACCGACACCTCCATCAGCTCCCACCTCGAGCTGTGATATAAGAAAACAGGCACAACCATCATTATCTGCCAAGAGCACACCTTCTGGGCCTACACGGAGCTCTTCTTCACCCATGGCATCAACAGGGCAAACACATGATATTATTTGTCGTCGTTGCAAGGGTGGAGGTCATTATGTGAGAGAAAGTCCATATAAGCATGTGATGATTGCTACTAAGGATGGTTGGTATGAGTCCGCTAGTGACTACGATGAGGAGACTTTGGCTCTTATTACAAGTGAAGAATGCGGTGGAGATGATTCTGAACAGGAGACGCAATACATGGCTGCTGATGACGTTGACAAGTTTGAAAGTTTAGTGGCTCAACGTGTTTTGAGTGTGCAGGTCACGCATGCTAGCCAAATTTTTGCAGCTCCCTCCCTAGATGATGACGCAATTAGAACGTTCCTTCACAACTCCCTTTGTATGGAACAAATTATGCCTCTGATTTTGCTCAGCTTGTGTGACCCGCACACTCAAAACACGTTGAGCAACTAAACTTCCGTACCTGTCAGCGTCTTCAGTAGCCATGTATTGCATCTCTTGTTTAGAATCATATCCACCGTGTTCTTCACTTGTAATAAGAGCCAAGGTCTCCTCATCATAGTCACTAGCGGACTCATACCCGCCATCCTCAGTAGCAATCATCACACGCTTAGATATGCATTCTCTCGCATAATGACCTCCACCCTTGCAACGACGACAAATAATATCATGTGTTTGCCTTGTTGTTGCCATGGACGAAGAAGAGCTCTGTGCAGGCCCAGAAGGTGTGCTCTTGGAAGATAGTGATGGTTGTGCCTGCTTTCTTGTATCACGGCTCGAGGTGGCAGCCGAGGGAGGTGTCGGTGCAGTAGAATGTGTGGAAGTAGACGATGCACGCGGTGTCCATGATGAAGGTCGACCTGCAGAAAAGTTAGTTCGTGCCAATGCATGTCGATCCTGCACTTCACGTTCAGCTTTGTAAGCAAGATGGAATAAACGAGAAATATTATTATACTCCTTATACTCTAGAATTGTCTGAATCTCTCTATTTAACCCGCCAATAAAACGTGCAAGCATAGCTTCATTATCCTCAACAATACCACATCTAATCATGCCAGTTTGCAATTCCTGATAATATTCCTCTACAGGATTTTTTTTCCTTTTCTTAAACGCTGCAATTTTTGAAGTAATTCACGTTGTTAATATGGTGGAACCCAACGAGTACGCATAGAAGATTTCAAAGCAGCCCAAGTAGTTGGAATATTATTCAGATATAATCTATGATGTTCAGACCACCACACACAAGCAAAACTAGTGAAAGCACAAAGAGCAGCAGCAACACGTCTCTCGTCGGGGTATTGTAAGCATGTAATCGTTCTTCAATTTCTAACTCCCAAGTAAGATATATATCAGGAACATGTCTGCCCTCAAATGGTGGAATATTCAATTTTAGTTTAGGGAGATGGTCAGGATCTCGTACCTGATGTGGTGGTGCAGCCCTACCGTTGCGATTATATGCATGTGGACGACCTGGTGGTGGTGGCTACGCATAGTTCTGATTTTGATCAACCTCATCCTCGTAATCTTCATCCTCCTCGGCACCACCACCAGCAGTAGCAGGAGCCAAAGAAGCATCAACAGTAGGTACAACAGGACCAAAAGTTTGGCCATCCTCAATAGGAACATGCTTCGCTCGTCTGAACTAATTCGGCAGGGGGCGTTGTTGGTGCCGTTGCAGAGGTGCGACAGGTGCAGCCGGTGGTGGTTGTGGAAGACGCACGAGAAATTCATTAAACTTGTTATCCAGCTTTATCTTGACCGACTTCTCCATGCTATCTATCTTCTCCATGGCCTCTTCAAATCTGTTTAGCACATCTCCCACTTGGCCACTCATCATTTGCTGAAATTTATCGTGCAACTCCTTGTTTGTCATGTTCTCCCAGTCAACCTCGTCAGCTTGCGGTCCTGCCATGGTTAGCAGCAATAGAACACACACAAGAATATGATCCTACAAACTACTAGAAAGTGGCAGTGTGTCACAAATTCATCAAGCAAATCTCAAATTCTTACCAGTTCTTACCTAGCAGCAGGTGGTGATTGGCAACCGTTGTAGTCAAAATCTGAAAGCATGGATAGAGCAATTACTAGGGAGAGTCAAACGCATGACGTAGATGTATGTGGAGCTTGGAAGGCTTATAATATGGTAGCAAAAAGGGTCAGTAATAATCAATTCAGAGATGCAAAGTTGAATAAATGCTCAACAATGGTACTATGCTGGTCCTAGGCTAGACCGTGCTAGAGACGCCAGCCTGAACACTAACAAAATCATGAAGCGGCACGTAAACAAGGGAGGAGCACACTCTGAATTTTTTTACTTTTTTCACCTTTTTGCACTTTTTTCCTCTTTATTATTTTTTTTGCTGCGCAACAATTTTTCCGAAAAAGTCTACAAATGGTTTAAAAACTGGAACTATTTTCCTTCTACGGCTGACACGAAAGTTAGGGCATCCGACTTGGTCACGAATTGTAGTATCACATGATCTGGAACTCGAAAAGAAATTAACAAATACTGGACTCGGACTAGGACTGGTGGCGTAGATGAATCTGGTGGAACTCAGACTGGTGATGGTATATGATGGGCGATGGAGCATGGACTGGTGGCAAATCTATGGTGGAGGTGGACTCGAATTGGTGTGATGGTGACCTGATGGATGCATATGACTCGGATTGGTGGCGGATATGCGATGGATGTATATGGACTCGGATTGGCAGCAGATATTTGGTGGTATATGGCGTTGGCGATACCGATTGTGTGGTGGGGACATGAAAACATGTGACCAGAACTCGAAACTGTAAGGTAACTAGACGCTAAGACCAACAACTTGACACGACGATGCAACCGCAAATTCAACAAAGCGAAATGCTGAAAAGACTATGCAAAGGCTCAGACTGGTTCGAATATGATGAACTAACCCTAATTATTTTTTGTGACTTTTCATGGACTATAGGTATGAAGAACGGAGTCGATCTAAACTACGAAAAATTGTATAATCTCCCCGAGCAACCTATAAATCTGATACCACTTGATAGAGGCGAAGGTGTCCCGATGTTTCGATGAGATAGCTATTGTTTTTTGTGAAAGATGACTTTGACAATCCGACTACGAACGTGCGAAGACGTCGCGCCTTAGCAATCGCTAAACCAACTTCTGAGGGGTTATTGACCACGTCGGAGCACGATCAACCTGACCACGAGAGTCTATTTCCTGCAAGCTAATGAAGAACAAGCAAGAAACTAAGATTGCAATCTGGATATTGTGAATATAAGATGAATGCTTTATTGATCAAGGTTGGGTTCTGTGACGCCTTGGTCTGGTCGTTGAAGTTGCGGTTATGGCGAACTTTTAATCTAAACAAAACCCAAAGTCTAAATGGTTCCCTAAGGGCTGTATATATGGAGGAAGAGGGGGAATTTCGTGGCCCTTCACTACTGCAGGATACTGCTAACGCAACACTACGATCAGAGACCCTTTGCTGAAACTGTGTGCGATGCAATAATCGCAAACGATGGTGTAAAAACTGTCAAAAAAGGTGCAAAACATTTGCAATGGCAGAGCCATCAAACACGGTTCAGATTTTAGTTGCATGTGCGATGCAGGACACACGGTTAATCCATTCAAACTATCTGCGATGAGACAGAACAACAGAAAAAGGCAGCCATAACAATGTGTGTGTGATGCAGGACACACGGTTAATCCATTCGAACTATTTGCGATGAGGTAGAACAGCAGAAACGGGCAGCCATATCAATGTGTGTGTGATATACAACATATGGTTAACTCGGATGAACTGTTTTCGATTAGGGAACACAACAGAAACGGTTCAACTTAACAAGATGTGTGTGATATGCGGCATACAGTTCACATGGATGAATTGTTTGCGATGGGCCAAAAGAACACAAACGAGTCATGTAAACAAGATGTGTGTGATACATGGCAAACAGCCGACTCGGATGAACTGCTTGCGATGAGAAATTACAACACATACGGTTAATGCAGTTACTTCGTGTGTGATTCTGTGTGTACAAAAAACTTTGAAAAAATGCAAACTAGTTGCTTGCGGTGGCGGAGTATCGCACATGATGCGTCTGCGAGTACTCGTGTGCGATGATTAGTATGTTACACATATGTTTCCTTATGTTAACATGTGTGTGAATTTGCAATATGGACAGTTAATATGCAAATGCCTTCTGGACATCGGGCACATGCTTAAAGTAAATGAACTGTGTATGATACTAATACTTTCCATGAAAATTTATGAACTTGGGTAACAACATTTGAGTAACATATGTATAGTGGTTACACTATTCGACAAAAGGAGGATCTTCGTAACACGGTTTTGAAAACCATATGGTCCATATCTACATACTTAACATAGTAACAACTATCACATTTTAAGAGGCTAAGGGCCAACAACCATATGGTCCATATCTACATACTTAACATATATAGTAACAGCTAGCACATTTTAAAAGGCTGAGGGCCAACAACCACAACTATCCACTAGAAGCAGCTTGATCACGGCGACTCGACATCTCGTGAATGAAAAGGAAGAGCCCTCATGTGCCTTGGTAGAGCAGGAGTAGAACAGTGTCTCAAATTTTCAATATGGATGCATTACCAGGAGAAGCGAGAACTTGTTAATTTGAATGGTTCCATTTCTGCAGGAAATTCAGTACCTCGCAATCACTTTGGCATTATTAGCACGCACAAGTGTAATTCGACCACGCCGGGAAATCGATCCAAGAACTTCTACAGGGGGCAATTTCTGTTGACATGTAGAATAAAAAACAATTGTAACATATCATTGAAGATATATATAGTTTATGAGCATCAACATTAAAGTAAGACTTTTTACCAGCGTTTTGTGCACACAATTGGTCTTGTTTAGTGTGTGCACCATAGGTCTAATTAATCCCATCCAAAATCCATCGTTCATTGTGCTATCTTTGTCAGATTATCAATAAAGTTTATGACATGCTTCAAGTCGTTCTAGTGAAATTTTGTATGCTTAGTAACATACAAATCATTCACTATGCATCCAACATATCCTGCTTAAAAGGTGGAAAGGTATTATTTATTCATAACATGGCGGAAGAATATATAGTGCTCATAAATTGGTAAATAGAATTTGTTACTGCCTAGGAACAGAGTCAGAATATGATATCACCATTGGTTACTTAAATAGTGATCAATTGGTTGCTTAAATAGTAATAGGACAACATGGAGAAAGTTGAAAGGACACTAACCTCAGTCATACTTTGATCAGCTGATGGCGTTGGGAAAGTAAACATCCATGTTAATTAGACCAGGTTGTGGTGCACGCACTAGAATTTTATTGCCAGCTTTCAGTTCATAACACTTAGACATTTTTCTCCAAAGGTCCGCATTAAAATAGGATTGACCATATTTATCAAGTATTATGCTAACCGTCATTGTAAATCCATGTTGCGTTGTCAATATGACATCCTCGGAGCCATCAGCAAAGTAAAGCCCAAGATTTCCTTCTACTCCTGTTCTTGCAAAGCAAGGGATGTACTGCTTGAAATGAAAATTAAGATCGTAAATTAGATATATTGAAATAACATAGCAAGATGCAAATATGGGAGTAACTGATAGAACAGATCTATATATATATATATAGATGAAAGAAAAGTACAAAAATATAGAATTAAAAATAGATAATGTAACAAAGATTTGATGCAAATTTATAGATAATGTAGCAACAGACGGTATATGTTCACAAATTTTGGCCATGCCGACCGTGGTAGGTTGAGATTGAACATACCGAGCGCTCCCTGAAGTCATCCGGAATGGTGAGATAGAACTTCATTTCCGACTGGCCACGACCATAGTTGCCCGATTTGTGCTTGCAATGTGGACAGATGAATGAACACACATGAATCAGCTAGAACAAAAATGATTCCACGGCGATTTCCGTTGGTTCATTAACAGCGACGGACGGACTATGATAAGAGATGAGTGAATATTTTGCTAATTAAGTTGATTACCTTCTCCATGAGAAAAATCCCGGCACAATCCAACAGAAAACCCCAGTCGACCAGAGTCTAGAATGTCGATGTAGATAGGCGGCGGAAAGCGGTAGGGGTGAAATACGGTGGCGTTTGGACCGCGACCTATGCCTTCCGCCAACAACCGTCGAGCTTAGGGTGCAGAGTTGCAGAGTAGTCTACGGCGAGTTAGTGGGGACGAAGTGGGCGAGGGTTTTCTTTTTTCCTTTTGCATGTGTGAGTCAACACACATAGTTCACAGAGGCGACGGAGATGAATCATGTGCGATAGTAAATCACCGAGATTGAATGGGAATCCAAATTTCCTTTGTCCTCCATCCAAGAGTTTTTTTCTACGATGAACATAAACCCTGCTAATCATCGTGTTCAAATTTGACACTTTTCCAGGTTCATTTACAATATTTAGGGGATTATGTGCATTTTGTAGGCATTAATGCACGTAATTCAAATTCAAATAATCGGTGCATGAAAGGGTGCACAAGAATGGTTTGGAAAAACCATACTCGTGGTAGTTAGTAATTTCTCAAGCCTTTTACAAGGAATGGGCAGAGATTTCAATGGAATGCGTGGCAATAGTCAACCACAAACGCGTCATTTACTGGGTTATCAACTATAGAACAATGAAATATGTGCTTGAAAAACATGACGACTGGCATGGTGCCATGGTATGGCCTCACTGTGCCCTGGTTAAAAGATAAGAAGGTTTGATTTATGTCATCATGCACGCCCTTCATAAATTGAACCATCACCGAGGAAGTTCAATGCTTTCGAGAGGGAAATCACCAAGGTTGAAGGGGAATCCAAATTTTCATCCTAGTTTGTCATTCAGTTTTTTTCCAGTGATCAACATACCGCCTCAAATGCAACGTGTTTGAATTTGACATTTTTCCAAACTCATTTACCATATTTAGGGGATTATGTGCATTTTCTAGGCATTAATTATGCACATAATTCAAATTCGAACAATCGGTGCATGAAAAAGTGCACATGTGATAGAGGCAAAGGTGTCCCGATGTTTCGATGAGATGGTGGCTATCATTTTCTGTGGGAGTCGACCTTGACGATCCGACTACGAACGTGCGAGACGTCGCGCCTTAGCAATCGCTAAACCAACTTCCGAGGGTTATTGACCATGTCGGAGCACGATCAACCTGACCACGAGGGTCTGTTTCCTGCAAGCAAACGAAGAACAAGCAAGAAACTGAGATTGCAATCTGGATATTGCGAATATAAGATGAAAGCTTTATTGATCAAGGTGGGGTTCTGTGACGTCTTGGTCTGGTCGTTGGACACAAACGAAGTACGAGAAGTTGCAGCTATGGCGAACTTTTAATCTAAACAAAACCCAAAGTCTAAACGATGCCCTAAGGGCTGTATATATGGAGGAAGGGGGGCGAATTTCGTGGCCCTTGAGGGTGGGGTCCGAAACCAACCCTAACTCTTGTTTCCCCACACATACGGACTCTAAAAATAGCCTATACTTAAGTATTTCGAAATTACATGGGCCTGGCCCATTAATAAGGTGACACAGCACCTAGAATAGCCTATGGACGAATATTATGAAGTGGCATCTCGTATATTTCGTCCAAGGCTTCATGCACTCCTTATGGCGGCTTCAAAGTCCTGAAATCATCACTTGTAACTCCGTTCTTGATCCCCTTGCGCATGCCATCAACTCCATGCGTGTTCTTGCTCCAATGTCCATCCTTCTCCAAGCTAGGCCCTTCATTTGTAAGCAAAACAAATGTATCCAATTTAGGCAGCATCATAATCTCATGAACATTAGAATCATTACCAAGAAACGAAAGTACCTGGTAATTTAATTGGCGTGCGCGAGCTCTAGTAATTGGTCCAGTATATGTAACAGTAGGGGTTGTGGGTGTAACAATGGTATTGATGTCCTCATCATCCTCCCCTTCTTGAAATGAAGTCGTCCTCGACGGAAGCTCATCTTCCTCACCCAAATAAGGCTTCAAATCTGCAATGTTAAAAGTGGGACTAACCCCAAAATCTGCAGGTAGCTCAAGTTTGTATGCATTATCATTTATTTTCTCAAACACCTTAAAAGGACCATCAGCACGTGGCATTAGCTTTGATTTGCGCAGATTAGGAAATCTATCTTTACGCAAATGTAACCAAACAAGATCTCCAGGTGCAAACACAACATGTTTTCTACCCTTATCTCCAGCAAGTTTATATTTAGCATTCATACGCTCAATGTTTTCCTTAGTTAACTCATGCATTTTTAAAATCAATTCAGAACGTTCTTTAGCATCAAAATTAACCTTCTCCGAAGATGGAAGAGGCAACAAATCAATAGGTGCACGAGGTAGGAAACCATACACAATTTCAAAAGGGCACATCTTAGTAGTAGAATGCAATGAACGATTATAAGCAAATTCAATATGAGGCAAGCATCCTTCCCACATTTTCTTATTATTCCTCAAAACAGCCCTAAGCATAGTAGACAATGTTCTATTGACTACTTCAGTTTGTCCATCAGTTTGGGGGTGACAAGTAGTACTAAAAAGCAGCTTAGTCCCCAACTTAGCCCATAAACATCTCCAAAAGTGGCTAAGAAATTTAGTATCACGATCTGAAACAATAGTATTTGGCACACCATGCAAGCGAATAATTTCACGAAAAAATAAATCAGCAACATTAACAGCATCATCACTTTTATGACATGGTATAAAGTGTGCCATTTTCAAGAACCTATCCACGACAACAAATATGCTATCCCTCCCCTTCTTTGTTCGAGGTAAACCTAAAACAAAATCCATAGATATATCCTCCCAAGGAACACTAGGTACAGGCAAAGGCATATATAAACCATGAGGACTTAGTCGTGACTTACCTCTTTGACATGTAGTGCAGCGAGCAACAAAACGCTCAACATCCCGTCTCATCTTTGGCCAAAAGAAATGTGTAGCAAGTATATCCTCCGTCTTCTTGACGCCAAAGTGTCCCATTAATCCTCCTCCATGTGCCTCCTGCAACAACAAAAGACGAACGGAGCTAGCTGGAATGCATAGCTTGTTAGCACGAAACACAAAGCCATCGTTGAGAACGAACTTGTTCCCAGTTCTCCCTTCCTTACAATTCTGCAATACATCTTTAAATTCAGCATCATGAACATATTGATCTTTGATGGTCTCCAAACCAAATATTTTAAAGTCAAGTTGTGAAAGCATAGTATAACGACGAGACAATGCATCAGCAATAACATTTTCTTTACCCTTCTTGTGTTTAATGACATAAGGGAAAGTCTCAATGAATTCAACCCATTTAGCATGTCTACGGTTCAGTTTTGCTTGACTTTTAATGTGTTTCAAAGATTCATGATCAGAATGTATAACAAATTCCTTGGGCCATAAATAATGTTGCCATGTTTCTAAGGTCCGAACAAGAGCATATAATTCTTTATCATAAGTAGAATAGTTCAGACTAGGCCCACTCAATTTTTCAGAAAAGTATGCAACAGGTTTGCCATCTTGTAATAACACACCTCCTAATCCAATTCCACTAGCATCACATTCAAGCTCAAAAGTCTTATTGAAATTAGGAAGTTGGAGTAAAGGAGCATGTGTCAACTTATCTTTCAATACCGTGAAGGCTTCTTCCTGTGCGGTACCCCAAACAAAAGGCACATCCTTCTTTGTAAGCTCGTTGAGAGGTGCAGCAATGGTGCTGAAATCTCTCACAAAACGCCTATAGAAACCAGCGAGGCCAAGGAAACTCCTCACTTGTGTGACCGTTTTGGGCTGCGGCCAACTCTCAATAGCTTCAATCTTGGCTTTATCAACTTCAATTCCCTGTGGAGTAACAACATAGCCAAGAAAAGATACTCGGTCGGTGCAAAAGGTGCACTTTCCAAGGTTACCAAACAAACGTGCATCACGTAGAGCAATAAAAACAGCACGTAAATGTTCCAAATGTTCCTCCAAAGATTTGCTATAAATCAATATGTCATCAAAGTAAACTACCACAAATCGTCCAATGAAAGCACGTAAAACTTCGTTCATTAACCTCATGAAAGTACTAGGTGCATTAGTTAACCCAAAAGGCATGACTAACCACTCATATAATCCAAACTTAGTTTTAAATGTTGTTTTCCATTCATCCCCCAATTTCATACGAATTTGATGGTATCCACTATGCAAATCAATTTTGGAGAATATTGTAGAGCCACTCAATTCATCAAGCATATCATCTAGCCTAGGAATAGGATGACGATAATGAATAGTAATGTTATTAATGCCTCTACAATCAACACACATACGCGACGTACCATCCTTTTTCGGCACTAAAATGATAGGAACAGCACAAGGACTAAGGGATTCACGTATATAACCTTTGTCGAGCAGTTCTTGTACTTGACGCATAATCTCCTTCGTCTCCTCTGGATTGGTACGGTATGGTGCACGGTTGGGTAATGATGCACCGGGAATTAAGTCAATTTGATGCTCAATCCCTCGAATAGGTGGTAATCCCGGTGGCACGTCTTGTGGAAAGACGTCAGCGAACTCCTGCAAAATGTTAGTGACAGCAGGAGGCAAAGAGGAAGGCACGTCCTCGAATGAAAATAATGCCTCTTTGCACACAAAAGCATAGCAATCAGATTTGCTAAAATCTAGATTATCAATATCAGATTTGGTGGCAAGTAAACATGCGCTTTTCAATTTAATTTCAGAAGCAACACTAGATTGTTTATTATTATTAGACTGCATTTGTTGCTCAAATTCTTTTGCCACAATCTGATTTTCACTCTTATTTTTCTCCTGTTTTGCTTTATTAGCTCTATTAATATCATCTTTCAAAATGGACTCAGGAGTCATAGGAAGCAAAGTAATATTCTTATCCTTATGAACAAGAGTATACTGATTGTTTCTACCATGATGAATAGAATTTTTATCAAATTGCCATGGTCTACCAAGTAATAAAGAACATGCTTGCATAGGTACCACATCACAATCAACATAATCAGCATATGTAGAGATACTAAAATGCACACGAACAGTACGTGTTACCTTAACCTTGCCGCTGTTGTTGAACCATTGGATGTAGTAAGGATGAGGATGTGGTCTTGTGATGAGAGATAGCTTCTCCACCATCTCCATGCTAGCCAAGTTGTTGCAACTCCCTCCATCTATGATCACGCGAACAGAACGTTCCTTCACAACTCCCTTTGTATGGAACAAATTATGCCTCTGATTTTGCTCAGCTTGTGTAACCTGCACACTCAAAACACGTTGAGCAACTAAACATTCATACCTGTCAGCATCTTCAGGAGCCATGTATTGCGTCTCATGATCAGAATCGTCTCCACCGTGTTCGTCACGTGTAATAAGAGCCAAAGTCTCCTCATCATAGTCACTAGCGGACTCATACCCACCATCCTCACTAACAATCATCACACGTTTAGATGGGCATTCTCTCGCATAATGACCTCCACCCTTGCAACGTCGACAAATAATATCATGTGTTTGCCCTGTGGATGCCATGGATGAAGAAGAGCTCTTTGCAGGCCCAGAAGGTGTGCTCTTGGCAGATAGTGGTGATTGTGCCTGCTTTATTGTATCACGGTTGGAGGTGGCAGCCGACGGAGGCGCCGGTGTAGCAGAACGTGTGGAAGTAGATGATGCACGTGGTGTCCATGATGAAGGTCGACCTGCAGAAAAGTTAGTCCGCGCCAATGCCTGTCGATCCTGCACTTCACGTTCAGCTTTACAAGCAAGATGGAATAAACGAGTGATATTAGTATAGTCCTTATACTCTAGAATCGTCTGAATCTCTCTATTTAATCCACCCATAAAACGTGCAAGCATAGCTTCACTCTCTTCAACAATACCACATCTAATCATGCCAGTTTGTAATTCCTGATAATATTCTTCTACAGAATTTTTTCCCTGTCTTAAGCGCTGCAATTTTTGAAGTAATTCACGTTGATAATATGGTGGAACCCAACGAGTACGCATAGCAGTTTTCAAAGCAGCCCAAGTAGCAGGAATAGGATATAATCTACACTGCTCAGACCACCAAACACATGCAAAACTAGTGAATGCACAAACAGCAGCAGGAACACGTCTCTCCTCGGGATATTGTAAACATGTAAATCGTTGTTCAGTTTCTAACTCCCAAGTAAGATATATATCAGGAACATATCTACCCTCAAATGGTGGAATATTCAATTTTAGTTTAGGGAGATGGTCATGATCTCGTACCTGAGGGTGAGCCCTACCATTGCCATTATTTGCATGTGGACGACCTGGTGGTTGCTGTGCTGGTGGTGGCACGTAGTTCTGAGTTTGATCAACCTCATCCTCGTAATCGCCGGCAAAATCATCCTCCTCCGCATCAGCAGCAGCAACCACAGAACTATGAAAAGCAGCACCAACAGTTTGGCCAGGTGCAAGAGGGAGACGGCTCGCTCGGCGGAGGGCTGTTTCACGATGTGTAGGTAGTCGTTGTTGTTGTTGTTGTTGTTGTAGGGGTGCGTTAGATGCAGCCGGTGGTGGTGGTGGAAGACGCGCGAGCAATTCATTAAACCTGTTATCGAGCTTTGTTTCGAACGTCTTCTCCATGTCATCTATCTTCTCCATGGAGTCTTCAAATCTGTTTAGCACATCTTGCACCTGTCCATTCATCATTTGCTGAAATTTATCATGCAACTCCTTATTCGTCATGTTCTCCCAGTCAGTCTCGTCGGCTTGTGATCCTGCCATGGTTAGCAGCAATAGAAACACACAAGAATATGATCCTACAGACTACTAACAAGTGATGGTGGTGGCAGGTGTCACAAATCCGTCAAGCAAATCTCAAATTCTTACCAGTTCTTACCCAGCAGCAGGCGGTGATCGGCAACCGTTGTAGTCAAAACTCTCAAAAGCTTGGAGAGAGCGATTGCCAGGGAGAGTCAAACGCACGACGTAAATGTATGTGGAGCTGGGAAGGCTTATAGTATGGTAGCAAATAGGGTCAGCAATAATCAATTCAGAGATGCAAAGTTGAATAAACGCTCAACGACGGTACTGTGCTGGTCCTAGGCTAGACCGTGCTAGAGACGCGAGCCTAGAACACTAACAAAATCACGGCGCTGCACGTAAATAAGGGAAAAGCACACTCTGGAACTTTTTTTCGCTCTTTTTTTTGCGAAAAATCACTATAATGACGAGTGTCTCAAAACTCTTCCCTCGTCAAACTGGTAGGATGGCACGAAATTTTTTTTCACTTTTTTCGGAAATCAGGCAGCGACGACGAAAAAGTGCGACAAAAAATCACTATGATGGCACGTGGCTCAAAAGACTCAGAAAAGCCTAAAAATAGGATAGGGAAAAAATTGCCCGAGAAAATTTTGGCCTAAAAACTGCCCGGGGGCCTCCAGACTCCTTTTTTTTCCGAGACCTATGCAGGCAAGGAAACACGAATCGGAATTGAGCTTGATCTCAAGAACAAACCTAATATGAGAAGAACTCGGATTGGTGGTGGATATATGGTTGTGGTATATGGCAGCGGTGGTGTTATATGGTAGCGGTGGTGGTATATGGATACGGATTGGTGGTGGTATATGGATATGGATTCAGAGCGGTGGCGGATAAGCAAAAGTGGTAGATGGGCGATGGTGTGGCGGCGGCGTGACAACTTATGACCAGAACTCGAAACTCTAAAAGACTAGACTCTAAGACCAGCAACTTGACACGACGATGCAACCGCAAATTTAACAAAGCAAAAACCCTAAAAAGATTATGCAAAGGCTCAGATTGGTTCGGATATGATGAACTAACCCTAATTTTTTTGTGGCTTTTTCGTGGACTGTAGGTATGAAGAACAGACTCAATCTAATCCACGAAAAACTGTAAAATCTCACCGAGCAACCTGGGAATCTGATACCACTTGATAGAGGCAAAGGTGTCCCGATGTTTCGATGAGATGGTGGCTATCGTTTTCTGTGGGAGTCGACCTTGACGATCCGACTACGAACGTACGAGACGTCGCGCCTTAGCAGTCGCTAAACCAACTTCCGAGGGTTATTGACCACGCCGGAGCACGATCAACCTGACCACGAGGGTCTGTTTCCTGCAAGCAAACGAAGAACAAGCAAGAAACTAAGATTGCAATCTGGATATTGCGAATATAAGATGAAAGCTTTATTGATCAAGGTGGGGTTCTGTGACGTCTTGGTCTGGTCGTTGGACACAAACGAAGTACGAGAAGTTGCAGCTATGGCGAACTTTTAATCTAAACAAAACCCAAAGTCTAAACGATGCCCTAAGGGCTGTATATATGGAGGAAGGGGGGCGAATTTCGTGGCCCTTGAGGGTGGGGTCCGAAACCAACCCTAACTCTTGTTTCCCCACACATACGGACTCTAAAAATAGCCTATACTTAAGTATTTCGAAATTACATGGGCCTGGCCCATTAATAAGGTGACACAGCACCTAGAATAGCCTATGGACGAATATTATGAAGTGGCATCTCGTATATTTCGTCCAAGGCTTCATGCACTCCTTATGGCGGCTTCAAAGTCCTGAAATCATCACTTGTAACTCCGTTCTTGATCCCCTTGCGCATGCCATCAACTCCATGCGTGTTCTTGCTCCAATGTCCATCCTTCTCCAAGCTAGGCCCTTCATTTGTAAGCAAAACAAATGTATCCAATTTAGGCAGCATCATAATCTCATGAACATTAGAATCATTACCAAGAAACAAAAGTACCTGGTAATTTAATTGGCGTGCGCGAGCTCTAGTAATTGGTCCAGTATATGTAACAGTAGGGGTTGTGGGTGTAACAATGGTATTGATGTCCTCATCAACATGAACGGTCTGGAAAACCATGCTCGTGTTACTTAGTACATTCTCATGCCTTTTACAAGGAATGGGCAGATATTTCAAGGAAATGTGTGGCAATAGTCAACCATAAACGTGTCGTTTACTGGGTTAACAACTATACAAAAGTGAAATACATGCTTGGAAAACATGACACCTGGTGTGGTGCCATGGTATGACCTCACCGTGCCCTGGTAAAAATGTTGTCATGCACGCCTTTCATAAAACGAATCATCACCAAGGAAGTTTCATGGTTTCGAGGGGGAAATCACCAAGATTTAAGGGGGGATCCAAATTTCCTTTGTCCTTTTTCCATGAGTTTTTTTCTATGATGAACATACAACCTGCAAATCACCGTGTTCAAATTTGGCACTTTTTCGGGTTCATTTGCCATATTTAGGGGATTATGTGCATTTCCTAGGTATTAACATACATAATTCAAGTTCAAACAATCGGTACATGAAAGGGTCCACAAGAATGGCCTGGAAACCATGCTCGTGCCATTTAGTAAATTCTCGTGCCTTTTACAAGGAATAATGGACAGATATTTCGATGAAATGTGTGGCAATAGTCAACCACAAATGTTTGTTTGTTGGCTTTTCAACTATAGAAAAAATGAAATAAATGTTTAAAAAACATGACGCCTAGCATGGTGCCATGGTATGACCTCACCATGCCTTGGTAAAACTTTGAGAAGGTTTGGCTTATGCCGTCATGCACGCCCTTCATAAATCGAACCATCACCGAGGAAGTTCCCTGCTTTCGAGAGGGAAATCCCCAAGACTGAAGGGGAATCCAAATTTCCGTCCTAGTTTGTCATTCGGTTTTTTTCCAACGATCAACATACCACCTCAAATGCAATGTGTTCAAATTTGACATTTTCCCGGGCTCATTTACCATATTTAGGGATTATGTGCATTTTCTAGGCATTAATAGACATAATTCAAATTCGAACAATCGGTGCATGAAAAGGTGCACAAGAACGGTCTGGAAAACCATGCTCGTGTTATTTAGTACATTCTCATGCCTTTTACATGGAATGGGTAGATATTTCAAGGAAATGTGTGGCAATAGTCAACCATAAACGTGTCCTTTACTCGGTTAACAACTATACAAAAAATGAAACACATGGTTGGAAAACATGACGCCTGGCGTGGTGCCATGGTATGGCCTCACTATGCATTGGTAAAATTTGGAGAATGTTTTCCTTATGTCGTGATATGTGCCTTTCATAAATCGAACCATCACTGAGGAAGTTTCATGGTTTCGAGGGGGAAATCACCAAGATTAAAGGGGGTCCAAATTTCCTTTGTCCTTTGTCCATGAGTTTTTTTCTACAATGAACATACAACCTGCAAATCACCATGTTCAAATTTGGCACTTTTCTGGGTTCATTTGCCATATTTAGTGGATTGTGTGCATTTCCTAGGCATTAATGCCCATAATTCAAGTTCAAACAACCGGTGCATGAAAGGGTCCACAAGAAAGGCCTAGAAAACCATGCTCGTGCCATTTAGTAAATTCTCATGCCTTTTACAAGGAATGGACAGATATTTCGATGAAATGTGTGGCAATAGTCAACCAGAAATGTTCGTTTGTTGGGTTTTCAACTATAGAAAAAATGAAATAAATGCTTAAAAAGCATGACGCCTGGCATGGTGCCATGGTATGACCTCACCATGCCCTGGTAAAAATTTGAGAAGGTTTGTCTTATGTCGTCATACATGCCCTTCATAAATCGAACCATCACCGAGGATATTCCATGCTTTTGAGAGGGAAATCCCCAAGATTGAAGGGGAATTCTAATTTTCTTCATTCTTTGCCCTGGAGTTTTTTTTCTATGATGAACATACACCCTGCAAATCATCGTGTTCAAATTTGGCATTTTTTCGGGCTCATTTACCATATTTAGGGGATTATGTGCATTTTCTAGGCATTTAGCACATATAAATCCAATCTAGCTATAGGTACACGGGTGTGATGTGACGGACGTGGATTGCCATTCGATCGCGGCCCATCCTATGGTGCACACGCGTAATCCGCGTGGCTGGGGTTCCGGCCAATCATAACGCAACACACAATAGGCTTAGCGCACACTGTTTCTGGAAGCGACGGAGATGAACCGTGTGTGATAATGAATGAGCAAAATTGTAAGGGAAGGCAAATTTCTGTTGTCGTTTGTCGTTGAGCTCTTGAATACCACCACACTGTACGGCTGCCCGGGCCCTCCGTCCAAGAGCTCTCTCCAGGCGTCGTCCATGGCACCGCGGCGCACAGTAACTGGTAAGGAAGCGATGGCATCCCGCCGTGCCATGTTCCTCGCCGCCTGCGACCGCACACATGTTAAGGAAGCGATGGCATCTCGTCACGCCGAGTTCATCGCCGCCAGCGGCCAGACAGTTACATGGGCGGACTTTGAGGCTGCCATGGCCGAATGGGTGGTGGATCTAGAGGCGGCCAAAGCCGCACAGAAGGAGCGGAAAAGGCGGAAAGTGGTCAAGAAAAGAGAGTCCTGCCGCCGCAAGAAAAAAGAGGCTGCACACCGTGGTGAGGAGAGCTTGGCGAAGATCGAAGCAGAGTGGGTTGCCGCCTACAAGGCCGGGAAGGAGAATGCCGGTGTCTGGCCAGCATGCCCCGATGGCAGCATGTGAGAAATAGTATAAGTTTGTAGTATTAGAGCAAATTACCAGTAATACTTTAAGTTTGTAGTACTAACATACAATGTCGGTAAGAGCATCCTTTGAGGGCTTTGAGCATTGATTAGCATGTGTGCCCGTGTGCATTTTTTTTGCGTTAATCATTAGAAGATCACAAAACACACGGTTTCTATGCCGTACCCATCTGTGTTTTTTTGCGTTAATGACCCATAAGTAAGTTACCTGAGGGATGTTCCATAATAAACCAGGCATACCATTGACCAAAAAAATCAAGTGTACGTGTACATTTTTTTGAGACGGAATCTACCAACTTTCTTTTTTCTCGCACACGAGTATTTTACACGCTTTGTCTGTATTGTGTGTTTCCCCCGCCCAAGTTTCAAGTTTCACACCGAAATTTTCATTAGGCGCGCGATTTCAGAATTTATTCCTCCAACCACATCCCCTTCCCCTTAGTATGCCCCCTCCCTCGCGCCTCCCCCTACCGGCATCTCAAACCGCCACCGCCGCAACCACAGCTTCAACCACATCTACGTTCTGCTCGGATCCAGTCAGGCAACCCACTAATCTCTATCATGTCCACGGCCTGATTGCTTAAATGGCGCCTGCGAAACATCCCCATGCCTCCAAATCCCCCTGCCAGGAGCTTATGGCAGTCCATGGCGCGATGGCCGTTGTGCGTGTTGACCTGGAGGAACATCTCGCCTCCGCCGCTGCCGCTGACATGGTGCAGGCCCTGGCCTAGATGAATTCCCCCAGCGACTACCCCCAGGACTTAACAGGTTAGATCTGACCAGCTAAATCTTACCAACACCACTTGCAGTGGCTATGATTTGTACGATTGATGTATTAAGCATGTTCATGCCTTGTTTATTTTAGTATTGCATAGTGTGTGATGTTCAAATATTACCGTGTCTAGCTCAATTTCACCAATACCAGCAACAAACTTACAATACATGACTCATGATATCACTAGAGATGCTGCACATTTGCTATTTTTAGTGGATGCTAACCATGTTGTACTTAACATGTCTGTCCATGTACTTACGCAGGGTCATAACGGTCGATGCTTTTGTTTGCCGTCGAGGTGAGTATTTCCCATAATTTGTGCAATTGCAGTTTAACTTCTACCATTTACTGGTTGCCTGTAGGTACACATGTCAGTGGCACAGATCCATGCTTCGACCCGGAGGAACAGCTCGCCTCTGCCATCGCTGACTTTGGGCGAGCTTTGGCCAAGATGAAGTGCCCCAGCAACTACCTCTCAGGACTTACCAAGTATGTACTCACCAGTTCAATCTTACCAATACCAGTTGTAATTATTGGCTATGTTATGTACGGTCGATGTATTAAGCATGTTCTAGTAAACATGCCTAACACATTTTTGCTACTTTCCCTACCTTTTTATAGACATCTGGAACATTCTCTGCTCTGGCAGCACCTGCCTTGTGATGTTTAACTATGCCAATTGCATTTTTATCAGTACCGGTTTCAATGTCTATTAAGCTTGTTGCAATTAACAGTTGAATCCATTTTTAAACAGTTGTATTTCAATGGCTACAAACTTACAAAACATAACTTAGGATGTTGTTAAACCTGTTGCAATTAACAGTTGTATCCATTTTTTAATCTGTCCATTTGCTACCATGCTACTCTCCGCAATGAAGATATACTAGAGATGCTGCCCATTTGTTATTTTTGGTGGATGCTAACCCTGTTGTACTTAACATGCTTGTCCATGTACTTACGCAGGGTCATAACGACCGATGTTGTTGTTTGCCATCGAGTTTAGCTCCATCCCATGTCTTACGGTATTTTACATCATTTGTGCAATTGCAGTTTAACTTCTACCATTTACTGGTTGCCTGTAGGTACACATGTCAGTGGCACTGATCCACGCTTCGACCCGGAGGAACAGCTCGCCTCCGCCACTGCTGAATTTCGGCGGGCTCTGGCCAAGATGAAGTGCCTCAGTAACTACCTCTCAGGACTTACCAAGTATGTACCCACCAGTTAAATCTTACCAATACTAGTTGCAATTAATAGCTATGTTTTGTACGGTTGATGTATTAAGCATGTTGTAGTAAACATGCCTAACATGTTTTAGCTATTTTCCCTACCTTTTTATAGACAACGGAGCCATTATCTGCTCTGGCAGCACCTGCCCTGTGATGTTTAACTCTGCCAATTGCATTCTTATCAGTACCGGTTTTGATGGCCATTAAGCCTGTTGCAATTAATAGGTGTATACATTTTTAAAGAGTTGTATTTCAATGGCTACAAACTTACAAAACATGAATTAGGATGTTGTTAAGCCTGTTGCAATTAACAGTTGTATCCATTTTTTAATCCGTCCCTTTGCTACCGTGCTACTCTTTCAAAATGAAGATATCGCTATAGATGTTGCCACTTTATTACCATTTGCTATTTTTGGTGGATGTTAACCCTCTTGTAGTTAACATTGGCTTTCCATGTACTTACACAGGGCTACAATGGGCGATGTTGTTGTTTGCCATCGAGGTTAGCTGCATCCCATGTCTTATACACCATCTATTCCTAAATATAATTATTTTTAGAGATTCCAATATAGACTTGATGTCTACTACACAATCTTCTTCGTGTAGACGTTGTTGGGCCTCTAAGTGCAGAGGTTTGTAGAACAGTAGCAAATTTCCCTCAAGTGGATGACCTAAGGTTTATCAGTCCGTGGGAGGCATAGGATGAAGATGGTCTCTCTCAAACAACCCTGCAACCAAATAGCAAAGAGTCTCTTGTGTCCCCAACACACCCAATACAATGGTAAATTGTATAGGTGCACTAGTTCGGCGAAGAGATGGTGATACAAGTGCAATATGGATGGTAGATATAGGTTTTTGTAATCTGAAAATATAAAAACAGCAAGGTAACTAATGATAAAAGTGAGCGTAAACGGTATTGCAATGCTAGGAAACAAGGCCTAGGGTTCATACTTTCACTAGTGCAAGTTCTCTCAACAATAATAACATAATTGGATCATATAAAAATCCCTAAACATGCAACAAAGAGTCACTCCAAAGTCACTAATAACGGAGAACAAATGAAGAGATTATTGTAGGGTACGAAACCACCTCAAAGTTATCCTTTCTGATCGATCTATTCAAGAGTCTGTAGTAAAATAACACGAAGCTATTCTTTCCGTTCAATCTATCCTAGACTTCGTACTAGGATAACACCTTAAGACACAAATCAACCAAAACCCTAATGTCACCTAGATACTCCAATGTCACCTCAAGTATCCGTGGGTATGATTATATGATATGCATCACATAATCTCATATTCATCTATTCAACCAACACAAAGAACTTCAAAGAGTGCCCCAAAGTTTCTACCAGAGAGCCGAGACGAAAATGTGTGCCAACCCCTATGCATAAGTTCATGAGGTCACGGAACTCGCAAGTTGATCACCAAGACATACATCAAGTGGATCACGTGAATATCCCATTGTCACCACAGATAAGCACATGCAACACATACATTGAGTGTTCTCAAATCCTTAAAGACTCAATCTGATAAGATAACTTCAAAGGGAAAACTCAATCCATTACAAGAGAGTAGAGGGGGAGAAACATCATAAGATCCAACTATGATAGCAAAGCTCGCGATACATCAAGATCGTGCCGAATCAAGAACACGAGAGAGGGAGAGAGATCAAACACATAGCTACTGGTACATACCCTCAGGCCCGAGGGTGAACTACTCCCTCCTCGTCATGGAGAGCGCCGGGATGATGTAGATGGCCACCGGAGAGGGATTCCCCCCTTCGGTAGGGTGCCGGAATGGGTCTAGATTGGTTTTCGGTGGCTACAGAGGCTTGCGGTGGCAGAACTCCCGATCTAGGTTATTTTCTGGAAGTTTGGGGATATATTAGAGGCGTTGGCGTCGGGAACAAGTCAGGGGGGTCTCCGAGGCGACCACGAGATAGGGGGGCACGCCCAGGGGGGGTAGGGCATGCCCCCCACCCTCGTGGTGGCCTTAGGACTCTTCTGGTCCATCTCCGATGCTCCGTGGGCTTCTTCTAGTCCAAAAATGACCTCCATAAATATTCAGGTCAATTGGACTCCGTTTGATATTCCTTTTCTGCGATACTCAAAAATAAGGAAAAAACAGAAACTAGCACTGGCCTCTAGGTTAATAGGTTAGTCCCAAAAATCATATAAAATAGCATATAAATGCATATAAGACATCCAAGGTTGATAATATAATAGCATGGAACAATCAAAAATTATAGATACATTGGAGACGTATCAAGCATCCCCAAGCTTAATTCCTGCTCGTCCTCGAGTAGGTAAATGATAAAAAAAGAATTTTTGATGTGGAATGCTACCTAACATATTCATCAATGTAATCTTCTCTATTGTGGCAAGAATATTCAGATCCATAAGATTCAAGAAAAAAGTTTAATATTGACATAAAAACAATAATACTTCAAGCATACTAACCAAGCAATTATGTCCTCTCAAAATAAAATAGCCAAAGAAAGCTCATCCCTACAAAATCATATAGTTTGGCCATGCTTCATTTTCGTCACACAAAATGCTCCCATCATGCACAACCCCGATGACAAGCCAAGCAATTGTTTCATACTTAGCCTTTTCAAACTCTTTCAACTTTCACGCAATATATGAGTGCGAGCCATGGACATAGCATTATGGGTGGAATAGAATATGATGATGGAGGTTGTGTGAGAAGACAAAAAAGGCGAAAGTCTCACATTGACGCGGCTAATCAACGGGCTATGGAGATGCCCATCAATTGATGTCAATGCAAGGAGTAGGGATTGCCATGCAACGGATGCACTAGATCTATAAATATGTGAAAGCTCAACTAAAGAAACTAAGAGGGCGTGCATCCAACTTGCTTGCTCATGAAGACCTAGGCATTTTGAGGAAGCCCGTCATTGGAATATACAAGCCAAGTTCTATAATGAAAAATTCCCACTAGTACATGAAAGTGACAAAATAAGAGACTCTCTATCATGAAGATCATGGTGCTACTTTGAAGCACAAGTGTGGAAAAAGGATAGTGACATTTCCCCTTCTCTCTTTTTCTCTCATTTTTTTATTTGGGCCTTTTTCTCTTTTTTATGGCCTCTTGTTTTATTTGGGCTTCTTTGGCCTCTTATATTTTTTCGTTCGGAATCTCATCCCGACTTGTGGGGGAATCATAGTCTCCATCATCCTTTCCTCACATGGGACAATGCTCTAATAATGAAAATCATCAAACTTTTATTTACTTACAACTCAAGAATTACAACTCGATACTTAGAACAAAATATGACTCTATGTGAATGCCTCCGGCCGTGTACCGGGATGTGTAATGAATCAAGAGTGACAAGTATGAAAGAATTATGAAGGTGGCTTTGCCACAAATACGATGTCAACTTCATGATCATGCAAAGCAATATGACAATGATGGAGTGTGTCATAATAAACGGAATGGTGGAAAGTTGCATGGCAATATATCTCGGAATGGCTCTGGAAATGCCATAATAGGTAGGTATGGTGGCTATTTTGAGGAATATATAAGGAGGCTTATATGTGATATAGCATATCATATCACGGGGTTTGGATGCACCGGCGAAGTTTGCACCGACTCTCAAGGTGAGAAAGGGCAATGCACGGTACCTAAGACGCTAGCAATGATGGAAGGGTGAGAGTGCGTATAATCCATGGACTCAACATTAGTCATAAAGAACTCACATACTTATTGGAAAAATCTACAAGTCATCAAAACCAAGCACTACACGCATGCTCCTAGGGGGATAGATTGGTAGGAAAAGACCATCGCTCGTCCCCGACCGCCACTCATAAGGAAGGCAATCAAAGAACACCTCATGCTTCCAATTTTTCACACAACGGTTACCATATGTGCATCCTACGAGACTTGCAAACCTCAACACAAGTATTTCTCAATTTCACAATTACTCAACTAGCACGACTCTAATATCACCATCTTTATATCTCAAAACAATTATCAAGTATCAAACTTCTCATAGTATTCGATGCACTCTATATGAATGCTTTTATTATATCCAACTTGGATGCCCATCAAATTAGGACTAGTTTCATAACCAAAGCAAACTACCATGTTGTTTAAGACTCTAAAAATAATATAAGTGAAGCATGAGCGTTCAACAGTTTCTTCAAAATAAAACTACCTCCATGCTCTAAAAAGATATAAGTGAAGTACTAGAGCAAACGACAAAATACTCCAAAAGATATAAGTGAAGATCAATGAGTAGTCGAATAATTATGAAACTATGTGAAGACTCTCTAACATTTAAGAATTTCAGATCTTTGTATTTTATTCAAACAGCAAGCAAAACAAAAAATATGACGCTCCAAGCAAAACACATATCATGTGGTGAATAAAAATATAACCTCAAGTAAAGTTACGGATGAATGAAGACGAAAGAGGGGATGCCTTCCGGGGCATCCCCAAGCTTAGGCTCTTGGTTGTCCTTGAATATTACCTTGGGTTGCCTTGGGCATCCCCAAGCTTAGGCTCTTTCCACTCCTTATTCCATAGTCCATCGAATCTTTACCCAAAACTTGAAAACTTCACAACACAAAATTCAACAGAAAACTCGTAAGCTCCATTAGTATAAGAAAATAAATCACCACTTAGGGTAATGTTGTGAACTCATTCTAAATTCATATTGGTATAGTATCTATTGTATTCCAATTTCTCTATGGTTCATACCCTCCGATACTACTCATAGATTCATCAAAATAAGCAAACAACACATAGAAAACAGAATCTGTCAAAAATAGAACAGTCTGTAGCAATCTAGAGGTTTCGAATACTTCTGTAACTCCAAAAATTCAAACTTAGGAAGACCACGAAAATTTGTATGTTGATCTACTGCAGTTGGAATTAGTATTTTATATCTCTCTGGTAAAAAATGAAAATTATCTTCATAAGTGCATACTTTTTGTTTTTATCAGCAAGATCAAACAATAATCACCCAAGAAGATCCTAAAGGCTTTACTTGGCACAAACACTAATTAAAACATAAAAACACAATCATAACATGAGCTAGATGAATTATTTATTACTAAACAGGAGCAACAAGCAAAGAACAAAAATAAAATTGGGTTGCCTCCCAACAAGCGCTATCGTTTAACGCCCCTAGCTAGGCATGATGATTTCAATGATGCTCACATAAAAGATAAGAATTGTAGCATAAAGAGAGCATCATGAAGAATATGACAAACACATTTAAGTCTAACCCACTTCCTATGCATAGGGTTTTTGTGGCAAACAACTTGTGGGAACAAGAATCATCTTGCATAGGAAGGTAAAACAAGGTTAACTTCAATATTTTCAACACATGGAGAGGAAACTTGATATTACTACAATTACTACAAGCACATATTCCTCCCTCATAATAATTTTCAGTAGCATAATGAATGAATTCAACAATATAACCATCACACAAAGCATTATTTTCATGATCCACAAGCATATAAAATTTACTACTCTCCACATAAGCAAAATTCTTCTCATTCATAATAGTGGGAGCAAACACAACAAAATAACTATCATGTGAGACATAATCCAATTGAAAGTTAAAATCATGATGACAAGTTTCGTGGATATCAGTATTCGTTATAGCATACATGTCATCACAATAATCATCATAAATAGGGCGCACGCTATCATCATAACAATTTTTCTCATCAAAACTCGGGGACTAAAAATATCATCTTCATCAAACATAGCATCCCCAAGCTTGTGGCTTTGCATATCATTAGCATCATGGGTATTCAAGGAATTCATACTAACAACATTGCAATCATGCTCATCATTCAAATATTTAGTGCCAAACATTTTAATGCATTCTTCTTCTAACACATTGGCACAATTATCGGAATCCTTATTTTCACGTAAGACATTAAAAAGATGAAGCATATGAGGCACCCTCAATTCCATTTTTTTTTGTAGTTTTCGTTTATAAACTAAACTAGTGATAAAACAAGAAACAAAAAGATTTTATTGCAAGATATAAATATATACCTTCAAGCTCTAACCTCCCCGGCAACGGCGCCAGAAAAGAGCTTGATGTCTACTACACAGCCTTCTTCTTGTAGACATTGTTGGGCCTCCAAGTGCAGAGGTTTGTAGGACAGTAGCAAATTTCCCTCAAGTGGATGACCTAAGGTTTATCAATCCATGGGAGGCGTAGGATGAATATGGTATCTCTCAACCAACCCTGCAACCAAATAGCAAAGAGTCTCTTGTGCCCCCAACACACCCAATACAATGGTAAATTGTACAGGTGCACTACTTCAGCGAAGAGATGGTGATACAAGTGCAATATGGATGGTAGATATAGGTTTTTGTAATCTAAAAAATAAAAACAGCAAGGTAACTAATGATAAAAGTGAGTGTAAATGGCATTGCAATGCTAGGAAACAAGGCCTAGCGTTCATACTTTCACTGGTGCAAGTTCGCTCAACAATAATAACATAATTGGATCATATAAAAATCCCTCAACATGCAACAAAGAGTCACTCCAAAGTCACTAATAGCGGAGAACAAACGAAGAGATTATAGTAGGGTACAAAACCACCTCAAAGTTATCCTTTCTAATCGATCTATTCAAGAGTCCGTAGTAAAATAACACGAAGCTATTATTTCTATTCAATATATCCTAGACTTCGTACTAGAATAACACCTTAAGACACAAATCAACCAAAACCCTAATGTCACCTAGATACTCCAATGTCACCTCAAGTATCCGTGGGTATGATTATACGATATGCATCACACAATCTCAGATTCATCTATTCAACCAACACAAAGAACTTCAAAGAGTGCCCCAAAGTTTCTACTGGAGAGTCAAGACAAAAACGTGTGCCAACCCCTATGCATAAGTTCACGAAGTCACGGAACTCGCAAGTTGATCACCAAGACATGCATCAAGTGGATCATGTGAATATCCCATTGTCACCACAGATAAGCACATGCAAGACATACATCGAGTGTTCTCAAATCCTTAAAGACTCAATCTGATAAGATAACTTCAAAGGGAAAACTCAATCCGTTACAAGAGAGTAGAGGGGGAGAAACATCAAAAGATCCAACTATGATAGCAAAGCTCGCGATACATCAAGATCGTGCCGAATCAAGAACATGAGAGAGAGAGAGAGAGATCAAACATATAGCTACTGGTACATACCCTTAGCCCTGAGGGTGAACTACTCCCTCCTCGTCATGGAGAGCGTCGGGATGATGAAGATGGCCACCGGAGAGGGATTCCCCCCTCCGACAGGGTGCCGGAAAAGGTCTAGATTGGTTTTCGGTGGCTACAGAGGCTTGTGGCGGCGGAACTCCCGATCTAGGTTATTTTCTGGAAGTTTGCGGATATATAAGAGGTGTTGGCATCGGGAACAAGTCAGGGGGGTCTCCGAGGCGGCCACAAGACAGGGGGTGCGCCCAGGGGGTAGGGCGCGCCCCCACCCTCATGGTGGCCTCGGGACTCTTCTGGTCCATCTCTGATGCTCTGTGGGCTTCTTCTGGTCCAAAAATGATCTCCGTAAATTTTCAGGTCAATTGGACTCTGTTTGATATTCCCTTTCCGCGATACTCAAAAACAAGGAAAAACATAAACTGGCATTGGGCTCTAGGTTAATAGGTTAGTCCTAGAAATCATATAAAATAGCATATAAATGCATATAAAACATCCAAGGTTGATAATATAATAGCATGGAACAATCAAAAAGTATAGATACGTTGGAGACGTATCAAGACTACATAAGGAGCAAAATGAGTGAATCTAGATTCTAATCTAAACTATATCTATTATTCTATATACATTTGTATGTAGTTCATATTGAAATCTCAAAAAAAATACTTGTACTTAGGAACATAGGTAGTTGTATTTTACATCATTTGTGCAATCTCAGTTTGGCTTCTAACATTTACTGGTTGCTTGTAGGTACATATATGAGCGGTACTGATCCACGCTTCGATCCCTTTTGCATATGGGGCAATGAGATATTCATGAACAAGAGTCAAGTGAGGAAACTAAGAAATATTGTTAGGTGAAAGAAACGAGTGATTGTAATTGAGCTCTTTATTTACACTTTGTCGAAGACAACAGTGAACTTTAGGATGGTAAGTAATGTGTTGCCCTTTCCCCCTGCCCACAACAAGTTACTCTATTAGACCTTAGTATCTGATATTTTTCTCTTTTTAGTGGTTTCCGAAGCTATTTACTGATGATTACCTTGCAAACTACATGACCGGAGTGGAGGCAACTAAGGTTAAAGTATATAATTCATGCTACCATGATAATGCTCTAGAAGTCTTCCTGAAAGCGGTGAAGGATGGGCGGGCAATCATCACAAGGGGTTGGACAAAAGTGGTTCGTGCCTATGGCATGCAGGAAGGCACATTATGGGCATTCCGCTTCTTCAACACTGTCGGCAATCAAAATGATTTACACTTATCTCTTCACCTTTACCGCCTTTAAATACTGTGGTTCATCATAGTTAAGTGCTGCCTAATCCTGTAATCACTGAACATATTGTACTGGCAATTTTATTTATGGATTCGTTGTTGAACCATTATGCTGAGAATTTGAATTGCACGTTTCATATTTCAAAATTTCCAATTCGAATGATAAATTACAGGCAAAAATAAAAAGAGAACAGACGGTCATGCAAACGGTTCTGGCAGTAAAAGCGCTTGTGATGGATAGCCTAATGCCACACAGTTTTCTACATCAAATCGTGTGTGATGTAGTTAATGAAAGCAAACAGTTAACCAAGGCAGAGCATGTGTGATAGTTACACCTTTCACACGAGCGTATACATAAAACTATGTGGGATGTACGTACGAATGGAAACATTTTCCCTGGATTGACTGTGTGGGATGTACATAAGAACGAAAACGTATTCCTTGGATTCACCGTGTGGGATGTACATACCTATGGAAATGATTTTGTCGGATTATCGTGTGGGGTGTACATACCTACGGAAATGATTGGGTTTCGATGCCTCGCCCGATCACACACGGCCCCAGCCTGTGCCCCAGGAGGGCCTATCCTCGATGATTTCTGGGTCGTGTGGGAAGGACCCCCCTATCGCCCACACTCACTTGGCGATGGTTCCAAATGTCGTCATGGAAATGGGTTAAAACCGTTTGTTTAGCACCGACGCGCACCAGTGCTTGGAGGAGAGGTCCAAAACCAACCCTAACTCTTGCTTCCCCACACATACGGGCTCTAAAAACAGCCTATAATCAAGTATTTCGAAATTACATGGGCCTGGCCCAATAATAAGGTGACGCAACACCTAGAATAGCCTCTGGACGAAATTTATGACGTGGCATCTTGTATATTTCATCCAAGGCTTCATGCACTCATTATGGTGACTTCAAAATCCTGGAATCATCACTTGTAACTCCGTTCTTGTTCCCCTTGCACATGCTATCATCTCCATGCTTGAACTTGCTCCAAGGTTCATCTTTATTGTCCAAGCTAGGCCCTTCATTTGTAAGCAAAACAAATGTATCCAATTTAGGCAGCATCATATTCTCATGAACATTAGAATGGTTACCAAGAAATGAAAGAACCTGGTAATTCAATTGGCGTGTGTGAGCTCTAGTAATTGGTCCAGTATGTATAGCAGGAGGGGTTGTGGGTGTAACAATGATATTGATGTCCTCATCATGCCCTCAAGCTCGACCTGTCGTTGTTTGAATCGGGTCTCCCGAAGCTTCAGCTCCCGATGGTACTCGTCAGCAAGAGCCCCGCGGATCTTCGCCACCCTTTGGTCAACCTCCTGCTGGGCCCTAGACTCCCGCGTGGGGCTTCCTCGGCCGCGGCTGCCTGGCGCTCCCTTACCTCAAGCCGCTCGAGCTCCAGGTTATGCTCCAAGACCTCAAGCGCCAGCACGTCCTCACACACTTGGATCTCCCTCCCGTCGGAGGGGCCGCATTCGACGGTGCTGTCAGGGTGTCCCTGTGTGCCTGGACCTGCTGCTCGAGGGAGGTCTTCAAAGCTTGAAGCTCCCTCTCCCGCTCCTCGGCCGCCTCACGGCGGTGGTTAGCGGTGCGGCCGTAGGCCTCGCGAAAAGCCGCGAGGGACGCTGCGGCATTAGCCCAGGCATGCTCGTGCTGTAGGTGCCCAAGGTTGATGGCGACCTTCAGCTGATGCCAATCGCGCGGCAGGCGGAGGCCCTCCGCTTAGAGGCATGCATCGACATCGACAAGTTCTCCCCTGAGCCGACCCATCGTGCTCATTGCTTCCTAGAGAAGGTCGTGGCGGAAGGAGCTGCGCCCGCACGCGAGCTCCAGCGCGCGACCGGGCCCCTCCACCGCACCAAGGGTTGCCGGGGAGGCGCGGGATGACTCACTCATTTTCGACGGAAGGCTAGAGGCTGGTGCTCCTTCAATAGACCCCCGGGCCTTGGCAAAGGCGCTACCAGGCTCGGCCTCGCCACCCGAGGAGGACGTCGATGCTGGGGCTGCCTAGCCACCAACAAGCATCAACGGAGGAGCCCTCGGCACGCCCCTTGCACCCCAGAGGAGACCGCGGAGGAAGGCCCCTGGAATTACAGGCTCGTGGCCTTCCAGCGGCACCTCCGCCTCGCGGGCTGGACCCATGCCCCGCGTGGATGCTTGGCGCGGGGGGGCTGGAACAATGAGCGTACCAAGGGCCTCCGGAGGATGCTCCCCAGGAGGTTTCTCCACCGCAACTGAAGAGGTCCTAAGGATCCAGGGTCAGGAAAGGATGTGGTGCGCAAAGAACCACGAAGATAAGGTACTTACTCGTCTATGGATATGTGTTTCCTCTGCTTCAGGGGTCGGGGGGCATCGCCGCTACAGCGCTAGATCCGTCTACTCTTGCAAAGTCCCCAAGGTTTAGGCGAGGTGCGCCGAGGGTCGGAGCATGGCCCTTTGCGGTTGGCTCGCGTACCACCACTTCAGGAGCGGCCACCTTAAGAGCGCTTGCCATAGCTTGAGGAGCAGTCACCTCAGGAGCATCGGGCGATGCTTGCTCCCCAGTAGTCTCCTCCGGAGCGCCAGGTGGCACCTGCCCCCCAGCGGTTGCCTCGGGAGCATTCGGCAGCGCTCGCCCCCCTGCAACCACCTCAGGGGCGCACGCCATGGGATCGGCAAGTATGAGCGCCACCAAGATGGGATTCTCACGACGCCCCACAAGGCCCTCTAGGCGCAGCCCCCACATGTCGAAGCAGGGCATCTACTTCGCGAAGGCCACACCATTTGAGCAATTGTACAAGAGGCGCATGTCCGCTACGAGCATGGTGGGTGTTGGGTCACCCGTAGGAGTTGAAGCACCGCTTGTAGCATCTTGGAGGGAAGCGACGGCACCTGAAGCCTCATGGGGTCTTGGGGGCGGTAAAGGCCCGCATTGGGCGAGAGTGGCGCTAGAGCGGCGTGATGCGCCACCGGATGAACTCCCTCACCACCACCGGTGCAGTCATCCCTGCCTCCTTCAGCTCGACCAATCTAGACTAGATGCGGGCGAGATGTCGGTCAATGAGATTCGCATGCTCCCAGCCGGAGCTCGGTTCCGCCGGCGCCTATGGAGGCTGGAGTAGGGGGCTGCATGTGGTGGCATCCACGTACACCCACTGCTCCCGGAACCCCGTCGCGTCCGGGCAGAGTGTAAAGTCAATGCCGGAGCTGGCTGTCGCCGCCACCTCCTAGAACGACACGCACCCCGAGCATCGCCTGCTATCGACTAGATGAAGTGAGAAGAAATGGCGGAACAAGGCTATCAAAGGGGCGACACCCACGATGGCCTCGCATAGGAAGGCGAAGGCGACAAGGAGCACAATGGACCCGAGGTCCAGATGCAACGTGTGGATCTAATAATGCGAAAGCACGGCGTTGAAGAAATCAGAGAAAGGGGGCACCAAGCCAGCCAGAAGAGCGTGAAGATGGATGGGGATCTCTATGACTGCCATGTCAATCTGGACCCGCAAGGCGGGCCAGACCGTCACCGCCCTCCACTCATTGGAATCTGCGGCAAGCACCGGCCAGACCTTGTCTAAACCCTCCTGGTTGATCATCATCGACCGACCAAGCGCCGGCTCCAACCCAAGCGGAGATTCTACGGGCGCGCAAGCCTTCCCTTTCTTCTTCGCCCTCGAAGCCATGGTGGAAGAAGTGAATGGATGCAGGCGCGAAATCTGGAGGAGATGATACGAGCTCGCGGAGAAGGGGAGAAGCGGAGGACAAGCGAGACGGGGCTATGGTGGCTGAGTCGCACTTGCAGCAGTCCGCCGTTAAGCCTGGCGGGTGCCGAGGCTGCGTGGGGAAGTGGAGGCGCCCACGTCCCATCAAGTGCCACGTGTCAACCGGTCCGCACATGGTTGGGGCCCACGGTGCTTCGCCCTTGCCCTTTGGCTTCACCTAGAAGCCCAGTCTGAGTGTGCCTTGGGCCCGGGGGCTACTATCGGCGTCCTGGGAACCAGGGTACCCAGACTTGTCTGCCTGCGGCCCATGGCATGGCTCCATCGACGGCCTGGTACGGCCCACCTTCAGCACCAACAGAACAAGACCCTCGTGAGGGGCCAAGCCTCGGAAGGCGAACGACGCCAAGACCACCGGAGGGAGCGGCCTCCCTAGGCTGGCTCCTGAGGAGGAGAGTTCCCTATGCAGGCGCCCACCTCGTGAGGCTAAGATGACGCAAGCCATGACGACCAAGGCCAGGCGGGCGCCAGTTGGTGCAGTGCAGCAGGTTTCCTCTTTGGTGCTAAAGAGGAAAGCACAGGCGCAAAGTCCCGAGGAATCAACCAAAGGTTTCCATTTCAATGTTGCGAGACCAAGACCGCCAGGACGGTAGGATGGAGGTCATCGCTGAGCCCACCACAGCGTCATGATTAGAAGCTTTGCAGGTGAAGACCACCTTTCATCAGGATAAGTTGTACTAGTTGTATTCCTTCAAATTTGGACATTGTGGGATCCCTTCCCGCCTTCGTTTTGGGGAAAAGGACCAAGGCCACTATAAATATAGCCTAGCCACCACCATAGAAGGGGGGTCATTCAGACCATCCGCACCCTCACCAGCTCGCACGAGCACAAGAACACACCTCCTGAGGTTGTTCTTCCTCTGTACCAGTTCATCCTCAGCCCACCTCGAGGCTAATCCACCACAAAGAAGGAGTAGGGTATTACACCGCAAGATGGCCCGAACCTGAGTAAACTGTTGTGCCTCTTTCCATTCCAGTTCATCAAGCTAGGCCGAGGGATCGACGAGTTGGCAGACTGGGGAGGTTGAGTCCTTCGCACATGCCCCAGAGTTCGAATCTATCTTGGGTCTGCGGAGCCCCGAATCCGCCAAACAAATCAGCAACATTAGCAGCAGCATCGCATTTATGACATGGTATAAAGTGTGCCATTTTTTGAGAACCTATCGACGACAATAAATATGTTTTCCCTCCCCTTCTTTGTTTGAGGTAAACCCAAAACAAAGTCCATAGATATATCCTCCCATGGAACACTAGGTACAGGCAAAGGCATATATAAACCATGAGGATTGAATCATGACTTAGTTTTTGACATGTAGTGTAGCGAGCAACAAAGCGCTCAACATCCCGTCTCATCTTTGGCAAAAATAAATGTGTAGCAAGTACATCCTCCGTCTTCTTCACGCCAAAGTGTCCCATTAATCCTCCTCCATGCGCCTCCTGCAACAACAAAAGACAAACAGAGCTAGCTGGAATGCATAGCTTGTTAGCACGGAACACAAATCCATCATTCACGACGAACTTGTTCCATGTTCTCCCTTCTTTACAATTCTGCAATACATCTTTAAATTTAGGATCATGCACATATTGATCTTTGATGGTCTCCAAACCAAATATTTTAAAGTCAAGTTTTGAAAGCATAGTATAGCACCGAGACAAAGCATTAGCAATAACATTTTCTTTACCCTTCTTATATTTAATGACATAAGGGAAAGTCTCAATGAATTCAACCCATTTAGCATGTCTACGGTTCAGTTTTGCTTGACTTTTAATATGTTTTAAAGATTCATGATCGGAATGAATAACAAATTCTTTGGGCCATAAATAAGGTTGTCATGTTTCCAAAGTTCGAACAAGAGCACATAATTCCTTATCATAAGTAGAATAATTCAAACTAGGCCCACTCAATTTTTCAGAGAAGTATGCAACAGGTTTACCATCTTGTAATAACACACCTCCTAATCCAATTCCACTAGCATCACATTCAGCTCAAAAGTCTTATTAAAATCAGGAAGTTGGAGTAGAGGAGCATGTGTCAACTTATCTTTCAATACCGTGAAGGCTTCTTCCTATGCGGTACCCCAAACAAAAGGCACATCCTTGTTTGTAAGCTCATTAAGAGGTGCAGCAATGGTGCTGAAATCTCTCACAAAACGCCTATAGAAACCAGCGAGGACAAGGAAACTCCTCACTTGTGGGACCACTTTGGGCTGCCACCAACTCTGAATAGCTTCAATCTAGGCTGTATCAACTTTAATTCCCTATGGAGTAACAACATAGCCAAGAAAAGATACTCGGTTGGTGCAAAAGGTGCACTTCCCAAGGTTACCAAACAAATGTGCATCACGTGGAGCAATAAAAAACAGCACATAAATGTTCCAAATGTTCCTCCAAATATCTATTATAAATCAATATATCATCAAAGTAAACTACCACAAATCATCCAATGAAAGCACGTAAAACTCCATTCATTAATATCATGAAAGTACTACGTGCATAAGTTAACCCAAAAGGCATGACTAACCACTCATATAATCCAAACTTAGTTTTAAATGTTGTTTTCCATTCATTTCCCAATTTCATACGAATTTGATGGTATCCACTACACAAAACAACTTTGGAGAAAATTATAGAGCCACTCAATTCATCAAGCATATCATCTAGCCTAGGTATAAGATGATGATAACGAATAGTAATATTATTAATGCCTCTACAATCAACACACATACGCAATGTACCATCCTTTTTTGGCACTAGTATAATAGGAACAGCACAAGGACTAAGAGATTCGCGTATATAACCTTTGTCGAGCAGCTCCTGTACTTGACGCATAATCTCCTTCGTCTCCTCTAGATTGGTACGGTATGGCTCACGGCTTGGCAATGAAGCACCGGGAATTAAGTCAATCTGATGCTCAATCCCTTGAATAGGTGGTAATCCCGGTGGCACGTCTTGTGGAAAGACGTCAGCGAACTCCTGCAAAATGTTAGTGACAGCAGGTGGCAAAGAGGAAGGCACGTCCTTGAATGAAAATAAAGCCTCTTTGCACACAAAAGCATAGCAAACAGATTTGCTGAAATCTAGCTCATCAATATCAGATTTGGTGGCAACTAAACATGAATTTTTCAATTTAATTTTAGAAGCAACACTAGATGGTTTAATATTAGGCTTCGTTTGTTGCTCAAATTCTTTTGCCACAATCTGGTTTTCACTCTTATTTTTCTCCTGTTTTGCTTTATTAGCTCTATTAATATCATCTTTCAAAAATGGAATCAGGAGACATAGGAAGCAAAGTAATATGTTTATGCTTATGAACAAGAGTATACTGATTGTTTCTACCATGGTGTACAGATTTTTTATCAAATTGCCATGGTCTACCAAGTAATAAGGAACATGCTTGCATGGGTACCACATCACAATCAACAGAATCAACATATGTAGAGATACTAAAATGCACATGAATAGTAAGTGTTACCTTAACCTTGCCGCTGTTGTTGAACCATTGGATGTAGTAAACATGTGGATGTGGTCTTGTGGTGAGAGAGAGCTTCTCCACCATCTCCATGCTAGCAAAGTTGTTGCAGCTCCCTCCATCAATGATGACGCGGACAGAACGTTCCTTCACAACTCCCTTTGTATGGAACAAATTGTGCCTCTGATTTTGCTCAGCTTGTGTTACCTGCACACTCAAAACATATTGACCAACTAAACTCTCATACCTGTCAGCATATTCAGCAGACATGTATTGAGTCTCATGTTCAGAATTATCTTCACCATGTTCTTCACTTGCTATGAGAGCCAAAGCCTACTCATCATAGTCACTAGCGGACTCATACCCGTTGATACGTCTCCAACGTATCTATAATTTTTTATTGCTCCATGCTATTATATTATCTGTTTTGGATGTTTTATATGCATTAATATGCTATTTTATATTATTTTGGGGACTAACCCATTAACCTAGAGCCGAGTGCCAGTTTCTGTTTTTCCTAGTTTTTGAGCTTCGCAGAAAAGGAATACCAAACGGAGTCCGGACGGAATAAAACCTTTGCGATGATTTTTCTTAGACCGGAAGACACCCACGAGACTTAGAGTGCAATTCAGAAGAGCCACGAGGCGGCTACAAGGGTGGAGGGCGCGCCTCCTTCCTTGTGGGCCCCCCGTGACTCCCCTAACCTAGATCTTCCTCCTATATATTCTCATATATTCCCAAACCAGCAGAAGCATCCATGAAAACACTTCTCCACTATTGCAACCTTCTGTTCCCATGAGATCCCCTCTTGGGGCCTTTTCCAGCACCCTACCAGAGGGGGATTCAATTACGGAGGGCTTCTACATCAATTGTATTGCCCTTGCGATGAAGCGTGAGTAGTTTACCTCAGACCTATGGGTCCATAGCTAGTAGCTAGATGGATTCTTCTCTCTCTTTGATTCTGAATACCATGTTTTCCTCGATGTTCTTGGAGATCTATCCGTTGTAATCTTCTTTTGCGGTGTGTTTGTCGAGATCCGATGAATTGTGGATTTATGATTAGCTTATCCATGAATATTATTTGAATCTTCTCAAAATTCTTTTATGCATGATTTGATATCTTTGTAATTCTCTTCGAACTATCGGTTTGGTTTGGCCCACTAGATTGGTTTTTCCTGCAATGGGAGAAGTGCTTAGCTTTAGGTTCAATCTTGCGGTGTCTTTTCCCAGTGACAGTAGGGGAAGCAAGGCACGTATTGTATTGTTGCCATCGAGGGTAAAAAGAGGGGTTTACATCATATTGCTTGAGTTTATTCTTCTACATCATGTCATCTTACTTAATGCGTTACTCTGTTCTTCATGAACTTAATACTCTAGATATAGTGATGCGGAGCATCCCAAGGTCATCCCCATGGACCTACCATCGTCTCACTAGGTGCCTACCGGGCCCATGACTCGATCATGTGCAAGAGCCCTTGAAACCGAGGTGACATCTCTCCTCTCACAATTCCACTTCGATGCACATGAAGCATGGCTACTACCTCATATGGATACCTTGTGCATACTCAGGTACAATGGAGAAGCTAAGGAGCAAGGACAAGAAGAAGAGGAAGATGGATGAGAAGACGGAGGATAAGAAGGGGCAGACGTCAACACTCTGGACAGCCCGGAACTTCCGGCCAGAGCCCGGAACTTCCGACCCCCGGACCTTCCGGCCGACCCGGAGCTTCCGGCCGCCGATGACCTCAACAAGCCCAGGCGTGCCAACTCTCGGGTTAGCCCGGACCTCGCCCCGGACCTTCCAGTGCCCGGAACTTCCAGCCTGCCCGGACCTTCCGGCCCCCGGAAGCCAGCACAGCTCCACCGCGCCAACTCTCTAGTTAGGCCGGAACCTCCCCGGAACCTCCGGCGCCCGGAACTTCTGGCCTAGCCCGGAACGTCCGGCCCTGCCTGCGCGCAGTCACTTGGGCCGAGGCCCGTGTACCCCTTTCGTTACCTAGACTATATATACTCTACCCCATACACTTTCTAGGGTTAGAGTTGTGATAGCTCATATTTGAGATAGAGCTTCGCTCATCCATACCGATCTACTCCTCGAGAGAGACCGCGGCCCCTCTTCGGAGAAGATCAACTTGGATTCAAGACCCCCTCTTGGGCGGCCCCATCAAGACCTCCTTCTAGGAGAAGAACCGGTTACTTGTATCGTCCTTTGTTGACCTTGGATCATCGTGTATCTCTTTGTGTTTCGAGGATCTAGCACATGTGTGATCTATTTCTTGTTGGTTGAGTGTTTCTCTTGTGTTTCCCCTCGTTTTCCCCCTCGTGTTCTTCGTGTTCCTCGTAGGGATCCGCTCCTTTCATGAAAGATCGGCCACCTAGGGTTACACCCTACATCATCTTGGTATCAGAGCTAGGTTGATCATGATTTCGGAGCCTCCCATTGTGTTTCTAGCCTAATTTTGTTGTTTTTCGGCCTAATCCTAAAATCCCCACCAAAAATAGCCCCAAATTTTTTTGTGATTTGTTCGTGTGCTGAGATTTTGTTGGTTTTGATCCATGAAGTTTGTGTGTGGCTCGTAGATCTAGCCTCCCCACCTTATTTTCCTCCAATTTCTTCTTCTTCCCCTTCGGATCTGGGCTTTTCCCCAAGTTTTTCCGCCCAAATCCACGAACCCTAAGTCCCTGTTCTTGGCAGAATCCCGACCCCCGGAACTTCCGGTCCAGCCCGGACATTCCGGCCCCCGGACCTTCCGGCCTCCCCGGAACCTCCGGATCCCGGACCCTCCGTCTTGCCCGGAACTTCCGGCTTCGACAGAAAGTTTGCACTACCATCTCCACCCAAAAATTCCACCAAATTTTGTTCCGGTGCTCACCATATACCATATATAATTCCGCATACCTCCACCATTCCGCATAACCCAACTATTTTTGGACGCTCTCCGAAACTTCTGCTACTTTGAGGTTTGAGAATTTGAGTTGCGGTACCACTTCCTTTTGTGTTTTGGCTATCTAGGTACGGTTCGACATCGACATCACCGCCGCTCATTTTCGCCACGGACGCATCATCAACACCAGTCATCAACAACGACCACCTCGACTACGATTTGGTATTCATGCCACCATTTTGACACCACACCGGAAGCAAGACCGGTAACATCATTTTGGTATTGGACATAGCACTCTTGCCATTACATTGATAGCCATCATAGCTTTACTCCTTTGCGTTGCTTACCCATCGAGACTAGCCATTGAGTATTGCCGGCAACAAGACTTGTGCACATTAGTGATCATACTTCCCTTAGCATACATACCATCATCGTGTTGCATCTTTTGGTATCATCTCTTGTGTCACAAAGTTGTCATCGCATACTCACTTGCTATATTGGTTCATCAAGCATTGCATGAGAAAAGAGCTCAAACATCAAAGAGCCAAACAAGCTTTTAAGCAAAGAGGAAAGATAAGCAAAGAGCTTTTAAGCAAGAACCATAGCATCATACAACATTAAGATTGTCATACTCGATCATCTTGGATCACATCATAGCAACACCTTGCATAAAACATATTTGGGATAGAAGTCGTTGCATTTTTGCTAAGTAGGTTGTGCACAAGTTCTTGTATCCGCCTATCGTGCAATCGTTCTAGCGTCTCTCTAGTGTTGTGCAACAAGGGCATTTTCATGGTTTCCACATTTTGGCTCACCCTTGGTTGCACAACCCCATCTTCTCTTTTTGCGTGTGTGTTTCCGTGTACCATATATGCTTGGTCTACTTGTTACATTGCATCTTGCGAATCTTTTCCAACATTATTGAAGCTCACTTACAATTACATCAAATTTTGTGCCACCATCCTAACCTGTAGCGACCAGACCTCAAACAGTCTGATCTCTGGGATCCGATGTCATCCCTGGATCAGTAATGCTGACACCACACAGTACTCGGAGGATTTATAGCAAAGTAGCAATCACACACTTATTACATCGAGTGTCTCAAAAGAGAACTTATTACAATAAATATGGCTTAAGGCCATCTAATAACGATAACAGCGGAAGGCTTGGAAGATAAGTGAGTCCATCAACTCCAACGGTATCACTGAGTATAGAACCACGACCTAAAAACTCCTTAATCATCGTCTGAAAAGTCTGCAACATTAACGTTGCAGCCCGAAATGGGTCAACACATGGAATATGCTGGCAAGGTAACACATAGAGAGTAATGGAATGAAACCGCTATACTATATGCATATTTGGCTGGTGGAAAGCTCTATGGTTATAGTTTTGCGTAAAGCCAATTTTCCCCTACTTCAAAGGAATAAAATTTAATTACTACCATGGTGGTTGTTAAACATTGAGAATGGTTGACAGCATCTCAATCCCATTTAAGCATCATCATTAACAAAACCCAACAAAATTAATTTAGGGTAACATGTTGAGATTCACATGAAAATCCAAGTACTAGATACTCAAGATGTCCATAACCGAGGACACGGCTAACCATGATTAGTTTATTACACTCTGCAGAGGTTTGCACACTTTTCCCCACAAGACTCGATCGCCTCCGTTTGGTTTCTCGCACTACATGGTGTTTGAGAAGACGGATGACCGAGACATAGTCTTTCAGAAGCGCTAGCACCTTATGATGGGTAGACCGTACCACCTACATCCCCTACATCTGCTTGTCTACTAGTGTAAGAGTTCGCACGACTTAGTCAACTATGCTAGAGCCTATAATAGCTTGTGGCTACACACGGAAGTTTCTAGTATGAATAGTCTCATGATCCCTTTGAGCCTGGGTGGCGGTCCAAAAAAAACAGGCAAGTCCTGGAATACCCAGGTGCCTTAATCCACCCAGATGTGTGTTTAAGTTTCCACCTTAGATAAACCATTAATTAATAAAACTCACATCTGTCATGGATATCACTCACCCAATCCACGTCTACTAGCATAGCATGGCATAATAAGCAAACATAGAAGTAACTCCCAAAGGTTTGATAATAACAGGTAATAGATACTACCTCATCTACTTCCCATCCCACAATTTAATTAGATCCTAATCATGCAATGTGTGAGGATTGATCTAATGCAATAAAACTGGGTAGTAGAAAAGGTATGATCAAAGTGTTACTTGCCATGCTGATGATCCGAGAAACCTAATGATTCGAAGTAACAGGCGGCGCAGTTCGGGTATTCTATCGCAGACAAACAAACAAGCATACAATAAGAACTCATCTAATGCACAGGTAAAACTCAAATAAGAGATCTAACCAGAAGGTTCAACTTTAGAACTCCGGTTGGCAAAAAGAATCAAATCGAACGAAGCAACGAAAATCAAACGGCGAAAGAAAACAACTTTGTTCTAGTAATCTGGATCTAGGGCAAATTTTACAGTAACAAAAACTTGTTTAAGTTGGTTAAACAGATAGAGGGTTTCGAGACGAAACTCTAGGCGCTTGAATCGCCTGATTCCGATAAACGAGCGAAAAGATAAACTAAAACGAAAATCGGATCAGGAATCGCGATCAGAAAAATCGCGGATTTAATCCGAGAAAAAGAAAAACAACGAACGCCAAAAAAATTTCTCTTTTTTCGGCATGGAAAACAAGCCGCGACGAACCTCGGGCGGCGGCGGCTCCGGTGGCGTGCGCGGATCGAGGAGGGGCTAACGGGCTGGGGCGGCTCGGGGCGGCGCTATTTAAAGGCTGCCCCCGGGCGGTGTCCCGCTCGGGTACGGCCCGAAGTCGGTTCGTTTTTTTATTCCGCTTGGAAGAAAAATAAAAAGAAATACTAAACGGACTCCAAAAATTCCGAAATAAATTTTCTCGGGCTTCTAAAATCAAGCCGCACAAGGTGAACATTTATTTGGGACCTAAATGCAATTTTGAAAAACGCACATTTTTCCTAAATTCAAATAAAATAACGAAAAACTCCGAAATTAAATCCTATTTGATTTTATTATTAAATCCTCAATATTTCTTTATTTTGGGAAAGTCATTTTATTCCCTCTCTCATATTTTTGTAATAGAAATAATTGATTATAAAATAAATAAAATCGATATGGCAAATCGCGGCGCTAACTTCCCCTTAACTCCAAAGCGCTTAATACCTCGAAGTGGGGATACTCGAAGATAAGCTCTGTCTCCGACTTTGTAAACCGTCTCCTTGCGTTTAGAATCTGCGTAGCTCTTCTACCTGGACTGGGCTACCTTGAGCCTATCACGAATCAACTTCACCTTCTGTTCAGACTATTTAATCAGATCTGGTCCAAACAACTGGCGGTCTCCAACTTCGTCCCATGACAACGGTGTCCTGCACCTCCTTCCGTACAAAGCTTCGAAAGGGGCCATCTTCAAACTGGTCTGATAGCTATTATTGTAAGAGAACTCTACATATGGCAAATTATCATCCCAACTAGATCCATAATCTAGCACACAAGCTCTCAGCATATCCTCCAAAATCTGATTGACTCTCTCGGTCTGTCCATCTGTCTGCTGATGAAAAGATGTACTAAATTCTAGCCTAGTACCCAAAGTCTCATGCAACTACTTCCAGAACTTTGAGGTAAACTGGGTTCCTCTATCTGATACAATACTCCTCGGAACTCCATGCAAACATACAATCCTGGTCATGTATATCTTTGCCAACTTAGCACTGGTGTAAGTGGTCTTTACTGGGATGAAATGAGCTACTTTTGTCAATCGATCAACTACAACCCAAATCAAGTCATAGCCTGAACGAGTCCTGGGCAATCCCGTGATAAATCTATGCCTAGCTTATCCCACTTCCATTCGGGTACCGGCAATGGTTGTAACAATCCTGCTGGCTTCTGATGCTCTGCCTTTACTCTCTGACATACATCACAAACTGCTACATACTCCGCAATATCCTTCTTCATTCCAGTCCACCAGAAAATATCCTTCAAATCCAAATACATCTTAGTATTTCCTGGGTGAATCGAATATGGTGAATTGTGTGCCTCTTGCAAAATCAACTTCCTGATCTCCGGGTCATTGGGCATGTAAACACGGTCTTCAAACCATATGCTGTCATGCTCATCCTCACGAAATCCTTTCGCTTTTCCTTTGCTCAGTTTCTCCTTTATAGCGGCAATCTCTTTGTCAGCTTTCTGAGCTTCCCTGATTTTATCCATCAAGGTTGACTAAATCTCCAATGCTGCTACATAGCCTCTCGGAACTATTTCCAAACATAGTTCACGAAGATTTTCTGCTAACTCCTTGGGTATTTCTCCCGTCATTAACGTATTGACATGGCTCTTACGGCTTAATGTGTCAGCTACTACATTAGCCTTTCCGGGGTGATAATGCAATTTCATATCATAATCCTTGATAAGCTCCAACCATCTCCTTTGTCTGAGGTTTAACTCCTTCTGTGTGAAAATGTACTTCAAACTCTTATGATCCGTGTACACCTCACAATGATTTCCAATGAGGAAATGTCTCCATGTCTTCAGTGCCTGCACTACGGCTGCTAACTCCAAATCATGCGTGGCATAATTCAACTCATGAGGCTTCAGTTGTCTTGAGGCATATGAAACAACTCTCCCTTCCTGCATAAGCACTGCTCCAAGTCCTCGACGTGAAGCGTCACAATACACCTCATAATCTTTGGTCTGGTCTGGCAAAATCAACACTGGTGAGGTAACCAAACGTTTCTTCAACTCCTGGAAACTAGCCTCACATTCCTCCGTCCATATGAACTTGGTATCTTTCTTCAATAACTCCGTCATAGGCTTCGCAATCTTTGAGAAATTCTCAATAAATCTCCGGTAGTATCCTGCGAGTCCAAGAAAACTCCGGATCTCTCCCATGGTGGTTGGTGCTTCCCACTTGGTCACGGTATCAACTTTAGTGGGATCAACTGCTATACCTTCTCCAGATATAACGTGTCCGAGGAATCCTACTTCCTTCAACCAAAACTCACATTTGCTGAACTTGGCATATAATTGATGTTCTCTAAGCTTTCCAAGTACCAAACGCAAATGCTCCTTATGCTCCTCTTCATTCTTTGAATAAACCAGGATATCATCAATGAACACTACAACGAACTTATCCAAAAACTCCATAAACACTTTGTTCATCATGTTCATAAAATAGGCAGGTGCGTTACTCAGACCAAATGACATAACGGTATACTCGTACAGCCCATACCTGGTGGTAAAAGTTGTCTTAGGAATATCATGTTCTCGAATCTTCAACTGGTGGTATCCTGATCGCAGATCGATCTTGGAAAATACCTTAGCTCCTTGCAATCAATCAAACAGATCGTTGATCATTGGTAGCGGGTACTTGTTCTTGATCGTTACTTCATTCAATCCTCGATAATCAACAACCATCCTTAACAATCCATCCTTCTTCTCCACTAGAAGTACTGGCGATCCCCAAGGTGAAGAACTTGGGCAAATATATCCCTTATCCAGTAACTCCTTAATCTGCTTCTTAATTTCCACCAAATCCTTTGCTGGCATCCTATATGGTCTCTTTGATATTGGCCCTGTGTCTGGCAATAGCTCAATCAAAAACTCGATATCTCTATCCGGTGGCATGCCTGGCAACTCCTCTGGAAACATCAGGAAAATCCCTTACCACTGGTACTTCCTCCTGCACAACTCCTGTTAAGCAATTTACTTGGGTCCTCTTTGGCACATGTCGAGATATATACTTGATTCTTCTCCCTTCTGGGGTGGTAAGCAAAATTGACTTACTAGCACATTCAATATTCCCTTCATACTTTGATAACCAATCCATGCCTAATATCACATCCAATCCTTGAGATTCCAATACTATAAGGTCTGAGGGAAAAACATAGTTACCAATCCTTAATGGTAACCGATCACACCATAGACTAGCCACATACTCTGCTCCGGGCGAGGTTACTAACATGGGTGACCTAAGGGCTTGGGTTGGTAGGTTATACTTATCCACAAATCCCCTTGAGATGTATGAATGCGATGCACCAGTATCAAAAAGAACGAGTGTAGTAATTGACTTAACCAAAAACTTACCTATTACTGCATGGGGCTGAGCTTCAACCTCCTCCACACTAACGTGGTTCACCTGTCCCCTGTTGAAAGGGTTCGGCTTCTTCCTAGAACTTCCATTGCCATTTTGGCCTTCAGGACATTCATTGGCATAATGTCCGGTCTTCGAACACTTAAAGCAAGTAACTTGGCTTAGGTCCTTCTTGGCTGGGGTGGATGGGTTGGTGCGGTTCTGGCCGTTGCTTCCTCCGTTGCCATTACCATTCTTAGTGCCATTGTGATTGTGCGAGCTACCTCCTCCATGAGTATGCTGAAAATATCCTCCCGGTCTAGGGGTAAAACGTGGCTTCTGCTGAGCTCCTGAAGTGTACTTCCCTTGTCCATACTTCCTCTTGCGATTCTCAATTTGCTGCTGCTTCCCTTCAATCATAAGAGCACGATCTACCAACTCCTGGTAGTTGTTGAAGGTGGCTACCATCAACTGCATGCTCAACTCATCGTTCAGTCCTTCCAGAAACTTCTCCTGCTTAGCTGCATCCGTAGCGATGTCATCTGGGGCATAATGTGCTAACTTACTAAACTCCTCCACATACTGGCCAACTGTCCGTCCTCCTTGGCGCAAGTTGCGAAACTCACGCTTCTTCATGGCCATAGCTCCTACTGAATAATGGGTAGTACGAAAAGCCTGCTGAAACTGGTCCCATGTGACAATGTCGACAGGGAAAGTGGCGGTGAAATTCTCCCACCTTGATGCTGCGGGTCCTTCTAACTGATGTGCGGCAAACTTCACCTTCTCCGCATCTGTGCATCCTGCTGTGGTCAACTCCCTAGCTGTCTTGCGGAGCCAATCATCTGCTACTATCGGCTCGGTGCTACTGGAAAACACCAGCGGATTCAGCCTAAGAAAACGGGCTAAGTGGTCAACAGGTGGTGGTGGTGGTGGGTTGTTGCTGTTGTTCCCCTGATTCTGATTCTGGACTAGCAACTGCATCAATGTGTTCTACTGCTGGATCAACTGGCTGAGCTCCGGTGGAAAGGCAAATCCGGGGTCACGTCTCGGAGGCATCTGAGGGTTTAGAAAAGATGAGGTATAAGAATAGAGGGGGTCTAAAGAGAAAACACTACCCATATGCACGTGAGGCAAAAGCAAACAATTCACTTCAATCAATCAAACAAGGGCATACAATCGATCTAACTACCGCAAAAGTGCTCGGACTACTATATTTACATGGTGGACTACTACTACTGATGAGGTGGTCTACTAGAAATATTCTTCGGTTGTTGACTCCATAATATCTGCTCCAGCTTCATCAACATAGTCATCATCGCTACTATCTTCTTACGAGTCGGTGCCGTCGATGATGATGTAGTCTTCCGGGCTAATCTCCTGGGGTTCTTCGTCTTCATCTACTGGCGTAGGGTCTCCCATAAATACTGCTAGCTTCATAGTTAGGTCGGCATTCTTATCCACCAATACTTCAATTTCCTCTTCATAATATTCACGTGCAGCCTTGAGTTCTTCCTCCAGTTCCTTGATTCTAGTCTTAGCCTCCTTCAGATCTATCATGTCGACGCACATCTGGTTCTCCTGTCGTTGAATGTGCTGGTTTAACTCCTGGATAAAAGCTGCGATTGATCTATCCTTCCTGGTGCTGATCATCTCCCAGTGCTCATCTCGGCGCCCACAAATCTGGTAGATGGTATCCTTGAGATCTTTGTGGTAGACTTCTCCAATGCGTCCCATGGCGATGTGATCTGCCATGCTCTTTCCTAGACTCCAAGTTGGTGCATCAAAATAAAACTCTATGGGCTCAGTGACTGGCATGAACGTCCTTCCTGGAACTTGAACTTGAATCATCCAGCGCTCTTCTTCAGGTAAAGTGGCGTTGTAGGTTCCCGTGAAGCTTGGTACTCCTATGTTCAGGTATCTAGTGACTTCCTTCAAGTGTCGTCCAAAGGGTGTATCTTCATCCGGTTGGGTGAACTTGTTCCTTGCATCCGCCATCCTAAAGAGTAGAAAAGATGAGAGGTTAGAAGAGAAGAGAGTGATCTAGGTCTGTAGCTTAGTGGTCGTGTCCTACAATCAGCGTGTGCTCTGATACCATCTCTGTAGCGACCAGACCTCAAACAGTCTGACCTCTGTGCTCTGATGTCATCCCTGGATCAGTAATGCTGACACCACACAGTACTCGGAGGATTTATAACAGAGTAGCAATCACACACTTATTACATCGAGTGTCTCAAAAGAGAATTTATTACAATAAATATGGCTTAAGGCCATCTAATAACGATAACAACGGAAGGCTTGGAAGATAAGTGAGTCCATCAACTCCAACGGCATCACTGAGTATAGAACCATGACCTAAAAACTCCTTAATCATCGTCTGAAAAGTCTGCAACATTAATGTTGCAGCCCGAAACGGGTCAGCACATGGAATATGCTTGCAAGGTAACACATAGAGAGTAATGGAATGAAGCAGCTATACTATATGCATATTTGGCTGGTGGAAAGCTCTATGGTTACAGTTTTGCGTAAAGCCAATTTTTCCCAACTTCAAAGGAATAAAATTTAATTACTACCATGGTGGTTGTTAAACATTGAGAATGGTTGACAGCATTCTCAATCCCATTTAAGCATCATCATTAACAAAACCCAACAAAATTAATTTACGGTAACATGTTGAGATTCACATGAAAATCGAAGGACTAGATACTCAAGATGTCCATAACCGGGGACACGGCTCACCATGATTAGTTTATTACACTCTGCAGAGGTTTGCGCACTTTTCCCCACAAGACTCGATCGCCTCCGTTTGGTTTCTCGCACTACATGGTGTTTGAGAAGACGGATGACCGAGACATAGTCTTTTAGAAGCGCTAGCACCTTACGATGGGTAGACCGTACCACCTACATCCCCTACATCTGCTAGTCTACCAGTGTAAGAGTTCGCACGACTTAGTCAACTATGCTAGAGCCCATAATAGCTTGTGGCTGCACACGGAAGTTCCTGGTATGAATAGTCTCCTGATCCCTTTGAGCCTGGGTGGCGGTCCAAAAAAATAGGCAAGTCCTGGAATACCCAGGTGCTTCAGTCCACCCAGATGTGTGTTTAAGTTGCCACCTTAGATAAACCATTAATTAATAAAACTCACATCCGTCATGGATATCACTCACCCAATCCACATCTACTAGTATAGCATGGCATAATAAGCAAACATAGAAGTAACTCCCAAAGGTTTGATAATAACAGGTAATAGGTACTACCTCATCTACTTCCCATCCCACAATTTAATTAGATCCTAATCATGCAATGTGTGAGGATTGATCTAATGCAATAAAACTGGGTAGTAGAAAGGGTATGATCAAAGTGTTACTTGCCTTGCTGATGATCCGCGAAACCTAACGATTCGAAGCAACAGGCGGCGCACTCCGGGTATTCTATCGCAGACAAACAAACAAGCATACAATAAGTACTCATCTAATGCATAGGTAAAACTCAAATAAGAGATCTAACCATAAGGTTCAACTTAAGAACTCCGGTTGGCAAAAAGAATCAAATCGAACGAAGCAACGAAAGTCAAACGGCGAAAGAAAACAACTTCGTTCTAGTAATCTGGATCTAGGGCAAATTTTACAGTAACAAAAACTTGTTTAAGTTGGTTAAACGGATAGAGGGTTTCGAGACGAAACTCTAGGCGCTTAAATCACCTGATTCCGATAAACAAGCGAAAAGATAAACTAAAACGAAAATCGGATCAGGAATCGCGATCAGAAAAATCGCGGATTTAATCCGAGAAAAAAAACGACGAATGCCGAATTTTTTTTCTCTTTTTTTCGGCACGGAAAACGAGGCGCGACGAACCTCGGGCGGCGGGATCGTCGACGGCGGCGGCTCCGGCGGCGCGCGCGGATCGAGGCGGGGCTGACGGGCTGGGGCAGCTCAGGGCGGCGCTATTTAAGGGCTGCCCCCGGGCGGTGTCCCGCTCGGGTACGGCCCGAAGTCGGTTCGTTTTTTTTATTCCGCTCGGAAGAAAAATAAAAATAAATACTAAACGGACTCCAAAAATTCCGAAATAAATTTTCACGGGTTTCTAAAATCAAGCCGCACAAGGTGAACATTTATTTGGGACCTAAATGCAATTTTGGAAAACACACATTTTTCCTAAATTCAAATAAAATAACGAAAAACTCCGAAATAAAATCTTATTTGATTTTATTATTAAATCCTCAATATTTCTTTATTTTGGGAAAGTTATTTTATTCCCTCTCTCATATTTTTGTAATAGAAATAATTGATGATAAAATAAATAAAATCAAACGATCCTATTCTCAAAATTTGAGAGAACTCAAATATGAAAATAACAAAATCCCCAACTCTCTCCGTGGGTCATTGAGTTGCGTAGAATTTGTAGGATCAACCAAAATGCAAAATAAAATATGATATGCATGATGATCTAGTGTATAACATTCCAAATTAAAAATTTGGGATGTTACATAACCAAGCTCCACCAAAAGCTTTTACTTGTGTAGGTGTGAGAACCGACAAGAATTGGTACCAATTGTTCTATTTCCTTGTTACACATCGGAGTCATCTTTGATCCATTGTCAACATCGGTCAAGGTACATTTGATATTGGTTCTTCCCTTTCTTCCACTCACACTTGTCTTGGAATGATGGATAGGCCAAGTACTTCTACCGACCCGCTCTTCATGGAGCAAGACGACGACATGAACTCCTTCGTCACCAAGAGTCACCTCTTTGGTGCACAACGTGCTTTGCATCAAGAGCAACAAGCTATGAGTGAACGCATCGACAACCTTTCCGCCGACTTACGACTTTCCGAGCAACGTAAAAGGGACTACTTTGACAACAAGCTCAACGATCACAAGCAAGAGAATGACGCAAGGATGGACGAGATTCGCGTTTTGTTGCTCAACCGCTCTTCTTCCACTTCAAGAAGGAGTCGTTCAAGTCGACACTCCGACGACACCATCTCCGGTTCAAGTACACCATCATCGAACACTCTCCGTCAAGCCGCCCGCAACGAGCGTCAAGCACACCTCAATCCACTTCGAGACACCGACTCGCAAGAACATCGACGACGTCAAGCCGAAGAAGCCTTTGCGCTAGCTCGGGAACGGCAACGCCAACGTCAACACGAACAAGAGGAGCGAGCGCGACAACATCAAGATGCACAAGACGCCGAGGTGGAACGCCAAGAACAACAAGTACGTGAAGCTCAAGCACTTGAAGCGCAACGTGCCCTTCATGAATCAAGTCGTGCCGTAGCCGACCGAGGCCGACAAGCTCGACTACATCAAGAAGCACTTTGCGATGAAGCTCAAGACAGAATTTATCAAAGACATGTGCGTCAACAAGCTCCTCATCCAGATAGACAAGCGCCTCGTCAAGATAGACAAGCTCCCCCTCAAGCGAGACAAGAACATCATGTCCATTGAGAACAAGAAGACAATGGACCCAATCCTCGACAAGAGCAACATGAGGAAGACTTCCAACTTCGTCAAGAGCATCACGAGTTGAACAATCATCTACAACATGGGCGTCATCATCCCCGACCCCAACACAATGAAGAGCAACGCTACGGCAAGCTCAAGTTCACCATGCCCAAGTTCAACGGAAGCAATGATCCCGAAGAATACCTTTCATGGGCATTGAAAGTTGACAAGATCTTCCGTTTGCACAATTATGAAGAAGAGAAGAAGATCGCGATGGCATCCCTTGAGTTCCAAGACTATGTCCTCATTTGGTGGGAACAAGTCATTGAGCGCCGTGAGGCAAGAGGTGAACCACCCATCAATACTTGGGCACAAATGAAGGATGTCATGAGAGCATGCTTCGTGCCTACCTACTACAACCGCGACCTCTTCAAGAAACTCCAACAACTCAAGCAAGGAACCAAGAGCATTGAAGAGTACTACAAGGAGATGGAGATTGCAATGATAAGAGCCAATGTGACGGAAGATGATGAGCAAACTATGGCACGTTTCTTGAATGGACTCAATCATCCCATCAAGAAGATCGCCAACTTCCAACCATACTCGAACCTCATCGAGCTAGTGCATCAAGCTACCAAAGCGGAACGGCAAGTACAAGAAGACTTCAAGTATGCCAAGTTCTCATCCAAGTCCTATGGCATCTCCAACAATCAAGCTTCGACGACTCCAACACCTTCTACCTCAACCAAGCCTTCTACAGGCAACGGCGACAAGTCAAGTTACAAGAAAGCTTCGACAAGCTCAAGTCGTCCTCCTACTACAAGAAACTTCAAGAAAGCTCCATCATCATCTACTCCACCCGATGAGACCATCAAGACAAGTTCTATCAAATGCTTCACATGCGGCGGCCGAGGCCACAAGTCCTTCGAGTGCACAAACAAGCGCACCATGATCCTCAACGACGACGGAACCTATGACTCCATGAGTGAAGGAGAACTGGAAGCTCTTGAGCAAGTGGCCATGCACCGACAAGTGAACAATGAAGATGAAGATGACCAAGTCTTTTGCGATGAAGATTCAAGCCCCGCTCTTGTTGTTTTCAAGGTCTTGACTCTTCAACATCAACAAGACAAAGATCAAAGATGCCATATCTTTCACACAAAGGCCGGCATCAATGGATGTTCCGTCAAGGTCATCGTCGATGGAGGTAGTTGCCACAACCTAGCAAGTGAAGATCTATGCTCCAAACTCCAATTGGTCAAGATGAAGCACCCTCACCCCTACAAGGTTCAATGGCTAAGCGACACCGGCACCATACAAGTCGAGCATAGAGTACAAGTCTCTTTCAAGATCGGCGCCTATGAAGACACATTGGAATGTGATGTCCTTCCGATGACCGTTTGCCACCTCCTCCTTGGACGGCCATGGCAATTTGACCGAGGTGTCATTCACAACGGGCGTACAAATCACTATAGCTTTAGGATGAAAGGGAAAGAGTTCGTGCTATGTCCTATGTCTCCAAGCCAAGTGATCGCCGACAAGCAAGCCACCCATCATGGAGAAAATAGTGAGAGAGCGATCCACCAAAAAGAGAGTGAGCGCCACAAGCCAAAATTGAGTGACTCCACGATGAGCGACAAGAAAAACTTAGTTCTCTTTGCCACAAAACATGAGATGAGAGAAGTGTGTGAGAACCCATCAAGTGTCCTACACTATGTCCTATTGTGCAAGGACGAGGTCACACAAACTAACAACTCTCACGATCTACCTTTGGTGTTATCTTCTCTATTGCAGGAATTCCAAGATGTTTTCCCCAATGAGCTACCTCCGGGTCTACCTCCACTACGAGGCATTGAGCACCGAATTGATCTCATCCCCAGAGCGCCGCTTCCCAACAAAGCTCCATACCGCGTCAACCCTAAAGTAACCAAAGAAATACAAAGGCAAGTAAAGCATCTAATAGACCATGGTCATGTGCATGAAAGTTTGAGTCCTTGTGCCGTACCGGTCATTCTTGTGCCAAAACATGACGGTAGCTTTCGCATGTGCTCCGATTGTAGACCTATCAATGCTATCACCGTTCGTTATAGGTACCCCATTCCACGCCTTGATGATATGCTTGATGAACTTAGTGGTGCCACTATATTTTCCAAAATTGATCTTAAGAGTGGTTACTATCAAATCCGCATACAAGAGGGTGACGAATGGAAAACCGCATTCAAAACCAAGTTTGGTTTGTATGAGTGGTTAGTCATGCCTATGGGTCTCTCGGAAGCACCGGGCACTTTTATGCGCCTTATGAATCATGTCTTTCGCCCTTACATTGGTATATTTGTTGTGGTTTACTTCGATGACATTCTTGTGTTTAGCAAATCGATCCAAGAGCATGTCACCCATGTACGCACCATTTTGCAAACTCTTAGGAAAGAGCGTCTCTATGCTAATATGGAGAAATGCCTTTTTGGTGTTGATAAGCTCGTTTTCTTAGGATTTGTTGTCTCTTCTAAGGGTGTTCATGTAGATGAGTCCAAGATCAATGCTATTAAAACTTGGCCCCAACCAACCAATTTGCAACAAGTGCGTTGTTTTCTTGGTTTAGCCGGTTTCTATCGTAGATTTGTGAAGGATTTTAGCACCATTGCTTCACCTTTGCATGCTTTGAGCAAGAAGAACGCGCCTTTTGTTTGGGGACCATCTCAAGATATTGCTTTCAATGAGCTCAAGAATTTGCTTACTCATGCTCCCGTGCTTGCTTTACCTAACTTCGACAAGCCTTTTGAGATTCATTGTGATGCTAGCGGCAATGGCATAGGAGGTGTGTTAATGCAAGAGAAGCGCCCCATAGCTTACTTTAGTGAGAAACTTTCCGGAGCACAACTCAACTATCCCATCTATGACAAAGAGCTATATGATTTAGTCCGCGTTTTACATGAATGGGAACATTACCTTCGTCCCCATGAGTTTATCATTCATACCAATCATGAGACCCTCAAGTATCTCAAGGGTCAAACTAAGTTGAACAAGCGTCATGCTAAATGGAGTGAATTCATTGAGTCTTTTCCCTATGTCATCAAGTACATCAAGGGTAAAGAAAACATCGTAGCGGATGCTCTTTCCCGCATATGCATGCTAGTCACGCAACTTGCGTTAGATGTAATTGGCTTCGAGCATATCAAAGACTTATATGAGCATGATACAACTTTTGCCTTTCCTTATGCCAAGTGTTTGATGCATACTTCTTGGGATCGATACTACATCAAAGATGGATACCTTATGAGAGCAAACAAACTTTGCATTCCCGAGTCGTCGCTTCATTTGTTGCTTTTGCAGGAATCTCGTGGAGGAGGCTTAATGGGACACTTTGGTCGCGACAAGACATTTGCTATGCTCTCCAAGAACTACTTTTGGCCCAAGATGCATCGCGACGTCAATCGCTTCACCAACCGTTGTTCTACATGTCGGAAAGCTAAGTCTAAAGACCAATCTCATGGCCTCTATATGCCACTTCCAATTCCATATCAACCATGGGAAGATATTAGCATGGACTTTGTGCTTGGTTTACCTAGAACTCGAAATGGCAAGGATTCCGTTTTTGTTGTCGTGGACCGTTTCTCCAAAATGGCTCATTTCATTCCTTGCAACAAGATAGACGATGCTTCACATATTGCAAATTTGTTTTGTAGGGAAATCTTGCGCCTTCATGGAGTGCCAAAGACTATCGTCTCGGACCGCGACATCAAGTTCCTTAGCTACTTTTGGAACACCCCATGCGCCAAGCTCGGAATCAAGCTACTCTTCTCCACGGCATACCATCCTCAAACCGACGGCCAAACGGAGGTGACAAACTGCACACTCTCCGCTCTACTTCAAGTACTCATCAAGAAGAACATCAAGGAGTGGGAGGAGTGTCTACCCATCACCGAGTACGCCTACAACCGAGCAAGACATTCGACTACCGGCAAGTCCCCCTTTGAGGTCATCTATGGCTTCAACCCATTGTCCCCATTGGACATTCTACCTCTACCTCTTCAAGAGCGCACAAACTTGGACGTGTGTGCCCGAGCGAAAATTCCTCAAGAAGATGCATGAAGATACAAGAAACACCATCGAGCGCCAAGTTCAACGCCTTGCGACTAAGCTCCACTTCAACAAGCAACCTATGGTCTTCAACATTGGTGATCGAGTGTGGCTACACCTTCGCAAGGACCGCTTCCCACAAGAACGCAAATCGAAGCTTCGCCCATGAGCGGATGGACCCTTCAAGGTGCTTGCACGCTACAACGACAACGCTTACAAGATCGACCTTCCACGCGACAAGTACAACATGAGCGACATCTTCAACGTCAAAGATCTCTCTTCGTTCCATGGTGATGAAGATTTTGATCCGAGGACGGATCTTCCCCAAGGGAGGGGAGATGATGCGGAGCATCCCAAGGTCATCCCCATGGACCTACCATCGTCTCACCAGGTGCCTACCGGGCCCATGACTCGATCACGTGCAAGAGCCCTTGAAACCGAGGTGACATCTCTCCTCTCACAATTCCACTTCGATGCACATGAAGCATGGCTACTACCTCATATGGATACCTTGTGCATACTCAGGTACAATGGAGAAGCTAAGGAGCAAGGACAAGAAGAAGAGGAAGATGGATGAGAAGACGGAGGAGAAGAAGGGGCAGACTTCAACACTCTGGACAGCCCAGAACTTCCGGCCAGAGCACGGAACTTCCGGCCCTCGGACCTTCCGGCTGACCCAGAGCTTCCGGCCGCCGATGACCTCGACAAGCCCAGGCGTGCCAACTCTCGGGTTAGCCCGGACCCCGCCCCGGACCTTCCGGCACCCGGAACTTCCGGCCTGCCCGGACCTTCCGGCCCCCGGAAGCCAGCACAGCTCCACCACGCCAACTCTCTAGTTAGGCCGGAACCTCCCCGGAACCTCCGGCGCCCGGAACTTCCGGCCCTGCCTGCGCGCAGCCACTTGGGCCGAGGCCCGTGTACCCCTTTCGTTACCTAGACTATATATACTCTACCCCGTACACTTTCTAGGGTTAGCGTTGTGATAGCTCATACTTTGAGATAGAGCTTCGCTCATCCATACCGATCTACTCCTCGAGAGAGACCGCGGCCCCCCTTCGGAGAAGATCAACTTGGATTCAAGACCCCCTCTTGGGCGGCCCCATCAAGACCTCCTTCTAGGAGAAGAACCAGTTACTTGTATCGTCCTTTGTTGACATTGGATCATCGTGTATCTCTTTGTGTTTCAAGGATCTAGCACATGTGTGATCTATTTCTTGTTGGTTGAGTGTTTCTCTTGTGTTTCCCCTCATTTTCCCCCTCGTGTTCTTCGTGTTCCTCGTAGGGATCCGCTCCTTTCGTGAAAGATCGGCCACCTAGGGTTACACCCTACATCATATAGGCAGGAGTCGATCGATGTGTGGAGTAATAGTAGTAGATGCAGAATCGTTTCGGTCTACTTCACACGGACGTGATGCCTATATTTCACAATCATTGCCTTAGATATCGTCATAACTTTTCGCTTTTCTATCAATTGCTCGATAGTAATTTGTTCACCCACCGTAGTATTTTCTGTCTTGAGAGAAGCCTCTAGTGAAACCTATGGCCCCGGGGTCTATTTTCCATCATATAAGTTTTCGGTCTACTATTTTCCATCATATAAGTTTCTAATCTACTATTTTGCAATCTTTTACTTTCCAATCTATAAACCAAAAATACCAAAAATATTTACTTTATCTTTTGTTTAGTTTCATCTGTCTCTATTAGATCTCACTTCTACAAGTGACCGTGAAGGGATTGACAACCCCTTTATCGCGTTGGGTGCAAGTTGTTTGATTGTTTGTGCATGTATTGGTGATTTGTGCATTGTCTCCTACTGGATTGATACCTTGGTTCTCTAACTGAGGGAAATACTTATCTCTACTTTGTTGCATCACCCTTTCCTCTTCAAGGGAAAAACCAACGCAAGCTCAAGAAGTAGCAGGAAGAATTTCTGGCGCCATTACCGAGGAGATCTACGCCAAGTCAAGATATACCAAGTACCCATCATAAAACTCTTATCTCTTGCATTACATTATTCACCATTTGCCTTCCTTTCCCCCACTTCTAAAACGATTTTGAAAAGATTTGCCTTCTTCTTCGCCTCTCTTCCATTTGTCTTCTTCATTCGCTTTCGGTTTGCTTGTTTACTAAATTGGTTTGTTGCTACCATGTCTGAAATTGGAGAGGTTATCGCTGAAAAGGATAGTAGTAACGATGGGGGAAACTTTGATTCTTTTGCTAATACTAATCCTCATGAAGAATATGCTATCTTGCACACTAAAAAACTTTGCATAGGTAGCGACAATACTATTGGAAAAGGGGTTGTTCAATATTTCTTTACTTGTGCCGGTGCGCTTCCCACATTAGGTGGATCTATTCTCCATAAAACTAGTAGTCTCGCGGATGCTATATATTTGCTCGTGGTTGAACTTGAAAGACAATTTGTTCATATGCATCCATCCATACAATGGATTTTTCTAGAGTTTTCTAACATTGAATATTGTTCTGTTAAGCACATCACCACTATATTTCTAGCCCATGAGTTTAGATTTATTATGAAAGAAGCTAGTAAAATTTTCGTGCATTATAAAGTAGATGGTGGTCGTCCTCCCATAGAGGGAATTCTCTTTAACCCAGAGGATATAATGCGTTTACGATCTCTAAATCATGTTGCTGATAATGAAAATTTAAGAAAGAGGGCCCCTATCGATGTATTAGTTGATAATATTTCTGAACTTCATGGTAATTTTGCTATTCAAAACAACGGACTGGGTTTCTCTCTTAGACACAAGCTCATGAATTTTTGCCAAAAGAACGCTTACAATGATGACTTGGTCATACAATATGAGGGGCCGAAGGAGGAACAAACTCCTCCCGAGCTTGATCTTTGGGGTACTTATCCCATTAAATTTAGCCCTTTTGATTACTTTTTCTTACCACAAAGAAAACTTGCTGCTAAACGAAGGGAGTACTAGATGAGTTTTCGAGATTTGTCTTATCATTACTATGATTATACCTAGCTAAGGGCGTTAAACAATAGCGCTTGTTGGGAGGCAACCCAATTTTATTTTTGTTCTTTGCTTTTTTGTTCCTGTTTTGCTTTAAATAATTCATCTAGCCTCTGGTTAGATGTGGTTTTGTGTTTTAATTGGTGTTTGTTCCAAGTAAGACCTTTGGGATGGCTTACGGTGATAGTTGATTTGATCTTGCTGAAAAACAGAAACCTTTGCACCCAGGAAAACAATTCTCATTTTTAATAGAAGCACGATAAAATACTGATTCTTTTTTGCAAGAAATTAAAATACAAATTTACCAGGCTATCCTAATTTTTCAGAATTCTTGGGGTAACATAAGTATTCGAGAGTTACACATTACTACAGATTGTTCTGTTTTTGACAGATTCTGTTTTCTTTGTGTTGTTTTACTTATTTTGATGAATCTATGGGTAGTATCGGGGGGTATGAACCATGGAAAAGTTGGAATATAGTAGATATTACACCAATATAAACAAAGAATGAGTTCACAATAGTACCAAAAGTGGTGATTTATTTTCTTATACTAACGGAGCTTATGAGATTTTCTGTTGAGTTTTGTGTTGTGAAGTTTTCAAGTTTTGGGTAAGGATTTGATGGACTATGGAATAAGAAGTGGAAAGATCCTAAGCTTGGGGATGCCCAAGGCACCCCAAGGTAATAGTCAAGGACAACCAAGAGCCTAAGCTTGGGGATGCCCCGGAAGGCATCCCCTCTTTCGTCTTCATCTATTGGTAACTTTACTTGAGGCTATATTTTTATTCACCACATGATATGTGTTTTGCTTGGAGCGTCTTGTATGGTATGAATCTTTGCTTTTTAGTTTGCCACAATCATCCTTGTTGTACACACCTTTTGAGAGGGACACACATGAATTATGATTTATTATAATACTCCATGTGCTTCACTTATATCTTTTCAGCTAGACAATTTTTCTCTAGTTCTTCACTTATGTCTTTTTAGAGCATGGCGGTGGCTTTATTTTATAGAAATTTTTGAACTATCATGCTTCACTTATATTATTTTGAGAGTCTCTAAACAGCATGGTAATTTTCTATGGTTATAAATTTAGTCCTAATATGATAGACATCCAAGATTGGTATAATAAAAACTTTCATATAAAGTGCATTGAATACTATGAGAAGTTTGATTCCTTATGATTCTTTTGAGATATGAAGATGGTGGTATTAGAGTAAGGCTAGTGAGTAATTGTGGATTGTAGAAATACTTGTGTTAGAGTTTGTGATTCCCGTAGCATGCACACATGGTGAACCGTTATGTGATGAAGTTAGAGCATGATTTATTTATTTATTGTCTTCCTTATGAGTGGTGGTCGGGGACGAGCGATGGTCTTTTCCTATCAATCTATCCCCCTAGGAGCATGCGCGTAGTACTTCATTTTTTATAACTAATAGATTTTTGCAATAAGTATGTGAGTTCTTTATGACTAATGTTGAGTCCATGGATTATATGCACTCTCACCCTTCCACCATTGCTAGCCTCTCTAGTGCCGCGCAACTTTCGCCGGTACTATACACCCACCATATACCTTCCTCAAAATAGCCACCATACCTACCTATTATGGCATTTCCATAGCCATTCCGAGATATATTGCCACGCAACTTTCCACCATTCCATTTTATTATGACACGTTCCATCATTGTCATATTGCTTTGCTGATCATGTAGTTGACATCGTATTTGTGGCAAAGCCACCATTCATAATTCTTTCATACATGTCGCTCTTGAGTCATTGCAAATCCCGGTACACCGCTGGAGGCATTCATATAGAGTCATATTTTGTTCTAAGTATCGAGTTGTAATTCTTGGTTTGTAAGTAAATAAAAGTGTGATGACCTTCATTATTAGAGCATTGTCCCATGTGAGGAAAAAATAAAAGGGAGGCCAAAGAAGCCAAACAAAGAGAAAAAAAAGGAGAGAACAAGAGAGAAGGGGCAATGTTACTATCCTTTTTCCACACTTGTGCTTCAAAGTAGCACCATGATCTTCATGATAGAGAGTCTCCTATGTTGTCACTTTCATATACTAGTGGGAATTTTTCATTATAGAACTTGGCTTGTATATTCCAACGATGAGCTTCGTCAAATTGCCCTAGGTCTTCAAGAGCAAGCAATTTAGATGCACACCCACTTAGTTTTCTTTTGAGCTTTCATAAACTTATAGCTCTAGTGCATCTGTTGCATGGCAATCCCTACTCACTCACATTGATATCTATTGATGAGCATCCCCATAGCCCGTTGATACGCCTAGTTGATGTGAGACTATCTCCTTCTTTTTGTCTTCTCCACAACCACCATATTCTATTCCACCTATAGTGCTATGTCCATGGCTCACGTTCATGTATTGCATGAAAGTTGAAAAGGTTTGAGAACACCAAAAGTATGAAACAATTTCTTTGCTTGTCATCGGGGTTGCGCATGATTTGAATATTTTGTGTGATGAAGATGGAACATAGCTAGACTATATGATTTTCTAGGGGTATCTTTCTTTGGCCATGTTATTTTGAGAAGACATAATTGCCTTGTTAGTATGCTTGAAGTATTATTGTTTTTATGTCAATATTAAACTTTTGTTTTGAATCTTATGGATCTGAACATTCATGCCACAATAAAGAAAAATTACACAGATAAATATGTTAGGTAACATTCCACATCAAAAAAAATCTGTTTTTATCATTTACCTACTCGAGTACGAGCATGAATTAAGCTTGGGGATGCTTGATACGTCTCCAACGTATCTATAATTTTTTATTGTTCCATGCTATTATATTATCTATTTTGGATGTTTTATATGCATTAATATGCTATTTATTATTATTTCGGGGACTAACCTATTAACCTAGAGCCCAGTGTTTGTTTCTGTTTTTCCTTGTTTTTGAGCTTCGTAGAAAAGGAATACCAAACGGAGTCCAAACGGAATAAAACATTCACAATGATTTTTCTTGGACCAAAAGACACCCACGAGACTTGGAGTGCAAGTCCGAAGAGCCACGAGGCGGCCACAAGGGTGGAGGGCGCACCCAGGGGGTAGGGCGCGCCCCCTACCTTGTGGCCTCCTAGTGACTCCCCTGACCTAGATATTCCACCTATATATTCACATATATTCCCAAACCACCAGAAGTATCCACGAAAACACTTTTCCACCGCCGCAACCTTCTATTCCCGTGAGATCCCATCTTGGGGCCTTGTCCGGCACCCTGCCGGAGGGGGATTCGATCATGGAGGGCTTCTACATCAACTATATTGCCCTTCCGATGAAGCGTGAGTAGTTTACCTCAGACCTACCGATCCATAGCTAGTAGCTAGATGGCTTCTTCTCTCTCTTTGTTTCTCAATACCATGTTCTCCTCGATGTTCTTGGAGATCTATCCGATGTAATATTCTTTTGCGGTGTGTTTGTCGAGATCTGATGAATAGTGGATTTATGATCAGCTTATCTATGAATATTATTTGAATCTTCTCTGAATTCCTTTATGCATGATTTGATATCTTTGTAATTCTCTTCGAACTATCGGTTTGGTTTGGCCAACTAGATTGGTTTTTCTTGCAATGGGAGATGTACTTAGCTTTGGGTTCAATCTTGCGGTGTCCTTTCCCAATGACAGTAGGGGCAGCAAGGCATGTATTGTATTGTTGCCATCGAGGATTAAAAGATGGGGTTTACATCATATTGCTTAAGTTTTATTCCTGTACATCATGTCATCTTACTTAATGTGTTACTCTGTTCTTCATGAACTTAATACTCTAGATGCAGGCAGGAGTCGGTCGATGTGTGGAGTAATAATAGTAGATGCAGAATTGTTTCGGTCTACTTGACACGGACGTGATGCCTATATTTCATAATCATTGCCTTAGATATCGTCATAACTTTGCGCTTTTCTATCAATTGCTCGATAGTAATTTGTTCACACACCGTACTATTTGCTATCTTGAGAGAAGCCTCTAGTGAAACCTATGGCCCCCGGGTCTACTTTCCATCATATAAGTTTCCGATCTACTATTTTCCATCATATAAGTTTCTGGTCTACTATTTTGCAATCTTTTACTTTCCGACCTATAAACCAATAATACCAAAGATATTTAATTTATCTTTTGTTTAGTTTCATCTATCTCTATTAGATCTCACTTTTGCAAGTGACCATGAAGGGATTGATAACCGCTTTATAGCGTTGGGTGAAAGTTGTTTGATTGTTTGTGCAGGTATTGGTGATTTGTGCGTTGTCTCCTACTGGATTAATACCTTGGTTCTCTAACTGAGGGAAATACTCATCTCTACTTTGCTGCATCACCCTTTCCTCTTCAAGGGAAAAACCAACGCAAGCTCAAGAAGTAGCACCCACCATCCTCAGTAACATTCATCACGCGCGGAGGTGGACATTTGCTCGCATGGTGACCTCCACCCTTGTAACGCTGGCATATTACCTCATGTGTTTGCCTTGTTGATGCAATTGATTAAGAAGAGCTCTGTGAGGGAGCAGAAGGTGTACTCCTGGCAGATGGTGGTGGTGGTGCCTGTTTTCTTGTATCTCAGTTTGAACTGGCGACTGAAGTCAGTGGTGCTGCAGTAGGATGTGTGGGAGTAGAGGATGTATGTGGTGTCCAAGATGAAGATTGACCTACAAAAAAATTAGTTCGCGCCAATGCATGTCGATCCTGCACTTCACGTTCAGCTTTGCAAGCAATATGGAATAAGCGAGTTATATTATTATACTCCTTAAACTCTAGAATGGTCTGAATCTGTTTATTTAATCCACCCATAAAACATGCAAGCATAGCTTCATTATCCTCAATAATAACACATCTAATCATGCCAATTTGTAATTCCTGATAATACTCCTCTACTAAATTATTTCCTTGTCTCAAACGCTACAGTTTTTGAAGTAATTCACATTTATAATATGGTGAAACCCAACGAGTATGCATAGCAGTTTTCAAAGCAGCCCAAGTAGTAGGGATTTTATCATGATATAATCTATAATGTTCAGACCACCAAATAGAAGCAAAACTAGTGAATTCACAAACAGCAGCAACAACACATCTTTCCTCAGGATATTGTAAGCATGTGAAACGTTGTTCAGTTTCTAACTCCCAAGATATACATCAGGAATGTATCTACCCTCAAACAATGGAATATTCAATTTTAGTTTAGGAATATGGTCATAATCTCGTACCTGAAGTAGTGATGCAGCCCTAACATTGCGATTATATGCATGAGGTCGACCTGGTGCTGGTGGTTGCACGTAGTTCTGATTTTGATCAACCTCATCCTCGTAATAGTCCTCCACCTTTGTAGTAGTAGCAAGAGCTACAGAAGCATCAACAACAGTAGCAGGGGCACCAGAAGTTTGTCCAGGCTCAAGAGAAACACGGCCCGCTCGGCAGAGGGTTGTTTCACGACGTGGAGGTGCTTGTTGTTGTTGTAATGGTGTAGCAGATGCAGGTGGTGGTTGTGGAAGACACGCGAGTACTTCATCGAACAAGGCGTCCCACTTGGTTTCAATTGTCTTCTCAACGTCATCAATCCTCTCCAGTGCCTTTCCAAAGTTGGCCATCGTGTCGTCCACCTGTTGACTCAACATTTGCTGAAATTTATCATGAAGCTCCTTCTTCGTCATGTTCTCTCAGTCAATCTCGTCGGCTTGTGGTCCTGCCATAGTTAGCAGCAATAGAAACACACAAAAATATTATCCTACAGACTAGTAGCAAGTGGCGAGGTGTCACAAATCCGTCAAGAAAATCTCAAAGTCTTACCAGTTCTTACCAAGCAGCAGGCGGTGATCGGAAACCGTTGTAGTCAAAATTCTCAAAGCTTGGATAGAGCGATTACCAGGGAGAGTCAAACGCATGATGTACATGTATGTGGAGCTGGGATGGCTTATAACCAGGTAGCAAAAAGGGCCAGCAATAATCAATTCAGAGATGCAAAGTTGAATAAACTCTCAACGACAGTATTGTGCTGGTCCTAGGCTAGACCGTACTAGAGACGCGAACCTAGAACACTAACAAAATCACGGCGTGACACGTAAACAAGGGAAAAACACACTCTGGATTTATTTATTTATTTGCTCTTTTTTGCGCTCCTTTTTTGCGGAAAATCACTATAATGGCGAGTGTCTCAAAACTCTTCCCAAGTCAAAATAACATGATAGGCACGAAAAAATTGACTATTTTTCAGAAATCAGGGCAGCGACGAAGAAAAAGTGCGACAAAAATCACTATGATGGCGACTGTCTCAAAACGCTCACTGGGACCTAAAACATGATAGGAAAAAATATTTTCGACTGCTGAAATTTTGGCCTAAAAACTGCCCGGGGGTCTCTAGACTCCTTTTTTTTAAACCTACTCAGGCAAGGAAACACGAATCGGAAAATAGATGGATCTCGAAAACTAACCTAATATGAAAAGAACTCGGATTGGTGCTCAATATATGGTTGTAGGATATGGCAGCGGTGGTGGTATATGGCAGCGGTGATAGGATATGGCAGCGGTGGTCGTATATGGCATCGGTGGTGGTATATGGTAGTAGTGATGAAGATTGTGCGGTGGCGGCGTGACAAACTGTCACAGAACTCGAAACTCTAAAGGACTAGACACTAAGACCAGCAACTAGACACGACGATGCAACCGCAAATTCAACAAAGCAAAAACCCTAAAAAGATTATGCAAAGGCTCAGATTGCTTCGGATAAGATGAGTAACCCTAATTTTTTTTGCCTTTTTCATGGACTGTAGGTATGGCGAACAAACTCAATCTAAACTATGAAAATTGTAAAATCTCACCGAGCAACCTAGAAATCTGATACACTTGATATAGGCGAAGGTGTTCCGATGTTTCGATGAGATAGCTATCATTTTCTGTGTGAGTCAATTTTGACGATCCGACTATGAACGTGCGAAGACATCGCGCCTTAGCAATCACTAAACCAACTTCCAAGGGTTATTGACCACGCCAGAGCACGATTAACCTAGCCATGAGGGTCTATTTTCTACGAGCAAATGAAGAACAAGCAAGAAACTGAGATTGCAATCCGGATATTGCGAATATAAGATGAAAGCTTTATTGATCAAGATGGGGTTCTATGACGTCTTAGTCTGGTCGTTGAACACAAACGAAGTACGCGAAGTTCCAGCTATGGCGAACTTTTAATCTAAACAAAACCCAAAGTCTAAACAGTACCCTAAGGGCTGTATATATGGAGGGAGAGGTGGGAATTTCGTGGCCCTTGAAGGAGGGTTCTGAAACCAACCCTATCTCTTGTTTCCCCGCACATACGAACTCTAAAAACAGCCTATGCTCAAGTATTTCGAAATTACATGGGCCTGGCCCGATAATAAGGTGACGGAGCACCTATAATAGCCTCTGGACGAAATTTATGAAGTGGCATCTTATATATTTCGTCCAAGACTTCATGCACTCATTCTGGTGGCTTTAAAGTCCTGAAATCATCACTTGTAACTCCGTTCTTGTTCCCCTTGCGCATGCCACCATCTCCATGCTTGATCTTGCTCCAATGTCCATCCTTCTTGTCCAAGTTAGGTGTCAGTGTCAAAACCGGCGGATCTCGGGTAGGGGGTCCTGAACTGTGCATCTGAGGTTGATGGTAACAGGAGACAGGGAACACAATGTTTACCCAGGTTCGGGCCCTCTCAATGGAGGTAAAACCCTACGTCCTGCTAGATTAATATTTATGAGTATGGGGGTTAAAAGAGTTGATCTACCACGAGATCATAATGGCTAAAATCCTAGAAGTCTAGACTATCTGATTATGATTGTCTCTACGGACTAAGCACTCCAGTTTATATAGACACCAGAGGGGACTAGGGTTATACAAAGTCGGTTACGGAGAAAGGAATCTTCATATCTGAACGCCAAGCTTGCCATCCACGCCAAGGAGAGTCCCATCCGGACACGGGTGAGAGTCTTCGGTCTTGTATCTTTGTAGCCCATCAGTCCGACCCATGTTCAACAGGTCGGATGCCTGAGGACCCCTTAGTCCAGGACTCCCTCAATAGCCCCTAAACCAGGCTTCAATGACAAGGTGTTCGGTGCGCAGATTGTCTTCGGCATTGCAAGGCGGGTTCCTCCTCTGAATACTCCAACACAACCTTCGAATATGACTAACATGTCTGGATCTGCAAAACAAGTACCACACACTACCGCAGAGAATATAATATCTCATGAGTCCAATCTGCTGACAATTTTTGACGTGACACCACATCATCACCCGATCATTATTTCGAGCCATTTTTTGGCCTGTCGCTTCGAGATGCGGTCTCATTGGTACGTCTTATGAAAGCAGAGATCATGTCCCCTTATTACGGGATTCTCATCAATACGGGTATGTGTAATCCAACCATGCCGCCCGCACGGCCCCTGGGGAATAGGCGAGTTTCATGGCGAGTGGGGAGGCGTTTGATATTCACTGCCTTTATAAGGAGATAAGGATTCATCTCTTCCACCCACGCCTTCTCTCTTGCCGCCTACCCACTCTCGAGCTCCAGCGCCCAAGTTCTCATCTTTCCTGCCCCAAGAAAGCAGTCCAACCATGTCCGGAGCGCATGGCAGGTGGATGGCCTCCACCATCAAGGAGAAGGACATCATCCAACTTTGGGAGGCCGAATATTTGGCTAGGGAAATCGCACATCGGCTTCCTGCTAAGGGACAGATCGTCCCCACTCCGGAGCCCCATGAGAGGGTCGTGTTTGATAACCCACAAGTATAGGGGATCACAACAGTTTTCGAGGGTAGAGTATTCAACCCAAATTTATTGATTCGACACAAGGGGAGCCAAAGAATATTCTCAAGGATTAGCAGCTGAGTTGTCAATTCAACCACACCTGGAAACTTAATATCTGCAGCAAAGTGTTCAGTAGCAAAGTAATATGATAGTGGTGATAACGGTAACAAAAGGTAACAGTAGTAAAAGCAATGTTTTTAGTATTTTGTAATGATGATAGCAATAGCAACGGAAAAGTAAATAAGCGAAGAACAATATATGGAAAGCTCGTAGGCAATGGATCGGTGATGGAGAATTATGCCGGATGCGGTTCATCATGTAACAGTCATAACCTAGGGTGACACAGAACTAGCTCCAGTTCATTGATATAATGTAGGCATGTATTCCGAATATAGTCATGCGTGCTTATGGAAAAGAACTTGCATGACATCTTTTGTCCTACCCTCCCATGGCAGCGGGGTCCTTACGGAAACTAAGGGATATTAAGGCCTCCTTTTAATACAGAACCGGAGCAAAGCATTAACACATAGTGAATACATGAACTACTCAAACTATGGTCATCACTGGTAAGTATCCCGATTATTGTCACTTCGGGGTTAATGGATCATAACACATAATAGGTGACTATAGACTTGCAAGATAGGATCAAGAACACTCATATATTGATGAAAACATAATAGGTCCAGATCTGAAATCATGGCACTCGGGCCCTAGTGACAAGCATTAAGCATAGCAAAGTCATAGCAACATCAATCTCAGAACATTGTGGACACTAGGGATCAAACCCTAACAAAACTAACTCAATTACATGATAGACCTCATCCAACCCATCACCATCCAGCAAGCCTACGATGGAATTACTCACGCACGGTGGTGAGCATCATGAAATTGGTGATGGAGGATGGTTGATGATGACGATGGCGACGGATTCCCCTCTCCGGAGCCCCGAACGGACTCCAGATCAGCCCTCCCGAAAGGTTTTAGGGCTTGGCGGCGGCTCCGTATCGTAAAACGCGATGATTTCTTCTCCCTGATTTTTTTCTCGTCGAAACTCAATATATGGAGGTGGAGTTGGAGTCGGAGAGGCAATAGGGGGCCCACGAGGTAGGGGGCGCGCCCTAGGGGGGCATGCGCACCCCCCACCCTCATGCAAGGTGGTGGGCCCCCTGGCCTTCATCTTTGGTAGGTATTTTTTGTCGGCGTTCTGGGAACAGGGGTCCCCAGACTTGCCTGCATGCGGCCTGCGGCGTGGCTCAAGTGGGGGCCCAGCGCGGCCCATCTTCATCAGCTCAAGCTCAAGACCCTCGCGAGGGGCCAAGCCTCGCGGTGCGGACGACAGGAAGCTTCCTCAGAGGCAGCCTCATCAGGCAGGCTCGCGAGGAGGTGGAGAGATCAAGGCAGGGGTACCTCGCGAGGCACTCGTGACGCAAGCCATGATGATCGAGACCAGGCGGGCTCCAGGTGGGCGCCGGCCTATGCAGTGTCCTTGTTTCCCCTTTGGTGCAAAGGGGGCAAGCATAGGCCGAGGCATCGGGCAAAGGTTGCCATTCCAGTGCAACGAGACCAAGACCAGCAGAGCGGCAGGACGGAGGTCACCGTGGAGCCCAAGACGGCATCATCACCAGTACTTTTGGCAGCCGAAGACCAGCTTTGGTCAGGATAACTTGTACTAGATGTTCCCCTTCAAAATGGCCAATTGTTGGCGCCCTTCCCACTCATTATTTGGGGAGAGGCCCAGGGCCCCTATAAAGAGAGCTAGCCACCACAGAGAGGGGGAGGGCAGAGACATCTAGAGATCTGATAGAGCCCTAGCAGAGAGAGAGAGGCGACTGAACTCATCCAAGCAGTTCATCGCACCAGCTCAAGAACACCTCTCGCGAGGCGGTTCTTCCCTTGTACTGTTCATCATCAGCCCCTGAGGCAATCCACCACACCACACACTGGAGTAGGATATTACACCACAACGGTGGCCCGAACCAGTATAAACCTCGTGTCCCTTGTGTTGTTCGTTGTTTTCAGCGTAGATCACGCGAGGAGATTGGACGTAGATCGGTAGGGGAGAGATCTCCGCGCGCACCCCAGTGTTCGAACCTCAAGGGTCTGCCGGAACTGAAATCCGACATTTTTCTTATTTTCTGAAAAGTGTCTCCGTGAAGTTTCAGGTCATTCCGAGAACGTTTGCTCCTGCACATAAATAACACCATGGTAGTTCTGCTGAAAACAGCGTCAGTCCGGGTTAGTTCCATTCAAATCATGCAAGTTAGAGTCCAAAACATGGGCAAAAGTGTTTGGAAAAGTAGATATGTTGGAGACGTATCAACTCCCCCAAGCTTAAACCTTTGCTTGTCCTCAAGCAATTCAGTTGACAAACTGAAAGTGATAAAGAAAAACTTTTACAAACTTTGTTTGCTCTTGTTGTTGTAAATATGTAAAGCCAACATTCAAGTTTTCAGCAAAGATTATAACTAACCACATTCGCAATAACCCATAGGTTTGAAGTTACTCATATCAATAGCATAATCAACTAGCGAGCAATAATAATAAAACTCAGATGACAACACTTTCTCAAAACAATCATAATATGATATAACAGGATGGTATCTCGCTAGCCCTTTCTGAGACCGCAAAACATAAATGCAGAGCACCTTTAAAGACCAAGGACTGACTAGACATTGTAATTCATTGTAAAAGAGATCCAGTCAAGTGATACTCAATGTAAACTAACAATAATGAATGCAAATGATAGCGGTGCTCTCCAACTGGTGCTTTTTAATAAGAGGATGATGACTCAGCATAAAGGTAAATAGATAGGCCCTTCGCAGAGGGAAGCAGGGATTTGTAGAGGTGCCAGAGCTCGGTTTTGAAACAGAGGTGAATAATATTTTGAGCGGTATACTTTCATTGTCAACATAACAACCAAGAGATGGCGATATCTTCCATGCTACACACATTATAGGCGGTTCCCAAACAGAATGGTAAAGTTTATACTCCCCCTTCCACCACAAGCATCAATCCATGGCTTGCTCGAAACAACGAATGCCTCCAACTAACAAGAGTCCCAGGGGGAGTTTTGTTTGCAATTATTTTGATTTAGTTTGCATAAAGCATGGGACTGGGCATCCCGGTGACCAGCCATTTATCTCTTGAGTGAGGAGCGGAGTCCACTCCTCTTGAGAATAACCCGCCTAACATGGAAGATACAGACAGCCCTAGTTGATACATGCGCTATTCGAGCATACAAAACAGGATATTTATTTGAAGGTTTAGAGTTTGGCACATACAAATTTACTTGGAACGGCAGGTATATACCGTATATAGGTTGGTATAGTGGACTCATGTGGAATAACTTTGGGGTTTAAGGGATTTGGATGCACAAGCAGTATTCCCGCTTAGTACAGGTGAAGGCTAGCAAAAGACTGGGAAGGGACCAGCTAGAGAGCGACAACAGTCATGAACATGCATTAAAATTAATCAACATCGAATGCAAGCATGAGTAGGATATAATCCACCATGAAAATAAATATCGTGAAGGCTATGTTGATTTTGTTTCAACTACATGTGTGAACATGTGCCAAGTCAAGTCACTTAAATCATTCAGAGGAGGATACCACCCTATCATACCACATCATAACCATTTTAATAGCATGTTGGCACGCAAGGTAAACCATTATAACTCATAGCTAATCAAGCATGGCACAAGAAACTATGATCTCTAGTTGTCATTGCAAACATGTTTATTCATAATAGGCTGAATCAAGAACGATGAACTAATCATATTTACAAAAACAAAAGAGGTCGAGTTCATACCAGCTTTTCTCATCTCAGCCAGTCCATCATATATCATCATAATTGCCCTTAACTTGCACGACCTAACGGTGTGAATAATAATAATAGTGCATGTGCATTGGACTAAGATGGAATCTACAGGCATTCAATAAACAGGAGAAGACAAGGCAATATGGGCTCTTTTGTCAGATCGACAATAATGCATACAAGAGCCATTTCAACAATTTAATTATGGTATTCTCCTATCGACCCCCAAAGAAAAGAAATAAAACTATTTACACAGGAAAGCTCCCAACAAGCAAAAGAAGAACATGGAATATTTTTGGGTTTTCTTTTTAATTACTACTACAAGCATGGAAATTAAACTGATTAAAAGCTACAACTATTTTTTTGTTTTTCTTAAGGTTTATTAAACACACAAGAAGAAAGCATAAAAAGGAAAATAAACTAGCATGGATGATACAATGAAAAAGTATGAGCACCGACATCTAGCAATCAGTGTGTGAACATAAATGTAATGTCGGTGGGAAATACATACTCCCCCAAGCTTAGGCTTTTGGCCTAAGTTGGTCCATGGCCACGGCTGGCCTGGCTGATATCCATAATAATAGTTGTTGGGGTCGTACTGTGATGCAGCAGCTATCGCCTGCTGAGCTGCAGCATGGCGACGAGCAGCCTCCTCTCTCCTCTCATACTCATCTGCCTCCTCTCTAGTAATAGTATATCCTCCTCTTGCCTGATAATCAAAGAAAGCGGGAGCAGGGAGAGTAGTACGGATAGGACGGCGTCTGTCGTGGAATTGTCATGGCAGATGTCCTTAGTGTCAGGACTTAGTCGCGAGGCCAACGCATCTATGTGGTAGCTTGAGAGGGGTTGAGCGGGACGAGAGACGCGATGTTTTACCCAGGTTCGACCCCTCACGGTGGAGGTAAAAGCCTACATCCTGCTTCATTGATATTGATGATGATGACCACGGTTACAAGAGTGCTCTATCTCGAGAGCTATTGTCTAAACCTAACTTGTCCAACTCATGGAACTTGTCAATCTTGTCCCTTTTGGGGAGCTCTGCCCCTCCTTATATATGTTGGAGGGGCGGGTTACATGTAGAGTCCTATTAGGATTAGGACTAGTCTATCTCTAACACAAACCGGATACAAGTCCAGGTCTTAGCTCCTTGTAAGATAAATGTTCCTCATGCCTTTCCTCTTAAACTGGCCCACCATTAACATAAAGCGGCATGCTGGGCCTTGGGCCTTGTCATCCATCTGGAACACGCGCCGGGTCACCAATGAGGCTTCAGGCTCGTGAATCGTCATACCAGTGAACCGCCAGACACGTAAACCGCCAATCCTCTGGCGGTTTACCAATGAAACGCCTAGTTCGGCCGGGTTATACTTCCGGCCGGTTTACGCCGCGGGGTATATCCCCGACATTAGCCCCCAAGTTTAGCTTGGATTTATCCATGGTAAACTTATGCTGCAAAATAAACACAAGAACAAATTTGACAGGTTATGCTCCGGGTTAAGAATTCTTGTAAACCGGTACCTGATCACCCTTAAGTCCTTGTTATTTCCTCCTTTTGGGAAATCTGGGTCAACAGACCAGCTTCATAATCAATTTGCCGACATTGGTTTGTCATAGAGAAATATTGTGAAGAATAACCCCTTTGACTCAGCTCCCAAAGCACCGGTTTAAGTAATATAGGTCTTGAAATACTTATCTGATATTCAGCCGGTTTGAAGATGTAAAACTTGCCGGTTTAATATTACCAAAATGGCCGGTTTATAAATGTTGATGGCACCGGGTCATAATTGTTGTCGACACCGGGTCATGTAATTGATCTTCCTGATTTTCTCAAAACTAATAAAATGAAGATGTTCCTCCTTTATATGCATAATACCTGTAGCCCCCAAGTCTTAAGAGGAGAACATAGTGATAACTTAAGACTTGCTCCAATAAGTGTTTCAACCTTGAAGAAATCCGGTTTGTTCATCTCAATCATATAAATTTGAATACTCCATATATGTAGCCCCCAAGTACTGGGTTGTCATGCTTGCAGCAACCTAGGACTTGTAATTGCTTATAAAAACTTCAATCAGTGTAACCCCCAAGGGTCGGGTCATTATGCAATAATGACCAGGGATTTTAGCAGTGATGTGTAGCCCCCAAGGGCCGGCTTAGTAAGATACTACTGAACCGGGACTTGATATATACTTCAATGAAAATAACATCTTATAATGTAGCTTCCATCGTAGGGCTTGAACCCACGTCCACAAGGTTAAGAGTTTTGTGCTTTACCAACTGAGCAATGGATCCTTCAATATTATGGATGAAAACTTGTGTACCTTGAATTGTTGACAGGAGCAATTGGTAGCCCCCAAGGGCCGGCTCATTATAATATGATGAGTTGGGTCTTAAATAAGACTAGTAAAAATGACTTTGCATTAGCCCCCAAGTGTCATGGTGCATGCTTGCAGCGACATGAGACTTGCATGTAATCTCAATTTGAATAATGTAGCCTCCAAGTGCCGGGTTGTAAGCCTGCGGCGACTCGGGACTATTCCTTCCATTGTAGAATAGATCATATCTTTTGACAAAATAATAGCCATTACGCTAAAGCGACTTTGAAAACTCAATAATACTGATTATTAATAACCATACTAAAAATCCAGCCATGTTGGCTATTTGAATAATATACCCAATGATTTATAAGCGCATAATTCCAATGGCACAATCCAAATATATACTGGCGACTTATAGTCCAAAGCCAGGCCGGTTCAATAAACACCGGTGATTTGTAATTATGATTTATTCAACCTGTTTCTGCATACAACAAGTTTAAAGTGTCCTGGCAGTTTACCGCCGGACAGGTCATAACGCCCAACATATAACCCAGGTTTATAACCAAGGCTGCGCTTAAGAATAATCAAATATGAAATATATCATACCTGTGACATTGAATCACATCGTTGGTTTACCAACTTTTTGGAATCGGGGTAATAACCCAGATTTTGAGTACTGATAACTCCTTCCATATTGTGTCGGTTTATGATAAAGCCGTACCAGGTTGTGATAAACACTGGTTTAACCATATATAATACTAGCGATTCATAGTCAAACCAGACCGGGCTGATAGTCTCCGAGTTATAATTTGATCGTGTATTGACAACTTGTAGTTGAAAGCCGAGCCGGGTTGATAAACACCAGTTTACTCCATAATAGGATGGTAACTTAAAACCAAACCGGGCAGATAATCTCCGGATTAAGATTTGACCATGTTCCGACAATTTTTAATTGACAGTTGAACCGGATTAACAATGTCGGTTTAAAAACGCAACAAAAATAAAAGAAATATCTATCAAAGAAAATTTCAAGCAAAGGCAATGATAAAACCATTTGCAAAAAGAGGCTTATTGAGCCGATCAAATGGCGTTACCATGGTCGGACATGACCAAGCCCCCGATAGGCGTAGCTATGGTTCAAGTCAGCCAGGTCCCCAAATGAAACAGTGGCATTATGCCGATAAAGAGGCGTGGCAATGGTTCGGGTTTGACCAAGCCCCCAAGTGATTCTGTGGCCTTAGGCCGATCAAGAGGCATGACTGGTTCAGACATGACCAAGTCCCCAAGTGATCTGGTGGCTTTCGCCTATCAAAAAGGTGTTGCATTGGTTCGGACACGACCAAAGCCCCCAAGTGATGCTGTGGCATTTAGCCGATCAAGAGGTGTGACTATGGTTCAGACATGACCAAGCCCCCAAGCGATCAATAATATGATAAGCCAATAAGGCATGATACCCATGTTTGAACCGCGCATCATGGCAGCAGGTCCTCTTTGGCACCCTTTAACTTTTTGCAAGAGATAAAATCCTTCTTGAACCGGATGTCAAACCGGATATTAAGAGCTTCAAAGCTTTGGGGGAGACATCTTTCCCTTGAACCGGATTTTAAACCGGAATCTTCATTTTCAGCCAGAAATTTCCTGACGGCCTTTAAACTCGAACTTGCGAGAAGTTAATTCCCTTTTGAACCGGACATTGTTAAACCAGATTTGAGCGCTTCAGAGCTTTGTAGGAGAATAGATTTTTCTTGAACTGGATTGTAAACCGGAGTCATTTCTGATGACCTAGAACTTCTTCATCGAGCCGGGATTTTATAACTGTCATATACTTTCTAAGCCGGAAATTTTCTGACGTCCTTTAAACTTTCATCAATATAATAGTAGCCTCCTGGACCGGGTTATCTTTTCCCTCCATCGTCCTGGGTCCTTAAATTTGCTTGAAACTGGCAAGATTTGCTGAGTCATGTCATCGTAGCCCCCGAGTCTCAAGGTGACTCAAGGAGTTGGCTTGAGATTCTCCATTTTTGACCGTGATATAAACCGGCATAACTTGTGTAGCATTGGCGTTGATAGCACGATTTGAATCCACAGAAGGTTGAGGTGACTGTGGCGGGTTATAAATGATCTGTATAAGCCGTGTCAACAACTCGGCCAATGGTTCCTTCCAACTGGCGATTTGAAGTTTAACCAAACTGTAGTGGCGGCGACTTGTGCGCCTGCCCATTGAGCCATCCAGTGCAGACGGTGGTCGATAGTATATGATAATTTGCCTCCAATTTGTTGAAAGAAAACCGGGCTACCCAAGCAGTGACTGGCTTTATATTCAACAAACAGCTCATGCAGACAGGTGCGACCCGGTATGTTGATGTAGACCAGGCCGCAAGAGACGGACGACAAAGACGACCGCAGCATCAGAGGCGGTTCGGACAAATGAGTCGGCCGCGGCATTGTAAACCGGTGCGGACGGGGAAAATCGGCACCGGTGTCGTAAACTGGTACAGTCCGGCGAGTTAATCGCGGGTGTGGTCCCGGCAAGCTGATGTAAACCGGGCCATAGGGACGGCGATTTGCTCACGTTCATTCAATGGGTGGTATGACACGGACGAAACGCCAGTGCAAAACGTTGCTAGCGTGTGCTCCGTGCCCGTAATATAACGCCTCATTTGTAATGAACAGTTGTCCTGCGTCAAAAAATATCACATGCCAAAGTAATTGTTCACACAAAAATTAATATGTGCTATGAAAACAAACTGGACCGACATCACCTCATGTTTTTTGTTCGAACGGATGATCTGTTCATCGCGACAAAGGCGATTTAGACTGGTCGGCAACTCAATACGGTCCCGGCGGTTCAAGCAGAAAACCTCCGGGTTATTCTCCAGGTCTTTAAGCACCCGGCACGGGCGGTGCAGATGTATACATCGCCTCCGACGCCGGCGCACGACGACCGGATCATACCTTGGCCATGAGTCAATTGACCTGTGTATAGCATAGCATACTGTGAAAAAAGCTTTGGATGATACTTAATTATACCAGTAAAAGTTTAGAAAAATAGCACCTGATTTGTTCGTATGGCAGATGATCCATATGTAATATCCGTCAATAAACTGATAATAGTATAGCCCATCAGGTGTATATATAATACTCTAATGATCAGTGGTTTGCAGATGTTGCCGTAGCTCCTTTTTTTAACACCAGTTCCTAGCTTTAGGAGCAGTTTAACCCTAATGGGAGCGAAGTGTGGTAGAAGAGACAGGCAAGCCGGCAGGCGTAGCAGTGAACCGCCGTGGTGAGGTCAGCAGGTGTAGCCGGCGGCGGGTCGCGTCTGCGACATCTCGGGCACAGCCGCATCTTGAGAGCCGGTGAGGACGTGCAAAGGCACAGAGCGACAGCAAAAACGCGGCCAGCCCGTGACTTCGGCGACTTGGAGCAGAGGACGGCTTCAGGCCTGGCGCTGGTTGTGTTTAGCGCGGGCTGGTCTCACGTAAGGTGAGGTAGCAGAGGTAGCACATCAGTTGATCTTGCCTCTTAAAGCATCAGCCAATTTTGATCAGTAATGGCATCAATTCCTTTTAACTATGAAATAGGGCTTTGACTCCTTTCAGTAATGACATTCTTCTGGATTTCAACTACAGCATTGCCTTGAGTGTTTTTGGCTAAAACAATGCCATGTTGCCTTCAGCTCTTACACCGTGATTAGTATATGGTTGATCTGAAATACAGACTAGTGTAACCTGATGAAACTGAATCCTCACAACTGAAATCACGCCTATCTTGTTCTCTGTCCAAGCCCTGTACGGGTTATATGCGCCAATGGACCGGAATGCATAGGCGACACGAGGTCGGGCCCGCAGGCGACTTGGCGTGCCAGGCATCCGGAACGAAAACGAGCAGAGGCGTCTCGGAAGCGCTAGCGACAGAGGCGGAGGACAAAACAGTGACTCGGACCCGGCAGAAGCATCGGCTCGAGGGCAGGTGCGTGTAGTGGCTCAAGGTGAAGGTGAACCCGGCCCGGCGCGGGCGGTTTGTGGCGGCGGCTGCTGCAGCAGAGTAGGTCGGAGGTGCGGCCGTCGCTTTAGAGGTAGTAGTGGGCGGCGACTCAAAACAGGCCATGGCCGTAGTAGCAGTGGAGGTGGGAAGGCAAAGGGCGGGGGAGACGCCAGCGTGGGAGGCCGACAAGGCGGGGCACCGGGCCAGTCCGTGGCCAGAGGCGGCAGAGGCGCTCGCGAGCCATGGCCGAGTCCTCCTCTGAATTGTGGAGGTTTGACCAATCATGTTCCGGTCCTTCTCCAGGTCGTAGCTACTCCTCCTTTTTTTGAACATGTCGCTTCCTGTTTCTTGATGCGTGGAGCAACCGCAGCTTTTCCTCGTATGTACACGTTGCCGTACGCACGAATCAGCAGGGTTTGATGGATTGGTACTGCTGCTTCCGATCTCCAGTGAAAAAACTCCTTCGCCTCAGGAACGTGCTCCAAAAACTGATCTGTCCAAAAACTGATCTGGCTTCGGATCGTCGGACCGCAAGCACATGCCGTGCCGCGCCATGTAATCCTAACCTCTGATGTCGATTTTTTCAAACCGGCTCTTCTTCACCAGAAAAATTGCGAGCTTCTCGATCCCTGGAAGAAATCCCTTCAAGAACTCATCACCACCATGCGCCAGCCCCACGGTGGGCGCCAACTGTTGTGGAATTGTCACGGCAGCTGTCCTTAGTGTCAGGACTTAGTCGCGAGGCCAACGCATCTATGTGGTAACTTGAGAGGGGTTGAGCGGGACGAGAGACATGATGTTTTACCCAGGTTCGGCCCCTCACGGTGGAGGTAAAAGCCTACATCCTGCTTCATTGATATTGATGATGATGACCACGGTTACAAGAGTGCTCTATCTCGAGAGCTATTGTCTAAACCTAACTTGTCCAACTCGTGGAACTTGTCAATCTTGTCCCTTTTGGGGAGCCCTGCCCCTCCTTATATATGTTGGAGGGGCGGGTTACATGTAGAGTCCTATTAGGATTTGGACTAGTCTATCCCTAATACAAACCGGATACAAGTCCAGGTCTTAGCTCCTTGTAAGATAAATGTTCCTCATGCCTTTCCTCTTAAACCGGCCCACCATTAACATAAACCGGCATGCTGGGCCTTGGGCCTTGTCATCCATCTGGAACACGCGTCGGGTCACCAATGAGTCTTCAGGCTCGTGAATCGTCATACCAGTGAACCGCCAGACACGTAAACCGCCAATCCTCTGGCGGTTTACCAATGAAACGCCTAGTCCGGCTGGGTTATACTTCCGGCCGGTTTACGCCGCGGGGTATATCCCCGACAGCGTCTGTCAAAGATTAGTCGGTACTGGAGAGGTGATTCATTCCTCTCAACAAACTAGCGATGAACCATAGCATTAAAGTCTAGGTAAGCAGGTGGTAATTCAATATCATCTTCGCGTACATCTATACCAAGAAAATTAGCTATGTGGGTTGCATAAATTCCATCAAAGAAATCTCCATTACGTCTATTAAGATGCAACCTACGTGCAACAATGGCTCCCAAATTATATGATTTGTCTCCTAACACAGCACTCCTAAGAATACTGAGGTCAGGGACAGACACGTGACATGCCTCATCTTTACCATTTATGCATCTACCTATGAAGAGAGCAAAATAATGTATTGCAGGAAAGTGAATGCTCCCTATGGTAGCTTGTGTAATATCTCTAGATTCTCCCACAGTTATATTAGCGAGAAAATCTCTAAATTCAGATTTGCGAGGATCCCTTATACTGCCCCATTGTGGAAGTTTGCATGTAGTGGTAAAATCCTCTAAGTCCATGGTATAAGATTTATCATAAAGATCAAACAGGACAGTTGGAGAATTACGTGAAGTTGAAAATTCAAACCTCCTCACAAAGGAACCAGTGAGATTATGATATTGACTGCACTTCTCTTCCTCAAAGCTCACAAGATCAGTGTTATGCAAATATGCGTTGAATTCTTCTTTTATTCCCGCTCGATCCATAAAATTTTCAGAAGGCCACTCACAAGGACGCACTAGAGCATCTCTTGGTGGCTCTTCGTCAGCATCACGCATTGCAAGCCTGGGTCCTTGCTTCTTGGAAGAACCACCTTGGAACATTTTCCTAAGCATTTTTCTACCTCTGAAAAATTCTGAATTTTTTTAGTAATTTCAAAATAAAAGTAAACCAAACTCAATAATATTGATAGCAACTACTCCTACAAGTGCCTAGGGCCTATATCATGCATCAAAACTACTTTTGACCATATAAATTTGACATGCAAGCTCAAGAATAGGGTCACCTAAGAAGCAAAAAATTGCAATGAATAAAGCACTAGAACAAAACCTAATTGGACCAATGGAGGAGTCACATACCAAGGAACAATCTCCCCAAGCAGTTTTATGAGAGGTGCTTTGAGCAAGGAGATCGAAAATGGCAGCAGAATGAGCTAGAACTCGTGCTTGAGCTGGTTATTCATGTTTGGGTGAGGAAGATGAAGTGTGTGGGTGCAGGAATAAGTGGAGGAGGGCCACCATGGGCCCACGAGGTAGGGGGCGCGCCCTCCACCCTCGTGGGCAGGTGGTTGACCCCCCTGGTGTGTTCTCAGTTCCATAAATCCTCAAATATTCTAGAAAAAATCATATTTAAATTTCAAGGCATTTCGAGAACTTCCATTTTGAGGTATTTTTATATTGCACGGATAATCAAATAACAGACAGAAAATATTTATTTTTGTTTCATCTAATATAAATAACAGTAAGTAAAAGTGGGGTACAGAAGGTTGTGCCTTCTAGTTTCATCCATCTCATGATCATCAAAAGGAATCAACTAACAAGGTTGATCAATAACAGCCCCTGCAGTATTCAAAAAGGGTCTTCCAACAATAATAGACATACTATCGTCCTCGGGAATATCAAGAATAACAAAGTCCGTTAAAATAGTAACATTTGCAACTACAACAGGCACATACTCACAAATACCGACAGGTATAGCAGTTGATTTATCAGCCATTTGCAAAGATATTTTAGTAGGTGTCAACTTATTGAAATCAAGTCTACGATATAAAGTGATAGGCATAACAATGACACCGGCTCCAAGATCACATAAAGCAGTTTTAACATAGTTTCTTTTAGTGGAGCATGGTATAGTGGGTACTCCTGGATCTCCAAGTTTCTTTGGTATTCCACCCTTAAGAGTATAATTAGCAAGCATGGTGGAAATTTCAGCTTCCGGTATCTTTCTCTTATTTGTAATAATATCTTTCATATACTTAGCATAAGGATTGGTTTTGAGCATATCAGTTAATCGCATACGTAAAAAGAGAGGTCTAATCATTTCAGCAAAGTGCTCAAAATCCTCATCATCCTTTTTCTTGGATGGTTTAGGAGGAAAGGGCATGGGTTTCTGAACCCATGGCTCTCTTTCCTTATCGTGTTTCCTAGCAACAAATTTTTTCTTATCATAACGTTGATTCTTTGATTGTGGGTTATCAAGATCAACAGCAGGTTCAATTTCTATATCATTATCATTACTAGGTTGAGCATCATCATGAACATTATCATTAACATTATCACTAGTTTCAGGTTCATTACCAGATTGAGTTTCAGCATCAGAAATAGAAATATCATTTGGATTCTCAGGTGTTTCAACAATAGGATCACTAGAAGCATGCAAAGTCCTATCATTTTTCTTTTTCTTCTTTTTAGAAGAGCTAGGTGCATCTATATTATTTCTCTGAGAATCTTGCTCGATTCTCTTAGGATGGCCTTCAAGATACAAAGGTTCCTGAGTCATTCTACCACCTCTAGTCATAACTCTAACAACATTATCATTATTCTTACTATTCAATTCATTGAGAAAATCATTTTGAGCTTTAAGTACTTGTTCTACTTGAGTGGTAACCATCGAAGCATGTTTACTAATAAGTTTAACTTCACCTTTAACATTAGCCATATAATCACCCAAGTGTCCAAGCATATTTAAATTGTATTTCAATTGTCTACCAAAATAAGCATTAAAATCTTCTTGCTTAGCCATAAATTTATCAAACTCATCTAAGCATGGGCTAGCAATTCTAGTAAATGGCATCACAACTTTATCATATCTATAGAGAGAATTTACCTTTACTACATGTGTCAGGTTATCAAGACCATGAGTTTCTTCAATAGTTAAAGGATTAAGATTATATGTTTCTTCAACAGGCGGTAAATTAAGACCATGTATTTCTTCAATAGGAGGTAAATTCTTAACATCTTCAGCTTTAATACCCTTTTCTTTCATAGATTTCTTTGCCTCTTGCATATCTTCAGGACTGAGAAATAGAATACCCCTCTTCTTCGGAGTTGGTTTAGGAATAGGCTCAGGAATTGGCTCCAGGGGTGTCCAATTATTTTCATTTGTCAACATATTATTCAATAGAATTTCAGCTTCATCCGGTGTCCTTTCCCTGAAAACAGAACCAGCACAACTATCCAGGTAATCTCTGGAGGCATCAGTTAGTCCATTATAAAAGATATCAAGTATTTCATTTTTCTTAAGAGGATGATCAGGAAAATCATTAAGTAATTGGAGAAGCCTCCCCCAAGCTTGTGGGAGACTCTCTTCTTCAATTTGCACAAAATTATAGATATCCCTTAAAGCAGCTTGTTTCTTATGAGCAGGGAAATATTTAGCAGAGAAGTAATAAATCATATCCTGGGGATTACGCACACAACCAGGATCAAGAGAATTAAACCATATCTTAGCATCACCCTTTAATGAGAACGAAAATATTTTAAGGATGTAAAAGTAGCGAGTTTTCTCATCTTTAGTTAATAGGGTAGCTATATCATTCAGTTTAGTAAGATGTGCCACAACAGTTTCAGATTCATAACCGTGAAAAGGATCAGATTCAACCAAAGTAATTATATCAGGATCAACAAAGAATTCATAATCCTTATCAGTAACGAAGATAGGTGAAGTAGCAAAAGCAGGGCCAGGTTTCGTTCTAGCATTTAGAGATTGCTTACTCCATTTAGCTAATAATCTTTTAAGTTCAGTTCTATTTCTGCAAGCTAAAATGGCTAAAGAAGCATCTTGATCAAATACATAACCCTTAGGAATAGCAAGTGGTTCTTCATCATCACTTTCATCAGTATCATCAGATTCAATATTTTCAATTTCCCTAGCCCTAGCAAGTTGTTCATCAAGAAAATCACTAAGTGGCATAGTAGTATCAGGCATAGAGGTAGTTTCATCATAAGTATCATGCATATCAGAAGTGGCATCATCAATAACATGCGACATATCAGAACGAATAGCAGAAGCAGGTGTAGGTGTCGCAAGCTTACTCAAAACAGAAGGTGAATCAAGTGCAGAGCTAGATGGCAATTCCTTACCTCCCCTCGTAGTTGAGGGATAGATCTTGGTTTTTGGATCTCTCAAGTTCTTCATAATGATAAGCAGATATATATCCCAAGTGACTCAAAGAATAGAGCTATGCTCCCCGGCAACGGCGCCAGAAAATGGTCTTGATAACCCACAAGTATAGGGGATCGCAACAGTTTTCGAGGGTAGAGTATTCAACCCAAATTTATTGATTCTACACAAGGGGGGCCAAAGAATATTCTCAAGTATTAGCAGCTGAGTTGTCAGTTCAACCACACCTAGAAACTTAATATCTGCAGCAAAGTGTTCAGTAGCAAAGTAATATGATAGTGGTGATAATGGTAACAAAAGGTAACAGTAGTAAAAGTAATGTTTTTGGTATTTTGTAATGATGATAGCAATAGCAACGGAAAAGTAAATAAGCGAAGAACAATATATGGAAAGCTTGTAGGCAATGGATCGGTGATGGAGAATTATGCCGGATGCGGTTCATCATGTAACAGCCATAACCTAGGGTGACACAGAACTAGCTCCGGTTCATTGATATAATGTAGGCATGTATTCCGAATATAGTCATACATGCTTATGGAAAAGAACTTGCATGACATCTTTTGTCCTACCCTCCCGTGGCAGCGGGGTCCTTACGGAAACTAAGGGATATTAAGGCCTCCTTTTAATAGAGAACCGGAACAAAGCATTAACACATAGTGAATACATGAACTCCTCAAACTACGGTCATCACCGGTAAGTATCCCGATTATTGTCACTTCAGGGTTAATGGATCATAACACATAATAGGTGACTATAGACTTGCAAGATAAGATCAAGAACACTCATATATTGATGAAAACATAATAGGTTCAGATCTGAAATCATGGCACTCGGGCCCTAGTGACAAGCATTAAGCATAGCAAAGTCATAGCAACATCAATCTCAGAACATAGTGGACACTAGGGATCAAACCCTAACAAAACTAACTCGATTACATGATAGATCTCATCCAACCCATCACTGTCCAGCAAGCCTACGATGGAATTACTAACGCACGGCGGTGAGCATCATGAAATTGGTGATGGAGGATGGTTGATGATGACGATGGTGACGGATTCCCCTCTCCGGAGCCCCGAACGGACTCCAGATCAGCCCTCCCGAGAGGTTTTAGGGCTTGGCGGTGGCTCTGTATCGTAAAACGCGATGATTTCTTCTTTGTGATTTTTTTCTCATCGAAACTCAATATATGGAGGTGGAGTTGGAGTCGGAGAGGCAACAGGGGGCCCACAAGGTAGGGGGCATGCCCTAGGGGGCAGGCGCGCCCCCACCCTCATGGCAAGGTGGTGGGCCCCCTGGCCTTCATCTTTGGCAGGTATTTTTCTTATTTTCTGAAAAGTGTCTCCATGAAGTTTCAGGTCATTCCGAGAACGTTTGCTCCTGCACATAAATAACACCATGGTAGTTCTGCTAAAAACAGCATCAGTCCGGGTTAGTTCCATTCAAACCATGCAAGTTAGAGTCCAAAACAAGGGCAAAAGTGTTTGGAAAAGTAGATACATTGGAGACATATTAGTGTTCATCCCTCACTTCGTCCGCGGGCTGGGATTTCCTCTCCACCCATTCGTCCGCGGACCCATGTTCTACTATGGGCTGGATTTCCATGATCAGGCCCCCAATTCCTTCCTCATCATCTCGGCGTTTATCGTCGTGTGTGAGGCCTTCCTCTGCATCCCCCCCACTTCGGACTGTGGCTGAAGACCTTCAATGTGAAGCCGAAGGTGGTGGGCGGCGAACACGCAGAATGCGAGGCGCCATGGTGAGCAAAATGTCCAATGTCCCGTGGCCCAAAGGCACCTTTGTGGAGACCGTCAAGGGGTGGCAGAAGCTGTGGTTCTATGTCACTGAGCCCAGCGACGCTGCCTGGGCCGCGGCTCCCGAATTCAAATCCGGGGCCCCAATGTGGCTTACCTCCTAGCAGGAGAAGGGCCTGGATTGGTCTTCGTTGGACGAATTAACAACGCTTTAGATGCGCATCAGGAGCATGCTGGACAAGAATGTCAAGCTCGACGATGTGATTCATGTGATGTTAATTCGACGGATCCTTCCATGCCAGAACCGGGCTTGCCATCTATGGGAGTTCGATCCGGCCAAGCACAAGACCCTGCGACAATTCTTCGGAACTACGCACGAAGACATCTGGAAGGTGCTATTCAAGGCCAACGAGGCGTGGTCGGAGACAACCGAGGACTGCGGGCACGATCTGGCCCATCCCACCAGTTCGGTAAGTTTTCTGTGCTTCAAGGTGTATCCCTTTCTGGCTTGCTCAAGGAGGATGTCCCAACTTCCCTATTTTGTCTTTTCAGGGTTGGACAAAGAAGGCGGAGCGAATTCGGTGTTCGGCTCCGTTGCCAGAGGAACCAGCCATCCCGCTTTTGACGAAGATGCTGGTTTCGGCGCCCTACGTTACGCCGGAGAAGAAGGCTGATGACCCACAAGTATAGGGGATCTATCGTAGTCCTTTCGATAAGTAATAGTGTCGAACCCAACGAGGAGCAGAAGGAAATGATAAGCGGTTTTCAGCAAGGTATTCTCTGCAAGTACTGAAATAAGTGGTAACAGATAGTTTTGTGATAAGATAGATTGTAACGAGCAACAAGTAACAATAGTAAATAAAGTGCAGCAAAGCGTCCCAATCCTTTTGTAGCAAAGGGCAAGCCGGAACAAACTCTTATAATAGGAAAAACGCTCCCGAGGACACATGGGAGTATCGTGAAGCTATTTTTCATCACGTTCATATGATTCGCGTTCGATACTTTGATAATTTGATATGTGGGTGGACCGGTGCTTGGGCGCTATTCTTACTTGAACAAGCATCCCACTTATGATTAACCTCTATTGCAAGCATCGGCAACTACAACAAAAGTATTAAGGTAAACCTAACCACAGCATGAAACATATGGATCCAAATCAGCCCCTTACGAAGCAACGCATAAACTAGGGTTTAAGCTTCCATCACTCTAGCAACCCATCATCTACTTATTACTTCCCAATGCCTTCCTCTAGGCCCAAATAATGGTGAAGTGTTATGTAGTCGACGTTCACATAACACCACTAGAGGCTAGACAACATACATCTTATCAAAATATCAAACGAATACCAAATTCACATGACTACTCATAGCAAGACTTCTCCCTTCTCCTCGGGAACAAACGTAATTACTCACAAAGCATATTCATGTTCATAATCAGAGGGGTAATAATATGCATATAGGATCTGAACATATGATCTTCCACCAAATAAACCAATTAACATCAACTACAAGGAGTAATCAACACTACTAGCAACCTACTAGCACCAATCCCGGACTTTGAGACAAGAATTGGATACAAGAGATGAGCTAGGGTTTGGAGATGAGATGGTGTTGGTGAAGATGTTGATGGAGATTGCCCTCACCCGATGAGAGGAGCGTTGGTGATGACGATGGTGATGATTTCCCCCTCCGGGAGGGAAGTATCCCCGGCAGAACAGCTCTACCGGAGCTCTAGATTGGATCCGCCAAGGTTCCGCCTCGTGGCGGCGGAGTCTTGTCCTGAAAAGTTCCTTCCTATTTTTTTCTCATCAAAAGACCTCATATAGGAGAAGATGGACGTCGGAGAGCCACCAGGGGGCCCACGAGGTAGGGGGCGCCCCCCCCCCCCCCCACCCTCGTGAGAAGGGTGTGGGCCCCCTGGACTTCATCTTTGGCGAGGATTTTTCTTTATTTCTTTTAAGATGTCCCGTGAAGTTTCAGGACTTTTGGAGTTGCGCAGAATAGGTCTCTAATAGTTGCTCCTTTTCCAGCCCAGAATTCCAGCTGCCGGCATTCTCCCTCCTTCTGTAAACCTTGTAAAATAAGAGAGAATAGCCATAAGTATTGTGGCATAAAGTGAAATAATAGTCCATAATGCAATAAATATCGATATAAAAGCATGATGCAAAATGGACGTATCAACTCCCCCAAGCTTAGACCTCGCTTGTCCTCAAGCGAAAAGCCGATAACAATAAATATGTCCTTATGTTTAGAGGTAGAGGCGTCGATAAAAATAAAATACGAACATGAAGGCATCATGATTATTCTTATAACAGCAACATATGTAGATTTTGTCATATGATTACTTATGTTCAAGTGATGATCTATTCACAATGCAAAAGTATAAATCATAAACCTTATCGGGCTCCGACAAACTATAATCTCAGTCATTGAAGCAATTGCAATTTATCATAACATCGGAAAGAGTCTATGTTAGAGCTAAAGACATAACTCATTACGTTGTCTTCCTTGTCCAACATCAACTCTTTAGCATGTCATATTTTAATGAGTGCTGCCAATCATAAAAGATGTCAATGATAATATATCTATATGTGAAAACCTCTCTTTCCTTATTACTTCCTATTAATTGCAACAATGACCAAAGCTATGTCTGCCAACTCGCAACAACTTTTAATCATCATACTCTTTCTATGTGAAGTCATTACTCTCAATAAGATCAATATGAACTTTTTGTTTCTTTTTATTCTTTTCTTCTTTCTTTATTCACCCAAGATCATGGCAAAATAATCAAGCCCTTGACTCAACACTAATCTTTATTATATATAGCTCACGGACTCAATTACATAGAGAGATCATAAAGCAAAACTCAAAACTAGATCATGCCATAAACTTCATTCGACTAGATCAAGATACTACTAATAGGATCGAACTAAGAAAAAGGTAAAGATAGGAGTTGTGATTGTGATACGATACCAGGGCACCTCCCCCAAGCTTGGCAGTTGCCAAGGGCAGTGCCCATACCCATGTGATTATGTCTCCTTTGTTGTTGGTGTAATATTCTTGGCGATGATTCCCCTCAGGATGCGGTTCTTCTCCTCGAGCTTATTGACTTGATGTTTGAGGTCCATTATTTCCTTACGAAGCTTTCCTGTGACAGCAAAAGCTCCTTGCACCCAAGGGTGTTGCATAGCTGCGGGAGAACAAGTGACACTCCTCTTCATATTTTCATAAGAAAGAAATCTAACATTAGAAGGGATAACTGAGTTTGGAATAGCTGGGCTCTGTGGTTCCCCCATCGTGAACCCAGCTCGGAGGCGAGAGGTGACTTCTTGATCCTCCATGGCATCTACTCTCATCAAGTCAGCCTCCATCACTTTCTCCGTTGCTGGCCCAAAGTGGTCAGCGTCACTGTTTACCCTTGGTTCTGGTGCCAGATTAGATATCCGGCTCTCCCCGATCGACTCTTGAGAAGACATCTTGCTCTAATCTGCAGCAGCAACAGCTCGAAAACAAAAACAGAGGAAAATTGCGTGATACGGGAGTCAAAACTTTCGGGAGAATATATAATGAATTTTTACCGACCAAAATACATAAAGTGCAAGAAAACGGAGTCCGGAAGGCACACGAGGTGCTCACGAGGTAGGGGGTGCGCCCAGGGGGGGTAGGGCGCGCCCACCACCCTTGTGAGGCCCTCGTGTCCTTCCCGGACTGCTACTTATTTTTCTATTTTTCTAAATATTCCAAAATGGAGAGATATTGCCTTAAAAATTGTTTTGGAGTCGGTTTACTTACCGTACCACATACCTATTCCTTTTCGAAGTCTGAAACGTTCTGGAAAGTGTCCCTTATGTATTCCTCCGGGGTTACGGTTTCAATAATATTGGTTTCAACATTTATGGGATTACCTGAGATATAATGTTTGATTCTTTGACCATTTACCACCTTCGGATTTGTGCCATCGAAGTTGTTGATTTTTATGGCACCGGAACGATAGACCTCTTCGATAACATAGGGGCCTTCCCATTTAGAGAGAAGTTTTCCTGCAAAAAATCTTAAACGAGAGTTGTATAGCAATACATAATCACCTACATTAAACTCACGCCTTTGTATCCTTTTGTCATGCCATCTTTTAACTTTTTCTTTAAACAACTTGGCATTTTCATAAGCTTGGGTTCTCCATTCATCAAGTGAGCTAATATCAAATAACCTCTTCTCACCGGCAAGTTTAAAATCATAGTTGAGCTCTTTAATAGCCCAATATGCCTTATGTTCTAGTTCGAGTGGTAAGTGACAGGCTTTTCCATAAACCATTTTATACGGAGATATACCCATAGGATTTTTGTATGCAGTTCTATAAGCCCATAGTGCATCATCAAGTTTCTTAGACCAATTCTTTCTAGACCTATTAATAGTCTTTTACAAAATTAATTTGAGCTCTCTATTGCTCAACTCTACTTGACCACTAGACTGAGGGTGATAAGGAGATGCAATTCTATGATTAACATCATATTTAGCAAGCATTTTACGGAAGGCACCATGAATAAAGTGTGAACCACCATCAGTCATTAAATATCTAGGGACTCCAAACCTCGGGAAAATAACTTCCTTAAGCATTTTAATAGAGGTGTTATGATCAGCACTACTAGTTGGAATAGCTTCTACCCACTTAGTAACGTAATCAACATCAACTAGAATATGTGTGTATCCATTAGAGGTAGGAAAAGGTCCCATATAATCAAAGCCCCAAACATCAAACGGTTCAATAACAAGTGAATAATTCATAGGCATTTCTTGACGTCTACTAATATTACCAATTCTTTGACATTCATCACAAGACAAGACAAACTTACGGACATCCTTGAAGAGAGTAGGCCAATAAAAACCAGATTGCAATACCTTATGTGCAGTTCTATCTCCAGCATGGTGTCCTCCATAAGACTCAGAATGACACTTGCGTAGGATCTGTTCCTGTTCATGCTCAGGTACACAACGTCTAATAACACCATCTACTCCTTCTTTATAAAGATGTGGGTCATCCCAAAAGTAATGTCTCAAGTCATAGAAAAACTTTTTCTTTTGCTGATATGTGAAGCTAGGTGGTATAAACTTAGCAACAATATAATTAGCATAATCAGCATACCATGGAGTACTACGAGAAGTACTTATAACATTTAATTGTTCATCAGGAAAGTCATCATTAATAGGTAGTGGGTCATCAAGAATATTTTCTAACCTAGATAAGTTGTCTGCAACGGGGTTCTCAGCTCCCTTTCTATCAACAATATTCAAATCAAATTCTTGTAGCAAGAGAACCCATCTAATAAGTCTAGGTTTAGCATCTTTCTTTTCCATAAGATATTTAATAGCAGCATGATCGGTGTGAATAGTTACTTTAGAATCAACAATATAAGATCTGAACTTATCACAAGCAAATACAACTGCTAAAAGCTCTTTTTAAGTAGTAGCATAATTTCTTTGAGCAATGTCTAGAGTCTTACTAGCATAATGAATAACATTTAATTTCTTATCAACTCTTTGACCTAGAACAGCACCTACAACATAATCACTAGCATCACACATAATTTCAAAGGGTAAATTCCAATCAGGTGGCTGAACAACAGGTGCAGAGACTAATGCTTTCTTAAGTATTTCAAATGCTTCAACACAATCATCATCAAAGACAAATGGTATATCTTTTTGCAATAAATTAGTCAGAGGCCGAGAAATTTTTGAGAAGTCCTTAATGAACCTCCTGTAAAATCCGGCGTGACCAAGGAAACTTCTTATAGCTTTGATGTCCTTGGGACATGGCATCTTTTCAATAGCATCAACCTTGGCTTTATCAACTTCAATATCTCTTTTAGAAACTTTATGCCCCAAGACAATACCGTCATTAACCATAAAGTGGCACTTTTCCCAATTCAAGACAAGATTAGTTTCTTCACATCTCTGTAAAACTCGATCAAGATTGCTCAAACAATCATCAAAAGAGGAACCATAGACGGAAAAGTCATCCATGAAAACCTCACAAATCTTTTCACAAAAGTCAGAGAATATAGCCATCATGCATCTTTGAAAGGTAGCGGGTGCATTACATAGACCAAAAGGCATACGTCTATAAGCAAAAGTACCAAAAGGGCATGTAAAAGTAGTCTTTGATTGATCTCTAGCCGACACAGGTATTTGAGAGAAACCAGAATAACCATCTAGAAAGCAATAGTGTGTATGTTTGCATAATCTTTCTAGCATTTGATCAATAAAAGGTAAGGGGTAATGATCTTTCTTAGTAGGTTTATTTAATTTGCAGAAATCAATTACCATCCTATAACCTGTGATAATTCTTTGTGGAATCAATTCATCTTTATCATTAGGAACAACAGTAATACCTCCCTTCTTAGGGACACAATGGACAGGACTTACCCACTCACTATCAGCAACGGGATAAATTATACCTGCCTCCAGAAGCTTGAGTATTTCTTTTCTTACCACTTCTTTCATTTTAGGATTCAAACATCGTTGAGGATCACGAACTGGTTTGGCATCTGCTTCCAAATTTATTTTATGTTGACATAGAGTGGGACTAATGCCCTTAAGTTCATCAAGAGTATATCCAATAGCAGCACGATGCTTCTTCAGAGTTTTGAATAATCTTTCTTCTTCATGCTCTGAAAGGTTAGCACTAATAATAACAGGATATATCTTCTTTTCATCAAGATAAGCATATTTAAGATTATCAGGCAACGGTTTAAGCTCAAACACGGGATCACCCTTACGTGGAGGAGGATCCCCTAGGATTTCAATAGGAAATTTGTGTTTTAGCATAGGTTCTTGTTTAAAGAATACTTCATCTATTTCCCTTTTTTCATTCATGAACATATCATTTTCATGGTCGAGCAAATAGTGTTCTAAAGGATCACTAGGAGGTACGGCAATAGAAGCAAGACCAATAATTTCATCCTTACTAGGTAATTCTTCCTCACGATGTTGTTTACTAAATTTAGAAAAATTAAACTCATGAACCATATCATCCAAGCCAATAGTAACAACATTCTTTTCGCAATCTATCCTAGCATTAACAGTGTTCAAGAAGGGTCTACCAAATATAATGGGACAAAAGCTATCTTGCGGAGAAGTAAGAACAAGAAAATCAGCAGGATATTTAGTTTTCCCACACAAGACTTCAACATCTCTAACAATTCCCATCGCTGAAATAGTATCTCTATTGGCAAGTTTAATTGTGACATCAATATCTTCTAATTCAGCAGGTGCAATTTCATGCTTGATTTCTTTATACAAGTCATAAGGTATAAAACTAGCACTAGCACCCATATCACATAAGCCATGATAACAATGATCTCCTATTTTAACAGAAATAACAGGCATGCCTACCACAGGTCTATGTTTATCTTTAGCACAAGGTTTAGCAATTCTAGCAGTTTCACCTTCGAACTGAATAACATGCCCATCAATATTATCAGACAAGAGATCTTTAACAATAGCAATATTAGGTTCTACTTTAACTTGCTCAAGAGGTGTATAAGTTCTAATATTGCTTTTACGAACAACTGTTGAAGCTTTAGCATGATCCTTTATTCTAACAGGGAAAGGTGGTTTCTCAACATAAGAAGTAGGAACAATAGGATCATTATAAGTGACAGTCTTTTCTTCAACTTTAATAGGTGCAACTACTTTTACTTCTATGGGAGGATGATATTTAAACCACTTCTCCTTAGGGAGATCAACATAAGTAGCAAAAGATGCACAGAAAGAAGCTACTATCTCAAAGTCAAGTCCATATTTAGTGCTAAACTTACGGAAAACATCAGTATCCATAAAAGATTTAACACAATCAAACTTAGGTGTCATACCTGACTCCTTACCTTCGTCGAGGTCCCAATCTTCTGAGTTGCGTTTAATTCTATCCAATAAATTCCATCTGAATTCAATAGTCTTCATCATAAAAGAGCCAGCACAAGAAGTATCAAGCATGGTGCAATTATTTTCAGAAAGCCGAGCATAAAAACTTTGCATAATTATTTCTCTCGAGAGCTCATGATTGGGGCATGAATATAACATTGATTTAAGCCTCCCCCAAGCTTGAGCGATGCTTTCTCCTTCGCGAGGCCAGAAATTATATATATAATTGCGATCACGATGAACAAGACGCATAGGGTAATACTTTTGATGAAATTCCGGCTTCAATCTTTTATAGTCCCATGATCTCATATCATCACATAGCCTATACCATATCAATGCGGCTCCCTTCAAAGATAAAGGGAAGACCTTCTTCTTAGCAACATCATCGGGTATACCTGCAAGCTTAAATAATCCACAAACTTCATCCACATATATTAAGTGCTCATCAGGATGCTTTGTTCCATCTCCTGTAAAAGGGTTAGCTAGCAGTTTTTCCATCATACCCGAAGGAAATTCAAAAGGAGTTTCATTTTCAATAGGTTCAGTAGGTTGAGGAGCAACTCTTTGCTCTATTGGACGGGGTGAAGATACCCCGAACAAGCCCCTCATAGAATTACTTTCCATAGTAATAAGTGACAGTAAATTTCAGCACACTATATAAATTTTTCCTTACCAAATTCCACCTACCAAAGGCGCTACACTCCCCGGCAACGGCGCCAGAAAAGAGTCTTGATGACCCACAAGTATAGGGGATCTATCGTAGTCCTTTCGATAAGTAAGAGTGTCAAACCCAACAAGGAGCAGAAGGAAATGATAAGCGGTTTTCAGCAAGGTATTCTCTGCAAGTACTGAAATAAGTGATAACAGATAGTTTTGTCATAAGATAGATTGTAACGAGCAACAAGTAACAATAGTAAATAAAGTGCAGCAAAGTGGCCCAATCCTTTTGTAGCAAAGGAAAAGCCGAAACAAACTCTTATAATAGGAAAAACGCCCCCGAGGACACATGGGAATATCGTCAAGCTAGTTTTCATCACGTTCATATGATTCGCGTTCGATACTTTGATAATTTGATATGTGGGTGGACCGGTGCTTGGGTGCTGTTCTTACTTGAACAAGCATCCCACTTATGATTAACCTCTATTGCAAGCATCCGCAACTACAACAAAAGTATTAAGGTAAACCTAACCATAGCATGAAACATATGGATCCAAATCAGCCCCTTACGAAGCAACGCATAAACTAGGGTTTAAGCTTCTGTCACTCTAGCAACCCATCATCTACTTATTACTTCACAATGCCTTCCTCTAGGCCCAAATAATGGTGAAGTGTCATGTAGTCGACGTTCACATAACACCACTAGAAGCTAGACAACATACATCTTATCAAAATATCAAACGAATACCAAATTCACATGACTACTCATAGCAAGACTTCTCCCTTGTCCTCAGGAACAAACGTAATTACTCACAAAGCATATTCATGTTCATAATCAGAGGGGTAATAATATGCATATAGGATCTGAACATATGATCTTCCACCAAATAAACAAATTAGCATCAACTACAAGGAGTAATCAACACTACTAGCAACCTACTAGCACCAATCCCGGACTTTGAGACAAGAATTGGATACAAGAGATGAACTAGGGTTTGGAGATGAGATGGTGCTGGTGAAGATGTTGATGGAGATTGCCCTCTCCCGATGAGAGGAGCGTTGGTGATGACGATCGTGATGATTTCCCCCTCCGGGAGGGAAGTATCCCCAGCAGAACAGCTCCGCCGGAGCTCTAGATTGGATCCACCAAGGTTCCGCAATCTCGTCCTGAAAAGTTCCTTCCTATTTTTTTCTCATCGAAAGACCTCATATAGGAGAAGATGGACATCGGAGAGCCACCAGGGGGGCCCACGAGGTAGGGGGGCACCCCCCACCCTCGTGAGAAGGGTGTGGGCCCCCTGGCCTTCATCTTTGGCAAGGATTTTTCTTTATTTCTTTTAAGATGTCCCGTGAAGTTTCCAGACTTTTGGAGTTGCGCAGAATAGGTCTCTAATATTTTCTCCTTTTCCAGCCCAGAATTCCAGCTACCAGCATTCTCCCTCCTTCTGTAAACCTTGTAAAATAAGAGAGAATAGCCATAAGTATTGTGGCATAAATTGAAATAACAGTCCATAATGCAATAAATATCGATATAAAAGCATGATGCAAAATGGACGTATCAAAGGCCAAGAAGAAGGCCAAGGGGACCAAAGGAGGCCTCCGTCCCAAGGGTACGTCCGAAGACGCCAAAACTTACTCCGCTGCCGAATATGACAGGGAGGAGGAAGAGGAGGAAGAAAGCAACTTCCCCCTCCCCGAGGGGGGAAAGAAGAGGGCAGCCTCCACAGATCTGGAAGTAGAGGCGTCCAAGAAGGGAAAGGCTTCCTTCGCGGATAGCTCCACGTGGGACGTCGATAGCAGCCCAGAGCGGCGCCCTCGAAACAAGCCCGTGGCCGAATCGTGAGCATCCAAAGACCCTGATGCATTCATATATCCTCCTCTTTCACTTCATAATTCTAACATGTTAAATCATGCATTTGTAGTCCGGATCATTCCGCCCTCGAGCGATCCTCGTCTTCGGGGAACTCGCTGGATCCGAAGGTGATGGACAACGGGTCCCTTCCAACGGCCTCCTCTCCCAAGGCCATGGACGATGCCAGGTGTTGTCCCAAAGGACCCCCGGCCAGGGAGAGACGCAGGAGGCCGTCAGGATGGTGCCAGAGGGCGAGACCTCGGCCGTCAGACACATGGAGGAGCATATCCCCATGGAGACTGGCGATGGGGGCCATGTCCAATTCGGCCCCCAGCTGAATATGGTCCCGGAGACCTATACGGCTCCAGAATCCAGCAACCAGACTCCTTCATCGGAAGGAGGTGTGCCCATTCCTCCGATGACCTCTGTCCAACCAGAGGCGCCGGATACTCTACTGGAGGCACTGCGAAGCGCTTCTATCGTTGAGGAACACCGTACCCTCATGGGTGCGGTGATTGAGAAGATTCAGTCCGCGAAGAGCGGATTGACCGAAGCCTGCACGAGCCTTCTAATAGGCTTGGAGGTAAGCATTGCATTTATGTGAAAAGAAAGTTACAGTATAGATAGTAGCCCCTGAGACTCTGTCCAGTGTTTGGAAAGAAAAGCCGAACAGAGGATCAAATAGTCTTTCATAGGAGACTAATCATATATGTTTTTGTAAATAAGCAGGCGTCGCTGCTGGCCACGACTTCTCATGCTGCCGAAGTCTTCGGACTGAAGCAGAGGCTGGAACGGACCGAGGAAGAGCTCGGCCGTGTGAAAAAAGCAGCTGGAGGGTACCCAAGGTATGCAATGATCTTGTGTATGTCCGGAAGGGATGAATGATGTAAGATGATCATAGTGCCATTACATTTATTAGGGGCGGCGACCGAGGTAGAGGCCCTCAAGAAGGCGATGGCCAAGGACGAGGAGAGAGCGGTAAAGGAAAAAGCTGCCCGAGAAAAGCATGATGCCAGGGTTGGTGAGGTCCAGCAGGAGCTCTAGGACGTAGTGAAGAAATGCGAGTCCTTGGAGCGCCAGAGTGCGGAGCAAGAGTCCAAACTCGCTAAGGCCTGCCAAAGCGCACAAGAGGCTTGGGCCGAATCCCAAGGCACCCTCCGGGAGATCCAAGAGGCCAAGAAGATCGCGGCGGATAAGGCCTTTATTATGCAAAGCAAGTATGTGAGCCAGAGGTATCTCTTACTGACCCGGATTTGGAGTTCTCCAGGGATGTTTGCGGATTTGTCGCGCAGTGTTTCCGATGCTGCGGAATTCTTCCGGGCCAAAGAGGGGAGCTCAACGGAGAAGCTGTTCTGGTCGCAATACCTTACACCAGAACATCCGGTGCCCTTTAGCGACCAGCTAAAACAGTTGGTCGAGCTGCATAGGGTGGCCGAACTAGCCATGAAGGATTTAATAATCTGGATGTGGTCTGTCAAAGCTATACCCGGCAGCTACTTCGGCCTCGTGAAGCGGCTGGTCAATGTCTGCCCTCGGCTTGACGCCATCAACCGGTCGGTCTGCATAGAAGGTGCACGGATGGCCTTCGCCCGCGTCAAGATAGAATGGCCGAAGATGGATGCCGTCAAGCTTGCGACCGAAGGACCGCCTGCGGGCAAGGAGCACTGCATGCCCGAGCGGTATTTTGAAGATGTTCTGAAGGGATTCCGCATTGTGGAGGAGCAATGTGCTAAGGACATTATTTTTGAATGAATACATTCATGTAATCCCGTCTTGTATGATGAAAACAAGGCTTGATATGTAATATAATGCTTTGCTGTTTTGTTTATTTAAAATTTTACCTCCTGTGCGGCCATTTTTATTAAATCTGAGGGTTGGCCAGTCGTCGGCTTCAGCCCCCACGTAGGTAGTACGGGGGTGTTCGGGATGAATCTAAACACTCTTTATCCCAACATTTGGTCCTTAAAGGAGGTGTTTAGCACTACCAACCAGGCAATCAGACTATGTGGCTTTATCACTCTCAGTTAGCCATAGGAGTTTGACAATAAAAGTTTAGGCGCAGCCCCTAGTATCTGAACTAGGGTGCTGTAAACACCTGATCGGATAAGAACCTATTCATCGCATAATGCGGAAAAAATCGCTAAAGATTTGAAACCTCCGAAGAGCTGACCGGCTCATGCCACATCATGACAGTCAGTTTTTGGCTTTCTCTACTGAGGTGCTCATCCGGATATAGCAGTAGTTCTCCATTTACTACCCTAGCTGATATAGCAGAACGTAAGGTAGTAAGCACAGGAGCCGGGCAACCCAACTATTGACCAAAGACATGATTCGAAGCCGATGCATATAATGCTAGATTCGGGGTGCCGAACTGTACTATAAAAAGTGTTCGGACTTTGTTGCCGTGTTATGGGGCACAATGAAGCCCCTGGCGGAATAAAGCGTACCAAAGTGTACGAGTGCGATTTGATAAGATTATCAAAAGAACAAACTAGTGCCGCAGAAGTTGGGCTGCAAACTATTTCCATTATAGTTTGATTAATGCGTCAAAGCATATTTTGTACAAGTAGTGTGATAAGCAATAGTGGCTATTTAACATGCCAAGACCAAGGAGGAGCTGTGTATGGGTCCTGGAAACTGGTAGAGTGATCGCCAAGAAGGACATCTAGAGATTCCCCCGCACGTATGTGCTACTTGCCACCTTGGTGTGTCTGTCCTTCGAAAGGACTGATTATGAGGCCGGTGAGAGGGGCCTGCGGAAAGGAAACCTGAAGAGGAAAAAATAAAAAGTGGAAGTATGTGTATCCAGGGGAGGTCGAGCCTTATTATGGATCACAATCTAGTTATGCCTCCGTCTATGCCCATGGTATTTTGAGTGCGTAGTTATGTACGCGTGGCGCGAACGCCGCCACTTGGTGTGGTCTAGGACGGAGGCCGAATTGCTAGTTGAGCTCTTGACGAGCTGGGCTATCCTGGCGCATGGTAGTTCGGACTCGTTTGGTAGTGTCCAGGAGTATGGTTGCCGAATTAAGGTTTTGCTTATGGAGGCCGCTCTGTACTTCTGCTGCCAGGGCAGCGGTGTGCTCCTCGGTACGAAGGGAGCACTCCATATTTCCATTGACTGTTATGACACCGCGTGGTCCGGGCATCTTCAGCTTGAGATAAGCATAGTGCGGCACCGCATTGAATCGGGCAAACGCAGTTCGTCCGAGCAGTGCGTGATAACCACTACGGAAGGGGACGATATCGAAGATTAACTCCTCACTTCGGAAGTTGTCCGGAGATCCGAAGACGACCTCCAATGTGATTGAGCCCGAGCAGCGGGCCTCTACACCTGGTATAACTCCTTTAAAGGTAGTTTTGGTGGGCTTGATCCTTGATGGATCGATGCCCATTTTGCACACTATATCCTGGTAAAGCAGGTTGAGGCTACTGCCGCCATCCATGAGGACTCGTGTGAGGTGAAATCCATCAATTATTGGGTCGAGGACCAGTGCGGCTGACCCTCCATGACGGATACTGGTCGGATGATCCCTATGATCGAAAGTGATCGGGCATGACGACCATGGGTTGAATTTTGGAGCGACTGGCTCTATCGCATAGACGCCCCTGAGCGTGCGTTTGCGCTCCCTCTTGGGGATATGGGTGGCGTATATCATGTTCACTATTTTGATTTGAGGGGGAAACTTCTTCTGCCCCCTGTGTTTGGTGGACGGGGCTCCTCGTCATCTTCTCGCTTTGCGACCCCTTCTTCTTGTCTTCGGCATTTAACTTGCCGGCCTGTTTGAAGACCCAACAACACCTGTGGGTATGATTGGCTGGTTTATCAGGGGTGCCATGGATCTGACATGGGCGATCGAGTATGCGGTCCAGGCTGGAAGGGCCCTGATTATTTCTTTTATATGGCTTCTTCAGCTGACCGGACATGGAGCCACTGAATCTGGCGTTGACCGTCGTGTCCTTGGTATTATCACCGTTGCTTCGACGCTTATGTATGTTGCGTTGGGGCTTGCCGTTGCTATTTCTGGCTTTCGAAGTGCCAGGTTCACTTCTATTGTTATTACTACGGGCTAGCCAGCTATCTTCGCCCATGGAAAAGCGGGTCATGAGTGTCGTGAGGGCTGCCATGGACTTCAGCTTTTCTTGGCCGAGGTGTGGGGCGAGCCATTCATCCTGGATGCTATGTTTAAATGCCGCTAGGGCTTCGGCGTCCGGACAGTCGACGATCTGGTTCTTTTTGGTTAAGAATCTAGTCCAGAAGTTCCTGGCTGACTCTCCGGGCTGTTGGATTATGTGACTTAAGTCGTCGGCATCCGGAGGTCGAACATATGTACCTTGGAAGTTGTCAAGGAAGGCTTCTTCCAAGTCCTCCTAGCTGCCAATGGAGTTTTCAGGCAGGCTGTTCAGCCAGTGTCGGGCTGGCCCCTTGAGTTTTAGGGGGAGGTATTTGATGGCATGAAGATCATCGCCGCTCGCCATGTGAATATGGAGAATAAAGTCTTCAATCCATACCGCAGGATCTGTGGTTCCATCATATGATTCAATATTCACGGTTTTGAACCCTTCTGGGAATTCATGTTCCACTACTTAATCAGTGAAGCAGAGTGGGTGTGCAGCGCCTTTATATCGGGCCAGGTCGCGATGTATTTCAGATGGAGTCCGCCTGCGATTTTCGGCTCAGACGTAACTATGCTTGCCATGTTCGCTGTCGTCACGCATCGGGGCACGCCCCCAGGATCCATAGATCGATCTGGCCGGACCTGCTTTATTCTTCAGGCCCTGCCGGAGATCATATGTGTATCCCTGAGCAGTTTTGTCTCTGTCTTTGCGGCGAGGTGGTATGGGCTGGTGTTTGGCTTGGGTTGCCGCTTTTGTCCCGGCCACGTGGTGGTCGGTCAGCCGCATTGTGTGCTGATGGCGCGGGCTCCAACGCCTCATCATCGAATTGAGGTAGTAATTTGCGCTTTGGGTAACTTTTGAGTGGTCGCTTGAGGCCGTACTCCTCGGCTTCCAGGATGTTAGTCCATCTGTCATTGAGCAGATCTTGATCAGCTTGTAGCTGTTGCTGCTTCTTTTTCAGGCTCCTTGCAGTGGCTATTAGCCGACGCTTGAAGCGCTCCTACTCGAGAGGTTCCTCAGGCACGATAAAATCCTCGTTGCCGAATCTCACCTCATCCTCGGAGAGTGGAAGATAATTGCTGTCCTCCGAGTCTTCGTGCGCGGCATTTTCATCAGGGCTGACTCACCCATCTTCCCATTCATCTTGTTCAGAAGTTGCCTCAACGGGGTCTTCGTTGTCTTTGGCACCATTCGGAGTGTTATCTTCTCCTGTGCTGGTGTTGCTATCTTTGCTACGGCGTGATTTAGAGCGGCGCCATTGACGCCAGCGTTTTGGTTGTATCTCAGGAGGTTTATCCTCAATTGGATCTTCCTTGTCATCGCCACTATTCTCTTTTGGTGCATCTACCATGTATACATCGTATGAGGAGGTGGCCGTCCATCGTCCGGTGAACGGTGGGTTTTCAGCCTGCTCCTCTCCAGCATCGCCGTCCATACCGTCGATGTCTTCGGAGCCATAATCGAGCATGTTGGTTAAGTCTTTGACAGTGGCTATTAAGTGGGTGGGGGTGGGAAGCGGAATTCTCCATCGCCAGCCTCCAGTTCAACCGGATAGAATTCGGCTGAGAGTCCCCCACTAAGGAGAGTGTTTTTTATGAGTTTAGCATGTCACGCAAAGGCGAGTGCCGAAAGATGTCCACGGAGCTAAATTCGAAGATCGATGCCTGAACAAGCTTGTCGTGCACGGACGCACATGGTTCGGAACTTGTAGTGGGAAACGGGTCCGGGGTTCCGGTGACACGGATCCCACTCAAGGTTGGGTCGGTGTGCGGCTGTGACGCTGCTGAGTCTGCGATTTCTGTGGCGGGGTTGAGCCTCCCGTCTTTGGATGGCTCAATCTGCTTAGGATCCAGGGCCAGAGCAGTTATCGGCCCTATCCCCTGGGCATGGTCTGATGAAAGATTTAAGTCATGTTCATCATGGTGGCAGGGAGCGGCTGTCATGGTCTTGAATCCGTTGAAGATCAAGTCTCCGTGGATATCCATGACATAGTTCAAGCTTCCAAATCTGACCTGACGGCCAGGGGCGTAGCTATCGATCTGCTCTAGATGGCCACGCGAGTTGGCCCACAGTGCGAAGCCGCAGAATACGAAGATTTGTCCGGGGAGGAAGGTTTCTCCCTGGACAAAATTGTTGTAGACGATTGACAGGGCCATCAAACCTCCTGACGACGACACAGCAGAACTCTAAATGAAAGCACCAATGTCGGTGTCAAAACCGGTGGATCTCGGGTAGGGGGTCCCGAACTGTGCGTCTGAGGTTGATGGTAACAGGAGACAGGGAACACAATGTTTACCCAGGTTCGGACCCTCTCGATGGAGGTCAAACCCTATGTCCTGCTAGATTAATATTGATGAGTATGGGGGTTACAAGAGTTGATCTATCACGAGATCGTAATGGCTAAAACCCTAGAAGTCTAGCCTATCTAATTATGATTGTCTCTACGGACTACGCCGGGCCATCCATAACTGAAGATAGAGAACAACTTAGAACAGAAAATAAAAACTAGTTAGTGATAAAGCAAACAAGCACACACGAGAATATTCACCCCACGCTATTGCTCCCTGGCAACGGCGCCAGAAAAAGTTCTTGATAACCCACAAGTATAGGGGATCGTTTGTAGCCTTTTGATAAATAAGAGTGTCGAACCCAATGAGGAGCTAAAGGTAGAACAAATATTCCCTCAAGTTCTGTCAACCACCGATACAACTCTACGCACACTTAACGTTTGCTTTACCTAGAACAAGAATAAAACTAGAAGTACTTTGTGAGAATAAAACTAGAGTAATTTGCAAGACAATAAAAGTTAGTTGTTTAGTAAATAGCTTTTTGTCACACAAGAAGGTCATTTGTCCCTAGGCAATCGATAACTAGACAGGTAATCATTATTGCAATTTTATATGAGGGAGAGGCATGAGCTAACATACTTTCCGCACTTGGATCATATGCACTTATGATTGGAACTCTAGCAAGCATCCACAACTACCAAAGATCATTAAGGTAAAGCCCAACCATATCATTAAGTATCAAGTCCTCTTTACTCCCATACGCAACAACCCCCTTACTCGGGCGTAAGCTTGTGTCACTCTAGCCACCCACCATAAGAGAACGATGAACGTATTGCAACACCCTCAGCGGAGATCCATCACGTTGGCGCAACACAGAGGGCACCGTAGGACAACACCAAAATAAAATATATAACTCAAACCAATCATGATCATCAATTAATCCATTGGACAAAACAGATTTACTCAAACATCATAGGATAACCACATATCATTGGATAATAATATAGTGTTGAGCACCATGTTTAAGTAGAGAATTGCAGCGGGAATAGAGAGGTTACACCGCTGCATAAAGGGGGAGAAATTTGGTGTTGACGGTAGCAAGATTGTTGATGTAGATCGCCGTCATGATCCTTGCCCCAGTGGCACTCCGACGCCATCGGGAGAGAGGGGGAGAGAGCCCCCTCCTTATTCTCCTTCCATGGCCTCCCCCCTAGATGGGAGGAGGATTTCCCCTCTGGTCCATGGCCTCCATGGCGGCGGAGGGGCGAGAGCCCGTCCGTGATTGGATCTGTCACTCTATTCTCTTCTGTTTCACGTTCCTATTTTCTGGCTGAAAACCGTTTCTTAACTATCCGGAGACCCGTAACTCCGATTGCACTAAGATTTTAACACGATTTTTTCCGGATATTATATTTCTCGTGGCAAAAGAAGGGCAGCAACCGCCTTACAAGGTGCCCACTACCCACCACCACGCGCCTGGGGGCGTGCCCTAGTGCCTAGTGGAGGTTGTGGGCCTCCGTTTGCATTGATTCCACCTCCCAAAAATCACATATATTCCAAAGTAATTCTCCGTCAATTTTTATTGCATTTGGACTTCATTTGATATGGATATTCTATGAAAAAAACATGCAACAAACGGAATTGGCACTGGGCACTGGATCAATATGTTAGTCCCAAAAATCTTATAAATTGTTGCCAAAAGTATGTAAAAGTTGTATAGTACTGGCATGGAACAATCAAAAATTATAGATACGACAGAGACGTATCAGGGAGTAATTGTGGTTTAGTAAAAATATTGGTGTTAAGGTTTGTGATTCCCGTAGCATGCATGTATGGTCTCCCGTTATGCTAAGAAGCTGGAGCATGGTTTATTATTGATTATCTTCCTTATGAGTGGCGGTAGGGGACGAGCGATGGTCTTTTCCTACCAATCTATCCCCTTAGGGGCATGCGTAGTAGTACTTCGCTTCGAGGGCTAATAAATTTTTACAATAAGTATGTGAGTTCGTTATGACTAATGTGAGTCCATGGATTATACGCACTCTCACCTTTCTGCAATTTACTAGCCTCTTCGGTACCGTGAATTACCCTTTCTCACCTCAAGATGTGGTGCAAACTTTGTCGGTGCATGCAAACCCCGTGATATGATACACTCTATCACACATAAGCCTCCTTATATCTTCCTCAAAACAACCATCATACCTACCTATTATGGCATTTCCATAGCCATTTCAAGATATATTGCCATGCAACTTCCACCATTCCGTTTTATTATGACACACACCATCGTTGTCATATTGCTTTTCATGATTATATAGCTGACATAGTATTTATGGCTCAACCACTATTCATCATTTTTTATACATGTTATGCTAGATCATTGCACATCCCGGTACACCACCGGAGGCATTTATATAGAGTCATATTTTGTTCGAGTAGTTGTAATTTTCCTTCAGGTTATAAGTACTCCCTTCGGTCCTTTTTAGGCAAATTTAACAAATCTAACCTTGTGACGAAAATATTTCACAAACTAAACTGCTCAAAAAATAATTTTACTCAGCTGACCTTTTTTGTAGCGCCCGACATCCAGGCGCCACACTACACTGTGCAGCGCCTGGCTCTCAGGCGCGACACATCTGACCAGCATGGAGCACATATGTTGTCTAAAAATTGCTAAGTCAGTATGTAGCGCCTAAGAGCTAGGCGCTACACAGTGTAGCATCTGGCGTCTGGGCGCTACACAATTGAGCTGCCTCTACCCGCGGATTGCATGGCTAATGTGAAGCTCCAATCACATGCACATGGCTTGTTCATCAAAGTACGTATAGGTAGTAGATTTTGTTAATTTGATAGGACACATATCCATAGTAGACTAGACTTGACGAGACGATCATGTGCTAAGCCGGTCGACTGCAATACATGCATGCCCGCGCGGGACTAGCTCGGTTGAGCAGCGACCACGCCATGGGCCATGCAGGTTGACACATCCTCCTCTCTTTGACCGTCAACAACGGACTTCGTCTAGGTTTCTCTCCTTGCAGAGTGCATCGAGGCGCAGTGGAGGCAGCTCAATTGTGTAGCGCCCAGACGTCAGGCGCTACACTGTATAGTGTAGCGCCTAGCTCTTAGGCGCTACACACTGACTTAGCAATTTTTAGACAACAGATATGGTTCATGTTGTTCAGATGTACAACGCCTGAGAGTTAGGTGCTGCACAATGTAGTGTGGCGCCTGGATGTCGGGCGCTACACAAAAAGGTGAGCTGAGTGAATGTTTTCTCGAACAGTTCAGTTTGTGAAATACTTTCGTCTCGAGGTCAGATTTGTCCATTCTGCCTCCTTTTTACTTCGTGTATTAAATTTGTGTCAAGTCAAACATTATAAACTTTGACCAAATTTATACTAAAAAAATATCAACATATACAATACCATATATATATATTATGAAACTACATTTCACAATGAATCTAACAATATTGTTTTGACAGCGTGAATGTTGATATTTTTTTCTATAAGTTTGGTCAAAGTAGACATACTTTGACAACGGACAAAATTTATATGCAGACTAAAAAACCCGGAGGGAGTAAATAAAAGTGTGATGATCATATTCATTATTAGAGCATTGTGCCAAGTGAGAAATAAAAGAGGCCAAAAAGTGCCCGCAAAAAAGAGGCCAAACAGAACCAAAAAATGAGAAAATAAAAAAAATGAGAAGAAAAAGAGAGAAGGGGCAATGTTACTATCCTTTCCACGCTTGTGCTTTAAAGTAGCACCATGTTTTTCATGTAGAGAGTCTCCTATGCTTTATTTTCATATAACTGGTGGGAATTTTTCATTATAATGACTTGGCTTGTATATTCTAATGATGGACTTCCTCAAATGTCCGAGGTCTTCATGAGAAAGCAAGTTGGATGCACACCCACTTAGTTTTATTTTTGAGCTTTCATACACTTATACCTCTTAGTGCATTCATTGCATGGCAATCCCTACTCCTTGCATTGACATCAATTAATGGGCATCTACATAGCCCATTGATTAGCCTCGTCGATGTTAGACTTTCTTCTTTAATTTGTCTTCTCCATGCAACCTCCAACATCGTACTCTATTCCACCCATAATGCTATATCCATGGCTTGCGCTCATGCATTGCGTTAGAGTTGCAAAAGTTGAAGCGCGTTAAAAAGTATGAACCAATTGCTCGGCTTGTCATCGGGGTTGTGTAGGATAAATAATTTGTGTTAAGAAGATGGAGCATGACAAGACTATATGATTTTGTATGGATAACTTTCTTCAGCGTTGATATTTTGAAAGACATGATTGTTTGTTAGTATGCCTAATTATTATTATTATTACTACGTCAAACTATAGTCTATTGTTTTGAATCATTTGGACCTTAATATTTATGCCACAAAGAGAAATTACATGATGAACATGATAGGTAGCATTCCACATCAAAAATCCTGTTTTTATCACTTACCTACTCGAGGACGAGCATGACTTAAGCTTGGGGATGCTTGATACGTCTCCAACATATCTATAATTTTTGATTACTTCATGCTATTATAGTATCAATCTTGGATGTTTTATATGCAATTATATATCATTTTCTAGGACTAACCTATTAACCTAGTGCCAAGTGCTAGTTGCAGTTTTTTGCTTGTTTTTGGCTTTTTAGGAGATCAATATCAAACAGAGTCCAAATGGAGAAAAAACTTTGGATTAATTTTTTCTGGGCCAGAAGAGACCCTAGAAGGTTCGGGAGAGGACGTGACGAGCCACGAGGGAGCAACAAGCTCGGGAGGCGCGCCCCAGGAGGGTGCCCCCCAGGCTTGTGGGCCCCTCGTGGCACCTCTTGAACTAATTTCGCCTCTATAAATTCTCAAATATTTCCCTGACATTAGAGAGCCACACGAAATACTTTTTCCATCGGCGCAAGTTTCTGTCCCACGAGATCCCATCGGGAGGCCTTCTCCAGTACTCTACCGGAGGGGGAATCGATGACGGAGGGGCTCTAAATCAACCTTGCTGCCCTTCTGATAATGGGTGAGTAGTTCACCACAGACCTACAGGTCCATAGCTAGTAGCTAGATGGCTTCTTCTCTCTTTTTGATCTTCAATACAATGTTCTGCTCGATGTTCTTGGAGATCTATTCGATGTAATGACTTTTTGCAATGTGTTTGTTGGGATCTACTGAATTATGAGTTTATGATCAGATTATCCATGGATATTATTTGAGTTTTCTCCGAACTCTTTTATGCATGATTATTATAGCTTCGTATTTCTCTCCAATCTATTGATTTGGTTTGGCCAACTAGATTGAGTTTTCTTGCAATGGAAGATGTGGTTTATGATGGGTTCGATCTTGCGGTGCTCAGTCCCAGTGATAGAAATGGACATGACATGTATGTGTGTCATTGTCATTAAGGATAAAAAGATGGGGTTTGCTCATGCGTGGTTTACTTTTGTCTGCATCATGTCATCTTGTTTAAGGCGTTACTTCGTTCTTTATGAACTTAATACTCTAGATGCATGCTGGATATCGGTCGATGTGTGGAGTGATAATAGTAGATGCAGGCAGGAGTCGGTCTACTTGTCTCGGACATGATGCCTATATACCTGATCATTGCCTTGTATGTCGTCATGATTATTCACTTTTCTATCAGTTGCCCAACAGTAATTTGTTTACCCCACCATATACTATTTTCAAGAGAGAAGACTCTAGTGAAAACTATGGCCCCGGCTCTACTTTTTATCATATATTAAAATCAAAAATATCTTGCTGCATTTTTTCTTTTTTGTGTGTTTTAATTATCTATCTATCACTACGAGATTTGATACTTGCAATTAACCGCCGAGGGATTGACAACCCCTTGTTCGTGCTGGGTGCAAGTATTTGTCATTTTGTGTGTATGTACCGATAACAACGTGTTGCGTGGTTCTTCTACTGGATTGAGAACCTTGGTTGTTAACTGAGGAAAATACTTATCTCTACTGTACTGCATCATCCTCTCCTCTTTAAGGAAATCCCAACGCAGCTCACAAGTAGCACAGCACCATAGAAGGGAGAGTGCAAGGCGACTCCTTACACTCCTAGCCCGGCATCAACCACAACATCTGGGTCGACGCCTCTATGGTAGGAGGCGCCCACGCCTGCATCCCCAGCCAGTCTCGGTGGACCTGGGGAGACACAACACCATGGCTACCGACGACCGCCGCCGAGCATGTTCACATGACGCCAAGCCTGTGGCCTTCTTCCCCGAGCTGCCCGACGGAGGAGCGATGTCTCGACCACCACCATTGACCACCGTACCCATGAGGAGAGGGACCTCAACACACACGGGCACCACTTGGACTTTTCCCACCATTTCCTACGCAGAGCCAGAGCTCCTACCCGAACTGGGCCCCAAGTGATCCTTGCGAGCATGAACCCCATGTCGTGGTCACCTCCACCGCATGAGCCACCTGAGCTGCTCTTACCAACTAAACTTGCGACAAAAAGTGTTCGCTTTTCAGCATCGATTTACGAGGGAGTAGTGCAGTGCCGTGAGAAAAATATACTACCTCCATCCTGGTTTATTGGTCCCCTTAGTATTTTGTGTCAAATTTTGACCATGGATTTAGTTAACAAAATGTTAATGCATGTCACAAAAACTAGTATTATTGGAAACTACGATCAAATATGAATCCAACGATATAATTTTTTATGACATGCACTAACATTTTTCTGGTTAAATTTATGGTAAAATTTTGGCACAAAATACAAAGTGGACCAATAAACCAGGACAGAGGGAGTACTCCATGTGGAAACGCTGCCAGCAAGCAAAAAATTATTTATTGGAAGCCAAAATTTCTATGTTTGATCGTATTTATACAATAATACATCAAAATTTATGACATCAAATTAGTATTATTAGGTTCATGATAAAATATATTTTTGTCATATACTTATTTGGTTTTACAAACATTGATATATTTTTGCACAACTCAGTCAAACTTTGAGATATACTTTGACCCTTCAACAAAACTGAAAGTAGTGTTAAAAAACAAAGTTGAAAGTACACACGGGACGGAGGGAGTACATCTTTACCTAATATTAAAGGACAAATTGTTTTTCCACTTTTTTTGGTCATAGGTGTTTTTCGTACGTCGAGCACAGCTATCAACCGCTGATCAATTTTTGTACGTGGTAAAAATACGAAAATTTGACATTGCCAGGATTCAAAGCCTGGTCGTTGAGAAATATCCCATAGCTGTTAGCCAACTCATCGTGCTATAACTCCTTGCAATATTAAAGAAACTTATGCTACTATCGTATGACAGCTCATTGCCCCTCTGTGTTGGGCCTGGAAAAAGGAGGGCTCGACGCATCGTTTTTCTATACGTCACCAATGAACAGGGAAACAAATACAATTCAATCATTGGTGCGGGGATGGTGGCTATCGTATAGTTTTTTTTTGTGGGAACTGACAATCTTGAGTTCATCAATCTTTGGGTGACAAGAGGAAGGAACGGCACCATGACGTTCTCCGCTGGTTGTTTCGAGGAGGTCATGTCACTTCTGATCAGATCGAGATCGAGAGGCCTCGCTACTATTTCGAGATCGAGGCTGTTGCTCAAATCAAGAAAAAGATTAGATCGAGAGTGAGAGGCCACGAGAATGTCGAAAGAGTCGCCGCTCACTGGATGTGCTCTCAATCGCTGCCACCGATGGATAGAGCCGACGTGCACTAGTTAAGACCAAACATGCTGGAGGCCGTTGCCTAAATTACTGCTAATCACGAGCCCGTATGGCCCTCGCTGGGTCAGTAATTTGCCGCGGCGCTAGGAGCCAACAAGGCCACACCGCACGCTGAACGGGGGCGCTGGTTGGGCTTGGATGTAACACCCCGAGACCGATGTGCCAGGTGTCTTCCAGTTATTCGTTGTTGTTGCCTTGTCATTTGCTTGCGTATCATGCATCTCATATCATGTCATCATGTGCATTTCATTTGCATACATGTTCATCTCATGCATCCGAGCATTTTCACCATTGTCAGTTTTGCAATCCGGCGCTCCTATGTCCTCCGGTGTCCGTTTCTACCTCTTTTCGTGTGCGGGTGTGAAATCTTTTCGGTTTGAACCGAGACTTGTCATGCAGACTTGGTTTACTACCGGTAGACCACCTGTCAAGTTTCGTGTCATTTGGACTTCGTTTGATACTCCAACGGTTAACCGAGGGACCGAAAAGGCCTCGTATGTGTTGCAGCCCAACACCCCTCCAAAGTGGCCCAAAACCCACCTAAATCTCCTCCATCATCTAGATCGTTCGATCATGATCGCGTGGCCAAAAACCGCACCTCATTTGGACTCTCTTAGCTCCCTCTACCTATAAATATGTGTGCCTCCCCGCATTTTTCGCGGTTGAAACCCTAGCCATCTTCTCCACCACGCCGCCGGACATGTCCGTCTCGCCGGCTGACGCGTCCACCCCGCCGCAACATCGCTCCGACCAATGGGAGCGCGACACCTCAGCTTCACCGCCACCCACAGCCACTCAGATGCCGCCACCTGTCATCCCGCCGGCCTCCTCTCTCCATACCCCACCGACACGGCCGCCCGGGCCACAATGGGCTCCGACGCCTAGCGCGCCAGGTCTGCGCTCCGCCGCCCGGCTCATTGCTTCGCCGCCGCATGCCCCACTCGCTGGCGCCCGCCCCATCGTCCGCCGCTCGCCGCCATTCCGCCCCGCCGCCCGAGTTGCTCTCCTCCTCCGCCGCCGCCTTGTCTTGTGGTGCCGCGCGTCTTCACCCCTCTCGCCGGACCACCGCCGCCGCGCCTCAATCTGGCCGGAGTTGCCAGATCCGGCGAGGGCCGGAGCTCCTCTCCACCAGTCCGACCATCTCCGTCGTCTCCGGCGAGGTCCCGTGGATCGGGATCAAATCCACCACTCCCTTCAACCAAACGCCACCTTCTCGATCCGGATCCATCTCGTCCCGCACGCCTCCGTCCCGGGTTGACTTTTCCCGAGAGGTTCAAATTTCACTAAGTCCCCCAGATTTCAGTATTTTTTGAGCATATTCATCACGCCATAACTTCATCACGTTGCTCTGATTCCTGCAGGTAGCATATCGAAATGTTCGTCTCGATGAGTACATCATTTCATCTCATTGCATCATTTTCATTTGAGCTCATCATGATGCCCGAAATGCTGTTGGAAGAGGGCTATATGATGATAGTTTCAGATCTGTTTCAGCAATTGCACTTTTGTCATTTTTGCCATGATTAATGTGTGCATGATATGATCCTGAGCTCTACATATGTTTTGAAGAATGTCATGCCATCTTACAGAGGTGTATGCCATGTATTTTTGTGATCTTTGTGGTGACTAGCACAAGCATGCAAAGTAGCTTACTCAATGATGTTGATTTCACGGACTTAGAATTTCACTAAGTCCTTGCCCTGTTGTTATTTTTATGCCATATGTTCATCTTGTTTCCTAGTGATCCGTGCCTCTTTTGAGCATGATTAGTAAGGATGTTTTGTAAACAATGTTGTGCTCTATGCATCCATGTCTTTGTTTGCAATTATGAAGCATCCTACCTGGAGTCAATCGAGCTCTACTTTTGCTACAAAATGTTCCTGGCAGATTGTTAACATGTTTAGCAATTTTGCCGAGCTTGTTGTTGTTGATCCGTGCATGCTATGTTGTTGTTCTTACCATGTCTATTTGCTGGGTGTATGATTAGTTTGTCATGCAATGCCTCATAGTGAGTGCATCGAGCTCGTAAACATGCCTACTCGTTATCTGTTTTGCCATGCTCCAGTTTTTCACTAAGTCTGAATCTGTTTATGTTTTTGCTATGTTCACATGCTTGCAATTGTATTTTCTGATCCCTTTTGGCTCATGGTCACTAAGGGAATTTTGTTATATGCTTTGCGTAGCTTCATGCCATGCCTTTCTTTGCCATGATATGTTCCTGTAGCATGTAGTTTTCATGCTCTAAAGATTGCTTCCTCATGATAAATTCCTCACATGCTATTAATTTCACTAAGTGTGTAATCTGTTATCTTTTGCACTTTTGCCATGCTTGTTTGAACCTGTTAATGAGTGAATTAGCCGTAGCTCAGTGTTCATCTTTTGTCAAGCTTCATGAGTGGATCCCTTCCATGTATTTTATTGTTATGTTTGAGTGCAGTAGCTTATTTATCTTGATGCTTTTAGATGGCCTCATGCTGTTTATCGCAGACCGGTGCCATATTTGTTTTGCTTGTCATTTCCAAACCGTGCATCCGATTCCGGTGATCTTTATATCGATTTCGACCGAAATCAACTCACCTTTCCAGTGGCACTCTTGGATTTCCAAGTTGAGGCCAGGTTTAATCATTCCTTTCCAAACCATGCATATGCACCGCATACCGCATGCCGCATATCATGCCATGTTCATGTGTTGGTTGTTTACTACGTTGTGTGCTTCTTTCCGGTGTTGCTTCTTCGGGTTGGTTCCGATAATGTCGCGTTTGTGATGAACCGTTCGACTACGTCCGTTTGTATTCTTCATGGACTCGTTCTTTTTCCTTGCGAGATTTCAGGCAAGATGACCATACCCTCGAAATCACTTCTATCTTTGCTTGCTAGTTGCTCGCTCTTTTGCTATGCCTATGCTGCGATACCTACCACTTGCTTATCCTGCCTCCCATATTGTTAAGCCAAGCCTCTAACCCACCTTGTCCTAGCAAATCGTTGTTTGGCGATGTTACCGCTTTGCTCAGCCCCTCTTATAGCGTTGTTAGTTGCAGGTGAAGATTGGAGTTTGTTCCTTGTTGGAACATGGATATTTTGTTGGGATATCACAATATCTCTTATTTAATTAATGCATCTATATACTTGGTGAAGGGTGGAAGGCTCGGCCTTATGCCTGGTGTTTTGTTCCACTCTTGTCGCCCTAGTTTCCATCATATCGGTGTTATGTTCCCGGATTTTGCGTTCCTTACACGGTTGGGTTATAATGGGAACCCCTTGACAGTTCGCTTTGAATAAAACTCCTCCAGCAAGGCCCAACCTTGGTTTTACCATTTGCCTCACCACCACCTACTTTTCCCTTGGGAGTCGTGCTCCTGAGGGTCATCATTATTTTAACACCCCCCCCCCCCCGGGGCCAGTGCTCCTCTGAGTGTTGGTCAACCTTGTCAGCCGCCGGTGGCCACCAGGGACAACTCTGGGCTGGTCTACCGGAAGTTTGGACAATCTGGTGTGACCTGAGAACGAGATATGTGCAGCTCCTATCGGGATTTGTCGGCACATTCGGGTGGCTTTGCTGGTTTAGTTTTACCATTGTTGAGATGTCTTGTAACCGGGATGCCGAGTCTGATTAGATTGTCTTGGGAGAAGGAATATCCTTCGTTAACCGTGAGAGCCTGTGATGGGCTAAGTTGGGACACCCCTGCTGGGATTTGAACTTTCGAAAGCCATGCCCGCGGTTATGAGCAGATGGGAATTTGTTAATGTCCGGTTGTAGGAAACTTGAAGTTTATCTTAATTAAAATACATCAACCGCGTGTGTAGCCGTGATTGTCTCTTCTCGGCGGGGTCCGGGAAGTGAACACGGTGTTGGAGTAATGTTTGACGTAGGTTGTTCTAGGATCACTTATTGATCATAGTTGATCGATCGTGCTTTTGCCTTCTCTTCTCGCTCTCATTTGCGTATGTTAGCCACCAAATATGCTAGTCGCTTGCTGCAGTTCCACCTCATACCTTTATCTTACCTATAAGCTTAAATAGTCTTGATCGCGAGGGTGTGAGATTGTTGAGTCCCCGTGACTCATAGATACTTCCAAAACCAGCTTGCAAGTGCCGTTGAACCGTGCAGGTGACACAACCAAGCTCAAGGAGGAGCTCGATGAAGATTGTGTTCACTATGTTGTTCCGTTTCCAGTTGATCAGTAGTGGAGCCCAGTTGGGACGATCGGGGTTCTGTGTAGCATTTGGGGTAGTCTTCTTTTATTTTGGTTCCGTAGTCGGACCTTGTGTGTATCTGGATGATGTAATGCTTTATTCATGTATTGTGCGAAGTGGCGATTGTAAGCCAACTATGTATCTCTTTTCCCTTATGTATTACATGGGTTATTGTGAAGATTACCTCACTTGCGACATTGCTTTCAATGCGGTTATGCCTCTAAGTCATGCTTCCACACGTGGGAGATATAGCCGCATCGAGGGCGTGGCAAGTTGGTAATCAGAGCCTTCCCCGACTTTAGGAGCCCCCTGCTTGATCGAATCACTGGCGTTGTTGCATCTAGAAAAATGTTTTGAGTCATTTAGGATTATATATATTGGAGAGTAGGACTTCTTTTTACTCCCCAGTCCCTTCGTCGCTCTGGTGAGGCATCCTGACGTAGAGTTTTGACTATTCCCTTCTCAAATTTCACTAAAAAAATTTAGGATCACGCGGGTATCTTGGAATCGTTCTGATGGTTTTGTGACGAGAACATTGTTCTTGGTGCCTCCTGACATTTAGGGGTTGTGGCAGTGTCCCGGGGAGTTGAGCTCCGAGGTGTTGTCGTCACAATTTTATCGTTGCAGTTCTGGAATACCTGAGTTTCGCCGACATCGAAAATCTCTTTTATGCAGTTGTTGGTGAGATAACCTCGACGCGACCCAGTACTGGGGCGGGAGTTCAGGAGTATTGCCATAACTCGTATAACAGATGCTTTTCGAAGGTTGAGATAAACGATTTCCGAAGATTTCTTGGTTATGTGTTGAAGGATGGATACAGCTGGATGTAGGATTTGCTAGTTTTGGGTGAGATATTATGCTTCCCCTATATCCCCAACACCTGATTGCATAACCGGAAAGTTTCGGGAGTTTATAAGTGGGAATTCAAGTAGCTCTTAGGATATCTTTCCGACAGATGTATGATATGAAATTGGGGTTCGACGTCTAGTGGTCCGCCTATCCACGGTTGGTTTTATAGTGGTCTCGTTGTGTCTTAAAGAGTCCTTGGCTATGCTGACTCGGGGACGCTTCGTATGTCATGTGCACTGCCTTGTACATGATGGTGCTGTACGATCGAGCCCGTGTAGGCCCCACCACGAAAACTTCGGACGAAATCTCTATCATATGTTTGTTCCGGCTTATTCTGCAAGCCAATCCTTTGTTTTTGTTTTGAGTTGTGGTATTCGAGTTGCTTCGAAGTCAAGTGTTGATTCCATAACTTTTCCTAAGTGGTGTTCTCATATTTCTATGTGAATACTAATCCTTCATGATAATCGAGATTGTCATGCCAATCCTTTTCAACCGGTGTGTTTCTCTCCAAGTGGATCCGATCATTTCAACCGATGTGTTTCTTTCAATGGCTTAACCTCTCAAGGTTCTTTGGTTTCACTCGTTTGTCAAAGAAGCAACTTAGTGTTACCTCTTCTCTTTCTCTTCCGTTTTCCCTCCGGTGCCATTCTAGATCTCGGGACGAGATCCTCTCGTAGTGGTGGAGTGTTGTAACGCCCTGAGACTGATGTGCCAGGTGTCTTCCAGTTATTCGCTGTTGTTGCCTTGTCATTTGCTTGCGTGTCATGCATCTCATATCATGTCATCATGTGCATTTCATTTGCATACATGTTCATCTCATGCATCCGAGCATTTTCACCATTGTCCGTTTTGCAATCCGGCGCTCCTATGTCCTCCGGTGTCCGTTTCTACCTCTTTTCGTGTGCGGGTGTGAAACGTTTTCGGTTTGAACCGAGACTTGTCATGCGGCCTTGGTTTACTACCGGTAGACCGCCTGTCAAGTTTCGTGTCATTTGGACTTCGTTTGATACTCCAATGGTTAACCGAGGGACCGAAAAGGCCTCGTGTGTGTTGCAGCCCAACACCCCTCCAAAGTGGCCCCAAACCCACCTAAATCTCCTCCATCATCTAGATCGTTCGATCACGATCGCGTGGCCAAAAACCGCACCTCATTTGGACTCTCCTAACTCCCTCTACCTATAAATATGTGTGCCTCCCCGCATTTTTCGCTGTTGAAACCCTAGCCATCTTCTCCACCGCGCCGCCGGACATGTCCGTCTCGCCGGCGGACGCGTCCACCCCGCCTCCACATCGCTCCGACCAATGGGAGCGCGACACCTCAGCTTCGTCGCCGCCCACAGCCACTCAGACGCCGCCACCTGTCATCCCGCCGGCCTCTCCTCTCCCCCCACCGACGCGGCCCGCCCGGCCCGCGGGAGGCCCGCCCCGGGCCGCAATGGGCTCCGCCGCCTAGCGCGCCAGGTCCGCGCTCCGCCGCCCGGCTCCCTGCTTCGCCGCCGCGTGCCGTTCCCCGCCGCCACGCGCCCCGCTCGCTGGCGCCCGCGCCATCGTCCGCCGCTCGCCGCCATTCCGCCCCGCCGCCCGAGCTGCTCTCCTCCGCCGCCGCCGCCTTGTCTTGTGGTGCCGCGTGTCGTCGCCCCTCTCGTCGGACCGCCGCTGCGCCTCGGTCTGGCCAGAGTTGCCAGATCCGGCGAGGGCCGGAGCTCCTCTCCACCAGTCCGGCCATCTCCGTCGTCTCCGGCGAGGTCCCGTGGATCGGGACCAGATCCACCACTCCCTTCAACCAAACGCCGCCTTCTCAATCCGGATCCATCTCGTCCCGCATGCCTCCGTCCCAGGTTGACTTTTCCCGAGAGGTTCAAATTTCACCAAGTCCCCCAGATTTTAGTATTTTTTTGAGCATATTCATCACACCATAACTTCATCACCGTTGCTCCGATTTGTGCGGGTAGCATATCGAAATGTTCGTCTCAATGAGTACATCATTTCATCTCATTGCATCATTTTCATTTCCGCTCATCTTGATGCCCGAAATCCTGTTGGAAGAGGGCTATGTGATGATAGTTTCAGATCTGTTTCAGCAATTGCACTTTTGTCATTTTTGCCATGATTAATGTGTGCATGATATGATCCTGAGCTCTACATATGTTTTGAAGAATGCCATGCCATCTTTACAGGGGTGTATGCCATGTATTTTTGTGATCTTTGTGGTGACTAGCACAAGCATGCAAAGTAGCTTACTCAATGATGCTGATTTCAGGGACTTAGAATTTCACTAAGTCCTTGCCCTATCATTATTTTTATTCCATATGTTCATGTTGTTTCCTAGTGATCCGTGCCTCTTTTGAGCATGATCAGTAAGGATGTTTTGTAAATAATGTTGTGCTCTATGCATCCATGTCTTTGTTTGCAATTATGGAGCATCCTAGCTTGAGTCAATCGAGCTCTGCTTTTGCTATAAAATGTTCCTGCCAGATTGTTAACATGTTTAGCAATTTTGCCGAGCTTGTTGTTGTTGATCCGTGCATGCTATGTTGTTGTTCTTGCCATGTCTAGCTTCTATGCCATGTCTATTTGCTGGGTGTATGCTTAGTTTATCATGCAATGCCTCGTAGTGAGTGCATCGAGCTCGTAAACATGCCTACTCGTTATCTGTTTTGCCATGCTCCAGTTTTCACTAAGTCTGAATCTGTTTATGTTTTTGCTATGTTCACATGCTTGCAATTGTATTTTCTGATCCCTTTTGGCTCATGGTCACTAAGGGACTTTTGTTATATGCTTTGAGTAGCTTCATGCCATGCCTTGCTTTGCCATGATGTGTTCCTGTAGCATGTAGTTTTCATTCTCTAAAGATTGCTTCCTGATGATAAATTCCTGACATGCTGTTAATTTCACTAAGTCTGTAACCTGTTATCTTTTGCACTTTAGCCATGCTTGTTTGAACCTGTTAATGAGTGAATTAGCCGTAGCTGAGTGTTCGTCTTTTGTCAAGCTTCATGAGTGGATCCCTGCCATGTATTTTGTTGCTATGTTTGAGTACGGTAGCTTATTTATCTTGATGCTTTTAGATGGCCTCATGCTGTTTATCACAGACCGGTGCCATATTTGTTTTGCTTGTCATTTCCAAACCGTGCATCCGATTCCGGTGATCTTTATATCGATTTCGACCGAAATCAACTCACCTTTCCAGTGGAACTCTTGGATTTCCAAGTTGAGGCCAGGTTTAATCATTCGTTTCCAAACCATGCATATGCACCGCATACCACATCCCGCATATCATGCCATGTTCATGTGTTGGTTGTTTACTATGTTGTGTGCTTCTTTCCGATGTTGCTTCTTCGGGTTGGTTCTGATAATGTCGCGTTTGTGAGGAACCGTTCGACTACGTCCGTTTGTCTTCTTCATGGACTCGTTCTTTTTCCTTGCGGGATTTCAGGCAAGATGACCATACCCTCGAAATCACTTCTATCTTTGCTTGCTAGTTGCTCGCTCTTTTGCTATGCCTATGCTGCGATACCTACCACTTGCTTATCATGCCTCCCATATTGTTAAGCCAAGCCTCTAACCCACCTTGTCTTAGCAAACCGTTGTTTGGCGATGTTACCGCTTTGCTCAACCCCTCTTATAGCGTTGTTAGTTGCAGGTGAAGTTTGGAGTTTGTTCCTTGTTGGAACATGGATATTTTGTTGGGATATCACAATATCTCTTATTTAATTAATGCATCTATATACTTGGTAAAGGGTGGAAGGCTCGACCTTATGCCTGGTGTTTTGTTCCACTCTTGCCGCCCTAGTTTCCGTCATATCGGTGTTATGTTCCCGGATTTTTCGTTCCTTACACGGTTGGGTTATAATGGAAACCCCTTGATAGTTCGCTTTGAATAAAACTCCTCCAGCAAGGCCCAACCTTGGTTTTACCATTTGCCTCAGCACCACCTACTTTTCCCTTGAGAGTCGCGCTCCCGAGGGTCATCATTATTTTAACCCCCCTGGGCCAGTGCTCCTCTGAGTGTTGGTCCACCTTGTCAGCCGCCGGTGGCCACCAGGGGCAACTCTGGGCTGGTCTACCGGAAGTTTGGACAATCCGGTGTGCCCTGAGAACGAGATATGTGCAGCTCCTATCGTGATTTGTCGGCACATTCGGGGTGGCTTTGCTGATTTTGTTTTACCATTATCGAGATGTCTTGTAACCGGGATGCCGAGTTTGATCGGATTGTCTTGGGAGAAGGAATATCCTTCGTTGACCGTGAGAGCCTGTGATGGGCTAAGTTGGGACACCCCTGCTGAGATTTGAACTTTCGAAAGCCATGCCCGCGGTTATGGGCAGATGGGAATTTGTTAATGTCCGGTTATAGAAAACCTGAAGTTTATCTTAACTAAAATACAACAACCGCGTGTGTAGCCGCGATTGTCTCTTCTCGACGAGGTCCGGAAAGTGAACACGGTGTTGGAGTAATGTTTGACGTAGGTTGTTCTAGGATCACTTATTGATCATAGTTCATCGATCGTGCTTTTGCCTTCTCTTCTCGCTCTCATTTGCGTATGTTAGCCACCAAATATGCTAGTCGCTTGCTGTAGTTCCACCTCATACCTTTATCTTACCTATAAGCTTAAATAGTCTTGATCGCGAGGGTGTGAAATTGCTGAGTCCCCGTGACTCACAGATACTTCCAAAACCAGCTTGCAGGTGCCGTTGAACCGTGCAAGTGACGCAACCAAGCTCAAGGAGGAGCTCGATGAAGATTGTGTTCGCTATGTTGTTCCGTTTCCAGTTGATCAGTAGTGGAGCCCAGTTGGGACGATCGGGGATCTGTGTAGCATTTTGGGTAGTCTTCTTTTATTTTGATTCCGTAGTCGGACCTTGTGTGTATCTGGATGATGTAATGCTTTATTTATGTATTGTGTGAAGTGGCGATTGTAAGCCAACTATGTATCTCTTTTCCCTTATGTATTACATGGATTGTTGTGAAGATTACCTCACTTGCGACATTGCTTTCAATGCGGTTATGCCTCTAAGTCGTGCTTCGACACGTGGGAGATATAGCCGCATCGAGGGCGTTACATTGGAGCTGGCAGATCAGTAGCATGACGGGGCAATGCATTTTGAAGAAGAGATTGCTGGTGTTGTGTGAGTACTACTACTGCTAATATTCAATGTTGTGCAACAAATGACGATGCATAGTATGCTCTCCCTCCCCCCTCCCTCTAAATTCGTTTAGCGGGAATCACTAAATATTGTGTTTGATGAAATGTCCCAGCAAACTGTCAGAAAGAATTTAAATCTGTAAGATTGGATATCAACTTTGGATGATTGGGTATCAAGTTGTTCCTTTTTTCAAGATTCCTATTTTGATGATTATGTGCATTAACAACAAGCCAGATCATGATTTTTTGTGTCATGTAGGCACAATATACCCATGTTACCGCAAATTGAGGTTTTGGATGATTGAGAGTGGGATACACGTTTTTATACAAATTTGTTCCATACCACCTATCCATATGAGTAGAAATTTTTTCTAGTATTTTCATTTAAATTACATCTTCATGTCATTGTATTACATGTTGTTATTACATGCTGAAAGCTCGACGGCATGGATGATTTTTATACTGAACAGAACATGCTTCTTGATGTTTATTGCAATTATAGCAGTTGTTTGGTTATCTCAAAATTTTGTTTACTGCTCCCTTCATTTCATAATATAAAACATTTTTATAAACTTTGAAGTTCTAATTTCATAATTGTTGCTAATAATTTAAAAGTCAAACTATAATTTCATGTTATTTGTAAACCAAACCTATCAAAATCACATTGATTTCTCGAAACATTCACGTGTACGCGGAGACCTAGCGCAGATTTGCAGCCACAACGCTAGCGTATTCGCTGTCCTGTGGATCCCAGGCCGCTGGTGTTAGTAGAATAATTACTCTGCCTTTCGCAAAAAAAAAACAATTACACTGTCATCTTATAAAAAATAGAGTAGTGTTTTCGTTACACTCTTTCTTTCGCCCGACCCAGGTACATCATCCTCGCTTCCATTTTTTAATTTTTATTATTGCACCCTTGCAACGCATGGACATTTTTGCTACTCGATCCAATATAAGCAAGTGAACACCGAACGGATCCAACGGTGGTCGAGCCGGCCACCCAAAAAAAAAACTGCCAGAGAGATCTAAGGTAGGGAGCGAGAGAGGAAGGGAAGAGGAGAGAGGAAAGACGGAGCACCTCGTCGCCAAAAATACCATGGGGAGGGATTCGCACCTCGTCCTTCTCGCCGTCCTCCTCTTCTCCTCCCTCGTCGCCGCCGCAAAATCTGCCGACGAGGACGTCATATTTGGCCTCGCCAAGTTGTTGTCCAACCCGCCCTCGTCCTGGGGTGCCGGCGGCGACGTCTGCGTCTTCGACGGCATCACCTGCGAGCGCGGCGGCTCGGGCCGGGTCACCTCCATCGACCTCGGGGACATGGGCCTCACCGGGACCCTGCCCACCTCCCTGTCTTCCCTCACTGCGCTCAAGGAGTTGCATCTCCAGGGCAACGCACTACACGGCGACTTCCCATCGCTCGCCGGCTGCACCGACCTCACCCGCCTTGTGCTCGACGGCAATTGGTTTACCTCCCTCCCAAGTGACTTCCTCAAAGACCTGCCCTCCCTGCAATACCTCAGCCTGGAGGACCTGCCACTCAAGCCGTGGTCCGTCCCTGACGCCATTGTCGGCTCCTCCTTACTCGAAACCTTCTCCGCCTCCAATGCCTCCATTGCGGGTGCCTTCCCGGCGGTTCTCGCCAACCTGTCATCGTTGAGGTCTCTGCGGCTGTCATATAATAACCTCACTGGTGGACTCCCTGCCGGGCTGGCTGAGCTGATTGCCCTAGAGAGTCTGCAGCTGAACAACCAGATGTCGGATGGGAAGCTGTCAGGGTCTATTGATGTTGTTGCTGCAATGAAGAACCTAAGGCTGCTGTGGATCCAGTCTAACAAATTCACGGGCCCGATCCCGGATTTTAGCAACTCACAGCTAGAGGCGTTCAATGTCAGGGACAACAGGCTTACTGGTGTGGTGCCAGCCTCACTCTATGAGATCAAGACACTGCGTAATGTGTCACTGACTAATAATCTTTTTCAGGGGCCGATGCCTGATTTTCGTGGTGTAAATGTAGACCTTGCTGCTGACACTGTGAGCAGGTTCTGTCAGTCAAGGCCTGGGCCATGTGATCCGCTGGTTACAACTCTGCTTGCGGTGGCGGCAGGGTTTGGATACCCAGCTGAACTTGCGGAAACGTGGAATGGGAACACACCATGTGGTAATTGGATTGGTATTGTATGCTCAAATGGGGATGTTAGCATTTTTGATTTGCACAATCGTGGTTTGTCAGGGACGATATCGCCGGCTATTGCAAACCTGACTAGTGTTGGAAAGCTAGATCTCTCAAATAATCACCTCACTGGGGTGATACCGGATACTTTGACGACAATGTCAAACCTGAAAATTTTCATTGTCTCAAATAATAGCCTCGATGGTGAACTGCCCAAGTTTAAGCCTTCAGTCAAGGTACTGGCCGACGGAAACCAGTTTGGGAAATCAGATAGTGGTTCCCAGAGTGTTTCTGCAGGTGCACTGAAATGGAAGTCGGATGCTGGCATGATTATTGGAATTCTTGTAGCTGTGGTTCTTCTTGTTATCATTGTTGAGCTTTTGGTACATCATCGGAGGAAGAAGAATGCAGAGAAGTTCAGTCCAGTCTCATCAAAGGGGTCTGCTGATGAATCTGAGATGATGAAAATTCAGGTGGTTGAAACAAATTGGAGTGCCAATGGAAATACCGCAGTTCCAGCTGATTACAGCCAGGTGAGTGCTGGTAGCGCAAACATTACTCATCTGTTTGAGTCCCACGGAATGCAATTGCCTATTGAAGTGCTGCTAAAGGCCACAGACAACTTTAATGAGGACTGTATTTTAGGTAAAGGGGGGTTTGGGGTGGTCTTCAAGGGGAACCTCAATGAGAGGTTGGTTGCTGTGAAGAGGTGTGACAGTGGCACTATGGGGACTAAAGGGCAGCAAGAGTTCATGGCTGAGATTGATGTGCTTACGAAAGTAAGGCATCGACACTTGGTTGGACTACTTGGGTACTGTACCCATGGCTACGAGAGGCTCCTGGTCTATGAGTATATGTCTGGTGGAACATTGCGTGAGCACCTATGTGATCTTCAGCGGAGTGGTTATACTCCTCTTACATGGACACAGAGAATGACAATAGCTTTGGATGTTGCGAGGGGGATAGAATATTTGCATGGCTTGGCACAGGAGACTTTCATCCATAGGGATCTGAAGCCTTCCAATATACTGCTGGACCAGGATTTAAGAGCCAAGGTATCAGACTTTGGGTTGGTCAAGCTTGCTAATGACACAGACAAATCAATGATGACAAGGGTGGCAGGGACATTTGGATACCTTGCGCCTGAATACGCCAGTATGTGCATTTCTCATTGCTTATCTTTCATTCTCAAGTACCAATCTGTATTTGTCTTGCACAAGTTTCTTGTATCACATCCATGTTACTCTTTTTCGGGAGTGACATCACTCTTTGCTTGTTTCTTGTTTGAATAACATTCTGTTCTCTTTGCTAGTCAGCACCATGTATGGAATTAGGATTGTTACTTTGCACTGGACACTAATGCTTGGCACTTCCTACAAGGCGCCTTACCACTTAGAACTGTAATATAGGTGTCTTAATAGTCAGATATGTGTTTTTTCTTTGAGTGAAATACCAAACTCAAGTTGGAAGTGGATATGTCAGAAGTATGGCCCCTTATCTTCCAAATTAGAAGAGGTTAGGTTGTTCTGGGCATAAGTTTTCACTACTGTCAGGGAGACAGAAGAAATTCAAATTACTTCAGGCCTAAATAGATAGTAATACACCGAATGCTGATGCTTTATTGATTGTGGGAGAAGCCCAATATATATGAGGAATAGCTTGGCTTATAAGCCAACTCAAGGAAATACAATCTGGACTCTGAAACAGATTCTAATATGGACGCTGTACCTAATACAAATCTGAACCTAATAAATAACTTGTAGCAGTAAAGGAATCCTAGTCAGTTTGGGCTGGACCCAGGGGGTGGTGCAGCCAGGGCTGGGGCCCTCCAACCATATGTGGTACCCTGCATAACATCTCTCACACGAGTCTATGTGCAACAGACCCAATGACTTCTATAACTTGGAAAGGCCCATAGAAGTGAGGAGACAACTTGCCATGCTTGTGACCTTGTATGCAGCCACACCATAGCGAAGGCGAAGCCACACCCAATCTCTGACGTCAAATGATCCACTGACGGTGTTTGCCATCATAATAATGCTTTGCCCTGTGTTGCACTTGATGGACACACTCACCAACCTCACAAACGAATATCGCACAATCCTGAAGGGACGTCTCCATGGCATTGAAGCATTGGTCTCACGCCATAGGTCATCGAAGATGGTGAAGAGTGCCAGTGAGAGAGCACAAAGCGTAGGTGCCGCATCACCATCACGACAAGAGAGGGTGTTAGCGATGCAACTGCACCAAGCAATAATGAAAAAGCATACAAACTAGTAAGTTAAGAGTTAATGCCATTATTAGAATCCAGTTATTAGGTCGATATTGAGGTGGCACAGGCAGAACTCGGCTGTGAAGTCAAACCCAAGCAACTTGCTCACCCATTGTTATTGAGGGATTGCTGATAGCCGTTGGTCGAGGAGAAACTTTAGACTATAGTGGTTGGTGTGTGCAATGAAGGCACGACACCAAAGATGCCATCCCTAGTGACGTTCAACTTGAACTAGTCTGATGAGTTCCCACTCGTAGGCAGTGAGCATGGCATGGCGTGGAGCGATGGGCCATCCGAAGAAGGCAAGAGCCCACGCCTTGGTGAAGAACGATGGCAGAGCCAATCCCGGAGGATCACGCGATCTCGAAGGAAGGTCTCCATGGCTGCCATCCTGGCATCGCCGGGAACATAGTTGCGAAGACGTGGTGGTGGCCGACCATAAACAACCTCCAATGGAGTGGCATGAAGAGCGGAGTGATAGGATGTGTTGTACCAATTCTCAGCTCAGGGCAACCATTCAATCCAGCGCCCGCCGGGGGCAATCAACTTCAGTCTGCCAGGGTTGAAACGCTGAGCTCATGTGAAATTGAATGCTGAACAACTTGAATAATTCACGCCAAAAATTGTTGGGAAGATAGGATCGCAATCACTGACGATGTGATCGGTAGTCCATGGAGGCATATTGTGCCATCAAAAACCGCCTTTGCCGTACAAGCAGTCGTGTATGGGTGGGACAATGGAATGAAGTGCGTATATTTGGAGAAGTTATCAACATATTTGGAAAAGTTATCAATGATAGAGAGCATCATAGACTTTCCATGCACCTTTGGCAGGGCCTTGATGAAATCCATGGAGATATCACTTCGCACGGACGCTGGGATCAGTAAGTAACTTGGCAGGGAGGAGTGTCTCCGTCTTGCTGCGCTGGCAGACCACACAACCACGTACGAAGTCCTAAACCAATTGGCGATTGCTAGGGACATGGAAATCAGCTCGGAGTCGATGAAATTCGTTTTGGACCTCCTCGTGAGCGGCATGAGCGTGCTGCAAAATCATTGTTACGGATGGGAAGGTGGGTAGCACATGCTCCTGACACCCATGGAGAATCAAGTTATTGACACAACTCTATAAGCGGTCGTGATCATCAGCACGAATACCATAAACAATGGAGGTCAACTCGGGAGATGCATTTGATCTCGTGCCGTAGGTCATAGAAGATGGTGAAGAGTGCCTGTGAGAGAGCACAAAGCGTAGGTGTTGCATCAGCATCATGATAGGAGAGGGCGTCAGCGATGCAACTGCACCAACCAATAATTAAAAAGCACAGAAAGTAGTAAGTAAAGAGTTAATTCCATTATTAGGAATCCAATAATTAGGTCGACGTTGAGGCGGCACTTGCGAAACTCGACTGTGAAATTGAACCCAAGCAACCCCATTGTTGTTGATTGATTGTCGATAGCCGCTGGTCGAGGAGAAACTTTATACTATGGTGGTTGGTGCGTGCAGTGAAGGCACGGCACCAATGATACGATTGCTAGTGACGTACAACTTGAACTAGTTTGATGAGTTCCCGCTCGTGGGCAACAAGCTTGGCATGGCGGCAAGCGATGGGCCATCTGAAGAAGGCCAAGGGCCCACGCCTTGGTGAAGAACGGCGTCGGAGCCAGACCTGGAGCCATCACACTCAGTAATGGATAATGGAGTGGTTGTCGAAGTTTGGCATCTGGAGCACCGAGCCTTGACCGAGGGCACGTTTGAGCGCCTGGAAGGCATCCTCGGCTTTTGTGCACCATAGAAACCCCTCGCTGAGTACGCGCATGAGAGGAGTGGCGAGCATGTCAAAGTCCTTGACGAACTTGCGATAGTAGCCGACCAGCCCCAAGAAGCCACACAAGGCTCTGACTGAACGAGTAGGCTAGTCTGGACCGATGCACACCTTATCCTTATCCATGGCCACCCATCAACGTTGATGACATGATAGAGGTAGTGACGAGGATATGACACGCCGGTCCATGAGCAAACAAGGTACTCACCTCCCACGGGAACGTGGCATGCGACCCACCACTTGGGCCGAAGTGTTAGGCTCGGGAGGCCTATATTTATAAGACGTGGCATTGGGAATGCGGCCAAGGGCTCGATTGGACTAAGGGCGTGAGCCCATCAGCAATCCAACTCAAGTCATGTGACCCTAGCTCGACCAGGTATATAAAGCGAGCTAGGGACCTTCTGGGGAGGGAGGGTGTGGACATTTTCTCTAGATCATCATAGTGCTAGGATTTCCACCTACCCCCATCTTCCTCTTCGCAGTCAGGCCGAAAGCTTGTAAACCAAGAAACAGATCTCCCCGATGAGGACTCGAGCAATACAACCACCAAAGGTAGGAGTAGGGTCTTGCCTCCTCTCGGAGGGCCCGAACCTGGGTAAACTCCTTGCCTCGTGCCTTACTATCTTGATTTGCCGCTCTCACACCCTTTTGACGGCACTGCTGGTTACGAAACATCGACAGTTAGCGCACTAGGTAGGGGCTGTGCGCGTGGATCCTTCGAGTGGATCGGGATGGCTTTCTTAACCAAGATCGGCTGCATTGCTTCAGGCTAAGATCTCTTCCTCGGCCCCTTCCTCCTCGTCTCCAACACAACAAAGGTACATATCTTCCTCGTCCTCTTCCCAAAGGGCAAGTCTTCCGCTTCTGTGCCTTGAGCTTCGAGGTCAACGGCTTCGGGTGCCTGCATCCTTGTGAGGGACACCTCTGTGGCAGCTTGACCCCGTGCATCCTGCCCTATGGAGCCCGACCGCAACGGTGTTGGGTGCACCTGACGATAGCTGGACCGAAGCTCTCGCCAAAGGCGAGAAAAGGCCAGATCTCAAGGCGACGACACCTTCCCCAACCAACTAGCAGCCTGGATGTGCCCTGCACGGTCCATGATCCCGGCACAAGGCAGTGAAGTGTCGCCTCATCCGACGACATGCCATGAGAAGCGCTACGTCGTGCTGGTTCAAGGGGAGGCACCAAACACACACCCCTTTCTCTCTTGAGGACCAATGCAACGCAAATACATCGCCACGCTATAGTCGGGCTCAGGCGACGGTGGCAATCAGCGTCATGACGAGCCCAAAAGACCTTTGCGTCGGGCCCTGTATCTCGGGTCGGCGGCACCATTCCCGGTTAGCCATAACTGGGACGTGCCCCTTCACGTCTGACACAAGGCGAAGGTGTGTCGCCTCATCCGTCGATACACCACAAAGGGCGCTACCGTTGTGCCAATCCCAATAGGTGCTGATCACACCACCCTCCTAGAGCCTGACCTTTGTTAAGCCAAACGGCATAACCAAGAACTCATAGTGGCTGTCATTTGTGTGGAACGCTGTCTTAGCAAGGATTCATCCGTACCTGAAGATATCCCGAGCGCATGTGAAGCTTGGTGAAGAACATGATGACGGGAATGTGAAACGTGTCCTTCACGGTATGGTTGTTTAGTATCTAGTAGTCGACGCATAAGCGCCATGAGTCATCTCGTTTCTTGACGTGGACAGGCGAATAGAAGGCCAAATTGCTTGGGAGGATGCTGCCTTGGGCCAACCATCTCAGTGGACTGGCGCTCGAGCTTGTCCTTCTGAAGTTGCCCATAGCTGTATGGCTGAATGGCAACGGGCACGGTGTCGGGTAGAAGCCGAATGCGGGGTTCGTGAGAGCGCACTAGAGGCAACATGGTCGGAGTGGCGAAGAGGTCCACAAACTCGTCCAGCATGTCACCCATTGGGCCAGAGTCCTTGCTTCTGATCATGCGGACAGGACATCAGGCTTGAACGGAGGGTGAACAAGGGGTTGGTGATAGGGTGGTGGTGGGCTGGTTTACTGCAGGAAGAACTAGGAGGTTGGAAAGTGGGGTAGTGACAGCAGTGTGGGAAGGTGCAGATCAGATCCTGCACTCACGAGGGTGGGGGTAGTGGTGGTAGTGGCGAGTGCGGTGGAGGCATGGGCCGGTGTGGAGGCGGCAACGGAGGAGCCGTTGGCTTCCAGCTGAAACGCCACGCGGGGGTCGGTTAAGCTGAGTGCCCATGCTGAGGGTCGACCTCGGTGGGAGGTGGTGGAGCACTGGGGCGCTGCTCTAGGGCATCGAGGTGCAGGACGAGGCCCTCCATGAAGGATTGATCGGTGGTCCGTTGCGCCACCACCTCCTTTTGTTGGGTCGCTAGCTCCTTGAGCACGAGGTTGATGTTGCCGCCGTCAACTTTGTCATCGTCCGCCATCGTAGATGAAACAAGCTCTAATTACTCTAGGCCTAATATTGATCGTGGGAGAAGCCCAACATATAGGAAGAATAGCCTGGCTGACAAGCCGACTCAAAGGAAATACAATCTGGACTCTGCACCTAATACAAATTTGAACCTAATAAATAACTTGTAGCAGTAAAGAATCCTAGCCACTTTGGGCTGGAGCAGGAGTGGTGCGGCCAGGGCTGGGGCCCTCCGACCATATGTGCTTCCCACATAAAAGGAGAAGATTTGGTTGGTTTGCAAGCTTGTTAAGGACTTTACTCGTGTACTTTGGAGGCTACGAAAGCCTCTACAATAGCAGCGATAGCCCTACCAATGAACTAATGAGGGTTGGCACCCCTTGGCCCTCAGACCCATACCTAACTATGCTCATAACCTGAACATACAATTGGTTTTAACATAAGAGTGATAAACATAACAATCTACATTGTTTTAGTCTTCTATTTGTTGGACAGGATGCCTGTTGGAGACCATCAACACCTTTTTGTTGTTAAAAGAAAGCAAAGCTGTAAGAGTTGATATATTATCCATATAGATTGTTGATTAATTGAAATGTTTCATTTAAATAAATGTTTCGCAAGTCACTCCTAAATATGAAAATTTGTTTTGACCATATAGTACTTACGCTTAATTGAGCAGCTCCCAAGGAACTAAAGAATCAAAGTCCATAGCTGAACTACCGGCTCACGACCCAAATATCCTAGCTTGTTTCAGTAGTTCGAGATTGTAACTTAGACTGTTTTAGAGTTCAGGTTAGAAACTGAACTTTCTGAAAGTTTAGGGTTGAAAAAAAAAGCTTTTCTTCATAATGCTATAGTTTTCAAACTTTTCATGAATCTCCTGCCAAATGACAAAGGGAGCCAAGATAGGTGGTTATCAGGTTGACCTAATTTCTCTCTTTTTTTACGTCAAGTTTTCGTCCATTTTGGTATTTGGTTGATCTCCAATATAGTCATCTTTCTTATCTATGAAAGGTGTTAAAAGGAGTATTAGTATCTGTCTAGGTCTCCTTGCACGCATTCATATTGGTCTAGATTTCCTTACTAGTACTCCAAGTCTGTTGTAATACATATATTCTCCCAGTGGGCTATGCAATACAGATAAGTTGTATCCATAATATGGTATCAGGGCCTAGCTTAGGTTTTCATCGTTATCCTCCTGAATGATTCCTGACACTGCAACTTGTCTCTTTCCAATCAGATTTTTCCGGTTTCTTCCAATTGAGTCTCCCACTCGGTGTCCATCCTTTTGCTTCTCCACCAAATTCGATCTTAGAGCGATTCCTTCCTGTTCTCCTAGAAATTGCTCAGTCTGAACAATTTTGATCTGCCCACAGCCGACGCAAGTGCTATTTCCGAATCAAAGCTCTCAACCATATTGAAGCACCAGATCTCCACCACTCATTGCACCTGCTGCCCGAGGTCCACCCTTGACCTACTGCTCTCCGCCAAGTCGACACCCTCACCAGGTCGCTGTTGCTGCCTCCTATGACGCGTCACCAACTCCAGGTCACTGCCTTACCTCCTACTGCCCTTGTTCGGTTGTGCTCCTCGGGCTCTCACCCTTTGTGTTCCGCTTGAAACAACGGGGGCATCATTGCTTCTCTGGCCACGTGTTCAGTTAAGGAACAAAGAAAAAGGCACAATGTTGTCATCGGCTCTATTGACTCTGTCTTGCACATGTGCCTTCCCTTGGTTCTTCTGTGCCTGCTCCATTGTCTCCTTCGACGACTCCCGCGGGTGGTGGTGGCCGCTCTACATCGACTTACAATGCTTGTCTTCCATCAGACCAGACCAAGCCACTACTACTTTTCCACTGGTTGTTGTTCTCCACCGTCACTCCTCGCTCTCATCTCACCTGCAAGGACTCCTCCGCAGCCTCCTCTGCAAACAATATGGCCCTTGCATCTGCAAGCCCACTTCTCTTGGTAGCTTGCTCCACGTGCCGGCTGTGCTTCCTTGGCCTGCTTCTTGCTTGGCTCGGTCTGCCTGCAGAGCTCTAGCTCGTGATTCCTCTGTTCCGTGTGTTGGGTTTGGAACTCCAAACCAGCTTTACTAGTTTGGCTTCTGTCTCCTCCCATGACTGTGACATCCGACTTAGGAATGATAGACTACTCATATCAACAAGGTGCACCTTTATTTTCGGGAGCCCATCCGAAAGGAATCTCAAAGTTAACCGTGCCTGGCTTGCAGCAATTTGAGAATGGGTGGCTGATTGGGAAGTTGATCTCGGTTGCGCACGAGTGGGGACAAAGTGCGCAGGAAAGGCTAGGTGTTGGTCCGTGGGGCCATTCTAGATCCTAGGTGGTAGCCAGGCGCAACGACCACGAACCGGTGGACGTACCGGTGGTTTTGGCCGGGGCGTTATAATGACTGACCCCAAGCCAAGAGTTTCTTGAGGAGAGATTCCCACATTGTCTGGTGTGTGCTGGTTGTTCTCTATATGACTGCTTTGGCCTCTTTTTTCATTGTTGTGGACCTAAACTCGTTTTCTGGCCGCAGAGCTTCTTTTGCCATCGTTTTCTTGTGCAACGATCATTGAGACATGCTTCTTATATCCCTTTTGGCGTGATTCAACATGTTTCTGAAGACTCCATGCTACGACAACACTATGAGGACGTGTATTTTGGATTTTCACTATTTTTTTTTTGTTTTAGGCCCCAATCTAATGTCCTCCACAACCATGAAATCCTCAACTCTCGACTTTGGCTCCCAGTTCGGGCAATGATAATTGAGACATGCTTCTTATATCCCTTTTGGCTTGATTCAACATGTTTCTGAAGACTCCATGCTACGACAACACTATGAAGACGTGTATTTTGGACTTTTACTATTTTTTGTTGTAGGCCCCAATCTAATGTCCTCCACAACCATGAAATCCTCAACTCTCAACCTTAGTGTTATACTTCAAATGCAATGCTACTGTATACGCTTTTGCATTTCAGGTGTGTGTTCCTATTGGTCTAGATTTCCTTTGCTTTGTAAGTCCGTTGCATATATTCGCTCCTTGGTCCATGCAATATATACAAGCTGAACAACAACAACAACAACAACAACAACAACAACAACAACAACAACAACCACAACAACAACCACAAAGCCCTTTAGTCCCAAACAAGTTGGCATAGGCTAGAGCTGAAACCCATAAAATCTCGAAATCAACTCAGGTCACATAGATAGCTAACTTTCACGCACCCATGTCCATGACTAGTTCTTTGGTGATATTCCAGCCCTTGAGATCTCTCTTTACGGACTTCTTCCAAGTCAAGTTTGGTCTACCCCGACCTCTCTTGACATTACCAACACGCTTTAGCCGTCCACTATGCACTGGAGCTTTTGGGGTCTGCGCTGAATATGCCCAAACCATCTCAGACGATGTTAGACAAGCCTCTCTTCAATCGGTGCTACCCAAACTCTGTCACGTATATCATCATTCTGGACCCGATCCTTTCTTGTGTGGTCACACATCCACCTCAACATGCGCATCTCCGCTATCCCTAACTTATGAACAATGTTGCCTTTTAGTCGGCCAACATTCAGCGCCATACAGCATTACGGGTCGAATGGCCATCCTATAGAACCTGCCTTTTAGCTTTTGTGGCACTCTCTTGTGATAGAGAACGCCAAAAGCTTGGCACCACTTCATCCATCCGGCTTTGATTCGATGGCTCACGTCTTCATTGATATCTCTATCCTTCTGCAGCATTGATCTGAAATATCGAAAGATGTCCTTTTGAGGTACCACCTGCTCATCAAGGCTAACCCCTTCCTTTTCTCGTGCCTAGTAGTACTAAAACCACACCTCATATACTCACTTCTAGTTCCACCAAGCCTAAAACCTTTTGATTCGAAAGTTTTGCATCCATAACAAATGGAACAGTAAATATAAAAACCTCTTTGGTCTTCACCTGGATTGCTGGAAACCAGGCGGGTTATTAATTTAAAATAAGTAAAAACATGTCATGAAATTATTTTGCTCATGGTACAGTTATATCTAACCAATCTAAATATCTCTTATTGCTTAGTGGACAAAAGGTAATTTGACTGCACGCTTTCTGAATGTCATCTATTTTGGTACAGATGTTCTATATCTGAATGTACTTTTCCTCCTTTTTTGCACTCCCCCAGTTCTTGTCTTCCGTTTTCATGTAGTAGTGATGAGCATGCAATTTATATGTTTACAGCTACAGGGAAAGTAACTACAAAAGTTGACGTTTATGCATATGGTGTCATACTAATGGAGATGATTACTGGAAGGAAAGTACTTGATGACTCATTACCTGATGATGAAACACATCTTGTAACAATCTTCCGAAGAAATATGCTTGACAAAGAGAAGTTCAGAAAGTTTGTGGATCCTACACTAGACCTCGGTCCCGAGGCTTGGAAGAGCCTGCTGGAGGTAGCTGATCTTGCCCGGCATTGCACAGCACGAGAGCAAAACCAGAGGCCCGACATGTGCCACTGTGTGAACCGACTTTCCAGTCTGCTTGATGAGTGGAAGCCTACAGAAGTTGATGATGACGACGAGTGCGAGACAAGTGAGATGCATCTCAACCAGCAACTTGAGAAATGGAGGTGTGATGATTTTACCATATCAGATTCAGATACGTTCAGCACATTCAATATGTAAGGAAGTAAAACTGACAGTTTGCAACCTACCCTATGATGTCATGTATAAATGGGGGAACACAGACTACCGCATCAAGCGGGCTATCATTAGCTCTTGCAATCGCCGACTGCAGCGGAGGTCAGACATGTCAGATGCTGTAATTAGCCCATTGAGCAGCTACCTGAGAACCCGGTAGCTTGATTATCAGCGTGTCACTCCGCCTGCTTTGGTGAGTGCTAAAGCCAAGCATAGCTTTGAAGTTTGGTACTTTTACGAGTTGTTGCTGTGTCTATAGCTTGTTCACTCTATATGGCGCGTAGTGCTAGTAACATTGAACAGCCGATCCATTTGTTCTTGGATGGTCTAGAGAAGGAAAAAAGAAAGAAAGATGAAGCAAGCGTCCATAAGTCTACGGCAGAGGCGTTTTCTAGGATGTAGAACAGTTGTTTTGTGAACTATCAAGCACGAGGAATTCTTTTTGCGTGCAAAAATGCCAAATGGAGGCCGAGCTCCATCTAGGTCATAATATTGAAAAATTCAAACTCATACTCTACATTTCACAAACTTTTAAAAAATTAACATGCCTAGAGGCACAATGCACATGTGTATAAATTTTCAAGATGAAATACGTTAAAATGAAAGCTACACAAAGAAAAAGCCAATTCTTTGGCTTTTTAGCACATGTATTGTTAATCCTTAAAGTTCATGATTATTTTTTGTGCAGCTTGCAATTTAAAGTATTTTTTTATCATGAAATTTATACACATATATATTACATCCTTATATACATGTGTATTTTTCCCTGAGTTTTTTGAAACTGAAAAGTTTGGATTTTGAATTTTTCAAAATTAAGACCTTAATGGAGCTTGGCCTCTAAAACGTACTCTTTTGCGTGGCATTTATAATTGGGTGTATGCGGCTGAAATTTGTGTGCTTCCATCATCCTGTGCAGTTTGTTTTGCTCCCCCCGCCACCCTGCCTTTAGGTTTGATGACTCGGTGGCTATTATATTGTTTCGATGAGTCGGTGGCTATCATATTGTTTTGTTAGGCGTTGGATCGCCTAGGGTTCTCGATCTTGCCGTGCCCATAGAGTCCCCACTAGTATATAGAACATGAAGATAAACTCTACTTTGAAGCAATTTAGTGTACACTAATAAAAGATAACGATGTTGCTCCTTCTCTTGTCCTATTTTTCTTATTTCATTTTTACAGCTGTGTGGTAAGTCTTTTAGTTGATCTTTTTCTTTGGTAGGAGCAACACCATACATGAATGACCAACACACTTTTGAATATATCCATAACTCTTTCTCAATACATGTAAGAAGATGCAACGACAAGACGAAGCTATAAACATTGCATAACATGTGTAGAATAAACATATAATCATGTATTGTAAAACAATGATGATGGAATTTGCATCACAATATATCTCGAAATGACTATGAAAATACCATGATAGGTAGGTATGGCGGTTGTTTTTAGGAAGATAATGTAGATGAACATGAGAAAGCCCTCCCACAAGATTCATATGTATTAGGGAAATATTCGCTACGTCTTGAGGAGAGAGTGGGCAATGCTCGATAACGAAGAAGCCAACAATTTTAAGATGAAATGGAAGTGCACAAGGTTTTCAAACTCGCGTTAGTCATAAAGAACTCAACCATCACACTCATGCATTGCAACATTAACATAGAACTGTGCAATATAGTACTCCACGGGTGTATTTGGTTGAAGTTAACCGCCTTGCATCCCGATGTAAACTAAAAACTGGTTACTTACCACATCAAGTCCTCATTTTATTCTACTCCAATCTTTATAGAAGTGTGGGGTATGATATCAACCAAGGGGAGGTGAATGGGAGATTCGACAATTTATTCCAAAAGCGAGTTCTTCAAAGAAAAATAGAGCAAATAATATTAAGGCAAAACTGAATAAAGGCAAATCCAAACATACACAATGACTTAGAGGAAATATACGCTAGATCGACTGAGTCAAATGTAACAACAGGCTATATAGAGGTATAACAAGGCCGAATATGAAATTAAACATATTTCATTTGGTGGAATAGAATGGTTGTCAACAAAGTCTTCAATCTGATCACAGAGAAGGGAGACATGGGAAGTTCTTTGAAATATAGGTGTATTACGGTATGGTAAGTGGTGTGAAGAGATAGAACTTGAAAGCTCGACGAAGACAATACGGTTTGTAGACCAAGTTCGAGTTGTTGGCACACCTCTACGTCTAGTTGGAGGGGCTGAGCCGAATATCAGAGGACACAAGAGTCCTCACACTATTGTCATTGAGCTAAGTTCACTTGGAACCCACCCAATCACTTGAGGTAGATCTTCAGGTTGATCTCAAGACCTTCACAGACTTATTCTTTGGCAGTCCAGACTCCACAATTGTCGGTCGCGTGGAAATCAAGGTACCACGGGCCAGCGGCCTTGGGTTTAATGGTGCCCCCTGGGGCACGGTCAGCCTTCGTGTATGAGCCTTCCGAGAAGATTGGTCTAGGAAAGGGTTTGAAAAGCTTTCCCAGTGAGGTCCCGGGAAGCCTCTCTACTGCATCATAGAGGCTCTGTCGGGAATCTTGCACCCTAGGGATAACGTTCATGATCCCTTCGGTCTCTCTTTTGCTACACGGAATGACAGATGCTGGGCGGTACGCGGGAATCGTTCATGGGATGGGCGCAAGCACAACTTTTTCTCACAGGCGGTCATCCACAGTAGCCACGAGCGGTCCCCGCCTTGCACGTTGATACAGGGCTGGTACCCGGGCACTGATTGCTACTTGTGAGCTGCGTTGGGATTTCCCGAAAGAGGAGAGGATGATGCACTATATTAGAGATAAGTATTTCCATCAGTTAAGAACCAAGGTTATCAATCGAGTAGGAGAACCACACAACACCTGCTGATAGAGGCAAAGGTGTCCCGTCTTTCGATGAGATGGTGGCTATCATTTTTGGTGGAGTAGGCTTTGACGATCCGACTATGAACGTGCGAGGACGTCGTGCCTTAGCAACCGCTAAACCAACTCCGAGAGGTTATTGACCACGCTGGAGCACGATCAATTTGACCACGAAGGTCTATTTCCTGCAAGCAAACGAAGAACAAGCAAGAAATTGAAATTGCAATATGAGGTTTGCTTGTTCTTAATGAAGGTGAGGTTTTGTGACGTCTTGGTCTAGTCGTGGAACACAAACGAAGTACGCGAAGTTGCAGCTATGGAGAACTTTTAATCTAAACAAAACCCAAAGTCTAAATGGTGCCCTAAGGGCTGTATATATGGAGGAAGAGGGGGAAATTTCATGGCCCTTGGAAGAGGGGTCCGAAAACCAACCCTAACTCTTGTTTACCCACACATACGGAGTCTAAAAACAGTCTATACTCAAGTATTTCGAAATTACATGGGCCTGGCCCAAAAATAAGGTGGCGCAACACCTAAAATAAGCTATGGACGAAAGTTATGAAGGGGCATCTTGTATATTTCGTCCATGTCCTTGTAGGTCATCACAGAGGCTTCAAAGTGCTCAAATATGCACTAGAAATGCCATTCTGGATCCCTTCGCGTGCGCCTTCATCTCCATGCTTGATCCTGCTCCAGTGTTCATCCCTCTTGTCCATGCTAGGCTCTTCATTAGTAATCAACACAAATGTATCCAATTTAGGCAGCAACATATTCTCATGAACATTGGAATTGTCACCAAACGAAAGTAACTGGTAATTCAATTGGTGTGCTCGAGCTCTAGTAATTGGTCCAATATGTATAGCAGCAGGGGCTGTGGGTGTAACAATGGTCTTGATGTCCTCATCATCCTCCCCTTCTTGAAATGGAGTCATCCTCGACGGAAGCTCATCTTCCTCACCCAAATAAGGCATCAAATCTGCAATGTTAAAAGTGGGACTAACCCCAAAATCTGCAGGCAACTCAAGTTTATATGCATTATCATTTATTTTCTTTAACACCTTAAAAGGATCATCAACACGTGGCATTAGCCTTGATTTGCGCAAATCAGGAAATCTATCCTTAAGCAAATGTAACCAAACATGATCTCCAGGTGCAAACACAACACGTTTTCTACCCTTATCTCCAGCAAGTTTATATTTAGCATTCATATGCTCAATGTTCTCCTTAGTTAACTCATGCATTTTTAAGACCAATTCAGCATGTTGTTTAGCATCAAAATTAACCTTCTCCGAAGATGGAAGAGGCAACAAATCAATAGATGCACGAGGTAGGAAACCATACACAATTTCAAAAGGGCACATCTTAGTAGTAGAATGCAGCGAACGATTATAAGCAAATTCAATATGAGGCAATCATTCTTCCCACATTTTCTTGTTATTCTTCAAAACATCATAAGCATAGTAGACAATGTTCCATTGACTACTTCAGTTTGTCCATCGGTTTGGGGGTGACAAGTAGTACTAAAAAGTAGTTTAGTCCCCAACTTAGCCCATAAACATCTCTAAAAGTGGCTAAGAAATTTAGTATCATGATCTGAAACAATAGTATTTGGCACACCATGCAAGCGAATAATTTCACGTAAGAACAAATCAGCAACATTAGCAGCATCATCGCTTTTATGACATGGTATGAAGTGTGCCATTTTCGAAAATCTATCCACGACAACAAATATGCTATCCCTCCCCTTCTTTGTTTGAGGTAAACCCAAAACAAAGTCCATAGATATATCCTCCCATGGAACACTAGGTACAGATAAAGGCATATATAAACCATGAGGGTTGAGTCGTGACTTAGCTTTTTGACATGTAGTGCAGCGAGCAACAAAGCGCTCAACATCCCGTCTCATCTTTGGCCAAAAGAAAGGTGTAGCAAGTACATCCTCCGTCTTCTTCACGCCAAAGTGTCCCATTAATCCTCCTCCATGCACCTCCAGCAACAACAAAAGACGAACAGAGCTAGCTGGAATGCATAACTTGTTAGCATGGAACACAAATCCATCGTTAACGACGAACTTTGTTCCATGTTCTCCCTTATTTACAATTCTGTAATACATCTTTAAATTCAGGATCATGCACATATTGATCTTTGATGGTCTCCAAACCAAATATTTTAAAGTCAAGCTGTGAAAGCATAGTATAACGATGAGACAATGCATCAACAATAACATTTTCTTTACCCTTCTTGTATTTAATGACATAAGGGAAAGTCTCAATGAATTCAACCCATTTAGTATGTCTACGGTTCAGTTTGGCTTGACTTCTAATATGTTTCAAAGATTCATGATCAGCATGAATAACAAATTCTTTGGCCATAAATAATATTGCCATGTTTCCAAAGTCCGAACAAGAGCATATAATTCCTTATCATAAGTAGGGTTATTCAGACTAGGCCCACTCAATTTTTCAAAAAAGTATGTAACAGGTTTACCATCTTGTAATTTTTCACAGTTACTTGCAAAGGTGAGATCTGATAGAGATAGATAAACGGTAAAGTAAATATTTTTTGGTATTTTTGGTTTATAGATCAGAAAGTAAAAGATTGCGAAGGAAGTAAATCGGAAACTTATATGATGTAAACTAGAACTTATATGATGGAAAATAGAACTTGTATGATGGAAAATAAACCCCGGGGGCCATAGGTTTCACTAGAGACTTCTCTCAAGATAGAAAATATTACCGCGGATGAACAAATTACTGCCGAGCAATTGATAGAAAAGCGCAAAGTTGTGACGATATCTAAGGCAATGGTTATGAATATAGGCATCACGTCCGTGTCAAGTAGACCGAAACGATTCTGCATCTACTACTATTAATCCACATATTGACCGCTATCCAGCATGCATCTAGAGTATTAAGTTCATAAAGAAAGGAGTAATGCATTAAGCAATATGACATGATGTAGAAGAATTAACTCAAGAAATATGATGAAAACCCCATCTTTTTATCCTCGATGGCAACAATACAATACGTGCCTTGCTGCCCATACTGTCATTGAGAAAGGACACCGCAAGATTGAACCCAATGCTAAGTACTTCTCCCATTGCAAGAAAAACCAATCTAGTTGGCCAAACCAAACCGATAGTTCGAAGAGAATTACAAAGATAATCCACAATTCATCGGATCTCAACAAACACACCGCAAAAAAGTATTACATCGAATAGATCTCCAAGAACATCGAGGAGAACATGGTATTGAGAATCAAAGAGAGAGAAGAAGCCATCTAGCTACTAGCTATGGACCCGTAGGTCTGTGGTAAACTACTCACGCTTCATCGGAATATACAAGCCCATCATTGGAATATACAAGCCAAGTTCTATAATGAAAAAAATTCCCACTAGTATATGAAAGTGACAATATAGGAGACTCTCTATCATGAAAATCATGGTGCTACTTTTGAAGCACAAGTGTGGTAAAAGGATAGTAGCATTGCCCCTTCTCTCTTTTCTCTCATTTTTTTTATTTGGACCTTCTCTCATTTTTTGGCCTCGTCTTTCTTTTTTTTCGTCCAAATTTCATCCCGACTTGTGGGGGAATCATAGTCTCCATCATCCTTTCCTCACATGGGACAATGCTCTAATAATTAAGATCCTCACACTTTTATTTACTTACAACTCAAGAATTACAACTCGATACTTAGAACAAAATATGACTCTATATGAATGCCTCCGACGGTGTACCGGGATGTGCAATGAATCAAGAGCGACATGTATGAAAGAATTATGAACGGTGGGTTTGCCACAAATACGATGTCAACTACACGATCATGCAAAGCAATATGACAATGATGGAGCGTGTCATAATAAACGAAATGGTGGAAAGTTGCATGGCAATATATCTCGGAATGGCTATGGAAATGCCATAATAGGTAGTTATGCTGGCTGTTTTGAGGAAAGTATATGGTGGGTTTATGGTACCGGCGAAAGTTGCCCGACACTAGAGAGGCTAGCAATGTTTGAAGGGTGAGAGTGCGTATAATCCATGGACTCAACATTAGTCATAAAGAACTCATATACTTATTGCAAAAATCTATTAGTTATCAAAACGAAGTACTATGCGCATGCCCCTAGGGGGGTAGATTGGTAGGAAAAGACCATCGCTCATCCCTGACCACCACTCATAAGGAAGACAATCAATCAATAAATCATGCTCCGACTTCATCACATAACGGTTGACCATACATGCATGCTACGAGAATCACAAACTTTAACACAAGTATTTCTCAAATTCACAGTTACTTACTAGCATGACTCTAATATCACCATCTTCATATCTCAAAACAATCATAAGGAATCAAACTTCTCATAGTATTCAATGCACTTTATATGAAAGTTTTTATTATATCCCTCTTGGATGCCTATCATATTAGGACTAAATTTATAACCAAAGTAAATTACCATGCTATTTATAGACTCTCAAAATAATATAAGTGAAGCATGAGAGTTCATCAATTTCCTTAAATAAAGCCACCGCCGTGCTCTAAAAAGATGTAAGTGAAGCACTAGAGCAATATTGCCTATCTCAAAAGATATAAGTGAGTATTCTAATAAATCACAATTTATGCGTGTCTCTCTCAAAAGGTGTGTATAGGAAGAATGCTTGTGGCGAACTAAAAAGCAAAGACTCAAATCATACAAGATGCTCCAAGCAAAACACATATCATGTGGTGAATAAAAATATAGCCTCAAGTAAAGTTACCCATAGACGAAGACGAAAGAGGGGATGCCTTGACAAGTTTAGGCTCTTGGTTGTCCTTGAATATTACCTTGGGGTCCCTTGGTGATCCCCAAGCTTAGGCTCTTGCCACTCCTTATTCCATAGTCCATCAAATCCTTATCCAAATCTTGAAAACTTCACAACGCAAAACTCGACAGAAAATCTCATAAGCTCCGTTAGTATAAGAAAAGAAATCACCACTTTTGGTACTGTTGTGAACTGATTCTTTATTTATATTGGTGTAATATCTACTATATTCCAACTTTTCCATGGTTCATACTGTTGGGGAACGTAGTAATTCAAAAAAATCCCTACAAACACACAAGATCTAACTAGGAGATGCATAGCAACGAGACGGGGAGAGTGTGTCCACGTACCCTCATAGACCGAAAGCGGAAGCGTTATGTTAACGCGGTTGATGTAGTCGAACGTCTTCATGATCCAACCGATCCAAGTACCGAACGTACGACACCTCCGTGTTCAGCACACGTTCAGCTCGATGATGTCCCTCGAGCTCTTGATCCAGTAGAGGGTCGAGGGAGAGTTCCGACAGCACGAAGGCGTGGTGACGGTGATGGTGATGTGATCCGTGCAGGGCTTCGCCTAAGCACTATGACGCTATGACCGGAGGAGTAAACTGTGGAGGGGGGCACTGACGATGCCATGCACCTAGGGTAGGGCAATAGACCTGATCTAAACACCCCCCCTAAGGACACTGCCCTACAGTCAAAGATAATCAAAGGATAGTAGATTCTACCGACTGGAGTCACCTCAACACATGAACACTCGATCAACATCTCCACTCGGATATCCCAATTCCATTTGACTAGTACATCATCACTCGACCGTACAGGAACCACTCAGAGTATAGAAGGCCTAAAGTCACTCCAGATAGCAACGGTCAGGCATTCACCCCGTAGCATTAATGATCAGTTATATGACTTAATTACTGGCGTTACCAATAACGCCTCATCTTTATGTACATTGAACCCTGTGTAACGTGGGATGGCTGGGGTCCTGGCGCACTCTATATAAGCCACCCCCTCCTCTGGCACAAGGGTTCGCACCGCCTATAACTTCACGCACAATCCAATCGACGGAGCCTCCGGGCATCGAGACGTAGGGTTGTTACTTCCACCGCGAAGGGCCTGAACTCGTACATCTTGCGTGCACAATCTCACCGTAGCTAGGATCTTTCCTCTACATCCCTACCCCTACTTTACTGCCAGACTTAGAACCACGACAGTTGGCGCCCACCATGGGGCAGGTGTCTTAGCGACTTTCCGGTGAGGTTGCGATTTCTCAAATTCCTTTCATCATGGTTTCTGGCAGAGGTTTGGCTGAGGGCCGCGAGATCCGTCTCGATGAGCTCGTCTTTATCGCCGGCGACTCCGCTTGGCTTTAGGAAGCTCCTCTCGACATCGAGGAGCTCCTCGTCTGCGGGGCGACACACTTTCGCGCGTGCGTTCGCGGCGTCCTTCTGCGGCAGCCGTCGACTCAGTATCAGTTGGCCCCCGCAGCATCTTCGCTCCCCGCTGTTCGCCATCACAAGCGATCCGGTCGGTCACGGCTTTAGCGGTGGGTGACGCAGCCATCACAAGCGATCCGGTCGGTCACGGCTCCAGCGGTGGGTAAAGCACGCGGTGGCGCGTCAGTCGGCCACCCCTCAAGTCGCGGCAATCAAGCCCGACGAATCTCTCTATGGCCTGTTCGACTGGCTCCGTCGAGACCCTGTCCGAGTGCGACAGCAGCGACCCGACGGCGGAGGTCCTGATGGTCGACACACCTTGCAGTCCGCCTGGCATGCGTCGCAACGGTGGCGACGATGGCGGCGGCGATCCGTCGTGTGTTCATGAAGAGTACCACCCCGAAACTCTCTCTTCTCAACAGAGGGAGGAACTTCACCGTCGCAAGGTGGAGGCCCTCCACATGCCCATTTGTCGGCGAGTCCTCTGAGGCTCGGGCCTTGGAGGCAGCGCGTTTGGCCACTTTGCCTGAGCGCACTCGACTGGAGAATCTTCAACGTGCACTCGACGACCGTGCTCGCCGACAGATCCCCGAGTCCAGTCGACGGCAGTGTCAGGTATTTCCACCCGAACCACAGGTATAACGCACTCCGATTCAGAATCTTACCGCTGCGGCCTGTATAGCAGAATCCATTCAGCCATCCCGGTCGGAAGCTGGTAGAGGTTTGATGCAGACCAGAGCGCTGCTCCAAGCAGCAGGAGAGCAGAACACTGCAGTATCTTAGTCGCGCAACAGAATTCATAGCAGATATGTGGTGGCTGATACTGTTCAGTCGGCTCACAGCCCAAGATCGCCCCCACGGCGTGAGGGACGTGGGCATCAGCAAGGGCAGTATATGGGTCAGAATCATGAGCAACAAGATCATCGACTCGACCGTGATGACTGCCGTCGAGTGCCTACGCCCCCTCCGAGGGGCGAATCATACGTGCCCCGGCATTATGATGATAGGCACCCATACAGCAAGGAGCGGAGGAGGCCAGTCGACCCAAGAGAACCAGGGTTTGACGCAAGGTCCATTTTGGTACAATGTTTGGTGGACATGAATCGGGCACATAGAGAAGGGCAAGACAGAGATCGCCCGACTGGAAGCAGAGTACATGTTTCTGGTCCCGAGTGTTTTAGCAGAGCCATCAGGGCTGCAGAGATCCCTCCCAACTTCACGTTGGCGACTGGGGTCAGTAAGTTCACTGGTGAATCAAAGCCTGACACCTGGCTTGAGGACTACCGAGTGGCTGTGCAGATCGGTGGAGGAAATGATGAAGTTGCCATGAAGCATCTTCCCCTGATGCTTCAAGGGTCGGCTAGAGCTTGGTTGAATCAGTTGGCTCCACGCAGTATTTTTAGCTGGGAAGAGTTGGCCCGAGTGTTTGTCAGAACGTTTGAGGCCACATGCAAACGGCTGATACGTCTCCAACGTATCTATAATTTTTGATTGTTCCATGCTATTATATTATCAACCTTGGATGTTTTATATGCATTTATATGCTATTTTATATGATTTTTGGGACTAACCTATTAACCTAGAGCCCAGTGCCAGTTTCTGTTTTTTTTCCTTGTTTTAGGGTTTTGAAGAAAAGGAATATCAAACGGAGTCCAAACGGAATGAAACCTTCGGAAAAGTTATTTTTGGAAAGAAAGCAATACAGGAGACTTGGAGTGCACGTCAGGGGATCAACGAGGAATCCACGAGGCAGGGGGCGCGCCCATCCCCTGGGCGCGCCCTCCACCCTCGTGGGCCCCTCGTGGCTCGCCTGATGTATTTCTTCCGCATATATATATATATCCATATACCCTAAAACTATCGGGGAGCAAAATAGATCGAGAGTTCCGCCGCCAGAAGCCTCTGTAGCCACCGAAAACCAATCTAGACCCGTTCCGGTACCCTGCCGGAGGGGGAATCCTTCTCTGGTGGCCATCTTCATCATCCCGGTGCTCTCCATGACGAGGAGGGAGTAGTTCTGCCTCGGGGCTGAGGGTATGTACCAGTAGCTATGTGTTTGATCTCTCTCCCTCGTGTTCTTGAGGTGATACGATCTTGATGTATCGCGAGCTTTTCTATTATAGTTGGATCCTTATGATGTTTCTCCCCCTCTACTCTCTTGTAATGGATTGAGTTTTCCCTTTGAAGTTATCTTATCAGATTGAGTCTTTAAGGATTTGAGAACACTTGCTGTATGTCTTGCGTGGCATACCCGTGGTGACAATCGGGTATTCTATTGATCCACTTGATGTATGTTTTGGTGATCAACTTGCGGGTTCCACCCATGAACCTATGCATAGGGGTTGGCACACGTTTTCGTCTTGACTCTTCGGTAGAAACTTTGGGGCACTCTTTGAGGTTCTATGTGTTGGTTGAATAGAGGAATCTGAGATTGTGTGATGCATATCGTATAATCATACCCATGGATACTTGAGGTGACATTGGAGTATCTAGGTGACATTAGGGTTTTGGTTGATTTGTGTCTTAAGGTGTTATTCTAGTACGAACTCTAGGGCTGTTTGTGACACTTATAGGAATAGCCCAACGGATTGATTGGAAAGAATAACTTTGAGGTGGTTTCGTACCCTACCATAATCTCTTCGTTTGTTCTCCGCTATTAGTGACTTTGGAGTGACTCTTTGTTGCATGTTGAGGGATGGTTATATGATCGAATTATGTTATTATTGCTGAGAGGACTTGCACTAGTGAAAGTATGAACCCTAGGCCTTGTTTCAACACATTGCAATACCGTTTACGCTCACTTTTATCATTCGTTACCTTGCTGTTTTTATATTTTCAGATTAAAAAACTATTATCTACCATCCATATACCACTTGTATCACCATCTCTTCGCCGAACTAGTGCACCTATACAATTTACCATTGTATTGGGTGTGTTGGGGACACAAGAGACTCTTTGTTATTTGATTGCAGGGTTGCTTGAGAGAGACCATTGCTACGTCTCGAGCTAGCGTTGGTTTTCCCCAAAGAGGAGGGGGTGATGCAGCACAGTAGTGTAAGTATTTCCCTTAGTTTTTGAGAACCAAGGTATCAATCCAGTAGGAGGTCACGCGCAAGTCCCTCGTACCTGCACAAAACGGTAGCAACTCGCAACCAACGCTTAGGGGTTGTCAATCCCTTCACGGTCACTTACGAGAGTGAGATCTGATAGAGATAATATTTTTGGTATTTTTGGTATAAAGATGCAAAGTAAAAAGTAAAAGCAAAACAAGTAAAATAAAGTAATGGAGATTGATATGGTGAGAATAGACCCGGGGGCCATAGGTTTCACTAGTGGCTTCTCTCAAGAGCATAGATGTTCTACGGTGGGTGAACAAATTACTGTAGAGCAATTAATAGAATTTAGCATAGTTATGAGGTTATCTAGGTATGATCATGTATATAGGCATCACGTCCATGACAAGTAGACCGACTCCTGCCTGCATCTACTACTATTACTCCACTCATCGACCGCTATCCAGCATGCATCTAGAGTATTAAGTTAAAAACAGAGTAACGCCTTAAGCAAGATGACATGATGTAGAGGAATAAATTCATGCAATATGATAAATACCCCATCTTGTTATCCTCGATGGCAACAATACAATACGTGCCTTGCAACTCTTTCTGTCACTGAGTAAGGACACGCAAGATTGAACCCAAAGCTAAGCACTTCTCCCATTGCAAGAACTACCAATCTAGTTGGCCAAACCAAGCGGATAATTCGAAGAGACTTGCAAAGATAACTCAATCATACATAAAAGAATTCAGAGAAGATTCAAATATTATTTATAGATAAGTTGGATCATAAACCCACAATTCATCGCTCTCAACAAACACACCGCAAAAAGAAGATTACATCGAATAGATCTCCACGAGAGAGGGGGAGAACATTGTATTGAGATCCAAAAAGAGAGAAGAAGCCATCTAGCTACTAGCTATGGACCCGAAGGTCTGAAGTAAACTACTCACACTTCATCGGAAGGGATATGATGTTGATGTAGAAGCCCTCCGTGATGGATGCCCTCTCCAGCGGAGCTCCGGAACAAGCCCCAAGATGGGATCTCGAGGATACAGGAGTTGCGGTGGTGGAATTAGGTTTTTGGCTCCCTCTTGGTCTAATGGGGGTACGTAGGTATATATAGGAGGAAGGAGCACGTCGGTGGAGCTCTGAGGGGCCCACGAGGCAGGGGCGCGCCTAGGGGGGGGGGCGCCCTCTACCCTCGTGACCTCCCCAGAAACTTCTTGGAGTAGGGTCCAAGTCTCCTGGATCACGTTCGGTGCGAAGATCACGTTCCCGAAGGTTTCATTCCGTTTGGACTCCGTTTGATATTCTGTTTCCTCGAAATACTGAAATAGGCAAAAAACAACAATTCTGGGCTGGGCCTCCGGTTAATAGGTTAGTCCCAAAAATAATATAGAAGTGGAAAATAAAGCCCAATATAGTCCAAAACAGTAGATAAAGTAGCATGGAGCAATCAAAAATTATAGATACGTTGGAGACGTATCAACCATCTTCATCCTACACCTCCTACGGATTGATAAACCTTAGGTCATCCACTTGAGGGAAATTTGCTACTGTCCTACAAACCTCTGCACTTGGAGGTCCAACAACGTCTACAAGAAGAAGGTTGTGTAGTAGACATCAACGGCCAGCAGGATTGACAGAATTGTAACATCACGTGCAAAAGCTGAATGAAACTTTGAGGGATTACATCCAGAGGTGGACCACTTTACACCACAATGTGGAGAATGTGTCTCACCATCAAGCAGTTTGCGCCTTCAAGGAGGGCGTTCGGTCGGACAAGATACATGTCTTTGACTCGAATGATGGAGATCGGCAGCGAGCAGGAGAGTGCTTCCAAAAGGGCTCGAAGATTGCCGATGAACAGATGGCGGCAATAGAAATGGAGGAATACAAGAAGACAGCAGATCCGAGTGATTTGTTGAGAGCTAAGAAGCCTGGCTCAGAGTCTACATTTAAGTCGTCTGGTGAAACAAAGTCAATTCATATTCACCCGACTGATCCCAATGCTTCTCCGACTCATATATCAACAACACTCGACAGCAAATCGGAAGAAGCGCTCATCCAGTTCCTCCGTGAGAACTGGGATATCTTCGCATGGAAACCTTCTGACATGCCAGGTGTGCCCAGGGGACTGGCTGAGCACCGTTTACGAGTTGACCCAAAAGCAAGAACCGTCAAAGAGCACCTCTGACGGTCCGCTATGGAGAAGAGAAAGGCAATTGGCAAGGAAGTGGCTCGGCTTCTGGCGGCCGAGTTCATCTGAGAGATTTACCACTCCGAGTGGCTCGCCAATGTCGTCATGGTTCCCAAGAAAGACGATTCACTCCATATGTGTATTGACTTCAAACACATCAATCGGGCCTACCCGAAAGATCATTTCCCTCTCCCCCGCATCGATCAAATAGTCGACTCGACTGCGGGATGTGAGCGATTGTCCTTTCTGGACGCGTACTCCGGGTATCATCAGATCCGACTGTATGGACCCGATGAAATAAAAACAGCTTTTATCACCCCATTCGGGTATTTTTGTTATGTTACCATGCCCTTTGGTCTCAAAAATGCTGGCGCCAGATTCATGCGCATGATATAGAAGTACCTGCTCACTCAAATCAGTCGGAATGTGTAAGCGTACATGGATGACATCTTGGTTAAGTCACGTAAAGGTTCCGACCTGCTGACTGACCTCACTAAAACCTTTGCCAACCTGAGAAGATATGATATCAAGCTTAACCCGTCAAAGTGTACATTTGGAGTTCCAGGCAGAAAGTTACTCGGTTTCCTTGTTTCCGAACATGGGATTGATGCTAACCCAGAGAAAGTTGGCGCAATACTCCGAATGAAAAGCCCTGTGCGCATACACGATGTTCAAAAGCTTACTGGTTGTTTGGCCACCTTGAGTCGATTCATCTCTCATCTCGGTGAAAAGGCATTGCCTCTTTACCAATTGATGAAGAAATCTGATAAGTTCGAGTGGACTCCTGAAGCTGATGCAGCATTTGCAAAGCTCAAAACCCTGCTTTCCACCTTGCCGATGCTCGCTGCTCCAATTAGCAAAGAGCCTTTACTGCTTTACAATGCAGCCACTGGACAAGTTGTTAGTACATTACTCACGGTCGAGCGGGAAGAAGAAGGTAAATCCTACAAGGTTCATCGCCCAGTGTACTATATTTCTGAAGTCTTAACTCCGTCCAAGCAGAGATATCCACATTATCAGAAGCTTGTCTATGGAATTTACTTGACTTCGAAGAAGGTGGCACATTATTTATCAGATCACTCCATCACAGTCATCAGCGATGCTCCATTGTCAGAAATTCTGAACAACGGAGATGTAACTGCTCGAGTGGCAAAATGGGCGATTGAACTCCTTCCATTGGATATCAAGTTTGAGGCAAAGAAAGCAATCAAGTCCCAAGCAATAGCAGTTCCTCGTCGAGTGGATTGAACAACAACAGCCGACTCAAGTTCAGTCGGAACATTGGACTATGTTCTTTGATGGATCCAAGATGTTGAGTGGCTCTGGCACTGGAGTTGTTCTAGTATCCCCGCGAGGTGATAAACTTAGTTATGTCCTTTAGATTCACTTTGACTCCTCCAACAATGAAGCTGAGTACGAAGCACTTCTGTATGGGTTGTGAATGGCCATTTCGCTCGGCGTCCGTCACCTAATGGTCTACGGTGACTCAGATTTGGTGGTTAATCAAGTAATGAAGGAGTGGGATGTCAGAAGCCCAGCTATGACTGGCTATTTCAATGTAGTGAGAAAGTTAGAAAAGAAGTTTTAAGGGCTAGAGCTTCACCACATTCCCCGACTGAAGAATCAGGCTGTAGATGACCTGGCAAAGATAGGTTCCAAGAGAGAGCCCATTCCCAGCAATGTGTTTTTGGAGCATCTTCATAGACCATCAGTCCAGGAGAATCCCTTCACAGAAGACTCCCCACAACCTAAAAGTTCTACTGATCCGACTGAAGTCGAAGTCTCAGCTGCGGTCGACTTAGTCATGGAGGTTTTGGTCGTCATCCCTGACTGGACAGTGCCGTATATCGCATATATCCTCAGGAAAGAACTTCCAGAAGACGAAGATGAAGCGCGACAGATTGTCCATCGATCTAAAGCCTTCACTGTGATAAGTGGTCGACTGTGTAGGGAAAGTGTGACCGGAGTTGCCCAGCAATGCATTACCCCAGAGGAAGGTTGAATGATTCTCAATGATATCCACTCGGGCGAGGGAGTCCTGGATTAGGGGGTCCTCGGACAGCCGGACTATATCCTTTGGCCGGACTGTTGGATTATGAAGATACAAGATTGAAGACTTTGTCCCGTGTCCGGGTGGGACTCTTCTTTGCGTGGAAGGCAAGCTTGGCAATTCGGATATGTAGATCTCCTCCCTTGTAACCGACTCTGTGTAACTCTAGCCCCCTCCGGTGTCTATATAAACCAGAGGGTTTAGTCCATAGGATGACAACAATCACAATCATAGGCTAGCTTCTAGGGTTTAGCCTCTACGATCTCGTGGTAGATCAACTCTCGTAATACTCATATCATCAAGATCAATCAAGCAGGAAGTAGGGTATTACCTCCATCGAGAGGGCCCGAACCTGGGTAAACAACTTGGAGAGTTGGAAGATGAAAGCTTGTTTGACTTAGTTCATCACTAAGGGATATCCTTGTGTGTGTTGAAGAAATATGATATCTCCATCGGTTGGTCCTCGTGATCAGTTGTTGGATCTATTGCCTTGTCAAACCTTCGACTTGAGTATAGGCTATTACCAAGTCAAATCAGAACCAATGATGTTCGTAATGTTGTCTTACTCGTGGTTGATCCCATGAGCATACACCATTACATCTTTTGGTCTAACCAATGCTATCACCGTGTTCACATGATGGTGGAAGTCTAGTGATATGGGAATTCCGATGAGTTGTTGTTAAGCCCATCAACAACATTTTGTCTCCCCCATGATTCATGTTGAACATCAACCTAGTGTTGAAAACTTTGTAAGCAATGTCTTCGTGTTCCGTTCATGAAGCTTATGCTTGGATGGAAGAAGTGACTCCTTCGAATTCATGTGCATTTGGTGCAAGCTGCCGCCGTGAGTTCGAGAAAGATTGTTTTTGTTTCCTTTGGAATCATCCCAAGTTAGTCACGCATATGGGCGAAGTACTCTATGGTTTGATAGGTTGGCCGCCTCCATTCTGTATGTGTTCCTAGCGCACCAAGCCACTGATTGATTTGTTCAAGGAGAAGAAGTTCCTTCTTAAGAGCTAATTATGACTTATGCAAGGACTTCGTTATCAACAATGATGGTTCCTGACGGTGTCCTGGACTAGGGGTACTCACCATGTCATCTCCCGATCTGTTAGATTGGGCCGAGGACCCCCACGGCCATATACTCATGGGCCAGTCCGGACAGCTGCCGCATACAAGGAAGATTCCACAAGACTTGGTGATCAAGACAAGGACTCCTCCCCCACCGGCGTATTCGGCTAGGACTCTTGTTATCCTAGGCCTCTGGTGCATTATATAAACCGAGGCCAGGCTAGTCGATAGAGATATACAACAATCACAACATACAATCATATTGTAGGCTAGCTTCTAGGGTTTAGCCTCTCTGATCTCGTGGTAGATCTACTCTTGTAACACCCATATCTTCAATATTAATCAAGCAGGACATAGGGTATTACCTCCATCAAGAGGGCCCGAACCTGGGTAAACATCGTGTCCCCCGCCTCCTGTTACCATCCGCCTTAGACGCACAGTTCGGGACCCCCTACCCAAGATCTGTCGGTTTTGACACCGACATTGGTGCTTTCATTGAGAGTTCCACTATGCCGCCACGATAAGGCTTGATGGCTCGTCTTGTTGTCAAGGACAACATTACCTCGGGGGGAGCCCTGGCTGTAGGCCAAACTCTCCGACTAGGCGGCTTCGTCATGACCGCCCGTTCGGCCGTCGCGCCGACGATGACTTCTCGGGTCATCCAAAACAGCCTCCACGTCGGCTCGGGATTCGCCGAGCAGATGGATCCAATAGAGCTCTCTTCCTTGAAAGAGCTCTTCGATCACATCACCGCCCTGGGAGTCGCAACGGACTATGTTCGGATCGGGCTTAAACCCGACCAAAGGGAGATTAACTCTCCGCCGGTCACCCATCAGATAGCGGTGGTGGAGGAGTAATGTAGCAATTCTTCCTCTATTTTGAGGACAAACTATGTCTGGATTCCCGAGCTCTCCGAGCCGGATACCCGTCCACGGGAGGACATGGCCCAAGCTTTGAACCTAGAATCAGACAGCGGGCCAGAACTATTGGGCAACATCCCGGAGTCCGAACTGCCAAGCTCGGAAACTCCTCCGCCCCTGGGTCTCAGATCGGGCCAGGGTTTGGACCTAAAACTACGCACCCACCCAGACTCAAGTGATATTTCCCACATTATACAAGATCCCCAAGAGACAGTACATCACTATTGGGCCAGGTTCCTCCTTGTAATGAGCAAGGTCAAGGACTGTCGCGAGGAAGACGCAATTTCATTCTTTTGCAAAAATTGCACGGACAAGGGAATCCTCAACGCCATAAGTCGCCGTGACATAGCACACTTTGCTGACTTGGCGGCCATAGTATGGAAGTACTGTGCGATGCAAAGCGCCTGGAAAACCCAAACAAAATTCTGGGACCCTCCGGCTCTCACTAAACCCCCTGTCCAAACTAAAACGGTGTACTCTCGTAAGTCACCTGATCCAATTACAAAGAAACAAAAGCCCACTACAGGGCGTAGAACTATATTGGAGGGATGGCTCGATGGGCCATGCAAAATTCACAGTACAGCGGATACCATGCCAACACACAGCCTTAGAGCATGTTGGATACTCCGGCAGGTGGCCAAGAGCGGCGAGGATATCCTCATCAACAATACAATAGAGCACCATCCCGGGGAAAATAACAATACAATATTGACAGTCGTTGAGACCTTCGCCTCAAATAATAGGCGCAAGCGAACACTCCACAGCCTTGCCGAAGTCTGCCACATTGCAGCAATAAATCCATTGAATGACACGGCCATAACCTTCAATGCCAGTGAAGAACCCCAATTCCGAACAACCCGAGCACCAGCCGCTTTGGTCCTTAGTCCAATTGTGGACGAATTCCGGCTTACTAAAGTGCTCATGGATGGTGGCAGCGGATTAAACCTCATCTACGAGGAAACTCTTAGCAAAATGGAGATAGACAAAAGCCACATTGAGCAAAGCAGCACGACCTTCAGAGGAATCATCCCTAGTCGTGAGGCATGATGTGCGGGAAAAATCACACTAGATGTGGTATTTGGCACACTGGAGAATTATAGGTCCGAAGAAATCACATTCCAAGTGGCCCCGTTCAGTAACGGATATCACGCCCTTTTAGGGTGGGAGGCATTCACGATCTTCCAAGCTATACCCCGTTACAGGTACATGAAGCTCAAAATGCCCGGACCCAATGGAATCATCACTATGGCTAGTGATCCGGACATAGCACTCCGTGCAGAAAATAAAACAGCCCCACTAGCCCTCGAGGCGTTATCCGAAGCCCTTGCAGCCGAAGAACTAACTGCGCTGCGCTCCACGGTGGACAGGGATGACGTGATACTCGACAAAAGACCCAAGTCCACCTCTTTTAAACCAGCGGACGAAATAGTCAAATTCCAGGTCCAGCCAACGGACCCTACAAAAACAACATCCATCGGGGCACAGCTGAACCCCACAACAGATGCCGCACTGCGGGAGTTCTTGCGCGAGAATTGGGACATCTTCGCGTGGCATCCTTCAGACATGCCAGGAATCCCACGCAGGCTGGCCGAGCATAGCCTTAACATTCTAAAGGGGTTCAAGCCGGTCAAACAGATTCTTCGGCGTTTCTCTGAGCCTAAGCAACAAGCCATGGGAGAAGAGCTAGCCAAGTTACTCGAGGCCGGATTCATTAGAGAAATAAAACATCTGGACTGGCTAGCAAACCTGGTGATGGTACCAACGAAGGACAAATCCTGGCGCCTATGTGTCGATTTCAAGGACCTTAACAAGGCTTGCCCCAAGGACCCCTTCCGCCTCCCCCACATCGATCAAATTATCGACGCTACTGCAGGACATGACTCATTGTGCTTCCTCGATGTATACTACGGATACTACCAAATTAAGATGGCGGAGCCCAATCAAGCCGCAACGGCATTCATTACTCCATACGGCCCCTTCTGTTTTAACACCATGCCTTTCGGGCTCAAAAATGCCGGTGCAACCTATCAACGCATGATTTAGACATGCCTGGAAACACAAATCGGCAAAACAGTGGAGGCATACGTAGACGATGTGGTCATTAAAACAAGCCACGTCGAATCCTTAATAGACGACTTGAGGCTCACATTCGACAATCTTCGAACATATGACATCAAGCTCAATCCGGAAAAATGCGTTTTTGGCGTGCCCGCCGGAAAGCTGTTGGGCTTCATCGTCTCCAATAGAGGAATTGAAGCAAATCCGGCTAAAATCCGAGCTTTTTCACAGTTGGCTATCCCAACAGACCTCAAGCAAATCCAGAAATTATTTGGATGCGTGGCTGCCTTAAGCCGCTTTATCTCCCGATTAGGAGAAAAGGCACTACCTCTTTATCTCCTTCTTTGATGCACCGAACACTTCGAGTGGACTGATGCGGCCACGGCCGGATTGGAAGAAATAAAGGCCGTATTGGCCGCCAACCCAATCTTGGCCGCGCCAAATGTCGGCGAACCAATGATGTTATATATAGCGGCAACACACCAAGTTGTAAGCGCAGTGCTCGTCGTCGTATGAGAGACGGATGGACATAAGTTCCTGCTTCAAAAACCGGTATACTACGTATCCACGGTCCTCAGTCCATGCAAATCATGGTACCCACATTATCAAAAGATAGCATACGCGGTCTTCATGGCATCCCGGAAACTACGACACTACTTTCAAGAGTGTTCAATTACAGTGGCCTTCGAAGTACCACTCAACGACATAATAAATAACCGCGATGCCACGGGCTGGATTGCTAAATGGGGTATCGTGCTCCTCCCGTTTGACATAACATATAAACCACGGTGATGAGGACACCAATACCATTGTTACACCCACAACCCCTGCTGCTATACATACTGGACTAATTACTAGAGCTCGCGCATGGCAATTAAATTATCAAGTACTTTCGTTTCTTGGTAATGATTCTAATGTTCATGAGAATATGATGCTGCCTAAATTGGATACATTTGTTTTGCTTACAAATGAAGGGCATGGCATGGATAAGAGGGATCAACACTGGAGCAAGAAGATGATGGCATGCACAAGGGGATCAAGAACGGAGTTACAAGTGATGATTTCAGGACTTTGAAGTCACCATAAGGAGTGCGTGAAGCCTTGGACGAAATATACAAGATGCCACTTCATAATTTTCGTCCAGAGGCTATTCTAGGTTCTGTGTCACCTTATTATTGGGCCAGGCCCATGTATTTTCGAAATACTTAAGTATAGGGTGTTTTTAGAGTCCGTATGTGTGGGAAAACAAGAGTTAGGGTTAGTTTCAGACCCCTCCTCCAAGGGCCACGAAATTCCCCCCTCTTCCTCCATATATACAGCCCTTAGGGCATCGTTTAGACTTTGGGTTTTGTTTAGATTAAAAGTTCGCCATAGCTGCAACTTCGCGTACTTCGTTTGTGTCCAACGACCAGACCAAGACGTCACAGAACCCCTCCTTCATTAATAAAGCTTTCCTCTTTATTCGCAATATCCAGATTGCAATATCAGTTTCTTGCTTGTTCTTCGTTTGCTCGCAGGAAATAGACCCTCGTGGCCAGGTTGATCGTTCTCCGACGTGGTCAATAACCCTCGAAAGTCGGTTTAGCAATTGCTAAGGCGCGACGTCTTCACACGTTCATAGTCAGATCGTCAAAGTCGACTCCCACAGAAAACGATATCTATCTCATCGAAACATCGGGACACCTTAGCCTCTATCAAGTGGTGTCAGATTTTCAGGTTGCTCGGTGAGATTTTATAGTTTTTCATAGTTTAGATCGAGTCTGTTCTTCATACCTGCAATCCATGAAAAAGCCAAAAAAATTAGGGTTAGTTCATCATATCCGAACCAATCTGAGCCTTTGCATAGTATTTTTAGAGCTTTGCTTTGTTGAATTTGCGGTTGCATCATCGTGTCCAGTTGCTGGTCTTAGCATCTAGTCCCTTAGAGTTTCGAGTTCTGTTCACAGGTTATCACGCCGCAGCCGCACCATCGTTATCATCATTGCCATATACCACCACCCCACCATATACATCGCCGCTGCCATATACAACCACCAATACGAGTCCACATATACCATCGCCATATACAACCACCAATCCAAGTCCGCATATACCATCACCATATACCACCACCAATCCGAGTCCAGCTGTACCATCGCCATATACAACCACCAGTCTGAGTTCAACCAGATTCATCGCCGCCACCAGTCCGAGTTCCACCAGATTCATCTCCGCTACTAGTCCTAGTCTGAGTCCAGTATTTGTTGCTTTGTTTTCGAGTTCCAGATCACGCGATACTTCAAGTTGTGACAGAGTAGGACTCCTGAGATTCTGTGCTACCCGCAGTAGAAAAATAGTTCCAAACTAAAAAAAAACTAAGTCTGGAAAATTCTGGCTAGGCAGTTTTTAGACCATTTGTAGACTTTTTCGAAAAACATTTGTTGCAGAGCAAGAAAAAAAAGAGGAAAAAATGCAAAAAAAGTGAAAAAAAATATAAAAAAATTCAGAGAGTGCTCCTCCCTTGTTTACGTGCCACGCCGTGATTTTGTTCATGTTCTAGGCTCGCGTCTCTAGCACGGTCTAGCCTAGGACTAGCACAGTACTGTCGTTGAGCGTTTATTCAACTTTACATCTCTGAATTGATTATTGCTGACCCTTTTTGCTACCATATTATAAGCCTTCCCAGCTCCACATACATCTACGCCGTGCGTTTTACTCTCCCTGGTAATCGCTCTATCCAAGCTTTGAGAGTTTTGACTACGATGGTTGCCGATCACTGCCTGCTGCTGGGTCAGAACTGGTAAGAATTTGAGATTTGCTTGACGGATTTGTGACACTCCACCACCGCCATTTTCTAGTAGTCTATAGGATCATATTCTTGTGTGTTTCTATTGCTGCTAACCATGGCAGTCTCACAACCCGATCAGATTGACTGGGAGAACATGACGAACAAAGAGTTACATGATAAGTTTCAGCAAATGATGACTGGACAGGTGGAAGATGTGCTAAAAAGATTTGAAGAGGCCATGGAGAAGATAGATGGCATTGAGAAGGTGTTTGAAACAAAGCTCGATAACAGGTTTAATGAATTACTCGCGCGTCTTCCACAACCACCGGCCGCTGCAGCTGTCGCACCTCTACAACAACAACAACGCCGCCTTCCAAATCAAGTGGGACGAGCATATCGCATTCCCATTGACCCTGGACAAAATTCTGGTGCCGCCGTTGATGCTTCTGTAGCTCCTGCTGCTACTGCAGAGGTGGAGGACCATTAGGAGGATGAGGTTGACCAAAATCAGAACTACGTGCAACCACCAGCACCACCACCACTAGGTCGTCCTCATGCATATGATCGCAACGGTAGGGCTGCACCACCACTTGAGGCACATGACCATCTTCCTAAACTAAAATTGAATATTCCACCATTTGAGGGTAGATATGTTCCTGATATATATCTTACTTGGGAGTTAGAAACTGAACAACGATTTACATGTTTACAATAGCCTGAGGAGAGACGTGTTCCTGCTATTGTTTGTGCTTTCACTAGCTTTGCATGTGTTTGGTGGTCTGAACATTGTAGATTATATCCTATTCCAACTACTTGGGCTGCTTTGAAAACTGCTATGCGTACTCGTTGGGTTCCACCATATTATCAACGTGAATTACTTCAAAAATCACAATGTTTAAGACAAGGAAAAAATTCTGTAGAAGAATATTATCAGGAATTACAAACTGGCATGATTAGATGTGGTATTGTTGAGGAGAATGAAGCTATGCTTGCATGTTTTATGGGTGGATTAAATAGAGAGATTCAGACCATTCTAGAGTATAAGGAGTATACTAATATCACTCGTTTATTCCATCTTGCTTGTAAAGCTGAACGTGAAGTGCAGGATCGACAGGCATTGGCGCGAACTAACTTTTCTGCAGGTCGATCTTCATCATGGACACCACGTGCATCCTCTACTTCCACTACACCAGCACCTCCATCAGGTGCCACCTCCAGCCGTGATACAAGAAAGCAGGCACAACCACCACTATCTGCCAAGAGCACACCTGCCGGGCCTGCACAGAGTTCTTCTTCTTCCATGGCATCAACAGGGCACACAAGTGATATCATTTGTCATCATTGTAAGGGAAGAGGACACTTTGCAAGAGAACGCAAATCTCAGCGTGTGATGATTGCTACTGAGGATGGTGGGTATGAGTCCGTGTGACTATGATGAGGAGACTTTGGCTCTTATTACACATGAAGAACATGGTGGATATGATTCTGATCATGAGACGCAATACATGGCCGCTGAAGATGCTGACAGGTATGAATGTTTAGTTGCTCAACGTGTTTTGAGTGTGCAGGTTACACAAGCTGAGCAAAATCAGAGGCATAATTTGTTCCATACAAAGGGAGTTGTGAAGGAACTTTCTGTTGGCGTCATCATAGATGGAGGGAGCTGCAACAACTTGGCTAGCATGGAGATGGTGGAGAAGTTATCTCTCACCACAAGACCACATCCACATCCTTACTACATCCAATGGTTCAACAACAACGACAAGGTTAAGGTAACATGTGCTGTTCGTGTGCATTTTAGTATCTCTACATATGCTGATTATGTTGACTATGATGTGGTACCCATGCAAGCATGTTCCTTATTACTTGGTAGACCATGGCAATTTGATAAAAAATATGTACACCATGGTAGAAATAATCAGTATACTCTTGTTCATAACGATAGCCATATTACTTTGCTTCCTGTGACTCCTGAATCCATTTTGAAAGATGATATTAATAGAGCTAATAAAGCAAAACAGGAGAAAAATAAGAGTGAAAATCAGATTGTGGCAAAAGAATTTGAGCAACAAATGAAACCTAATACTAAACCATCTAGTGTTGCTTCTGAAATTAAATTGAAAAGTGCATGTTTACTTGCCACAAAATCTGATATTGATGAGCTAGATTTCAGCAAATCTGTTTGCTATGCTTTTGTGTGCAAAGAGGCATTATTTTCATTCAAGGACGTGCCTTCCTCTTTGCCCCCTGCTGTCACTAACATTTTGCAGGAGTTCGCTGACGTCTTTCCACAAGACGTGCCACCGGGATTACCACCTATTCGAGGGATTGAGCATCAAATTGACTTAATTCCCGGTGCATCATTACCCAACCGTGCACCATACCATACCAATCCAGAGGAGACGAAAGAGATTATGCGTCAAGTACAAGAACTGCTCGACAAAGGTTATATACGCGAATCCCTTAGTCCTTGTGCTATTCCTATCATTTTAGTGCCGAAAAAGGATGGTACGTCGCGTATCCGCGTTGATTGTAGAGGCATTAATAATATTACTATTCATTATCGTCATCCTATTCCTAGGCTAGATGATATGCTTGATGAATTGAGTGGCTCTACAATATTCTCCAAAGTTGATTTGCATAGTGGATACCATCAAATTCGTATGAAATTGGGAGATGAATGGAAAACAACATTTAAAACTAAGTTTGGATTATATGAGTGGTTAGTCATGCCTTTTGGGTTAACTAATGCATGTAGTACTTTCATGAGATTAATGAACGAAGTTTTATGTGCTTTCATTGGACGATTTGTGGTAGTTCACTTTGATGACATATTGATTTATAGCAAATCTTTGGAGGAACATTTGGAACATTTACGTGCTGTTTTTATTGCTCTACGTGATGCACGTTTGTTTAGTAACCTTGGGAAGTGCACCTTTTGCACCAACCGATTATCTTTTCTTGGCTATGTTGTTACTCCACAGGGAATTGAAGTTGATAAAGCCAAGATCGAAGCTATTGAGAGTTGGCCGCAGCCCAAAACAGTCACACAAGTGAGGAGTTTCCTTGGCCTTGCTGGTTTCTATAGGCGTTTTGTGAGAGATTTAAGCACCATTGCTGCACCTCTCAACGAGCTTACAAAGAAGGATGTGCCTTTTGTTTGGGGTACCGCACAGGAAGAAGCCTTCACGGTATTGAAAGATAAGTTGACACATGCTCCTTTACTCCAACTTCCTAATTTTAATAAGACTTTTGAGCTTGAATGTGATGCTAGTGGAATTGGATTAGGAGGTGTGTTATTACAAGATGGCAAACCTGTTGCATACTTTTCTGAAAAATTGAGTGGGCCTAGTCTGAATTATTCTACTTATGATAAAGAATTATATGCTCTTGTTCGGACTTTAGAAACATGGCAACATTATTTATGGCCCAAAGAATTTTTTATACATTCTGATCATGAATCTTTGAAACATATTAAAAGTCAAGCTAAACTGAATTGTAGACATGCTAAATGGGTTGAATTCATTGAGACTTTCCCTTATGTCATTAAACACAAGAAGGGTAAAGAAAATGTTATTGCTGATGCATTGTCTCGTTGCTATACTATGCTTTCACAACTTGACATCAAAATAGTTGGTTTGGAGACCATCAAACATCAATATGTGCATGGTGCTGATTTTAAAGATGTAATGCAGAATTGTAAGGAAGGGAGAACTTGGAACAAGTATGTTCTTAACAATGGATTTGTGTGTCGTGCTAACAAGCTATGCATTCTGACTAGCTCCGTTCGTCTTTTGTTGTTGCAGGAGGTGCATGGAGGAGGATTAATGGGACACTTTGGCATCAAGAAGACGGAGGATATACTTGCTACACATTTCTTTTGGCCAAAGATGAGACGGGATGTTGAGCGTTTTGTTGCTCGCTGCACTACATGTCAGAAAGCTGAGTCACGACTCAATCCTCATGGTTTTATATATGCCTTTGCCTGTACCTAGTGTTCCTTGGGAGGATATATCTATGGACTTTGTTTTAGGTTTACCTCGAAGAAAGAAGGGGAGGGCTAGCATATTTGTTGTCGTGGATAGATTCTCGAAAATGGCACACTTTATACCATGTCATAAAAGCAATGATGCTGTTAATGTTGCTGATTTGTTCTTTTGTGAAATTATTCGCTTGCATGGTGTGCCAAATACTATTGTTTCAGATCATGATACTAAATTTCTTAGCGACTTTTGGAGATGTTTATGAGCTAAGTTGGGGACTAAACTACTTTTTAGTACAACTTGTCACCCCCAAACTGATGGACAAAATGAAGTAGTCAATAGAACATTGTCTTCTATGCTTAAGGCTGTTTTGAAGAATAATAAGAAAATGTGGGAAGAATTCTTGCCTCATATTGAATTTGCTTATAATCGTTCATTGCATTCTACTAATAAGATGTGCCCTTTCGAAATTGTGTATGATTTCCTACCTCGTGCACCTATTGATTTGTTGCCTCTTCCATCTTCGGAGAAGGTTAATTTTGATGCTAAAGAACATGCTGAATTGATTTTAAAAATGCATGAGTTAACTAAGTAAAACATTGAGCGCATGAACGCTAAATATAAACTTGCTGGAGATAAGGGTAGAAAACATGTTTTGTTTGCACCTGGAGATCTTGTTTGGTTACATTTGCGTAAGGATAGGTTTCCTAATTTGCGCAAATCAAAGCTAATGCCACGTGCTGATGGTCCTTTTAAGGTGTTAGAGAAAATAAATTGACAATGCATATAAACTTGAGCTGCCTGCAGATTTTGGGGTTAGTCCCACTTTTGACATTGCAGATTTGAAGCCTTATTTGGGTGAGGAAGATGAGCTTCTGTCGAGGGTGACTTCATTTCAAGAAGGGAAGGATGATGAGGACATCAATACCATTGTTACACCCTAAACCCCTGCTTCTATGTATACTGGACCAATTACTAGAGCTCGCACACGCCAATTAAATTATCAGGTACTTTTGTTTCTTGGTAATGATTCTAATGTTCATGAGAATATGATGCAACCTAAATTGGATATATTTGTTTTTCTTACAAATGAAGGGCCTGGCATGGATAAGAGGGATCAACATTGGAGCAAGAAGATGATGGCATGCACAAGGGGATCAAGAACGGAGTTACAAGTGACGATTTCAGGACTTTGAAGCCACCATAAGGAGTGCATGAAGCCTTGGACGAAATATACAAGATGTCACTTCATAATTTTCGTCCAGAGGTTATTCTAAGTGCTGCGTCACCTTATTATTGGTCCAGGCCAATGTATTTTCGAAATACTTAAGTATAGGATGTTTTTAGAGTCCGTATGTGTGGGGAAACAAGAGTTAGGGTTGGTTTCGGTCCCCTCCTCCAAGGGCCACGAAATTCCCCCTCTTCCTCCATATATACAGCCCTTAGGGCATCGTTTAGACTTTGGGTTTTGTTTAGATTAAAAGTTCGCCATAGCTGCAACTTCGCGTACTTCGTTTGTGTCCAACGACCAGACCAAGACGTCACAGAACCCCTCCTTCATTAATAAAGCTTTCCTCTTTATTCGCAATATCCAGATTGCAATCTCAGATTCTTGCTTGTTCTTCGTTTGCTCGTAGGAAATAGACCGTCGTGGTTAGGTTGATCGTGCTCCTACGTGGTCAATAACCCTCGAAAGTTGGTTTAGCGATTGCTAAGGCGCGACGTCTTCGCACGTTCGTAGTCAGATCGTCCAAGTCGACTCCCACAAAAAACGATACCTATCTCATCGAAACATCGGGACACCTTAGCCTCTATCACACGACGAGCCATTAAGTCGCAAGTACTAGCTGATTTCGTTGCCGAATGGAGGGAAGCCGAACTCCCTAAAGAGTACGACACATACTCCAATTGGATCATGCACTTTGAAGGCTCTAAGATGCTGGCTGGTCTGGGGGCAGGCGTCGTCCTGACATCCCCCACCGGAGATACAGTCCAATACGTACTCAAAATATTATACACAGACTCCAACAATGCAACAGAATATGAGGCCCTGTTGCATGGTCTCCGGATGGCAGTCTCCATGGGCATTCAACGCCTAGAGGTGCGGGGGGATTCGAACCTCGCAATATCTCAAATAAATGGGGACTTTGATGCCAAGGACCCAAAAATGGCGGCTTTCCGCAATGCCGTCCTCAAAATGTCAGCTCGGTTCGAGGGCCTCGAATTCCACCATGTGGTCCGAGAAAACAATCAAGTGGCGGATATCCTCGCCCGCATCGGCGCTAAGAGCGACCCTGTCCCACCTAATATCTTCTTGGAAAGACTGTTTAAGCCATTCGTGGTGTGGGAAGGGGAGACCGGCAAAAATAGTCCGGATCCGGCCACAACACCAGACCCCGAACACTCTGACGTAATCGGAGGCTCTGCCACCGAAATAACACCTTCGGCCCACGTGATTATGGCTGTCATCGCCCCGTGGACAGAACCCTTCTTGGCTTACCTAACTAGGCAAGAACTCCCTGATGACCCAAACGAGGCACGTTGCATTGTGCAGTGGTCTAAAGCCTACAAGGTCCACGAGGGAGAGCTTTATAAGAAAAGCGCTACCAGAGTACCTCAAAGGTGCATCTCCGAAGAGGATGGACGGCAACTTTTGGCAAAAATTCATGCTGGACTCGGCGGCCACCACGCCGTAGCTCGGGCCCTTGTAAGCAAGGCCTTCCGTACAGGTTTTTACTAGCCGACGACCCGAGAAAACGCACAGGACCTCGTTCAATGTTGCGTCGGTTGCCAGCTTTTTGCAAACCAAAGCCATATGCCACCTACCGCTCTCCAAACAATCCCCATTACTTGGCCCTCTGCGGTCCAGGGGCTTGATATGCTCGGACCCCTTAAAGGGGAAAGCCATGAGAAAAAATACCTATTGGTCATGGTGGATAAATTCACCAAATGGATAGAAGCCAAACTAGTTAAAACATCCGAGTTCAGACCAGTGATAGACTTCATATCCAGGGTTGTACACCGTTACGGCGTCCCCCACAGCATCATCACCGATAACGGCTCAAACTTTACAGCCGACGATGTAAAAACTTGGTGCAGCAACATGGGCATTAAGCTTGATTATGCCTCTGTCTATCACCCGCAAACTAACGGTCAAATCGAGCGAGAAAATGGTCTTATCATGAGCGGCATGAAACCCAGATTAGTGCGATCCTTGAAGGAATCAGATACGCACTGGGTGGAGGAGTTGACTCCGTACTATGGGGGCTGTGGACCACGCCGAATCACACTTCCGGATACACAACGTTCTTTATGGTGTATGGCGTAGAGGCGGTACTGCCCTGCGACATCATTCATGACTCACCTCGAGTGCACATGTACGAAGAGAAAGAATCCGAGCTTGATCGGCAGGACAGTCTGGACGCCCTGGAGGAGGAGCGTGACGTGGCAAAAGCCCGCTCCGCATTCTATCATCAACAGGCTCGACGGTATCAAAGCAGAGAAGTATGGGCCAAAACTTATAACGTTGGTGAACTCGTTCTACGCCTATCGGAGATGAAAAAGAACAAGCTCAAGCCCAAATGGGAAGGTCCCTTCGTTATTGACAAAGTTCTGACCGGTGAAGCGTACCGTCTGCGAGATGCATCAGACAATTGACTCGAGCCAAACCCATGGAACGCAGCCAGACTCCGAAGGTTCTACGCCTAGTGCCGGACTCTGTGTTCGTCTTCTTACCTCCATCAATTTTTTATATATCCATTATCTGTCTTTTGTTTCTTTCTTTCTTCCCTTTTTCTTCACGGCCTTAAAAGGTTAAAATGTGTCTTGACTACACAATCTTGACACGCTAGGCGTGCTCATTATACCTGTGGGCTTCTTATACAGAAGCTTAATATAACTATGTTCCGGGCTCTATGCCCCCGCACATGTGTTATTTTTCCACATGTACCTTTTCTTCGCCATTATATGCATCGATATGACTTAAGTTTTGGCCAAGCTGGGTTGCCTGGCTCTTGTGTTTATGCCTTACGTTCCCGTTAATTCGGCTAGGGCATAAGGGGAGCACCTCTGCAATTGTTACTGCCGGGTCAGCCGGATGTGTACCTCAGACTGGGTGAAGCTGAAAGCTAGCGTTCTTAAGGGAATATTCGGTCGGTGAACAAAAGATGACTTTTATTTATTGTAATACATGCCCCCATATGTTTATATCCTGCGTCTCTTTTCGCAGTTCGGACATGCACATTAATGCATGCATACCCAGGGAAAGGAACCCTTAATGGAACTATTCTCCTTGGAAGATGTTTCTTACTATCCATGTAATATAACATAGCTAGTTGGGTACTTGTCTATTCAAGCACTTATGACCCCTACACCTGGTTTCCACGCGTACCCCGGTTTTTACATAACTGAGCAAGTATTCGGATAGACTCTGGACTGTCGGGTCCGGAGGTCAAAGCGAAAAGGTCCGCCATGACAAATCATTTACAATCCGGCTAGGGACAATATATGTCACCTGAAGTACACAGTCACGTAGACTGACTAAATTCTTCTTCTATATCATCCAACTGCTGTTTAGCCTACAATCCTGTTGGTAATACTTTGCGGCTAATTTCACCTGGTCATACACCAAACTGACGGGGATCTCTTTCCCATCAGACCCCACATGTCCGACTTCGGCCATGTGGTTCGGGTCAGCCTTGGTATATCGCGTCTTCACCATGGCCCAGGCTTCCCTTGCACCTTGTCAACAGGCTGATATCTTCCATAATCGGAAGCGCCACCGCGCTCCCTTGAGCATCCCTACAAGCTCCCCCATGCCTCCTGGCAGGGAGGCGGATGGCCACAAGGCTTAGGCAATGCCCTATATCACCTGCCGAACTTGTTCGTGCAGTTGTGAGAGCTCTGGCAGAAGATCACCCGCAGACCCGGGCATCTCCTCTGCGGGACGACCCGTTAGCATACCTACAGATATAACTCTGTTAGCCGGTTTCTTCGCCGAACTCTATAAAAGTTCATTCAAGCATTTAATAAATATGCCATGTCGAAGCCTCTTATTCTCCTTCACGGAGTTAGCAAGCTGGTCCCGAACATCTTTCAGTTCAACGCCCAGCCGGGTATTGGCATCCTGGAGATCATTTTTCTCCCGCCTAACCTGCGTAAGCACGCGCTCACCAGCCTTTAGCTGTCGTTGAGCATGTTGCTCATCCCCTCGCATGACCTCCGGATTTACTCTGGGATCATCTGCAGAATCTATTGTTAGATTTGCATGCATGCCGAATACTAAATGGTACATGTCATTCTTTTAGATAGAAACAAGTGTTACTAGATGGGGCCTTCTCGGACTCCTTCATTGCGGCAACTGCGGCCCGTAGCTGGGCTTTGCACTCCTCCAGCTCTTGAGACAACTGGGTATTCTTCTCCGTAAGAACCTACGCAAACAATGATCCTTAAATCAGTTGTGGCAACTGTTTCAAGTCTCAGGGGCTACTGATATACATAATTATTAGATTTTCTTACCCGTATATCCTTTACATACTGGTCCGTGGCTCGGGCAAGACCATTTTGAGCTGCTCGAGTGTACGTGTCTCCTGAGTTGAAGGCATCAAATGCCTCTTAAGAGAAACAAGCGTCGCGGAGTACGACCCGATGACGCCTGTGATTCATGCCACTCTCCACTTCGGAATTCATAGCGGACAACCTATTCGCATCCTCTGTAGGAGGAACATCCGGTGTTGGCCCCACTTTAGCGTCTGCCTCTAAGTCCGGCTCTGGAGCCCGGCTGGTGGAGGCTTAGCCTAATCTGCATGCTCCTGCCTAATCTGCTCCTGCCTAATCTGCTCCGATTACCACGACCCTCTTCGCCCTACACACTTCCCCAAATTTCGAATCCCGCCAGATCCGGAAACGGCAGGGCAGTCAATCACACCGAAGATTTTATGCAACACTACCAGTCGAAACTCATCAGCAGAAATTTCACTCGACAATCTCTGAATGGCTCAAGGCGACTGAAAATGAGGTCGAAGCTGTTGCATGGTTCACCAATCCAGTAGTATGCTTCCGCATCATAAAGGTTGGGTCGGAGCCGTCATCAACTCTATTTTCCACTCGAACCCAGAACCATTCGGGGGCTAATGAAGATGTCGTGCACCTAGGGTAGGGCAATAGACCTGATCTAAACACCTCCCCAAGGACACTGCCCTATAGTCAAAGATAATCAAAGGATAGCAGATTCTATCGACTGGAGTCACCTCAACACATGGACACTCGACCAACATCTCCACTCGGATATCCCAATTCCATTCGACTAGTACATCATCACTCGACCGTACAGGAACCACTCGGAGTATAGAATGCCTAAAGTCACTCAAGATAGCAACGGCCAGGCATTCACTCTGCAACATTAATGATTAGTTATGTGACTTAATTACTGGCATTACCAGTAATGCCTCATCTTTATGTACATTGAACCCTGTGTAACGCGGGATGGCTGGGGTCCTGGCGCACTCTATATAAGCCACCTCCTCCCTGGCACAAGGGTTCGCACCCCTTGTAACTTCACGCATAATCCAATCGACCAATCCTCCGGGCACTGAGACATAGGGCTGTTACTTCCACCGCGAAGGGCCTGAACTCGTACATCTTGCGTGCACAATCTTACCATAGCTAGGATCTTGCCTCTACATCCCTACCCCCTACTTTACTGTCAGACTTAGAACCACGACAGGCACCGCACACAGCTAAGAGATTTCTTGGTCTGCCTTTGGGGTGCCCCCACCCCCGTATATAAAGGGGGAGGGGAGGAGGCCGGCCACAATGGGCGCACCAAGGAGAGAGGAGTCCTACTAGGACTCCAGTCCTAGTAGGATTCAACCCCCTTTTTTCCTTCTACCGGAGGGGGAAAAAGGGGAAGGAGAGGGAGTAGGAGAAGGAAAGGGTGGTGGCGCCCCATTCCCAAGTCCAATTCAGCCTCCTCCCTTGTGGGGGCGCACCAGCCCCTTGTGGGCTGGTCAGCCTCCCTCCTATGGACCATATCTTTCCCCGGGGGGGGGGGGGGGGGGTTCCGGTAACCTCTCCAGTACTCCGGTATGTACCCGATACACTCTGGAACCCTTCCGGTGTCCGAATACTACCTTCCAATATATCAATCTTTACCTCTCGACCATTTCGAGACTCCTCGTCATGTCCGTGATCTCATCCGAGACTCCGAACAAACTTCGGTCACCAAAACACATAACTCATAAATACAAATCATCATCAAACGTTAAGCGTGCGGACCCTACGAGTTCGAGAACTATGTAGACATGACCGAGACACCTCTCTGGTCAATAACCAATAGCAGAACCTATATGCTCATATTGGTTCCCACATATTCTATGAAGATCTTTATCGGTCAAACTGTTATGACAACATACGTTATTCCCTTTGTCATCGGTATGTTACTTGCCCGAGATTCGATCGTCTGTATCTCCATACCTAGTTCAATCTTGTTACTAGCAAGTCTCTTTACTCATTCCGTAATGCATCATCTCGCAACTAACTCATTATTCACATTGCTTGCAAGGCTTATAGTGATGTGCATTAACAAGAGGGCCTAGAGATACCTCTCCGATAAACGGAGTGACAAATCCTAATCTTGATCTATGCCAACTCAACAAACACCTTCGGAGACACCTGTAGAGCATCTTTTATAATCACCCAATTATGTTGTGACGTTTGATAGCACACAAGGTGTTCCTCCGGTATTCGGGAGTTGCATAATCTCATAGTCAGAGGAATATGTATAAGTTATGAAGAAAGCAATAGCAATAAAACTTAACGTTCATTATGCTAAGCTAACGGATGGCTCTTGTCCATCACATCATTCTCCTAATGATGTGATCCCATTCATCAAATTAAAACACATCTCTATGGTTAGGAAACTTAACCATCTTTGATTAACGAGCTAGTCTAGTAGATGTTTACTAGGGACACTGTGTTTTGTCTATGTATCCACACATGTATCAAGTTTCTGGTTAATACAATTCTAGCATGAATAATAAAAATTATCATGATATAAGGAAATATGAATAACAACTTTATTTTTGCCGCTAGGGCATATTTCCTTCAGTCTCCCACTCGCACTAGAGTCAATAATGTAATTCACATCGCCATGTGATTTAACACCAATAGTTCACATCACCATGTGATCAACACCCAAAGGGTTTATTAGAGTCAATAATCTAGTTCACATAGTCATGTGATTAACACCCAAAGAGTACTAAGGTGTGATCATGTTTTTCTTGTGAGAGAAGTTTAGTCAACGGGTTTGCCACATTCAGATCCGTATGTATTTTGCAAATTTCTATGTCCATAATGCTCTGCATGGAGCTACTCTAGCTAATTGCTCCCACTTTTAATATGTATCCAGATTGAGACTCAGAGTCATCCAGATCAGTGTTAAAGCTTGCATCGACGTAACTCTTGATGATGAACTCTTTATCACCTCCATAACCGAGAAATATTTCCTTAGTCATCTAAGGATAATTTTGACTGTTGTCCAGTGATCTACTCCTGGATCACTATTGTACCCTTTTGCCAAACTCATGGCAAGGTACACAATAGGTTTGGTATACAACATGACATACTTTATAGAACCTATGGCTGAGGCATAGGGAATGACTTTCATTCTCTCTCTATCTTCTGCCGTGGTCGGGTTTTGGGTCTTACTCAACTTCATACCTTACAGTTCAGGCAAGAACTCCTTCTTTGATTGATCCATTTTGAACTCCATCAAAATCTTATCAAGGTATGTACTCATCAAAAGTCTTATCAAGCGTCTTGATCTATGTTTATGGATTTTGATGCCCAATATGTAAGTAGCTTCGGTCTTTCTTTAAAAAACTCCTTTCGAACACTCCTTAATGCTTTCTAGAAAATTCTACATCATTTCCAATCAACAATATGTCATTCACATATACCTCTTAGAAAGGTTGTAGTGCTCCCACTCACTTTCTTGTAAATACAGGCAAGTCTGTATAAAACTATATGCTTCGATCAACTCATCAGAGCGTATATTCCAACTCCGAGATGCTTGCACCAGTCCATAGATGGATCTATGGAGCTTGCACGCTTTGTTAGCACCTTTAGGATTGAGAAAACCTTCTGGTTGCATCATATACAACTCTTATTTAATAAATCCATACAGTTTGACATCCATTTGCCAGATTTCATAAAATGCAGCAACTGCTAACATGATTCAGACAGACTTTTAAGCATCGATACGAGTGAGAGAACTTCATCGTAGTCAACACCTTGAGCTTTGTCGAAAACCTTTTGCGACAATTAGAGCTTTGTAGATAGTAACACTACTATCAGCGTCCGTCTTCCTCTTGAAGATCCATTTATTCTCAATGGCTCGCCGATCATCGGGCAAATCAATCAAAGTCCATACTTTGTTCTCATACATGGATCCCATCCCAGATTTCACGGCCTCAAGCCATTTCACGCAATCTGGGCTCATCATCGCTTCCTCATAGTTTGTAGGTTTGTCTTGGTCTAGTAACATGACTTCTAGAATAGGATTACCGTACCACTCTGGTGCGGATCATACTCTGGTTGACCTATGAGGTTCGGTAGTAACTTGATCTGAAGTTTCATGATCATCATCATTAGCTTCCTCACTAATTGGTGTAGGAATCATTGGAACTGATTTCTATGATAAACTACTTTCCAATTCAGGAGAAGGTACAATTACCTCATCAAGTTCTACTTTCCTCCCACTCAGTTCTTTCGAGAGAAAATACTTCTCCAGAAAGGATCCATTCTTAGCAACAAATATCTTACCTTCGGATCTGTGATAGAAGATGTACCCAATAGTTTCTTTTGGGTATCCTATGATGACGCACTTCTTTGATTTGGGTTCGAGCTTATCAGTTTGGAACTTTTTCACATAAGCATCGCAATCCCAAACTTTAAGAAACGACAGCTTTGGTTTCTTTCCAAACCATAGTTCATACGGTGTCGTCTCAATGAATTTAGATGGTGCCCTATTTAACATGAATCCATCTGTCTCTAATGCATAACCCCCAAAACGATAGCAGTAAATCGGTAAGAGACATCATAGATCACACCATATCTAATAAAGTACGGTTACGATGTTCGGACACACCATTACGATGTGGTGTTCTAGGTGGCATGAGTTGTGAAACTATTCCACAATGTTTTAAATGAAGGCCAAAACTATTAACTCAAATATTCGCCTCTGCAATCAAATCGCAGAAATTTATTTTCTTGTTACGATGATTCTCCACTTCACTTTGAAATTCTTTGAACTTTTCAAAAATGATTCAGACTTGTGTTTCATTAAGTAGATATACCTACATCTTCTCAAATCAACTTTGAAGGTTAGAAAATAACGATACCCGCCACGAGCCTCAACACTCAGCGGACCGCATACATCGGTATGTATTATTTCCAATAAGTCAGTGGTTCGCTCCATTGTTCCGGAGAACGGAGTCTTAGTCATCTTGCCCATGAGGCATGGTTCGCAAGCATCAAATGATTCATAATCAAGTGATTCCAAAAGTCCATCCGCATGGAGTTTCTTCATGCGCTTTACACCAATATGACCTAAACGGCAGTGCCACAAATATGTTGCACTATGATTATCAACTTTGCATCTTTTGGCCTCAATATTATGAATATGTGTATAACCATGATCAAGATTCAACAAACCATTCACATTGGGTGTATGACCATTGAAGGTTTTATTCATGTAAACAGAACAATAATTTTTCTCTGACTTAAATGAATAACCGTATTGCAATAAACATGATCCAATCATATTCATGCTCAACGCAAACACCAAATAACATTTATTTAGGTTAAACACTAATCCCGAAGGTAGAGGGAGTATGCGATGGTGATCTTATCAACCTTGGAATCACTTCCAACACACATCGTTGCCTCACCCTCAACTAGTCTCCGTTCATTTACTAACTCCTGTTTCGAGTTACTAATCTTAGCAACTGAATTGGTATCAAATACCCTGGGGTTACTATGAACACTAGTAAAGTACACATCAATAACATGTATATCAAATATACCTTTCACTTTGCCATCCTTCTTATCCGCCAAATACTTGGGGCAGTTCCGCTTCCAGTGACCAGTCCCTTAATAGTAGAAGCACTTAGTTTCAGGCTTAGGTCCATACTTGGGCTTCTTCCCAGGAGTAGAAACTTGCTTGCTATTCTTCTTGAAGTTCCCCTTCTTCCCTTTGCCCTTTTTCTTGAAACTAGTGGTTTTGTTAACCATCAACACTTGATGCTCCTTTTTGTTTTTTTACCTCCGCAGCCTTTAGCATTACGAAGAGCTCGGGAATTGTCTTTTCCATCCCTTGCATATTATAGTTCATCACGAATTTCCAGTAACTTGGTGATAGTGACTAGAGAACTTTGCCAATTACTATCTTATTTAGAAGATTAACTCCTATTTGTTTCAAGCGATTGTAGTACTCAGACATTCTGAGCACATGCTCACTGGTTGAGCTATTCTCCATCTTGTAGGCAAAGTACTTGTTAGAGGTCTCATACCTCTCGACTTGGGCATGAGTCTGAAATACCAATTTCAGCTCTTGGAACATCTTATATGCTCCGTGGTGTTCAGATTTTTTTGAAGTCCCGGGTCTAAGCCGTAAAGCATGGCGCACTAAACTATCAAGTAGTCATCATACCGAGCTTGTCAAACATTCATAATGTCTGCATGTGCTCCTGCAAAAGGCCCGTCATGTAGCGGTGCATCAAGGACATAATTCTTCTCTGGAGCAATGAGGATAATCATCAGATCACGGATCCAGTCTGCATCATTGCTACTATCATCTTTCAACTTATTTTTCTCTAGGAACATATCAAAAATAAACGGGGAGCTATAATGTGAGCTATTGATCTACAACATAATTTGCAAATACTATTAGGACTAAGTTTCATGGTAAATTAAAGTTCAATTAATCATATTACTTAAGAACTCCCACTTAGATAGACATCCCTCTAGTCATCTAAATGATCACGTGATCCATATCAACTAAACCATGTCTGATCATCAGGTGAGATGGAGTAGTTTTCAATGGTGAACATCACTATATTGATCATATCTACTATATGATTCACGTTCAACCTTTCGGTCTCAGTGTTCCGAGGCTATATCTGCATATGCTAGGCTCATCAAGTTTAACCCGAGTATTCTGCACGTGCAAAACTGGCTTACACCCGTTGTATGTGAACATAGAGCTTATCACACCCGATCATCACGTGGTGTCTCGGCACGACAAACTGTAGCAACGGTGCATACTAAGGGAGAACACTTACACCTTGAAATTTAGTGAGAGATCATCTTATAATGCTACTGCCGTACTAAGAAAAATAAGATGCATAAAGGATAAACATCACATGCATTCAAAATATGTGACATGATATGGCCATCATCATCTTGTGCCTTTGATCTGCATATCCAAAGCACCGTCATGATCTCCATCATCACTGGCTTGACACCTTGATCTCCATCGTAGCATCGTTGTCGTCTCGCTAACTATTGCTTCTATGACTATCGCTACCACTTAGTGATAAAGTAAAGCAATTACATGGCGATTGCATTTCATACGATGAGGCGAGAACCATAAGGCTCCTACCAGTTGCTGATAACTTTTACAAAACATGATCATCTCATACAACAATTTATATCTCATCACGTCTTGACCATACCACATCACAACATGCCCTACAAAAAGAAGTTAGACGTCCTCTACATTGTTGTTGCAAAATTTACATGACTCCTACGGGCTTCTAGCAAGAACCGTTCTTACCTACACATCAAAACCACAATGATTTTTCATCAAGTGTGTTGTTTTAACCTTCAACAAGGACCGGTCGTAGTCAAACTTGATTCAACTAAAGTTGGCGAAACAGACACCCGCCAGCCACCAGTGTGTGAAGCACGTCGGTAGAACCAGTCTCATGAACGTGGTCATGTAATGTCGGTCCGGGCCACTTCATCCAACAATACCGTCGAATCAAAGTAAGACGTTGGTGGTAAGCAGTTTGACTATTATCGCCCACAACTCTTTGTGTTCTACTCGTGCATATCATCTACGCATAGACCTGGCTCGGATTCCACTGTTGGGGAACGTAGTAATTCAAAAAATTCCTACAAACACGCAAGATCTAAATAGGAGATGCATAGCAACGAGACAGGGAGAGTGTGTCCACGTACCCTCGTAGACCGAAAGCGGAAGCGTTATGTTGACGCGGTTGATGTAGTCGAACGTCTTCACGATCCAACCGATCCAGGTACTGAACATACGGCACCTCCGTGTTCAGCACATGTTCAGCTCGATGATGTCCCTCGAGCTCTTGATCCAGTAGAGGGTAGAGGGAGAGTTTCGACAGCACGACAGCATGGTGACGGTGATGGTGATGTGATCTATGCAGGGCTTCGCCTAAGCACTACGATGCTATGACCGGAGGAGTAAACTGTGGAGGGGGGCACCGCACACGGCTAAGAGATTTCTAGGTCTTCCTTTGGGGTGCCTCCGCCCCCGTATATAAAGGGGGAGGGGAGGAGGCTGGCCACAAGGGGCGCGCCAAGGAGAGAGGAGTCCTGCTTGGACTCCAGTCCTAGTAGGATCTGGCCATGATGTCTACTACACAACCTTCTTCTTGTAGACGTTCTTGGGCCTCCAAGTGTAGAGGTTTGTAGGACAGTAGCAAATTTCCCTCAAGTGGATGACCTAAGGTTTATCAATCCGTGCCAGGCATAGGATGAAGATGGTCTCTCTCAAACAACCCTGCAACCAAATAACAAAGAGTCTCTTGTGTCCCCAACACACCCAATACAATGGTAAATTGTATAGGTGCACTAGTTCGGCGAAGAGGGTGATACAAGTGCAATATGGATTGTAGATATAGGTTTTTTGTAATCTGAAAATATAAAAACAGCAAGGTAACTAATGATAAAAGTGAGCGTAAACGGTATTGCAATGCTAGGAAATAAGGCCTGGGGTTCATACTTTCACTAGTGCAAGTTCTCTCAACAATAATAACATAATTGGATCATATAACAATCCCTCCACATGCAACAAAGAGTCACTCCAAAGTCACTAATAGCGGAGAATAAACGAATAGATTATTGTAGGGTACGAAACCACCTCAAAGTTATTCTTTCAGATCGATCTATTCAAGAGTCCGTAGTAAAATAACATGAAGCTATTTTTTTCCGTTCAATCTATCATAGAGTTCATACTAGAATAACACCTTAAGACACAAATCAACCAAAACCCTAATGTCACCTAGATACTCCAATGTCACCTCAAGTATCCATGGGTATGATTATAGGATATGCATCACACAATCTCAGATTCATCTATTCAACCAACACAAAGAACTTCAAAGAGTGCCCCGAAGTTTCTACCGGAGAGTCAAGACAAAAACGTGTGCCAACCCCTATGCATAAGTTCACGAGGTCACGGAACTCGCAAGTTGATCACCAAAACATACATCAAGTGGATCACGTGATATCCCATTGTCACCAAAGATAAGCACGTGCAAGACATACATCAAGTGTTCTCAAATCCTTAAAGACTCAATCCGATAAGATAACTTCAAAGGGAAAACTCAATCCATTACAAGAAAGTAGAGGGGGAGAAACATCATAAGATCCAACTATAATAGCAAAGCTCGCGATACATCAAGATCGTGCCGAATCAAGAACACGAGAGCGAGAGAGATCAAACACATAGCTACTGGCACATACCCTCAGCCCCGAGTGTGAACTACTCCCTCCGCGTCATGGAGAGCACCAGGATGATGAAGATGGCCACCGGAGAGGGATTCCCCCCTCCGATAGGGTGCCGGAACGGGTATAGATTGGTTTTCGGTGGCTACAGAGGCTTGCGGCGGCAGAACTCCCAATCTAGGTTATGTTCTGGAAGTTTGGGTATATATAAGAAGTTTTGGCGTCGGGAACAAGTCAGGGGGTCCCCGAGGCGGCCACGAGATAGGGGGGCACACCCAGGGGGTAGGGCGCGCCCCCACCGTCGTGGTGGCCTCGGGACTCCTTTGGTCCATCACCGGTACTCCGTGGGCTTCTTCTGGTCCAAAAACAATCTCCGTGAATTTTCAGGTCAATTGGACTCCGTTTGGTTTTCCTTTTCTGCGATACTCAAAAACAAGGAAAAACAGAAACTAGCACTGGGCTCTAAGTTAGTAGGTTAGTCCCAAAAATCATATAAAATAGCATATAAATGCATATAAAACATCCTAGATGGATAATATAATAGCATGGAACAATAAAAAATCATAGACACGTTGGTGACGTATCAAGCATCCCCAAGCTTAATTCCTGCTCGTCCTCGAGTAGGTAAATGATAAAAACAGAATTTTTGATGTGCAATGCTACCTAACATAATTATCAATGTAATTTTATTTATTGTGGCATGAATATTCAGATCCATAAGATTCAAGACAAAAGTTTAATATCGACATAAAAATAATAGTACTTCAATCACACTAACAAAGCAATTATGTCTTCTCAAAATAACATGGCCAAAGAAAGCTATCCCTACAAAATCATATAGTCTGGCTATGCTCTATCTTCATCACACAAAATATTTAAATCATGCACAACCCCGATGACATGCCAAGCAATTGTTTCATACTTTTGATGTTCTCAAACTTTTTCAATCTTCACGCAATACATGAGCGTGATCCATGGACATAGCACTATAGGTGGAATATAATGGTGGTTGTGGAGAAGACAAAAAGGAGAAGATAGTCTCACATCAACTAGGCATATCAACGGGCTATGGAGATGCCCATCAATAGATATCAATGTGAGTGAGTAGGGATTGCCATGCAACAGATGCACTAGAGCTATAAGTGTATGAAAGCTCAAAAATAAACTAAGTGGGTGTGCATCCAACTCGCTTGCTCACGAAGACCACTAGTATATGAAAGTGACAAAATAGGAGACTTCTCTATCATGAAGGTCATGGTGCTACTTTGAAGAACAAGTGTGGTAAAAGGATAGTAGCATTGCCCCTTCTCTCTTTTTCTCTCATTTTTTGTTTGTTTTTTGTTTTGTTTTTTGGGCCTTCTTTTTTTATGGCCTCTTTTTTCTCCTTTTTTTGTCCGGAGTCTCATCCCGACTTGTGGGGGAATCATAGTCTCCATCATCCTTTCCTCACATGGGACAATGCTCTAATAATGATGACCATCACACTTTTATTTACTTACAACTCAAGAATTACAACTTGATACTTAGAACAAAATATGACTCTATGTGAATACCTTTGGCGGTGTACCGGGATGTGCAATGTATCAAGAGTGACATGTATGAAAGAATTAGAAATGGTGGCCTTGCCACAAATATGATGTCAACTACATGATCATGCAAAGCAATATGACAATGATGAAGCGTGTCATAAAATACGGAATGGTGGAAAGTTGCATGGCAATATATCTCAGAATGGCTATGGAAATGCCATAATAGGTAGGTATGGTGGCTGTTTTGAGGAAGGTAATGGTGGGTGTTATGGTATCGGCAAAAGTTGCGTGGCACAAGAGAGGCTAACAATGGTGGAAGGGTGAGAGTGCATATAATCCATGGACTCAACATTAGGCATAAAGAACTCACATACTTATTGTAAAAATCTATTAGTTATCGAAACAATCACTACAAAAAAATACACTTCCGTGATGATACATGTTTGTCACAGTAGGTCACGTTTTTTGTCATGGATGTACATCCGTGACAAATTTATGACAGAATCAAGATAGTCATACCTGTGCTGTCGTAGAAGTGTTCCATGATATTACCAAAATTATCATCACGGAAGTGTCCACTTCCATGACGATAAATCGCGCGTCACAGAAGTGCTTTCGTCAAGGGTGACTGACACATGGCATCCACCATAACGGAACGCCGTTAAGCTATCGGGTCGGGTTTTGGATCCGATAACCCGTTAATAGCCCCGACCAATGGGGATTTTCCACGTGTAAAATCATCATTGACTGGAGGAAACACGTGTCGGCTCATCGCTGGGATAGATGTCATCCACTCATTGGACAGAAGGCGCCTATGATATGTCGACAGGTGGAACGGCCCAACAGAGGCCCATTCCTGTGAAAAGGCCGGCCCGTTTGACTTGGTCAAAAGGTGGCGGGCCGGCCCATGGAAAGCATGTTAACGGCCTATTCGCATATAGCCCATTTACAGCCCGCTAACCCAAGGCCCGTTACGCCCTATTCGAATTAGCCCCAGTAGCGTCATCTGGGCCATCCAATATGATTCCAGCCCATTTTCACTTCTGGCCCATGTCGTCTTTTGGCCCATATGAGGCCCTATGTAACTCTTGGCCTATTAACGGCCCGTGGTGAAACTGGTCCGTAATGAACAGTGTATCACTTTACACCCATTAACGGCCCGTGGTGAAACTGGCCCGTAAAGAACAGTGTATCACTTTATACCCATTAACGGCCCGTTATTCCATTGGGCCGTTTCCAGCCCATGTTATCTTTCGGCCTTCTCAGAGCCCATTTATTCTTGGGTTATTTTCCAGCATTCATTTACTTACGGCCCATTACTGTCATTTTCTGCTTGTGGGCCAAATTCAGCGCGTGGTTACAGTCGGCCCGTTTGTGGTCCGTTAATACGTTGGGCCAGGAGTCGTTATCCCTCGACGGCATGCCCGATAAGCTCAATAAGCAGAAGGAGTTCATCCAAGGCTTGATGGATTTGCTGAAGGAGAGCCTCAATGACATGCCCGCTGAGCTCAATCAGCAGGGGGAGTTGACCGCCGGCTTGGTGATGCTGCTGAAGAAGAGCATTGCCTCGGAGAAGAAGGCGACCGATGAAATCCTGTGACTTCAGGAGGACAAGGCGAAGCTCTGCCACGAGTTTGACCTGTTGAAGGGGAAGAACGCCGGCCGGAAGAAGCTGCATGAGAATAGTAGTTCCTCGATGAAGATGCTGCAGGCCCTCGTCATGGAATAGAAGGAGGAGTTGGCGAAGCTCCGTATCGAGCACCCGGCTGCTGTCAAGGTACGTAATGTGGCCGTGGAACAGATGATGAAGGCTCGCATCGAGAAATCCCGCGTCATGGACATAATGAAGAAGATGGCGGAGGAGACGCGCAAGGAGATGGAGGTCGTGGAGGAGATGAAGAAGTAGTTACGACTCCGCAGCAAATTAGATCATTTGGGGTGATAATCTTCCTTCTTCTTTTGCTCCTATGTTTCATCTTTTGCTTCGGGTGTTTTGCCGCACGTGTCACGTTCTCTGCGAGGCATGAATAGAACAATGGTTTTTTTTGAGGGAATGAATAGAACAATGCTAACAATGAGATGACTAGCAAATTAGATCATTTTTTATCACCATATGGCACTGGGCTACCGTGTTTCGTGCTCCTCCGTCGCATTAATACTCCAGTGGAAAACTTGAGTATACTACACGGTTCTTTGCTCCTCCTCGATCAGGTCGTCGGTGCATTTATACGAGCAGTCAAATCACAAGGCCCCGCCTTCCAGCACTAATGAGATGTCAAATCACAAAGGCCCTCGCCTCTCGTGAAACCGACCAAGCTAGACTGCCCCGCCCTCTAGCCTTTTAAAAAATGTATACTTTTGTACAGCAGTAGTATTGATGGATTGCGCCATGGAGCAAAACTTAAAATTAAAAAAAAAGTGGTACATATAGAGAGAGCTTGTCGCCAAATTATGCATATAATACTATTAAAAAGGCTAGTCACAATAATGGTGTCCAGCACAACCCACCCCTCAAATAAAACCAAGAGGGTGCTTGGATACGTGTTAGTCCCATGACTAAAAGTAGTGGGACTAAAACATGCTAGCCTCACCCAGGCTTCGATCCAAATACTAAAAAGGCTAAAATCAAGTTAATGAGCATTTATTATCCTCCAAACCCTCCAATCCAGAACTCGCCTGTGTTAAAGGAGAGGAGTTAAATGAGTAGAGAGAGGACTAATCCACATTTTAGTAGGGGTACCCCTGACTAAAAAAATTTAGTCTCAAGACTAGTTTTAGCCCCTCTTTAGTCAGGGGTGCTTGGGACTTTAGCCTCTTAAAGAGACTATTTTTAGTCAGACTAAAATAAGTCCCTTGGATCCAAGCACCCTCTAAGCATCCTGGAATTCTTTGGCAAAACTAAGCACCCTGAAATTTTTTGACGACTAAACTGCTGGCTATATGATGTTGTCCATATATATTGTACGTATATAATGTGAAGAAACGAGTGGTAGTACTATACCAACTAAAAGATGACATGTAAGAAATACTAGTATGTACGTACTGAAGAGTTAAAGTAACGAGAAGAAACATAACATAGTTCTGCTGGGGGCTCAACACAACACACCCCTCAAATTAAATTAAGCACACCTGAAATTAAACTTTACAACTATTCCGGTAGACACTACATTAGAACCACCATGAGCAACGACACTTCCACCTTACTCGGAGTCCTCGTCCATGTCCTCGACTTCGTCCTTGTCCCTCTTCCTCTTGGCCGATACTTCTTTGCTTGAACCGCACACTTGGCTGTTGCTCTTCATCCAACCCTTGTAGATATTGAAGCAAAGGTAGCCATCCATTGCAGCATAGTGGATGTGGTCTATATCTAGTACATTCCGCTGCCATGCATGACGATGAAACGTGTAATGAGGTTTCTCTAGTTTACCGTACGAAGGATGAACCATGGCTCCTGCCAGGGTCAGCATTGAAGGCTGACGAGAGGACACCAGCCGATTCTTTTGCAGGTCGAAGGTGTTGCCTACAATGAGGCCTATCCGATGTAGGACTTCTTTGTCATTACCAATCTATAGTAACGAATTTGACTAGGTTCCTCTCGAGGAAGTCCTTAAAATCCTGGCACTCAATGTCGGCATGGCATATGTGGTAGACCAAGCATAAGTCATGCACCCAAACCTGGATCACAGCGGGCTTCTTCCTCTCTTCGTCCTTTAGATCCTTCTCTCGTCCCAGGACTGTGGTGTACTCAACATCTAGCCCAGCGACCCACTCATCATCTAAGTCTTCGAACATGCGTATGAAGCGAGAAAGGCATCCTTTCACCGCCGCGGAAGAATGGCTGTAGATGATGTCGAACTCATCGCCGGTGATGGTTCTAACCTTGTACTCACCGCCGATCGTGGAGATTTGGGACGCCATGGATTTGGGAGGAGGGTTAGGATTAGTGGAATGGCCGTAATGTGAATGGATGGGACGACTAGGAGCGAACCGCCATAGTATTGAAGGACATGCAGGGACGAGTAGGAGCGAACTGCCAGCGTGCGAACGGCAGGGTAGTGGCTTTCCATTCTCCCATGATACGGGCTTCCGAGAGCCCTTGGATCTGAGATCGAATGGTTGCATAGCGTGATTCTAGACCTATTGGTGAATATCCTATCATGGAGGGTTATTCTGCAAATTTTCAGCAACTTAGCATGCGACCGTTTGATCTCAGATCCAAGGGCTGCTAGCAGCCCGTATCATGGTCGCGCCTACCACGACCGTCACGTCGCTCACGCGGTCGTGCCCTTGGAGATTTAACATGGTGCGTTAGGCTATCTGATGTTGGCATGTCATACATAGTCATCACTTAGTCACTCATACTACAACAAGGCTGGCTATAAGGTTGGCTATAAGTGTATTTTTTACTCCTCTCTATCTCTTTCTTCGTACTCCCTCCGTCCCATAATATAAGAATGTTTTTGAAACTAGTGTAGTGCCAAAAACGTTCTTATATTATGGGACACAGGGAGTACTAGTATTTATTGCATTTGCCAAGGAGTGACCTCTTCCAATGAAATGGTGTTGCTAAGTTTGCTTCATTTAATTAGCTATAGACTCAAAATTGTCTTTTCACGTAGGTACACGTGCTTAGCACCGTTTCTTCCTTGGGTCACCAAACTAGTCTCTCTCTTCTTGATTAACTTGCCACATCAGACTTTATGCCTATGTGGCAAGCTTAAGCACCTGTAGAAGCAAGTAAAAGTAAGTACAATAGTGCGCTTTACATGGCATTTTTGCATATGTGGAGGAAAGAGAGGCAAGGAAAAAGTGGAGAAGTGGGCTCTCATGCAAGAGCCAGCCTCTACTACATGGTGGAGTATTGGGAGAGGCACCTGTATGGAGGTGGTGACGAATCGGGAGACTCACGCCGGTCGTAGCGCCACAGTTAAAATGATAACGGCAAGTCAAATCACGGGGCCCCACCTGTTCAGCAGTAACTCGATGTCAAATCACACAGCCCTACGTTTGTAGCAGCCTACTCCCTCATCTTGTCGCATCTCTGTCGAACCGACTAGGCGGAACTACCACGCCGCCTACCGCGCAGGAAAAGCCCCGCCCTCAACTTTTAAATAGTATACAGTATACTAATTTTGTATCCATGGATTGCACCCGCGCCATGGAGCAAAGCGTCTAGAAAACAGAGGAGAGATGATGGTCTTGCAATAGAGAAGAGGGAGAGGTGAGACGGTGGTTTTGGAATGGATATGATGGAGAGGAGAGGAGGTGGTTTTGCAATTGAGAAGATCAGAAGAGGGAGAGGCGAGACGGTGGTTTTGGAATGGAGATGATGGAGAGGAGAGGAGGTGGTTTTGCAATGGACAAGAGGGAGAGGAGCGTGCGGCAGCGATTTAGGATTGGACGAGAGGGCCGGCGCGCTGTGACTGGATCAAAATCAAAATCAATTTAACCTTCAATTAAGAAAGTGACCCCACATTAACTAGTCTCCCTTTTATTCTGGGTCATAATTGACCATGATTTTCGCACATAAGATATATGTTATACATTGCAAAAATAATATAATTTGAAAGTACATTCAGATACGAACCAAACGATACAATTTTTGGCGACATGCATTCACATTTTGCTTGTCAAATACAGTACGTGGTCAAACTTTGACCCAAAATACGCAAAGGAAAAAAAATACTTCCAAGACCAGCGCCGCTCTTCCGCTCTTCTCCTCTTAAACCACCGCCGCTCCTCTCCTATTCCAATCTAAATGCAGCGCCGCTCCTCTCCTCTTCCATTTCAAAACCACCGCCCCTCCTCTCCTATTCCACTCCAAAATCAGCGTCGCTCCTCTCTCGTTCTAATCCAAAACCAGCGCTCCTCCTCTCCTCTTCCATTCAAAAACCACCGCCGGCGAGTGAAGGTGTTGTGGAGAAGTAGATCAATAGAGGAGTACAACCGATACATGAGGATCACAGACGGCGACCCTGTGAAGCTTGCCAGGATGTTGGAGATACAATCTTGGTTTGACAACAAGGACCAACTAGCAGCGACGGCGACATCCATGGCCAAATATCTGCAATAGAGCAAAAAGGCGGCGATACTCCCGGAGGGAATCGCGCCGGAGTACATAGAGCTGCTCCTCTGGGCCATGGAGCAAACAGATTCACCGAATCCGATCGTGAGGGAGCGGTGGTGGGAGTATCGATCCCAGATGGAGCAACCACCAGAGATTGAAGGATCGAGCATCTACAGGGTGCCGTTTGTGAGGGTGTCCTGCCAGAGCGAGCCAGTGGAGTCTTCGTCGACCGAACCCAACTGCAAGAGGAGAAAAGGAGTTGGCCCGACGACGCTTCCGTGCCATCGTCTCCCTCACCGTTCACATCGTCTCACGGGGCGGCTGTCTGCCGCCGAGCAATAGGAGGGGGCTGCCCCCCAGCCCAATAGTCGGGCAGGTTGTGAATTGTCAGGAGGAGCTTAGGGTTGTCAGTATTTGCAGGTTGTGAATTGTGTTTTGTGTTGTGTATTTTGAGAGTACTTTCAGATATGAATGTCTTTTGAATTTCAGATTTGCAGTATTGAGCATATGAAGTATTTTATGAGTTCTAGAGATCTATTTTAGCACTTAAAAATGTAGTTTCATAGGAGTATAAAAGTGCAGACAATGTGATTCTCAGAGAAGAAACTGCAAGTTTCAGTTTCAGATAAGAAACTGCAACTTTCAGAGGCAGAGCATTTATATTAACACGGCCTTTTCAAACAGGGTTAACATCATGTTGGAAGTTTTATTGATGGTCGAAAATGGAACTACCAGCCAGTTAACATCATGCTGATCAACATTCATGCATAGCACATCTTCATATGATGCACAGTCAAAATGCCCACACAATGTCGAGTGTGCAAAACACAGAGAAAACAAGGGACGAAGTTTTGGCAAGTGTTGGACGCGGTTTTGGGCTGCCCCGTCTAGGCTTTCATTTTTAACATGCGCAGCCCACGACCTCGGATGGGAGGTCCATAGGCCTGTTGGTATTTTCTTAGGGCCGTCATGTATCGACCGGCCTATGGACCTCCCATCCGAGGTTTTATTTTTGGCAGCCAAATTTATGTATTTTTTTGAAGAAAACGCAGAGGTCTATTCTATTTTTCTATATAAGAATAGGAACGCCAGGTCCAACTTATGTGTCCCTTCTAACTATATTATATATATTTAAATTATTTTATATGTTGACTGTTTAGTTCACATAATTGGCAAATAGATGACCGCTCTCGTGATCCCCTTCGCCCCCGGCCCCACCTCCACCCTCGCCGCCGCCCCTGCCACTACCTCCACCCTCGCCGCCGCCATAGATCTCGCCGCCACCCCCTGCCTCCTGACTCCGGGCGCGCCTGCCCCCCTCAGCAAGTCCGCTCGCGCGCCCCATGGAGTCGCCGGCCATATCCACGGGGAATGGCTGGAAGACAGGCAGATGTACAAGATGCAACTCCCACATGTCTACAAAGCCTTCCCGCGGATGCTCCAGCCGCTCAACTCCGTCGCGCCGGTGGTGCTGCGAGAGACTCGAGGGAGGAGATGTTGGGAGCGGGCGATGCAGATCCGTGATGACACTCTCTCCTGGACCCAGTGCACGCGCGAATGGAGGGAAGCAGAGGAGGAAGTTGCGAGGGAGGAAGCCGAGGAGGGACCGAATCCATTCTCTCACTCGCGCAGGTATGCTCGGATATGCAAGGATCATGTGGATTGGGAGCTACTGAATCTAGCCCTCCGGATCTACTTCGAAGGAGATTTCTCGGAGAAGCACAGGATGCCCCACCCCAGGGAGCCACCGATTGCATTTGTTCAATGGGAGAAAGGAGAAGTGAATTCAGGAGATCCACGCCATGCTGCGAGATGGGAATGCTTGACTGGACTCATGCCCACCAGCACGCCACCGGAGCCAGAGCAGGTGGATCCCCTACCTTACCTCTCCCCCAAACCTGCAGAAGATTGAAATTAGGCTTGCAATCTGCTTCAATTGAGCTATCTGGTGGTTATTTCTGCTTCCTGAGAGACAACATATGGCTGGAGGATGAGAAGGAACAAGGAACTCCGATGAATTTCCCCTATCACAATGGGGGGGAGCGCCGGTTGGGCAGTGGTACGGCCCACCTCTGCCCCAAATGGGGGCACAATCTGGGCAGGTTCCTGTAATTGCCCAAGATCAATCTGCTGGTGGTTCTGACTCTCAGATCAGTGGGAAATCTCAAGGCAAGAATCAGCAAAAGAAGAGACAGGACATCTAGAGAACTGCTCCTACCCCTGCTTCGGGCCTTATGGCATACTCTGAGGTGATCTGCTACAACTATGGGGAACCAGGGCATCATTTGGATAAATGTGTCAAGCCCAAGAGTTGTTTTATCTGCAAAATGGTTACCCATAAAGTTGAGAATTGCCCTGTCAGAAGGAAAACCCACAATTCTGCTAGATATGTTGGAATTGCTACTCCAGGATTAGGGTTCTACCACATAGACCCACCTGATGAAAATGCTCAGTATCATGGCTCCCTGAAGAATGTGGGGATTGTTCTGGTAGAAGCTGGTGAAGTGACCAACCAGGAACTTGCCACTGAGTTTGCAGACGTTTACAAAACCAACTGGCCCTGGCCAATCAATGCCCTAGATGAGTGGACATTCTTGGTCAAATTCCCTCTTGAAATAGATGTAGTTCAAGTTGCTGGATACCCCTGTTTTGGTCTCAAAAAAGACAATGTTGTAGTCAATGTTGAAGTCTAGAAAGACAGGATTGAGGCTAAAGAGGACCTCCAGGAAACTTGGATCAAGATCAGGAAATTGAACCCCCAAGTGGTGTGACTGGACTATGCTAGATCAAATCACTTCCACTCTGGGGGTCTTACTGGATGTGGATTAGCAGCATAATTTCAAGTCATTCTATGAAACTGTTAGGGGTCAAAATCTTATGTAAAGATCCCTCCAAAATCCCTGCTGAAAGGCTTTTTGGAGTTTGGAACAAAATCTATAGGCTACTCATTGAGGTGGAGTCCTTGACCCCCACTGAAACTGGCACATGCACCAACCTCTCTGCTGGTACATATGTCTCTGCAGCTGAAACTGGTACAAATCTTAGTGAAGATGCTGAATCCAACATGAGCTCTAGATCTGAATCAGATAAAGGGCCTGCTGCCAATTCTGGGGCCCCTAACATTAGATGACAGTCTTTTGGCCATAATCAGATGTTGGAGAAACTACACCCACTTCAGTCCTCAAGACACACCTCCCTGATTCTCCATACACTCCTCAACTCATTATCCAGGAAAAGATCTTGAATTCTGTGCTTGATGAAACTGATGGATTCAACCCCATTAGGGAAATGGAGCTCCTGGAAGATGATGATCTGATGGATTTAGAAGGTTCTGTAGATCTACAAGAGGATCAAGAGGCACTTGTTGAAACAACTGAACTCCCAGACAATTTGGACTCAAAATACAACTTTGACTTCCCTGCCCTTCCTAAGGAGAAGCACCTTCCCAAATGGGGTCCTGTTCAAGCCACCAGAACTAGTGCCAGGGTAGCTGGTAACAAGAGAACCATTATTGAAAAGGCTCAACATCTCAAAGAGGTTCAGAACCTGGAAGTGCAAAAACCCCAGGGTATGAAACACACTTCCTTCTCCAACTTCAATGATCATTCCTTTAATGCCATTGCTGCTAAGATTGGTGTAGATGTTATTTCTCTTAATGATGGCATTGAATACTCTTCCTTTATTTACCCTCACGAAAATAGATCTGAAGGCTCTGTTTGTGAGAATTTTTCTCTAGATGGTAGTTCTAGTTTAGACTGCGTTGACCCACCTACTGAGCCAAGTGAGGGTCTCTGGTCTCTTATTTGTAGACATAAACGGGGCAAGCACCCTAGGAACAACATTTCTCCATGAATGCTCTGTTCTGGAATATTAGAGGTATTGCTGCTCCTGGTAGGAAATCCCTTATTATTGACACCATTAACAAAACCCATGCTACTATCCTTGGGTTCCAGGAAACTAAGAAAGAGGATTTGTCCTCTTCTTTTCTTAAATCTCTCATTAGCAACAAAGATTTTGACTGGCATGTTCTTCCATCCAAAGGATCTGCTAGTGGCATCCTGATGGGAATAGATTTAAGCATTTTTGAGGCTGTTGCTTGGTCACACCTAGACTTTTCTGTTAGTTGTTTAGTTAATTTGAAAACTACTAGTCAAACCTTTATGATTATCACTGTTTATGGCTCTCCTTATGAGGAAGGCAAAGAAGCTTTTATTTCTGAACTTCATACCTTATTTCTAGATACTCACATTCCCACCCTGATTGGAGGGGATTTTAATTTAGTTAGGAATGCTGCAGATAAAAGCAATGGTTCCATTAATCATAAATGGAGTGACTGCTTCAATGCCTAGATTGAGATCTGGAGCTTGCTTGAAATTAAACTTTTTTCTAGGAAATTTACCTGGGCCAATAATCAAGTAGACTTGATTATGTCCACCATTGACAGAATTTTCTGTGACACAGAATTAGATAGTTTATTTCCTCTTTCTAGTTGTAGAGCTCTGCCCATATGTGGTAGTGACCACACTCCTTTGCTGTGGGACTCTGGTCTTAACCAAACTCCAAAGAGCAATAGTTTTAAATTTGAAAAGTGGTGGTTGCTTAGAGAAGATTTTACTGAGCTAGTCAAGATAATCTGGAATGAGCCTACTGGGAGCAGCTGCCCCCTAGAAAATTGGCAGATCAAAATTAGGAGATTTAGAAGAACTACCAAAGGGTGGAACTCCAATGAGGAAGCTAATCTTAGAAGATACAAAAGGCTTCTCCTCCTTGAGTTTGATTCTCTAGATATTAAGGTAGAAACCACTGACCTCTCTGAGGCTGAGACTAGTAGATTAAACTTTGTCCATGGAGAGCTCAAGAAAATTTGGCTTCAAGAAGAAATCAAAGCCAAACAAAGGTCTAGAGATAGGAACATTAAGGAGGGTGATAGAAATACTGCTTACTTCCATGTAGTAGCTAACCAGAGGAGGAGGAAAACCCTCGTTCACTCCCTTGATGGCCCTAATGGCCCTGTTACTAAGGTAGATGATATGCTGAAAGTGGCTAGTGACTTCTACAAAGACCTGTTTAAGAAATAAAACCCTTCTGGGTTCTCTCTACACAACAATTTTTTCTCTGCTTCTGAAAAAGTCTCTCTTGCTGAAAATGAGCTGCTAGAAGCCCCTTTTTCAGAGACAGAGGTGAAGGAAGCCATTTTTAGCTCTTATCCTGATGGGGCTCCTGGTCCTGATGGGATTCCCTTCTTGTTTTACCAGCATTTTTGGGACTTGGTTAAAAATGATCTCTTAGATCTTTTGCAAGCCTTTCATAGAGGAGAGTTGGACATATACATGCTGAACTTTGCTATGCTCTCTCTTATTCCTAAAGAGCCTGAGGCCACCTCTATGAAGAAATTCAGGCCTATCAGCCTGATTAACTGTAGTTTTAAGATTTTTCTCTAAAGTCGTCACCACTAGGCTCTCTAAAGTCCTGCAAAGGTTGATTGCTAGCAATCAATCTGCATTTCTGAAAGGGAGATACATTTTAGAGAGTGTTGTTACTGCTCATGAAGTTCTTCATTCAGTCCTTAAATTGGATTATGAGAAAGCCTTCGATAAAGTTGACCTTGATTTCCTTATGAAACTCCTGGAGCTTAGAGGTTTTGGGGGTAAATGGACTAGTTGGATCCAGCAACTTACTCATGGGGGTCTCTTGGGGTCAAGTTAAATAACTGTGGAAGTGATTTTTTTCCTTGCGGGTAAAGGCCTTAGGCAAGGTGACCCCATCTCCCCGCTTTTGTTTAATTTAGTAGTGGACGTTCTTACTAAAATGCCGAGCAAAGCTGCTAATCATAGTATGATTGCAGGGCTCTGTCCTGAGGTCTTCCCTGGTGGCATCATCTGCCTTCAATATGCAGATGATACCATCCTTTTCTTAGACAATGACTCCACACATGCTAGCAATCTGAAAACTGTTCTAACCTGTTTTGAACAAGTCTCAGGCATGAGAATCAACTACTCAAAAAGTGAACTCATCCCTATCAACATGGATGATCAGGAGTTAGCTGACTTCCTTTCTATTCTAGTCTGTAATAAAGGTAACTTCCCCATTAAGTACCTAGGCATCCCTCTCCACTATGATAAACTGAGGAGAGAGGATATCTAATCCCTTCTGGATAAAATCATTAAAAGGATTGCTGGGTGGAGGGGCAAACTTCTCTCTTACAGAGGTATATTGATCCTCATACAAGCTTGTTTAGCTAGCATTCCAGTGTATCTCCTCTCCTTCTTCAAGTTCCCTAAATGGGCAGTGAACCTCATCAATTCTCAGATGTCTCATTTCTTGTGGAATGATTTTGAGGGAAATAGGAAGCTACACCTTGCTAATTGGGCCCTAGTCTCTATGAAAAAAGATTTTGGAGGCCTAGGCATACCTAACCTCCAAGAAATTAACATATGTCTCTAGGGGCTTGGATTAAAAGATTCTATGAGGAAGACCTGAAACCCTGGAAGCTTCTTATTGTCCATAAATACCTAGGAAATAAACCTAATATTTTTGTCCCTTCCTCAAACCCTAAGACCTCTAGATTCTGGAAAGGATTAAAATCTATTATGCATGCTGTGAAATTTGGCTACAGATGGAACATAGGGGATGGGAGCAGAACCAGGTTCTGGGAAGATACTTGGTTTGGCACATCCCCCTAGCAATCCAATTTTGGCCTATTTACTCTGTCTGCAATGAGCTTAACAAAAGTGTCAATGAAGTTAGGGACGGTCAATGCCTAAAACTCTCTTTTAGAAGGAACCGTAGTGATAGTCTCATGGAACAATGGTTCGAGTTGGAGAAAATTGCCAAAAGCATTACCTTTACTGCCGAGTCGAATGCCCTGATTTGGCAGCTGGACAATAAGGGGAAGTATTCCTCCAGCTCCCTCTATCATGTTATCAACTTTAGAGGGGTTCAACCCGTGTTTATCCCTGCTGTCTGGAAATTGAGAGTTCCCCCTAAAATTTATGTATTTCTCTGGCTTCTCTCCAAAAATAAATTGATGACTAGGGATAACCTTAGGAAGAGACACATCATCAAACCCCTTGATTGTGTTTACTGCTTGGAACAAGAGTCTTGTTCTCACCTATTTTTTGAATGTATAGTTGCTAAACATCTCTGGGCCCACATTGAGGAATATTTCTCTAGTCAGATTGGCTCATGTCGTGGTTCTAAGTCTGACAGTGAGGTAGGGGGGTGTGTATGAGGAGGCTAGACCTTAGCTATTGGGAAGTTGTAAGCACGCAAGGTTTACGAGTTTGGGCCCTTCTCGGAGGAAGTAACAGCCCTACGTCTCGGTGCCCGGAGGCGGTCGACTGTATTATGCGTGTGTAAATTGACAGGGGTGCGAACCCCCGATACTGAGGAGGGGGATGGCTTATATAGAGTTCGCCAGCCCTCTCCTGCCCTCAGTAATGCAGGGTTTAAGGTACATTTAAGGTGGGGCGTTACTGATAACGTCCCTAATAAAGTGTCATAATAATCATAAAGACTACTTAATAGCCGACCGTTTGCCTGTGGAGTGACTTGAGGTCTTCTGGCAGTCGAGTGGTTAGCTTCTTGGTCGAGTGACAGCTTCTTGGTCGAGTGTCTTCAACCCGTCGAGTGGGATACCTTCAAGTTGATTGAAAGGTGACTTCTTCTAGGGATGTCCTATGGTAGGGCTCTTTAGGACGGGTCCGTGTCCCTACCGTAGGTACATGACTTCATCATTAGCCCCCGAACGGATCGAGGCTAGAGTGAGAAAAGGGGTTAGGGACCTTTCCGACTGATTCTTCGGGTTATTATGGGTGCTTCGTTCTGGGTCGACTGCCACGGATGACGTCATTAACCTCTTTCAGTCGCCTTGATCCGTTCCAGGCCTTTCGTCGAATGGATTTCTTTACCTGTGAGGCATCGAGCACCGGTGTGCGCGGGATTTCCGTTTCGTCAAGTTGTTCTGTAGCCAGCGGAGATCGCGGGATTCAGATTTTTTGGGAAGCGCACGGAACGAGGGCGGCCGCAGTAATCGGGAGCGACAGTGCGAAGGCTCCTCGATCTCCGCGTTGCCTTTTTCGCCACGTACTGCGCGCGCGCCTGCCACGGGATTTGACTGGATACCTCGGGCCCACTTGTCAGCCACTCGGAAGTGGCCCCTTATAAGTAGCTGGCTCGGAGCCCTCTAACCATGCGCGTGCTCATCTCTTCCCCTTCTTTCTCTCATTCTTCGTCGTCTCCCCCGCTTCCTTCGCTCTCGCCCAGCCACCGCAAACCAGCTCGAGATCTCGCCGGCGACGATGGTGAAGGGCAAGACGACCGCTCTGGAGCGCACGAAGAAGGCGGCGGTGGCGGGGAAGGGGAAGAAGTCTGCGCGCGGCGGATCTTCCTCCCGGACGGCCCTGCCCAAAGGGTGGATCTAGGGCGACTGGATGCCCTCGGTGCTCCGTCAGGAGAACCTTGACGACCTGGTCGAGGGAGGAGCCATTCCCCACAAGGCTGCGCGTCTTCCGGGGGGAGAAATCGAGCCCCAACCACGCGACGGTGAGTGCGTGCTCCTGGTGACTCATATTGACCGAGGGTTTTCTCTACCGCCCCACTCTTTCTTCCGCAACTTCTTGAACTTCTTCGGAGCGCAGCTCCATCACTTTACTCCGAACTCCATAGTCTACCTCGCCGCCTTTATTTCTATGTGTGAGGTGTTCCTGGGGTGCCGCCCACACTGGGGGCTTTTCAAGCACATCTTCACCTGTCGCTCTCAGTCGGTTAAGAAGGCCAAGTCGAGTGACGAGAGGACACAGGTGATCCAGCTGTGTGGGGGCTTGGCGATCCAGACGAGGGGGAAAAGCTGTTTTCCCTCCATTACCTTCCCGGAGTCAGTTCGAGGCTGGCAGGCGACTTGGTTCTACTGCCAGGATCAGGTGACTCCAGGGCAGTCGACTGGACTCCCACCCTTCACCCTCGACCGAGCTGAAAAGCCTGCTTCTCTGAAGGTGACGCCCGAAGAAAAGGCCCAGGTCAAGATACTGGCGGGTCGAGTGGTTGAACTTGTCCGTGAGGGTGTGACGGGGATGGATCTGCTGGAAGTCTTCCTCAAGAGGCGAATCCAACCACTCCAGGCTCGGGACCACCCGATGTGGCTGTACTCTGGCCTCGAGGACACCACTCGGATCCACCCGGAGGAGGTCACCGACGAGATGTTGGAGGGGTGGTTGTCAAGCATCACGGGGAACAAGGACAACCCCGAGGAGCCAGGAGGGTCATTCCACTCGACAGCTCGTATGAGGTCGACTAGGTGCGTTTTCATGTTTCCGACTGAAATCTTCGTTTTCTGCATTGGTCTTCTTTCGAGCAGGTCGACTGACTTTTTGTTTTGTCTGCTGTCTTTCGGGCGACCACTGAGATGTATTCGACGCCCAATGGGGCACAGGGGTCGACTGAGGAAGGAGAAGGGAGCGGAGGCGAGAGCGGGGATGACCAGGGCGAGTGGGAGTCAGATGGCGAAGGAGAGGGAGGCGATGACGTCTTCTCCAGCGAAGAGGAGGAGGAGGAGACCGAACCTCCCCGCCCGGAAAGGCGATCCAAGCTCGCACACGACCCGGCGCAGGGACGTGGCCAGGCGACTGCCTCCGTCGGGCCATCGTCGAAACGCCCTCGGACTTCTTCTCCAACACCGACTGGGAAGGTCCCCAAGCAACCACGCACCACGCTATCCAAGCCGCCCAAGACTCTGCCCAAGATGAAGATAACTGTCCCTGTTATTTCCGGGTAACAAAGCTTGTCTTCCTTCGTCGATTGGAGGATGGATCCTCGGTCAACTCGTTATGCTTAACTGGTTGATTCTTCGAAATTTGCAGTGTTTCTACCTCCGAGATCTCTGCCAAAGACGACGACCAAGAGATGGGGGATGCTGCTACCTCCAACCCTGGTACGATTATTGACGTTCTGTTTTTTTGAGTTGACTTGGTTGTTTCTTGCAATTCTGGTCGATTGAAAGTTCTTCCTGCAGCCCCTCCTCATGTTATCGACCTCCCGGATGACGACGACAACGAGCCGCTGAGGATAGGGAGGACCAAGAGGCCGTCGGCTGACAGGACTCCCCAGCTTGCCCCGGCGCCTGAGACCGTGGCTCGGGATGGCGGCGATGCCCCTCGGGCTTCTGTGACCTTTGCCAATCCCCTGTCGAGTGCACAACCCTCGGCGTCGACTGCCAATCCGACTTCGCTCTTTGTCGCGTACTCTGTCCCTGAAGACGAAGTAGCCGCTGCGAAGGAGGCCATACACCAGGCGGGGGTCACGATGGAACAGGTGAAGAAGGCTCGGGAGGCCAGCCAGGCAGCTTACGACGCAAGTTCGGCGCTTCAGAGCAATGTCCAGGTCAGTCGACTTGATACTTGATTGTTTGAAGAGTCTTTCTCCCTCTTTCTTTTTTTTGAAGATCTTTGTATCTGTATCTGTACACCCACTGGGTGTGTTTTCTCGTTCTTGGACCAGTGGGGGCATGCTGAGTGCACCCACTGGGTGTAGTCCCCGAGACTACGGTGGACTGCTGGTAGTCGACTATAGTCTTTATATTGCGTTTCTGAATCTGTATTCCTTTCTTGATCTGGTCGAGTCATGTCGAATGGATCCGTGTTTGGTCGACTGCGGACACTCGATTTTTTTTCAGGACCAGTGGGGGCACGCTGAGTGCACCCACTGGGTGTAGTCCTCGAGACTACTGTCGAATGTTTTCGATTCGGCTGTAGTCTTAGAAACGTCACCTTTTCCCCTTAGTTACTCAGAAGCAACTTATCTTGCACGTCTGTCGACTGAATTTCCCTTTTGCAGAAATCTTGTGAACTTGCGTCTCGCTATGCTGAGTTGGAGAAGCAGCGGATTCAACTGCCTCTCGATCTGGAACTGGCCAGAACGGAGCTGCAGAAGGTCAGAGATGGCGTTGCTGGTAAGATGGCCTTGTCGACTGGTTTTGTTTTAGGCTTGGGTATCTTTTGCTGTTTCTGAACCAATCATCGTTTCTTTTGCAGGAGAACTGAGCGAGGCCCTGGCGAAGAAGGATCGGGACTTGGCTGCTGCCCACAAGGAGGCTAATGACAAGATCGCACTAGCTGAATAGAAGCTGGCTTCGGTCAGCCGGATAGAAGATGAGAACACCAAGTTGAAGGCCGCTCTGAATGAAGCCAACAGGGAGTGCTCGCATTGGAAGAAGAAGCACCTCACTCTGGGCGAGCAGATGGAAGGCGTCGCTCGCAGGAGGGACGACCTGGAGAGCTACCTGAGGAGTCTCGCCAAGACGCTGTATATCAAGCTCGAAGGTGTGTGTTCAATTCCGACTGGTTTTCTTTTGTGTCGACTCGGTTTGCGATCGTTGGCTTATCTTTGGGTCTTGTATGCAGAATTTTGTCAGAACTTCGAAGAGGAGACCGGGCGGATTGAAACGGGTTTGGACCCAATCAATTCTCCGGTGAAAGATGATACTGCCATGAACCTGCTCCGACTGGAATCTCGAATCGACGGCGCCGTGGATTACTTGGCTCGGCTGAAGGTTGCCATGTCGCGGATCGACTCGACACTTTGGCCAGAGTCTATGCTCCAGAACGATCTCGAGTCTCTTATGGCTCGACTTGACAAAATCCCCGATCGAGTGCAGGAGTGGAAGAAGTCTTCTGCCCGGTGCGGCGCTAATGTGGCTCTATCTTTAGTCCACGTCCATTGCAAGGAGGCGCGAGAAGAAAAGTTGGCCGCCATCCAAGTCACCAATACCAAGAGGCACAGCTTTCAAGACTTCATGGAGACCTTCATTGCTGCTGCCACTCGTATTGCAGACGGAATCGACCTGGATGAGTTCGTCGCTCCTGCCAGTCCTCCTCCTGAGGAATGAGAAAACTTTTATGCCTTTCCTTAAATTTGCCTCAGAATGCCGATTGGACTTGTAATCGTTTACACTCTGCCGAGCTGAGGGCTCGAGTACTTTGATTCGGGGCCTGGGGCCTTTTAAGCTTTATCTGAACTTAATTTCTTGCTGAATGTCTTCGTGGTTTTGAATTGTCGTGTGGGACTTTGGTCTTGTATTCAGACAAGTGCTGGACTGCAGCTAAGTCCCCGAGTGTGAGGTTGGCTCTCCACTCGGTAGGGTTTTTCCAAACTTAAGCGAGTGCTTGACTGCAGCTAAGTTTCCGAGTGGGAGAACTTAGGCGAGTACCGGGCTACAGCTAAGCCCCCGAGTGGGAGGATTGCTCCCCACTCGGTAGGATTTTTTTTCAAACTTAGGCGAGTGCTTGACTGCAGCTAAGTTTCCGAGTGGGAGAACTTAGGCGAGTACTGGACTGCAGCTAAGCCCCCGAGTGGGAGGATTGCTCTCCACTCGGTAGGATTTTTTCAAACTTAGGCGAGTGCTTGACTGCAGCTAAATTTCCGAGTGGGAGAACTTAGGCGAGTACTGGACTGCAGCTAAGCCCCCGAGTGGGAGGATTGCTCTCCACTCGGTAGGATTTTGTCAATCTTAGGCGAGTGCTTGACTGCAGCTAAGTTTCCGAGTGGGAGAACTTAGGCGAGTACTGGACTGCAGCTAAGCCCCCGAGTGGGAGGATTGCTCTCCACTCGGTAGGATTTTTTCCAACTTAGGCGAGTGCTTGACTGCAGCTAAATTTCCGAGTGGGAGAACTTAGGCGAGTACTGGACTGCAGCTAAGCCCCCGAGTGGGAGGATTGCTCTCCACTCGGTAGGATTTTTTCAAACTTAGGCGAGTGCTTGACTGCAGCTAAATTTCCGAGTGGGAGAACTTAGGCAAGTACTGGACTACAGCTAAGCCCCCGAGTGGGAGGATTGCTCTCCACTCGGTAGGATTTTGTCAATCTTAGGTGAGTGCTTGACTGCAGCTAAGTTTCCGAGTGGGAGAACTTAGGCGAGTACTGGACTGCAGCTAAGCCCCCGAGTGGGAGGATTGCTCGCCACTCGGTAGGATTTTTTCAAACTTAGGCAAGTGCTTGACTGCAGCTAAGTTTCCGAGTGGGAGAACTTAGGCGAGTACTGGACTGCAGCTAAGCCCCCGAGTGGGAGGATTGCTCTCCACTCGGTAGGATTTTTTTCAAACTTAGGCGAGTGCTTGACTGCAGCTAAGTTTCCGAGTGGGAGAACTTAGGCGAGTACTGGACTGCAGCTAAGCCCCCGAGTGGGAGGATTGCTCTCCATTCGGTAGGATTTTTCTTTTTTCTTTAAAATTTAGGCGAAACGGATTCGCAGCCAAGTCACCCACTGGGGGTTTTGTATGCAAACAAAGTGACAGCTATTATTGGAACACTCTTGTCTTTGATAAAAATGAACTGTAGAAATTATTCTTCTCATTACAAAGGGAACTCAGGTGTAAATGGGGCGGAGCAGTTCCGCGTTCCAAGCTCGAGGCTCGTCGACCTGGCGATCGACATTGTAGAGGTGGTATGCTCCATTGTGGAGGACTCTGGTGACTATGAAGGGGCCTTCCCAAGTAGGAGCAAGTTTGTGTGGCTTCTGTTGATCCACTGGGAGGACCAGATCTCCTTCTTGGAAGGCTCGACTTTTCACATTTCGGGCATGAAAACGGCGCAAGTCTTGCTGATAAATGGTCGATCTGATCATGGCCATCTCCCTTTCTTCTTCCAAGAGGTCGACTGCGTCTTGCCGGGGCTGCTCTGCTTCATCTTCGGTGTAAAGTTCGACTCGGGGTGCATTATGAAGAAGATCGCTTGGCAGGACAGCTTCGGCTCCATAAACCAGAAAGAATGGAGTCCTTCCAGTCGACCGGTTAGGGGTGGTCCTTAATCCCCACAGAACTGACGGAAGCTCGTCGACCCAAGCGCCTGCCGCGTGCCTGAGATCGCACATCAGCCGAGGTTTTAGTCCTTTGAGAATCAGACCATTTGCTCTCTCAGCCTGTCCATTCGACTGGGGATGAGCGACTGAAGCGTAGTCGACTCGTGTGCCTTGAGAAGCGCAAAATGCTCTAAACTCGTCCGAATCAAAGTTTGACCCGTTATCAGTGATGATGCTATGCGGGACTCCATATCTGAATGTTAACCCTCTGATGAAACTGATAGCGGTGCCAGCATCGAGGCTCTTTATGGGCTTAGCCTTGATCCATTTGGTAAATTTGTCGACTGCCACAAGTACATGAGTGAATCCACTCCTGCCCATTCTCAGGGGGCCAACCATGTCCAATCCCCAAACGGCAAAGGGCCAGACGAGCGGAATGGTTTTTCAGGGCTGATGCGGGCTTGTGCGACATGTTGGAGTAGAACTGGCACCCTTCGCACTTGTCGACTATCTCTTTTGCCATCTCATTTGCCCTTGGCCAGTAAAATCCAGCTCGGTATGCTTTAGCCACAATAGTCCGAAAGGACGCATGGTGACCATAGGTCCCCGAGTGGATATCGTTAAGGATTATTTGACCCTCTTCTGGTGTTATGCATTTCTAGCCGACTCCGGTCACACTCTCTCTGTACAGATGTCCCCTTATGACTGTGAAGGCCTTAGATCGGCGGACGATCTGTCGAGCCTCCTCCTCGTCCTCCGGAAGTTCTTTCCTTAGGATATATGCAATGTACGGTATTGTCCAGTCAGGGGTGATTGCCATGACTTCCATGATTAGGTCGACCACTGCAGGCACTTCAACTTCAGTCGGATCTGTGGCACTTTTCGGCTGCGGGGCTTCTTCTGTGAAAGGATCTTCTTGGACTGACGGTGAGTGAATGTGTTCCAAGAACACGTTGCTTGGGATGGCTTCTCTCTTGGAGCCTATCTTTGCCAAGTCGTCAGCCGCCTGGTTTTCCAGTCGGGGGATGTGGTGGAGTTCTAACCCCTCGAACTTCTTCTCTAGCTTTCGTACTGCATTGCAATATCCAGTCATTGCCGGACTCCTGACGTCCCACTCCTTCATCACTTGATTAACCACCAGATCTGAGTCGCCATAGACCATGAGGCGACGGACGCCGAGTGAAATGGCCATGCGCAACCCATACAAAAGTGCTTCATACTCTGCTTCGTTATTGGAGGAATCGAAGTGAATCTGGAGAACGTATCTGAGCTTATCTCCTCGGGGGGAGACCAAAACTACCCCGCGCCCGAACCATTCAGCATCTTGGATCCATCAAAGAACATAGTCCAGTGTTCCGAGTGAACTTGAGTTGGAAGTTGCTGTTCAATCCACTCGGCGATGAAATCCGCGATTGCTTGGGACTTGATGGCTTTCTTTGCTTCAAACTTGATATCTAAAGGAAGGAGTTCAATCGCCCACTTGGCCACTCGACCAGTTGCATCTCTGTTATGCAGGATCTCTGATAATGGGGCGTCGCTGACGACTGTAATGGAGTGGTCAGAGAAATAATGTGCAACTTTCTTCGTGGTCATATAAATCCCATATACAAGCTTCTGGTAGTGGGGGTATCTTTGTTTTGAAGGGGTCAAAACTTCAGACACATAATATACAGGGCGTTGAACTTTGAAGGCCTTCCCTTCCTCTTCCCGCTCGACCGTAAGTACTGTACTGACAACTTGTCCCGTGGCTGCAATGTAAAGCAACAGAGGCTCTTTGCTGACTGGGCAGCTAGCACCGGCTGGGTGGAGAGCAGAGCTTTGAGCTCTGCAAACGCTACATCAGCTTCTGGAGTCCACTCGAACTTGTCAGACTTCTTCATCAGTCGGTAAAGAGGCAACGCTTTTTCACCGAGTCGAGAAATGAATCGACTTAAGGCGGCCAAGCAGCCTGTAAGCTTTTGGACATCATGCACACGTATAGGACGCTTCATCCGGAGTATGGTGCCAATTTTTTCAGGATTGGCGTCGATTCCCCATTCGGAAACGAGAAAACCGAGTAGCTTTCCACCTGGAACTCCGAAAGTGCACTTTGACGGATTGAGCTTGATATCGTACCTCCTGAGGTTGGCAAAGGTTTCAGCAAGGTCAGCCCGCAGGTCGGAACCTTTCTGGGACTTGACTACGATATCGTCCATGTACGCCTCCACATTCCGACTGATTTGAGTGAGTAAACACTTCTGGATCATTCTCATGAATGTGGCTCCGGCGTTCTTGAGGCCGAATGGCATGGTGACGTAACAGAAACATCCGAATGGAGTGATGAAAGCTGTTTTTGATTTCGTCGGGCCCATACAGACGGATCTGATGGTACCCGGAGTAGGCATCTAGAAAAGACAATCTCTCGCATCCCGCAGTTGAGTCGACAATCTGGTCGATGCGAGGGAGAGGAAAATGATCTTTCGGGCAGGCCCGATTGATATGCTTGAAATCAATGCACATACGGAGTGACTTGTCCTTCTTGGGGACCATGACGACATTGGCGAGCCACTCGGAGTGGTAAATCTCTCGGATGAACTCAGCTGCTAAGAGCCGAGCCACTTTCTCGCCAATGGCTTGTTTTTTCTGGACGGCGGACCGTCAAAGATGTTCCTTCACGGGCTTGAACTTTGGGTCGACTCACAGACGGTGCTCAGCCAGCCCCCTGGGAACTCCAGGCATGTCAGAGGGTTTCCATGCGAAGATGTCCCAGTTCTCACGGAGGAGCTGGATGAGCGCTTCTTCCTATTTGGAGTCGAGCGTCGTCGAGATGTGAGTCGGAGCAGCGTCGGGATCGGTCGGGTGAATGTGGACTGTCTTCGTTTCGCCGGCCGACTGAAAAGCTGACTCGGAGGCAGGCTTCTTAGCTCGCATCAATTCACTCGGGTTGGCAGCCTTTTGGTACTCTTTCAGCTCGACCACTGCCATCTGAGCGTCGGCGATCTTTGATCCCTTCTGAAAACATTCTTCTGCTTTCTTCCGGTTGCCCGTAACAGTGATCACACCTTTGGGGCCAGGCATCTTTAATTTAAGATACACATAACATGGTCGAGCCATGAAGCATGCGTAAGCTGGCCTGCCCAAGATGGCGTGATAAGCACTCTGGAAGTCCACAACTTCAAACGTCAACTTTTCCTTGCGGTAATTCTTTGAATCACCAAAAACCACATCAAGAGCAATCTGGCCGAGTGACTCGGCTTTCTTCCCAAGAATGACTCCGTGGAAGCTCATATTACTGGTGCTGAGTCTGGACATCGGAATGCCCATTCCTTTCAAAGTTTCAGCGTACAGTATGTTCAGGCCACTGCCGCCGTCCATCAGGACTTTGGTCAGTCGAGTGCCTTCGACAACTGGGTCGACCACCAAAGCTTGCCTCCCAGTGGTGGCAATGTGCATCGGGTGATCGGACTGGTCGAATGTGATGGCAGTCTGAGACCACTTTAGGTAACTGGGCGTCGCCGGGGCAACCATGTTTACCTCGCGGTTAATGACTTTCAGTCGACTTTTACTTTCGACATCAGCAAAAATCATCAAGGTTGAATTGACTTGGGGGTATCCATCGTCACTATCCTCCTTGTCCTCAACTCTGTCTGGTTCTTTTTCCTTATCCTTGGGCTGCTTGCCCTGGAACTGCTGAATCAGAAGCCGACACTGTCGAGTGGTATGCTTCGGGAAAATAAAATTTCCTTCTTCATCTTTCTTGGTGTGAATGTGACATGGCAAGTCCAACACATCATTCCCATCCTGATCTTTAACCTTCTTGGGTTTCCATGTGCCCTTGGGTTTTCCCTTGAAATTTCCCTGGGCCACAGCCAGGGCCTCCCCAAGGGCGGCTGGCTCGGCCTTCTGCTTCTGCTTCCGACTGGACTTTCCTCCGGTTTCTTGGGCGACTGATTTGAGTTTGCCACTTTGGAGTCGGTCCTCGTCTTCTCCATTAGCGTACTTGGTGGCAATCTCCATCATCCGATTCAGGGACATCTCTCCAGTTCGGCCAAACTTCAGATTCAACTCCCTGTACTTGACGCCTTCCTTGAAAGCGCAAACTGCTTGATGGTCTGGCACGTTCTCGATCGAGTGGTGCAGTGTGATCCACCTCTGGATGTATTCTCTCAGAGTTTCATTTGGCTTCTGCACGCAAGACCGCAGCTCTGTAAGGCCTGCAAGGCGCTTGCATGTCCCTTCGAAGGTTGTGATAAACACTAGGGAGAGATCCTCCCAAGTGTAAATGCTGCTGGGCGCCAACTGATTCAGCCATGCCCTAGCCGAGCCTTCCAACATGAGGGGTAAATGCTTCATGGCCACCTCATCATTGCCGCCACCAATCTGCACAGCCACTCGGTAATCTTCGAGCCACGTGTCGGGCTTGGATTCACCAGTGAACTTGCTGACTCCAGTCGCCAGCCTGAAATTGGGAGGGATCACCGCGGCTCTGATGGCTCGACTGAAACATTCAGGCCCCGAGGCATGTGCTCTGCTGCCGGTGGGCGTATCTCTGTTGTGGCCCTCTCGATGAGCCCTGTTCCTGTCCACCAGAGCTTGAACGAGGATGGATCTCGCGTCAAAGCCCGGGTCTCTGGGGTCGACTAGGATCCTCTGCCCAACGTTATGGGGGCGCCTGTCATCTCGGTGTCGAGGTGCATATGATCCACTCCTCGGGGGAGGGGACGGCACTCGACGTCTATCATCACGGTCGGGTCGGTGATCATATTGTTCATTCCTCCTGTACTGATCGTGCCGGTCTCCACGTCCCTCACGCCTCGGGGGCGATCTCGGGCTGTGAGCCGACTGGACGGTTTCCGTTGCAACGGATCGACTATGGATCCTGTCCCGCGACTGAGAGACGGCGGAATTCTGATTTCCCGCCGCTCAGAGCAATGCTCTGATCTGCAACAATCCTCTGCCAGCCTCTGACTGAGAGGGCTGGATTGACTCTGCTATGCGGGCCGCGGCAGCCAGGTTCTGAACCGGAGTTCGGTATACCTGCGGTGGTGGGAAGAGCTGACGTCGACTGGATTCGGGAGCTTGTTGGCGTCGACTGGACTCGGGAGCCTGCTGGCGTCGACTGGACTCGGGAGCCCACTGACGCGCTCACTCGTCGAGAGCTCGCTGTAGATTCTCCAGTCGAGTGCGCTCGGCTAGATTAGCCAAGCGCGCGTCCTCCAAGGCCCGGGCCTCGAGGGTTTCTCCAACAATAGGGGTGTAGAGCGCGTCCATGCTCCGGCGACGAAGCTCCTCCCGCTGTAATGACGTAAGAGGTTCGGGGAGGTATTCGTCGTGAGGATGTGACGGATCGCCTCTATCTGCACCACTATCAGCGCGATGGAATCCAGGAGGACCGCGTGTCCCCTCGACCGCCAGAACCTCCGCCAAAGGGTCGCTGCTATCGCACTTGGATGCGGTCTCCGTGGAGCCAGTCGACAGATCGAACATGCCGCAGAGGGATTCGTCAGGCTCGATTGCCGCGACTTGCGGGGCCGCCGACTGGCGGGCCGCGGCGTGCTTCATCCACCACTGGAGTCTCGACCGACCCGAGCGCTTGCGCTGGCGGGAGACAGGACGGGGAGATGACACGGGAGTCGACCGATATGGGGTCGACGGCTGCCGCAGGAGGACGCCACGGACGCACGTGCGGAAGTGCGTCGCACCGTGGACGGGGAGAGCGTCAACGTCAAGCGGCGCCTCCTGGAGCCAGGCGGAGTCGTCGGCGATGAAAGTGAGTCCGCCGAGACGGATCTCGCGGCCCTCTGCCAAAGCTCCGCAGGAAAACATGATCAAGTGGATCGGAAAAATCACAACTTCTCCAATTAGGCGCTAAGACTAATGCCCCACGGTGGGCGCCAACTGTCGTGGTTCTAAGTCTGACAGTGAGGTAGGGGGGTGTGTATGAGGAGGCTAGACCTTAGCTATTGGGAAGTTGTAAGCACGCAAGGTTTACGAGTTCGGGCCCTTCTCGGAGGAAGTAACAGCCCTACGTCTCGGTGCCCGGAGGTGGTCGACTGTATTATGCGTGTGTAAATTGACAGGGGTGCGAACCCCCGATACTGAGGAGGGGGATGGCTTATATAGAGTTCGCCAGCCCTCTCCTGCCCTCAGTAATGCAGGGTTTAAGGTACATTCAAGGTGGGGCGTTATTGATAACGTCCCTAATAAAGTGTCATAATAATCATAAAGACTACTTAATAGCCGACCGTTTGCCTGCGGAGTGACTTGAGGTCTTCTGGCAGTCGAGTGGTTAGCTTCTTGGTCGAGTGATAGCTTCTTGGTCGAGTGTCTTCAACCCGTCGAGTGGGATACCTTCAAGTTGATTGAAAGGTGACTTCTTCTAGGGATGTCCTATGGTAGGGTTCTTTAGGACGGGTCCGTGTCCCTACCGTAGGTACATGACTTCATCTGCTCATCCTTTGAATCTGTCGCCAGATTCTGGATTGCTACCAAAAAGTGCTCAGTTTTAAATACTGTTAGCTCAACTGTCCTTTGGTGCCTCTGGAAATATAGAAATGCTATGATTTTCAGTAACACCTCCTGGACTTCCATTCCGCAGGTCTTGAGGTTGATCAAGATCATGGTGAGGAACTGGGCGATTCTCTCCTCCGGATCGGACAAGGACAAGTTGATGAGCTTCGTGGAAACCCTAGCAAGATCCCTCCAGAAACCGTTGGCGATCACTTGTGGCTGAACAAGGCTCGACCTGTTCTGGAGCTGGACCCGTGGGCTCGTCTCAAGATCTCTGATGAAGATGATGGGCACCTGGCGCCGAAAAAGAGGGACATCCACCATGCTACGCCTTCCAGCCCGGTGTCTCCGCTTGCTTACTGGTCGCCGCAGGCTGACACGACCCCTCGGCTGAAGACCATGAAGGCTTCGTTGGACCCTCCTTGTGTCATTTGAGTACTCTATCCGCTCTGCCTTTGGCACCGCTCGGGTGATTTGTATTATTCAGAGAACTTGTTCATCCACCCCCTAGTTTGTAGCTTTTCTACCTTTGCTTTCGAACTGCTCTTTGAGCTGCTGTATCAGAATATGTTGTGGTTTCGTTCTCAGCAATGGAACCGGGGAGATGCTCCCTGTTTTTCTAAATTTTTTTTATATGTTATTATATATTATTTTTATTTTCATCATATATTTAACAGATACTTACATATGTAAGAAAACAATATACCACATCTTATTAACTTATAAAAATAATTTCTTAACAAATAAAATCCTGGATTGTTTTGGCACGAAAATCCTAGTGATTGTGTACAAAAGCTTGGTAAGATTTAAGGATGAATGTAATAGTATCACTTATTATTTAAATATATTTATAACAAAATGCTCAACCCCTTTTTATTTCTTGATAACATTGCTGGCCCAACCCAACCTTATAATTAGAATTAGCCCAGCAAAATCGTGTATTTCGAGATAGTGCAAATGGCCTGTAATTTTTTTAGGAAAAAAATAAATGGGCCGCATGGACGCTACATTATTTTTTCACCCAGCCCAGCTAATGGCTGTAATTCAAGAAAAAGATCAAATTGACTGTAAATTCTACCGCGCAAAAAAGACTGTAAATTCTGAAAAATGGGTTGAATACGTGCCACATTTTTGGAGGCTGAAATGTGGGCCAATAGGTCGAAGCCAACGCAAGTCGTTGTCAATTTAGTCAACAAATGATTCTGACATGTTAGCCGTTGGATTTACATCCAACGACCGGCATCCATCTTCAATCTGTCGTCTTCTTCCTCCAGCGCTGCCGGGAGCACCTCCCGCCTCCTGCTGCTAGCAGCTCTGCTTAGCATGCTTCGCTATGAAGGGCTACTCCACCGTTGGCCAGGCCATCCCTCCACCCCTCCACACCTCCCGTTCTTCTCCACCGACTGCCGAACCACACCGCACTAGAACCAGTTAACCCTCGTACACCTCTCCGTCTACGACTCTACTCCCGCGTCTTCCCATCTCCGGCTCGCTGCTGTCCGGGGCCTCGCCGTCGTCTACCACCTTGGATGCGCTCGGCGCGGCATGGTCAACATGGTCAACGAACAACACCATCGGAAGTAGACTGTGCGTGGAGAGGCTGACAGCTGGGTCCACGGCCACACACAAGGAAATGCCTCCTTATTACACGCAAAATAATGATTCCTCCACCTGACATCTGGGACCCACCGGAAGGGCCTCTGTATTTCACAAAAATAACGTGCCCCCCGCTGACATGTCGGACCCACAAGCTATCTTCGCATGCAAGGAAGTGCCTCCTTATTACGCACAAAAAAAATGAATATCCCCCCTGCGAGCTGGAACCCAGCATAGTGGGAGGCTGACTTGTGGGCCTACCAAGTTGACAGGGACGGAGGGCTTTGTCAACTTAGTCAATATGAACGATTCTAGCTCCTGTTACCATACGATATTCATCCAACGGCCGTAGTGCTTCTTCAACCTCTGGTCTTCTTGCTCCAGTCTCCCAAACCAGCGCCGGTCGTGCTGCATGCTCCTGCCTCCCGTGGCCGACTATGATGCCGCGGAGGCCTCACCGCCCCTACTACTCCCATCGCTGGCCAGGCCATCCCTCTACTCACCCACACCCCCTGTTGTTCTGCGGTGACAGTAGCCTCACACTGCAGCCGAACCAATAAACCCTCGTACTCCTCTTCCCGTGGGCATCCACTGCTGCGTCTTCCCCGGCTCCGAGTCGTCCCCTTCCTAGTCCTCGCCGTCGTCCACCGCAGTGCTGCTCTCGGCACAGCATGGTAAACGTGGTCAAGGAACGACTTCCATCGGACGTGGACTGTACATGGAGAGGCTGACAGCTGGGTCCACGGCTGCAGCAAGGAAGTGCCTCCTTATTACGCGCAAAATAATGATTCCTCCACCTGACAGCGGGGACCCACCGGACGGGCCACCGTAATTCACGAAAAAACGTTTCCCCCTCACTGCTGGGACCCACCAGCTACATCTTCGCACGCAAGGAAGTGCGTCCGGGCAAAAAAAATGATTCGCCCCCTTGACTACTGGGACCCACCAGCTACATCTCCGCACGCAAGGAAGTGCGTCTGGGCAAAAAAAACGATTCGCCCCCTGACTGCTGGGACCCACCAGCTACATCTTCGCATGTAAGGAAGTGCCTGAGAGTCGGGACCCACCTGGTCGAAGCGTACATAGCGTTGTCATTCTGATCGTGAACGTGTACGTACATATATACTGGTGGATGTAGAGGCGCGCACGTGTCGTAGTAGAGGCGCGTACGTGTCGTAGTAGAGGCATGCACGTAGCATGTACACATACGTACAACGGTCAGGGTGCAAGAAAGAAAATATGGCCACATATGTGTACATACGGGCGGGGTCTCGAACGCCTACTCGCGCATACGTATGGCCAGGGCTCGTGTACATGGCTGGGTCGGAACGGAGAAACAGTGTCGTCGTCGTGTTCATGGGGAGGCAATGGATGCATTGTGTTCATGGGGAGGCAACGAAATGCGTCGTGTTCATTGGGAGGCAACAGAATGCGTCGTGTTCATCGGGAGGCAATGGAACGCGTGGGAGCCAACCGGCTGGGTCAGAACGGAATGCGTTGTCGTGTTCATCGGGAGGGCTTAGACAGAACAGGCGATGTAAACAAGGCCTGGCGTACCGCACAATGGAGGAAACAGACCTCCTACATTCAGAACGTGGTCCTGTTGATCGGGAGGGGTCTGGCGTACCGCAAAACGGAGGAAATGGACCTCCTACGGTCGAAACGGGGGTCATGTTGATCGAGAGGGGTGTGGCGTACCGCAAAACGGACGAAACAGACCTCCTACGGTCGAAACGGGGGTCCTGTTGATCGGGAGGGGTGTGGCATACTGCAAAACGGACGAAACGGACTTGTGTTGGAGTGCTACGATCGAAATGGGGGTCCTGTTCATCAGGAGGGGTGTGGCGTACCGCAAAACGAGATTCCACGGGATACTGTTCATCTCCACCATCGACCTCCTCCAGCCTCCACGGGCTACCGTCGACCTCCTCCAGCCTCCACGGGCTCCTGTTCATCCAGCCTCCACCACGCGCTACTCCACCGGCTACTGTTCAACCACCCCTCCATGGGCACCCCTCCACCGTCTACTGTTCATCCAGCCCTCCACACCACGGGGTCCTGTTCAACCACCCCTCCACGGGCACCCCTCCACCGTCTACTGTTCATCCAGCCCTCCACCACACCATGGGGTCCTGTTCATCCAGAGGCAACGCCACTGCTCACTGTTCATCCAACCCCCCCGCAACACTCACTGTTCATCCAATCGATCGGCTTCAGTTAGCAGCAGTAGCGAAGGAATCGCTCGATCGGGTTCAGTTAACAGCCATCGATCGATCGCTCGGGTTTAGTAACGCGTAGCCTGCAATGCAATTGCTCGGGTTCAGTTAGAGCCCAACGCCTTGCTCGGGTTCAGTTAGAGCCAACGCCTCGCACACATGCACGTACGTGTATGAGAGAAGCGCGCATCACTCGGCCCCCGACCTCCCACCGTAATCGGGAACTCCCCGAAATTTTCCTCGCCCTCGTTTCTACCACGGTTTTTTCCGTCATGGACGGCCCAAAGAATGTCATGCAGCTGCGTCTCCGGCCCGCCCAGGACGAAAAGCCATTTTCTATCATGATTTTTTGTCATAGAAGTAGGAGCCCACCACATCTATGATGATACCGGGTTTTGTCACAATTATCGTCATAGAAGTGTCATATGTATGACATAATTTTTTTCATTCCGCCCAAAATGTCACGGATGTGTCTTTTTTTGTAGTGAATGTACTACGCGCATGATCCTAGGGGGATAGATTGGTAGGAAAAGACCATCGCTCTTCTCCGATCGCCACTCATAAGGAAGATAATCAAAAAATAAATCATGCTCCGACTTCATCACATAACGGTTCACCATATGTGCATGATACGGGAATCACAAACTTTAACACAAGTATCTCTCAAATCCACAACTACTCCACTAGCATGACTCTAATATCACCATCTTCATATATCAAAACAATTATAAAGAACCAAACTTCTCATAGTATTCAATGCACTTTATATGAAAGTTTTTATTATATCCCTCTTGGATGCCTATCATATTAGGACTAATTTCATAACCAAAGAAAATTACCATGCTATTCTAAAAGACTCTCAAAATAATATAAGTGAATCATGAGAGATCAATAATTTCTATAAAATAAAACCACCGCCGTGCTCTAAAAGGATATAAGTGAAGCACTAGAGCAAATGACAAACTACTCCGAAAGATATAAGTGAAGATCAATGAGTAGTCGAATAATTATGCAACTATGTGAAGACTCTCCAATATTTAAGAATTTTAGATCTTGGTATGTTATTCAAACATCAAGCAAAATAAATAAATAAAATAAAATGACGCTCCAAGCAAAACACATATCATGTGGTGAGTAAAAATATAGCTCCAAGTAAAGTTACCGATGAACGAAGACGAAAGAGGGGATGCCATCCGGGGCATCCCCAAGCTTAGGCTCTTGGTTGTCCTTGAATATTACCTTGGGGTGCCTTGGGCATCCTCAAGCTTAGGCTCTTGCCACTCCTTATTCCATAGTCCATCGAATCTTTACCCAAAACTTGAAAACTTGAAAACACAAAACTTAACAGAAAACTCGTAAGCTCCGTTAGTATCATAAAATAAATCACTACTTAGGTACTATTGTGAACTCAGTATAAATTCATATTGGTGTAATATCTACTGTATTCCAACTTCTCTATGGTTCATAACCTCTGATAGAGGCGAGGGGCCCGATCTTTCAATGAGATGGTGGTTACCGTTTTGGTGGAAGTCGACTTTGACGATCCGACTTTAACGATCCAACTATGAACGTGCGAGGACGTCGCGCCTTAGCAATCGCTAAACCAACTCCGAAAGGTTATTGACCACGCCGGAGCACGATCAACCTCACCACGAGGATCTATTTCCTGCAAGCAACAAAGGACAAGCAAGAAATTGAAAATATAAGAGGAAAACTTTATTGATGAAGGTGGGGTTCTATGACGTCTTTCTCTGGTCGTTGAACACAAACGAAGTACGCGAAGTTGCAGCTATGGCGAAATTTTAATCTAAACAAAAACCGAAGTCTAAACGATGCCCTAAGGGCTGTATATATGGAGGAAGAGGGGGGGATTTCGTGGCCCTTGGAGGAGGGGTCCGAAACCAACCCTAACTCTTGTTTCCCCACACATATGAACTCCAAAAACAGCCTATACTTAAGTATTTCAAAAATACATGGGCCTGGCCCAATAATAAGGTGACGCGGCACCTAGAATAGCCTCTGGACGAAATTTATGAAGTGGCATCTTGTATATTTCATCCAAGGCTTCATGCACTCCTTATGGTGGCTTCAAAGTCCTAAAATCATCACTTGTAACTCCATTCTGGATCCCCTTGCGCATGCCATCATCTCCATGCTTGGTCTTGCTCCAGTGTTCATCCCTCTTATCCATGCCAGGCCCTTCATTTGTAAGCAAAACAAATTTATCCAATTTAGGCAGCATCATATTCTCATGAACATCAGAATCATTACCAAGAAATGAAAGTACCTGATAATTTAATTGGCGTGCGCGAGTTCTAGTAATTGGTCCAGTATGTATAGCAGCAGGGGCTGTGGGTGTAACAATGGTATTGATGTCCTTATCATCCTCCCCTTCTTGAAATGAAGTCGTCCTCAATGAAAGCTCATCTTCCTCACCCAAATAAGGCTTCAAATCTGCCATGTTAAAAGTGGGACTAACACCAAAATCTGCAGGCAGCTCAAGTTTATATGCATTATCATTTATTTTCTTTAACACTTTAAAAGGACCATCAGCACGTGGCATTAGCTTTGATTTGCGCAAATTAGGAAATCTATCCTTACGCAAATGTAACCAAACAAGATCTCCAGGTGAAAACACAACATGTTTTCTACCCTTATCTCCAGCAAGTTTATATTTAGCATTCATACGCTCAATGTTTTCCTTAGTTAACTCATGCATTTTTAAAATCAATTCAGCATGTTCTTTAGCATCAAAATTAACCTTCTCCGAAGATGGAAGAGGCAACAAATCAATATGTGCACGAGGTAGGAAACCATACACAGTTTCAAAAGGGCACATCTGAGTAGTAGAATGCAATGAACGATTATAAGCAAATTCAATATGAGGCAAGCATTCTTCCCACAATTTTTTGTTATTCTTCAAAACAGCCCTAAGCATAGTAGACAATGTTCTATTGACTACTTCAGTTTGTCCATCAGTTTGGGGGTGACAAGTAGTACTAAAAAGCAGTTTAGTCCCCAACTTAGCCCATAAACATCTCCAAAAGTGGCTAAGAAATTTAGTATCACAATCTGAAACAATAGTATTTGGCACACCATGCAAGCGAATAATTTCATGGAAGAACAAATCAGCAACATTAACAACATCATCGCTTTTATGACATGGTATAAAGTGTGCCATTTTGGAGAATCTATCCATGACAACAAATATGCTATCCCTCCCCTTCTTTGTTCGAGGTAAACCTAAAACAAAGTCCATAGATATATCCTCCCAAGGAACACTAGGTACAGGCAAAGCCATATATAAACCATGAGGATTTAGTCGTGACTTAGCTTTTTGACATGTAGTGCAGCGAGCAACAAAACGCTCAACATCCCGTCTCATCTTTGGCCAAAAGAAATGTGTAGCAAGTATATCCTCTGTCTTCTTGACGCCAAAGTGTCCCATTAATCCTCCTCCATGCGCCTCCTGCAATGACAAAAGACGAACGGAGCTAGCTGGAATGCATAGCTTGTTAGCACGAAACACAAATCCATCATTAAGAACGAACTTGTTCCAAGTTCTTCATTCCTTACAATTCTGCAATACATCTTTGAATTCAGCATCATGCACATATTGATCTTTGATGGTCTCCAAACCAAATGTTTTAATGTCAAATTGTGAAAGCATAGTATAACGACGGGACAATGCATCAGCAGTAACATTTTCTTTACCATTCTTGTGTTTAGTGACATAAAGGGAAAGTCTCAATGAATTCAACCCATTTAGCATGTCTACGGTTCAGTTTTGCTTGATCTTTAATGTGTTTCAAAGATTCATGATCAGAATGTATAACAAATTCCTTGGGCCATAAATAATGTTGCCATGTTTCTAAGGTCCGAACAAGAGCATATAATTCTTTATCATAATTAGAATAGTTCAGACTAGGCCCACTCAATTTTTCAGAAAAGTATGCAACAGGTTTGCCATCTGGTAATAACACACAACCTAATCCAATTCGACTAGCATCACATTCAAGCTCAAAAGTCTTATTAAAATCAGGAAGTTGGAGTAAAGGAGCATGTGTCAACTTATATTTCAATACAGTGAAGGCTTCTTCCTGTGCGGTACCCCAAACAAAAGGCACATCCTTCTTTGTAAGCTTGTTGAGAGGTGCAGCAACGGTGCTGAAATCTCTCACAAAAAACCTATAGAAACCAGCGAGGCCAAGGAAACTCCTCACTTGTGTGACCGTTTTGGGCTGCGGGCAACTCTCAATAGCTTCAATCTTGGCTTTATCAACTTCAATTCCCTGTGGAGTAACAACATAGCCAAGAAAAGATACTCGGTCGGTGCAAAAGGTGCACTTTCCAAGGTTACCAAACAAACGTGCATCACGTAGAGCAATACAAATAGAACGTAAATGTTCCAAATGTTCCTCCAAAGATTTGCTATAAACCAATATGTCATCAAAGTAAACTACCACAAATCGTCCGATGAAAGCACGTAAAACTTCGTTCATTAATCTCATGAAAGTACTAGGTGCATTAGTTAACCCAAAAGGCATGACTAACCACTCATATAATCCAAACTTAGTTTTAAATGTTGTTTTCCATTCATCTCCCAATTTCATACGAATTTGATGGTATCCACTACGCAAATCAACTTTGGAGAATATTGTAGAGCCACTGAATTCATCAACCATATCATCTAGCCTAGGAATAGGATGACGATAACGAATAGTAATGATGTGGAGCATCCTATGGACATCACCATGTCAAGAGTCCGTTTGGCAAGTGACACGTGCGACATCTACTTCATATACATAAAGGTGAATCATCTCCTTTACACATGCTCACTTGACCCCTTCGAGGATGGTATACTACTTGACACTTCTCCCGTGTGCATGCATAGGTATTGTCGGAGCTTCACGGATGTTGAGGAGGAGTGCAAGTGCCAAGGAACAACTACACCATCCGCGAGGGAAGCCTGGAAGCGATGACGGAAGAAGACGGAGCTGCTGAAGCTACAGCGGTCGGACATCCGAGCCAGAGGTCGGACATCCGGCGCCTATGCAGCCTCCAAGGAGCTGCACCAACAGACGGCCAAAGCATCAGCGGCCGGACATCCGGCCCGTGTGCCCGGACATTCGGCGCCTCAGCAACACCCGGACATCCGGCATCCCTCCTAGAAATCCGGCATCCATTATCCAAAGAAGGACTCGAACTACCACTTCAGCCCGGACATCCGGCCTCCCGCGAACGACCGGACATCCGGCCCCAGCCCGGACATCCAGCGCCTGCCTGCGCGCAGTGTCGGGCTAGAGGCCCATGTATCCCTTTCACACTTACCCCTTCGTGGCTTAGACTATATATATACTCCTTCCCCTCCTCCTAGTTAGGGTTATCAAAGGTTTAGCTCATGTTTGTGTGAAAGCTTTGCTCATCCACTTGGTTACCTTCTCCACGGAGATTCGAGCCTCCATCGGAGAAGATCCCCCAAGCAGATTCAAGACCCCTTTTAGAGAAGAACTCAAGACCTCCTCACGGAGAAGACCGTCTACCCTTGTATCGTCCTTAGTTGTCCGTGGATGGTGTATCTTTCCTTATGTACTCGAGGATCTAGCACATGCGTGACTTATTCGTGTTGGTTTAGTGTTTCCTCTTGTGTTTCCCCTTGCGTTTTCCCTCCTTTTCCCCCTCGTGTTCCTCGTGTTCTTCACGGGATCCGCTCCTTTTGTGAAAGTTCGGCCGATTAGGGTTCTACCCTACATCATCTTGGTATCATGAACCACATTGATCACGATTTTGGAGCCTCCCCGTTGTGTTTTCTAGCCTAATTTTGGTGTGTTCTACCCCAATTTTGAAAATCCCCACCAAAAATAGCCCCAATTTTTTTTGTGATTTGTTGGTTTGACAAAGTTTTGTTGATTTTGATCCATGGATTTGCTTTTTTGCGAGTGGATCTAGCATATCCCCAATTTTCCCCACTTTCCACCCCAAAATCCATCAAATTTTGCCGCTGGAATCATCAATTTTCGCCCCCAATTCGAAAATTTCCGCCCCAAACGAGATCTGGATTCGTCCGGCCGGACATCCGGGTCCCCGGCTGGACATCCGGCTCCTGGAGCACCAAATCTACTCGGTTCTGGACATCAGGTCTTGGATTTCCGGCCCCGAGCCCGGATGTCCGGCCCCTGGGATTTCAGCCTTCCCCGTTTCACCGTTTTGTCCATAACTAATTCATCCGGAGTCCGTTTTTACGTTCTTTAGCTCGTTGAAAAGCTCTTGACATCCCCCTTCCCACAAAAATACTACCATCACCATTTGACTCCATCAAATTTTTGGAACTTTGGCATCTTTGCCTAGGGCTTCTACCACAACCTCCACATAATCACCACCAACTTCCGCAACCTAACCAATTTTGTTCCCCATCGCATTAGTTGTTGCTTGAGGAGTGATTTGAGTCTCCTAAGGTGTTTAGGCTACTTAGGGACGGTTGCTTCTTCATCAACCATCACCACAACCATAACTTCCAAATAGGCTTGACCACCATACACTTCCACCATCCCAACTTAACCGAATTTTGTTAGTGTTGTGAGTTGTGTCTCCTAAGGTGTTTCAGCTACTTAGGGACCGTGCTTTCAACTCCAACACCATGTATAGTACACCACCTTACCCTCCACTTCCGCTTTGCCTACTCGCAAAACCCATCATTGCATTTTCGCAACCCCATTGAGCTTCCGCAGCCACCATCGCATCCCGCTACCACCATTTTACATTTGACATTTGAGATTTTGAGTTCGCAGTTTTTCCGTTACCTAAGGTGTTTCAGCTACTTAGGGACGAGTCTCCATCATCTTGGTATATCCATCAAGATCACCGCCACTCGTCATCGCCAAGGACGGTAACCTCCATATCATCTTGGTATCGTGGTATCCCTTCAATGTTGTTTTCCATTCATCTCCCAATTTCATACGAATTTGATGGTATCCACTACGCAAATCAACTTTGGAGAATATTGTAGAGCCACTCAATTCATCAAGCATATCATCTAGCCTAGGAATAGGATGATGATAATGAATAGTAATATTATTAATGCCTCTACAATCAACGCACATACGTGACATACCATCCTTTTTCGGCACAAAAATGATAGGAACAACACAAGGACTAAGGGATTCGCGTATATAACCTTTGTCGAGTAGTTCTTGTACTTGATGCATAATCTCCTTCGTCTCCTATGGATTGGTACGGTATGGTGCACTTTTGGGTAAGGATGCACCGGGAATTAAGTCAATTTGATGCTCAATCCCTCGAATAGGTGGTAATCCCGGTGGTACGTCTTGTGGAAAGACGTTAGCGAACTCCTGCAAAATGTTAGTGACAGCAGGAGGCCAAGAGGAAGGCACGTCCTTGAATGAAAATAATGCCTCTTTGCACACAAAAGCATAGCAAACAGATTTGCTAAAATCTATTTCATCAATATCAGATTTGGTGGCAAGTAAACATGCATTTTTCAATTTAATTTCAGAAGCAACACTAGATGGTTAATTATTAGGCTTCATTTGTTGCTCAAATTCTTTTGCCATAATCTGATTTTCACTCTTATTTTTCTCCTGTTTTGTATTATTAGCTCTATTAATATCATCTTTCAAAATGGAATCAGGAGTCATAGGAAGCAAAGTAATGTTTTTATCCTTATGAACAAGAGTATACTGATTGTTTCTACCATGGTGTACAGATTTTTTATCAAATTGCCATGGTCTACCAAGTAATAAGGAAGATGCTTGCATAGGTACCACATCACAATCAACATAGTCAGCATATGTAGAGATTCTAAAATGCACACGAACAGTACGTGTTACCTTAACCTTGTCGTTGTTGTTGAACCATTGGATGTAGTGAGTATGTGGATGTCTTGTGGTGAGAGATAGCTTGTCCACCATCTCCATGCTAGCCAAGTTATTGCAGCTCCCTCCATCTATGAGGACGCGAAGAGAACGTTCCTTCACAATTCCTTTTGTATGGAACAAATTATGCCTCTGATTTTGCGGAGCTTGTGTAACCTGCACACTCAAAACACGTTGAGCAACTAAACATTCATACCTGGCAGCATCTTCAGCAGTCATGTATTGTGTCTCATGATCAGAATCATCTCCACCGTGTTCTTCATGTGTAATAAGAGCCAAAGTCTCCTCATCATAGTCACTAGCCGACTCATACCCACCATCCTCAGTAGCAATCATCACACGCTGACATTTGCATTCTCTCGCAAAATGTCCTCTTTGTCGGTGTTCTAGGAACGGGGGTCTCCAGACTTGCCTGCCTGCGGCCTGCGGCGTGGCTGAGCGAGCAGGCAGTACGACCCATCTTCACCAACAAAGCATCCAAGACCCTCGTGAGGCGGACGATGCAAGACCTCCTCTGGAGTGGCCTAGCTAGGCAGGCTCACGAGGAGCGGAGATATCAAGGCAAGGCAAACCTCATGAGGCTCTCGTGACGTGAGCCGTGATGATCGGCACCAGGCGGGCGCCAACGCGCACAACATTCTTGTTTCCACTTTGGTGCGAAGGGGGGAAGCGCAACCGCAGGGTACCGATGCATCAGGCAAAGGTTGCCATTCCGGTGCAACAAGACCAAGACCAGGGACTGCAAGATGGAGGTCATCATGGAGCCCAAAGCAGCGTCACCACCAGAGCTTTGTGCAGGCGAAGACTACTTTTGTCAGGATAGCTTGTACTAGCTGCCCCCTTCAAATTAGACCGCCATTGTTGGCTCCCTTCCCGCTCGATATTTGGGAAGAGGACTAGGGCCTCTATAAATAGGACGAGCCACCATAGTGGATGGGGACACCTCATCTTAGCTAGAGGAGATCATCAGAGATCGAGACACACACCACAAGCTCTCACGCGCAAGAACACCTCAACCTCAGGAGGTTGTTCTCCGCTTGTATTGTTCATCATCATCCCAAGAGGCAATCCACCACCACACTGGAGTAGGGTATTACACCACAACGGTGGCCCGAACCAGTATAAACCCATGTCTTTCTGTGTTGCGAGTTCGTCGAGTTCATCCGCAAGATCTTAGAGAGTTAGAGCGTAGATCGGTAGGAGGGGAAGACTTCGCATGCACCCCAGTGTTCGAACCTTAAGGGTTTGCCGGAGCCCCACATCTGACATTTGGCGCGCCAGGTAGGGGTGCGCCGGGGCTTCTCTCCACCAACCAGTGCCCCATACCGCCGCATCGCGCTCCCATGGCAGGTGCCCCGCCACCAACCTCCGCGGCCAACACCAGCAGCAGGGAGTCTAGGTTCCGAGCCCTGGGCCCCGCCCTACGGCGAGTGCAGTGGCCGGCCAAGTTTAGGCCGGAGATGCCACCGCGTTACGATGGCACGGCAGACTCGGCGCTGTTCCAGCTAGCATATGAGGAGGTCGTCCTCAAAGCCGGAGGCGACAATGAGATCATGGCGAACTTGTTCCCCCTAGCCCTCGCTGGCGAGCCACGCGCTTGGCTGCTCAACCTCCCGGGATCCACGGTGACGTCCTGGGGGGAACTCCGCGACCTCTTCACTGCGCGCTACGCGGCGCTGGCACACCACGTAGTCGCAGCACTGCTGGGTGGTTCCCAAGCACCTCCTTCAGATCGCCACGTCAAGCCTTTCTTCCGTCAGATTGGGGCAGCCCGCAAGCGCCCGGGGACTCCGCCGGGTTGGGTCGCGCCGGAGGCCGACCTCACCTTCGACTCGGAGGACCACCCCGGCTCCACTGCCAGCACAGGGATGCTCCCGATGCTCTACACGCCCACCATCTGCAACGTGGCCGTCACCAAGACCCTCATCGACGGCGGCGCCGGCCTCAACTTGCTCTCTGAGGAAGCCTTCTGCCTTCTTCATGTGCCGCTCGAATGGATCGGCCTCAGCAAGCCCATCATAGGAGTGGGTGGTGGAGCTGCTCACCCTTGGGGGCAGATCCGCCTCCATGTCACCTTTGGCACGCGAGACAACTATCGCACAGAGCTGCTGGACTTCGACATCGCCCGCATCGGTCTCCGGTACAATGCCATCCTCGGGTACCCGGCTCTCACTCATTTCATGGCGGCAACTCACCCGGCCTACAACCTCATGAAGATGCCAGGGAGCAAGGGCGTCCTCACCATCCAGGGGGACACTAAGGAGGCCGTGATGGCGCTCAGGCTCGCCTTCAAGACCGCGGCAGCGGCGCAGCCTGCCGGCGCCGGTGCGTCGGAGGCCAAGGAGACCGCGCCCACCAAGAAAAAGCAGTTGTTCACCCAAGACAAGGCAGAGACCAAGCAGGTGCCAGTCAACGAGGACGGGTCTTCAGGAGCCACTTTCACCATAGAACCGGCCTTAACCAGGGGCAAGAGGAAGCTTTGGTGAGGTTTTTGCGCGCAAACAAGGAGATATTCGCGTGGGAGCCCAATCAACTGGTATAGGTGCCGAGAGAGGTAATCCCGCATCATCTAAAGGTGTGCCCCAATGTATGCCCCGTGAGGCAGCAAGCAAGATGATAGTCCACTCAGAAGCAGGCCTTCATCGTCCAAGAGACACGCAAGCTGGAGGCAGCAAGTACCATCCGAGAAGTTTGATACCCTGAATGGCTGGCGAACCCCGTTGTAGTACCGAAGAAAGGTGGCAAGGAACGGATGTGCATCGACTTCACCAACCTCAACAAAGCCTGCCCCCAAGATCCGTTCCCCCTTCCACGCATCGATCAAATTGTCGACTCCACCACTGAGTGTGATTTCTTGTGTTTCCTGGATGCGTTCTCTGGATACCATCAGATCAAGATGGCCGTGGAGGATGTGGAGAAGACGACCTTCTTGACACCATGTGGGGTGTACTGCTACACGTGCATGCCTTTCGGCCTTCGCAACGCAGGCGTAACCTTTCAGCGGCTGATGCACATCGCCTTGGGGCGGCAGCTCGGCAGGAACACAGAGGCCTATGTTGATGACATAGTGGTCAAATCTCACGAGGCGAGGATGTTGATTCAGGACTTGGAGGAGACCTTTGAGAGTTTGCGCCGGGTGGACTTGAGGGTTAACCCGGAGAAGTGTGTTTTTGGCGTTCCATCTGGCAAGGTGCTAGGGTTTCTCGTATCCCATAGAGGGATCGAGGCAAACTCGGAGAAGATCAAGGCCATCGAAGATATGAGCCCACCACAGACCCTCAAGGAGATGCAAAAGCTGGCAGGACGGGTGACCGTGTAAGGGTGTTTCAGCTCTAAGATATGCGAGCACGCCTTACGCTTCTTTAAGCTCCTGAAGAAGAAAGGCCCCTTCGAGTGGATCCCAGAGGCCGACCAGGCCTTCCGAGACCTCAAGAAATACCTCACCAGCCCCCAGTGATGGTGGAACCGCGGCCTCTCGAGCCTCTGGTGCGTTACCTTGCCGCCACCCCGTACTCCGCCAGCGTGGCGCTAGTGGCGGTTCGGGAGGAGCGTCAAGACAAGGGTGTGCCGCACCAAGCCAGAGTTGATGCAGCGCGGAGCCAGGAAGGAGCAGCAAAGCCATCAGCGGCGGAAGACCAAGCTTGGTAGGGCAACATCGCAGAAGCTCCTTAGGAGAGTTAGGTCTTAGGAGACCCACCACCTCAGGATATGCCATAGTCTCCGCAGGACCCGAGCCTCAACAGTGTGCCGGCCCTCGTCGAGCACCTGGTGTACTTCATCAGCACCGTACTGCAGGACGCGAGGGCACGCTACCCCATGCCACAGAAGCTCCTGCTCGCACTTTTGGTGGCCTCGCGCAAGCTGCGGCACTACTTCCAGGGGCACCCCATCAAGGTCGTCTGTTCTTACCCATTGGAGAGGGTACTCAGGATCCCAAACTCAGCATGGAACATCGAGCTGCAAGCATTTCAGCTGGAATTTCGCACCACCAGGGTCATCAAGGGAGCCACGCTTGCCGATTTTGTGGCAGAATGGATAGATGCCCCGACTCTTGAGGAAGGAGAAGACCGGTCCACCTCCTCAGGAAGCGAGGCGCCGGATGGCTGGGTCATGTATTTTGATGGCGCCTTTGTGCACCAGGGCACGGGGGCTGGAGCAGTGCTCATCTCGCCCACTCAGGACAAGCTTTGCTATGCCGTGCAACTCTGCTTCCAACACAGCGAGAAGGTCTCCAACAATATCACAGAATACGAAGGCCTCATAGCCGGCCTAAAGGCTACGGCGGCTATGGGGGTGAGGTGCCTTACCGTCAAGGGTGACTCGCAGCTCCTCGTCAACTTCTCCAACAAAGTGTACGAGCCAAAGGACGAGCACATGGAGGCCTATCTTGCAGAGGTGCGCATAACGGAAAAGTAGTTCGCAGGCCTGGAGCTACAGCACGTGCCCCGGGGCACCAACAAGGAAGCCGACGACATCACCAAGAGAGCATCCAAGCGGCAACCGCAAGAGCCCGGCGTCTTCGAAGAGCGGCTCTTCAAGCCGTCAGCTATGCCACCTCTTTCAAGCACGACTCAACCTCGGGAGGAGCTCCCTCATCCCCCAGCCTCGGGAGCCCCAGCTTGCGGCCTGACATCAGGAGCTCGGCTGCTCTTGGCGCCCGAGCCCTAGGAGGAGTGCCGAAGAAGGAAGAAGACGCAGAGCGCGTGGCCCGACAGGTCACGGCATACTGCATTCAAGACGGTGAGTTGTACAGGAAACGGCCGAACGATGTCACGCTGCGCTGCATCTCCAGCGATCAAGGGAAGGAGCTGCTGATTGATATACACGGCAAACACCAAGGAACAACTACACCATCCGCGAGGGAAGCCTGGAAGCGACGACGGAAGAAGACGGAGCTGCTGAAGCTACAGCGGCCGGACATCCGGGCCAGAAGCAGGACATCCGGCGCCTGTGCAGCCTCCAAGGAGCTGCACCAACAGACGACCAAAGCATCAGCGGCCGGACATCCGGCCCGTGTGCCCGGACATCCGGCGCCTCAGCAACGCCCGGACATCCGGCATCCCTACCGGAAATCCGGCATCCCCTATCCATAGAAGGAATTGGACTGCCACTTCAGCCCAGACATCCAGCAAGTGCCCCAGACATCCGGCCTCCCGTGAATGGCCGGAAATCCGGCCCCCAGCCCGGACATCCGGCGCCTGCCTGCGCGTAGAGTCAGGCCAGAGGCCCATGTATCCCTTTCCCACTTACCCCTTCGTGGCTTAGACTATATATATACTCCTTCCCCTCCTCCTAGCTAGGGTTAGCAAAGGTTTAGCTCACGTTTGTATGAGAGCTTTGCTGACCCACTTGGTTACCTTCTCCACGGAGATTCGAGCCTCCACCGGAGAAGATCCCCCAAGAGGATTCAAGACCCCTTTTAGGGAAGAACTCAAGACCTCCTCACGGAGAAGACCGTCTACCCTTGTATCATCCTTAGTTGTCCGTGGATCGTGTATATTTCCTTATGTACTCGAGGATCTAGCACATGTGTGACTTATTCATGTTGGTTTAGTGTTTCCTCTTGTGTTTCCCCTTGCGTTTCCCTCTTTTCCCCTCATGTTCTTCACGGAATCCGATCCTTTCGTGAAAGATCGCCGATTAGGGTTCTACCCTACATCATCTTGGTATCATGAGCCACGTTGATCACGATTTCGGAGCCTTCCCATTGTGTTTTCTAGACTAATTTTGTTGTGTTCTTCCCCAATTTTGAAAATCCCCACCAAAAATAGCCCCAAAGTTTTTTGTGACCTTTTGGTTTGACGAAGTTTGTTGATTTTGATCCATGGATTTGCTTTGTTTCGAGTGGATCAAGCATATCCTCAATTTCCCCCACTTTCCACCCACAAAATCCATCAAATTTTGCCCTTGGAATCATCAATTTCCGCCCCCAATTCGAAAATTTCCGCCCCAAACGAGATCTGGATTCGTTGGGCCGGACATTCGGGCCAAAGGCCGGACATCCGACTCCTGGAGCACGAAATCTGCTCGGTTCTGGACATCAGGTCCTGGATTTCCGGCCCCGAGCCCGGATGTCCGGCCCCTGGGATTTCAGCCTCCCCCGTTTCACCGTTTTGTCCATAACTAATTCATCCGGAGTCCGTTTTTTTACGTTCTTTAGATCGTTGAAAAGCTCTTGACATCCCCCTTCCCACAAAACTACTACCATCACCATTTGACTCCATCAAAATTTTGGAACTTTGGCATCTTTTCTTAGGGCTTCCACCATAACCTCCACATAACCATGACCGACTTCCGCAACCTAACCAATTTTGTTCCCCATCGCATTAGTGGTTGCTTGAGGAGTGATTTGAGTCTCCTAAGGTGTTTAGGCTACTTAGGGATGGTTGCTTCTTCAACAACCACCACCACCACCATAACTTCCGCATAGGCTTGACCACCATACACTTCCACCATCCCAACTTAACCCAATTTTGTTAGTGTTGTGAGTTGTGTCTCCTAAGGTGTTTCGGCTACTTAGGGGCCGTGCTTTCAACTCCAACACCATGTATAGTACGCCACCTTACCCTCCACTTCCGCTTTTCCTACTCGCAAAACCCATCATTGCATTTCCGCAATCCCATTGAGCTTCCGCAACCACCATCGCATCCCGCTACCAGCATTTTACATTTGACATTTGAGATTTTGAGTTCATGGTTTTTCCGTTTCCTAAGGTGTTTCGGCTACTTAGGGACGAGTCTCCATCATCTTGGTATCTCAAGATCACCGCCACTCATCATCACCAAGGACGGTAACCTCCATATCATCTTGGTATCGTGGTATCCCTCCATTGTATATTCCCTTGCCATTGCATTGATAACCCCTAGCCCATTTTGCGTCACTTGCCTATCGATACTAGCCTTTGAGTATTGCCGGCAATGTTACTTGTGCACATTAGTGATCTACACCATACATTGCATACATACCATATCATATCAGTATCAAATCACCTCGTGTGCCTCAAGTTTGTTCCCGCATATACACAATTACTATCTTGGTTTGTGCATTTCCCATAGTGGCCATACAAAAAAAGAAAGAAGAATAAGCTTTTAAGCAAAAGAGAAAGAGCAACGAAGCTTGTAAGCAAGTACCATAGCATCATACCACATTGTCATATCCGATCATCTTGGATCTGTCACACCCTGCATTTTGTAACTCTTCATTTTCATTAATAAAGCATGAAAATTTGGACCAACAAAAACTTTTGCATTATTTGGCTTTTATTTGGAGTTGGTTTTCTCTCTGTGTTTTTCAAGTGCTCTTTAAAGTCAACACAACTCCACCTTCTATACTTAATCTCCTTGCCCCAAACTTCTGCCCAATGATCATGCCATGTGTATAGAGCAATATAGTATTTTCTTACAAAAATAATTTGGCCAAATAGTATTTTCAAAAATTAGTTTTCCAAAAACCCTTGGATTGAGGTTTGCACTGCAAGTACCTGATTTGGGGTATGAAAAATATTTCAAAAAGTATATTTGAAACCTATTAGGTATTGGGCTCCCATAAACCACAAAAATATAATTTTAAAAGTTATTTTCCTATTTTATTTAAAGGCTTTTTCTTAAGGCCGGAAATGGTCTTTAATAGGTTAAAATTATTTTAATGTTTCAAAAATATTTGAGAAAATTTAGGGAAACTCAGTGGACATATAGTTTCCATATATATGAGTTTCAACACATGGTTATGATCAAAATATTGGACAAAACCTCCCAAAACTGTTTTTGCCCATTTCAAGGATTTGAAATATTTCTATAGGAAATATTTTCATAAAAATCCAGGGAAAATCCAGCAAGTCACGAATGCATATTGTGATCACCTTGCAAACCCTCAATGTCAATTAAAGTCATTTTGGCTCACCAAAATGCCCCAAACCCCTCTTTGACTAGAATCAAATTTGAACAAGTTTGTACTACCAACTTTCTCTCCTTGACCCCATCTTTTGTGAGCATGTTCACATGACCAAATGAGGCCACTACACCAAGTGGTGCATCAAGGAGAAGTGATTTGCTCAACTAGATCTACACAAGTCCATTTCTGCTCATTTCTAGGGTTTACAAAAGTTGCATTGGCAACTTTGCCCAAATAAGCTCCAAATTGGTGGAAGGCCCTAATTATATGTGTCATTTCACCCTGTGGAGTATCATGGCAATTGGAAATCATTTTCTTGCCAAAACCCTTATCAAACACCTTCTGCCACTTTTCAAAAATCTCCATTTTGACCACAAAAACTATTCTCCTTAAGCTCAACTTTTTACCACAGCTCCTCCTAGTCCCCTTTCACCTCCAGTAACAATGGCAAATCCACAGCTCAATTATTGGATGGGTAAAACCCCACTTTATTTCTCTGGACAGCCCATTTGCACACTTCTTCTTCCTCTCTCCTCACCCCAGTGGCCATCCAGAGCATCGAATGTCCCTTCCCTCTTCTTTACACCCTCCTAGAGCTGCCAGACATTAGTGGCCGCGCCCACAAGGCATATAATATGCCATGGCATGCCATTTGGGCGCTCTGGAGCGCGCTACAGTACGCTCCCGTACTGTAGCCGCCCTTTGCCCGACGCCTCCGACCACCTCGGGCCACCCCCGCACGCCTGACGATGCGCCTCGGCGTCCGCAGCATGCTACGCGGTCGGCCCCTTCCTCTCTCCTCCTCCCCGCGCCTCCGCGCTAGCAAACAGAGGCCGCCCGAGCACGCCAATGGTGCGGCTCACATGCGCGCATCTCTGACCCCTCCCCGCTCTCTCCCTTAGCTCCCCTCGGCGTAGTCCATGCCCAGGAACACCCGAGACACGGCGCCAGCTCCTCCCGAGCCCGGTGGCAACGAGCAGGACCTCGCCGGCACACGGGTCTACGGTGAGCCATGGCTTGCCTACTTAAAGGCCTCCCCGAGCCCCCCTTTCCTCACACTCGCTCTCTCAGTCCCCTAAACACCCCCCTACACCACTCACCCCTCTCCAAACGAGCCCGAGCTCGAGATCGAGCTCGAGCTCCGCCGCCTCAGGTCGCTGTCGATCCCACGGTACAGGCCTCCCCTGCTCCTCCTCTGTCTCGATCTAGAACCCCCGAGCACCCCTCACCATTTCCCCCTTCTTCCCCGGCTCTTTTGCTGCCGGAAACGGCCGGAGCTACCGACGCCCGAAGCTCCTCCGCCGCGAACCTCGTCGCCGGCGAACCAGGCCACCCCGGCGACCAACTCCACCTCCATCCGAACGGCGGATCCTCCCTGAGCACAACGGTACCACCTACGCACCCTCCCGTGCCCTGTATCGCCGCCGGCGAGCTTGCCGTCGCCCCTGTATAGAGGTAGACGACGACGGACGTGGGCCCTGATCGTCAGTCTCACGCCATGACGGGTGGGACCCACCCGTCAGGTTTAAACACGCACGTGCGCGCACCGGTTCGCTGCGTCGGCTGAAGGGGTACTTCGCCTTTACGCCTTCGACGTGGCAGCCTCGCGTGGGCTGAAACCCATCTGGGCCTGCTGCACTGTGGCCCTTCTGGCCCAGTTGCACAGTGCTGCTTCTCCTTTTTCTTTTTCTGGATACTTGCAAAAATTCCACAGGATTAAATATTAATCCAAATGCAACAATTCCAGTTCCTAAAATCTTGTAAAAATCCCACCTATTTAATGGTGCAACTTTCATTCAAATCCAACCAACTTTTATGTACTATTCAAATTTAAATTCAAATTTGAGCAGTTTAATCTCTGTTTGGAAATCCATATCCCCTCTTATATAACTGCAAATCCAAAACTAGGAATTTTCCCCTTCTTAGTTTTCAACCTAGTATTTAACAAAAATGAGTTGACATTTTCCTGAGCAGTTTGGTTTTTCTGTTTTATTATTGCCTTATTTTCTTGTTATTATTTTGCAACGATAGATTGCGTTGCTGACGAAGGAGTTGGATCAGAAGACTTTGAAGACCCAGAAGACTTTGCGGAGCCAGGCAAGCAGCCCTTTGACCATGTCTATGAAACCCTTTTTATGCATGACATATAGCACCATATTGTTGTTGCAACGGAATCATGATGAGGTGGAACCACTTTGATGGTTTGCCTCCATTACTTCCTCGTTGATACTTGCATTGTGCATGACCCTACCTCCTTATGAGGGTTATGCCAGTGGGAGTAGATAGGATGCTAAGTAGTGCTACGCTAAAGGGACAGGAATATGCATGGTGATGGAGACAAGTACTTTCAAAAGACTTTTCGAAAACCCCGTCGGGTGCCACTTATGCCCGAGGGAGACAATGAGATGGGTAACCACTTGATGACGAAGTGGTGTACCGAGGCAAGTGTGTGTGTTGTTTTCGAAAACGGATTGGATTTAAGATTTGTCGATTGTCCCAACCTTACATGCGCAACCACTCTACCCTTATATGGGAAAGGGCATTATTGATTACCTAGGCCGATACTAGCTTGGAGCCCGCATTACTAGTGATGTGGGAGAGTTGGTGCTCTCTCTCGGGACGGGGTCGTGCCAGGTAGGGCGGCCATGACTGTTTTCACAGGGCATTGGATACACCGTTGTGTCCCCTCTCGGATGTTACGATCTCGAGTGAGTCTCGTATGATATACATCATGAGGATACAGAACAACGAGTGGACTCCTTGTTAGTGTCGTCTAGGGAAAGATAGTGATCGGGTGCTTACCCCGGGTACTTGAGGTACCGCGGGTCATGGATGACACGAAAGTTCCCCGGATCTTGTGGGTAAAGTGTGCAACCTCTGCAGAGTGTAAAACTATTCGAGTAGCCGTGTCCATGGTCAAGGACAGTTGGGTGGTGCTGCTTAAACTACGTCCACATGTTTACAAACCAGTGTGAGTGTTCAAATAAGTGGGAAGAACTACTTGGGTCAAGTCAAAGGACTTGACATGATTGAGTTGGGTTGGTGCCCACTCTTTTTATGTTGATATCTGTAACCTGTCCTCATGGTTAATTGAATTCTCCTGATGCATGTCTTACAAGTTGTTGAACATGTCATTGCACTCAAAACTAGCTTTCCGCAAAAATTTACCTATATCATGCATTGTTGTATCTTGAACCAAAACATGGGTTGCTTGCGAGTACATTAAAAGTACTCATTGGCTTGCCACTAGTTATTTAATTGACCAGGCATGGAAGAACAGGAGTTCGAAGAAGAATTCTTTGGAGACGAACATGCGAACTAGGACGTTTCCCAGTCAGAATGCCTGTAGGGTTAAGGCAGATGGCATGGGTTCTACTTATCGACGAAGATTTCCGCTGCTTATGTTTCATTTGATGTTCAGCCCTTAAGGCTTTATCTATGTAAGACTTGACCATAATGGTCATAATTTGTGTAAGACAATATGTATGGATGTAAGACTCTTGTTATTCAGCTTCTGTGTGTTCAGTGAGCATTGATCTCTGGGATCACTGTACAGGTGCATTCGGTGATCACGACTTATGAGTCGGGGTCCCCACGGAGCTGGTATCAGAGCCATCCTGACTATAGGAAGCCTTAGTTAGCATGGGCGTTAGTTATCTTGAGACCATCTAGACTTCTCTTCTTTTCTAAAGCTTACCCAACCCAAGATATATTTCCCTTATTGACCTCTCCCATTCAACCTTTGTAGATGGCTACCGTACCTGAAGACTTCCTGACCACAGGATTTCCCATGCTTCTCGAGGATAGCCTCAAGAAGTGCCAGTTCCACCGAGCCCCCATTTTCACCTACCATGAGCATTGGATCAATGACACCGAGACGGAGTATCATGTGGAAGTGATCATGATGGCTAATGACTCCCCAACAAGCTGGTTCTTCGAGGGACCCCAGATGGCAACACTAGTTCTTGCCGTCGAGACAGCAACCCTCAAGGCACTCACCCGCCTCCGAGACCTTCTTCCAGAGATGGCAGACGAGTTGGCAACCCGTTTCTTGCCTTATCGGAAGGAAGGTGAGGATGAGAGCAGTGCACCAGCTCCACCATTAGAAGAAGGACTTCCACTCCGATTCCAGACCTACTTCAGCCTTTGTGCCGATAGTTTGGCACAACACTTGGCCTCTGAATCAATGGAACTCCGAAAGGAAGTTCATGAGACCAAGGCACTTCTTCTTCAAGCACAAGGGAAGACGGATAGGATCAAGAAGGAAGGTGCTCCCCCTGGACAACCCGCAATCGCATACAGAGGCGGAAGACCCCCAAAGGATGGAAAACCACCACAGCAACACCGCATGAGCGCAAAGGAATACCGCAAGCTCTTCGCACCACCAGCGAAGCAACGCCGTGTTGAGTTCCTCCACTCCCCCACCCCTTCAAGTGAAGAGGAAAGTCAGGCCACCGATGATGAGGAGGAAGACCCAGAAGAGCCAGACTACACGACTGAGCATTCCACCACTTAGGCATCATTTGCAACCCGGATATGCCCGTTAGTAACCCCTACGGTAGGATAGGTTGTGTACCCCTATGAGAAGTCGAGTCCTTGTAATGGTTCATATGAAACCATGTAGTATTGTGTTTGCTTTTGATGTGTTTGATGGACATCGTACTTTCCTTCGGGAACTTGGAAGCGACTACATCACCCATTTGGATTTTAATGAATGTGTTTAGCCTTTTTGGCCCTTGCATGAAAATAATTAGTCTCATACCAACCCCCTTACTATGCATCCCATCTATATTGCTTTCCCCATCTTTCCCAATCATGAGACCTTGACCGCTCCAATAGGATGCCTATTGTAACTCGTACTGGTACCTCTACCCAACAGCAAGAAGCTGGAGAAGGAGCCAGTCAGGACCAAACCCAAGGACAAGCTCCACCACCGCCACCACCTCCAAACATGGACATGGCTCAGCTTCTCCAAGCCTTCCGAGAGGAACGCCAAGCCAACACTGCAGCCCTCTAGATGATTGCTCAAGCTGTCAATCGCCAGCCGGTGGGAAACGACAATGGATGTTCCACGTTGGTGGAGTTCAAGAAGCATGCACCACCCACCTTCATCGAGACTGCTGAACCCCTGGATGAAGACGACTGGGTCCGCACCATTGAGGATCTGCTGGAACTAGTCGGATGCACTGAGGACCGTGAGAAGGTGGCATATGCTACCCACTGTCTCGGGGGAACTACTAGAGCTTGGTGGGATGGATTCAAGGCCATGCATGCTGAGCAAAACATCACTTGGAATAACTTCAAGGCAGAATTCCGCAAGGCCCACATTCCTTCCGGAATCATGGCCATCAAGAAGCGTGAGTTCCGAGCCCTGAAGCAAGGTAGTAGCACTGTCAAGGAGTACATGCAGAAGTTCAGTGTTCTCTCAAGGTATGCCCCTGAAGATGTCAGCACTGATGCTGCCAAAAGGGAGCGCTTCATGGAAGGCCTTAACCAGACTCTGCAGTACTCGCTTGTTGTGTGTGACTGCCCGACCTTTCCTGATCTGGTGAACAAGGCACTCATGCTTGAGGACAAGCGACGTGCTTTGAATGATACCCGTAAGTGCAAGATGATCAGCAAGGGTAGCTCCAGCAACCAGAAGCCTCGCCCGTGGCAGCCAGCCCCGGTCAAGCCAACCTATCAGTAGCCAAGAGCTCATGCACCCCGCACCAACTATCCACCTCAGAAGTATGCCAACCCCAGGCCAGCTTACAACAACCCCAATAACAATGCCGGCAAGGGCAGCAACCCCAATCAAGTCACTTGCTTCGGATGTGGTCAGGCAGGACACTACTCCAAGAATTGCCCCAACAAGAAGCCCGACGCCCCGCGCCCCAATGCGCAGAACCCAGGACAAGGCCGTGGAATGCCACCAAGGAACCAAGCTCCCTGCAACCTGCCCAACAACGGCAGGGGTCATGTGAATCATGTCACCGCAGAAGAAGCCCAGAAAGACCCGGAAGTTGTGCTGGGTACGTTCCTTGTCAACTCAGCACCTGCAACTGTCTTGTTTGATTCTAGAGCCACGCATTCATTTGTCACCCAAAAGTTTGCATTAAAAAGTGGCATGACCCCTACACCCTGAATAACCGTATGGTGGTACAAACCCCCGGAGCAGAGATGAGAGCCAAGATAGGATGTAAAGGAGTCGGGATTGTCATTAATGGGGTAGACTTCCAAGCAGACCTTATCATCTTAAGATCGCAAGGCTTGGATGTGATCTTAGGAATGGATTGGCTCATCAAGCACCAAGGCTTGTTAGATTGTGCCAACCGGACTGTCGCTGTAACCAACGACCAAGGAGTCGAAGTTAAATTTGCCTCCAACCCCTCCTCTGCTCAAGCCACCCAAGTCAACTCTCTGACAGAAGTTGGATTGGAGCAAGTGCCGGTAGTATGCGAATACCCCGATGTCTTTCCTGATGAGCTACCAGGAATGCCTCCTGACCGAGACATTGAGTTCATCATCGAGCTCATACCCGGAGCAGGACCCATCTATAAGAAGCCTTATAGAATGGGATCGGAAGAGTTAGCAGAGTTGAAGAAGCAACTGGAAGAGCAGTTGAGGAAGGGATTTATCCGCCCTAGTGCCTCCCCTTGGGGATCACCTGTTCTGTTTGTGGCAAAGAAGGACGGTACCATCCGCTTATGCATTGACTACCGCTCCCTCAATGAAGTTACAATCAAGAACAAGTATCCACTTCCCAAGATTGAAGATCTGTTTGATCAACTCAATGGGTCCAAGGTGTTCTCCAAGATTGACCTTAGATCTGGGTACTACCAGCTGAAAATCAGACCCCAAGATATTCCGAAGACGGCATTTGTAACCAGATATGGCCTGTATGAGTGCACGGTCATGTCCTTCGGATTGACCAATGCCCCAGCTTACTTCATGTATCTCATAAATAAGGTCTTCATGGAATATTTGGACAAGTTTGTCATTGTCTTCATTGATGACATTCTTGTCTTCTCGAAGACGGAAGAAGAGCACGAGCAACACTTGAGGATGGTCCTAGACAAGCTTCGAGAGCACCAACTATATGCCAAGTTTAGCAAGTGCGATTTTTGGCTGCGCGAAGTTGGATTCTTGGGTCATGTTTTGACTGAAGAAGGATTGTCGATCGATCCCACTAAGATTGAAGCCGTGACTGAATGGCAATCCCCAAGCAATGTGAAGGAAGTCAGAAGCTTCCTCGGACTCGCGGGATATTACCGCAAGTTCGTTGAAGGATTCTCAAGCATTGCACGACCCATGACTCAGCTCTTGAAGAAGGACAAGAAGTTTGAATGGACGCCGAAGTGTGAAGAAAGCTTCCAGGAGCTGAAGAAGAGATTGACCACCGCCCCAGTTCTGGCCACACCAGATATACTCAAGGAGTTTGTGATATATTGTGATGCGTCGAGAACCGGACTGGGAGGTGTTCTGATGCAAGAAGGCAGAGTTGTAGCTTACCTTTCAAGGCAACTACGACCTCATGAAGAGAACTATGCTACTCATGACGTCGAGTTGGCAGCTGTAGTTCATGCCCTGAAAACATGGCGGCATTACCTCCTAGGGAAGCGGTGTGAGATATACACGGATCACAAAAGTCTGAAGTATATTTTCACTTAGAAGGAATTGAACATGAGGCAAAGAAGATGGCTAGAGTTGATCAAGGATTATGACCTTAGTGTTCAATACCACCCTGGAAAGGCTAATGTGGTAGCAGATGCATTAAGCAGGAAGGCTTGTTCCTTGAATGCTATGCTTAAGGAAAGGCTACCTGCCTTGTATGAAGAACTTGAAAGCTTCGGGTTGGAACTGGTTGCACGAGGATTCTTACCCAACCTTGAAGTCAAGCCTACCCTGATGGATGATATTAAGGAAGCTCAGAAGGGACACGAAAGTATTGAAGGCATCAAGAGGAAGATCAAGGCAGGCAAGGCCCCAGGATTCTCAGAGGATGAGCAAGGAATGGTGTGGTTTGGGAATCGCATTTGCGTACCCAAAAAGATTGAGCTCAAGAAGTTGATCTTGCAAGAAGCTCATGACACCCCGTATTCCATCCACCCGGAGGAACCAAGATGTATCAAGACCTGAAGGAAAGATTTTGGTGGCACGGGATGAAAAGGGAGATTGCCACCTATGTTGCAAAGTGTGATGTATGCCAAAGGGTCAAAGCTGAATATCAGCGACCTGCTGGATTGATCCAACTACTCAAGGTTCCCGAGTGGAAATGGGATAAAGTCGGAATGGATTTCATCACTGGACTACCTAGGTCAAACAAGGGCCATGACTCCATCTGGGTCATAGTCGATCATTTGACTAAAGTAGCCCATTTCATTCCTGTGAAGACTACCTATGATGCCAACCAGCTAGCGGCTCTATACATCAACAGAATCGTAAGTCTTCATGGTGTTCCCAAGGAGATTGTGTCAGATCGAGGAACCCAGTTTACCTCAAGATTCTGGAAGAAGTTCCAAGAGGCCATGGGGACCAAGTTGTCCTTCAGCACTGCTTTCCACCCACAGACTGGAGGTCAGACAGAACAAGTGAATCAGATACTCGAAGACATGCTCCGAGCCTGTGTCTTAGCATATGGAGCTAAGTGGGAAGATTTCCTCCCTTTCGCCGAGTTCTCCTACAACAACAGTTATCAGTCAAGCCTCCAGATGGCACCATTTGAGGTATTGTATGGTCGGAAGTGCCGCACACCCCTCAATTGGTCAGAAACCGGAGAAGGACTAGCATTTGGGCCTGAAATCCTCCGTGAAGCAGAAGAGCAAGTTCAGCTAGTCAGAGAAAAACTGAAGACCGCTAAGTCCAGACAGAAGAGCTATGCTGACACTCTTCGCCGACAAGTAGACTTCCAAGTCGGAGACCATGTATACCTGCGAGTAACTCCTCTTAAGGGAACCAAGCGTTTCCACGTTAAGGGAAAACTCGCACCAAGATTTATCGGCCCCTTTGAGATCACCGCACGATGTGGAGAAGTGGCTTACCAGTTGGAACTGCCACCTGAACTATCCGATGTGCACAACGTATTCCACGTGTCACAACTCCGGAAGTGTCTCCAAGTTCCTGACAAACCTAATCTTTACAAGGACGTCGATCACCAAGCCATTGACCATCAGCCCAATTTGACCTACCGCGAGAGACCCATCTACATTATGGATGAGGCTGAGCGACGCACTCGAAGCTGCACTATCAAGTACTTCAAGGTCCAGTGGAGCAACCACACTGAAGCAGAAGCAACCTAGGAACGTGAAGACTAACTTAGATCCGAGTTTCCATATCTCTTTAAAGCCTAGTTTAGGAATCTCGGGGACGAGATTCTTCTAAGGGGGGTAGGTCTGTCACAGCCTGCATTTTGTAACTCTTCATTTGCATTAATAAAGCATGAAAATTTGGACCAACATAAACTTTTGCGTTATTTGGCTTTTATTTGGAGTTGGTTTTCTCTCTGTGTTTTTCAAGTGCTCCTTAAAGTCAACACAACTCCACCTTCTATACTTAATCTCCTTGCCCCAAACTTCTGCCCAATGATCATGCCATGTGTATAGAGCAATATAGTATTTTCTTACAAAAATAATTTGGCCAAATAGTATTTTCAAAAATTAGTTTTCCAAAAACCCATGGATTGAGGTTTGCACTGCAAGTACCTGATTTGGGGTATGAAAAATATTTCAAAAAGTATATTTGAAACCTATTAGGTATAGGGCTCCCATAAACCACAAAAATATAATTTTAAAAGTTATTTTCCTATTTTATTTAAAGGCTTTTTCTTAAGGCCATAAATGGTCTTTAATAGGTTAAAATTATTTTAATGTTTAAAAAATATTTGAGAAAATTTAGGGAAACTCAGTGGACATATAGTTTCCATATATATGAGTTTCAACACATGGTTATGATCAAAATATTGGACAAAACCTCCCAAAACTGTTTCTGCCCATTTCAAGGATTTGAAATATTTCTATAGGAAATATTTTCATAAAAATCCATGGAAAATCCAGCAAGTCACAAATGCATATTGTGATCACCCTGCAAAGCCCCATGTCAATTAAAGTCATTTTGGCTCACCAAAATGCCCCAAACCACTCTCTGACCAGAATCAAATTTGAACAAGTTTGTACTACCAACTTTCTCTCCTTGACCCCAACTTTTGTGAGCATGTTCACATGACCAAATGAGGCCACTACACCAAGTGGTACATCAAGGAGAAGTGATTTGCTCAACTATATCTACACAAGTCCATTTCTGCTCATTTCTAGGGTTTACAAAAGTTGCATTGGCAACTTTGCCCAAATAAGCTCCAAATTGGTGGAAGGCCCTAATTATATGTGTCACTTCACCCTGTGGAGTATCATGGCAATTGGAAATCATTTGCTTGCCAAAACCCTTATCAAACACCTTCTGCCACTTTTCAAAAATCCCCATTTTGACCACTAAAATTATTCTCCTTAAGCTCAACTTTTTACCACAACTCCTCTTAGTCCCCTTTCACCTCCAGTAACAATGGCAAATCCACAACTCAATTATTGGATGGGTAAAACCCCACTTTCTCTCTCTGGACAGCCCATTTGCACACTTCTTCTTCCTCTCTCCTCACCCCAGTGGCCATCCAGAGCATCCAATGTCCCTTCCCTCTTCTTTACTCCCTCCTAGAGCTGCCAGACATTAGAGGCCGCGCCCACAAGGCATATAATATGCCATGGCATGCCATTTGGGCGCTCTGGAGCGCGCTACAGTACGCTCCCGTACTGTAGCCGCCCTTTGCCCGACGCCTCCGACCACCTCGGGCCACCCCCGCGTGCCTGACGATGCGCCTCGGCGTCCGCAGCATGCTATGCGGTCGGCCCCTTCCTCTCTCCTCCTCCCCGTGCCTCTGCGCTAGCAAACAGAGGCCGCCCGAGCGCGCCAATGGTGCGGCTCACACGCGCGCGTCTCTGACCCCTCCCCGCTCTCTCCCTTAGCTCCCCTCGGCGTAGTTCACGCCCAGGAAGACCCCAGACATGGCGCCAGCTCCTCCCGAGCCCTGTGGCAACGAGCAGGACCTCGCCGGCGCACTGGTCTACGGTGAGTCGTGGCTCACCTACTTAAAGGCCTCCCCGACCCCCCCTCTCCTCACCACTCGCTCTCTCACTCCCCTAAACACCCCCTACACCACTCACCCCTCTACAAATGAGCCCGAGCTCGAGATCGAGCTCAAGCTCCGCCGCCTCGGGTCACCATCGATCCCATGGTACAGGCCTCCCCTGCTCCTCCTCTGCCTCGATCTGGAACCCCCGAGCACCCCTGACCATTTCCCCCTTCTTCCCCGCCTCTTTTGCAGCCGGAAACGGCCGGAGCCGTCGACGCCCGAAGCTCCTCCGCCGCGAACCTCGTCGCCGGCGAACGAGGCCACCCCGGCGACAAACTCCACCTCCATCCGAACGGCGGATCCTCCCTGAGCACAACGGCACCACCCACACACCCTCCCGTGCCCTGTATCGCCGCCGGCGAGCTCGTCGTCGCCCCTGTACAGAGGTAGACGACGACGACCGTCGGCCCTGACCGTCAGTCTCACGCCCTGAGGGGTGGGACCCACCCGTCAGGTTTAAACACGCACGCGCGCGCACCGGTTCGCTGCGTCGGCTGAAGGTGTACTTTGCCTTTACGCCTTCGACGTGGCAGCCTCGCGTGGGCTGAAACCCATCTGGGCTTGCTGCACTATGGCCCTTCTGGCCCAGTTGCACAGTGCTGCTTCTCCTTTTTCTTTTTCTGGATACCTGCAAAAATTCCACAGGATTAAATATTAATCCAAATGCAACAATTCCAGTTCCTAAAATCTTGTAAAAATCCCACCTATTTAATGGTGCAACTTTCATTCAAATCCAACCAACATTTATGTACTGTTCAAATTTAAATTCAAATTTGAGTAGTTTAATCTCTGTTTGGAAATCCATATCCCCTCTTATATAACTCCAAATCCAAAACTAGGAATTTTCCCCTTCTTAGTTTTCAACCTAGTATTTAACAAAAATGAGTTGACATTTTTCTGAGCAGTTTGGTTTTTCTGTTTTATTATTGCCTTATTTTCTCGTTATTATTTTGCGACGATAGATTGCGTTGCTGACGAAGGAGTTGGACCAGAAGACTTTGAAGACCCAGAAGACTATGCTGAGCCAGGCAAGCAGCCCTTTGGCCATGTCTATGAAACCCTTTTTATGCATGATATATAGCACCATATTGTTGTTGCAACGGAATCATGATGAGGTGGAACCACTTTGATGGTTTGCCTCCGTTACTTCCTCGTTGATACTTGCATTGTGCATGACCCTACCTCCTTATGAGGTTTATGCCGGTGGGAGTAGATAGGATGCTAAGTAGTGCTACGCTAAAGGGACGGGAATATGCATGGTGATGGAGACAAGTACTTTCAAAAGATTTTTCAAAAACCCCGTCGGGTGCCACTTATGCCCGAGGGAGACAATGAGATGGGTAACCACTTGATGACGAAGTGGTGTACCGAGGCAAGTGTGTGTGTTGTTTTTGAAAACGGATTGGATTAAGATTTGTCGACTGTCCCAACCTTACATGCGCAACCACTCTACCCTTATATGGGAAAGGGCATTATTGATTACCTAGGCCGATACTAGCTTGGAGCCTGCATTACTAGTGACGGGGGAGAGTTGGTGCTTTCTCTTGGGACGGGGTCGTGCCAGGTCGGGCGGCCATGACTGTTTTCATAGGGCACCGAATACACCATTGTGTCCCCTCTCGGTTGTTACGATCTCGAGTGAGTCTTGTATGATGTACATCATGAGGATACGGAACAACGAGTGGACTCCTTGTTAGTGTCGTCTAGGGAAAGATAGTGATCGGGTGCTTACCCCGGGTACTTGAGGTACCGCGGGTCGTGGATGACACGAAAGTTCCCCGGATCTTGTGGGTAAAGTGTGCAACCTCTGCAGAGTGTAAAACTATTTGAATATCCATGTCCATGGTCAAGGACAGTTGGGCGGTGCTGCTTAAACTACATCCACATGTTTACAAACAAGTGTGAGTGTTCGAATAAGTGGGAAGAACTACTTGGGTCAAGTCAAAGGACTTGACATGATTGAGTTGGGTTGGTGCCCACTCTTTTTATGTTGATATCTGTATCCTGTCCTCATGGTTAATTGAATTCTCCTGATGCATGTCTTAAAAGTTGTTGAACATGTCATTGCACTCAAAACTAGCTTTCTGCAAAAATTTACCTATGTCATGCATTGTTGTATCTTGAACCAAAACATGGGTTGCTTGCGAGTACATTCAAAGTACTCATTGGCTTGCCACTGGTTATTTAATTGACCAGGCATGGAAGAACAGGAGTTTGAAGAAGAATTCTTTGGAGACAAACATGCGAACTAGGACGTTTCCTAGTCAGAATGCCTGTAGGGTTAAGGCAGATGGCATGGGTTCTACTTATCGAAGAAGATTTCCGCTGCTTATGTTTCATTTGATGTTCAGCCCTTAAGGCTTTATCTATGTAAGACTTGACCATAATGGTCATAATTTGTGTAAGACGATATGTATGGATGTAAGACTCTTGTTATTCAGCTTCTGTGTGTTCAGTGAGCATTGATCTCTGGGATCACTGTACACGTGCATTCGGTGATCACGACTTATGAGTCGGGGTCCCCACAGGATCACCTTGAGAGGAACATCGGGAACCATACATATGTAGCATACTTGGGATAGAAAACTCATACATTTTGCATCTTATAGGTTGTGCACAAGTGTCGTATCCGCCTATAGAGCAATCATGCTAGCGTCTCTCTTGAGTTGTGCAACACGAGCATTTTTCCGTGGATTCCACATTTTGTGCTCATCCTTGGTTGCACGACCCCATTTATCTATCCGTGTGTGTGTGTGTTCCCATGTGCCACATATTGCTATTGGTCTACTTGTTACACTTGCGAATTTGTGAATCTCTTTCAACATTATTGACTCTTGCTAACATTTTGCATCAAATTTTTGTGCCACTATCCTCACCGAGCTCCACCATAAGCCTTATTTGTGTAGGTGTGAGAAACCGACAAGAATTGGTACCAATTGTGCTATTTCCTTGTCCACATTGGAGTGATCATTGATCCACTTTCAACTTTGCTCAAGGTACATTTGGTATTCGTTCTTCTCTTTCTCCCACTCATATTTGCTCGAGTCTTGTGATGGATAGGCAAGGAATTTCATCTTCGGTCTACAACAACAATGACGAGTTTGATGCCATGCAAAACTCCATCGACGCCAAGATGCAAGCTCAAATGGAGGAGATCAAAGCCCTCATCAAGTCCTACAAGCGGTCTTCCTCATCTTCGAGAAGATGCTCAAGAGCACATGCCTCTGAGCTACCATCTCCGGCAAGGTCACATCAGCATCGACACCATCACCACCATGAACATGAAGGTCAAGAGCTCAACACCAACAACCGCTCAACGACTTCACCATCTCCCTTGGCATCTTTGCCAAGTGACTTCAATGCATCTTCGCCTATGGACAATGGACATACGTCATCTTCGCCAACAAGCACCTCAAGACTACGCTCAAGAGAAGCTCCCCAAGCTCAAGTCCACGGCTTCCACGAGCTACTACGACCTCGACACCAACCACAAGATTCCTTTCTATGGGACTCAAGAACCCAATGAGTATCTCGAGTGGGAGCGTTTAATGGATGACTACCTCAAGCTACATCAAGTTCCTCCCGAAGATCAACTGAAGTGCGCCACAAGGAACTTCCACGACTACGCGTCCACATGGTGGCTTCACACACCTTCGGGGACCTACGACATGAGTTGGCCCCAGACAAAGAGAGCTTGGCGGCATGAGTTCGTGCCCCCAACCTACACGGAACAACTTCAACGCCAATTGGAGCACACCATCCAAGGATCCAAGTCCATCAACGAGTACTTCAAGGAAATGAAGAAAGCCTTGCGACGAGCCAGCGTGGACTACCCCATTTCGATGAAGTTCCACTTCATGATGGGATTACACAACGACATCTCCAAGACAATCTTCCTTGAGAACTACAAGTCCCTCGATGACAACTACATTGGTGCTCTCAAGGTGGAACAAGAACTCATGAAGGCCAAAGCTTCTCCACCCCAAGCTCACTTCGCGATGACCAAGCTCCATGAGAACAAGCATGAGGCTAGTACCACCAAGATGTCCAAGATTGATGAGCTCCAAGACGATGCTCCCAAGTTCGACTTCACCGCCATCCCTCTTTGTGGCATTGATGATGCCGAGTCTACTTTGACTCTTTTCCAAGATGGTGCGGCGACAAGTACGACTACGGAGAACCTCAAGGACCAAGCTTTGGAGGTGAGCGACAAGGTGGCGAGCAAGGATGATGCTTCCATCTTAGGAGGCGAGAGTGATGATGTGCCATCTTCGGCCTTCATCCACGGCGACAAGAACGAGATGGTTGAGCATGGGATTTTCCCTTCGACCACGACGACGTATGATGACTTGAGTGACTTGTGCCACTGTATTGAGAGTGAGAGTGACTTCACCACTAGCCCCATGTATGTGTTGCAACAATTCACATGTGAGGAGAGCCACAACCCCCACCACTTGAGTGAGATGAGTGACTCTACCATATGTGAGTTTGAGTGCTCCTATTTTGAGGGAGTGAGTGAACCACCACATAGAGAGAGTGAGATAGTTGATAGGTCATGTGAGGCCACTTTCAACACTAACGACTTGACCTCTACCTCTATTGTGTCTTCTCATTTGGTGCTAGGTCCCATAAATGATGACGCGCCAATTCACGACGATTATGTCCTACCTTTGGACAAGACGATGGCCATGGTGGAATATGATGCACCCCCACATGGTTCCATCACGATGATGATCTTGACCACCATTTGGTCTTACCCACCTCACCTACACCACTAGAGTGGAATGAACAAGGTAACATAGGTGAAGGTGACGCTCTCGTCCCACTAGTGGACATTCTTAACACTGATTGCTTGCATGATGTTGATCCACCTATTTCCATGATTGATGCTAGTGAGACTTCCTCATGTGATGATTTCTTGACCATTTGTGGTGAGTATGATGATTCTCATGTGGAGTCTATTAGTTGTGATGCCATGTTGCATAGGATTTCTTGTGACAATTCCTTAGGTCACATCATGTTTGCCAATCCTCTTGACTTGTCATATGCTATGCATGAGATCAATCATATGTCATATTTGCAATCTATTCATAGTGACTATGCATATGCTATTAAAATAAACCCAATTTGCACATATGGCATAGATGACAAGCCTATGGTTACTGGCATTTGTTTCTCTTGTGATGACATTGACATGCTACCTTTGCGTTATTTATCTCATATGCCATGCCATAACCATCTAGCTACGGATATGCATTGTTTTGGATGTTGTCCATTTTCTCCATATGATGTTTCCAACATTGCTCATGAGGAGACCCCCATAGTTTCCTCATACATTTTAGGAGATTTTGATTCATCCCATTCATTGCATGATCCCAATACTTGTGTGCACAATATGCTCCCCATGAATAAACATGCTATTGATGTGCCTTATACTTGCATGCTCAATTTGTGTCCCCATCGTGTCATACACAATAACTATTCTTTCATGATGGATGACATGTTCTTATACCATGCATCAAATTTCTTTGAGTGATGCTTATCTTGTACTAACTCTCATGTGCACATACACATCATGATGGATGATGTGTACATTTACCACACACACAATTTCTTTGGCTTGTGTCTCTTTTGTGTAGGTACCCACAAATACTTGTCAACTTCACAATCCCATGAGTTGACAAAACGAGCTCTAGAGAGCAATGATGACTTGTGATCCCATAAATTGTCTTTCCCACCACTCTCTTCGCGCATTCTTCTACATGACCCTCACTAGGCTATGGGTTATTTTCCATTACATATTATATGCCCATCTTGCCATGTTCATTTTGCATGATATGCTCATTACTATGCCTTTGCCATGCATTCGTGACCCATGCTTTGCATTACACATGATGATTGATTCTCATACTTGTATGTGTATATGCAAGCTTGGTGGAGATATCACTTGTTATTGCCATGTTTGCTTTGTGCCCCATGCCTATGATTATACTATGATCTTGCTTTGTGTGCGTGCTTGCGATATGTCATGTGCATTGCCTATGCCTATTATTTACTCACATGACATCATTGCCATGATTTCCTCTAGTGTGTTGCATCTTCGCTCCACTAGTTTGCACGACATGATTGATATGCTTGCTTATGTTGCATCACCAATGATTCATACTTTCTCATTTCATGCGGTTGATGACAACCATCTACATGCTTTGCACGACATGATTGTTATTGCTTCTTGTCATATCTCTCCATATGTTGCTTCTCTCATGCTAGATGATTTGCCATGTATTGAGTGCAATTATGCCTTTAGTCTTGATAATGGGTTTGCCCCCATAGCAATCTCACATATATTTGGAGATTTTGACATATTTCTTGTGAAGCATGCTTGCCATCATTCTTTGCACCATATACCTTGTGGCATGAATATTTCCATTGTTGCATCATATTATTCATGCACTTGTGCTTCTAATGGTTATGTGCAAAAGAAGAGAACCATCATGATGGATGATGTGTTTATCTACCATGTGCATACATTCTTTGCTTTCTTGTGTGCATGTGTAGGATACTTGGACTTTGTGTCGACTTCCGCTTCACGTGAGTTGACCATTCGAGGTCTTGAGAGCGGGCCGCTTACATTCGACAATGACTCGATTCTACACCACCTTTCATACCACTTCGGCATTGTGAAGAACGCACAAGGACACACCTTCAAGGTGACATCTTTCTTGAGCATGGATATGGCAGATCATACTACTTGTGTTGCTTGCACCATGAGACTTATTATTCATCTTGGACCACTTGATTGCACACATGTTAGAGATCTTTCTTCGACTTGTCATTTTCACCATTCCATGCATCATGATATATATGCCTTGTGTGTTGCATCCAATTTTTGGATTATTTGCTCCTATCACATGCTTGGTTGCAACAATATCATTTCTTCACATATGCCATGTCCCATTGATTGCTATATGCTTGCCTTGATTGGCTCACACATGATGAATAATTTCTCTTTTTATTGTGTTGAGTGCCACACTATCTTCACTTCATCCTATGCACATATTGCTTCGATTGTCTTGCACTTGATCCATGTGTTTAGACATCTCACCATCTTTGGTGTTGTGAATGATTCATATGCCTACCATAGACCTTTCATTGAGAAATTTGTGAATGCTTGCTATTATCTTGAGGTAGATGCTTATTCTCTTGACACACATATTTGCATCACTACCTCACATTTAGATGCTTGTCCCCATGATATCTTTGCTTGTGCTCAATTTATGTGCTTATATGCCATGTCACAATCCTTTGTCACACCATATGCTTTGCACGACGATGACACTTGTTTGGTGAATAAACTCTTGAATGCTTGGGTTTGGACTAACGCTAACCACATTTGTTTTTCCAAGTGTTTGTTGTCCTTACTCCTTTTGAAGGAATCACAAGACGGTGTGACATTGGAGAGTGCCCATTTCGAGCTTTGAGATGACAAGTACTTGGTGAACGTCCACTTCTACACGGCAAAGCCATCTCTTTCCCATGGTGATTTGGTTTTCGATCCGCAGTCGGATCTTTCCCAAGGGAGGGGAGATGATGCGGAGCATCCTATGGACATCACCATGTCAAGAGTCCGTTTGGTCAGTGACACGTGCGACATCTACTTCACATACATAAAGGTGAATCATCTCCTTTACACGTGCTCACTTGACCCCCTCGAGGATGGTATACTACTTGACACTTCTCCCGTATGCATGCATAGGTATTGTCGGAGCTTCACGGATGTTGAGGAGGAGTGCAAACACCAAGGAACAACTACACCATCCGCGAGGGATGCCTGGAAGCGACGACGGAAGAAGACAGAGCTACTGAAGCTACAACGGCCGAACATTCGGGCCAGAGGCCGGACATTCGGCGCCTGTGAAGCCTCCAAGGAGCTGCACCAATAGACGGCCAAAGCATCAGCGGCCGGACATCCGGCCCCGGACATCCGGCGCCTCAGCAACGCCCGGACATCCGGCATCCCTCCCAAAAATCCGGCATCCCCTATCCAGAGAAGGACTCAAACTGCCACTTCAGGCCGGACATCCGGCCCCCAGCCCGGACATCTGGCACCTTCCTGGGCGCAGAGTCGGGCCAGAGGCCCATGTATCCCTTTCCCAGTTACCTCTTTGTGGCTTTGACTATATATACTCCTTCCCCTCCTCCTAGTTAGGGTTAGAAAAGGTTTATCTCATGTTTGTGTGAGAGCTTTGCTCATCCACTTGGTTACCTTCTCCACGGAGATTCGAGCCTCCACCAGAGAAGACCCCCCAAGCGGATTCAAGACCCCTTTTAGGGAAGAACTCAAGACCTCCTCACAAAGAAGACCGGCTACCCTTGTATCATCCTTAGTTGTCCGTGGATCGTGTATCTTTCCTTATGTACTCGAGGATGTAGCACTTGTGTGACTTATTCGTGTTGGTTTAGTGTTTCCTCTTTGTGTTTCCCCTTGCGTTTTCCCTCTTTTCCCCCTCGTGTTCCTCGTGTTCTTCACGGGATCGGCTCCTTTCGTGAAAGATCGGCTGATTAGGGTTCTACCCTACATCAAGTAATATTATTAATGCCTCTACAATCAATGCACATACGCGACATACCATCCTTTTTCGGCACTAAAATGATAGGAATAGCACAAGGACTAAGGTATTTGTGTATATAACCTTTGTCGAGCAGTTCTTGTACTTGACGCATAATCTCCTTCATCTCCTCTGGATTGGTACGGTATGGTGCAGAGTTGGGTAATGATGCACCGGGAATTAAGTCAATTTGATGCTCAATCCCTCGAATAGGTGGTAATCCCGGTGGCACGTCCTGTGGAAAGACATCAGCGAACTCCTGCAAAATGTTAGTGACAACAGGAGGCAAAGAGGAAGGCACGTCCTCGAATGAAAATAATGCCTCTTTGCACACAAAAGCATAGCAAACAGATTTGCTAAAATCTAGATCATCAATATCAGATTTGGTGGCAAGTAAACATGCACTTTTCAATTTAATTTCAGAAGCAACACTAGATGGTTTATTATTAGGCTTCATTTGTTGCTCAAATTCTTTTGCCACAATCTGATTTTCACTCTTATTTTTCTCTTGTTTTGCTTTATTATCTCTATTAATATCATCTTTCAAAATGGAATCAGGAGTCATAGGAAGCAAAGTAATGTTTTTATCCTTATGAACAAGAGTATACTGATTGTTTCTACCATGGTGTATAGAATTTTTATCAAATTGCCATGGTCTACCAAGTAATAAGGAACATGCTTGCATAGGTACCACATCACAATCAACATAATCAGCATATGTAGAGATACTAAAATGCACACGAACAATACGTGTTACATTAACCTTGTCGCTGTTGTTGAACCATTGGCTGTAGTAAGGATGTGGATGTGGTCTTGTGGTGAGAGATACCTTCTCCACCATCTCCATGCTAGCCAAGTTGTTGCAGCTCCCTCCGTCTATGATGACGCGAACAGAACGTTCCTTCATAACTCCCTTTGTATGGAACAAATTATGCCTCTGATTTTGCTCAGCTTGTGTGACCTGCACACTCAAAACACGTTGAGCAACTAAACATTCATACCTATCAGCATCTTCAGGAGCCATGTATTGCGTCTCATGATCATAATCATCTCCACCGTGTTCTTCACGTGTAATAAGAGCCAAGGTCTCCTCATCATAGTCACTAGCAGACTCATACCCACCATCCTCAATAGCAATCATCACATGCTGAGATTTGCATTCTCTCGCAAAATGTCCTCTTCCCTTACAACGACGACAAATAATATGACTTGTGTGCCCAGTTGATGCCATGGAAGAAGAAGAGCTCTGTGCAGGCCCAACAGGTGTGCTCTTGGCAAATAGTGGTGGTTGTGCCTGCTTTCTTGTATCACGGCTGGAGGTGGCACCTGATGGAGATGCTGGTGCAGTGGAAGCAGAGGATGGATGTGGTGTCCATGATGAAGATCGACCTGCAGAAAAGTTAGTTCACGCCAATGCCTGTCGATCCTGCACTTCACGTTCAGCTTTACAAGCAAGATGGAATAAACGAGTGATATTAGTATACTCCTTATACTCTAGAATGGTCTGAACCTCTCTATTTAATCCACCCATAAAACGTGCAAGCATAGCTTCATTCTCCTCAACAATACCACATCTAATCATGCCAGTTTGTAATTCCTGATAATATTCCTCTACAGAATTTTTTCCTTGTCTTAAATGCTGTAATTTTTGAAGTAATTCACGTTGATCATATGGTGGAACCCAACGAGTACGCATAGCAGTTTTGAAAGCAGCCCTAGTAGCTAAAATAGGATATAATCTACAATGCTCAGACCACCAAACACATGCAAAACTAGTGAAAGCACAAACAACAGCAGGAACACGTCTCTCCTTGGGATATTGTAAACATGTAAATCGTTGTTCAGTTTCTAACTCCCAAGTAAGATATATATCAGGAACATATCTACCCTCAAATGGTGGAATATTCAGTTTCAGTTTAGGGAGATGGTCACGATCTCGTACCTGAGCGGGAGCCCTATCATTGCCATTATTTGCACTAGTTCAACGAAGAGATGGTGATACAAATGCAATATGGATGGTAGATATAGATTTTTGTGAAAATATAAAAATAGCAAGGTAACTAATGATAAAAGTGAGCATAAACGGTATTGCAATGCTAGGAAACAAGGCTTAGGGTTCATACTTTCACTAGTGCAAGTTCTCTCAACAATAATAACATAATTGGATCATATAACAATCCCTCAACATGCAACAAAGAGTCACTCCAATGTCACTAATAGAGGAGAACAAACGAAGAGATTATTGTAGGGTATGAAACCACCTCAAAGTTATTCTTTCTGATCGATCTATTCAAGAGTCCATAGTAAAATAACACGAAGCTATTTTTTCCGTACAATCTATCATAGAGTTCGTACTAGAATAACACCTTAAGACACAATCAACCAAAACCCCAATGTCACCTAGATACTCGAATGTCACCTCAAGTATCTGTGGGTATGATTATACGATATGCATCACACAATCTCAGATTCATCTATTCAATCAACACAAAGAACTTCAAAGAGTGCCCCAAATTTTCTGCCGGAGAGTCAAGACAAAAACGTGTGCCAACCCCTATGCATAAGTTCACGAGGTCACGGAACTCGCAAGTTGATCACCAAAACATACATCAAGTGGATCACGTGATATCCCATTGTCACCACAGATAAGCACATGCAAGACATACATCAAGTGTTCTCAAATCCTTAAAGACTCAATCTGATAAGATAACTTCAAAGGGAAAACTCAATCCATTACAAGAAAGTAGAGGGGGAGAAACATCAGAAGATCCAACTATAATAGCAAAGCTCGCAATACATCAAGACCATGCCGAATCAAGAACACAAGAGAGAGAGAGAGAGACCAAACACATAGCTACTTGTACATACCCTCAGCCCCGAGGGTGAACTACTCCCTCCTCGTCATGGAGAGCGCCGGGATGATGAAGATGGCCACCGGAGAGGGATTCCTCCCTCCGGCAGGGTGCCAAAACAGGTCTAGATTTGGTTTTCAGTGGCTACAAAGGCTTGCGGCGGCAGAACTCCCGATCTAGGTTATGTTCTGGAAGTTTGGGTATATATAAGAGGTTTTGGCGTCGGGAACAAGTCAGGGGGGGTCCCCGAGGCGGCCACGAGATTGGGGGGCACGCCTAGGGGGGTAGGGCGCGCCCCCACCCTCGTGGTGGCCTTAGGACTCATCTGGTCCATCTTCGGTACTCCGTGGGCTTCTTCTGGTCCAAAAACAATCTCCGTGAATTTTCAGGTCAATTTAACTCTGTTTGGTTTTCCTTTTTTGCGATACTCAAAAACAAGGAAAAAACAAAAACTGACCCTGGGCTCTAGGTTAATAGGTTAGTCCCAAAAATCATATAAAATAGCATATAAATGCATATAAAACATCCTAGATGGATAATATAATAGCATGGAACAATCAAAAATTATAGATACGTTGGAGACGTATCAGGCCCACTTTTTTTTCCTTTTACCGGAGGGGGTAAAAGGGGAAGGAGAAGGAGTAGGAGAAGGAAAGGGGGGTGGCGCCCCCTTCCCAAGTCCAATTCAGCCTCCGCCCTTGTAGGGGCACACCAGCCCCTTGTGGGCTGGTTAGCCTCCCTCCTATGGCCCATATCTTTCCCCGGGGGGTTCCGGTAACCTCTCCAGTACTTCGATATGTACACGATACACTCCGGAACCCTTCCAGTGTCTGAATACTACCTTCCAATATATAAATCTTTACCTCTCGACCATTTCAAGACTGCTCGTCCTGTCCGTGATCTCATCCGAGACTCTGAACAAACTTCGGTTACCAAAACACATAACTCACAAATACAAATAGTCATCGAACATTAAGCGTGCGGACCCTGTCGGCGTTCTGGGAACGGGGGTCCCCAGACTTGCCTGCCTGCGGCCCGCAGCGTGGCTCCTCCAGCGGCCCTGTACAACCCATCTTCACCAGCAAACACCCAAGACCCTCGTGAGGCGGACGACACAAGACCTCCTCAGGGGCAGCCTCACCAGGCTGGCTTGCGAGGGGCAGAGACAAAAAGGCGAGGGCACCTCGCGAGGTTCCTATGACGCAAGTCGTGACGACCGGAACCAGGCGGGCGCCATCGAGCATAGTGTCCTCGTTTCCTCTTTGGTGCTAAAGGGGCAAGCGCAGGCGAGGAGTCCCGAGGCATCATGCAAAGGTTTCCATATCGGTGCGACAAGACCAAGACCAGCAGGACGGCAAGATGGAGGTCACTATGGAGCCCAAGACGGCGTCACCACCAGAGGCTTTGGCAGGCGAAGATCACTTTTGTCAGGATAGCTTGTACTAGTTTTCCCCCTTCAAATTGGCCGTTGTGGGATCCTTTCCTACTCAATATTTGGGAAGAGGACCAGGGCCTCTATAAATAGGACTAGCCACCACCGTAGCTAGGGATCGGATCTTGGGTCGGGGCATCTCATCTTGGATTGGAGCCATTCCATTCTAAGCCTCACACAAGTTCACCAAGCACAAGAACACCTCTCCTCAGGAGGCTGTTCTTCCCTTGTAACAGTTCATCCGCAGCCCAAGAGGCAATCCACCACACCACACTGGAGTAGGGTATTACACCACAACGTTGGCCCGAACCAGTATAAATCTTGTGTCTAATGTTCTTTGGGTCCATCAAGCTAGGCCGTGAGATTGTTGAGTGTGCGAGCTAGAGAGGGGAGAGATCTTCGTGCGCACCCCAGTGTTCGAACCTCCAGGGTTTTGCCGGAACCCGAAATCCAACATTTGGCACACCAGGTAGGGGTGCGCCGAAGCTTCTCCCCTTGACGGCCTCGCCTCTCCGACCGACTCTCATGGACGCCGCCTCTTCCCTGACTGGATTGACAGGCGCCCTCCACGGCGCCGCGGGGCTTCGGGCCTTCACCCCCGCCTTCCGGCAGGTGCAGTGGCCGCACAAGTTCAAGCCAGAGATGCCGCCCCGTTACGATGGTGCGACGGATCCGCCGGCCTTTCTGCTGGCGTACGAGGAGGCTGTCTTCGAGGCCGGGGGCGATGAAAAGACCATGGCCAACTGGTTCCCGATGGCCCTCGCCGGCGTGCCGCTCGCCTGGATCCTCCATCTGCTAGAATCTTTTGTGGCCTCTTGGGAGGAGCTGTGCGACTTCTTCATCGCGCGCTTCGGGGGACCAGCACCCCCGGTCATCATGGCTCTCCTCGGTGGCTCGCAGGCGCCACCCACGTACCGTCACATCAAGCCGTTCTTTCTCCAGATCGGTGCCACCTCCACACGGCAGGGGGCTCCCCCGGGGTGGGTGGCGCCCAAGGCCGACCTAATCTTCGACTTAGGAGATCACCTAGTCAACACCGTCGGTTCGGGTGTGCTTCTGATGCTTTGCACGCCGACCATATGCAGTGTATCCGTCACCAAGACCCTCATCGACGGCGGCACCGACCTTAATGTGCTCTCTGTGGAGGCCTCTAGTCTCCTTCACGTAGCGCTCGAGCGGCTCCGCCCCAGCCGGTCCTTCTCCGAAATCGACGGCGGCTCCTCCAACCCCTGGGGCAAATCCATCTCCCTGTGACTTTTGACACGCGCAACAACTACCGCACCGAGCTAATCGACTTCGACATCGCCTGCTTCGGTTTGCCGTACAACGCCATCCTCGGGTACCCGGCGCTGGCCCAGTTCATGGCGGTGACCCATCCTGCCTACAACCTCATGAAGATGCCAGGAAGCAATGGCGTCCTTACCGTGGCCGGGGACACCAAGGAGGCTGTGGCGGCCTACAAGCTAGCCTTCAGGGCCATAGCGGCAGCTTGCCCAGCCGACAAGGCCATGCCCAGGGCCAAGGGGGCTGCGCCGACCAAGAAGAAGCAGCTGTTCACCCAAGGTCAAGCCAAGACGAAGCAGATACCGGTCGACATGGACGAGGCCTCTGGCGCTACCTTTATCATAGGCGTCGACCTTGCCCCAGCTCAAGAGAAGGAGTTGGTGGACTTCCTGCGAGCAAACAAGGAAGTATTCGCCTGGGAGCCCAAGAAGCTGGTTGGGGTCCCGAGAGGAGTAATTGAACATCATTTGAGGGTGTGCCCCAATGTGCGCCCTGTAAAGCAGAAGGCGAGGCGATAATCCACGGAGAAGCAGTCTTTCATCGTTCAGGAAACCTGCAAGCTGGAGGTAGCAGGTGTCATTCGCGAAGTCCGGTACCCAGAGTGGCTGGCAAATCTAGTCGTTTTGCCGAAGAAAGGAGGAAAGGAACACATGTGTCTCGACTTCACCAACCTCAACAATGCCTGCCCTCAGGACCCGTTTCCGCTGCCGCGCATCAACCAAATTGTTGACTCCACCGTGGAGTGTGACCTGCTGTTCTTCTTGGATGCGTTCTCAGGATACCACCAGATCAAGATGGCAGTGGAAGATGTGGAAAAGACAGCGTTCTTAACCCCATGCGGGGTATACTGCTACACTTGCATGCCCTTTGGACTGTGCAACGCAGGAGCAACCTTCCAGCGACTTATGCACATCGCCTTGGGGTGGCAGCTCGGGAGGAACGCTGAGGCCTATGTCGACGACATTTTGGTGAAGTCTCGGGAGGCGAGAAAACTTTGATTCAGGACCTGGAGGATACCTTCGCGAGCCTGCGCCAAGTGGAACTGTGGCTCAATCCGGAGAAGTGCATGTTTTGTGTCCCTTCGGGCAAGCTGTTGGGCTTCCTTGTGTCTCACAGGGGGATTGAGGCCAACCCGGAGAAGGTCAAGGCGATCGAAGACATGAGCCCGCCGCAAACCCTCAAGGAGATGCAGAAGCTTGCAGGATGCGTGACTTCGCTGGGGCACTTCATCTCCAAGTTGGGGGAGCGCGCCTTGCCATTCTTCAAGCTGATGAAGAAGAAGGGTCTGTTCGAGTGGACCCCAAGGCCGACCTAGCATTTCAAGACCTCAAGAGATACTTGACCAGCTCGCCGGTGATGGTGGCGCCTCGTCCTCGCGAGCCCTTGGTACTCTACTCGTCTGCCACACCCCATTCCGCTAGCGGGGTGCTGGTGGCCCTCAGAGAGGAGCCCCAAGCCAAGGGCTCACCAAATGAAGCCGCCAAGCCGGACAAGGCTGCCCAACGCCAAGACGGTGTTCCCGAGGCAGCGGCTGGTCCGGCTAGTCGTCAAGCTACAGAAGCTAGAGATTCACAGGAAACACCTCAGTCCCCGGGAGCCAAAAACTCCGTCAGCTCTCCCACCCTTGTCGAGCACCCAGTATACTTTGTCAGCACAATGCTACGAGATGCGAGAGCATGATACCCCATGCCTCAGAAGCTCTTGCTTGTGCTCCTGGTGGCCTCACGTAAGCTGCGCCACTACTTCTAGGGTCACCCAATCAAGATCGTCTCAGCCTACCCATTGGAGAGAGTGCTCAGGAGCCCTAATGCAGCGGGGAGAGTCGCCGAGTGGAACATTGAGCTGCAAGCGTTTGACTTGGAGTTCAACACAACCAGGGTAAACATGGGGGCTGCACTCGCTGATTTTGTGGCAGAATGGACCGATACACCGGAGCTCGAAGCAGGGGAAAACCGATCCCTCTCACCAGGGAATCAAGCGCCAAACGGATGGGTCATGTACTTCGATGGCGCGTTCGCACGTCAGGGCACAGGGACTGGAGCCGTACTCATCTTGCCCACTCAAGACAAACATTACTATGTCATGCAGCTCTGCTTCCAGCGGGGCGAGAAGGTCTCCAATAACATCGCAGTGTACGAGGGCCTCATCGCTGGCCTCAAGGCGGCAGTGGCCCTTGGGGTGAAATGCCTCACCATCAGGGGAGACTTGCAGCTCCTCGTCAACTTCTCCAACAAGGTGTACGAGCCAAGGGATGAGCACATGGAAGCATATGTCGCGGAGGTATGCAAAATGGAGAAGCAGTTCCTAGGCCTGGAGCTGCAGCATGTGCCGCGTGGCACCAACCAAGAGGCTGATGACATCGCCAAAAGAGCATCCAAGCGGCTGCCCCAAGAGCCTGGCGTCTTCGAGGAATGACTCTTCAAGCCTTCAGCAGCACCTCAGCCTGCGGAGCCAGCGCCACCTCAGGAGGAGCTCCCTCAGCCGCCAGTCTCGGGAGCCCCCGCTCGCGGCCCGACCTCAGGAGTGCGCCTCCTCTTAGCACTCGAGCCTCAGGAGGGGTGCCGGATCGAGGAGTTCAAGGCATATCTGACGCAAGGCACGTTGCCGGAGAAGGAGGAAGACACTGACCGCGTGGCCTAGCAGGCTATGGCGTACTGCATTCAGGACGGTGAGCTATACAGGAAGCGACCAAATGATGTTTCTCTATGGTGCATTTCCAAGGAACAGGGGAACGAGCTAATGGCTGACATACATGGCGGAGACTGCGGGCACAACTCGTCGTTGGACACCCTAGTCGGCAAGGCTTTCCACAACGGGTTCTACTGGCCCACAACACTCGACGCGGCCGAGCTGGTGAAGTCCTGCGAGGCTTGCCAATTCCATGCCAAGCAGATCCACCAGCCGACCCAGGGCCTCCAGACTATCCCCCTCTCATGGCCGTTCGCAATTTGGGGGCTGGATATCCTAGGTCCATTCCCTCGAGCTCCTGGAGGGTACCGCTACCTCTACGTAGCCATCGACAAGTTCACCAAGTGGGCGGAAGTGGAAGCTGTCCGCACCATCCCAGCCGGGTCGGCAGTCAAGTTCATCAAGGGCATCGTGAGCCGATTTGGTGCCCCTAATCGCATCATCACCGACAATGGTTCACAATTCACTAGCAATCTCTTCAAAACATATTGTGCTAAGCTTGGAACGCAGATCTGCTACGCCTCCGTGGCACACCCCAGGAGCAACGGCCAAGCCGAACGCGCCAACACGGAAGTCCCGAGGGGTCTCAACACTAGGACCTTCAAGAAGAAGCTTGAGGCCTACGACAGGGGCTGGCACAACGTGCTCCAGTCCGTGTTGTGGTCCATCCGCACCACCACCACCAGGACGACAGGCGAAACCCCGTTCTTCCTCGTCTACAGAGCAGAATCGGTTCTCCCACACGAGGTCAAGCATTGCTTCGCGTGGTCCTGGCGTTTGATGAAACGCGACAGGACGCCGTGCGGGGGATGGATCTCATGCTGGGGGAGGAACGCCGCCGTGAAGCCTTGCTCCGAGCTGCGAGGTACTAGCAGGCACTGCGGTGGTAGCACTGCCGCAGCGTCCGCTCCAGGACGCTCAAGGTGGGTGACCTTGTCCTGAAGCTGGTGCTCTCCAGGGAAGGGCTGCACAAGCTCTCGCCCATGTGGGAGGGCCCGTTTCGGGTTGCCCACGTCTCCAGGCCTAGCACCGCACGCCTGGAGATGCAAGACGGGGTCCCCATCTAGAACTCCTGGAGCATCGAGCACCTCAGGAAGTTCTACCCATGAAGCTAGGCCAGGTGCCTATGAAGCAAGGCCTAGTGCCTGTGAAGAATCTCCGCTCGTGACATTCTCACGTAATAATGAGTGGGGTTGTACATGCCCCGGAGTCTCAGGAGCGCCGCCCTCGGGCCTCAGGAGCTCCCTCCCACGACTAGTGGCAGCACTTAGCTCCGCGTTGGTGAGAAGACAAGAAGACTAGACTAGGTGCGGGACACAGCTTTTCATTTGCTCTCCGCATATGGCTTGACCCTCTTAATTCGAAATTTGCTTTCCGGTGTCACTTGCTGATCTTGTTCCTTCGATTTCTGCCCCTCTTTCTGCCTTCTGTTCTTTGTTTGACCTGTACCCTCTCTCGCATCCCTCGCGAGGGGGCTGGACAGGTGCCTTCGTGAGCGTTTTGTCTGTTTTTCGCAAGGCACCCTCATTCGAGCCGCAAGCTGGAGCACCCCCTGAATCCATGCCCCTAGGGTACCGCGACGCGAGGCGCAAGGTCGTGCCCATGCACAGGTGGTGCACGCTAGCCAGCAGGCTACAACAATGTGGACCAGCTATGGATCTCCTACCAAATTTTCGCAATTCCTCCTTGTTAGGTATGGAGAAACGCGCGTCTCGCGAAGCAGGATCTACCTCAGGCACATCAAGCTAAGTCATTCTATGCGCATGCATAAATCACAACGTTGCAACACAGCACAGGAATGATAAACACAACATGACAACCTGGAAATCATAGTTTGTTGCACACCCCCACGGGGCCCCATACTTACCTTTCTCTAATGCAGGAAGGAAAGGAGGAACAAAACAAAAGCGGGCGTGCTCCTGCAGCAGGTCGCGAGGACGGGCCCGTGGCACTCTCCTGAGCTCAGCCAGACCCCTCCTCGCGCTTCACAGGAGTGCGGTGACGAGCCGACCCGCTGCCACCTTCGAAATGGGTGCGGCGGCGTGGCAGCTGGTCGTAGCCACCGCTGCTAGAGCTGCCACCAGAAGAAGAGTCACCATAGCTGGACGAGACATGGCCGGGCCCGCCTCCCTGCTCGTCACGACCATCGCCAAGGCCGAGCACCTCATTGCCGTCGTTGTCCTCGGGGCAGCACCTGGAATGGCGACCATCTTCCCCGAATACCCTCACAAAGAGGGTCGCATCGCCGTCATACTTGAAGTGGAGGGCACACCGCCAGCCCAGCCCGCGCGTGTGGGCGAATGTCTGCCAGCCGTGAGCTAGGACCGTGTTGCCCGCGGCGGAGACCTCCATCGCGACCCACGAAGCCCTGCTACAGCAACCGTCCGCCTGCAGCCAGAGATCGCCTGTATCTGCGGACGGCAGCTTGTCGACGAAGAACCGCGGGAGCTGAAGCCACGTGCTAGCCGGGTTCTCTGACCACACGATGAACTCCGGCATCACCTCCGCCGAGTGGAAGCGCGGCCAGGGAGGCCGCGCAACCACGACATGCCTCACCTCCTCAATAGGGCTGCCATGACCTAGGCGGCTGCCACCACGTGAAGAGGCGCCACCGCGGCTACGAGGGGCCGCGGCAAGGGTCGCAGTGTGCTTGCGGGGGCGACCGCGCCCCCTCTTGGGCGGCGATGAGCCAGGCCCCTCCTGGCGAGCTTTCCCCTTCTCCATGGCTGCGAGCCTCTTCACAGGCGCCATGGGCGTCGCTGCTGGCGGTGGATCAAGGAAGAAGAAGACGCAGGAGAAGCAAAGAAAAGACAAATGGGGGCTCTGCCCCCACTTCCCATTTATAGCGAAGGGGAGGCCAACCGCCGGCCTCCACGATCTAAGGCAATAATGATCTTTTTCCTGCGTGCAGCAAGGACCCGTCAAGTCGGGCAGTTGCCGTGGCTGCGTCGGGAAGTGGAGATGCCCATGTCCAATCAGTCGCCATGCGTCGACCAAGGCCGGAGGCTGTAGGGGCCCGCGGTGCTCCGCACTTGCCCTTTGGCTTCGCCTCGAAGCCAAGCCCGAGCGCGCCTTGGCCCCGGGGGCTAGTGCCAGTGTTCTGGGAATGGGGGTCCCCAGACTTGCCTGCCTGCGGCCTGCAGCGTCGCTCCTCCAGCGGCCCCGTACGACCCATCTTCACCAGCAAACGCCCAAGACCCTCGCGAGGCGGACAATGCAAGACCACCTCAGGGGCGGCCTCACCAGGCTGGCCCGCGAGGGGCGGAGATATCAAGGCGATGGGCACCTCGCGAGGTTCCTGTGACGCAAGCCATGACGACCAGAACTAGGCGAGCGCCAGCGAGCACAGTGGCCTCGTTTCCTCTTTGGTGCTAAAGGGGCAAGCGCAGGCGAGGAGTCCTGAGGCATCAGGCAAAGGTTTCCATATCGGTGCGACAAGACCAAGACCAGTAGGACGGCAAGATGGAGGTCACTATGGAGCCCAAGACGGCGTCACCACCAGAGCCTTTGGCAGGCGAAGACTACTTTTGTCAGGATAACTTCTACTAGCTGCCCCCTTCAAATTGGCCGTTGTGGGATCCCTTCCCGCTCAATATTTGGGAAGAGGACCAGGGCCTCTATAAATAGGACTAGCCACCACCATAGCTAGGGATCGGATCTTAGGTCGGGGCATGTCATCTTGTATCGGAGCCATTCCATCCTAAGCCTCACACAAGTTCACCAAGCACAAGAACACCTCTCCTCAGGAGGTTGTTCTTCCCTTGTAACAGTTCATCCTCAACCCAAGAGGCAATCCACCACACCACACTTGAGTAGGGTATTACACCACAACAGTGGCCGGAACTAGTATAAATCTTGTGTCTCATGTTCTTTGGGGCCGTCAAGCTAGGCCGTGAGATCGTTGAGTGTGCGAGCTAGAGAGGGGGAGATCTTCGTGCGCTCCGAGTGTTCGAACCTCAAGGGTTTTGCCGGACCCCAAAATCCGACACCTACGGGTTCAAGAAATATGTAGACATAACCGAGACACCTATCCAGTCAATAACCAATATCGGAACGTGGATGCTCATATTGGTTCCCACATATTCTATGAAGATCTTTATCGGTCAAACCATTATGACAACATTCGTTATTCCCTTTGTCATCGGTATGTTACTTGCTTGACATCCGATCGCCTGTATCTCCATACCTAGTTCAATCTCGTTACTGGCAAGTCTCTTTACTCATTCCCTAATGCATCATCTCGCAACTAACTCATTAGTAACATTGGTTGCAAGGCTTATAGTGATGTGCATTACCGAGAGGTCCCAGAGATACCTCTCCGATACACGGAGTGACAATCCTAATCTTGATCTATGCCAACTCAAGAAACAGCTTCGGAGATACCTATAGAGCATCTTTATAATCACCTAGTTATGTTGTGACGTTTGATAGCACACAAGGTGTTCCTCCGGTATTTGGGAGTTGCATAATCTCATAGTCAGAGGAATATGTATAAGTCATGAAAAAAGCAATAGCAATAAAACTTAACGATCATTATGCTAAGCTAACAGATGGGTCTTGTCCATCACATCATTATACTAATGATGTGATCCCGTTCATCAAATGACAACACATGCTTATGGTGAGGAAACTTAACTATCTTTGATTAACGAGCTAGTCTAGTAGAGGCTTACTAGGGACACTGTGTTTTGTCTATGTATCCACACATGTATCAAGTTTTCGGTTAATAAAATTCTAGCATGAATAATAAAAATTTATCATGATATAATTAAATATAAATAAAAACTTTATTATTGCCTCTAGGTCATATTTCCTTCACATACCCCCCGATACTAGCCATAGATTCATCAAAATAAGCAAACAACACATAGAAAATAGAATCTGTCAAAAACAGAACAGTCTGTAGCAATATGGAGATTTTGAATACTTCTGTAACTCCAAAAAATCTGAAAAGTTAGGACGAACTAAGCAATTTGTTTATTAATCTTCTGCAAAAAGAATTAGTATTTTACCGTTCTTCTGCAAAAATTAAAATTAATCTTCTGGGCGCAAAAGTTTCTGTTTTTCATCAAGATCAAATCAAGTATCACTTTAAGGTACCCCAAAGGTCTTACTTGGCTAAAACACTAATTAAAACAAAAAAACTACCTCTAACCAGAGGCTAGATAAATTATTTAATGCAAAACAGAACCTAAAAAGCAAAAACAAAAGTAAAATTGGGTTGCCTCCCAACAAGCGCTATTGTTTAACGCCCTTAGCTGGGCATCACGAATAGATCTAAGTATTGTCGTCTTTGGCATGCAATCCATAAGTGGCTCTCATAATAGATTCATAAGGCAATTTAATTTTCTTTCTTGGAAAGTGTTCCATGTCTTTTCTTAATGGAAATTGAAATCTAATGTTTCCTTCTTTCATATCAATAATTGCTCCAACGGTTCTAAGGAAAGGTCTACCAAGAATAATATGACATGTAGGATTGCAATCTATATCAAGAAAAATGTAATCTACGGGCACATAATTCCTATTTGCAACAATAAGAACATCATTAATTCTTCCCATAGGTTTCTTAATAGTGGAATCCGCAAGATGCAAATTTAAAGAACAATCATCAAATTCACGAAAACCTAGCACATCACATAGAGTTTTTGAAATCGTGGAAACACTAGCACCCAAATCACATAAAGCATAGCACTCATAATCTTTAATATTAATCTTATTAGTAGGTTACCACTCATCATAAAGTTTTATAGGGATAGAAACTTCCAATTCAATCTTTTCTTCAATAGATTGCATCATAGCTTCAACGATATGTTTAGTAAAAGCTTTGTTTTGATTATAAGCATGAGGAGAATTCAACATGGATTGTGACAAGGAAATATAATATATTAAAGAACAATAATAATGAAATTCCTTGAAATCCAAAAGAGTGGGTTCATTGCTACTTCAAGTTTTGACCTCTCCAATCCCACTTTTATCAATTTTTGCATCAAGATCTAAAAACTCAGAATCATGGGGACGCCTTTTAACTAAAGTTGACTCATCTCGAGTCCCATATTTATCAAGATTTATATTGGGAAACAAAGATTCAATAGGAATCACATCAATCAATTTAAGATCTTCATCTTTATTTTCATGGAAACTAGAAGAACATGTCTTCACAAACCGATCTTTTTTTGCACGCATCTTATCGGTTCTTTCTTTGCACTCACCAATGGAAATTCTCATAGCATTTAAGGACTCATTGATATCATGCTTGCGTGGAGTAGATCTAAGTTTCAAAGAATCAACACCAAGAGAAATTCTATCCACGTTCCTAGCCAAACCATCAATCTTAAGCAAATTTTCTTCAATCAAAGCATTGAAATTCTTTTGCGAACTCATAAATTCTTTAACACTATTCTCAAAATCAGAGGGCATCTTACTATAATTTCCATAATAATTGTTGTAGGAATTACTAGGAAACGGCCTAGGATTAAAATTATCTCTATACGCGTTATTACCAAAATTGTTCCTACCAACAAAATTCACATCCATAGATTCATTACTATTCTCAATCAAAGTACACAAATGCATGTCATTAGGATCAATAGTAGTAGTCTTGCTAGCAAATAATTTAATAAGCTCATCCATCTTTATACTCAAAACATTTATCTCTTCAATTGCATGCACTTTTTTACTAGTGGAAGATCTTTCGGTATGCCACTGAGAATAATTAACCATAATATTATCTAGGAGTTTAGTAGCTTCTCCTAAAGTAATTTCCATAAAAGTGCCTCCCGCGGCCGAATCTAAAACATTTCTAGAAGAAAAATTCAATCCGACATAATTTTTTTGTATGATCATCCACAAATTCAAACCATGAGTAGGGCAATTTTTTATCATCAATTTCATCCTCTCCCAAGATTGTGCAACATGTTTACGATCAAGTTGCTTAAAATTCATAACATCATTCCAAAGGGAGATGATCTTAGCGGGAGGAAAATACATGGAAATAAAAGCATCTGTACACTTATTCCATGAATCAACACTATTCTTAGGCAAAGATGAAAACCAAGTTTTAGCACGATCTTGAAGCGAGAACGGAAATAGGTTCAATTTAACAATATCATTATCCACTTCTTTTTTCTTTTGCATATCACACAAATAAACGAAATTATTAAGATGGGATGCGGCATCTTCACTTGGAAGGCCGGAGAATTGATCTTTCATAACACGATTCAGCAAAGCAGTATTAATTTCACAAGATTCCGCATTAGTAGCGGGAGAAATCGGAGTACTAATAAAATCATTATTATTGGTGTTGGAAAAGTCACACAATTTAGTATTCTCTTGATCCATCATGACAAAGCAAGCAATCCAACACGCGAGCACAGAAAAAGCAAGTGAATAAGACGACCGGAAGAGGGGCGAAGACAAGGAAAATCTTTTGAAAATCATTTTAGAAGTGGGGGAGAGTAAAACAAGAGGCAGATGGCGAATATTGTAATGCAAGAGATGAGAGTTTATGATGGGTACTTGATATGTCTTGACTTTTCGTAGATCTCCCCGGCAACGATGCTAGAAATTCTTCCTGCTACTTCTTGAGCTTGTGTTGGCTTTTCCCTTGAAGAGGAAAGGGTGATGCAATAAAGTAGAGTAACTATTTCCCTCAGTATTGAGAACCAAGGTATCAATCTAGTAGGGGACAACACACAAGTCACCGAATACCTGCACAAACAAACAACAACTTGCACCCAACATGTTAAAGGGGTTGTCAATCCCTTCATGGTTACTTGCAAAGGTGAGATCTGATAGAGATAGATAAACGGTAAAGTAAATATTTCTGGTATTTTTGTTTATAGATCAGAAAGTAAAAGATTGCAAATGAAGTAAATTGGAAAGTAAAATTGTAGATCGGAAACTTATATGATGGAAACTAGAACTTATATGATGGAAAATAGAACCTGTATGATGGAAAATAGACCCGGGGGCCATAGGTTTCACTAGAGGTTTCTCAAGATAGAAAATATTACGATGGGTGAACAAATTACTGCCGAGCAATTGATAGAAAAGCGCAAAGTTATGACGATATCTAAGTCAATGATCATGAATATAGGCATCACGTCCATGTCAAGTAGACCGAAATGATTCTGCATCTAATACTATTACTCCACACATCGACTGCTATCCAACATGCATATAGAGTATTAAGTTCATAAATAAATGGAGTAACGCATTAAGCAAGATGTCATGATGTAGAGGAATTAACTCTAGCAATGTGATGAAAACCCCATCTTTTTATAATCGATGGCAACAATACAATACGTGCCTTGCTGCCCCTACTGTCACTTGGAAAGGACACCGCAAGATTGAACCCAAAGCTAAGTGTCGGTGTCAAAATCGGCGGATCTCGGGTAGGGGGTCCCGAACTGTGCGTCTAAGGCAAATGGTAACAGGAGGCAGGGGACACGATGTTTACCCAGGTTCGGGCCTCTTGATGGAGGTAAAACCCTACGTCCTGCTTGATTGTTCTTGATGATATGAGTAGTTCAAGAGTTGATCTACCACGAGATCAGAGAGGCTAAACCCTAGAAGCTAGCCTATGGTATGATTGTTGTTGTCCTACGGACTAAACCCTCCGGTTTATATAGACACCGGAGGGGGCTAGGGTTACACAGAGTCGGTTATAAGGAAGGAGATCTACATATCCATATTGCCAAGCTTGCCTTCCATATCCGGATGGGACAAAGTCTTCAATCTTGTATCTTAATAGTCCAACAACCCGGCCAAAGGATATAATCCGGCTGTCCAGATACCCCCTAATCCAGGACTCCCTCAGTAGCCCCTGAACAAGGCTTCAATGACGATGAGTCCGGCAAAGATTGTCTTCGGCTTTGCAAGGCGGGTTCCTCCTCCGAATACTTCATAGAAGATTTTGAACACGAGGATCGTGTACGGCTATGCAAAACAAGTTCCACATACCACCGTAGAGAGAATAATATTTCCACAAATCTAATCTGTCGATGTACCCCATAGCGTGGCATCACACCACAGCCAGGTCTTTATTCGAATCATTTTTCATAACCTATCTCAGCATGTTTCGCGAGGCGGTTTCCTTGGCACGTCTTGTCGAAGCAGAGATCGTGTCCCCTTATTACGGGATTCCCATCAATACGGACGTGGGAAACCCAACCGCGCCATCAATTACGGTGCTTGGGGGATAAGCGAGTTTTACCAGGCTGGTGGGGGCGCATAGTTTCGTCCGCCCTTATAAAGGGATAAGGTTTCACCGTTTTCTACCCACGCCTTCTTCCTCCTTGCTCATCCATTCTCGCGCACTCGAGCTCCAGCGCCCAAGTCCACATCCTTCTCCTCAACTCTCTCCAAACATGTTCGGAGCGGGAGGCAAGTGGATGGTCTCCTCCATCACGGAGGGACACATTAAAAAACTACGTGGGGTCGGATACTTAGCCGCGGACATCGCGCACCGGCTGCCAGCCGCGGGGCAGATCGTCCATACCCTGGAACCTTACGAAAGGGTGTTTTTCCTTCCCCACTTCGTTCGCGGATTGGGGTTTCCCCTCCATCCATTCGTCCGCAGCCTTATGTTCTATTATGGGCTGGACTTTCATGATCTAGCCCCGAATTTCATCCTCAACATCTCGGCGTTCATTGTCATGTGCGAGGCTTTCCTCCGCATCCGGCCCCACTTCGGCCTGTGACTGAAGACCTTCAATATTAAGCCGAAGGTAGTAGGCGGCCAACAAGCGGAATGCGGCGGAGCCATGGTGGGAAAAATGCCCAACGTTACATGGCTTGAGGGCTCCTTCATGGAGACCATAAAGGGGTGGCAATCGGGGTGGTTCAACATCACCGAGCCGCGCGACACCAACTGGGTGGCGGCCCCCGAGTTTCGATCCGGAATCCCCACGCGGCTCACTTCCTAGAAGGAGAAGGGCCTGTCCTAGTGTAACGCCCCGAGACCGTTGCTCCAGGTGTCTTCTAGTTATTTGCTGTTGTTGCCTTGTCATTTGTTTGCGTGTCTTGCATTTCATATCATGTCATCATGTGCATCGCATTTGCATACATGTTCGTCTCATGCATCCGAGCATTTTCCTCGTTGTCCGTTTTGCAATCCGGCGCTCCTATGTCCTCCGGCGTCCCCTTTTGTCTCTTTTCGTGTCTGGGTGTTAAATGTTCTCGGATTAGACCGAGACTTGCCAAGCGGCCTTGGTTCACTACTGGTAGACCACCTGTCAAGTTTCGTGCCATTTGGACTTCGTTTGATACTCCAACGGTTAACCGAGGAACCGTAAAAGCCTCATGTGTGTTGCAGCCCAACACCCCTCCAAAGTAGCCCAAAACCCATTCAAACCCCCTCCATCCTCTCGGTCGTTCGATCACGATCGCGTGGCCGAAAACCGCACCTCATTTGGACTCTCGTAGCTCCCTCTACCTATATATATATGTCATCTCCCCCGAAAATTCGCGGATGAACCCTAGCAAACTCCCTCTTCGCGCCGCCGTTCAAAACCCCGCCGCCCGGACATGTCCGTCGCCCTCAGCCACCTCGCTCCGGCCAATCCGAAGCCGCCACGTCAGCACCGCGGCCTAGCTCCTCCAATCCTGCGTTGCCACGTCGCCACCGCCGCTCCCTCCACCGCGCGGGCCCGTGGCACCCAGATCCGACCCGCCCGGGCCCAAACCGCAGCGCCCGCGACCGGCGACCCTCGCCGCTCCTACAGGCGCTCCGCTATCGCGCCTGCGCTCGTCGGTGTTTGCCGGCCCCGTCGCCGATCTCGTCGCACCGCCGCACGCCACCCACCGCCACCACCGCGCCGCCCCTCACCGGTGCTCCGCGCCCGCCGCCGCCTCGCCGCGGATCCGATCGGGCCGGACCGGATCCGGTGCCCCGAACCTCGCCGGCAACCCCCTCCTCTTCGGCAGCTTCTCCGGCGAAGCTCCGGCCATGCCTTGGTTCGCGTGCCCCGGACGAACCCTAGATCCCGAGAGGTCTAATTTTCACTAAGTCCTCGTCCCTATTCATATTTTCTAGGCATCTTCATCATGTCATAACTGTGCATCCGTAGCTCCGTTTCGGGTGTGTGATATATCAAATTGTTTGTCTCGATGTCCTCTTCATTTCATTCCATTGCACCATGCTTGTTTGAGTTCATCTTGATGCCCTAAATGCTGTTTCAAGAGTGCTATGTAATGTTAGTTTCTGTTTCTTAACAGATTATGTACATTTGTCATTTTTGCCATGATTAATGTGTGCCTCCTATGAGCTTGAGCTCTACATGTGTTTTGTTATATGCCATGCCATCTTTACAGGGGTGTATGCCATGTATTTTTGTGATCAATGTGGTGACTAGCACAAGCATGCAAAGTAGCTCTCGTGATGTTGCTGTTTTCAGGGACTTAGAATTTCACTAAGTCTTTGTATGCTGTTATTTTTATGCCATGTATCCATGTTGCTACAGAGTGATCCATGCCTGTTTTGAGCATGTTCATTAAGGATGATTTTGAGATATTGTTATGCTCTATTCATCCATGTCTTTGTTTTCAATTATGGAGTGCCCTAGCATGACTCAATCTTGCTCTACTTTTGCTATAAAATGTTCCTGGCAGATTGTTTACATGTTATTCAATTTTGCCGAAGTTGTTGTAGTTGATCCATGCATGCTATGAGATTGTTCTTTCCATGGTTAGCTACTTTAACATGTATTCTTGCTGGGTGTATGCTTAGTTTGTCATGCAATGCCTTGTGGTGAGTGCATCGAGCTCGTAAACATGCCTTCATAATTCTGTTCATGCCATGTCCAGTTTTCTGCTAAGTCTGAATCTGTTAACGAAACTTGCTATGTTTACATGGTGCCATCATATCTTCTGATCCTTTTTGGCTTATGGTCAGTAAGGGACTTTTGTTATATGCTTTGAGTACTTTCATGCCATGCCTTGCCTTGCCATGATCTGATCTTGTAGCATGTTGTTATCTTGCTCTAAACATTGCTCCCTAATGTTAATTCCTGACATGTTAGTATTTTCACTAAGTCTGAGATGCTGTTATCTTTTGCTCTTCTGCCATGCTTGTTTGAACCTGTTATTGCGTGATTTAGCCGTAGCTAAGTGTTCATACTTTGTCAAGCATCTTGAGTAGTTCACTGCCATGTGCTTTGTTGCTATGTTAGAGTGCAGTAGCTTAGTTTCTTGTTGCATTCTAGATGGCATCGTGCTGTTAATCGCAGAATAGTGCCATTATTGTTTTGCTTGCCATTTGCAAACCGTGCATCTGATTCCGGTGATCTTTATATCGATTTCAACCGAAATCAACTCATCTTTCCAGAGGCACTCTTGGTTTTCCAAGTTGAGGCCTGGTTCAATCTTTTCCTTCCGGAGCTCGCATATGCATTGCATTTCACATCCCGCATATCATGCCATGTTTTGCATCATGTTGCTTGCGCATTGCACCGTGGTTGATTGTTGTTCCTTTGCTTGTGTTCTTGCCTTGGGTAGAGCCAGGAGACGAGTTCGTGTTCAAGGTACCTGTTGAGTACGCTTACAAGGATCAAGCTTTCGTCTTCTCGGAGAACTTTGCAGGCAAGATGACCATACCCCCGAAATCACGTCTATCTTTGCTTGCTAGTTGCTCGCTCTTTTGCTATGCCTATGCTGCGATACCGACCACTTGATATATCATGCCTTCTGTCGGTGTCCAAACCGGCGGATCTCTGGTAGGGGGTCCCGAACTGTGCATCTATGGCGGATGGTAACAGGAGGCAGGGGACCTGATGTTTTACCCAGCTTCGGGCCCTCTTGATGGAGGTAAAACCCTACATCCTACTTGATTTATTCTTGATGATATGAGTATTACAAGAGTTGATCTACCACGAGATCGGAGGCCTAAACCCTAAAAGCTAGCCTATGGTATGATTGTATGTTGTCCTACAGACTAAAACCCTCCGGTTTATATAGACACTGGAGGGGGCTAGGGTTACACAAGGTCGGTTACAAAGGAAGAGATATCCATATCCGTACTGCCTGGCTTGCCTTCCACGCCAAGTAGAGTCCTATCCGGACACAGGACGAAGTCTTCAATCTTGTATCTTCATAGTCCAACAGTCCGGCCAAAGGATATAGTCCGGCTGTCCGGAGACCCCCTAATCCAGGACTCCCTCAGTAGCCGCTAAACCAGGCTTCAATGACGATGAGTCCGGCATGCAGTGTTGTCTTCGGCATTGCAAGGAGGGTTCCTCCTCCGGATACACCACAGAAGAGTTTGAATAAAAGGATAGTGTATGACCCTGCAAAATAAGTTCCACATACCACCGTAGAGAGAATAATATTTCCACAAATCTAATCTGCTGACACGTTTTGGCAACATGACATCATGCCATGGCTCGGTGATTATTCGAACCATCTTTCTTTAACTAGCCCCGCACATAACGCGAGGTAGTTTCTTGACACGTCTTGTCAAAGCAGAGATCGTGTCCCCATTATTACGGGATTCTCATCAATACGGGCGTGGGTAACCCAACCGCGCCATCAATTACGGCGCTTGGGGGATAAGAGAGTTTTACCAGGCTAGTGGGGGCACATAGTTTCGGCCGCCCTTATAAGCGGATAAGGTTTAACCCTTTTCTACCCACGCCTTCTTCCTCCTTGCTCATCCATTCTTGCGCACTTGAGCTCCAACACCCAAGTCCACATCCTTCTCCTCAACCTTCTCCAAACATGTCTGGAGTGGGAGGCAAGTGGATGACTTCCTCCATCACGGAGGGACACATTAAAAAGCTGCGCGGAGCCGGATACTTAGCCGCGAATATCGCACATCGGCTGCCCGCTGCGGGGCAGATCGTTCCTACCCCGGAACCTCATGAGAGTGTAGTTTTCCTCCAGCACTTCCTCCGTGGACTGGGGTTTCCCCTCCATCCATTCGTCCGCGGTCTTATGTTCTACTACGGGATGGACTTTCATGATCTGGCCCCAAACTTCATCCTCAACATTTTGGCGTTCATCATCGTGTGCGAGGCTTTCCTCCGCATCCAGCCCCACTTCGGCCTGTGGCTGAAGACCTTCAATATCAAGCTGATGGTGGTGGGAGGCCAACAAGCGGAATGCGGCGGAGCCATGGTGGGCAAGATGCCTAATGTTATATGGCTTGAAGGCTCCTTCGTGGAGACCATAAAGGGGTGGCAATCGGCGTGGTTCTACATCACCGAGCCGTGCGACACCAACTGGGTGGTGGCCCCCAAGTTTCGATCCGGAATCCCCACGCGGCTCACCTCCTGGAAAGAGAATGGCCTATCCTGGGGTTCATCAGTGGAGCTGGCCGGACTCCAGAAATGTATCCAGAATATGGCAAGCAAGAAGCTCAAGCTTGTCAACATAGTCCAGGTCATGCTCTTCCGCCGGATCCTCCCGTGTCAACAATAGGATTTCAACTTGTGGGAGTTCAACCCGGCCCAGCACCAGACTCTGAGCGAGCTCTTCGACACGACGCACAAGGACATCTGGAGGGTGTTATTCAATGGTGCCGAGGTCCCTCCCTCTCTTACCAAGGACCGCGGGCTAAGCGCGTAGCGCCCTGCGAATCTGGTAAGTTTTGTACATCTGGTAGGATTTTTACTTCCCATAGCTTAACCACGTGCGGGGTCTGAGCTTCCATGCCTTTGACAGGACTGGGTGGGGGCATTAGAGAAGATCAACTGTCCGACCCCTCTGCCCGAAGACACTGCGGACGCTCTCCTGACGGAGATGCTAACTCCGGCTCCTTACAAGGTGCTAGAGAAGACCAAGAAGAAGGCCAAGGGAACCTGAAAGAGTTCCCGACGCCAGGTGGTATCGGACTCATCGTCCGATGACTCTGCGATGCACTCCTCCCACAAAGACGAGGAGGAAGATGAAGATGCTCCCCCTCCAGCCGGGGGAGACAAGAAAAGGAAGGCCGCCCCAACCGGGGGGGGGGGGGGGCGAAGGGTCCAAGAAGGGAAGGACTCTCCTTCCGGACTGCTCCACCACCGCCGCCGAAGACGAAGACGAGTGGCTGCTCTGGGCCAAGCCCCTGGCGAAGTCGTAAGTATTCGGATACCAGAGTAACTCATAGCATACCTTTGTCACACTACTTCTTCCAATGCCGAATATGATTATGCAGACTGCCCCAAGCCCGTATCGACGTATCTTCATCGGACGGCTCCTTGGACTCGTCGGATATGGATAGAGATCCACTTCCGACCGCCACCTCCCCTTGCCTTACGGATAATGCCGAGGTACTATCCCAAGAGGCACCGGGTCGAGGGGAGACAGTCCCGGAGGCGCCTCAAGGCGACCTTCCGAACTCCGGGAGCAGAGGGAGTAAGGCTCCTAAGGGCTCCGAGTTCGGCCTTCAGCCGAACACTACACCGGAACCTCTAGTGGTTCCGGACTCGGGCAGGAAGCCTCCTTCCAAAAGGGGCAAGACGCCCGTGCCGATGACCTCTGTCCATCCAGAGGCACCGGACAATCTGTTGGGAGCGCTTCGCAGCGCTTCCATCGACGAAGAGCACCACACTATTATGAGTGCGGTGATCCAGAAGGTTCAGTCCGCCAAGAGCGGACTGATTGAAGCCTGTGCCAGCCTTCTAACAGGCTTTGAGGTAAGTATTTGAAATATAGGAAAAATATTACCGTATAGACAGTAGCCCCTGATGCTCTGTTTGGTGTTCAAAAAGAAAAGCCGAATAGAGGATCAACTAATATCTGCAGGAGTCTAATATAAGTATGTCTATATGCGCATGCAGGCTTCGCTGCTGACCTCTGCCGCACTGACTGCGGAGGTCGCCATACTGAAGCAGGACCTCAAAGGGTCCAAGAAAGAGCTCGGCCTTGCCAAGAGGTAGCTCGAGGAGAAAAAAGGTAAGTAATACCTAGTCTATAGATATGTATATACATAAAAAGGATGCGATTGCAAAATGACAAGATCATCTTTAATTTGCCAGGGGCCATGACCGAAGTGGCAACACTGAAGCAAGCGCTATCCGAGGCCGAAAACAAAGCGGCCCAGGAGCGCACCGAGCGGGAAAAACAAGAGGCACGGGTGGGCGAGGTGCAGCAAGAGCTCCACGCTCTCGTGACGAAGCACGAGGCGTTGGAGCTTGACTTGAAGACGCAAGAGTCCGAGCTTGCCGCGGCCCTTGAGAGTGAAAAGAGTGCCAAGGCTGAAGCCCAAAAGGCCCTCCAGGAGATTGATGCGATGAAGAAGATAGCGGCGGATAAGGTATTCAATATGCAAAGCAAGCATGTGAAAGTAAATTACTTGTTACTTACCCAAGTCCGGAGCTCTCCAGGAGCATTCGCAGATTTGCCCCGCAGCGCGTCGGATGCCGCACAGTTTTACCAGGCCGAGGAGGGAAGCTCAATGGAGAAGTTGTTCTAGTCTCAGTATACTGGGACCGAACACCCGTTGCCTTTGAGCGACCAGCTGAAGCAACTGGTCGAGCTGCACAAGGCGGCCGAACAGGCCATGAACAGGCCACTGGTCGAGCTGAAGCAACTGGTCGAGCTGCCTGGCGACGCCCTTCCCAATATCTACTTCGGCCTAGTGAGGCACCTTGTGGATGCCTGCCCATGGCTGGAAGTCATTAAGCGGTCCGTCTGCATTGAAGGTGCACCCCGGGCTTTTGCCCGTGCGAAGGTGCACTAGGCCAAGATGGACACCGTGAAGCTGGTGAAGGAAGGGCCGCCGCAGGGCAAGGAGCATCGCCACCCCAAGATGTACTATGAGGGTGTCCTAAAGGGTGCCCGTCTTGTAGCGGATGAGTGTGCGAAAGATGTAATATTTGAATAAACTTGCTCGTGTAATCCTGTATTATGAAAACTCGTTCATATGCGCTATGCAACGCTTGTTTGAATTTAAAATATTACCTTATGTTCGGCTGTTTATGAAATCAGAGAGATGGCTAGTCGTCGGCTTCTGCCCCCACGCCACGAGTGCTGGGGTGTTCGGGATAAACCTGAGCACTCTTGTTCCCATTTTTGGGTCCTTCGAGGGAGGTGCTCAGCACAACAAACAAGGCAATCGGACTATAATGCGTTATCACTCCCACTTAGCCATAGAATTCTATACTTTTAAATTTTGGCGAAGCCCCTAGTATTCGGAAGGCCGAATTCGGGGCGCTATACACGCCTTAAGCCGGACAGGGCCGACTCCTCGCTCTAAGCGGCATAAGTCTTTAGGGACTTGAAACCTCTCGAACAGCGACCAGTCTCTCGCCTTATCATGACAGTCAGTTTTAGCTTTCTCTACTGAGGTGCTTAGCCCAGCAGAACCGGGGCACAATCGCAGTAGTTCTCCCAGTGCTACCTTAGCCGATATAGCGGAACGTAAGGTACAAAAACATGGGAGCCGGGCAAACCCAACTATTGACCCAAGACATGATTCGGAGCTGATGCATATAATGCTATAAGTTCGGGGTGCCGCACTGTCGAAAGTGTTCGGACTTCTCACGCCATATTATGGGGTATGCTTAAGCCCCTAGCGTATTGGCCGTACCAGGTCGCTGCACTGAAGCAGAACCTCAAGCGGTCCGAGAAAGAGCTCGGTCTTGCCAAGAGGCAGCTCGACGAGAACAAAGGTAAGTAATGCCTTATATATATATACTAGCACATATGCCCATGCGTTGCAATGGGGAAAATTGATGTTTTGCGCAAGCATAATGTCCCACAACATCGGATTCATTATGAAGAACATGTTGCAACGCAACATCGTCCTTCTACAAAATGAACATAAAAAATACATCGCAATTTAGTCATGTTCATATTTTCTTTGCGGGGCGTAATGTCCCACTGATTTAATTTAAATACAATCCTTTTTAATGCCATTTAAGTATGATCCTTTCACTAATTACCATGAAGTCCTCACTCGTTTTAGTCGGGAATCAAATGCTTCCTTTTCTAATTTAGTAGCCCAACACATTAAGGCCTATAGATCTTCTTTTAATTATCCTACCTTTTTACCTCAAATCCTTCATGTAAAATTTATTAAGACCACAATCTTTCTAATAGTTATTCCATCGATTTACCCATAATCCTTTCTTTAATTAGCCACAATCGTTTGAATATTATATTTAAGCCCACAATCCTTCCTTTATTAGCTCATTCGCATAAATAGCTCTCCCTAAACATGAGCCTTGGACCTCACCCTTCCCCATCTAAAGGAATGAAGGGCGATTTTTGCGAACCCCGGGCTCTCCACCTCGTTGTTGCCGAATTAGCGGCTCCCTCGCCCTCTGTTGGACGCTCCGGCGGCGGGAGGATGGGGGAGGCCCGATTTGCAGCGGAGATTTTCGGGGGTGACCTATTTATAGGCATAGAGGGAGCTAGGAGAGTCCAAATGAGGTGCGGTTTTCGGCCACGCGATCCTGATCGAACGCTCAAGATGATGGAGAAGGTTTAGGTGGGTTTTGGGCCAAATTTGAAGGGTGTTGGGCTGCAACACACACGAGGCCTTTTTGGTCCCTCGGTTAACCGTTGGAGTATCAAACGAAGTCCAAATGGTACGAAACTTGACAGGCGGTCTACCGGTAGTAAACCAAGGCCGCTTGGCAAGTCTCGGTCCAATCCGGAAATGTTTAATCCCCACACACGAAAGAAAGGAAGAAATGACCACCGGAGGAGAACGAAGCGCCGGAATCCAAAACGGACAACGGGGAAAATGCTCGAATGCATGAGATGAACACGTATGCAAATGCAATGCACATGATGACATGATAAGAGATGCATGACAATGATAACAACACACGGAGACAAAAACCCGAACCGGAGGAAATAAAATAACTTAAGGCCGGAAACGGCAAGAGTTGGAGTACAAATTGGGTAAATCATATCCGGGGTGTTACAACACTCCACCACTACGAAAGGATCTCGTCCCGAGATCTAGGACTGAAAGAACACCGGGTACTCAGAACGGAGGTGATCCTCACGTTCCCAGGTAGCTTCACGGTCGGAATGGTGTGACCACTTGACTTTGAGGAACTTGATCGACTTGTTGCGAGTCTTGCGTTCAGTCTCTTCAAGGATAGCAATGGGGTGCTCACGATAGGAGAGATCTTCTTGGAGCTCAATGTCCTCAAAGTTGACAGTGCACTCGGGAGTCTTGAAGCACTTTCGGAGCTGAGAGACATGGAACACATCATGAACATTTGCAAAGTTTGAAGGAAGCTCGAGTTGATAGGCGAGATCGCCTCTCTTGCTGACAATCTTGAAAGGTCCCACATATCTGGGGGCAAGCTTCCCTTTGATACTGAAGCGACGAGTACCTTTCATAGGAGAGACACGGAGGTAAACATGATCTCCGATCTCGAAAGCCAAATCACGGTGCTTACTATCATAGTAGCTCTTCTGACGGGATTGGGCTGCTTTGAGGTTATCTCGAATGACTTTGCACATTTCTTCTGCCTCTGTGATTAAGTCATTTCCCAAAAGCTGACGTTCACCGGTTTCAGACCAGTTGAGAGGGGTACGGCACTTCCTGCCATACAGAATTTCAAATGGGGCCTTGCCCGAACTTGCTTGAAAACTGTTGTTGTAGGAGAATTCAGCATAAGGAAGACAATCCTCCCACTTCATGCCGAAGGAGATCACACAAGCCCTGAGCATATCTTCAAGAATCTGGTTGACACGCTCGACTTGACCGCTAGTTTGAGGATGGAAAGCTGTGCTGAGGGCGGATGTTGGTGCCCATGGCCTTCTGAAAAGAATCCCAAAACTTGGAGGTAAAGATGCTATCACGGTCTGAAGAGATCACTTGAGGAATACCATGCAGAGAGACAATATGAGAGGTATAGAGTTCCGCCAATTGAGCTGTAGTGATCGACTCTTTGATAGGCAGAAAGTGAGCCACTTTAGTGAGTTTGTCAATGACAACGAATATAGCATCATTGCCACGCTTGGACTTTGGAAACCCAGTCACGAAGTCCATCTCAATGTGGCCAAACTTCCATTCTGGAATGGCAAGAGGTTGGAGGAGACCCGCTAGCCTTTGGTGTTCTGCCTTCACTCTTCTACAGACATCACACTCGTTCACGAATTGAGAAATCTCGCGCTTCATTCGAGTCCACCAATAAGCCTGCTTAAGGTCCCGATACATCTTCGTGCTCCCGGGGTGGATGGAGAGGAGAGAATTGTGAGCCTCGTTCATGATCACTTTACGAAGTTCACCTTTGGGCACAACAATATGATCCTCGAAGAAGAGAGTTTCCTTGTCATCAAGGTGGTAGAACTTGTACTTGGGTTGACTCTTGGCAATCCCAATCTTCACCTTTTTCACCATAGCATCAAGAAGCTGGGCTTGGCGAATCTGGTCTTCCAAGGTAGGAGAGACTTGAAGGTTGGCGAGGAAACCTTGAGGAACAACTTGCAGATTAAGTTTGCGGAAAGCTTCACAAAGCTCGGGTTGATGAGGCTTGAGAATCAGACTGTTGCAATAAGCCTTTCTGCTCAATGCGTCAGCAATCACATTGGCCTTGCCTGGAGTATACTCGATACTCGGATTATACTCTTGAATCATTTGGACCCATCGAGTTTGCCTGAGGTTGAGATTAGGCTGAGTGAAGATGTACTTGAGACTCTTGTGATCAGTGAAAATGTCCACTTTTCTTCCCAATAGGAGATGTCTCCAAGTCAAAAGAGCATGCACAACTGCCGCCAACTCAAGATCATGAGTGGGGTAGTTCTTCTCATTAGGCTTCAACTAGCGAGAGGTATAAGCCACAACTTTCTTCTCTTGCATCAACACTGCACCGAGACCTTGGAGAGAGGCATCACAAAAGACCTCGTACGGTTTGGATTCATCAGGCGGAGTCAGAACTGGAGCAATGATCAATTTCTCTTTCAAAGTGTTGAAAGCAATGTCACACTCCGGAGACCAAACGTACTTGACGTGCTTCTGGAGAAGATTTGAGAGAGGCTTCGCGATCTTAGAAAAGTTTTCAACGAATCTTTGGCAGTAGCTTGCGAGACCGAGGAAGCTATGGAGTTGCTTCATGTTCTGAGGAGGTTCCCAATTCACAATTGCAGACACCTTCTCAGGATTCACGACAATGTCCTTGGCAGAGATGATATGACCAAGATAAAGAACCTCATCGAGCCAAAATTCGCACTTGGAGAACTTGGCGTAGAGCTGGTGTTCCCTCAGCTTATTGAGTACCAAACGCAAGTGTTTGGCATGATCTTCCTTGTTCTTCGAGAAAACCAGAATGTCGTCGAGATAGACCAAAACGAAGTCATTGGTGTAGGCGTTGAAGATGAAGTTCATCTTGCGAGAGAACGTCGGAGGAGCGTTGACGAGGCCAAAAGACATGACAGTGTATTCATATGAACCATAGCTTGTCCTAAAAGCCGTCTTGGGAATATCTTGCTCACGGATTCGAATCTGATGATAACCCATATGGAGATCAAGCTTGGAGAATACTTGGGCACCTTTGAGTTGTTCGAACAGCTCGTTGATGTTGGGAAGTGGGTATTTGTTCTTGATAGTCTTCTTGTTCAATAGACGGTAGTCAACACAAAGTCGGTCCGTTCCATCCTTCTTCTTCACAAAAAGAACACCACAACCCCATGGACAAGAACTAGGCCGGATGAGACCCATTCTCTCTTGAACATCGAGTTGCTTCTTCAGCTCCTTCAATTCTTCAGGTCCGAGCTTGTAAGGATATTTGCACACATGTTCCGTGCCAGGCTCAAGATCAATAACGAATTCAACTGGCCGGTGCGGAGGCATTCCTGGAAGCTCTTCTGGAAAGACGTCTTGATATTCGCAAACGACTGGAATCTGCGAGATAGCATCCAATTTACCCTTCTCATTGAGAGAAAATAGACGGATGGTATCGTCACGAGCGGCAAAGACAATTACATCCTCAGACGAATGAGTCAATTGAATCTGCCTGGCTGCACAGTCAAGATGCGCCTTGTCCTTAGAAAGCCAATCCATCCCGAGAATAAGATCAATATCCGAGTTGCCAAGAACCATTGGAGAAGAAAGAAACTTATAGTCACCCAAGGTGATAGTAACATCTGGCACCTCCAGACTTGCACTCAAACATTTGCCAGGAGAAACGATATCCATTTGTTTACCCAAATGAGAAGAAACGAACTCATGCTTGGTAAAAAATGGCTTTGACATGAAACAATGCGATGCACCAGTGTCAAAAAGAACTCTTGCGGGAATATCATTAACAGGAAGGTTACCCATGATGACATCTGACGAGTCCTCTACCCGAGCTGCATTCATCAAGTTAACCTTGGCGTGCTTGGGGTTATGCTTGACCACAGCTGTACTTGCCGATCTGACAGGAGGAGGAGGAGGAAGACACCTCTGGTTGAAACACTTGTTGGCATAGTGACCCTTCTGTTGGCACTTGTTGCACGTGACCTCTGAAAGCGGACGGTGGTACGGAGCACTCGATCTTGGAGCTTGAGACGAAGTCTTGTTCTGAAATCCAGGGTTGGGTGGGTGGGAAGAACCACTGCCACCTTTGCTCTTCTGATACGGCTAACGGAATGGAGGAGGAGGAAGCCAATACTTCTGCTGCTTGGCCACTTGAGTAGATGAAGAAGGAGTAGTGTCTCTGACTCGCTTCTTGGAAGCATCACACCTCAGTTGAGCGGCCTCTTGCTTTAGTGCCATGTTGTAGAACTCATCGTATCTCAAGGGCTCAAAGAGGACAAGAGCTAGCTGAATTTCTTCTCTGAGACCACCCCTGAACTGGTATATCATGCTCTTCTCATCAGGAACGTCCTGCTTGGCAAAGCGGGCGAGCTTTTGGAACAACTTGTTGTAGTCATAGACAGACAAAGAGCCTTGCTTCAGGTTGCGGAATTCCTCACGCTTGCTTTTAGTCACACTCTGAGGGATATGATGAGCTCGGAAATCTTGATAAAATTCATCCCAAGTGATCACACGTCCACCGCTGGAATCCTTGTACTGCTGGAACCACTCTGGAGCTTGATCTTTGAGTTGGAAGGAAGCGAACTTGACAAAGTCCCCAGGCCTGACGTTATTGCACTTGAAATGCTTGCACAGATCCACAAGCCAATCGTCAGCATCAGTTGCCTCAACACAATTGCTGAAAGTCTTTGGCCCATTAGCAAGGAACTAGTTGAGTGTAGCAAAGTGATTCTGATTGTTGCCTTGGTTCCATTGGTTGCCTTGATTGCGCTCTTGAAGAATTTGCATGATCAACTGCGTGTTTGCATTGGTTGCGGCCATCACAGCTCGCCATGCCTCCGGAGGAGGTGGAGGTGGTGGCGGATCTTGATTCTGATTCTGATTGGTGCTCTTAGCGGGAGCCATCCTGAATAGGTTGACCACCATTAGCACATAGACAGAAAAAATGAAGCTAAATCCAACGGAATGAAAATTGCAACATATAGTCTTCACATCCGAACAAAATGAACGAATGCATTCCTCTTGAAATGGTCACATATCCATAAATTGAGAAGCCACGTAGAATTAAGGTAGAGAAATAAATCAACAAGGTACGGATCAAGAACGAATAATCAGTAAGAAATCCCAATCTCAAACCAATATCCGTGGAAGAAGAACTAGAGATACAAGAATTCCCACCTATGAAACTCCTGAACCTTTCCAGTTATGCAATCAGGTGTTGGGGATACAGGGGAAGCATAATATCTCACCCAAACTAGCAAATCCTACATCCAGCTGTATCCATCCTTCAACACATAAGTGAGAAAAACTTCGAAAACCATCTACCTCAACCTTTGAAAAGCATCCGTTATACAAGTTATGGCGATACTCCCGAACTCCCGCCCCAGTACTGGATGGCGTCGAGGTTATCTCACCGACGAACTGCATAAAAGAGATTTTCGATGTCGGCATACTAAACTCAGGTATTCCAGAACTGCAACGATAAAATTATGACGACAACACCTCAGAGCTCAACTCCCCGGGACACTTCCACAAAACCCCTAACAGGAGGCACCAAGACAATGTTCTCGTCATAAAACCATCGAAACGATTCCAAGATATCCGCGTGATCCTAAATTTTTTTAGTGAAATTTGAGAAGAGAAGAGTCAAAACTCTACGTCAGGATGCCTTACCAGAGCGATGAGGAGACTGGGAAGTAAAAAGAATTCCTAAACTCTCCGATATATAATTCCTAAATGACTCAAAACATTTTTCTAGACACAACTCGGCCGCTAAAAACGATCAAATAGTGGGGGCTCCTAAGGTCAGGGAAGGCTCTGATTACCAACTTGTAACACCCTCGATGCGACTATATCTCCCACGTGTCGAGGCACGACTTACAGGCATAATTGCATTGAAGGCATATGTCGCAAGTTAGGCAGTCTTCACAACATCCCATGTAATATAGATAATAAAAGGGGAAATAACATAGTTGGCTTACACTCGCCACGTCAATCAAGTACATAAATAGCATTACATCATTCAAACACTCATGGCCCGACTACGGCGCCAAAATAAAAGACAACCCAACATGCGACACGGTCCCGATCACCCCAACTGGGCACCACTACTGATCATCAGGAAAAGAAACATAGTAACGCTGAGAGTCCTCGTCGAACTCCCACTTGACCTCAAGCGCGCCATCTGGAGCTGTATCATCAGGCCCTGCATCTGGTGTAATAGTAATCTGTGAGCCAAAGGGACTCAGCAATCTTGCACCCTCGCGATCAAGACTATTTAAGCATAATAGGTAAGGCAGGGTAAATATATGTGGAGCTGCAGCAAGCGACTAGCATATGTGGTGGCTATCCTATTCGCAAAAGAGAGCGAGAAGAGAAGGCAAGGCGCGAACGCATAACTAAAGAGGGCAATCCTGCGGCAAACATTACTCCAACACCGTGTCCACTTCTCGGACTCCGCCGAGAAGAGGCCATCACGGTAACTCACACAGTTGATTCATTTTAATTAAGTTAATGTTTAAGTTATCTACAACCGGACATTAACAAATTCCCATCTGCCCATAACCGCGGGCACGGCTTTCGAAAGTTCAAATCCCTGCAGGGGAGTCCCAACTTAGCCCATGACAAGCTCTCACGGTCAACGAAGGAATAGACCTCCTCCAGAGACGTTCCGATCAGACTCGGTATCCCGGTTCTTCAAGACACTTCGACAGGTTAAAACAAGACCAGCAACACTGCCCGAATGTGCCGACAAATCCCGATAGGAGCTGCACATATCTCGTTCTCAGGGCACACTCAGATAGGTCAAGCTACGAGTAAAACCAACCCTCGAGTTTCCCCGAGGTGGCCCCGCAGGCTGCCTGGTTCGGACCAACACTCAGAGGAGCACTGGCCCGGGGGGGTTTAAAATAAGATGACCCTCAGGCTCCGGAAACCCAAGGGAAAAAAGGCTAGGTGGCAAATGGTAAAACCAAGGTTGGGCATTGCTGGAAAGGCTTTAATCAAGACGAACTATCAATGGGTTCCCATTATAACCCAACCGCGTAAGGAACGCAAAATCCGGGAACATAACACCGATATGACCGAAACTAGGGCGGCAAGAGTGGAACAAAACACTAGGCGAGAGGCCGAGCCTTCCACCCTTTACCAAGTGTATAGATGCATTAAGATAACAGGGAAATATATGATATCCCAACAAGTAAATAATGTTCCAACAAGGAACGGTCTCCAATCTTCACTTGCAACTAGCAAAGCTATAAGAGGGGCTGAGCAAAGCGGTAACATAGCCAAACAACGGTTTGCTAGGACATGGTGGGTTAGAGGCTGATCATGGCAATTTGGGAGGCTTGAAAGCAAGTGGTAGGCATCATAGCATTGGCATAGAAAAAGAGCGAGCATCTAGCAAAGCAAAGATAGTAGTGATTTCGAGGGTATGATCATCTTGCCTACAAAGTTGTCAGAGTTGACTGGATCCTCGAAAGAAAACTCAACGGGCTCCTCTTTAGCAAACTCGTCTCCCGGCTCTACCAAAATAAGACAAACAAACAACAAGGACACAATCAACCACGTGCACGGATCAAACAATAGGATGCAAACATGGCGTGCTATGCGGGATGCAATGCGGGATGCATATGCAAGATTTTACAAGGAAATCATGACCCTGGCCTCCACTTGGAAAGCCAACTGTGCCACTGGAAAGATGAGATGAAATCGCTTGAAAACGATATAAAGATCACCGGAATCGGAGTTACGATTTGGAAATGGCAAGCGATTCAAATATGACCACGATCTGCGATTTACAGCAAGTAGCCATCTAAATTCAATGAGATGAACATGCTACAACACCCAAACATGGCATCAAAATACATGGCAGGGATGCATTCAAGATGCTTAACAAAAGTCTAGCACTGAGCTACGGCCAATTCATCCATTAACAGGTTCAAACAAGCATGGCAAAAATGCATATGGTAAAGAGATCTCAGACTTAGTGAAATTAACACTTGTCTGGAATTTCAGATCAGATAGCACTCTTCGGAGCAACAAAACAGGACTTGAACATGAGTCCCTTAGTGACCTTGAGCCAAAAGGGATCAGAAAATACATTTGCAAGCATGTGAACATGGCAAAAACATAATCAGTTCTCAGACTTAGTGAAAACTGGGACATGCTGAAAACAGATATCAAGTAGGCATGTTTAAGAGCTCGATGCACTCACTACGGTGCAAGTCATGAAAAGCTAAGCATACAACTATAAAGAACACACAAAATTCAAGCTAGACATGGCAAGAACAATAACATAGCATGCACGGATCAACTATAACATCATCGGCAAAATTGCAAACAAGTTGACAATCTGCCCAGATTCACAAAGTAGCAAAAGTAGAGCTCGATTGACTCAAGCTAGGGTGCTCCATATATGCAAACAAAGACATGGATGGATAGAGCACTACAAGATTAACAAAACATCCTTACTGATCATCCTCAAAACAGGCACGGATCACTAGGAAACAACATGAACATATGGCATCATGAACTAAACAGCTCAAGGACTTAGTGAAAATGCTAAGTCCCTGAAAAAAGAATTGCCAAGTGCCTCACTTTGCAAGCTTGTGCTACTCACCACACACATCACAAAATTACATGGGTTGCACCTATGGAAAGATGACAAAACCCTTAACATAACATATGTAGAGCATCAGGGCATATCATGCACACAATAATCATGGCAAAAATGACAAATAGCTAAATGGAGTAGCAGATCTGACAATTATCTCAAGTAGCCCTCTTCTAATAGCATTTCGGACATCAAGATGAACTCAAATGAAAATGATGCAATGGAATGAAATGATGTACTCTCAGAGGCAAACAATCTGATATACTATATGCCCAAATCGGAGCTACGGATGAGGAGATACGATGCTATGAACATGAGCACATGAGCTAGGGTTTCGGGCAAAAAGTCAACCGAAACGGATCTCAGATCCAGATCTGGCGCGGATGTCGAGGTTGGCCGGAGTTAGTGCAGATGCCGGAGAAGAGCGAGGCGGCCGGAGAGGAGGGAGCTCGCCGGGGTTGCCGGGGCCGGCGAGGAGCGCCACGGTGGTGGCCGGCGACGGAGAGGACGGCCGACGGGGTCGGCGGCTCGCGGTGGCCCGCGGTGGCCGAAACTGGCGGCGGCGGTGGCGCGCGTCGCCGGCGGGCGGCGAAGCGGCGAGGGACGCGGCGGCGTCGGGCTCCGGACGCGGGGATGGGGCGGCGGAGCAGGGGAACGCGGGCGGCGGTGACTTCGGGCTCTCGGGGGCCCGCGATGGGCCTCAGCGGGCCGGCTGGGGCGGCGAAGTGGGCGCAGGCGGCGGCGAGTGAGGAGGCGACACATGGCGGCGGCGGGGGAGGACCTGGACGTGTCCGTCGGTGCAAATTTGTCCGGCGGCGCGCGATGAGGTGGATCTAGGGTTTTTCGGGAGGAAGAAGAAAGAGATTTTCGGGAGTGTCCTATTTATAGGCATAGAGGGAGCTAGGAGAGTCCAAATGAGGTGCGGTTTTCGGCCACGTGATCGTGATCGAACGCTCAAGATGATGGAGAAGGTTTAGGTGGGTTTTGGGCCAAATTGGAAGGGTATTGGGCTGCAACACACACGAGGCCTTTTCGGTCCCTCGGTTAACCGTTGGAGTATCAAACGAAGTCCAAATGGTACGAAACTTGACAGGCGGTCTACCGGTAGTAAACCAAGGCCGCTTGGCAAGTCTCGGTCCAATCCGGAAATGTTTAATCCCCACACACGAAAGAAAGGCAGAAATGATCACCGGAGGAGAACGAAGCGCCGGAATGCAAAACGGACAACGGGGAAAATGCTCGAATGCATGAGATGAACACGTATGCAAATGCAATGCACATGATGAAATGATAAGAGATGCATGACAAAGATAACAACACACGGAGACAAAAACCCGAACCCGAGGAAATAAAATAACTTAAGGCCGGAAACGGCAAGAGTTGGAGTACAAATTGGGTAACTCATATCCGGGGTGTTACACCGGCCCAGCCGACTGGCACTGCCAGTCGTCCCCTTCCTCGCGCTAGGAGGACAGGGGCACGCGCTCGCTGCCGCGCGCATGGGCACCACGCCACCAGCTTGCTTGCCTGCCTCCCCCCGCCAGCGCAACGCCATGGTTGACCTCCGCCGCCATCTGGATCGATCCCTCCCTCTCTTTTGCTCTCTCTCCCTCTCCCTCGTTCTCTCGTGCGAACGGCCGAGCACTGCCGTCGCCACCGTTCACCGTAGCCGCAGCCACTGCCTCCCCCTTGCCCCTCCGTCCAGTCCACAAGCTCCGCCACGTCCCCGCCTACCTCTCCGTCGAGCCACGCGCCTCGGGAGGCCTTAGAGTGCCTCCATCGTGATCGTTTTCATCTCCGGCCGCCGTGGATCCCCATCGCCGCACCGTCGACCTCAGCGCGTCCCCGAGCTCGCCAACCCCTCCGTTCGATCCACTATGAGCTTCTACGTCGATCCCCCCTCTCTCATGACTCCTTTCCTCCCGCTAACACCGTTTCCGTCGCGGTCAAGAGCTCGGATCCGCCGTGGCCACTGTCACCTACGGCCGCGACCGAGCACACCACCGTGCCCAGGCCAGGAGGCCGTCGAGGCACTCCGCAGCCCCTGCCGTGCCCATAGCTCAATTTCGCCCGAACCCTTGCTCCGGCCGCCGCTACGAGCTTCGCTCCGGCGAGCTCCGGCCACCCCGCATCCTCCCCTCACCTCCCCTGGATGCGCGAGAGCCCGGGCTATGCCCCGGTGCCCTTAGCCGCCGCCCCCGTGGCCTGAATCGCGGACACCGCCGCGTCTAGAGGTCGCCAGCAACGACCTCGCCGGCCTGACGTGCGGGCCCGACCTGCCAGGTGATTAGCTAAGGCTAATCACCATTTTACTAAACCCCTGACATTGACCGTGGGCCCTGGCGCCCTAATCTTTTAGTTAAATTATAAATAACCCCCCTGTTTAACCTATGACACTGACGTGTGGACCCCACACGTTAGGTTTGACCTGGTCAGCCGCCTTTGATTTGCTGATGCAGTAATGGTTTTCTAGATTTAAAATAAATCAGGAAATTACAAAAAATGATATAAACTTTAAAAATTCATAGAAATTCAATCGTAGCTTAGATTGAAATAATTTATATATGAAAAATTATCAGAAAAATGCAATCTATCCATCTGTACCATTTTCATGCATGACAAACCAACCTATACATGTTCTATATATGAAAACACACTTATGGCATATTTAAGAGCTTAATTTGGAGTTGTATTTGAACCCTTGGTTCAAATGGACTTCAACCAAATAAATGCTAGATGCATTAACTCAAACACATCACATACTCATGCCATATTCATGCATCATAATGTTGCATATGATTGTATATTGATTGCCGACACCTTTCCTTCTCGATAGGTCCTTCTCCGGAGACCGATCCAGAGTACCTGTTAGAGGAGCAGTGCCCCCCTGTTGATCTACCAGGCAAGCAAACCCCCTTGTTCATTCCGATACAATCCTACTCTCCCGCTCCTGCTCTCAGTTATTGCATTAGGACAACAACGATTCAACTGCTACTTTATGCTGCGGTAGTTGAACCCATTCCTCTGCATGACCTGTCATTGCCATAGTAAATAGTTAAAACCCACTAGCATGTGTAGGAGTTGATTGAGCCATGTTGTGTTCCTACCATGCTTTGCCTACTATTGCTTAGAGTATGTCAGGTCTGATTCATCGGGAATGAATTGGAGTGTTACGATATGTTCCGGTGCTGAGAGTTAAGCTTGTGAACACGATTTGGTAAAGGTAGCTGTGAGAGGCCATGTATGAGTACATGGTGGGTTGTCTCATTGGGACCGTCCTTAAGAACTGAGTTCTATGTAAGTTGTCCAATGACTAGCTACTACCACACATTGGGCTCCAAGTGCTCCAAGCTCTCTCGACTTATTAACCGCCTTGATCTCTCTCCAGGAGTTGCAAATAGTTTCTGGTGTTTGTAGGTATTGCTATTTTTCTACCGAGTGGCACCCGACAGGGTGGACTTGGGACAGACTAGGCACACGTGGCCCGGTGTAATGTGCGGCACCCAGATGGTGGGCTCGGGAACCTTGTACACATCGTTTGGGGCCGTGAACGAAACCCCGGCCGGATCTCCTTGTGGATGGAACCCGAATAGGCGATAAACCTGGACTAGAGTCTTGTGTGGTTAGTCAGGTCGTGGCCGACACCCTCGCCAGGCTTCCGCTTGAAGGTTGCCGAGATACATGACATGTACATGGTGATAAGTGGTGAGAGCGTGTGTGAAGAAGTACACCCATGCAGGGTTATCATGATCTATTCGAATAGCTGTGTCCTCGGTTATGGACTTCTTGGATGCTTACGTGGTACATAGACAACTTAAAGTGGATACTCTAAAATGCTCAAGACAAGTATGAATGCTATGGATGGCCTTCTCATAAGGAGACGAGGATGAATCCATAGTAGTGTATTGATGTGGTGATTAGTGGACTCGTGTGCGCTGCCTCACCAAAAAGAAGTTTCTCGTTGTCGTAGAACAGGATAGCCACTGAGTCAAAGATGGCTTGCTGCAACTAAACCCCAGATTACCTTCTTGATACAAATGCATGTATGATAGGATTTGATGTAAGTCTTGCTGAGTACCTTTGTACTCACGTTTGCTTTATTTATGTTTTGTAGGTGAGACATCTGTCTCACTTATAGTACCGCTTGGACTTCGACGAGTAGCTTGTTACCTCAGCTACGATCTTGTACCCTTGGGAGGGACTTGTAGATAGTCAGGCTTCTCAGCCTTTTTCTTTTGTAGCTGTCTAGACTCAGACATGTAATGCTTCTGTTGCTTGTATGCTCTGAATGATGGGTCATGTGACCCCTGTTTGTATTTAATGCTATGTGGCTCTTCTGGGCCTTTATCTATATGAGTTTGCGTTATGTTGTGATGCCATGTTGTACAACACATACTTGCATGTTATGCGTACGTGTAACATGTATTCCTATGTGTGGTATCCGACAACCTAGTTGTCTATCCTTGGTAGCCTCTCTTATGGGGAAATGTAGTGTAGTCCTTCCACCGAGCCATGGTAGTCCGCTACAGCCCGGCTTACCCAGAGTCTTGCTAGCCCAGCACTACTGCTCCGGAACACTTAGACTAGTTGGCATGTGATTCACTTCGTTCCTGTGTCTGTCCCTTCAGGGAAATGTCACGTGGTGACATCCGGAGTCCTGTCTAGCCTGCTACAGCCCGGTTCACCGGAGTCCTATTAGCCCAGTGCTACAGCCCGGATTCGCACGCTGCTGACCAACATGCTCGAAGTTGATTCATGTATGCATGTCCCCGTAAGTTAGTGCCACTTTGGGTTCACGACTAGTCATGTCGGCCCGGGTTCTCTGTCATATGGATGCTAGCGACACTATCATATACGTGAGCCAAAAGGCGCAAACGGTCCCGGGCCATGGTAAGGCGACACCCGTGGGAATACCGTGCGTGAGGCCGCAAAGTGATATGAGGTGTTACATGCTAGATCTGTGTGACTTAGAATCGGGGTCCCGACACTTGTGTAACCCTAGATCCCTCGTGTGCTTATATAAACCGGAGGGCTAGGTCCATAGATACCCGGATAATCATTACCATAGTCATATGGGCTAGGCTTTTAGGTTTTAGCCATCTCGATCTCATGGTAGGTCAACTCTTGTAATACTCATATTCATCAAGATCAATCAAGCAGGACGTAGGGTATTACCTTCATAGAGAGGGCCCGAACCTGGGTAAACATTGTGTCCCCTGTCTCGTGTTACCATCGACCTTAGACGCACAGTTCGGGACCCCCTACCCGAGATCCGCCGGTTTTGACACCGACATTGGTACTTTCATTGAGAGTTCCACTGTGACATCGATGACAGGATTGATGGCTCTCCTTGTTCTCAAGGACAATATCACCACCGGAGGAGTACTTGCCCCAGGCCAAACCCTCTGACTGGACGGCTTTACCACGACCGCCCGTTCGGTTGTTGAGCCGACGATGACCTCTCGGGTCATCGAAAATCCCCTTCATATCGACTCCGAACACTCCAAGCAGATGGATCCAGTGGATCTTTCGTCTTTAAACGAGCTCCTAGATCGCATCACCGCCCTAGGGGTCGCCACAGACTACGATCGAATTGGGCTTAAACCAGATCAGAGAGAAATAAAATCTCCACCGATCACCCACTAGATAGCGATAGTGGAGGAGCGAGACGATAGCTCTTCATCCATACTAAGGACAGACTATGTCCGGATCTCCGGCTTCGAAGAGCCGAACACCCATCTGCGAGAAGAAGCATCCTACCCTCCGTACATAGAATCAGATGACGGGCCTAAGAAATTAGTAGATATCCCGGAGCCTGATCTGTTAAGTTCAGAAGTCCTTCAGACTCCGGATCCAAAATTGGGTGAGGGTTCAGATTTAAATCCATCCACCCACCCAAATATAAGCTCTATCATGAGCATACAACAGCAGTCTTAGGAAACTGTCCACCACTTCTGGGCCAGATTCCTTCTTGTCAAAGACAAGATTAAAGATTGCCGCGACGAGGAAGCGATCTCGGCATTCTGCAACAATTGCATGGACGAAGGAATCCTCAACGCCATCAACTGCCGTCGCATACTACAGTTCACTGACTTGGCAACTATCATACAGAAGTACAACATAATGGAAAGCGCCTGGAAAACTCAGGCAGCCCATTGGGAGGCCCCCACTCAATCCCTCATTCAGGCGAAAAGGGCGTGCCCTTGTAACACGCCCAGTCCAATAGTAAAGAAATATAAGTCCAGTATGAGGCGTGGAACCATTCTGGAAGGATGGCTCAGTGGGCCATGCAAAATACACGCAACACCAGATAACATACCAACACATAGTCTTAGAGCATGTTGGATACTCCGGAAAGTGGCCAAGAGCGGCGCGGATATTCTCACCAAGAATACCCCAGAACAAGACACCCCAGAAGACGACGGCCCCAAAGTGCTAATGGTGTTCGAGACATTCTCCTCAAACAATAGGCGCAAAAGGGCACTCCGCGGACTCGCCGAAGTCTGTCAAATAGTTGCAATAAACCCTTGGAATGACATGGCTATAACTTTCAATGCCGGTGACGAACCAAAATACAGGACAGTCCGAGCACCAGCCGCCTTGGTCCTCAGTCCAATCGTGGACGGCTTTCGGCTCACCAAGGTTCTTATGGACGACGACAGCGGACTAAACCTCATCTATGAAGATACACTCCACAAAATGGAAATAGATAGGAGCCGCATCGAGCAAAGCAACACGACCTTCCGAGGAATCATTTCCAGTCGAGAGGCACGGTGTATGGGAAAAATAGCACTTGACGTGGTATTCGGCACACTGGAGAATTACCAGTTAGAAGAAATAACCTTCCAAGTGGCCCCTTTCAACAGTGGATATCACACCCTCTTGGGGCGAGAGGCATTTACACGCTTCCAAGCTGTACCTAATTACGGGTACATGAAGCTTATGATGCACGGGCCCAACAGCATAATCACTCTCGCCAGTGATCCAGACATAGCACTCCGCGCCGAGAATAAAACCGCATCCCTGGCCCTTGAGGCATTATCTGAAGCCCTCGCGGCCAAAGAATTAACCGCACTGCGCTCCACGGTGGACAAAGACGATGTAATCTTAGACAAATGCCCCAAATCCACCTCCTTCAAGCCAGCAGAAGAAATAGTCAAATTCCAGGTCCATACAACGGACCCCAAGAAGACAACATCTATTGGGGCACAGCTAGATCCAACGATCGACGTCGTGCAACGGGATTTTCTTCGCGAAAATTGGGATATATTCACCTGGCACCCCTCTAACATGCCAGGAATCCCACATGAGCTGGCCGAACATGGCCTCAACATATTGAAGGGATAAAAAACGGTCAAACAAACACTGCGGCGCTTTTCCGAACCCAAACGCCAAGCCATGGGAGAGGGGCTAGCCAAGGTAATCGAGGTCGGATTCATTAGAGAAATAAAACATACGGACTGACTGGCAAACCTAGTGATGGTACCAAAGAAGGATAAATCCTGTCGCTTGTGCGTCGATTTTAAAGACCTCAATAAGGCTTTCCCTAAGGATCCCTTCCCCCTCCCCCCGCATCGATCAAATCATTGACGCTACCGCAGGACACGACTCACTGTGTTTCCTTGACGCATATTCCAGATACCATCAAATTAAAATGAAGGAGTCCGATCAAGCTGCAACAACATTCATCACCCCATATGGGCCATTCTGCTTCAACACCATGCCCTTCGGGCTTAAGAACGCCGGCGCCACCTACCAACGCATGATCCAAACATACCTGGAGAAACAGATCGGAAGGACAATTGAAGCCTATGTGGACGACGTCGTAATCAAGACAAGGCACGTCGAAACACTAATAGACGACCTACCTCTCACATTTGACAACCTCTGCGCATATGACATTAAGCTCAATCCGGAAAAGTGTGTTTTGGCGTCCCCGCAGGAAAGCTATTGGGCTTCATCGTTTCCAATAGAGGAATTGAAGCAAATCCAGCCAAAATCCGAGCTCTATCACAATTGGCTATGCCAACAGACCTTAAGAAAGTCCAAAAACTCACGGGTTGCGTGGCAGCTTTAATCCGCTTTATCTCCAGATTTGTAGAAAAGGCACTGCCACTCTATCGCCTTCTACGGTGAACCGATCACTTCGAGTGGACGGACGTGGCAACAGCCGGACTGGAAGAAATAAAAGCCCTTCGAGCGAGCAACCCAATCTTGGCCGCGCCAAACATTGGCGAACCCATGTTGCTGTACATATCGGCAACACATCTAGTGGTGAGCGCCGTGCTCGTCATTGAACGAGAACAAGACGGACACAAATTCTCGCTTCAGAAGCCAGTATACTACGTATCCACTGTCCTCACACCATGCAAATCTCAGTACCCCCATTATTAAAAGATAGCATATGTGGTCTTCATGGCATCCCGAAAGCTACGACATTACTTCCAGGAGTGTTCGATCACGGTGGCTTCCGAAGTACCACTCAACGACATAATAAACAACTGCGATGCCACGGGCCGAATTGCCAAAAGGGCCATTGAGCTCCTTCCATTTGATATTACATACAAACCACGTCAAGCTATTATATCCCAAGTACTGGCTGACTTCGTCGCCGAATGTACAAAGGCCGAACTCCCTAAAGACTACGGCACATATTCCAATTGGGTTATGTACTTCGATGGCTCCAAAATGCTGGTAGGGCTAGGAGCAAGCGTCGTTTTAACGTCCCCCACTGGAGACGTCGTTCAATACATACTCCAAATACTATACACAGAGTCCAACAATGCAGCCGAATACGAGGCCTTATTGCATGGTCTTCGGATGGCTGTGTTCATGGGCATACAATGCCTGGAAGTGCGCAGGGACTCAAATCTTGCAACATCTCAAATAAATGGAGACTTTGATGCCAAAGATCCGAAGAAGCCAGCTTATCATAATGCTGTCCAAAAAATGTCGGCTCGGTTTGAGGGGCTCGAGTTCCATCACGTGGCCCGAGTAAGTAATCAAGCGGCAGACATTCTTGCTCGTATCAGCGCCAAGCGCGACCCCGTCCCACCTAATATATTTCTGGAAAGGCTTTTTAAGCCATCCGTGGTGTGGAAAGGGGAAAGCGGCAATGCCAATCCGGATCCGAACACAACCCCAGATTCTGAACACACCAATATCATCGGAGGCTCAGCCATCGAAATAACACCGTCGGCCCATCTCATTATGGCAGTCATTGCCCCATGGACCGAACCCTTCTTAGCCTACCTTAATAGGAAGGAACTTCCCGAGGATCAGAAAGAGGCCCGCCGCATTGTCCAGCATTCGAAGGCCTGCAAGGTTCATGACGGAGAGCTCTATAAGAAAAGCGCTAACGGATTCCTTGAAAGATGTATCTCCGAGGAGGAGGGGCGGCAGCTCTTGGCTGAGATTCATGCCGGCCTCGGCGGGCACCATGTCGCAGCTCGGGCCCTTGTTAGCAAGGCCTTCCGTACAAGGTTTTATTGGTCGGCGGCCCAAGTAGATGCACATGACCTTGTCCAACGTTGCATCGGATGCCAACTCTTCGCTAATCAAAGCCATATGCCCCCCACCGCCGTACAAACAATCCCCATCACTTGGTCTTTTGCTGTCTGGGGACTAGATACGGTCAGACCCCTTAAAGGAGGAAGCCATAAGAAAAAATATCTACTAGTGATGGTGGATAAATTCACTAAGTGGATAGAGGTCAAACCAGTTAAAACGGCCGAGTCCGGGCCAGTGATAGAATTCATATCCGGCGTCGTACACCATTATGGTACTCCACACAGCATCATCACTGATAACGGCTCCAACTTCAGAGCCGATGAAGTGAAAACTTGGTGCGCTAATCTAGGCATCAAGCTCGATTACGCCTCTTTCTATCATCCGCAGACAAATGGTCAAGTCGAATGAGCCAATGGTCTTATTATGAGCAGCATCAAGCCTAGACTATTACGGTCTTTGAAAGAATCAGACAAGCACTGGGTTGAGGAGCTCGACTCCGTACTCTAGGGGCTGTGGACCACGCCCAATCGCACTACCGGATACACGCCATTCTTCATGGTGTACGGAGCAGAGGCAGTGTTACCCTGCGACAGTATTCATGACTCACCTCGAGTGCACATGTATGAAGAGAGAGAGGCCAAGCTGGATCGGCAGGACAACTTAGATGTCCTGGAGGAAGAGCGCAACGTTGCAAAAGCCCGTTCCGCATTTTATCAACAACAGGCTCATATGTATCAAAGCAGAGAAGTGCGGGCCAAGACTTATAATGTTGGCGAACTTGTTCTACGCCTGCCGGAGAAGAAAAAGGACAAACTCAAGCCCAAGTGGTAGGGTCCCTTCATCATCGACGAAGTTCTCACTGGAGGAGCGTACCGCCTGCGTAATGCGTCAGACAATCGCCTGGAGCCGAACCCCTGGAACGCGGCCAAACTCCGAAGGTTCTACGCCTAGAGCCGAACTCTTTGTTCGTCCCCTTCCCCCTGTTGCCTCCTTCACCTTTTCTCTCTTTTCATTTTTTCCTTTAGCCTTAAAACTTTCGTGCGGTTAGACTGCGCACCCCTGACGCACACATCTTCAAATATGTACGTCTATATACCTGGGGGCTTCTTATATAGAAGCTTGCTATTATTCTCCAAGCATCAAGCTCATTAAATATGCGTTTTCCCATATGTGCCTATTCTTCGCCATTATATGCATTGATATGACTTATGTTTTGGCCAAGCTGGGTTGCCTGGCTCCTGTGCTTTTGCCCTACGTTCCCGTTAGTTCGGCTAGCGCATAAAGGGAGCACCTCTGCGATTGTTACTACCGGGTCATCCGGATGTGTACCTCAGACTGGGTGAAGCCGAAAGCTAGCGTTCTTAAGGGAATATTCGGTCAGTGGATTAAATATGTTTTTTCGCATTCACTCCATTGTGAACCCCCAGAAGTCACGCATACTGCGATTTTTTCAATAACAGTCTGGACATGCACATTAACACATGCACACCCAGGGAAAGGAACCCCTAACAGAACTATTCTCTCTGGAAGATGTTTCTTACAACTTTAATGTAATATAACATAACTAGCTGGATACAACTTTTGTATTCACGCAACTATGACCCCTATGCCTGGTTTCCATGCATACCCTGGTCTATTCGTCCGCACGGGTATTCAGAAACACTCCGCACCTACGGGTTTCTATGATGTGATCCACGATGATCGAGTATGACAATCTTAATGTTGTATGATGTTATGGTTCTTGCTTAAAAGCTCTTTGCTTATCTTTCCTCTTTGCTTAAAAGCTTGTTTGGCTCTATGATGTTGGAGCTCTTTTCATATGCTCTTTCAAGATAGCAATTGTGTATGTGATGACAACTTTGTGACACAAGAGATGATACTACTATATGCAACAATGATGTATGCATGCTATGGGAAGTATGATCACTAATGTGCACAAGTCTCATTGCCGGCAATACTCAATGGCTAGTCTCAAAGGGTAAGCAACGCAAAGGAGTAAGGCTATGATGGCTATCAACGTAATGGCAAGAGTGATATGTCCAATACCAAGATGAGCTACCGGTCTTGCTTCAGGTATGGTGTCAAAACCGTGGCATGAATACCAAGGTGTAGTCGAGGTGGTCGTTGTTGATGACGATGTGGGACGGCGGTGATGATGTAGGACGCGTCCGTGGTGAATATGAGCGGCGGTGATCTTGATGTCGAACCGTACCTAGATAGCCGAAACACAAAAGGATATGATACCGCAACTCAAATTCTCAAACCTCAAAGTAGAAAATGTGTCGAAGAGTGAAACAGCCCAAAATGGTTGGGCTATGTGGAAGTGGTGGAGGTATGCGGAAGTATATGTGGTATATGGTGGGCACCGGAACAAAATTTGGTGAAAAATGGATGGAAAACGGGGCGGTGGATGGAGATGTTGCTGCCAGGGGTCGGATGTCCGGGTGGAAGGCCGGATGTCTGGGGGCCGGATTCTGGGCTTGTCGGGCCGGATGTCCGGGCTCTGGATCCGGGGACGAACGGGATGAACACCGCGTGGAGAGGTCAAATCCTGGCGAAATTCGGAGGAATTTGTTGATGGAAATTGGGGGGAAATGGATGGGAAGCTTGCTCCACTCAAAACAAAGCAAATCCATGGATCCAAACCAACAAAATCTCAACACACCAACAAATCACAAAAAAATTTGGGGCTATTTTTGTGGGGCAATTTTCAAATTTAGGATGGAATCTACAAAATTAGGCTAGAAAACACAACGGGGAGGCTCCGAAATCTTGATCAATGTGGCTCATGATACCAAGATGATGTAGGGTAGAACCCTAATCGCCCGATCTCTCACGAAAGGAGCGGAATCCCGTGAAGAACACGAAGAACATAAAGGGGAAACACAGGAGGAACACTCGAACTAACAAGAACAAGTCACAAAAGTGCTAGATCCTTGGATACATAGAACGATACATGGTCCACGGTCAACTAGGGACAATACACGACAACCGGTCTTCTCCGTGAGGAGGTCTTGATGTTCTTCCCTAAAGAGGGGTCTTGAATCCACTTGGGGGATCTTCTCTGTAGGTGGCTCGAATCTCCGGGGAGAATGTAACCAAGTGGATGAGCAAAGCTCTCACACAAACATGAGCTAATCCTTTGCTAACCCTAGAAAGTCGGGCGAGGTGGAGTATATATAGTCTAGGGGGAGAAGGGATACATGGGCCTCGGCCCTTCACTGTGCGCAGACAGGGGAGGCCGGATGTCCGGGATGGTCGGGCCGGATGTCCGGGCTGGGGAGGTCGGATGTCCGGGCTGAAGTTGTGGCATTTGTTGCTCTCGGCTTCGGAGGGGCCGGATTTCTGGGCTGGTGGCCAGATGTCCGGGGGCTCGGGAGATGCCGGATGTCCGGGCTGTCGAGGCCGGATGTCCGAGGCCTGTAGCTTCTACCAGCTGTGCTGTTGTAGTGGATGACGCTCCAGGGGGCGGATGTCTGGGGTCTTGGCAGGATGTTCGGGGCCTGGGAGATGTTCTTGGCTCCTTCCGTTTGTTCTCCTCATCCGTGGACTTGGGGACTTGTACATCTTCATGCGCATCTTTGGGAGGGTCCTCTTGGTGCCTAATCATGCACAACACCACGGACTTAGGTAGTAGCCATGTCTCATGCATAGAAAGTGGAAGTTCGGAGAGGAGTGAGTTCACCTTATCTTCGATAGCCTTGGCTCGGGTTCGTGTCATTGGTCCACGTGGTGTCGTTGGAGGTGTAGGTGCGTCCATGGGGATGATCTTGGGATGCTCCACATCACCTTAGGAGCTTCTTCAAATGCATCAACCTCCTCTCGAAGCTTGTCCTTGCCTTTTAGCATGTGGTCTTTTGATGGAAGATCATCTTGAGCTTGTGTTCCTTTGCAAGAAGTGGGATCATACTTCTCTTGTTGAGGAATAAACTTTGTCTTGGGGTATTTATCTTCTTCCCACTCAAATCCATTGGCATTGAACTTGCGTTCGCAACCAACACCTTGATTCTTCCGGTGCCTTCCTTGCTTGCGTACAATTTCCTCAAATTGCTTACTTCCAGCAAGGCTCTTGTAAATACCTTTCTCTATAATTCCCTTCAATAAGCTATTTTCTTGCTCAAGTGTAACTTGGCTAAGAGAATCATTAGTGGAATCAAGAGAACTACTAGAAGCAACAATATTGGATTTAGCATGATCGTTGTTACCACTAGAAGAAGAATCTTTCTTACTCTTGTTGCTAGATTTTACTTGTGGCATGTAAGTAGACAAGAGTAAACGCTTGGCAACATAAGAAGAACTTTTCTTATGAAGATTATCATTGATTGCTTTTAAGAACCCATGCTCTTGCTCTAGATTGAGCTTTTCAAAGCGCAGCTTCTCATGAGTCTTTAAAAGCTCTCGATGATCCTCTAAGGTAGTTTCATGAGCTAACTTAAGAGTGTTTAATTCTTTAGTTAGATTCTCAATCTCCTTCTTATCATCGTCATTCGTTTTATCTTGATTAGCATGATTAATAGCAAGTTTATCATTGTTTTCATAACTAGAGTTATCAACAAGTAAATCATCATCACCTAGCAAATCATCTTCATCACTATTGAAATCAACATACTCGGGGTGTGATACCTTTGGGCCTTTAGCCATGAAGCATCTTCCAATCCCTTCATTTGGTGAATCAAATATGTCTTAGGAGTTGGATGACAAAAGTGCGAGACCGGCAACACCTTCATCTTGAGTATATTCAGAGTCGGAGTGATAGATTCTCTCAGAGTGGTTGTCGGAGTCGGAACCGGATACCCATTCACCAACATGAGCTTGATGTCTTCTTCTTGTGTAGCTCCTTGATGACTTGTACTTCCTTTCTGAATCCTTGCTTCTGCGAGAGGATCTTCGTTCATAATGATCATCTCTACTCCTTCTTTATCTTGGTGGTGATTCTTCTCTTTTGCTTCTCCTTTTTTGTGTGTCTTCTCTTCTTTTGTAGGGAGTCATACACTCACTTGAGTAGTGTCTGGGTCTTCCACAATTGTAGCAATTGCGATCATGACTAGAAGATCTTTTGTCCCTGTAGGACCTTGACTTGGAACTTCTTTCTTTGCTTCTACTCTTGTAGAACTTGTTGAAGTTCTTCACCATTAGGCTCAATTCTTCATTGAAGACTTGTTTCTCACTTGATGATGTAGGAGCATCACATGAAGCTTTGTAAGCACCACTATACTTTTTGTGAAGTTCTTCTTTATCCTTGAGCGACATCTCATGAGCAACAATTCTACCAATAACTTCCGTTGGCTTGAGATCTTTGTAATTGTGCATCATTTGGATCAATGTGCACACGGTATCATATTTTCCATCCAAGGCTCTTAGGATGTTCTTGATGATGAATATGTCGGTCATCTCTTCACTTCCTAAGCCAGTAATCTCATTTGTGATGAGAGCAAGACTAGAGTACATTTCAGCGACACCTTCACCATCCTTCATTTTGAACTTATCAAGTTGACTTTGAAGCACATCCAATTTGGATTCCTTGGCGGACTCGGTACCTTTGTGCATATCAATCAAAGTATCCCAAATTTCCTTTGCATTCGCAAGACGACTGATTTTGTTGATTTCTTTGGGGCGTAATGCGTTGAAGAGGATATCACAAGCTTGAGCATTGTATTGCAACATCTTCAATTCTTTCGCGGTTGCTTCACGATTTGGTTCCCTTCCATGGAAGAATCCACCTTGCAAGCCAATACACACAATAGCCCAAACGATGGGTTATGTCCAAGAATATGCATTTTCATCTTATGCTTCCAACTAGCAAAATTAGTACCATCAAAGTAAGGACCTCTACGGTGGTAATTTCCATCACTAGACGCCATACTCTCCTAGGTTGTGGAACCAAGGCTATGATCACCAAAGCTATGGAAATCAAGGTAAAACGAGACCAAAGCTCTGATACCACTTGTAGGATCGAATGTAGGTCTAGAAGGGGGGTGATTAGACGACTTGACCAAATAATAGCTAGCCTTTTCCCAATTTTAAGTCTTGGCAGATTTTAACAACTTAACAAAAGTCAAGCAATCAACCTACACATGCAATTATAAGAGTATAGCAGTGGAATGTAAAACATTGCATATGAAGGTAAAGGGAGAGGTTTGTAAAGGCAAACGCAATGTAGACACGGAGATTTTTGGCGTAGTTCCAATTGAAGGAAATATGCCCTAGAGGCAATAATAAAGTTGTTATTTATATTTCCTTATATCATGATAAATGTTTATTATTCATGCTAGAATTGTATTAACCGGAAACATGATACATGTGCGAATACATAGACAAAACAAAGTGTCCCTAGTATGCTTCTACTTGACTAGCTCGTTAATCAAAGATGGTAAAGTTTCTTGACCATAGACATGTGTTGTCATTTGGTGAACGGGATCACATCATTAGGAGAATGATGTGATGGACAAGACCCATCCATTAGCTTAGCATAATGATCGTTAAGTTTTATTGCTATTGCTTTCTTCGTGACTTATACATATTCCTTTGACTATGAGATTATGCAACTCCTGAATACCAGAGGAACACCTTGTGTGATATCAAACATCACAATGTAACTGGGTGATTATAAAGATGCTCTACAGGTGTCTCCGAAGGTGTTTGTTGGGTTGGCATAGATCGAGATTAGGATTTGTCACTCCGAGTATCAGAGAGGTATCTCTAGGCCCTCTCGGTAATGCACATCACGATAAGCCTTGCAAGCAATGTAACTAATGAGTTAGTTGCATGACGATGCATTACGGAACGAGTAAAGAGACTTACCGGTAACGAGATTGAACTCGGTATGAAGATACCGACGATCGAATCTCGGGAAAGTAACATACCGATGACAAAGGGAATGACATATGTTGTCATTGCGGTTTGACCGATAAAGATCTTCATAGAATATGTAGGAATCAATATGAGCATCTAGGTTCCACTGTTGGTTATTGACCGGAGATGTGTCTCGGTCTTGTCTACATAGTTCTTGAACCGATAGGGTCCGCACGCCTAATGTTCGATGATGATTTGTATTATGAGTTGTGTGTTTTGGTGACCAAAGATTGCCCGGAGTCCCGGATGAGTTCACGGACATGAGAGGAGTCTCAAAATGGTTGATAGGTAAATATTATTATATTGGACGATAGTATTTGGATGCCAGAATGGTTTCGGAGTGGTTCGGGTATTTTTCGGAGTACCGAGAGGTTGCCGGAACCACCCGGGGAAGTAATGCGCCAACATGGTCCATAGGGGAGGGAGAGGGGAGCCCACAAAGGGTGGCGTGCGCCTCCCCATGGGCTGTCCGAATTGGATAGGGGGAAGGGGGCGCACCCCCTTTCCTTCCTCCTCTCCCTCTCCTTCCCTTTCCCCCCTGCGATAGAAAGGAAGGGGGGGGGCGACTAGGACTAGGACTCCTAGTAAGTCCCCCCCCCCCCCATGATGCGCCCCCTGTGGCCCGCCTCCTCCCTCTCCTCCTTTATATACGAGGGCAGGGGGCAACCCAAAGCACAATAGTTGTTTCTTAACCGTGTGCGGTGCCCCCTCCACAGTTTACTCCTCCCGTCATATTGTCGTAGTGCTTAGGCGAAGCCCTACGCGGATCACATCACCATCACCGTCAGCACACCGTCATGCCAATGAAACTCTCCCTCGAAACTTTGCTGGATAAGAGTTCGAGGGACATCATTGAGCTGAACGTGTGCAGAATGCGGAGGTGACGTACGTCCGGTGCTTGATTGGTTGGATCACGAAGACGTTCGACTACATCAACCGCATTAAGCTAACACTTCATCTTTTGGTCTACAAGGGTATGTGGACACACTCTTCGCTTCTCGTTGCTATGCATCTCCTAGACAGATCTTGCGTGATCGTAGGATTTTTTTTGAAATTGCATGGTATGTTCCCCAACAGTGGCATCTGAGCCAGGTCTATGCGTAGATGATATGCATGAGTAGAACACAAAGAGTTGTGGGCGATCATAGTCATACTTCTTACCGCCGATGTCTTATTTTGATTTGGTGGTATTGTTGGATGAAGCGGCCCGGACCAACCTTACATGACCATGTTCATGAGACCGGTTCCACCGACAGACATGCAACTTGTTTTGCATAAAGGTGGCTGGCGGGTGTCCGTTTCTCCAGCTTTAGTTGAATCGAATTTGACTATGACCGGTGCTTGTTGAAGGTTAAAATAGCACACTTGATGAAAAATCGTTGTGGTTTTGATGCGTAGATAAGAACAGTTCTTACTAGAAGCCCGTAGCAACCACGTAAAACTTGCAACAACAAAGTAGAGGATGTCTAACTTGTTTTTGCAAGGTATGTTGTGATGTGATATGGTCAATACATGATGTGATATACATTATTGTATGAGATGATCATGTTTTGTATAAGTTAACGGCAACTGGAAGGAGCTTTATGGTTGTCGCTTTATTGTATGAAATGCAATCGCCATGTAATTGCTTTACTTTATCACTATGCGTTAGCGATAGTCATAGGAGAAATAGTTGGTGAAACGACAACGACACTATGATGGAGATCAAGGTGTCAAGCTGGTGATAATGGAGATCATGACGGCGCTTTGGAGATGAAGATCAAAGGCACACGATGATGATGGCCATATCATGTAACATATTTTGATTCCATGTGATGTTCATCTTTTATGCATCTTATTTTGCTTAGTACGGCGGTAGCATTATAAGATGATCCCTCACTAAATTTCAAGGTATAAGTGTTGTCCCTGAGTATGCACCATTGCGACAGTTCGTCGTGCCGAGACACCATGTGATGATCGGCTGTGATAAGCTCTACGTTCACATACAATGGGTGGAAGACAGTTTTGCACGTGCAGAATAGTCAGGTTAAACTTGATGAGCCTAGCATGTACAGGCATGGCCTTGGAACACTGAGACTGAAAGGTCGAACATGAATCATATAGTAGATATGATCAACATAGAGATGTTCACCATTGAAAACTACTCCATCTCACGTGATGATCGAACATGGTTTAGTTGATATGGATCACGTGATCGTTTGGGTGACTCGAGGGATGTCTATCTAAGTGGGAGTTCTTAAGTAATATGATTAATTGAACTTAAATTTATCGTGAACTTAGTCCTGATAGTTTTTGCATAGCTATGTTGTAGATCAATGACCCGTGCTACTGTTCCCTTGAATTTTAATGCGTTCCTAGAGAAAGCTAAGTTGAAAGATGATTGTAGCAACTACATGGACTGGGTCCGTAACTTGAGGATTATCCTCATTGCTGCACAGAAGAATTACGTCCTTGATGCACCTCTAGGTGCAAGACCTACCACAGAAGCAACTCCGGACATTATGAACGTCTGGCAAGCTAAATCTGAAGACTGCTCGACAGTTCAGTGTGCCATGATTTAAGGCTTAGAATCAAGACTTCAAAGACATTTTGAACGTCATGGAGCATATGAGATGTTCCAGGAGTTGAAGTTAATATTTCAAGCAAATGCACGACTTAAGAGATATGAAGTGTCCAACAAGTTCTATAGGTGCAAGATGGAGGAGAACAGTTCTATCAATGAACACATACTCAGAATGTTTGGGTACCATAACCAGTTGACTCAGCTGGGAGTTAATCTTCCGAATGATAGTGTCATTCATAGAGTTCTTCAATCACAGACACCAAGCTACAAAGGCTTCGTGATGAACTATAATATGCAAGGGATGGAAAAGACAATTCCCAAGCTCTTCGCAATGCTTAAGGCCACGGAGGTAGAAGTCAAGAAGGAGCATCAAGTGTTGATGGTTATCAAGACCACCGGTTTCAAGAAAAAGTCCAAAGGAAAGAAGGGGAAGTTCAAGAAGAATAGGAAGCAATTTGTTGCTCCCGGGAAGAAGCCCAAGTCTGGACCTAAGCCTGAAACTGAGTGCTTCTACTGCAAAGGGACTGGTTACTAGAAGCGGAACTGCCCCAAGTATTTGGCGGATAAGAAGGATGGCAAAGTGAAAGGTATATTTGATATACATGTTATTGATGTGTACCTTACGAATGCTCGTAATAGCGCCTGAGTATTTGACACTGGTTATGTTGCTCATATTTGCAACTCGAAACAAGGGCTACGGATTAAATGAAGATTGGCTAAGGACGAGGTGACGATGCACGTCGGAAATGGTTCCAAGGTCGATGTAATCGCCGCCGGCATGCTACCTCTACATCTACATTCGGGATTAGTTTTAGAGCTGAATAATTGTTATTTGGTGCCAGCGTTGAGCATGAACATTATATCTGGATCTTGTTTGATGCGAGACAGTTATTCATTTAAATCAGAGAATAATGGTTGTTTTATTTATATGAGTAATATCTTTTATGGTCACGCACCCTTGATGATCGGTCTATTCTTGTTGAATCTTGATCGTGGTAATACACATATTCATAATATTGATGCCAAAAGATGCAAAGTTAATAGTGATAGTGCAACTTATTTGTGGCACTGCCATTTAGGTCATATTGGTGTAAAGCGCATGAAGAAACTCCATGCTAATGGGCTTTTAGAATCACTTGATGCTTGCGAACCATGCCTCATGGGCAAGATGACTAAAACTCTGTTCTGCGGAAAAATGGAGCGAGCCACTGACTTATTGGAAATAATACATACTGATGTATGCAGGACGATGAGTGTTGAGGCTCGCGGCGGGTATCATCATTTTCTGACCTTCACAGATGATTTGAGCAGATATGGGTATATCTACTTAATGAAACATAAGTCTGAAACATTTGAAAAGTTCAAAGAATTTCAGAGTGAAGTACAAAATCATCATAACAAGAAAATAAAGTTTCTACGATCTAATCGCGGAGGCGAATATTTGAGTTACGAGTTTGGTCTTCATTTAAAACAATGTGGAATAGTTTCGCAACACATGCCACCTAGAACACCACAATGTAATGGTGTGTCGGAACGTCGTAACCATACTTTATTAGATATGGTCCGATCTATGATGTCTGTTACCGATTTACCACTATTATTTTGGGGTTATGCATTAGGGGCAGCTGCATGCACGTTAAATAGGGCACCATATAAATCCATTGAGACGACACCGTATGAATTGTGGTTTGGCAAAAAACCTAAGTTGTCGTTTCTTAAAGTTTGGGGTTGCGATCATTGGTGCATGTCGGTCCTAAACAAATGGTTTCTAACCGCTTTCCACGACGGAATTTGGAACCATCGCCAAGTGAGTGTGTGCGATAGGGTGTCCTTCCTACACGACCCAGAAATCGTCTGGGATAGGCCCTCCTAGGACCCAGGCTGGGGCCGTGTGCGATCGGGCGAGGCATCGAAACCCAATCATTTCCGTAGGTATGTACATCCCACATGGTAATCCGAGAAAATCATTTCCATAGGTATGTACATACCACAGGGTAATCCGAGAAAATCATTTCTGTAGGTATGTACATCCCACACGGTGAATCCCAGAAAAACATTTCCATTCGTATGTATATCACACACAGTCAATCCAAGGAATACGTTTCCGTTCTTATGTACATCCCACATAGTCAATCCAGGGAAAACGTTTCTAGTCAGACGTACATCCCACACAATTTTATGTGTATGTTCGTGTCTGAAAGGTGTAACTATCACACACGGTCTTCCTTGGTTAACTGTTTGCTTTTATCAACTATATCACACATGATTTGATGAAGAAAACTGTGTGACATTGGGCTATCCATCGCAAGCGCTTTTACTGCTAGAACCGTTTGCAAAGATCCATGACACATTTAGCAGGTTTATTAGTTTACAATTATTAATTCCAGTATTACACAAATTCACATTTCATATCAAACAACTGTTTGCCAATTTCATATCAGGCACATAAATATATTATAACATCATAGTACGGTAGTTACATGAAATGGCACAGTACAACATATAGCTAGTTCAACTTCATAAGAACAATATAATCATTTCCCTAATCGAGATCATCAAGGCTCGTCTTATCCACCTCTGCTTTCAGTTCAGTAAGAACCCGTTTTGCATGGGCCAACTGGAAAAGTGCCTCCTCCTTTGCCAATACCATCTTAGGAAAGTCTGATTTAAAAATATGAGCTCATTCTCCACCTTCAACTTTTTATCCCGCATCTTGAAATATGCTTCAGTGTTGACAAGATTTTCTCTAAGCCTATGTGTGTTCTCTTCCTCATACATGCTCCAGAGATTCGTTAGGCACACCTTCAAAGATTGTGGCCACTCTTGATCAACCCACTCCTAGTAAGAACACTTCCATTCATCCTATAATATTTAAAACTAGATCAGTAGCAATTGTAGGGGAAATGGGTTTATAGCAGCATAGAAAATCACCAATTCTTATTTTGAAAAACTGAAGAAACATGTTAATTATGACATATCTTCTCAAAAAGATCAATGTGCAAATGAAATAATTGGTACTGAGACAAGAACCAAATAATGGAACATCAGAAGCTATAATTAACTACCACGACGCTACAAGTTCTTACTCATGTACAATAAATAACAAATTGAACATTTTATGAGGAAGGTAAATATAACTGCAACAACATAGCGACAATGTTTGGATGACAGCAAATTGATACTAACAGGTGTGTACATGCACAAATTTAGTAACATAGAACTAATAGCACTAAGGCCGTCCACTATGTATGCCAAAACTGGGGTAACGACAACTGTTTCTACATCTCGCACCGGTGCCCTGCACTGGCGAGCCGATGCAGCAGAAAAAAATCAGGGACTCAGACTCCGAAGCACGTAGTTGCTTCGATGCCCAGTTCCTTCGTGCCTTAAAGATTTAGTATTTTAGTGCTTGGCTGCTCGGATGTGTGGACCAAAGTTGGCTGCACAAACTGCTGAAGCGGTGCCAAATAATTTTCTAATGGCACCGCTGATGAGATGGCAAAATTTAAGATAGTAGGTACAAACTTTGACACTGTCTTAGGATGCATTTGGTTGTAGGTGTGGTATGAATGGGTTGGGACCGTGACAGTGTCTAAATCACATCTAACAAATGATTTGTATCAACGAAAGATGGTCTAACCTTCTCTGCACATTCCAGAAACTTCCTCCCACTGTCCACATAAACAAACGCAACTAGCTTCACTCATGGAGATTGATGGTGACAATGAGAAGATAGATCTTCAGCCACCCCGCTCCATTCGTTGGCACTGATGGTCTTAGGGAGCTACAAGAGGAAGAAACGACTCAAATCAACCTCCGGGTAAAAATCCTTCATTCCAAGTCATAGCCCGAGAGAGTGAAGAGAGGCATACCCGGGTGGTGAAGGAGTAGTTGCCGGAGGAGGAACCGCTGGAGATGTCTTTGAAGAAGACCATGGCGACCCCGACGGTAGGATGCGAGACAGCGAGAGCGATGAAGCGGCTATAGCTTAGCAAGGAAGGAAGGAAGGAGGAAACAGGAGAAATGTGAGTTCTGGCTGGGGAGAAAAGGGGTGGGGAAGGGGGCGGGGTAGATATTTTGGCGGTAGGCCAAAATTTTGGAAATGTGGAGGGAAACTTTGCGTGTGGTGCCGCCGGACCATTCACTTTGAACGATTGTGTGCATCGCAAACGATTCTTCTGCTTTACGTGCATGGGATGAGTTCGATAATTCAAATTTTGGTTTCAAGGCATGGGCACATTCACTTTGAGCGCGCGCGGTGCCGCGGGACCATTCACTTTGAACGATTGTGTGCATCGCAGAGGATTCTTCTTCTTTACGTGCATGGGATGAGTTTGATAACTCAAATTTTGGTGGAAATTTCCCCGGGTACGTCATTGCATAATTTAACATCGCTTGCTAATTTGGGCACACAAAAGAGCGTACAGCAGAAAGACCACACTTACTGAATCGAGCAATTTTAGTAATTACACAGAGCTAGTTGACCTAAACATTGCTCTAACAAAAGACCAGCATTAAAAATAAAGCTTAAGTACGCATAATTAAAAATCCTCTCCCGCGCCAGCTTATGCATCGCCGGGAGATGAGACGTCGATGACTTGTCCTGGCGACATGCCGCCGTTGGTGGACTCCGCGTCACCCCTGCTGAAGTCGACCGCGTCCTCGTCCTTGTCCTCGTCCTCATCCTCGGCGCTGCCCTCAAGGTTGTAGTACTCATAGTAGTGGCTGTGCCAGAGCTCGCGTTGGTACTCCACCGTTGATTCCTTGATGGACAGACTCTTCTCTATCTCGACCTCGGCCACGCGCAACTCCTGCTCCCGGCGCTCCTCGATCTCCGCCGCTTCCTGCATCTCCAGCTCCCGCTCGGCGACCTCATGAGGAAGCAGGTGCTCCATGGCCGCCGCCTTTTCAGACATGGGTTGCATGCTGGAGTCCGAGGTGGCCTGGAATATCTTGGCGTGTGCATCCTCGATCTTGCCGTGGATGGCCAGGGCGACATCAGTGGCACGGACGGTAGCTCGAGCGCTCTCGGCGTTTGCATCCGCCATCGCAGCAGCAGCTGCAGCCATCTCAGCTGCTGCAGCTGCCCTGTCGGCTACCGCAGACACCCTCTCGGTGGAAGCAGCCGCGCTCAGTGTGGATGCGGTGGCACTCTCGGAGTAGGCGGCCGCGCTCTCGGCATAGGCGGCGGCGCTCGGGGGGGGGGGGGGGGACACGGCCATCGTACGGGCCTTCATGAAGCGTTTCCACGTCGTCATCTTTGCAAGAAGGGGGTGCGGGAATGGGGATCAGGATTTGTGGATTCGGGGGTTGCCGACACTAGAGTAGACGAGCCGACGAAGCTTAAGGAGGGAGACTTAAATAGACCGAGATATTTTCATCGCAAACGGTTCCTAGAAAACAACTGTGTGTTATGTTGTAGATATTTTTATTAGCTATGAAAGAATAATTTGGAATAAAGTGCCAACGGATGGTGTTTTAAATGAATGAGAAATTCTGTAGTACTAATACAACTGTCATGTCAAATTTTGGAAAAATTTCAGGGGTCATTTAACCTTCTAAGACATTTAAATGATTTTCTTGCCATTTAATGACCGTAATTCAAATTTGAACTACATCTACATGCAACGCCTAACCAAAACGGTTTGAAAAATCATATATGTGTACTTGTGTGCGAGTTAATTCCATGTGAAGTAAGTTAGAAAGAATTTTCAAACATATTGGTTTCACGACATGGACACATGCATACATATGCATGGAGTGACATGACATTTGAATTCAGAAATAGACAAATGATTAGAAACACATGAAACCTTGGTTGATGTAATGTCATGCCACCAAGATGATGTGGTAAAGAAATTGGCATGTTTGACGAACGTTTGTACACACACCCCTCACAAACCGGAGCAACTCGCTAGAAGGTTCATGGTTCCGAGAGGGAACAATGCATGTTTGAGGACGAACGGGAGATAGCTTCCTCTTGTGGCCTTCACATTTTTTCCTACGTTTAACGTGCACTAATACAACTGTCATGTGAAAATTTGGTAAATTTCAGGGGTCATTTGACCTTTTAAAGACATTTAAGTGATTTTCTAACCATTTAATGACCGTAATTCAAATTTGAACTACATCTACATGCAACGCCTAACAATAACAGTTTGAAAAATCATATTTTTGTGTACTTGTGTGCGAGTTAATTCCACATGCAGTAAATTAGAAGGAATTTCCAAACATATTGGTGTCAAGGCATGGGCACATGGATGGAGTGCATGCCATGGCATTTTAATTCCAAAAAATTAAAAAATGATCAGAAAAACATGAAACTTGCTTGATTTAATGTCACCCACCAAGATGACGTGGTAAAGAAATTGGCATGTGTGAAGAAAGTTTGGACACACACCCCTCACAAACCGAAGCAACTCGCTAGAAGGTTCATGGTTCCGAGAGGGAACAATGCTTGTTTGATGACGAACGGGAGATAGCTTCCTCTTACGGCCTTCAATTTTTTTCCTATGTTTAACGTGCACTAATACAACTGTCATGTGAAAATTTGGTAAATTTCAGGGGTCATTTGACCTTTTAAAGACATTAAATGATTTTCTAACCATTTAATGACCGTAATTCAAATTTGAACTACATCTACATGCAACGCCTAACCAAAATGGTTTGAAAAATCATATATGTGTACTTGTGTGCGAGATAATTCCATGTGCAGTAAATTAGAAAGAATTTTCAAATATATTGGTCTCACGACATGGGCACATCCATACATATGCATGGAGTGACATGGCATTTTTATTAAAAAAAATAGAAAAATGATCAGAAACACATGAAACCTGGGTTGATGTAATGTCATTCCACCAAGATGATCTAATAAAGAAATGGGCATGTTTGACGAACGTTTGGACACATGCCCCTCACAAACCGGAGCAACTCGGTAGAAGGTTCGTGGTTCCAAGAGGGAACAATGCATGTTTGATGACGAAACGAGAGATAGCTTCCTCTTACGGCCTTCAAATATTTTCCTACATTTAACGTGCAACCGTCATGTGAAAATTTGGTAAATTTCAGGGGTCATTTGACCTTTTAAAGACATTTAAGTGATTTTCTAACCATTTAATGATCGTAATTCAAATTTGAACTACATCTACATGCAACGCCTAACCATAACGGTTTGAAAAACCATATTTTTGTGTACTTGTGTGTGAGTTAATTCAATGTGCAGTAAATTAGAAGGAATTTCCAAACATATTGGTGTTAAGGCATGGGCACATGCATGGGGTGCATGCCATGGCATTTTAATTCCAAAAAATTAAAAAATGATCAGAAAAACATGAAACCTTGCTTGATTTAATGTCATGCCACCAAGATGATGTGGTAAAAAAATTGGCCTGTTTGACGAAAGTTTGGACACACGCTCCTCACAAACCGAAGAAACTCACTAGAAGGTTTGTGGTTCCGAGAGGGAACAATGCATGTTTGCTGACAGAGGGGAGATAGCTTCCTCTTACGGCCTTCAAATTTTTTCCTATGTTTAACATGCACTAATACAACTGTCATATGAAAATTTGGAAATTTTCGGGGGTCATTTGACCTTTTAAAGACATTTAAGTGATTCTCTAACTATTTAATGACCATAATTCAAATTTGAACTACATCTAGCATGCTTAAGCCTGCACACTGAATCTATCATTTGTAGATTATGTTGTCTACCATGGATATATTTGGTTGATGTTTAGCCTGTTGTGCTTAACATGCCTTTATATGTACTCATGTAGGACAATATTGAGAACATTGTTGCTTTCCATCGAGGTTAGTTTCATCGCATTGCTTATATGTACTCACTGTTTAGGATATCGTTAGCTGGTACCATATAGCCTGGGGGCTGATAAGGGATTAATCGTCGAATCGGACATTTCACTGAATATATCTATAACACATTTATCAGTAGGTTAACTAGGGCCATATTTAATATATCTGAGGCTACATAGCAACATGCATTGTACTGAATGACTAAATATGCAATCCCAAGCTACATAGCAACAAGGAAGAGTGTTACCTTAATGTTCTGATGATGTCTAGATACACATGTAATAAAATCTTATATAATGGGATGGAGGGAGTGTTGTACTACATCATTTTTCAATTGTTGTTTAGCTTCTAATATTAACTTGGTGCTTTTAGGTACATATATCATTGCCAAAGATCCACATTTCGACCCTTTCTATGCATGGGGCAATGAGATATTCATGAACCAGCATGAAGTGAGGAAACTAATAAATATTGTTATTAAAATGGGTTAAAAGATGTCAATCGAACTCTTTGTTTACACTTTATGTAAGACAACAGTGAACTGCAGGATGGTAAGTAAGAACCATGTAGCCTTCTTTTTACTGCCCATAATGAGTTGTGTTAGATGACAATGTCTGAACCTTTTTTCTTTTGCCATGGATCCTGAAGCAGTTTACTCAAGATTACCTCTCGAACTACATGATTGGTGGCCGGCCATCACAAGGGGTTGGACTAGAGTCCTGCATGCCTTCTGCATCCTGGAGAGCACAATAGGGCCATTCCGCTTCACCTTGTTCAGCAATCGGAATGTTTGTCGCCTCTTTCTTTACCATTTCTAATAGTACAAGTATAGAACCCTGGTTCATCATTCTTTATTTGTTGCTTATGTAATTCTTAAACATATGTACCTGTGAATCGAATAATGCATTGGTTGTTTGAACCTGATGGATGTGAATAAAGCTATAGCCTACTTTCAAGTTTAAATTACGTACAATTTTAAATAGCAGCAATTAAATTAGGGCAAAATTATGGTGTGCAGGTCATTACGGCGCACAGGGTTAATAAGGCATAGCGTGTGTGATATACATCATAACCCGACACGGTTCACGGTGAGGAAACATGTGTAACAATGCACACAGTTGCCGTTTGCAAAGCGTGTGTGATGTCAGACACTATCACATACGGTGTGGGAAAACTAAATGTGTGTGATTGCCTACCTATCATACATGGTTTATAATCATGAACTATTTGTGATGGCCAGGCATCATAAAACTCCTGTGCCTGGAATCTGCCTGGAAAGCTCCCGTGCCTGGAATCAGCCTGGTTTTAGGTAAAACCACAAAACTCCGACTGCGATGGTAATGCGAGCACAAACGAGTAGCAAGGATGAAGCATTTGGGATATTGGAGATATTGGAAACGGTTATATAGTGACAACTGTATGCATCAAGGCTCCCTATCCCCCATGGTTTCTGGGTTGTGTGGGAAGGACCCCCCTATCGCCATCACTCACAAGGCGGCGGTTCCAAATGTCTTCACGGAAAGGGGTTAAAAACCGTTTGTATAGCACCGATGCATACCAGTGCTCGCTGGTTTCTATAGGCGTTTTGTGAGAGATTTCAACACCATTGCTGCACCTCTCAATGAGCTCACAAAGAAGGATGCGCCTTTTATTTGGGGTACCGCATAGTAAGAAGCCTTCACGGTATTGAAAGATAAGTTGACACATGCTCCTTTACTCCAAATTCTTGATTTTAATAAGACTTTTGAGCTTGAATGCGATGCTAGTGGAATTGGATTAGGAGGTGCGTTACTATAAGGGGGTAAACCTGTTGCATACTTTTCTGAAAAATTGAGTGGGCCTAGTCTGAATTACCCTACTTATGATAAGGAATTATATGTTGTTGTTCGGACTTTGGAAAGATGGCAATATTATTTATGGCCCAAAGAATTTTTTATACATTCTTATCATGTCTCTTTGAAACATATTAAAAGTCAAGCAAAACTAAACCGTAGACATGCTAAATGGGTTGAATTCATTGAGACTTTCCCTTATGTCATTAAATACAAGAAGGGTAAACAAAATGTTATTGTTGATGCATGGTCTCGTCATTATACTATGCTTTCACAACTTGACTTTAAAATATTTGGTTTGGAGACCATCAAAGATCAATATGTGCATGATCCTGAATTTAAAGATGTATTGCAGGATTGTAAATAAGGGAGAACATGGAACAAGTTCGTCGTTAACGATGGATTTGTGTTCCATGCTAACAAGCTATGCATTCCAGCTAGCTCTGTTCATCTTTTGTTGTTGCAAGAGGTGCATGGAGGAGGATTAATGGGACACTTTGGCGTGAAGAAGACGGAGGATGTACTTGCTACACATTTCTTTTGGCCAAAGATGAGATGGGATGTTGAGCGCTTTGTTGCTCGCTGCACTACTTGTCAAAAAGCTAAGTCACGACTCAACCCTCATGGTTTATATATGCCTTTATCTGTACCTAGTGTTCCATGGGAGGATATATCTATGGACTTTGTTTTGGGTTTACCTCGAACAAAGAAGGGGAGGGATAGCATATTTGTTGTCATGGATAGATTCTCGAAAATGGCACACTTTATACCATGTCATAAAAGCGATGATTTTGTTAATGTTGCTGATTTGTTCTTTCATGTAATTATTCGCTTGCATGGTGTGCCAAATACTATTTTGTTTCAGATCGTGATACTAAATTTCTTAACCACTTTTGGAGATTTTTACGGTCTAATTTGGGGACTAAACTGCTTTTTAGTACTACTTGCCATCCCCAAACTGATGGACAAATAGAAGTAGTCAATAGAACATTGTCTACTATGCTTAGGGCTGTTTTGAAGAATAACAAGAAAATGTGGGAAGAATGCTTGCCTCACATTGAATTTTCTTATAATTGTCCATCGTATTCTACTACTAAGATGTGCCCAATTGTGTATGGTTTCCTACCTTGTGCACCTAAAGATTTGTTGCCTCTTCCATCTTTGGAGAAGGTTAATTTTGATGCTAAACAACATGCTGAATTGATCTTAAAAATGCATGAGTTAACCAAGGAAAACATTGAGCGTATGAATGCTAAATATAAACTTGCTGGAGTAAGGGCAGAAAACATGTTGTGTTTGCACCTGGAGATCTTGTTTGGTTACATTTGCATAAGGATCGATTACCTGATTTGCGCAAATCAAAGCTAATGCCACGTGCTGATGGTCCTTTTAAGGTTTTAGAGAAAATAAATGATAATGCATATATACTTGAGCTGCCTGCAGATTTTGGGGTTAGTCCCACTTTTAACATTGCAGATTTGAAGCCTTATTCGGGGAGGAAGATGAGCTTCCATCAAGGACGACTTCATTTCAAGAAGGGGAGGATGATGAGGACATCAATACCATTGTTACACCCACAACCCGTACTGCTATACATACTGGACCAATTACTAGAGCTCGCGCACACCAATTAAATTACAAGGTACTTTTGTTTCTTGGTAATGATTCTAATGTTCATGAGAATATGATGCTGCCTAAATTGGATACATTTTTTGCTTACAAATGAAGGATCTAGCTTGGACAAGATGGATGAACATTTGAGAAAGATCAAGCATGGAGATGATGGCATGCGCAAGGGGAACAAGAATGGAGTTACAAGTGATGATTTGAGCACTTTGAAGCCACCATAATGAGTGCATGAAGCCTTGGACAAAATATACAAGATGCAAATTCATACATTTCGTCCAAAGGCTATTATAGGTGCTGCATCACCTTATTTTTGGGCCAGGCCCATGTAATTTCGAAACACTGAAGTATAGGCTGTTTTTAGAGTCTGTATGTGTGGGGAAACAAGAGATAGGGTTGGTTTCGGACCACTTCCCCAAGGGCCATGAAATTCCCCCCTCTTCCTCCATATATATAACCGTTAGGGCATCGTTTAGACTTCGGGTTTTGTTTAGATTAAAGTTCACCATAGTTGCAACTTTGCATACTTCGTTTGTGTTCAACGACTAGACAAAGACGTCATAGAACCCCACGTTCATCAATAAAGCTTTCCTCTTATATTCTTAATATCCATATTGCAATCTCAGTTTCTTGCTTGTTCTTTGTTTGCTCATAGGAAATAGACCCTCGTGGTCAGGTTGATCGTGCTCCAGTGTGGCCAATAACCTTTCGAAGTTGGCTTAGCGATTGGTAAGGCACAACGTCTTCGCATGTTCGTAGTCGGATCGTCAAAGTCGACTTCCACCAAAAATGATAGCCACCATCTCATCGAAAGATGGGACACCTTCGCGTCTATCATTCGTGAAGCTCCGACAATACCTATGCATGCACGATGGATGGTCAAGTAGTATACCATCCTCAAAGGGGTCAAGTGAGCACATGTAAAGGAGAGGATCACCTTTATGTATGTGAAGTAGATGTCGCACGTGTCACTTGCCGAATGAACTCTTGACATGGTGATGTCCATAGGATGCTCCGCATCATCCCCCCCCCCCCCCCTTGGGAAAGATCCAAGCTCGGATCGAAAACCAAATCACCATGGGAAAGTGTAAGTGCATCTAGTGCCCCTTAGTGATTTTGGTGTATTGAAGACTTATAGGGTAAGGGACTAGTGTGTTTATGAGTGTACACAGGTCTATAAGTCTATGAGGAGTTTGATATTTACAGAGAAAGTCGACCCCTAAAAATGAATGTCTTCAATTGAAGACTTTGGCTCTCTGAAGACTTTGAAAGTGAAGAATTTGGTGTGATCCTAAAGACTTGATATTCATGCGAGGATTATGAAGCGTGATGACTTTTGTTTTCGTAGTTTCATTTTTATCTTTCTTGAGTCATAGGAAATACCATACTATTAAAGGGGGTCGAGGTAAAACTAAGGAAAAGTTTCGAAGTGATGCTCATCTCAAAATCCTACACCTACCCAATCCTTTCGAGTGAACCCATTGGAAATCTCATACAGTTCAGTCAATTTCTTCAGTGACAGAGACGAAGATCTTCTGGTCTCTAAGGAATTTGTTCTGGCTAAGGAGTTAGGAATTCGTGAGTGCGGATTGCCTTCTAGTGAGGAACTTGATAGCCGTGAGGAATTTGATAGCCAAATTTCCAACCGTTGCTGTGCTACGCGCCAGCTGTCCCAAAATATCTACCCACCTAACGGTCATATCATTGAAGGACATTTATGTCTTATCATGTCGGGCTGCTCCCTAGGCTATAAATAGCCACCCCCTACAACCACTAGCTGATTGGCTGCTCCGAGAGAAACTGACACTTGTCATTGGGAGCATCCCATCCTCCAAGGACTTTGAGCGAAAATCATCAAGGGAGGAAAACCCAAACCCGAACACCTACAAACCCAAAGTGATTGAGCATCACTCAAGAGATTGTTCTTGTGTGTAACCGACGCTTGTTACCTTTGAGGACTGTACATCCTCCAGACGGTTAGGCGTCATGGTCTAGAGCATCCAAGAGGAAATTGTGGATCGCCGAGTGACCGAGCCTGTGAAGGTTTGGAAGTCACCTAAAGACTTACCACGAGTGATTGGGCGAGGTCAGTGTGACCTTAGCTCAAGGAGAATACGATGAGGACTGTGTGTCCTCAGGTTTAAATACCTAGCCGCTCCAACCAGACATACAACTGTCACAGCAGTTGGAACTGGTCTACCAAATCACTGTCTTCACCAAGCTACTGGTTCTATTTCCTCAACCCTTTCATTTCCTCATTTCTGTGTAGAAGTACTTGATCGTTACTGTTTGAAGACTTCGACCAAAGACTTTCTCCATTTCCTCAATCCTAATTCTTCAGTCACTTTGTCTTTAGCCTGCTTATCCTATGTTTACGCTACTTGTACTCTGTGCTTGTTTTCATTTCATCATGATGACTGTGCTACTACTCTATTATGCTTGCATCTAAGTACTTATTCCGCTGCTAAGTAGTTCGTTGCTTAGGAATTTCCTCACCCTAAAATTCCTCAGTGACGAATTTGTAAAAATCACCTATTCACCCCTTATAGTCGATATAACGCACTTTTAATTGGTATCAGAGCGAGGTACTCCCTAGTTCTATATGATTTTTGTTAAACCGCCCAGAGTTTTAGTTATGTCGACCGCAGGAATGAGGAAAGTGACATGCCCCATCTTTGACGGTCATGATTAACCCAAGTGGAAGGCCATGATGAAGAAGCATCTTATGGCAATGGACAGTGAGTTGTGGACCGTCACTAAGATTGGTGTTACTGATCTTTGCAAGATGGCAGAGCTGATGATATTCGCAAGTACACTCGACTGGACATCATAGCGAAGGATGTAATTTGCTCCTGCTTATCCCGAAACCAGTTCCGGAACATTAAGCATCTCTGCCATGCAAAGCTTATCTAGGACCAACTCTCGGATGTCTATGAAGGTCATCGAATTTGTCATGAACCCTGGTTTGAGGAATTCAAGGAATCGCTCAAAACAATGACTTCCGATCCAGAATCATCATCCTTTGCACCATGCCTTATGGCAAAAGGTGCCAAGGTAACTGAATGCTTCCTATCTCAGTCTAGTGATGATGAATCTAGTGATGAATTTGGACCCAGCTATACCAAACTTGCTTCCCTTGCCACTAAACAACAAAGATCTTTGGAAAAGGTTCAAAGCATGCTAGATGAAAGTGATGATATGTTGGGTGAACAAATGAATCGAACTCAAACTCTAACTGATAATCTTCAAAGACTTCAGTCTAAGTTTGACAACCTTCAGAGTCATCATAACACTCTCTTATCTGATCATGAGAAACTTCCTTATGAATTTCTTCAAAGAAAGCAAGATCTTGAGCAGCTAACGGTGAGCTATGAAGATCTTCAGAAGGAACATGATTCATTGCTTGCTCAACAGATCAATTTAGCTCAGGTTGAATTCATTCCACCATGTTTGAAATGCATTGAATGAGAATCTGCTAATTCTTCACCTGAAAGTTCAAATGCTTCTATTGCTGCAAATTCTTCACGTTTCTCTACTATCACAAATTTCTCATCTAAGGATGCTACTAGTATCATTGACAATGCATGGCTGAAGGAATTGTATGTGACAGGCATGTACAAAAGCCTCAAAGGGCATCAGGCTCTTTGTGATGTGCTTAGAAAGTAGATCCTCAACAGGAACCATAGGAAAGAGGGTATTTTCTTTGAGAAGAAACTCAATGCTGATGGGACCTACTGGAAACCTGAGCAGTATCCCAAAACCTCATGGGTTGGTGCAAAAGGATCTCTAGTAGAGCCATCCACTTTATCTGGCTTTACATGTGAATCTTCATATTCTTCTGATGAGTCATTTGACTCCAACTATAAACTGTTCAAAAATCAGAATGGTGAAGTATTTGCTAGATATGTTGGCACTAACTGCAGGAATGGTCCCCCCTATGAAGAAAATATGGGTTCCCAAAAGGTGTGCTGAAAGTCTTCAAGTGAATGTCATCATGACACCACCTGTGAAGAATAGGAACCCTAGATCAAATTCTTCATATGGACCAAAGTCTTCATATGCATCCACTCCTCATATGGAACAAATTCCTCACGTGGATCAAATTCTTCATATGGATCCAGATCCTCATATGAACATCATCGTGCTAACAATTCTATTTCGCAGGGAAAGCATAAGGGCTATGAATATGTGCATTATTCTTCAAATCATTATGTTCATAAGTCCTCGAAGAATTTCTCTGCTTATTCATATGCTTACTCTAACCCCTCTTATGTGAAACGAAGTGGATTGGCTTCTATGCCACCTTTCTCTTATGAAGCCCGCGGAATGATGAACTCTTTGCCACCCCTCCAGATGTGAGTGGTGAAGAAAAAGAACTCATCTCTTATGCAGGGTCAGGTCTCCAAATGAACTTAAACATCTAAAGAATTTATTGGAGACCTGAATTCGCTTGAAAGGACGCAAGCTAATCATTAAGAAATGAATTTTCATTTCTCACATCCTCATACTACTATATCTGTTCTATTGCTTGATGAAATTGATCTGATGAATTTGATGTCATATTATTCACTGATGAAGTATATGAGTTCATAAGATGCACTAATTCATCTGCAGGATGATCAACCCAAAGCCACTAAGTGGGTTCTCAACAGTTGATTTACAAATCACATGACCGGTGACAAGAACCTATTGATGGACATTGCTTTATCTCCATCGCATCTGAAGCATATCACCTACGCTGATAAAGGAAAAAGCAAGGTATTGGGGTCTAGGTAGGGTTGCGATCTCAAAGGATCGACACATGGACAACGTCATGCTTGTTGAGTCCTTAGGGTTCAACCTCATGTCTATCTCAATGCTTCGTGATCTTGATATGATTGTTGTCTTTGGCAAGTATCATTGTGTTGTGATCATGGAAGCTGACAATTCCAAAGTGTTCGAAGGCTTTAGGAGAGGAGACTTGTATATTGTTGATTTCTCTACTGGACCACAACCTGCTACATGTCTACTTGTAAAAGCTTCAGAAGGCTGGCTATGGCATTGACGACTTGGTCATGTTGGCATGAGGAACTTGCACATGCTCGCGAAGAAGAAGCATGTCATTCGCATCGAGGGTGTCAAATTCCTCAAGGATCACCTGGGTGGAGCTTGTGAAGCTGGAATGATGACCAAGGCCAAGCATCCCTCAAAGACTATCATGACTATCACTCGTCCATTTGAATTGCTTCTCATGGATCTCTTTGGTCCTACTCATTATGCCACATTCACTAATGCTGCATATTTATATGGCTTTGTTATTGTTGATGACTATTCTCGTTACACATGGGTGCATATCATCACTTAGAAAATCAAAGTGCGGGAAGTCTTCAAACGATTTTCCTCAAGGGCTTCAACAAACTTCGGTGTGAAGATCAAGCACATTAGAAGTGATAATGGGTCTGAGTTCAAGAATACTGGTCTTGATGACTATCGTGATGAACTTGGTATTACTCACGAGTTATCTGCTCCTTATACTCCTCAGAAAAATGGCATCATGGAGCGCAAGAACATGACTCTTGTTGAGATGGCTCGCACTATGCTTGATGAATACAAGACGCCTCCTCACTTATGACCTGAGGCAATTGATACTGCGTGCCACATCATCAACAGGGTATATCTTCACAAATTCTTCAAAAAGACCTCATATGAACTCCTCACTGACAAGAAACCCAATGTGAGTTATTTCAAAGTCTTCCGTGCTAAATGTTGGATTAGAGATCCTCATCACAATTCTAAATTTGCACCGAAAGCATGTGATAGCCTGGCTTATTAGGGATGATAGACTACTCATATCAATAAGGAATTCCTTCTTTTCCGGGAGCCCATTCGGACAGAACTCCAAAGTTAAGCGTGCTCAGTTGGAGTAGTGTTAGGATGGGTGACCGACCAGGAAGTTGCTCTCGGGTGCGCACGAGTGAGGACAAAGTTTGCAAAAAAGACTAGTATTGATCTGTGGGGCCAGTCTAGATCCCGCCTGGAGTAACGACCACCAGTGGGTGTGTCCGGGGCATTACAAGTTGGTATCAGAGCCGACCCTCGCGGTTACACGGATGTTTGCGGACAGGTGCGCGGTCATGTTGTTCATGACGTTTGTGACCCGTCATGGCATGGCACATGTACCGGACTGGATGCACAGACGTATGTGCCAAGAGGGAACGTTCCTGTGGCCCAAGACGTCGGTTCCTCTGAGTGGGGGTGTATGTGATAGCCTGGCTTATTAGGAATGATAGAATACTCATATCAATAAGTAATTCCTTCTTTCCCGGGAGCCCATTCGGACAGAACTCCAAAGTTAAGCATGCTCATCTTGGAGTAGTGTCAGGATGGGTGACCGACCGGGAAGTTGCTCCCGGGTGCGCACAAGTGAGGACAAAGTGCACAGAAAAGACTAGTATTGATCTGTGGGGCCACTCTAGATCCCGCCAGGAGTAACGACCACCGGCGGGTGTGTCCGGGGTGTTACAAAGCACATGAAGGTTTTATGCTTGGTTACGGAAAGGACTCGTCCACCTACAAAGTCTCAACACCTATCACCACAAGATTGTTGAAACTGTAGATGTGCGGTTCGATGAATCTAACAGCGCACAAAGAGAGCACCTACCTCCTATGCTAGATGAAATGTCTCCTAAGAAACCCATTAAGTTGAAGGCTACTGAGGATGTCATTCCTACCGAACAATATGCTGAAGAAGTCATTCTAGAACATGAAGAACATCATGTTGATGCACCTAAGGAAACTGGCTCTGAAGAAAATACTGAGCCCACTCAATATCATCAACCTGCTCATCCTGGCATCGCAAATGAAGTACAGATTGAGAGAATCATCAACGACATCAAAGCACTAGGTCCTCTCACACGCTCAAAGGCTTCACATTTGTCTAACTTTTGTGGGCACTTTGCTTTTGTCTCTATCACAGAGCCCACCAAAGTACATGAGGCATTTCTGGAACCTGAGTGGATTCAAGCGATGGAAGAGGATTCATCAATTCGAGCTCAAAAATGTCTGGGAACTTTTCAAGCGACCAGACCCACACAAACACAATATCATCAGCACAAAATGGATCTACCGCAACAAGCAAGATGAAAATGGCCTTGTGGTGAGGAATACAACACGGGTTGTAGCTCAAGGCTACACATAGGTTGAAGGAATTGATTTCTATGAAACTTTTGCACCTATTGCTAGACTTGAGGCTATTCGCATATTTCTTGCTTATGCTAACCATCATAATATCATATTATATCAAATGGATGTGAAAAGTGCATTCCTTAATGGTAAGCTTGAGGAAGAAGTATATGTTGCTCAACCCCTAGGTTTTGAAGATCCAAAGCATCCTGACCAAGTATTCAGACTCAATAAGGCCCTCTATGGTATGATACTTTGAAGGAATTCCTCATGAATAAAGGCCTCAAACCCGGTTCACTTGACCCAACTCTTTTCACCAAAACCTATGATGATGAATTATTCGTGCGCCAAATATATGTTGATGATACTATCTTTGGTTGTACTAACCAACGTTCCAGTGACGAAGTTGCCTATATGATGAATGAGGAATATCAAATGTCTATGATGGGAGAATTGAAATTCTTCAAAGGTCTTCAAATTTGTCAACAGTGCAATGACATCTTCATATCTCAAGAGAAATACCTAAAGGATGTACTGAGGAAATTCGGCATGCAAGATTGCAAAGGCGTCAAAATCCCTATGCGCACAAATGGCCATCTATGCACTGATGAAAATGGTATTGACTTCGATCAAAAGGTATACCGCTCCATGATTGGCTCTTTATTGTATCTATGTGCATCTAGGCCAGATATTATGCTTAGTGTTTGCATGTGTGGCCGATTTCAAGCTACACCGAAGGAATCACACCGTAAGGCTGTGAAGCATATTCTTCAATATCTAGCTCACACTCCAACACTTGGATTATGGTATCCCAAGGGCTTGACTTTTGATCTCATTGGATATCCTGACTCTAACTATGCTGGTGATCATGTGGACCGCAAGTCAACATCAGGCACATGCCATTTCCTCGAACGATCCTTGGTATGTTGGTCCTCGAAGAAGCAGAAATGCGTATCACTCTCTACTGCTAAAGCTGAGTACATTGCAGCTGGTTCGTGTTGTGATCAATTTCTATGGATGAAGCAAATCCTCAAGGACTACGACATCAATGTGAAGAATGTGCCACTCTTCTATGACAATGAGAGTGCTATCAAGATTGCTCATAACCCAGTTCAGCACTCGAAGACAAAGCACATCTAGATCCATCATCATTTTCTTCGCGATCATGTGTTGAAGGGCGACATCTCTATTGAGCACGTGAAGAATGAAGAACAGCTAGCCAATATCTTCACAGAGCCCTGGGATGAGAAGAGGTTTAGCAAGTTGCGGTGTGAGCTAAATATCTTAGAATCTTCGAATGTTCTTTTAAAAGGACACACATCCTAACACTTATGCAAATTGATGACTTAGATGTGCAACACACGACGTAACTTTTTCTTCAATCAATGAAGACTAACCCTCTAAGTGTGAAGAAATTAACGAAGAATTTGATTCTCAGAGCCCTATGACAACTGTACGTGGCATCTGAAATCATCATTCTTCTAAGGTGGGTCACGCCACCAAGAAAATTTGAAAACTTTCAATTTGAGTTTTTCTTCATTTTTGAAATTCCTTAGTTGTTCAAATTCTTCAACTTTGCAGAGTCTTCACTCTTTCCGACTGTGTTCTTCATTCACTTATTGCTATTTCTTCAAGTTCACTTTTCTGCTAAGTGAATTTGATCAGACCCGTCCCCCTCTATGCTAAACTCAACCCAGCCTGTTCACAAATTCTTCATGTGCGTTCTATTTGAAACTCGTTCAAAATCTTCACTGTGTCCTTGTCAGCTGAAGACTTTGCGAACGAAAATTTAAAATTTTCTTATCTGAATTTTCGTCTTTTGCTGCTCAAACCGTTCCACATCCCCTGATATGATTATTCTATTCACCCATGATCTCACACGATCTCCACCTCACTGTATGTGGGTGACACATGTTGATAGGATGAGAAGCGTCAGGGGCATGTTCGTCCATTTTCTTCGGACGAGCGGTTTTTCACCTTGGCTATAAATACCCTCACCCTCCTCAGGCTGCATTTACCCCGCTCGACCTCACTCGCCTCGCTCGAGCTCTCTGACCTAGCGCCACCACTATTTCCATCATCGCCGGTGAGGAAGAGCTTCACTGCCTCGACCTCATCACCGTCATACTCGCGCCGGCCGCGGAAATCTTCACTCCGCCGCCGCCCTAGCTGTCTTCCACCGCCAAGTTTGGGCGTGGAAGATCCAAACGGATGAACTTCGCATCTTCAACTCCCAGTTCACCGTGTTCTTTGTCAAGGGTAAATAAAATCTATTTTTACTGCCCTTGTTGACTCTGATGATTTCCACAAAATCTTCAAAAGGTGTTTATTCTTCAACTTCCACACTCTTAAACACCACACATGCATGTGTTTCTTGATTTGTTTCTCTAAGCAATGTTTTTCTTCAAGATTCCTCAATTGTGTGGATTTTCAATCTATACAACTCTGGAACCTAAGTCAAAGACCGCTTAGTGAAATTCCTCAAGAAACTCCTAGTCAAATTCCTCAAACCTGTTTATTTTGAAAAACTTCTAAGAACGCATGTGACCTCTCCAAATTCTTCGCACCTATACTCTGTTCATAGGTACACTTGTCCGCTGCTGAATCTCTAGGTTCTCATCAACTTAATTCATTTGCAGCGTTCCTCGCAGATAAATTGCATACCTCTTCAGAGAATTCTATTGTTCAAATTCCTTAGCTGATGAAAATGGCTGATGGCAAGAGACCTCAGAAGGGAGGGAAGAGACTGGAAGTGAACACAAGTTTTGAGATCCCAGATGACATCTATGAGGAATATTGCACTCTTGATGAAGCCAAACATGGCAAGGAGAACAAGAATCAGCGCAAGGTGTGCATACAGAGGATAGTGAGGAGATGGGCACGAGAATGGAGGGAGTATAGATATGTAACTCCAAAGTACATGAAGAAGTTCGCTTTACACCCTCCTTGCCCAAGACCTCCGTTGGCACCTGGACAAATTGTTGATCCCACTAGCCTCAAGCGCGGTGAGGATTATCCATATGAATGGGCCAAGCGGCAAGCCAAGTTGGCTAAAATGGCCAAAGAAGCAGTGAGGAAATTTAATGAAAACTCGGTTGCTGCCGCTGCTGAGGCCTCTGCTAGCAAGCCCAAGATGGCTATGCCCAAGAAGCCTGTGCACAAGCCTAGTTCCTCAGCAATGCCCTCATGGCCATGCTCATCAAAGCCCTCACAGTATATTCCTCAAGTAGCTTTAGTTCCCACTATTGCGAAACCTTCAGCTGCTGCTGCAAAGTCCTCTGTACCTACGCATCTCGCCTCGTGCCAAAGGATAGCTGGTATCTCTATTGCTTCAGGAGCATCTGCAAGTTCTTCAGCTCCTCCTTAGTCCTCAACAGGCCAAACTCTGCTGAAGAAAAATGCCACTGCTGGACGAGGCACAAGGCCTAGTCCTCCCAAGAAGCAGGTTGCCTTCCAAGTGCCGTCGAGTGAAGACGAAGCTAATGATGAGGAATTAGCTGAAATCATCAAAGACAGACAACACAGGGTCGCTAGAGCCAAAGGCAGTAATGTGCCATTGATGCTCGATCCAAATTGATCCTAAACTTCATCGACCTATGGCATAAGGACCCCAATACTCCTTTGCCTGAGCTGAACCTCACTCTTGGCCAAAGTCATGTGTTGACGGCCTTCATTGATGAGGAAAAATGGAAATTTGAATAGGGGAGGAGGGTGAAGAAAGCTCAGTGCAAGAAAGAGCGCTTTCTGAAGCAAAATGTTTTGAAGCTATCACCTGATGAATTTGTAGCTCTGTAATCAGAAATCAAGGGTCTCAGTGACGAATTTGACCGATACTATGCTGATTGGCTGGGAGCCAAAGTCAGATTCGTCCCAAGGGATTCACCTCAAATGTTGCAGCCCCAATGCAACATGAAATCCCTCAGGCTCAAGCATCTACTTAGCCTACTGAATAACATGCCATCACCACTGATGAAAATCAGGCTTTTGAAGAAACTGAGAGCACCAGGGCTGATGAAGATAGTCCAGCCACTGAAGAGCTGCTAGGGCAACCTCTAGTGTTGCACCTGAAGAACAAGCCACGCCAGTCGAAGCATCTGCTACTGCGCCTGAAGAAACTAAACCTGCCAGGGCAACTACATCAGTTGCGCCTGGAGAAACTGCACCAACTTCCTCTCCTCCTCCCACACAGACAACAAATATGAACCTTCCTTCTACATCAGAAGCGAAGAAAACCAAAGCTGCGGAGCGAGCAGCTGTGAAGAAACGGAAAGCATCTGCATCCTTAGAGTTTTCAACTCTGAAGAAAGTGAAGACTTTGACAAGCTATTATGCAAACCCCATATATGTTGTTCCCATATCAAGCATGCCATCAAAGGAGATTATTCCCTTTGTTGAGGAATATGTGATTCCAAGTGAACCTGATGAAGAAGATCCTTCTGCTGCCACGCCAGAGTAGTTGGATGGAGAAATTGAAGTGGATAACATCCCTTCAACTCTACAGGTATCATTGCCCATGCCCCAGTTCACAGCTGAAGAGGCAGGCGTCCAAGAAATAGATGATGAAGATGAAGATGTGTACATTGTGTGTACCACTCCTATTTTGAATGACGACTACTGGAAAGTCATCACCCCAATTCACCTCTCTACACCCCTCTGCAACAAATTCCTCAGTCCCCAGTCCAAACTGAAGAAATTTACACAGGCTTTGAAGAACATCAAGCTTGTCTTCTCACTATTCCTGAAGAAGTTCCAGACACTAGTGCTGATGCAAATGTTGCTGAAGAAATGGAGGTCAAGCCTGCTAATGATGACATTGCTCCTAAAATTCCTCAGCATGTGGCTCCAGAGACTGTGATTCAAGAGGCTGTGAAGACTTCAACTGCAAATCTTTAGCCTAAGCCACTGAATCCTCTCACCAAGAAGCAGAAGTTCAAGGCTGATGACTTCTTCAATGAGCATATCTTCTTCACTGACTACAATCCTTATGATGCTGCTCGTCTTTGACGCAAGCACTTTTGGACTGCTAGCCAGATGAACTTCTATTCCTTGCTGCTGTTTAATAAGGACAAGCTCTTTGACCATAAGCAGATTCCTCGTGGACATGGAGTCTCTACCAAGCTTCACCCCAGTCCTCAGTGTTCTTCATGATGCTGGGCTACTCAACCTCTGCGCCGACATCTGCAACTGGAATGAAGAACTCATTCTTCAGTTCTATTCCATCTTGCACATCACTGGCAACGTTGAACATGTGAATTCATGGGTATTGGACTGGATGACAGAAAATATTCACTACAAAGCACCGACCTCTAAATTGCTTCACGCCATCCCAGTCAGTCCTCCCATTGAAGGTGCAAGGTGCATCTATGATGAACCTGAGCTCTCCAACCATCTGATGCAATTCCTGATGAAGCCTTTGAAGCTAGGCCATGCTCCTAGAACCAAATTCCTCGTCAAGGAAATGCTTTATGTGCCAAGGACTACATACAATATATTGACCAAAACCCTCAGTCCAATCAAGGGCCACAATTCTGATGATGAAGAAGTTGTTGGCATCATGAAGAATTTTCATTTCAACATCATACATGGTATTCCTATCAACTACCACAATTTCTTCATGATGACTTTGGCCAATGTAGCCCTATCACCGTTCGAATTGAAGCCTTACGCTCCCTGGATCACGAGATTCATCAGATCAAGGTCTTCAATCAACTATAAGGCTAATTGTCAAAATAATCCCAGCTACTTGCCACCAATTGAAGTCCTCAAAAGGACTATTTTCTCAGCTGATGAGAAGGGCAAGGCTGTTGTTATTGATGAAGGCACTCGTCCATTAGATGGACAATTTCACAAAGCTGCATCTTATTCCACCAATGATGACTCTGCCACCCATGACACTGTCGCAAATGCTTCAAATACATATCCTCAAGCCACTACTCCAAGGGCGATGACTGATCGTGAGCTTCTCCTCAGTCTTCATTAGAAGGTGGATCACAATCACAAGTGGGTCAAGCATCAGTTTGGTTCAATTCTTCAGAACATGGCAATCATGCAAAACACTATGAAGAAGAACCACTACTACTTGCATGAAGTTTTTGAACGCACTTGGGTTGTATTGTCTCACCTCTATGGTGATGAAGATCTCAAGCAGATGGGCTTCCAACATGACCTTGACTTATCTCAGCTACCTTTGAAAAAATTCAAGAAGGTCAAAGTTCCACACTTGGTGGTCAGTCCATATTCTTCATCGCGCAAGACAGACGAAGCCGAAGACTTGAACAAAACTGCGGCAGGCCCTACATCAACGGACGACCCCAACAACGCCGGCGCTCCTCCATCGACTTCATGATGATATTCTTCAGGGGCGTTAGTCCTCATTTATCGTCCCTTTTGGTCATTCAATGACAAAGGGGGAGAAATTTGAGTTAGTCTTCAAGCGGGTCAATATATGGGCATTTTTTAAAGTTGCAACTCTCGTTCTTCTGAAGTTTTTGTTGGATCAAGTTGTAAACTTAAGTCTGATGGTGGTCTGGTACCTTTACTCTATTTATCTGCGTGCTATTTCCTCAGATATGTTAATGCACGCATGCTGATCTACATCAGTCACCATATTTCATCATGCATTTCAAATTCTTCATATTATAAGTTAAATGCGTGTATGAATTACAAGATATGGGGAGATCTCCATGATTCTACTCTAGAATGTGCATTTGCTCTTCAAAGCAAATTGCTCACATATGCACATCTTCAGGGGGAGTTCTTCTATATCTTGCAATAAAATTCCTCAATATCAATATTTACACTTCATATGTTTATTCCCGTTGAAAACTTAACCTATATTGTCATCAATCAGCAAAAAGGGGGAGATTGTAAGTGCATCTAGTGACCCTTAGTGATTTTGGTGTATTGAAGACCTATAGGTTAAGGGACTAATGCGTTTATGAGTGGACACAGTTCTATAAGTCTATGAGGAGTTTGATATTTACACAAAAAGTTGACCCCTAAATCAACTGAGGACTTTGGCTTTCTGAAGACATTGAAAGTGCAGAAATTGCTGTGATCCCGAAGACTTGATATTCATGCGAGGATTATGAAGCGTGAAGACTTTTGCTTTCCTAGTTTCGTTTTTCTCTTTCTTGAGTCATAGGAAACACTGTACTGTTAAAGGGGGTCGATGTAAAACTAAGGAAAAGTTTCCAAGTGATGCTCATCTCAAAATCCTACACCTACCCAATCCTTTCGAGTGAAGCCATTGGAAATCTCATACAGTTCAGTCAATTTCTTCAGTGACAGAGACGGAGATCTTCTGGTCTCTGAGGAATTTGTTCTGACTAAGGAGTGAGGAATTCGCGAGTGCGGATTGCCTACTAGTGAGGAACATGATAGCCCTAAGGAATTTGATAGCCAAATTTCTGACCATTGCTACGCTACGCGCCAGCTATCCCAAAATAGCTACCCACCTAACGGTCATATCAATGAAGGGCATTTATGTCTTATCATGTCGGGTTGCTCCCTAGGCTATAAATAGCTGCCCCCTACAACCACTAGCTGGTTGGCTGCTCCGAGAGAAACTGACACTTGGCATTGAGAGCATCCCATACTCTAAGGACTTTGAGCGAAAATCAGCAAGTGAGGAAAACCCAAACCCAAACACCTACAAACCGAAAGTGATTGAGCATCACCGAAGAGATTGTTCGTGTGTGGAACTGACGCTTGTTACCTTTGAGGACTGTGCATCCTCCAAACAGTTAGGTGTTATGGTCTAGAGCATCCCAGAGGAAATTGTGGATCACCGAGTGACTGAGTCTATTGTCGATGTCAAAACCGGCGGATCTCGGGTTGGGGGTCCCGAACTGTGTGTCTAGGATTGATGGTAACAGGAGACGGGGACACAATGTTTACCCAGGTTCGGGCCCTCTCTATGGAGGTAATACCCTACTTACTGCTTGATTGATCTTGATAAATATGAGTATTACAAGACTTGATCTACCATGAAATCATAATGGCTAAACCCTAAAAGTCTAGCCTGGCTATGATTATGAGGATGTATCTACGGACCTAGCCCTCTGGTTTATATAGACACATGAGGGACCTAGGGTTTACACAAGGTCGGTTACAGAGAAAGGAATATTCATATTTGGTCGCCAAGCTTGCCTTCCACGCCAAGCAGAGTCCCATCCGGACATGGGTAGAGTCTTCGGTGTTCGTATCTTCACAGCCCATCAGTCCGGCCCATATCCAATAGGTCGGACGCCCGAGGACCCATTAGTCCAGGACTCCCTTAGTAGCCCCCGAACCAGACTTCAATGACGAGGTGTTCGGCGTGCAGATAGTCTTCGGCATTGGAAGGCGGGTTCCTCCTCCTATGACTTTAAAGTGATGTATTCGGCTTTCCATTTAATGTCGTACCCCTCGGCTTCCGCGCCTTCCTGACTTCAGCTTCCATGTGTCGAGTGAATACAAGAGGTCATGGAATTTTTACATATACCACCCTAACCGTACCGGAAAGGTGCCTATTTAAAGAGAATAGATCTCAGATCCCTTCCAAATCCCACGGAAAAAATCCTCATAGCTTGCGGAGCAAAACCACCCCAACATGGCTAGCGCTCCCAACTCTTCCTCTCGTCCCCGCAACTCTGAAAAGGGGGATTGGGAGAGATGTTCTGTATCTCACAGTCAGTTGATGAAGCTGCAAACACATGGCTTTCTTCCTCCCGCGGATTTGATCCCCGTACGAGCAGGGATGACGTCCTTCAATGGTGGGGTTCAAGCGGACAACTTCCCCAATCCGTCCAGGGGGAACGAGTATGCTTCTTCCCCTTCTTGATAAGGGGCATCGGATTTCCGATCCATCCCTTCCTCCAAGGTCTGCTGGAGTATTACGGCCTCCAACTGCGCAGTCTCACTCCCGCCTCCATCCTGCATATTGCGGGTTATGTCGCTCTATGCGAGCTATTCCTGGGCTGCGAGGCCCATTTCGATTTATGGAGAAGACTGTTCTACCTCGTCCCTCGTAATCAAGGAGGGTCAATATTCAAAGTGGGGGGAGCCGAAGTGTGGCATATCGCCGGCACCGAATACCTGTCCGGCACGCCGAAGAAGGCTTCCGAAGATTGGCCTTCCGAATGGTTCTATATCAACGACGTCGCTCTTCCCGACCCAGTCCGTATGGGCCTCCCCGAATTTTCAAGTGCTCCGTTGTAGAAATGCCATAGCTGGCGTCCTCGGATCGTCGAGGAAGAGGATAGTGCAGAGGTCAGTCTGCTGCTGGGCAAGATTAAGATGCTCGCCTAGTCCGGATAGTCAATAGTCGAGGTAATGGCAATCTCCATAGCGCGGGGGTCCAACCACTCCAATACAGAGGGCTACCCATGTGGCACTACAATGGGGAAGACGATGCTTCATGCTATGGTCGGAAGGGTCCAAAGACCCCCGCCGCTTTGGCTAAAATATTGGCCGAACTATATAAAGGGGAGAAGGAGGAGTTGACCCGTGTCCAATACCGAGACTAATTTTCCATGTATAATCCTCCTAGCTAGGTAAGCTCTAACTCCACCATTTTACTCCTCTCCCTGAATTATCTTTGACGGGGGAGTATCATATGCACTCATGATAGGAATGGCGAAAGGCCGTCGAGGGGATCCATGACCCCGCCCCTCAGCCGGAGAATCGCAACCGGTATCTTGACCCCAGATATGAAGAAGATCTGGACATATTTGTGGAGCTCGAGGATGGGATATTCTATCAGACGAGCTATGATGGCACATATGTACCTATCATCGCGGATTACCCCGGCCTCCTTCCTGCTTCGCATGTGAGTAATTCAAAAAAAAAACACTTTCTCCGAAAGAGTTCCCTTACTATGCCTCACCCAGCACACCATTCCGTGTTAAAAAGGGGAGGCGCTCGGCACCACAATATGCACCGGAAGCATCTCCGAGGAGAGCACCGCCCATGCTTGGCACATCTTTGAAGAGGAAGGCAAATGATAACATGGCAGAACCCTCATCAAAGAGGTAAGGCTTTTCTTTTCAAGAATACCCTTTCTGATCGTCGCATCAAATTGTATTGCCATTCGCCGCATCTTATCAGGAAAAGTATCCGCCGAACTGTGTCCGGGGATTCTGCCGGACATGCCTCCACTAGTCAGGTTCCGAACCCTGCACAAAGGACGGGGGTGCCACGGGAGTGGCGCCGAACTGTACTTCCACAGAGGATTCAGACGACATGTCCATCATGAACTCTGAAGTGGAGAGCGCCATGAATCATCATCGTCGGAGGGTCGTTCTTCGTAACCCTAGATTTTCAAAAGAGGCATTTGATGCCTTTAATTCAGCCGATGCGTACATCCGAGCTGCTCGGGATGGGCTTGTCAGAGCCACAGACCAGCATCTGAAAGATATATGTGGGTAAGCGTAGATTTGATAATCATACACCAGTAGCCCCCGAGACTTAAAGTAGTTGATACAACTGATTTAAGGATCAATGTATAACCAGGTGCTGACGGAGAAGAATAGCCTGTTATCTCAGGAACTAGAAAAGTGTCAGAGCCAGCTAAATGCTGCCAATGACGAACTAGAGAAATCCAAGAAGGCATCTCCTGGTAATGTTTCCCACCATCGAGAAAACATAATGGTATACCAATAATGCTAACACGGTTGCTTACATCTTAACTGGATCATTAGATCAACTGCAAGAACAACTGGAAGCCGCTCGAAGCAGAGAACGAGGATCCAAAAAACTACTAGCCGCGGGCGAGCGTGTGTTAACAAAGGTCATTGTGGAGAAAAACAAGCTCCGGGATTCGACCACCCAACTGGGCGAGGAACTGAAAGATGTACAGGCCTAGCTGGCGGACACCATAAAGCAGAATAAAAGGCTGTGAGGCGGCATATTCAGTATGTAGTCGAACTTACCTTCGAATAATTCGGAGGAAGAAGGTGCTGATAGAGTTATATCTGTAGGTATGCTGACCGGTTGTCCCGAAGAGGAGATGTCCGGATCTTCGAGCGATCTGCTACAAGAGCTGTCGCAAGTGCACGAACAAGCTCGGCAGGCGATGCAAAGTGTTGCCAAGGCCCTATGGCCATCCGCCTCCCCTCTAGGAAAGATGGAGGAGTTGATACAGCTATTCAAGGGAGCGCGGCTGTGCTTTCGACTATGGAAGATATTGGCCTGTCGGGAAGGTGCACGGGAAGCCTGGGCCACGGTGAAAACATGGTAGACCAAGCTTGATCCGAATCATATGGCTCAGGTTGGACCTCTAGGGTCAGATGGAAAAGAAGTTCTCGTTAATTTGGTATATGACTATGTAGAAGTAGCCGCCAAGTATTCCCAGCAGGATTGTAAGTTAGACCGCCTGCTAGATGGCATAGAGGAGGAAATTTTTGAGTCCTAGTGACTATGTACTTTCCTTCACATATGTGACTCCAGCTGAATTATAAAAACAATTGTCATGGCAGACCTTTTCGCTTCAACCTCTGGACCCGAAGGTGCGGAGTGTTTCCGAATACCTTAGCGGTAAAATAGACCGAGGTATGCGTGGGAACCAGGCATAGGGGTCATAGTTGCTTGAACAGACAATGTATATCCAGCTAGTTATGTTATATTACATTATGATTGTAAGAAACATCTTCCAGGGAGAATAGTTCCGTTAGGGGTTCCTTTCCCTGGGTGTGCATGCATTAAAATGCATGTCCGAACTGTGATTGATAACATTATAGTATAGGTAATCATCTGGGGTTCACAATGGAAGGAATATAAAGTATCTTTAGTCCACCGACGGAGTATGCTCTTAAGAATGCTAGCTTTCGGCTTCACCCAGTCTGAGGTACACATCCGGATGATCCGGCAATAACAATCATAGAGGTGCTCCCTTTATGCCCTAGCCGAACCAACGGGAACGTAGGGCATAAGCATAGGAGCCAGGCAACCCAGCTTGGCCAAAACGTAAGTCATATCGATGCATATAATGGCAAAAAAAAGAGAAGGTACATATGAGAAGAAACACATATGTGATGAGCTTGATGCTCGGAAAATAAGCTTCTGTCCGGGAAGCCCCCAGGTATAGTGGACGTACATGCTCAAGGATGTGTACATCACAGGTGCATGGTTTAGCCATGCGAAAGAGTTTAAGTTCTAGACAAAAGAAAAAATGAATAGAGAGGAAAAAATAAAGGAGACACCAGGGAGAAGGAGACAAACACATAGTTCGGCGCTGGGCATAGAATCTTCGGAGTCTGGCCGCATTCCAGGGGTTCGGCTCTAGGCGATTGTCTGATGCAGCGCGCAGGCAGTATGCTCCTTCCGTGAGAACCTCGTCAATTATGAAGGGACCCTCCCACTTGGACCTGAGTTTGTCCTTTTTCTTCTTCGGCAAGCATAGGACGAGTTCGCCAACATTATAAGTTTTGGCCTGTACTTCTCTGCTTTGGTATCTGCGGGCCTGGTGTTCATAAAATGCGGAACAGGCTTTTCCAACATCACGCTCCTCCTCTAGGGTATCTAGGCTGTCCTGCCGATCAATCTCGGCCTCTCTCTCTTCGCGCATGCGCACTTGAGGTGAGTCATGGATAATATCACAAGGCAACACAACTTCCACAGCATACACCATGAAGAAATGTGTATATCCAGTAGCGCGGTTGGGCATGGTCCGCAGCCCCCAGGGTACGGAGTCAAGCTCCTCAACCCAGTGCTTGTCTGATTCTTTCAAAGACCGCACTAGTCTAGGTTTGATGCCGCTCATAATAAGACCATTAGCCCATTCGACTTGACCGTTTGTTGGCGGGTGATAGGCAGAGGCGTAATCGAGCTTAATGCCCAGATTAGCACACCAAGTTTTCACCTCATAGGCTGTGAAATTGGAGCCGTTATCGGTGATGATGCTGTGTGGAACACCATAACGGTGCACCATGCCGGATATGAAGTCTATTACTGGCCCCGCCTTGGCTATTTTGATTGGTTTGGCCTCTATTCACTTAGTGATTTTATGCACTATGACCAGCAGATACTTTCTCTTATGGCTTCCTCCTTTAAGGGGTCCGACCATATCGAGCCCCCAGACCGCGAAAGGCCAAGTGATGGGGATTGTTTGTAGAGTGGTGGGGGCATGTGGCTTTGGTTGGCGAATAGCTGGCAGCTGATGCAACGTTGGACAAGGTCATGTGCATCTGCTCGGGCCACGACCAGTAGAAACCTGTATAGAAGGCCTTGCCAACAAGGGCCCGAGTTGTAGCATGGTGCCCGCCGATTCCGACGTGAATTTCAGCCAAGAGCTGCCGCCCCTCTTCCTCAGAGATACATCTTTGAAGAACTCCGGTAGCGCTTTTCTTGTAGAGCTCTCCTTCATGAACCTTTTAGGCCTTCGAGCGCCGAACAATGTGGCGAGCCTCATTCTGGTCCTCTGGGTGTTCTTTCCTATTAAGGTAGGCCAAGAATGGTTCAGTCCATGGGGCAATGACTGCCATGATTAGGTGGGCCGACGGTGTTATATTGGTGGTTGAGCCCCTGATTATATCGTTGTGTTCGGAGGCTGAGGTTGTGTTCGGATCCGGACTCGTGTTTCCGCTGTCCCCTTGCCACACCACGGATGGCTTAAAGAGCCTTTCCAGAAAGATATTAGGTGGGACGGGCTCGCACTTGGCGCCAATGCGAGCAAGGACGTCTGCCATTGATTACTTTATCGAGCCACATGATGAAACTCAAGCCCCTCAAATCGAGTCGACATTTTTAGGACAGCGTTGCGGTAAGCTGCCATCTTTGGATCTTTGGCATGAAAATCTCCATTTATTTGAGATATTGCGAAGTTTGAGTCCCCGCGTACTTCTAGGAGTTGTATGCCCATAGAGACAACCATCCGGAGGCCATGTAATAAGGCCTCGTATTCGGCTGCGTTATTGGAGTCTGTGTATGATATTTGGAGTACGTACTGGACTACATCTCCCGTGGGGGACGTTAAAATGACGCCCACCCCTAATCCTGCTAGCATTTTGGAACCATTGAAATACATAACCCAGTTGGAATATGTGTCATACTCTTTAGGGAGTTCGGCCTCTGTCCATTCGGCGATGAAGTACGCCAGTACTTGGGATTTGATGGCTCGGTGCGGCTTGTATGTTATGTCGAATGGAAGGAGCTTAATGGCCCATGTGGCTATCTGGCCTGTAGCATCGCGGTTGTCTATTATATCATTGAGTGGTACTTCGGAAACCACCGTGATAGAACATTCTTTGAAGTAGTGTCGTAGCTTCCGGGATGCCATGAAGACCGCGTATGCTATCTTTTGATAATGAGGGTACCGGGATTTGTATGGTGTGAGGATTGTGGATACGTAATATACCGACTTCTGAATTGGGAATTTGTGTCCGTCTTGGTCTCGTTCCACGACGAGCACGGTGCTCACCACCTGGTATGTTGCCGATATGTATAATAACATGGGTTCACCGACGTTTGGTGCGGCCAAGATTGGGTTGCTCATGAGAAGGGTTTTTTTATTTCTTCCAGTCCGGCTGTTGCTGCATCCGTCCACTCGAAGTGATCGGTGCGCCGGAGGAGGCGATACTATGGCAATGCCTTTTTCCCCAATCTGGACATAAATCGGCTTAAAGCTACTACACACCCAATGAGTTTTTGGACCAGTTTAAGGTCCGTTGGTGTGGCCAATTGTGACAAGGCTTGGATTTGGGCTGGATTTGCTTCAATTCCACTATTGGAAATGATGAAGCCCAACAACTTTCCAGCAGGAATGCCGAAAACACACTTTTCCGGATTGAGCTTGATGTCATATATACGGAGGTTGTCGAATGTGAGACGTAAATCGTCTATTAGTGAGTCGACGTGCCTAGTTTTAATGATGATGTCGTCCACGTATGCTTCAACTGTCTTGTCGATCTGTTTCTCCAGGCATGTTTGAATCACGCGTTGGTAGGTGGCCCCGGCGTTTTTGAGCCCGAAGGGCATGGTGTTGAAGCAGAATGGCCCATATGGGGTAATGAATGCAGTTGCGGCTTGATCAGACTCCTTCATTTTGATTTCATGGTATCCGGAATATGCATCGAGGAAGCATAGCGAATTGTGTCTTGCGGTGGCATCGGTAATCTGGTCGATGCGGGGGAGGGGGAAGGGATCCTTAGGGCAGGCCTTATTGAGGTATTTGAAATCGACGCACAGGCGCCAGGATTTATCCTTTTTTGGCACCATCACCAAGTTTGCTAGCCAGTCCGAGTGTTTTATTTCCCTAATGCATCCGGCCTCTATTAACTTGGCTAGCTCCTCCCCCATGGCTTGACGTTTGGGTTCGGAAAAACGTAGTAGTGTTTGTTTGACCGGTTTATATCCCTTCAATATGTTGAGGCCGTGTTCGGCCAATCTGCGTGGGATTCCTGACATATCAGAAGGATGCCAGGCAAATATATCCCAATTTTCGCGTAGAAATTCTCGTAGCGCGGTGTCGACCGTTGGGTCTAGTTGTGCCCCGATAGATGCTGTCTTGGGATCCGTTGGATGGACTTGGAATTTGACTATTTCTTCTGTTGATTTGAAGGAGGTGGATTTGGGTCGTTTGTCCAAGATTACGTCATCCTTATCCACCCTGGAGCGTAATGCGGTTAATTCTTCGGCCGTGAGGGCTTCAGATAATGCCTCGAGGGCCAGTGATGCAGTTTTGTTTTTGGTGCGGAGTGCTATGTCTGGATCACTAGCAAGAGTGATTATGCCGTTGGGCCCCGACATCTTGAGCTTCATATACCCATAATGGGGTATATCCTGGAAGCATGTGAATGCATATCGCCCCAATAGGGCGTGATATGCGCTGTTGAAAGGGGCCACTTGGAAGGTTAGTTCTTCGGTCCGATAGTTCTCCGGTGTGTCGAATACCACATCGAGGGTGATTTTTCCCATGCACCGCTCCTCCCGACTGGGAATAATTCCCTGGAAGGTCGTGCTACTTTGCTTGATGCGGCTCCTATCTATTTCCATTTTACCGAGTGTGTCCTCGCAAATGATGTTTAGTCCGCTGCCGCCATCCAGGAGAACCTTGGTGAGCCGAAAGTCGTCCACGATCGGACGGCGGACCAAGGCGGCTGGTGCCCGGATTTTCCTGACTTTTGGTTCATCATCGGCATTGAAAGTTATGGCCTTGTCGTTCCAAGGGTTTGTTTCTGTGATTTGGCATACTTCGGCAAGGTCGCAGAGTGCTCTTTTATGCTTATTGTTTGAAGCAAAAGTCTCGAAGACCGTCAGTACTCTGGGGTCATCGTCTTCTGGAGCATATTGCTATGGGTTATTTTTGGTGAGGATATCCTCGCCGCTCTTGGCCACCTGCCGGAGTATCCAACATGCTCTAAGGCTCTGAGTTGATATAGTGTTCGGTGTTGTGTGTAGCTTGCGTGGTCCATCAAGCCATCCCTCCAAAACCGTTCCGCGTCTCATAATGGGCTTGTATTTCTTTGTCATTGGGCCGGGCGTGCCACTAGGGTGCGTCCTTTTCACCTGAACGAGGGATTGGGTGGAAACCGGTGGTTCCCAGTAGGCTGCCTGAGTTTTCTAGGCGCTTTCCATTGCGCAGTACTTGTATACTATGGTTGCCAAATCTGCGAAGCGTGATATGCGGCGACGGTTGATGGCGTTGAGGATTCCTTCATCCATGCAATTGCTGCGGAACACTGTGATCGCGTCTTCGTCGTCGCAATCTTCAATCTTATCTTTGACAACGAGGAATCTGGCCCAGAAGTGGTGGGCCGTTTCCTTGTACTGTTGTCGTATGCCCCTGAGAGTGCTTATGTCTGGGTGGGTGGGTGGATTGAAGTCCGAACCCTGACCCAAATTGGGATCCGGAGTGTGAAGAATCTCCGGATTTGGTAGTTCGGGCTCCGGGATGCCAACTGGTTTTTTGGGCTTGTCGTCCGATTCTATGTTCGGAGGACAGGACATGTCTTTATGCGGGTAGGTATCCGGCTGTTCAAGTTTGGAGATCCGAACGTAGTTTGTCTTTAATATAGAGGAAGAGTTGTCCTCTTGCTCCTCTACTACCGCTACTTGATGGGTGATCGGCGGAGTTCCAATTTCTCTCTGGTTGGGTTTAAGCCCAATCCGATCATAGTCTGTGGCGACCCCCAAGGTGGCGATGCGATCTAGGAGCTCGTTTAAAGACGACAGCTCTGCGCGGATCCATCTCCTTGGAGTACTTAGAGTCAACATGATGGGGATTTTTGATGACCCGAGAAGCAATCGTCTGCTTAGTGGCCGAACGGACGGTCATAATAAAGCTGCGCAACCGGAGGGTTTGGCCTGGGGCCAGTGTTCCCCTGGAGGTAACGTTATCCTTGAGAACAAGGCGAGGCATCGATCATATCTTTCGACGGCATAGTGGAACTCTCAATGTAAGCACCAATGTCGGTGTCAAAACCGGCGGATCTTGGGTAGGGGGTCCCGGACTGTGCGTCTAGGATTGATGGTAACAAGAGACAGGGGACACAATGTTTACCCAGGTTCGGGCCCTCTCTATGGAGGTAATACCCTACTTCTTGCTTGATTGATCTTGATGAATATGAGTATTACAAGAGTTGATCTACCACGAGATCGTAATGGCTAAACCCTAAAAGTCTAGCCTGGCTATGATTATGAGGATGTATCTACGGACCTAGCCCTCCGGTTTATATAGACACATGAGGAACCTAGGGTTTACACAAGGTCGGTTACAGAGAAAGGAGTATTCATATTTGGTCACGAAGATTGCCTTCCACGCCAAGGAGAGTCCTATCGGGACACATGTAGAGTCTTCGGTCTTCGTATCTTCACGACCCATCAGTCCGTCCCATATCCAATAGGTCGGATGCCTGAGGACCCCTTAGTCCAAGACTCCCTCAGTGAAGGTTTGGAAGTCACCTGAAGACTTACCACGAGTGATTGGGCGAGGTCGGTGTGATCTTAGATCAAGTAGAATACGTTGAGGACTGTGTGTCCTCAGGTTTAAATACCTAGCCGCTCCAATCAGACGTACGACTGTCACAGCAATTGGAACTGGTCTACCAAATCACTATCTTCACCAAGGTACTGGTTCTATTTCCTCAACCCTTTCATTTCCTCATTTTTGTGTAGAAGTACTTGATTATTATTGTTTGTAGACTTTGACTGAAGAATTCCTCAATTTCCTCAATCCTAATTCTTCAGCCACTTTGTCTTCAGCCTGCTTATCCTATGTTTATGCTACTTGTACTCTATGCTTGTTTTCATTTCATCATGATGACTGTGCTACTACTCTGTTATGCTTACATCTGAGTACTTATTCCACTGCTAAGTAGTTCATTGCTTAGGAATTTCCTCACCCTGAAATTCCTCAGTGATGAATTTGCAAAAATCGCCTATTCACCCCCTCTTGTCGATATAACGCACTTTCAGAAAGAGATGGCGTCACTGTGTGGAAGTAGACGATCACCAAGTACTCATCATCTTGAAGCTCGAAATGGGCACTCTCCAATGTTACACCGTCTCATGAATCCTTCAAAAGGAGCAAAGAGAACAAACACTTGGAAAAATGATTGTGGTTAGCATTAGTGCAAAACCAAACATTCAAGCGGTGATTCATCCAACAAGTGTCGTCATCAAGCATAGCATAAGGTGTGACAAAGGATTGTGGCATGTCATGGAAGCATATGAATTGAGCACAATCAAGGACATCATGGAAACATGCATGTAAACGTGAGGCAGTGATGCTAATATGTGTGACAAGAGAATAAGCATATACCTCAAGGTCATAGCAAGCATTCACAAACTTCTCAATGAAAGGTCTATGGTAGGTATAGTAAGAATTCACAACACCAAATAAAATGAAGTGTCTAAACACATGGGTCAAGTGCAATACAATCCAAGCATAACGTGCATAGGGTGTAGTGAAAATCGTGTGGCACTCTACACAATATAAGGAGAGAGTGTTCATCATGTGTGAGGCAATCAATTCAATAATGTGACAACCAATGGGACATGGCTTATGTGAAGAAATTACATTGTTGCAACCATACATACATGTGATAGGGGCAAGTAATCCAAGATTTGGATGGCACACACAAGGCATATATATCATGAGGCATGGCAATGTGGAAATGACAAGTCAAAGCAAGATCTCTAACATTTGTGCAATCAAGTAGTCTAAGATGACCAATAAGTCTCATGATGAAAGCAACACAAGTAGTAGGATCCATAATATCCATGCTCATAGTTTGGGGGTTCTCAAAAGAGAAGGATATCACCTTGAAGGCATGTCCTTGTGCGTCCTTCACAATGCAGAAACACAAGCAAGTGCGATGTAGAATCGTCGTGGTAGAAGGTGGTCCGCTCTCAAGAGCTCGGATTGTCATCTCACGTGACTTGGAAGTTGACACGAAGTCCAAGTTTCCTACACATGCACACAACAAAAAAAAGAACGTATGTGCATGGTAGATAAACACATCACCCATCATGATGGTTCTCTTCTCTTGCACATAACCATTAGGAGCATAAGTGCATGAACATTATGATGCAACAATGGCTATATTCATGGCACTAGGTATAAGATGCAAAGAGGTAAGACAAGCATGATTCACAAGAAATATGTCAAAACCTCCAAATATATGTGAGAATGCTATGGGGGCAATCTCATTAGCAAGAGTTAAATCATTGTTGCACTCAATACATGGAAAATCATCTAGCATGAGAGAGGCAACATATGGAGATATATGACAAGAAGCAATAACAATCATGCGGAAAGCATGTAGATGGTTGTCGTCAACCGCATGAATAGAGCAAGTATGAATCATTGGTGATGCAACATATGCAAGCATATCAATCATGGCGTGCAAACTAGTGGAGCGAAGATGCAACACACTAGAGGAAATCATGGCAATCATGTCATGTGAGCAAATAGTAGATATAGGCAAGGCACATGACATATAGCAAGCACGAAAGCAAATCATGATCAAAGGATCATCGTAGGTATGGGTCACAAATGGAACATGGCAATAAGAAGCAATATCTCCACCAAGCTTGCAAATACACGTACAAGTACTAGAATCAATCATCATGTGTAATGCACAGCATGGGTTACCAAAGCATGTCATCCAAATGGAAATGAGCATATCATGCAAAATGAACATGGCAAGATGGGAAAATGATATATAATGGACAATAACCCATAGCCAAGTGAGGGTCATGTAGAAGAAATGCACGAAGTCTTTGTGCGAAGGAAGCGGTGGTAAGGACAATCCACGGGATCCCAAGTCATCATTGCTGATGAGGACATCAATACCATTGTTACACCCACAGTCCCTGCTGCTATACATACTAGACCAATTACTAGAGCTCGCGCATGCCAATTAAATTATCAGGTACTTTCGTTTCTTGGTAAAGATTCTAATGTTCATGAGAATATGATGCTGCCTAAATTGGATACATTTGTTTTGCTTACAAATGAAGGGCCTGGCACGGATAAGAGGGATGAACACTGGAGCAAGACGAAGCATGGAGATGATGGCATGCGCAAGGGGGTCCAGAACGGAGTTACAAGTGATGATTCCAGGACTTTGAAGCCACCATAAGGAGTGCATGAAGCCTTGGACGAAATATACAAGATGCCACTTCATAAATTTCATCCAGAGGCTGTTCTAGGTGCTGCGTCACCTTATTATTGGGCCCGGCCCATGTATTTTCGAAATACTTAAGTATAGGCTGTTTTTAGAGTCTGTATGTGTGGGGAAACAAGAGTTAGGGTTGGTTTCGGACCCCTCCTCCAAGGGCCACGAAATTCCCCCTCTTCCTCCATATATACAGCCCTTAGGGCGTCGTTTAGACTTCAGGTTTTGTTTAGATTAAAAGTTCGCCATAGCTGCAACTTCGCGTACTTCGTTTGTGTCCAACGACCAGACCAAGATGTCACAGAACCCCACCTTCATTAATAAAGCTTTCCTCTTTAATTCGCAATATCCAGATTGCAATCTTAGTTTCTTGCTTGTTCTTAGTTTGCTCGCAAGAAATAGACCCTCGTGGTCAAGTTGATCGTTCTCCGGCGTGGTCAATAACCCTCGAAAGTTGGTTTAGTGATTGCTAAGGCGCAACGTCCTCGCACGTTCGTAGTCGGATCGTCAAAGTCGACTCCCACATAAAACGATATCTATCTCATCGAAACATCGGGAAACCTTCGCCTCTATCAAGTGGTATCAGATTTCCAGGTTGCTCGGTGAGATTTTACAGTTTTTCGTAGTTTAGATCGAGTCTGTTCTTCATACCTACAGTCCACAAAAAAAGCCAAAGAAAATTAGGGTTAGTTCATCATATCCGAACCAATCTGAGCCTTTGCGTAGTCTTTTTAGAGTTTTGCTTTGTTGAATTTGCGATTGCATTGCCGTGTCGAGTTGCTGGTCTTAGCGTCTAGTCCCTTAGAGTTTCGAGTTCTGTTCATAGGTTGTCACGCCGCCGCCACACCATCGTCATCATCATTGCCATATACCACCACCCCACCATATACATCACCGTTGCCATCTACAACCACCAATCCGAGTCCACATATACCATCGCCATATACCACCACCAATCCGAGTCCACATATACCATCGCCATATACAACCACTAGTCCGAGTTCCACCAGATTCATCGCCGCCACCAGTCCGAGTTCCACCAGATTCATCTCCGCTACCAGTCCTAGTCTGAGTCCAGTTTTTGTTGCTTTGTTTTCGATTTCCAGATCACGCGATACTCCGAGTCATGACAGAGTAGGACTCCACAACTACTAGGTCATCCGCAGAGGAAAAATAGTTCCAGTTTAAAAAAAACCAAGTCTGTAAAATTCTGGCTAGGAAGTTTTAGACCATTTATTGACTTTTTTGAAAACAAATTTTGCAGAGCAAAAAAAAGAAAAAAGAGAGGAAAAAGTGCAAAAAAAATAAAAAAAAGAAAAAAAATCAGAGCGTGCTCCTCCCTTGTGTACGTACAGCGCCGTGATTTTGTTAGTGTTCTAGGCTTGCGTCTCTAGCATGGTCTAGCCTAGGACCAGCACAGTACCATCGTCGAGCATTTATTCAACTTTGCATCTCCGAATTGATTATTGCAGACCCTTTTTGCTACCATATTATAAGCCTTCCCAGCTTCACATACATCTACGTCGTGCATTTGACTCTCCCTGGTAATCACTCTATCCAAGCTTTGAGAGTTTGGACTACGACGGTTGCCGATCACCGCCTGCTGCTGGGTAATAACTGGTAAGAATTTGAGATTTGCTTGACGGATTTGTGACACCCACCACCACCTCTTGTTAGTAGTCTGTAGGATCATATTCTTATGTGTTTCTATTGCCGCTAACCATGGCAGGATCACAAGCCGATGAGACTGACTGGGAGAACATGACGAATAAGGAGTTGCATCATAAATTTCCGCAAATAATGAGTGGATAGGTGCAAGATGTGCTAAACAGATTTGAAGAAGCCATGGAGAAGATAGATGGCATGGAGAATACGTTCGAAACAAAGCTCGACAACAAGTTTAATGAATTGCTCGCATGTTTTCCACCACCACCACCGGCTGCACCTAATGCACCTCTACAACAACAACAACAACAACAACAACAACAACAACAACAACAAGAACAACATCGCCTTCCAAATCAAGTGGGACGAGCACATCGCGTTCCCATTGACCCTGGCAAAATTCTGGTGCCGCTGTTGATACTTCTGTAGCTCCTGCTGCTACTGCAGAGGTGGAGGACCATTACGAGGATCAGGTTGATCAAAATCATAACTACGTGCAACCACCAGCACCACCACCACCAGGTCGTCCTCAGGTATATCATCGCAATGGTAGGGCTGCACCACCATATGAGGTACGGGATCATGACCATCTTCCTAAACTGAAATTGAATATTCCACCATTTGAGGGTAGATATGTTCCTGATATATATCTTAATTGGGAGTTAGAAACTGAACAACATTTTACATGTTTACAATATCCTGAGGAGAGACGTGTTCCTGTTGGTGTTTGTGCTTTCACTAGTTTTGCATGTGTTTGGTGGTCTAAGCATTGTAGATTATATCCTATTCCAGCTACTTGGCCTACTTTGAAAACTGCTATGCGTACTCGTTGGGTTCCACCATATTATCAACGTGAATTACTTCAAAAATTGCAGCGTTTAAGACAAGGAAAAATTCTGTAGAAGAATATTATCAGGAATTACAAGCTGGCATGATTAGATGTGGTATTATTGAGGAGAACGAAGCTATGCTTGCACGTTTTATGGGTGGATTAAATAGAGAGATTCAGACCATTCTAGAGTATAAGGAGTATACTAATATCACTCGTTTATTCCATCTTGCTTGTAAAGCTGAACGTGAAGTGCAGGATCGACATGCATTGGCGCAAACTAACTTTTATGCAGGTCGATCTTCATCATGGACACCACGTGCATCCTCAACTTCCACTGCACCAGCATCTCCATTGGGTGCCACCTCCAGCCGTGATACAAGAAAGCAGGCACAACCACCACTATCTGCTAAGAGCACACCTGCTGGGCCTGTGCAAAGCTCTTCTTCTTCCATGGCATCAACAGGGCACACAAGTGATATTATTTGTCGTTGTTGTAAGGGAGGAGGACATTTTGCGAGAGAATGCAAATCTCAACGTGTGATGATTGCTACTGAGGATGTTGGGTATGAGTCCGCTTGTGACTATGATGAGGAGACTTTGGCTCTTATTACACATGAAGAACACAGTGGAGAGGATTCTGATCATGAGACGCAATACATGGCTGCCGAAGATGCTGACAAGTATGAATATTTAGTTGCTCAACGTGTTTTGAGTGTGCAGGTTACACAAGCTGAGCAAAATCAGAGGCATAATTTGTTCCATACAAAGGGATTTGTGAAGGAATGTTCTGTTCGCGTCATCATAGATGGAGGGAGTTGCAACAACTTGGCTAGCATGGAGATGGTGGAGAAGCTATCTCTCACCACAAGACCGCATCCACATCCTTACTACATCCAATGGTTCAACAACAGCGGCAAGGTTAAGGTAACACGTACTGTTCGTGTGCATTTTAATATCTCTACATATGCTGATTATGTTGATTGTGATGTGGTACCCATGAACGCATGCTCCTTATTACTTGGTAGAGCATGGCAATATGATAAAAATTATGTACACCATGGTAGAAATACTAAGTATACTCTTGTTCATAAGGATAGCCATATTACTTTGCTTCCTATGACCCCTGAATCCATTTTGAAAGATGATATTAATAGAGCTAATAAAGCAAAACAGGAAAAAATAAGAGTGAAAATCATATTGTGGCAAAAGAATTTGAGCAACAAATGAAACCTAATATTAAATTAAAAAGTGCATGCCTACTTGCCACCACATCTGATATTGATGATCTAGATTTTAGCAAATCTGTTTGCTATGCTTTTGTGTGCAAAGAGGCATTATTTTCATTCGAGGACGTGCCTTCCTCTTTGACTCCTGCTGTCACTAACATTTTGCAGGAGTTCGCTGACGTCTTTCCACAAGACGTGCCACCGAAATTACCACCTATTTGAGGGATTGAGCATCAAATTGACTTAATTCCCGGTGCATCAATACCCAACCATGAGCCATACCGTACCAATCTAGAGGAGACGAAGGAGATTATGTGTCAAGTATAGGAGCTGCTCGACAAAGGTTACATACGCGAACTCCTTAGTCCTTGTGCCGTTCCTATCATTTTAGTGCCGAAAAAGGATGGTACATCGTGTATGTGTGTTGATTGTACAGGCATTAATAATATAACTATTCTTTATCGTCATCCTATTCCTAGGCTAGACGATATGCTTGATGAATTGAGTGGCTCTACAATATTCTCCAAACTTGATTTGCGTAGTGGATACCATCAAATTCGTATGAAATTGGGAGATGAATGGAAAACAACATTTAAAACTATGTTTGGATTATATGAGTGGTTAGTCATGCCTTTTCGGTTAACTAATGCACCTAGTACTTTCCTGAGGTTAATGAATGAAGTTTTACGTGCTTTCATTGGACGATTTTTGGTAGTCTATTTTGATGATATACTGATTTATAGTAAATCTTTGGAGGAACATGTGGAACATTTACGTGCTGTTTTTATTGCTCTATGTGATGCACGTTTGTTTGGTAACCTTGGAAAGTGCACCTTTTGCATCGATCGGGTATCTTTTCTTGGCTATGTTGTTACTCCACAGGGAATTGAAGTTGATAAAGCCAAGATTGAAGGTATTGACAGTTGCCCGCAGCCCAAAACGGTCACACAAGTGAGCAGTTTCCTTGGCCTCGCTGGTTTCTATAGGCGTTTTGTGAGAGATTTCAGCACCATTGTTGCACCTCTCAACGGGCTTATAAAGAAGGATGTGCCTTTTGTTTGGGATACTGCACAGGAAGAAGCCTTCATGGTATTGAAAGATAAGTTAACACATGCTCCTATACTCCAACTTCCTGATTTTAATAAGACTTTTGAGCTTGAATGTGATGCTAGTGGAATTGGCTTAGGAGGTGTGTTATTACAAGATGGCAAACCTGTTGCATACTTTTCTGAAAAATTAAGTGGGCTTAGTCTGAACTATTCTACTTATGATACAAAATTATATGCTCTTGTTCGGACCTTAGAAACATGGCAACATTATTTATGGCCCAAGGAATTTGTTATACATTTTGATAATAAATCTTTGAAACACATTAAAAGTCAAGCAAAACTGAACAGTAGACATGCTAAATGGGTTGAATTCATTGAGACTTTCCCTTATGTCATTAAACACAAGAAGGGTAAAGAAAATGTTATTGCTGATGCTTTGTCTCGTCGTTATACTATGCTTTCACAACTTGACTTTAAAATATTTGGTTTGGAGACCATCAACGATCAATATATGCATGATGCTCAATTTAAAGTTGTATTGCAGAATTGTAAGGAAGGGAGAACTTGGAACAAGTTCATTCTTAATGATGGATTTGTGTTTCGTGCTAACAAGCTATTCATTCCATCTAGCTTCGTTTGTCTTTTGTTGTTGCAAGAGGCGCATGGAGGAGGATTAATTGGATACTTTGGCGTCAAGACGACGGAGGATATACTTGCTACACATTTCTTTTGGCCAAAGGTGAGACGGGATGTTGAGCGTTTTGTTGCTCGCTGCACTACATGTTAAAAAGCTAAGTCACGGCTCAATCCTCATGGTTTATATATTCCTTTGCCTATACCTAGTGTTCCTTGGGAGGATATATCTATGGACTTTGTTTTAAGTTTACCTCGAACAAATAAGGGGATGGATAGCATATTTATTGTCCTTGGTAGGTTCTCGAAAATGGCACACTTTATACCATGTCATAAAAGCGATGATGCTGTTAATGTTGCTGATTTGTTCTTTCGTGAAATTATTCGCTTGCATGCTGTGCCAAATACTATTGTTTCAGATCATGATACTAAATTTCTTAGCCACTTTTGGAGATGTTTATGGGCTAAGTTGGGGACTAAACTTCTTTTTAGTACTACTTGTCACCCCAAACTGATGGACAAACTATTTTGAAGAATAATAAGAAAATGTGGGAAGAATGCTTGCCTCATATTGAATTTGCTTATAATCGTTCATTGCATTCTACTACTAAGATGTGCCCTTTTGAAATTGTGTATGGTTTCCTACCTCATGCGCCTATTGATTTGTTGCCTCTTCCATCTTCGAAGAAGGTTAATTTTGATGCTAAAGAACGTGCTGAATTGATTTTAAAAATGCATGAGTTAACTAAGGAAAACATTGAGTGTATGAATGCTAAATATAAACTTGTTGGAGATAAGGGTAGAAAACATGTTGTGTTTTCACCTGGAGATCTTGTTTGGTTACATTTGCGTTAGGATAGATTTCCTAATTTGCGCAAATCAAAGCTAATGCCATGTGCTAATGGTCCTTTTAAGGTGTTAAAGAAAATAAATGATAATGCATATAAACTTGAGGTGCCTGCAGATTTTGGGGTTAGTCCCACTTTTAACATTGCAGATTTGAAGCCTTATTTGGGTGAGGAAGATGATTTTTTGTCGAGGACGACTTCATTTCAAGAAGGGGAGCATGATGAGGACATCAATACCATTGTTACACCCACAGCCCTACTGCTATACATACTCGACCAATTACTAGAGGCCGCGCACGCCAATTAAATTATCAGGTACTTTCGTTTCTTGGTAATGATTGTAATGTTCATGAGAATATGATGCTGCCTAAATTGGATACATTTGTTTTGCTTACAAATGAAGGGCCTGGCAAGGATAAGAGGGATGAACACTGGAGCACGACCAAGCATGGAGATGACGACATGCGCAAGGGGATCCAGAACGGAGTTACAAGTGATGATTCCAGGAATTTGAAGCCATCATAAGGAGTGCATGAAGCCTTGGATTAAATATACAAGATGCCACTTCATAAATTTCGTCCAGTGGTTGTTCGAGGTGCTGCGTCACCTTATTATTGGGCGAGGCCCATGTATTTTCGAAATACTGAAGTATAGGCTGTTTTTAGAGTCCGTATGTGTGGGGAAACAAGAGTTAGGGTCGGTTTCGGACCCCTCCTCCAAGGTCCACGAAATTCTCCCTCTTCCTCCATATATACAGCCCTTAGGGCGTCATTTAGACTTCGGGTTTTGTTTAGATTAAAAGTTCGGCATAGCTACAACTTCGCGTACTTCGTTTTTGTCCAACGACCAGACCACGATGTCACAGAACCCCACCTTCATTGATAAAGCTTTCCTCTTTAATTCGCAATATCCAGATTGCAATCTCAGTTTCTTGCTTGTTCTTAATTTGCTCGCAAGAAATAGACCCTCGTGGTCAGGTTGATCATGCTCCGGCGTGGTCAATAACCCTCGGAAGTTGGTTTAGCGATTGCTAAGGCGCGACGTCCTCGCACGTTCAAAGTCGGATCGTCAAAGTCGACTCCCACAGAAAATGATATCTATCTCATCAAAACATCAGGACACCTTCGCCTCTATCAATTGCTCTCTAGAGCTCGCTTTGTCAACTCATGGGATTGTGAGGTTGATAAGTATTCATGGGTACCTACACAAAAGAGACAAAAACCAAAGAAATTGTGTGCGTGGTAAATGTACACATCATTCATCATGACGTGTATGTGCATGTGTGAGTTAGCACAAGATAGCATTGCTCAAAGAAGTTTGATGAATGGTATAAGAACATGTCATCCATCCTGAAAGAATAGTTGTTATGTATGACACGATGGGGACACACATTCAGCATACAAATATGGCAAGTGTGTGGCACAAGTATAGCATTGTTATTCATGGGATGCATATGGTGCACACAATCATGGGAATCATGCAATGCATGGGATGTACCAAAATCTCCTAAAATGTATGAGGAAACTATGGGGGTCTCCTCATGAGCAATACCAAAAACAACATATGGAGAAAATGGACAACAACCAAAATAGTGCATATCCGAAGGTAGGTGGTCATAGAATAGCATATGAGATAAACGATGCAAAGGGAGCATATCAATATCATTACAAGAAAAACAAATGCCAATAAGCATGGGCTTGTCATCTATGCCATATGTGCAATTTGGGTTCACTTTAATGGCATATGCATAGTCACTACGATGATATGACGCTGGTTGTTCCTTCTCTTTGAGTCCTTGGTTCCTGAGCACATGTAGTGTCTTTGCATTAGGTAGCAACCACGTCTTAGATGAATGGAAAGGGAAAGGACTTTGGAACGAGTTCGCCTTGTGTCCAATGGCGTATGCTCGAGGTCGAGGTCTCGTCATAGTGTACATGGGGATGATCGTAGGATGCTCCGCATCAGTGTGCCTTGTATCTTCATGCATCTTCTCGAGGTAGTTCACTCGTGCACTCACGTCCATATTGATGCGCTCTCGTAGTGATAGAGGTAGAATGTCCAATGGGGACAAAGGATTGAAGCCGTAGACGACCTTGAAGGGGGACTTGTCAGTGGTCGAATGTCTTGCGCGGTTGTAGGCGTACTCGGCGATGGGTAGGCACTCTTCCCACTCCTTGATGTTCTTCTTGATAAACACGTCTAGTAGAGTGGAGAGTGTCTAGTTTGTGACCTCTATTTGTCCATCGGTTTGAGCACGGTATGCTGAAGAGAACAAAAGCTTGATTCCGAGCTTGGCGCATAGAGTCTTCCAAAAGTAGCTTAAGAACTTGACGTCTTGGTCCGAGACAATCATCTTTGGCACTCCATGTAGGCGCAATATTTCCCTACAAAAATATTTTCAACATGTGAAGCATCATCTATCTTGTTGCATGGGATGAAATGAGCCATCTTAGAGAATCGGACCACAACAACAAACACGAAATCTTTGCTATTTCTAGTTCTAGGCAAACCAAGCACAAAGTCCATACTAATATCTTCCCATGGGTGATATGGGATAGGTAGTGGCATGTATAGGCCCCTGGGATTGAGCTTTAGACTTAGCTTTGCGACATGTAGAACATCGGTTAGTGTAGAGTGAGACGTTGTGGAACATCTTGGGCCAAAAGTAGTTCTTGGAGAGCGTGGCAAATGTCTTGTCATATCCAAAGTGTCCCAGAAGTCCTCCTCCATGACATTCTTGCAAAAGTAACAAACGAAGAGAAGACTCGGGGATACATAGTTGGTTAGCTCTCATGAGATAATCATCTTTGATGTAATAATGTTCCCAAGATGTATGCGTCAAACATTTGGCATAAGGAATAGCAAAAGTAGGATCATGTGCATACAAGTCTTTTGTGTGCTCAAAACCAATGACATTCAATTCAAGTTGGGTGACAAGCATGCATCTACGGGAAAGGGCATCCACCATAACATTTTCCTTACCTTTGATGTATTTGATGAAATAAGGAAATGACTGAATGAATTCACTCCACTTAGCATGACGCTTGTTCAACTCAGTTTGACCCTTAAGATATTTAAGTGTTTCATGATTAGTGTGTAGAATGAACTCATGCGGGCGGAAATAATTCTCCCAAACATTCAAGATTCAAACTAAAGCATATAGCTCTTTGTCATATATGGGGTAGTTGAGTTGCACTTTGGAAAGTTTTTCACTAAAGTAAGATATGGGGCGCTTCTCTTGCATTAATACACCTCCTATGCCATAACCACTAGCATCGCAATGTATCTCAAATGGTTTGTCAAAGTTGGGTAATGCAAGCAAAGCGGCATGTGTAACAAAATCCTTTAGCTCATTGAATGCGGTATCTTGGGATGGTCCCCAAATAAATGGTGCATTTTTCTTACTCGAAGCATGCAAAGGGGATGCAATAGTGCTAAAGTCCTTAACGAATCTACGATAGAAGTCGGCTAGGCCGAGGAAACTTCGCACTTGTTGCGAATTGGTTGGTTGAGGCCAAGTCTTAATAGCATTGATATTATATTCATCTACATGAACACCCTTAGAAGACACAACGAAACCCAGGTAAACAAGCTTATCAACACCAAAAAGGCATTTGTCCATATTAACATAAAGGAGTTCTTTTCTAGGAGTTTGCAAAATGGTTCTAAGATGGGTGACATGATCTTTGAGGGATTTTCTAAATACAAGAATATTGTCAAATTAGACCACAACAAATACGCCAATGTAAGGGCGAAGAACAAAATGCATCACACGCATAAATGTTCCAGGTGCTTCGGATAAACCCATTGGCACGACAAACCAGTCATACAAGCCAAACTTGGTTTTGAAAGCAGTTTTCCATTCATCACCATCTTGGATGCGTATTTGATAGTAGCCACTTTTAAGATCAATTTGAGAGAAAAGAGTGGCTATGCTAAGCTCATCTAGCATATCATCAAGGCGTGGAATAGGATATCTATAGCAAACGGTGATAGCATTGATAGGATGACAATCGAGACACATGCGATATGTACCATCTTTCTTGGGAACAAAGATTACCGGGACGGCAAAAGGGCTCAAGCTTTCTCGTACATGGCCATTGTCGATGATTTGTTGTACTTGCTGTTGGATGTTCGATGCCTCGTAGTGGAGGTAGACCCAAAATTAGCTCGTCGGGTAATACATCTTAGAATTCTGCAATAGAGACGATAACACTAAAGGTAGATTCTGAGAGGTGTTAGATGTTGGTGCCTCGTCCTTGCACAATAGGACATAGTGCATAACACTTGATGTGTTCTCACACACTTCTCTCGTCTCACTTTTGATAATGAATAACACTAGATTTTTCTTGCCGCTCATCATGGAGGCACTCGATTTGGGCTTGTGGCTCTCACTCCCTTTTGGGTGGCTCATTCTCTCACTATTCTCTCCATGATGGTTGGTAGCTTGCTTGTTGGCAATCAATTGGCTTGGAGACATAGGTCGTATCACGTACTCCCTTCCCTTCATCTTGAAGCTATAGTGGTTGGTTCGCCCATTGTGGATGACGCCTCGGTCAAATTGCCATGGTCGTCCAAGAAGGATGTGGCAAATGGACATAGGGACAACATCACACTCCAAAGTGTCTTCATATGCTCCGATCTTGAAGGAAACTTGCACCTTGTCCTCCACTTGAACAGTGCCGGAGTCGCTTAGCCATTGGACCTTGTAGGGGTGAGGGTGCTTCATCTTGACCAATTGGAGTTTGGAGCATAGTTCTTCACTTGCCAATTTATGGCAACTTCCTCCATCGATGATGACCTTCACAGATGTCCCATTGATGCCCACCTTGGTGTGGACGATAAGGCATCTTTGGTCTTCGTCTTGTTGATGTTGAAGAGTCAAGACTTTGGAGACAACGAGAGCGGGGCTTGAGTCTTTGTCACAAAAGACTTCATCATCTTCATCTTCATTCGCTTGCCGGTGCATACGCACATGCTCGAGGGCTTCCATTTCTCCTTCACTCATGGAGTCGTATGTACCATCGTCATTGAGAATCATGGTGCACTTGTTGGTACACTCGAAGGACTTGTGGCCTTGGCCGCCGCATGTGAAGCACTTGATGGAACTTGTCTTGATGGTCTCATCCGGTGGAGTTGTAGATGATGAAGCTCTCGTCTTGAAGTTGCTTGTAGTAGGAGGACGGCTTGAGGATGTTGAAGTTTTCTTGTAACTTGACTTGTTGCCATTGCTTGGTGAAGCTTTCATCGTGGAAGAAGGTGTTGAAGTCGTTGAAGCTTGATTGTTGTAGAAGCCATAGGACTTGGAAGAGAACTTGCCATACTTGAAGTCATCTTGCACTTGTCACTTTGCATTGGTAGCTTGATGCACTAGCTCGATGAGGTTGGAGTAAGGTTGGAAGTCGGCGGTCTTCTTGATAGGGTGATTGAGTCCATTCTAGAAATGTGCCATAGTTTGCTCATCATCTTGCATGACATTAGCTCGTATCGTGGCAATTTCCATTTCCTTGTAGTAATCTTCAACGGTCTTTGTTCCTTGCTTGGGGAGTTGTAACTTCTTGAAGAGGTCGCGGTTGTAGTAGGTTGGCACAAAGCGTGCTCACATGACTTCCTTCATTTGCACCCAAGTTGTGATGGGTGATTCACCTCTTACCTCACGGCGCTCAATGACTTGCTCCCACCAAATGAGGACGTAGTCTTGGAACTCAAGGGATGCCATGGCGATCTTCTTCTCTTCCTCATAGTTGTGCAAACAAAATATCTTGTCAACCTTGGGCATGGTGAACCTGAGTTTGCCGTAGCGTTGCTCTTCATTGTGTTGGGGTCGAGGGTGATAACGTCCTTGATGAGGAGGATTGTCTCCCTCAACTTGCTCTTAGCGAGGAGGATTCCCATTGTCTTGTTGCTCTTGGCGAACTTGTGGTTCTTGTCTAGCTTGTGGAGGAGCGTGTGGAACTTATCGGTGCAATCATGCTTGATAGTTCCTTTCTTGAACTTCGTCCCAAAGTGCTTCGTCTTGCTCACGAGCTTGTCGGTTGCATGTGCCAATGGCACGACTTGTGTCTTGGAGGGCACGTTGCGCCTTAAGTCCTTGAGCTTCACGTCCTTGTTGTTGTTGATGTTGTGGCTCGGCATCTTGTGCGTCTTGGTGTTGGCGTTCTCCCTCTTCCTCTTGTTGGCGTACGCGTTGCCGTTCTTGTGCTTGCACAAAGGTAGCTTAATTTTGACGATGCCGATGTTCTTGCTCGTCAAGTTGTACTTGTGGGCGATTGCCATGTAGAGGATTGCGGTTTTCTTGACGGTCTTGGCGTGCGGCTCATCGAAGAGTGTTTAATGTCGGTGTACTTGAGCCGGAGAAGGTGCCGTCGGAGTGTCGACTTGAGCGGCTCTGTCTTGAATATGACGACGTGGTAGAAGAGCGGCTGACCAACAAGGCATGAATCTTTTCCATTCTTGCATTGTTTTCTTGTTTTTATTCATCGAGCTTATTGCCGAAGTAGTCTCTTGTATGTTTCTTGGAGAGTCGCAAGTCGGTGGCAGATTGTCGATGCGGTCGCTAAAAGCTTGTTGTTCTTGATGCAACGCTCTTTGTGCGCCGAAGAGTTGGTTCTTGGTGATGTAGGTGTTTGGGTCCTCGTCTTGCTCGATGAAAAGTGGGTTGGTAGAAGTAGTTGGCCTATCCATCATTCCAAGCAAATATGTGAGTGGAAGAAGAAAACAACTATACCAAATGTACCTTGACCGATGTTGAGAATGGATCAATGATCACTCAATAGTATAGCAAGGAGATAGCACAATTGGTACCATACCTTGTCAATCTCTCACACCTACACAAATAAAGCTTATGGTGGGTCTTGGTTAGGATGGTGGCACAAAATTTATGCAGTTGTTAGTGAGACTCAATGATGTTGAAAAAGATTCACAAATTCACAAATTCAACAAGTAGACCAATAGCAAGATATGCTACACGGAAACACACACACGGATAGATAAGTGGGGTCGTGCAACCAAAAATGAGCTCAAAATGTGGAATCCATGGAGAATGGTCTTGTTGCAGAACACTAGAGAGACGCTAGCGCGATTGCATAATAGGCGGATAGGAGACTTGTGCACAACCTATGTAGCAAAAATGCAACGACTTCTATCCCAAGTATGATATATGTATGATGTTCCGGTGCTATGATCCAAGATGATTGAGTATGAAAATTTTAATGTAGTATGATGCTATGGTTCTTGCTTAAAAGCTATTATGTTTTCTTTTGCTTAAAAGCTTGTTTGGCTCTTTCTCTTTTGAGCTCTTTCCTTGGACACTTATGCAAAACTTCACGATCCAAGATAGAAATTGTGTATATGCGGTGACAACCTTGTGACACAAGAGATGATATCAAGATACTTATACCAAGATGATATGGTATGTATCCAATGGGAACTATGATCACTAATGTGCACAAGTAACGTTGCCGACAATACTCGAATGGCTAGTCTCAACAGGAAGGTAAAGGAAAATGTGCTATGGGGTTATCAATGTAATGTCAAGGAGTAGACAAAGATGTCATCGAAGTTACCGTCCTTGATTACGGTTGAGGGTGTCAAAATGGTTGAGCAGTTGTTGTTGATGACAAGTCCGTGGCGAAGATGATTTGCGTTGATGTCAATGTCGAACCGTTCCTAGTTAGCCTAAGCACCCTAGGAAATGATGAACCGCAACTCAAATTCTGAAAACCAAAGTCAAATGGTGGCAGCGGAAACGGTGGTACGGATGTATATGTCGAGGGGTTGGCGGAAGATAGGAGGTGGTGGTCGAAGTGGGTATGCAGAGGCGTATGTGGCGGTGGAAAAAACTGTAGAAAATGCAGTTTCGGCAGAGGTAGCCGGATGATCCGGGCCAGGAGCCGGATGATCCGGGCGGGTCCGGATGATCCGGGCAGGTCAACTGCACACGGGGATGGCTCGGGATGAAGTCGAAAACGGCGAAAAATTCGAGGATTTTTGATGGGTTTCGTGGGGAATATGGTGGGGAAATGCTAAATCCATTGCAACACAAAGAATCCATGGATCAAAATCAACAAAACTTCATCAAACCAACAAATCACACAAAAAATTGGGGGCTATTTTTTGGTGGGGGCTATTAGGGGCTCCAACGTGATCAGCCTAGGCTCATGATACCAAGATGATGTAGGTTAGAACCGTAAATGTGCGATCTTTCACGAAATGGAGGGGATGCCGCAAAGAACACGAGGGGAAATGAGAGGAATCACTCTAATCAACAAGAAGTGCTCACACATGTGCTATATCCATGAACAATACAAGTGATACATGATGCAAACGCAACAAAGGATGATACAAAGGTAACTAGTTCATCTCCGCGAGGAGGCCTTGAGGGGTCTTACCATGAGGGGTCTTGAATCCACTTGGGGATCTTCTCTGTAGAGGTCGTGAACTCCGATGGAGAAGGTATCAAATGGATGAGGAAAGCTCTGTCTCTCAAATGAGCTAATCCTTTGCTAACCCAAGAAAAGTGGAGGCGGAGTCATTTATATAGGCTAGGGGGACGAAGGGGTACATGGGCCTCAGCCCAAAACACACATGCAGGTGGTTGCCCGGATGATCCAGATGGTGGCCCGGATGATCCGGGTGTCAGGGGTCCGGATGATCCAGGCGGCCGTCTGGATCGTCCGGATGTGTCACAGCCGTTGAGGAGGGTCCGGATGACTGGAGGTGGTCCAGACGTCTGGGTGGTTCCGGATGATCTAGGCATCAGCCCGGACCATCCGGCTTCGCGAGGAGGTTTGCTGGTCTCGGGTGCCACTTATCTGAATCGTCTTGGCCAGGGTCCAGATCGTCCGTGCTAGGGCCGGGTCATCCGGACGGCGGTCCAGATCATCGGGCAAGTGCAGACGTGGCCATTTTCTTCTCCGACTTCGCGTATGTCTGCCTTCTTCGGTCCTCCTTGCTCCCTTCGCTTCTCCATGGCTAACTCCTTGATACTGGAGTATTCATAATGTCTCTGTTTGAGGTAGTAGCCATGTCTGATGTGCATCGAAGGTGAATTGTGAGAGGAGACATGTCACCTCGGTTTCGAGAGCTCTTGCACGTGCACGAGTCAGAGGTCCACTTGGCACTTGGTGAGACGATGACAGGTCCATGGGGATGACCATGGGATTATTCGCATCAGAGCGATTGCCAGGTGGTGTCAAACACACGATGTAGATGTATGTGGAGCTGGGAAGGCTTATGATATGGTAGCAAAAATGTCAGCAATAATCAATTCAAAGATGCAAAGTTGAATACACGCTCAACGACGGTACTGTGCTAGACCTAGGCTAGACCGTGCTAGAGACGCGAACCTAGAACACTAACAAAAATGACGGCGCATCACGAAAACAAGGGAAAAACACACTTTGGATATTTTTTGCGCTCCTTTTTTGCCGAAAATCACTATAATGGCGAGTGTCTCAAACTCTTCCCAAGTCAAAATAACAAGATAGGAACAAAAAAAATTTGACTATTTTTTGGTAAATCAGGGCAGTGTCACGGGAAACCATGGCCACCTATGGGACCAGGAGGTCCCTTGCTGGTTCGGCAGGGGGGCAACGCATTGCGCAATGAGTAGACGAGCGTGAGACAGCACATCAAAGATCACACGGGCAATTTACCCAGGATTGGGCCGCCGTGAGGCTTAAAACCCTACTCCTGCTTTGGTGGATTGATGGTGGAAACAATGGTGGTGAGCGTAGTACACTTGCCCGGCAGGGGTTGCGTTGGGGCAGCAGCGACTATGCACGTATGGGGGTGTGAGTTATCCAACCTTCTAACCCTTTCTATGGTTGCCATGTGCCTCCTTTTATAGATCAAGGGGTAACCACGGTGGCAAAGTAGTCATTATGCAATGATAAGATATCAAACAGTGCTATCATACCTAACTCTGCGGGCTGACAGGGCGCATTAAATGCACCGCTTAACGTCACATCATTGGTTGCCCGGTAAGGCTTCCCAGGCTATCTTGCTAGCTCCTCGCCTGTTCTCTTGACACGTCGTAGGACGGATGCCATCCTTGGGTTTCTTCTGTAGGAAATGGCTGTCGTGTGGCGAATGGCTACCACTTAATCACTTTGCGTCTCGACATTGCACTGATTGATCACGTGGGTCGTGGTGGAGTGGTTGGTGAGGTAGCTCTACCTCCATGAGCCCTGGCAGGCCCTACCAGGGCGCGTTGGTTGTCTGCTTCTGGGGGTGGCCTCGCTCCTTGCCGGGCTCGCCTTCCCGACAATGGAGGCTTCTCTCTTGACGATATCCTGCTTCCTTGGCTCGTCCTTGGTCCCTCTGATCTTCATGTTGGTCCTTTGAACGTCTGGGGTTCTTGTACTCTGACTTGGGCTGGTGCTTCATTCTTACTCTCGTGCCTGTGCATAGTCTGGGAAACAGACCCAGGGTTTGTTGCACCGATAGAAGCCCCCGGGCCTGCCACGAACGTGTTGCCAAGCATTGTCAGGGTAGGGCCTAATAAGTGCACACACGAGGGTTGCTGAAGAGGCTGGTCTCTTGAGGTCTCCTTTGCTCCTTCGTTAGTTTTGATCCCGAACCGGCTTCCGGTTTCCCCGCACGTCGTCTTGATCCCGGGGAGGCGCCGAATCCAAGAAGAGTCCGCATTTTGCTTCTTTAGTCCCTCCCTATAATACCTTGAGGGAAATGGACAAGGGCAAAGGCGTAACGGGGCACTAATCTTTTTTCAATCTTAAATCTCTAGGCGATTGCCAAATTTTAATTCAAATAATGTAATCTCTCTACTCCATGTTTGTGTTCTGTAATGCTTGTACTTGTATTGGCATATTAATGAAAAAGATGAGCCTTGCCGGGAACCCGTGCATGTGTACGTCCATGCCGAGGTGAGATGCCTCTTTAATATAAGTAAACGAGTTTTCCCTGGCAGCCTATCCTGCCGGTACCCTTCTTGTCTGCCGGAGAGCGCGTCTACCAGGGAACAGATAGAGGGACCAACCCCCACTAACTCCTTTTTACCAAAGGCCACTGCGACCATCCTGACTGAAGCAACGTTCGACTCATGGATGGGAGCACCTAAGTATCAAAAGAGAGGCGAGGTTTTCTCATGCAAAGTTATAGCTTTACAGAACACTAATGGACAAGAGGTAGAACTTATCTGCTTGGCTCGCCGGGGACTGCAGTGCCGGGCAATCTTCTCAACTCTTGTCGAAGCCAAGTTCGCGGCAGGAACCTGTCACTTCATGCAGATGAGAATTAATGCTGCATGCAATTCTATCTATATGCATATGCAAATGCTCATGAAATGCTTATGTATTGATCTTGGAACGCTCGTGCATGCATCCAATCTTGGTCGGGGCCCCCATAGCGCTTCTTTATTTTCTCTTGCACGGGGTCATCACCCCGACTTTGTACAAGGGGTTACATGCAGCTGAGGCAAGGCTTGTACAAAAGGGTGGCTGCCGGGCAGGGCCCGACAGCCGCGCCTTATGGGTAGAACTTGCGGAGATGCTAAATATTCCATGAGTTTTGCAACTGAGTGCCATCTCCGGTCTATAGACGGACTATGCCAGGTCTGGTGAGTCGTACTACCCGGTAAGGGCCTTCCCACTTCGGTGACAACTTGTCTGTACCCTTCCTCAAAACAGCGGGCATGAACCCTCTGGCTATGATAGCGACGCAGGGGTTGCTGGTAGCGTGCAGCACGTGTAGCAGCCCGGAGACGGTTCTCCTCTAGTAGCACAGCGTTGTCACGCGAGTGCTGATCTTGCGCTACTTCATTGTAGGCAAGCACTCGAGGTGACACATAAATGACTTCCATGGGGATAACTGCTTTGCCCCGTATACCAGGGAGAATGGAGTCCGCCTAGTAGCTCGGTTTGGTGTCGTTCTGAGGGACTAGAGAACTATCGGCAGCTCCTCGATCCATCGTCTGCCATGCTTCTGCAGTGTATCAAACGTAATTGTCTTGAATCCACGCAACACTTCAGCGTTCGCCCTCTCAGCTTGTCCATTGCTCCGGGGGTGTGCCACAGAGGCGAATGAGATCTTGCATCCGAGGGTATGAACATATTGCATGAAGGCATGGCTCGTGAACTGGGTGCCGTTGTCGATGATGATCCTTGCCAGAACTCCAAAATGACACACCAATTCTTCATGAACTTGATAGCTGACTGAGCAGTCACCTTTCTCACGGTCATCACTTCCGGCCACTTTGTAAACTTGTCAATGGCAACGAACAATAATTCAAAGCCCCCGATCGCTCGGGGGAAGGTGCCGAGGGTATCGAGTCCCCAAACCGCAAATGGCCATGATAAAGGGATTGTTTGAAGAGCTTGGGTATGCATGTGTTTTTTTGGAATGGAACTGATAGACTTCACATGTCATGACTAACTCGACTGCATCTTGGAGGGCTGTGGGCCAATAGAATCCTTGCCGGAATGCTTTCCCATCTAATGCCCTTGATCCAATGTGGGAGCCACACATTCGTCTATGAATCTCAGCCAGCAGTTCCTTTCCTTCTTCCCGGCAGACACACTTCAATTTCACACCGTTGGGCCTCGTCCTGTACAGAATGTCGTCGACAAACTGATACATACTGGCCCTCTGGGCTACTTTCTCAGCTTCATCTTAGTCGCCAGGAAGCTCTCCTGTTTGGAGGAAGCGGACAATGTGCCTTGCCCAAGTTGGAGCCTGGGGCTCGGCAACGAGGACTAGCGGCACCTCCTCTGCTGCGGGAGCACCAACCTTGTTCGCGGGGTTCATGGACCCGACTGGAGGTGGTGGTCCCACAGGCTGTGAGGAGTTGTCTCCCGCAGGGTCTCTGCCGGGAGTGGACGGCTCTATCGGGAGAAGCTTACCGTAGTACAACTTTCTCCTCTTCCGGGCCATTGTTGCCGGGGATACAGAGGGCTGAGTGATATGGAGAATAAAAGTTCCTGGTTCCACAGGAAGCTTCCGCGCAACACACTTTGAGAGATGATCATCTATGTTGTTTTATGCACGGGGCATGTGCTCTGTTTGCAATCCGCCAAAGCTTTCCTCCAATCTCCTCACTTCGTCGACGTATGCCTCCATCAATGGATTTTGATAATCCTTGTTGACTTGTCTCACAACATGTTGCGAATCTCCTTGAATGATCAGCTTCTTAATTCCCAATTCTGTTGCAATCCTGAGCCCGGCAAGGAGCCCTTCATACTCAGCTATATTGTTGCTGGCTTCTTCCCGGGCAAAATGCATTAGGATGATGTACTTCAAGTGCTCCCCGGAGGGGGCGACCAAAAGCACGCCAGCTCCTGCACCTTGTAGGGAAAAAGCAACATCGAAATACGTAATCCATTCTTGGGGCGATTCCTTGCCGGGAATAACTGTTTCTGTCACTTCCTCATCACGGGTTGGCTTCCAATCCGCAATAAACTCTGCCAACGCCCTGCTCTGAATAGTTGATGTGCTCTCAAACTTCAAACCAAAGCTGGATAACTACAAAGCCCACTCCACTATTCGACCGGTAGCCTCAGGGTTTCGGAGTATTCTTTGCAACAGAAAACGAGTAACAACCGTGATCTCATGGGCTTGGAAGTAGCGGCGAAGTTTCCTTGAGGCCATGATGAGACTGTAGATCAACTTCTGCAGGCCAGAGTACCTCGATCTGCCCCCTGTAACAAGGAGCTGACAAAGTACACTAGGCGCTGCACCACTTTCTTCCTTGTCGCGTCCCTGGGTTCGCTCTCGTTGTCGTGCTCATTGTTGTCCTTATCCTTCTTTGATTCTTCTAGTCTCTTCTCACTTTCTGCCTCATCCACTTCCCGCTGCGCTACCAGGGCCACACTGACCACTTGGTTGGTTGCCGCAAAGTATAGAAACAATGGCTCCGGAGGTTTGGAAGCAACCAATGTAGGCACAGAGGACAAATAAGCTTTAAACTCTTGCAAAGCTGCATCTTTTTCTAGGGTCCACTTCATAGGGCCGGCCTTCTTCAAGATTTCGAAGAACGGCAGGGCGTGCTCGGCGGACTTGGAGATGAATCTGCTTAGCACGACAACACATCCCGCCAGACGCCTCACATATTTGACTATCCTTGGCGCTTGGATCTGCTCGATGGCCTTGATCTTGTCGGGATTGGCTTCGATCCCGCGATGGGAAACAAAGAAACCAAGCAACTTCTCGGAGGGAACACCAAACACACACTTCTCTGGGTTGAGCTTCAATTTGATCTTGCGCGGATTGGCAAATGTTTCCTTCAAATCCTGAATAAGGATGGCCTTATCCTTGGTCTTGACCACAATATCATCCATATAAGCTTCTATGTTTCTGTGAAACTGTGGCTCAAAACCAATCTGGACTGCCCTTTCAAAAGTATATCCGACACTCTTCAATCTGAATGGCATGCGAACAAAGCAGTACGTACAACATGGAGTGATGAACGACGTCTTCTATTCGTCTTCCTAGGACATGAAGATTTGGTGATACGCGTAATATGCATCCAGAAAGGAGAGCAAATCACAACCTCAAGTGGAATCCACAATCTAGTCGATGCGCGGCAAGGGAAATGGGTCTTTCAGGCAAGCCTTGTTGAGATCTGTGAAATTTATGCAAAGCCCCCACTTCCCGTTAGCCTTCCGGACTACCACTAGATTTGCCAACCACGTGGGGTGCAATACTCCTCTGACCAAAATAGCCGCCTCAAGCTTCTTGATCTCTTCTAGAATAAACTGCTGCCTCTCCAAGGTTTGCTTCCGGACATTCTGCTTGACAGGTTGGGCATGTGGGCAGAAAACAAGGTGGTGCTCAATTACGTCCCTGGGAACACCGGGGATATCAGATGGTTGCCAGGCAAAAACAGAGATATTCACCCGCAGGAAGGCAACGAGCGCACTTTCCTATTTGTCATCGAGGGTGACACCGATAGTAAGAGTACCATCAACGCCAGCCATCCCTGTCGGGACCTTCTTTACTTGGGGTGCAGCGACCTTGGATCTCTTGCTCTTAGAACACCCCGACGCGTCGTCAATGGGTGTCGTGCACTCGGTGGGGGCACGCTTCCCGGACTCTTTGCCGGACTCCCTACAATCTCTCTTATTTTCTATATTTTTCTTGGCAGGAGCCGCCGCTGCCTCTGATGCGACCGCGTCCCGGTACATCTTGTCCACACAAATGATTGAATCCTTCTCATCTGATGGGATAGTGATGACTCCCAGTGGCCCAGGAATCTTCAAGGTGTTGTAGGCATAGTGGGATGCCCCCATGAACTTAGCCAGAGCCGGGCGTCCAAGAATCTCGTTGTACGGTAGGGGGAGATCAACCACATCAAACACAATCCTCTCAGTCTGGTAGTTTAGCTCTCCCCAAACGTTACCGGCAACATGATGTTTCCCTTAGGATGGCTCCTGCAGGGATTAAATCCTTGAAACATGCCGGTAACCGCTAGCTCTTCCTCTCCTATCTGAAGCTTACTGATAACTGCTGGGGAAATCAGATTCAACCTGGCCCCGCTGTCCACCAGCATCTTTCTGACCTTGAGGTTGCGAATTATTGGAGAGACCAACAACGGCAAACACCCTACCGTAGTGGTACGACAAGGATGGTCCTCCTCGTCAAAGATGATGGCGTACGGGACCATTTGAGAGGTTTCCGGGCCTCTGGCGCTGGTTCCACGACATTGACCTCTCTTGCCCACCATTTGAGCTGGTGGTGAGAGACATGTAGAGATGCACCTCCGTCAATGCACAGGGCGTCAGTGGCCTTCTAAAGCTCCTGCTCGCTGCTTTCCTCTTCATCCCCTCCATCACTCTCAACATTATAGGTTTCCTTCTCTCGACCTCTGGCGGGCTTTCCTTGGTTCTAAAAGGGTTTGCCGAGGCGATTTTCTTCACCACCTCGGCCCTTACCGCCAACAATATTCTGACCTTTTTTCCTGATCAAGCTTCTCATACTCCACTCTCTGCTTCTTGACAAGTTGCTCGACCTGGTAACACTCTTGAAGGTCGTGGCCCTTGGTCCGATGAATCCGCCCTTCCCAGCTTTCTCGGTGGCAGTGGCTTCCCGGCAGTTCATGCATGCGGCAACTTCCTTGCCAGGGCCTTAGCTTTGGCCTTCTTTCTCATACTAGGCGTACCTGCTCCTTCAATGGCCATCACTGCTTTATCTCTCCGCTTCTTACTGTGCTTCTTGCTCTTTTTCTGACTGGTTGATTCATCATCATCTTTCAAATCAACATTGGCACAATCTTCCTCTCCGGGTAACTTCCTTCCCTCCTTTATCTAAGCGCACTTATCCACTAGTGTGTAAAGCTCCTTCATGGTCTTGGGAAACTGCATGTTCATCTTGGAACGAATACGTGGTTGCGCAGATTGGACTGGAAGCTAGCTATTACAGCCGTCGGATGGATATTTGGGATATTTCTATGAACTTTGTTGAATCTCTATAAATACTTACGGAGGGTTTCTCCTTCCTTCTGCTGGAGAAGCTCCAAATCACTAGGCCTACCAGGTTCCTGATGACCGCCAGTGAAGGCGCCAATGAACTCATGGCATAGGTCAGCCCATGACAGAATGGAGTTCTCTGGTAGGTGCATCGGCCAAGACCTCACGTTGGACTTGAGAGCCAAAGGGAAGTAGTTGGCGAACACCTTCTCATCTCTTCCCCCGACAGCTTGAACAACGATGGTGTAGATGCTCAAGAACTCTGCCGGGTTCAGCCTACCGTCGTCTTTCTCAAGTATCTCTGGGTTGAACATGCGAACGGACGACCAACGGACTTGCCGCGACTCTCATGTAAAGGCAGGGCAGCCAACCTTGAAAGGTAGGCACCTGCCACCGCTATGCACAGGCTCGTCGATGTTGAGGCCATCGTACCCGTCGGTCCGGCAGAGGTCGTCACGACGTTGCTCGATGATGCGCGCGTCTCCTCTCCGCCTATCTGCCGGGGCTCGACGTTGGGCTGGACGTGCTCAAGGGTCAGAAGAGGCCGTCAAGACATTGTTGGGGTCCTGATTTGGTCGTGTTCGAGATGGCTGCCATAGTGGGGACTACACCGTGAGGATGACCCCCTCCGTACGGTCAGCAGCATGAGCCGTTGCTGTCGGTTGGGGAGGTCATGGTGGACCAGCTCGCCATGAGCCCCCAGCTTCGACGAAAATGAGCAGGCTTTGGATGGTGGCACGCCACTCGTCCATTTGCTCGGCCGCCGATGGAAACCTCAGTAGCAGCTGAGTTCGCGCAATGGCCTCCGAAGCCGTACTTGGCATGGTGAAAGGATCGAGAAGAGGTGTCTAGAGGGGGATGATTAGACACTAAGTGCCAAAAGTTGTAGTTTTTTTTAAATTCTTAAGTTTAAGTGCAGTTTAAGAACAAGTTTAACAAACACAATACATATCAAGCAAGCATGCAATGAGTATATGAGCAGCGGAAAGTAAAGCATGCAACTTGCAAGCATGTAAAGAGAAGGGTTTGGAGTATTCAAACGCAATTGTATACACAGAGGTTTTTGTCGTGGTTCCAATAGGTGGTGCTATCGTACATCCACGTTGATGGAGACTTCAACCCACGGAGGGTAACGGTTGCGTGAGTCCACGGAGGGCTCCACCCACGAAGGGTCCACGAAGAAGCAACCTTGTCTATTCCATCACGGCCGTCGCCCACGAAGGACTTGCCTCACTAGCGGTAGATCTTCACGAAGTAGGCGATCTCCTTTCCCTTACAAACTCCTTGGTTCAACTCCACAATCTTGTCGGAGGCTCCCAAGTGACACCTAGCCAATCTAGGAGACACCACTCTCCAAGAAGTAACAAATGGTGTGTTGATGATGAACTCCCTGCTCTTGTGCTTCAAATGATAGTCTCCCAAACACTCAACTCTCTCACACAGGATTTGGATTTGGTGGAACGAATATTTGAGTGGAAAGCAACTTGGGAAGGCTAGAGATCAAGATTCATATGGTTGGAATGGAATATCTTGACCTCAACACAAGTGTAGGTGGTTCTCTCTCAGAAAATGTGTATTGGAAGTGTAGGTATGTTCTGATGGATCTCTCTATGAATGAAGAGTGGGTGGAGGGGTATATATAGCCTCCACACAAGATCTAACTGTTACACTCAATTTACCAATCTCAGTGAGACCGAAGGGAAAAACTCAGTCAGACCGATTTAGTAAACCTAGTGACCGTTATGGTTTTGGTGGGACCGACTAGTTCAACTCGGTGGAACTGATGTGCTAGGGTTAGGGTAAAACCAAAACTTGGTTTGACCGATTACTCAAACTCGGTGGGACCGATTTGGGTAATAAGAGAAACAGAGAGTTGGCCAAGCAAACTCGGTGGGGCCGATTGCATATCTCGGTGGGACCGAAAATATTGCAACAGGTAACAGAGAGTTTGCAAGCCCATCTCGGTGAGATCGAGATCCCATCGGTGAGATCGAACTGATTAGGGTTTCTGGCAGTGGCTATGTTAACTGAACTCGGTGGCTCCGGATAGAAATAATCGGTGGGGCCGAGTTCGACTTTTGGTTTAGGTCATATGTGGATGTGGGAAGGTAGTTGAGGGTTTTGGAGCATATCACTAATCACTTTGAGCAAGCAAGCCATTAAGCAACACCTCATCCCCTCTTGATAGTATTGGCTTTTCCTATAGACTCAATGTGATCTTGGATCACTAAAATAGAAAATGTAGAGTCTTGATCTTGAAGCTTGAGCCAATCCTTTGTCCTTAGCATCTTGAAGAGGTTCCACATCCTCTAGTCCATGCCACTCCATTGTTGAACTTATCTGAAACATACTAGGTAAAAGTGTTAGTCCAACAAGAGATATGTTGACATTAATTACCAAAACCACCCAGGGAGCACTTGGGCTTTCAGTCTCCCCCTTTTTTGTAATTGATGACAACATACATCAAAGCTTTAGATAAAGATATAGAGAATAGCAAGTAAAGCTTTGGAAAGACATGTAACATGCATAGGCTCCCCCCTACATGTACGCAATCATGTGAATATTGAATATAGGAGCATGTGAATGCGTAAACATGACAGAGTAAGCAATGTGTTACATGTATCTTGGCTATATGCATCAGAGCAAATGATGTGAATGTGAGAAATGTACCTTCATGCTCATGAGTCCTTTTGCAAACAGTATGTACATCAGCAAGAACTTCTCATTCACATGACTGTGATGCATATACTTACCTTGTGGTCTTGAGTTGGCTTAAGATGGGATGAACCTGCGAAAACAAGGTTAAATAACACAGATACACCTACTGACCAGAGCAAACAAGAGAAACCACAAGAGAACCAAGACTGGGATGACATGTAGAGTGAGTAATAAGTACCACACTGGATATAGACATGCCCCCAAAGGTAAAGATACGCAATAAAATCAGAGATTTACTTCCCTTAGATGTCTTGCTCCCCCTGAATCTTCATGGGATATTGGGAGAAGATAGGGAACAGAAAATCAAAGCAACAAAAAAGAAACAAAAGAGCTTGAGCTAAAGCAAGCAACCAAACATGTCTTTCCCCTCTTAAATACATGTGACATCTCTCCTCTTGAACACCAAGCATCTGGGGTCTTTGATAATATTACTTTCTCCTAGTTGAGAAACTCTCTCCCCCTGAGTACTCTCTCTTTCTCCCCCTATAGGAAGAATTAAGCTTTGATGTGATCTCTCTCTCCCCCTTTGACATCAATTTCCAAGAAGGGCTCTTCTGGACATGTGATACAAATGGGTTGGTCCTTGAGTCACAGAGCAAAGCAGCATGTCTAATATGATGCTAGCAAAGGACAAGAATCATTGAGTGGAGCTGGAGCAAACAGAAATCAGGAATAAGTGGCAAGTTTGCTTTCCTATGATGAAATCGGTGACTCCGAGTTGTGTGCCTCGGTTGCATCGAAGGATTTCGGTTGGGTCGAAGAGAACAAACCGGTGTGACCGAGTTCATGAGAGTGAAACCACTTGTCACTTCAGCTCACTAGACAAGTAAGATCTCACAAGGATATGCAAGGAATTAACTGAAAGATTTGCAATGAATTGGATGCAGAAAATGTAGAACAAAAAGGAAAGAAAAGAAACTAAAAGTTCTATATGAAGTTTTTTTTGAAAGGGGAAATAAATATGCAAATGCAAAAGCACGAAGAAACACTAGAGAACTTCATCTAGAAATGGTCGGTGACAAAGTTACCTATGTTAGAGTATATTGACTTAGGAGTCAAGTGAGAGCACTTGATCATAGGTCATACTCATCGTTTAAGCTCAAAATGGGGTTACCATTTTTCCTTTAAGCCTTTTGATGTATTCACATCTTGTCTTGTTGCTTTGACTCATGACTTGGAATAAAGCTTCTCTAAGATGGAATAACATACCTTGGGTGGTGGTGTTGATCTTGTTCATGCAGTTGAACTTGTGTGGGTTGCTCAAGGTTGATGTAGTTCATCAAGGGTTGGGAGCACCACTTGGAGTTTGAGTTCATCTACCTACATGGGTTAGCTTTGCAAGGAAGAGCACTTGTGTATCCAAAATGACAATCATGAGACTCAACATGGAATTTGCCAAAGGATATGTTTGAATGGTTTCATGCTTCCTTGTCTTCAACCACCATTGTGTAGAGACTTGGTGATGTAGAGATTGCTCAAGATGTGAGTGAGTTGCAATCTCATAGATTTAGATTCAACCAAGCACCTACACGGGTTAGATAACATGCAAGGTACAAATATATCCAAGACATATGAATAGCATCATAAGAGAAATATCGAGGATTAGTTATAGGCTCATGCCCCGCATGTATCAAATGGAGTTCCTACTCCAAGTTTGAAGCATCAATGATGTTCAATTCACCTCTCAACCTGCAAAACACTTTCTCATCAAGTGGTTTAGTGAATATATCCGCCAATTGCTTATCGGTGCGAACATGCTTAAGGTTAATGTCCCCTTTTGCGACATGATCTCGAATGAAATGATGACGAACTTCAATATGCTTAGTTCGAGAATGTTGCACGGGATTGTGAGCAATATTAATAGCACTTTCATTGTCACATAGCAATGGAACATGTTTCACATATATCCCATAATCTTTAAGAGTTTGGGTCATCCAAAGTAATTGAGCGCAACATTAACCAGCGACAATGTATTCCTCTTCGGCGGTGGATAAGGATACCGAGTTTTGTTTCTTGGAAGACCAAGACACAAGAGATCTACCAAGGAATTGACAAGTACCCGAAGTGGACTTTCTATCAACCTTGTCTCCGGCATAGTCCGAATCGGAGTAGCCAACAAGATAAAAAGAGGACCTCTTAGGAAACCAAATGCCAAAATTTGGTGTATGGATTAGGTATCTCACTATCCTTTTCACAGCCTTAAGATGACATTCTTTAGGAGCAGCTTGATATCTTGCACACACGCACACACTTAGCATAATATCGGGACAAGAGGCACATAGATATAACAATGAACCAATCATAGAGCGATAAACCTTTTGATCAACCGGTTCACCATCTTTGGTCAAATCAAGATGTCCACTAGTAGGCATGGGTGTAGTCATACCTTTGCATTCTTGCATATTAAACTTCTTGAATAAGTCATTGGTGTACTTCGTTTGAGAGACAAAGGTACCTTCCTTAGTTTGCTTGATTTGCAAACCGAGAAAGAATTTGAGTTCACTCATCATAGACATCTCAAACTTCTCCGACATTAGCTTTCCAAACTTCTCACTAAAATGAGGGTTAGTTGAACCAAATATGATATCATCAACATAAATTTGGCACACAAATAGTCCTCCGTTAACCCTTTTAGTAAAAAGAGTAGAATCAATTTTTACCAATTTCAAAGCCTTTTTCAATAAGGAACTTGGTCAAGCATTTATACCATGCTCTAGGAGCTTGTTTAAGACCATAAAGGGCTTTGTGAAGTTTGTAAACATGATTAGGTTTCTTAGGATTGACGAAGCCGGGAGGTTGCTTAACATAAACTTCCTCTTCGATTTTGCCATTTAGAAAAGCACTTTTAATGTCCATTTTGTACAAGGTGATATCATGGTGATTAGCATAAGCAAGTAAGATGCGAATGGACTCAAGTCTAGCAACGGGAGCATATGTCTCACCATAGTCCATACCTTCAACTTGTGTGTAGCCTTGGGCGACGAGACGTGCTTTGTTGTGAACCACTTGTCCATCTTCATCTTGCTTGTTGCGGAACACCCATTTGGTACCAATGATGTTGTGGTTGTTGTCAGGCTTCTCGACCAAAGTCCACACTTGATTTCTCTCAAAGTTGTGTAGCTCTTCATGCATAGCGTTTATCCAATCCGGATCCTCCAATGCTTCTTAAACCTTCATAGGTTCAATGCTAGAGATGAATGAGTAATGTTCACAAAAGTTAGCTAAACGAGTTTTAGAGCGAGTGATTCTCCCGGTTTGGATATCATTGTAGATTTGCTCGACGGGATGATCTTTGGCAATTCTTGCTCGAACTCGTGAAAGCTTTTGCTTGGGTCGGGGTGGAACATCCTCTTCATCTTGTTATTCTTCTTGGCCTTCTTCATTGTTGACGTTGTCGTTCTCTTATCGTGGTGGAGAAGGGGGTTGTTGATGTTCATATTGGCGCGCTTCCTCGTTTTCTTCATCTTGGCATGTCCCACTTGTGGATGCTTCCGTATCAACTCTTGGTTCACCTTGTCGTGAGGTAGAAGCTTCCACTTGGACGGACGAGGTACTTTCCTTCACTTCCGTTGGACGAATCTTGCCAATAGACAAGTCTTGAATTGCTTCCGAAGGGTCTTTGTCTCCTACATCAATTGGCAATTGCTCTACTCGCGAGCCATTAGATTCATCAAACTTCACATCTACCGTCTCTTCAACCTTTCGGGTGAAATTGTTGTAGACACGGTAAGTGTGAGAGTTTGAGCCATAACCAAGTAGGAAACCTTCATGAGATTCAGGAGCAAATTTAGAACGATGATGCTTATCAAGAATGTAGCACTTTGAGCCGAATACTCGAAAGTATCCAACTTGGGGTTTGTTACCGGTGAGGAGCTCGTATGCCGTCTTGCCGAGTAGCTTGTGAAGATACAAGCGATTTGTTGCATGACAAGCTGTCTCAACCGCTTCCGCCCAAAAGTGCTTTGGCGTTTTGTACTCATCAAGCATCATTCTTGCCATCTCGATAAGAGTCCGGTTCTTCCTTTCAACAACTCCATTTTGTTGAGGTGTGTACGTAGCCAAGAACTCGTGTGAAATCCCTTCTTCGTCAAGAAAGGTGTCCACATTTGCGTTCTTGAACTCCGTTCCGTTGTCGCTCCGAACCTTCTTGATCTTCATGTCAAACTGATTTTGGGCCTTCCTAGCGAAGTTTTTGAAGATCTTTTGGACCTACGATTTGTCATCAAGAAAGAACACCCACGTAAATCTTGAAAAATCATCAACTATGACTAGACCAAATGAGTTACCACCGAGACTCTTGTAGGCATTTGGACCAAAGAGATCCATGTGAAGTAGCTCGGGTGGTCTTCTTGTGGTCATGATGTTCTTTGCGTGGTGACTTCCTCCAACTTGTCGTCCTGCTTGACAAGCACTACAAAGTCTATCCTTGTCAAATACGACATCTTTTATTCCAAGGATATGATCACCTTTAATAAGCTTATCAAGATTTTGCATACCAACATGACCTAGTCTTCTATGCCACAACCAGCCTTTAGAAGATTTGGAAATTAAGCAAGTTTTAGGTTGAGCCTTTTTAATGAAATCAACAATGTAAAGATCTCCTCTACGTATACCGGTAAAGAACATTTTATGATTATCTCTACGAAACACTTGGCAGTCTACTTCAGTAAATAGGACATTGAAACCAAAATCAGCAAGTCTAGATACTGAAAGTAAGTTGTAGCCAAGAGATTCAACGAGCATGACATTTTGTATGGAGCTATCATGTGAGATGGCCACCTTACCAAGGCCAACCACCTTACCCTTTGAATTATCACCAAAAGTGACATACTTTCGAGGGCCATAATTTTCAGCAAGATCACGGAACATGTCTTTATCTCCGGTCATATGATCAGTACATCCACTATCAAGGACCCATTCCTTTCCTCCAGCCATGTAGCCGCAAAGATTTGCCATAAGACCAAAGTGTCTCATCGCATCATCGAGATCATAGTCACTATCATCATCATCATCCTCATCCGAGTATTCATGTTCAACATCATCTTGTGATTGATCAATTCCTAGAGAGGGCAATTCATTAGATAAATGATCATTTCTATAGTTATCTTTATGAATTCTAATAGCTCTGGAAATGATATTGCTAATGATTCCAACATCTCCTTTAGCACTCGTAAGATCAGTAAGCTCAAATAAGCAGTCACCAAATTTGGGATCATTGGAACTCATCTTAATCAAAGCAATAGACTTATGGAGGATTTCATCTAGATCTTTCAAGGAGTAATTAGGAAAGAGTTCCTCAAGAAATTTCCATGTGGTGTAGGCACACTTAAGAGTCGGCAAACATCCAATCAAGTTTCTAGGCAAGCCTCTAGTGATAAGATTAAAAGTTCTAAGATTGTGAATCATGTCAATATCTTCATCTAGGGTAGGGTGCAAAGGATCAACATGAGGTGCACAAGGGCTAGTAATGTACTTGTTCAAATGATATTCATTGAAAATCTCAAGCATTTCATTTTTCCACTCATGAAAATACTCTCCATCAAGAATAGGCACTCTGTGTCTAAGACTCCCCAAAGTAGACACATCCATCTTCCTCCAATGGTGTTTAAACCAAGGCAATGGAGACCAATGCTCCGATACCAATTGAAAGGATCGACAAGATGTGTCTAGATGGGGGTGATTAGACACTAAGTTCCAAAAGTTGCAGTTTTTTTAAATTCTTAAGTTTAAGTGGAGTTTAAGAACAAGTTTAACAAACACAATACATATCAAGAAAGCATGCAATGAGTATATGAGCAGCGGAAAGTAAAGCATGCAACTTGCAAAAATGTGAAGAGAAGGGTTTGGAGTATTCAAACGCAATTGGAGACACAGAGGTTTTTGTCGTGGTTCCGATAGGTGTGCTATTGTACATCAGTGTTGATGGAGACTTCAACCCACGGAGGGTAACGGTTGCGTGAGTCCACGGAGGGCTCCACCCATGAAGGGTCCACGAAGAAGCAACCTTGTGTATTCCATCACGGCCGTCGCCCAGAAGGACTTGCCTCACTAGCGATAGATCTTCACGAAGTAGGCGATCTCCTTGCCCTCACAAACTCCTTGGTTCAACTCCACAATCTTGTCGGAGGCTCCCAAGTGACACCTAGCCAATCTAGGAGACACCACTCTCCAAGAAGTAAAAAATGGTGTGTTGATGATGAACTCCTTGCTCTTGTGCTTCAAATGATAGTCTCCCCAACACTCAACTCTCTCTCACAGGATTTGGATTTGGTGGAAAGAAGATTTGAGTGGAAAGCAACTTGGGAAGGCTAGAGATCAAGATTCATATGGTTGGAATGGAATATCTTGACCTCAACACAAGTGTAGGTGGTTCTCTCTCAGAAAATGTGTATTGGAAGTGTAGGTATGTTCTGATGGCTCTCTCTACGAATGAAGAGTGGGTGGAGGGGTATATATAGCCTCCACACAAAATCTAACCGTTACACTCAATTTACCAATCTCGGTGAGACCGAAGGGAAAAACTCGGTCGGACCGACTTAGTAAACCTAGTGACCGTTAGGGTTTTCGGTGGGACCGACTAGTTCAACTCGGTGGAACCGATGTGCTAGGGTTAGGGTAAAACCAAAACTCGGTTTGACCGATTACTCAAACTCGGTGGGACCGATTTGGGTAATAAGCAAAACAGATAGTTGGCCAAGCAAACTCGATGGGGCCGATTGCATATCTCGGTGGGACCGAAAATATTGCAACAGGTAACAGAGAGTTTGCAAGCCCATCTCGGTGAGACCGAGATCCCATCAGTGAGACCGAACTGATTAGGGTTTCTGGCAGTGGCTATGTTAACTGAACTCGGTGGCTCCGGATAGAAAGAATCGGTGGGGCCGAGTTTGACTTTTGGTTTAGGTCATATGTGGATGTGGGAAGGTAGTTGAGGGTTTTGGAGCATATCACTAAGCACTTTGAGCAAGCAAGACATTAAGCAACACCTCAACCCCTCTTGATAGTATCGGCTTTTCCTATAGACTCAATGTGATCTTGGATCAGTAAAATAGAAAATGTAGAGTCTTGATCTTGAAGCTTTAGCCAATCCTTTGTCCTTAGCATCTTGAAGAGGTTCCACATCCTCTAGTCCATGCCACTCCATTGTTGAACTTATCTAAAACATACTAGGTAAAAGTGTTAGTCCAACAAGAGATATGTTGACATTAATTACGAAAACCACCCAAGGAGCACTTGTGCTTTCACATGGATGTGGTGAAGTTGATCATACCGTCGCTCGAATCTTGATGGTGCCAGTGGCGGTAGCACTGCACCCCCATTGTCGCTGCGGGGCGACCACCTGGATGTGGTGTGGCGAAGGCGCTCGAGGGCCAGTGGGTCCGTCGGGCGCAACATCTTGGTCAGCCTATCCCGGGCGAGGTGCACGCACCGTGACCACACCCGTGGTGGGGGCGGCCGGAGGGCGGCGGTTCGCCCTAGTCCGAGCGCCCTTGCTATGGCTTTGCCCGTCGATGGGGGAGAGGGGCGCAGATGGAGTGACGCCCTCACCCGTACCTTGGGGAGCATGGCTGTCGAGGTGCTGCTGATGTGGCTCTCCTCCGGCACCTCCTACTCATGTGTCCACCGCGGGGGAAGTGCTGATGGTGCCACCTGCTCCAACCACGTCCCTAGCAGCATTCGCTCCCTCGTACGCCTCCGCACCCCCGCAGCGTTAGAGGGCGCGGGCGGTGGAGCCTTCAAGGTGGATGAATGAGTTGGATTACTGGGCTTCTTCTTAGGCGCCATGGTCGATGGCGTCGCCGAAGATGAAGATGGTGGTGAAGATGATGCGCTACGCATGCCTTCAGGTTCGCGCCAACGAGCCCCCTATCTGGCATGCGAAAGATGTCGCAGGAAACCTCAACCATCTATGGGACAGGAGGTCTCTTGCTAGTTCGGCATGGGGGCGACACATTGCGCAAAGAGCAGACGAGCGTGGGACAACACGATAGAGATCACACGCGTAATTTACCCAGGTTCGGGCCACCGTGAGGCATAAAACTCTACTCCTGCTTTGGTGGATTGATGGTGGAAAAGGTGGTGGCGAGCATGGTACACTTGCCCAACAGGGGTCGCTTTGGGGCAGCAGCGACTACGCGCGTATGGTGGTGTGAGTTATCCAACCTTCTAACCCTTTCTACGGTTGCCATGGGCCTCCTTTTATAGATCAAGGGGTAACCACACTGGCAAAGTAGTCATTACACACTAATAAGATAGCAAACAGTGCTATCATACCTAACTCTACGGGCTAACAGGGCGCATTAAATGCACCGCTTAACTTCACATTGTTGGTTTCCCGGCAAGGCTTGCCGGGATATTTTGCTAGCTCCGCGCCTGCTCTCTTGACACATGCAGGACATGTGTCATCTATGGGTTTCTTCTGTAGGAAATGGCTGCCATGTGGGGAATGGCTGCCACTTAATCACCTTGCGGCTCGACACCGCACTGACTGACGACGTGCGTCATGGTCGAGTGGTTGGTGAGGTAGCTCTGCCTCCGTGAGCCCCGGCAGGCCCTACCGGGTTGCCTTGGTTGTCTGCTTCTGGGGAGTGGCCTCGCCCGTTGCCAGGCTCACCTGCCCGGCAAGGGACGTTTCTCTCTTGATGATATCCTGCTTCCTTGGCTCTTCCTTGGTCCCTCTGATCTGCATGTTGGTCCTTTGAACATCTGGGGTTCTTGTACTCTGACATTGGCTAGTGCTTCATTCTTGCTCTTGTGGCTGTGCCCAGTCTGGGCAATAGACCCAGGGTTTGTTGCACTGACAGGCAGCGATGACCAAAAAGCGCGATAAAAAATCACTATGATGGCACGTTTCTCAAAAGACTCAGAAAAGCCTAAAAATAGGATAGGGAAAAATATTTTCTCATGCCGAAATTTTGGCGTAAAAACTACCGGGGGTCTCCAGATTGTTTTTTCGAGACCTATTGAGGCAAGGAAGCACGAATCTGAAAATAGATGGATCTCGAAAACAAACCTAATATGAAAAGAACTCAGATTGATGATGGATATATGGTGGTAGGATATGGCAGCAGTGGTGGTATATGGCAGTGGTGGTGGGATATGGCAGCGGTGGTGGTATATGGATATAGATCGGTGGTGGTATATGGATATAGATCGATGGTGGTATATGGATACAGATCGGTGGTGGTATATGGATTCAGTCATTCAGAGCGGTGGCGGATAAGCGGTGGTGGTAGATGGCAGGGGAAATGGTGATGTTGCGGCGGCGGCGTGACAATTTAGGACCAGAACTCGAAACTCTAAAAGACTAGACGCTAAGACCAACAACTTGACACATCGATGCAACCGCAAATTCAACAAAGAAAAATACTGAAAAGACTATGCAAAGGCTCTGATACCACTTGATAGAGGCTAAGGTGTCTCGTCTTTTAATGAGATGGTGAATATCGTTTCGGAGGAGTAGACTTGGACGATCCGACTATGAACGTGCGAGGATGTTGCGCCTTGGGAATCGCTAAACCAACTTTGAGAGGTTATTGACCACGCTGGAGCACGATCAACCTGACCACGAAGGTCTATTTCCTTCAAGCAAACGAAGAAGAAGCAAGAAAGTAAGATTGCAATTTGGATATTGCAAATATAAGATGAAAGCTTTATTGATCAAGGTTGGGTTCTGTGACGTCTTCGTCTGGTTGTTGAACACAAATGAAGTACTCGAAGCTGCAGCTATGGCTAACTTTTAATCTAAACAAAACCCAAAGTCTAAACGACGCCCTAAGGGCTGTATATATGGAGGAGTAGGTGGGCTTTCATGGCCCCTTATAGGAGGGGTCCGAAACCAACTCTAACTTTGTTTCCTCACACATACATACTCTATAGAACAGTCTATACTTAACTATTTCGAAATTACAAGGGCCTGGTCCAAAAATAAGGTGGTGCAGCACCTAAAATAAGCTATGGAAGAAGTTATGAAGGGGCATCTTGTATATTTCGTCCATGTCCTTGTAGGTCATCACGGAGGCTTCAAAGTGTCAAATATGCACTAGAAACACCATTCTAGATCCCTTCGCGCGTGCCTTCATCTCCATGCTTGATCCTGCTCCAGTGTTCATCGCTCTTGTCCATGCTAGGCACTTCATTAGTAATCAACACAAATGTATCCAATTTAGGCACCATCATATTCCCATGAACAATAGAATTGTCAGCAAGAAATGAAATTACCTGGTAATTAAACTAGCGTGCGCGAGCTCTAGTAATTGGTCTAGTATGTATAGAAGCAGGGGCTGTGGGTGTAACAATGGTATTGATGTCCTCATCAGGCCCGCCGAGCTATGGCTACAACACGAAGGTTGCTGCAACCAGTACTCACAAGCAGAGCTCAAGGCCACCTTCTCTGGCTACATCTACATGACCTTGGGGTGGGCAGCGATCGCCCACACCTGCGGCCTGATGGGGAGGCACGCCCTCCACTTTAAGTACGACGGAGCAACGACGATCTTCTTCAAAGTCTTTAGTGAAGATGGCGGATGCCTAGAATGCTGCCCGAGGGGTGGCAACAGCAGCGGCGACCACCCTTCTGACGACGGTGGCCAATGCGGCGGTGAGGTACTCGGTGGTGAACTTGCCCTTGGCCACGCCTGCAACGCCTCCACCAGCGGTGACACCTCCCCCTGGAAATGCTCAACCAAGGAAGACTACAATGAGCTATTACACCGCCATGCCCGGGTCAAGGAGGAGGACTACGACTAGGTGCCGTGATGCCGGGACCGGCGCCTCCTGATCTGCGGCCCTCGAGAGGCCGCCTCTTTTGTTTCTTTTTCCTATATCGAAGTCATGAAAGGCCCCATGGGGTGTGTAAGAACCGTATGCGGAGCATCCCAAGGACATCCCCATGGACCTACCTACATCTCCCATGACACCACTTGGACCAATGACAAGGGCTCAAGCAAAGGCTATCGAAGATAAGGTGAACTAGCTCCTCTCTGAAGTATCACTTTCTACATACGAGACATGGCTACTAACTCAAGAGGAGACCCTATGTGTGATCAGGTACTTGGAGGAACGCCATGGAACAGCTACACCCAACGGACAAGACGGCGAGGACACAAAGTACAAGGAGCGAGAAGAAAAGCAGCCTCGAAGTCTCCAGCCGTCGGACGACCGACCCCGACCGGACGACCGATGCCTGAAGCTCCAGCTAGCCGGACAAGTCCCAGCTAGCGAACGCTATAGCGGTCGGACGACCGACGCTCGTCGGATGGCTGACACCTCCCAGCATCCGGACGACCGAGCCCCTCCAGATGACCGGCACCACCATCACAGCACCAAAACATTAGAAGTAGGGAAGCTCCCGAATGACCGATGCACCGGAGGACCGACCGTGACCGAACATCTGACAAAGCTCCAATAGAGCCAAAACATCGGAAGTCCGACCCATCCTGGACGTCCGATCACCCATGAGCCTCCGGACGACAGATGCAGCCGGACGTCCGACGCCTGTGCGCCGACCGTGTGTTGGGCAGAACCCCACTTACCCTTTGGTGACACTAGACTATAAATAGACCGCCTCCCTCTTTCTAGGGTCAGCAAAGTAGTAGCTCATTGAGAAGCTTTGCTCTCCACTAGATCCCCTTCTCCATTCGAGTTCATGACCTCTACGGAGAAGATCCCCCAAGTGGATTCAAGACCCCTCACGGGAAGACCCTCAAGACCTCCTCACAGAGAATAATGTGCTACTTATATCGTCCCTTGTTTGATCGTGAATCTTGTATCTCTTTGTGTTTCGAGTAACTAGGACATCTGTAATCGAATCTTGTTGGTTTGAGTGATTCCTCTCGTGTTTCCCTCGTGTTTTCTCCTCGTGTTCTTCGTGTTCCTCGTAGGATTACCTGCAAATCGTGAAAGATCGGGCATCTAGGGTTCTACCCTACATCATCTTGGTATAATGAGCCTTGATTGAACACGAATTTGGAGCCCCTACCCTTGTTTTGTAGCCTTGTTTTGCTGTGTTCTTCCCCAAATTCGAAAATCCCCACAAAAATAGGCCCAACTTTTTTTGTGATGAAGTTTTGTTGGATGTGATCCATGGATTTTCTTTGCCACCAGTGGATCTAGCTTTCACCCATCATCTCCACCATTTCCATCCACAAAATCGCTCGAATTTGACCAATGTTTGCCACCTCCACCTTGAAAACCCGAGTTCACCCCGTGCCCGAAATAGCCCAGGCATCGGACGTCCGACGACTATCGATCGTCCGACCATCATCGGACGTCCGACCATCATCAGACGTCCGACCTTCCCTGACAAAACTGAAAAATTCAATTCAGCCACCACCACCTTTCCACCTCCACTTCCGCATACGCACTCCGATAGCCCTTCCGCTCTCCGCAACCACCATCACTTACTCGTTATGCACTCTGACAAGTTTTGACACCTTTTGTTCCTTGAGAATTTGAATTGTTGTTCCCATGTCCTATTATGTTTCGGTTATAGAGATATGGTTCAACTTCGACATCACCGCCACGCATCTTCGACTCTGACTCATCATCGATGATACGTCTCCAACGTATCTATAATTTTTGATTGCTCCATGCTATATTATCTACTATTTTGGACATCATTGGGCTTTATTATCCACTTTTATATTATCTTTGGGAATAACCTATTAACCGGAGGCCCAGCCCAGAATTGCTGTTTTTTTTTGCCTATTTTAGGGTTTTGAAGAAAAGGAATATTAAACGGAGTCCAAACGGAATGAAACCTTCGGGAACGTGATTTTCTCACCGAACATGATCCAGGAGACTTGGACCCTACGTCAAGAAACAAAGGAGGAGGCCACGAGGTAGGGGGCGCGCCTACCCCCCCCCCCCCAGGCACGCGCTCCACCCTCGTGGGCCCCTGTTGCTCTATCGACGTACTCCTTCCTCCTATATATACCTACGTACCCCCAAACGACCAGATACGGAGCCAAAACCCTAATTCCACCGCTATAACTTTCTGTATCCACGAGATCACATCTTGGGGCCTGTTCCAGAGCTTCGTCACAGGGGGTATCCATCACGGAGGGCTTCTACATCAACACCATAGCCTCTCCGATGAAGTGTGAGTAGTTTACCTCAGACCTTCGGGTCCATAGTTATTAGCTAGATGGCTTCTTCTCTCTTTTTGGATCTCAATACAATGTTCTCCCCCTCTCTTGTGGAGATCTGTTCGATGTAATCTTCTTTTTGCGGTATGTTTGTTGAGACCGATGAATTGTGGGTTTATGATCAAGATTATCTATGAATAATATTTGAATCTTTTCTGAATTCTTTTATGTATGATTGGTTATCATTGCAAGTCTCTTCGAATTATCAGTTTGGTTTGGCCTACTAGATTGATCTTTCTTGCAATGGGAGAAGTGCTTAGCTTTGGGTTCAATCTTGCGGTGTCCTTTCCCAGTGACAGTAGGGGCAGCAAGGCACGTATTGTACTATTGCCATCGAGAATAACAAGTTGGGGTTTTTATCATACTGCATGAATTTATCCCTCTACATCATGTCATCTTGCTTAAGGCGTTACTCTGTTTTCATGAAGTAATACTCTAGATGCATGCTGGATAGCGGTCGATGAGTGGAGTAATAGTAGTAGATGCAGGCAGGAGTCGGTCTACTTGTCTTGGACGTGATGCCTATATACATGATCATACCTAGATATTCTCATAACTATGCTCAATTCTATCAATTGCTCAACAGTAATTCGTTCACCCACCGTAAAATACTTATGCTCTTGAGAGAAGCCACTAGTGAAACCTATGGCCCCCGGGTCTATCTTCATCATATTAATCTTCCAATACTTAGTTACTTCCTTTGCTTTTATTTTACTTTGCATCTTTACCACAAAAATGCCAAAAATATTATCTTATCATATCGATCAGATCTCACTCTCGTAAGAGACCGTGAAGGGATTGACAACCCCTTATCGCGTTGGTTGCGAGGATTTATTTGTTTTGTGCAGGTACGAGGGACTCGCGTGTAGCCTCCTACTGGATTGATACCTTGGTTCTAAAAACTGAGGGAAATACTTATGCTACTTTGCTGCATCACCCTTTCCTCTTCAAGGGAAAACCAACACAGTGCTCAAGAGGTAGCAAGAACGATTTCTGGCGCCGTTGCCGGGGAGTCTATGCAAAAGTCAACATACCAAGTACTCATCACAATCCTTATCTCCCGCATTGCATTATTTTCCATTTGCCTCTCGTTTTCCTCTCCCACACTTCACCCTTTCCATTTTATTCGCCCTCTTGATGACCCACAAGTATAGGGGATCTATCGTAGTCCTTTCGATAAGTCAGAGTGTCGAACCCAACGAGGAGAAGGAAATGATAAGCGGTTTCCAGCAAGGTATTCTCTGCAAGTACTGAAATAAGTGGTAACAGATAGTTTTGTGATAAGATAATTTGTAACGAACAACAAGTAACAAAAGTAAATAGGGTGCAGCAAGGTGGCCCAATCCTTTTTGTAGCAAAGTACAAGCCTGGACAAACTCTTATATGATGTAAAGCGCTCCCGAAGACACATGGGAATATCGTCAAGCTAGTTTTCAACACGTTCATATGATTCGTGTTCGGTACTTTGATAATTTGGTATGTGGGTGGACCGGTGCTTGGGTACTGCCCTTACTTGGACAAGCATCCCACTTATGATTAACCTCTATTCGAAGCATCCGCAACTACAACAAAAGTATTAAGGTAAACCTAACCATAGCATGAAACATATGGATCCAAATCATCCCCTTACGAAGCAACGAATAAACTAGGGTTTAAGCTTCTGTCACTCTAGCAACCCATCATCTACTTATTACTTCCCAATGCCTTCCTCTAGGCCCAAATAATGGTGAAGTGTCATGTAGTCGACGTTCACATAACACCACAAGAGGAGAGACAACATACATCTCATCCAAATATCGAACGAATACCAAATTCACATGACTACTAATAGTAAGACTTCTCCCATGTCCACAGGGAAAAAAGTAACTACTCACAAAGCATAAACATGTTCATAATCAGAGGGGTATTAATATGCATATAGGATCTGAACATATGATCTTCCACCAATTGAACCAACTAGCATCAACTACAAGGAGTAATTAACAATACTAGCAACCTACTAGCACCAATCCCGGACTTGGAGACAAAAATTGGATACAAGAGATGAACTAGGGTTTTGAGATGAGATGGTGCTTATGAAGATGTTGATGGAGATTGCCCTATCCCGATGAGAGGAGCGTTGGTGATGACTGTCGGGGGTTGGGTGCGACATATGCCAATGGATGGCTTATCATGGTGGAAGCGAGTAGAACGTTGCCGGTGCCCGGAAACGGGACGAGGCGTAGACATGAATGCCAGCGTACTTTACCCAGGTTCGGGGCTCTCCTAGGACATAACACCCCTAGTCCAGCTCTGCAGGGTCTCCGCATGATCACTAAGGCAAAGTGAATACAAGGGCGCTCCTCGAGCTGTATGCTGAAGGTAGGAGAAGGAAGGGCTAGCTCTCTCCTCCCTTTATGATCTGGTCTAGTTCTAATGGGTCGGAACCCTTTGCATGGGTGCCCTGGGGGGTTTATATAGGCCTACCCCCAGGGGTACAATGGTAAACTGACTGGATGCAGGGCCCAGCCGTCAGTCTCTTCGCCTGCCGGCCCTTCCGCCGACTGGTCTGGTCCGGAGCCGACAGGTCGTACCCGCTGCTTGCGGGTCTTGCCGGCTGCCGATTACTATAGTCGTGCTTCTAATGATGCAGGCTTGGTCATGGGGTGGTGGCTACAGCCCCGCCGTCTGGCGGGTGATCACTGTAGCTACTCCCTGTCTCATCCCCCCTGATAAGGGCATGGGCTTTGTTGGTGCCATGGGATGACTCCCCGTGGTCGGCTTCTCTGGAAGCCGCCAGGCAGGAGTCGGCCGGTCTTGATCTCGCCTCTAGGACTCGGCTGCATGCAGGCAGCCGACTGTTCCTTCAGCCGTCCTCCAGAAGGCGGCTCGTCATCTGGCGTCTCGAGGGGCGCAGTCAGCCCCGATGCCTTGAAAGGTTTTGGGCCTCGGGTTAGCCTACCCGTGGCCCATTACTCCGACAGTAGTCCTCGAAGTTGATGAGGCACCGCGGACGATCAACCGAGGAGCCTCAGCAGTTTCTCTCTCCGAGTGCTTGAGGTGAAAACCTCGTTCGATTTCTGCCGGGCCGACTAGCAGGACTCGGACTCGCCCAATTTGACTCGTCCAAAATTTTCAAATGCCCCGGCGGGATCCTAGTGGCGTACTAGCTAAGCTTTCAGGCCGCCACCCGTTTCGGGCCCGTCACGTGGCAACGAGCGGCCAGGCCAGTCTGCTCTCCCACATGTGTGACGGGACATGCCTACAGGTGGGGCCCGCCACTACCATGCCTTGGCACGCGAGCGGATCCGCTGTGGCCGGGGTGGACGGTTGAGGTTCCCACGGAGTTACTGCGCGTAGTAACTTTGCGCGATAAATGTGGGGGGCGCGGGGTAGTGGGCGCAGTAGATTCCACAACCGCCCCTCGGCTTCGCAGCCCATGAGTCTATAAGTAGGGGGAGGAGGGGGAGCGGCGGAGCACGCGCGCCCCGCCTCCTCATACTTCTTCTTCTTTTCCCTCTCGCCACTGCGCCTCAAGCTACGTCGAGCGCTATGGTGGTCCGCTCACAATGAGCTCTTCCTCCGCCGTCACGCCCCCTACGGCGCACTCCGGCACCTGGGATGGTTCGGAGGTCCACGACGATCACGTCGATTTCCTCCGCAAGACGCGTCGGCTGCCCGGCGAGGACCTCGTGCGGGTCCGTCTTGCGTGGAGGGGGGAAATCACGCCGGCACCGCAGGAGGACGAGCGGGTCGTCTTCTGCTCGCACTGCCTACGCGGCCTTGGCTTACTAGCTAGCAGCTTCTTCCGCTCTTTTCTTGAATTCTACGGTCTCCAGCCGCACCACCTCACCCCCAACACGGTGGTGCTGCTGTCCGCCTTCGTCACCCTATGCGAAGGCTTCCTCGGCGTTCTCCCCACCATCGAGCTCTGGGGGAGTTCTTCTACTCCAAGCTCGGCATCCAAGCCGCGGGCGTGCCGGCTCCGTGCGGCGCGTTCATCGCCGTGCGGAGGTCGGGGGCCGACAACCCGTTTCCCTCCATCAAGCTGATAAAGTCGGTGAAGATGTGGCAGCGGTCGTACTTCTACGGGAAGAACGTCTCTGCGGAGGGCGACTGGGTCAATCTGCCGGCCTACGTATCCGCCCCCCAGCGGGAAGGCAGCCCAACTGGTCATATCGAGTCAGGACGCTCATGCCCGCAGGAGCGGGCGCTGTCGCACGACTCCGAGTGCTGACGCAGTTGGAGGGCCTGACCAGGCAGGATTTGCTGGCCGCCTTCATGGTGCGCTGAGTGTTCCCACTCCAAGGTCGCCCCCACATGATTTGCCAAATGAGCGGGCATCGGGACCCGAGTTGGATGTGCACCAAGGAAATGCCTCACGAGGAGGTAGCCTATATGGTGAATTATCTTGCAAGCTGCGACCTCAAAGAAGAGTGGCAGTTCGGCAAGGAGCCGTATTCATGTGCTGCCCCTCCGCCTCTGGTGAGCCGTTACTTTTTCTCTTTTTCTTTGACTCTCCCGACTTCTTCGTTGCCAAGTCCGTCTTGTCCGATCTGACCAGTCGGCTTTGGTCAGAACCCACCCTCTAGCCAGCAGCTAGCACCGTGGGGCCGGACCGTGAATTCCTCCCCGACCGGGCGGAGAGTGACGTTGACGACCCCGACTTGGGGGCGGCGGCCCTGGAGGATGACGCCGAGGGAGGAGGCGGCGTAGTGGGTGGCCCGAGACTTGGGGCCAGTCTCTCGATGGTGGGGAGAACACCGAGGAAGCCTTCGCACAGGGTGACGAAGGCGGACAACAGCACCACAGTGTTGGGGGTGAGTGGTGCGGCTGGAGACCGTAGAATTCTAGGGGGGAGTTCTTCCACTCCAAGCTCGGCACCCAAGCCGCGGGCACGCCGGCTCAGTGCGGCGCGTTCATCGCCGTGCGGAGGTCAGGGGCCGACAACCCATTTCCCTCCATCAAGCTCTTAAATTCGGTGAAGATGTGGCAGCGGTCGTACTTCTACGTGAAGAACGTCTCCGCGGAAGGCGACTAGGTTAATCTGCCGGCCTACATAGCCGGCCCTCCAGCGGGGAGGTAGCCCAACTGGTCGTATTGGGCCAGGACGCCCACGCCCGCAGGAGCCGGCGCCGTTGCGCGACTCCGGGTGCTGACGCAGTCGGAGGGCTAACCGGGCCGGATTTGCTGGCCACCTTCATGGCGCTTCGAGTGCTCCCACTCCAAGGTCGCCCCCACATGATTTGCCACATGTGCAGCAAGGAAATGCCTCACGAGGAGGTAGCCTATATGGTGAATTATCTTGCGAGTTGCGACCTCAAAGAAGAGTGGCAGTTCGTCAAGGAGCCGTATTCATGTGCCGCCCCTCCGCCTCTGGTGAGCCGTTTCTTTTTCTCTTTTTCTTTGACTCTCCCGACTTCTTCGTTGCCGAGTCCATCTTCTCCGATCTGACCAGTCAGCTTTGGTCAGAACCTCCTCCTCTAGCCAGCAGCTGGCACTGTGGGGCTGGACCATGAATTCCTCCCCGACCGGGCGGAGAGCGACGCTGATGACCCCGACTTGGGGGCGGCGGCCCTGCAGGGTGATGCCGAGGGAGGAGGCGGTGCAGTGGGTGGCCCGAGACATGCGGCCAGTCTCGAGGACTGGCCTGACGATGACGAGGAGGTCCCCCCGCGCCACCAGCCAGGAGCCGGCCAGCCGGGCACGAGCTCGTCCGCCGCGCCGGACGCGGAAGGCGGCGCTAAGAAGTGCAGGGCTGGGACGAGCCTATTCGGCAGCCAGCCGAAGAAGCCCAAGGGCTCAGCCGCGGCGACCAAGCGGGACGAAGCGGCCGCAAAGGCCAACCGCTTTCGCAAGGTGGTGAAGATGCTGCAGCTGGTTTCTGCGTAAGTGCTACCTTCCTTTGTGCCTTCCCTTTTTCTTCGTTCACTCCGTCTGAAATTCCTTTGCTTTACATTCTTGACTTTAGGGCCCCGCTCTCTCTTGAGAAGTTGGCCGTCGGCTCCGTCATGAAGTCGGCGGAGACCTCCTCCACCACCCGGCGGATTGATCCGGCCGCCGACATACGGGAGGCGACGGAGCGGAACATGCGGGAGGCACGCGAGGAGCGGGAAGCGCCCGCCTGAAGAGGGCGGAAGCTGACAAGGCAGAGGCCGCCGCCCCAAAGAAACTGGCGGATGCCGAGGCCACCAATGCGGAGAAGAAGCATGGTGAAGAAGCCGCACACCACCAGTCCGCGGTGTTCGTCATCCCTCTGAACTCTGCGCTGCCACCACCGGAGTTCACGGTGTAGACTGGGGAAGTCGGCGACGAAAACCCGATCATGGAGACGGCGACGACATCGCCACGCCGGACGTAATCGTGCTGCCACCGCCGCTGTCCGGGAGCGCGCCAGGCGGGCAGCCGGCGGACCCGCCGGTGCCGCCAACTGAAGACGTGGTGGCGACTGGCCTGGCTCTCGAGGTCGGCATGCCGACGCGCCGCCGTCTCGTGAAGGCGGCCTCGGCGCCGCGCCCTCTGGAGACCGGTGCCACGAGCTCCCCGATCCCGGACACCGAGGTGACGAGCGTCGCGCCCACTAGGTGGGTGCGGGGAGGCGGGCCGGGCCCGTTGAACCGGGCGCTTTTGGACGTCCAAGCCAAGCTCCGATCCGAGGGCGATGCCATCAAGGAATGCACCAAGGTGTATCTGGCGTCGTGAGCAGCCATCCGAGTACGCGTCCTTCCTTCTTTGTTTCTGTTTCTTGTTCTTCTTTGTGGGGGCGGGCCAGCGCACCAACTGGGTGTAGTCCCCGAGTTTTGGGCCGGCTGCTGAGCAGGCGGCTCGGAACTCTAATCGACGAGTTCCGAGTTCCAACACTTGTCTGAAATTTTGTCGTAGGATTAGCACAACCTTTGCGTGACCACCTTCAACGCCAACTCGAGCAGCTGGCCAAGGGGACCGCTGACTTGTCGGAAAGCCATGGTGAGTCCTCTTCCTTCTCTGCGGGGGCGCGCTGGCGCACCCGCGGGCTGTAGTCCCCCAGATTCGGGCCGACAGCTGAGCAGTCGGGCCGGATCTCCCCGACGACTATTCTTCTTTTGTTGATGATTCCTTTCTTTGCTGGGGCGCGCTGGTGCACCCGCGGGCTGTAGTCCCCGAGATTCGGGCCGACTGCTGAGCAGTCGGCCCGGATCTCCCCGGCGACCTTTCTTCCCTGTTGACGACTGACACCTTTTTTCTTCTTCTTCTGGAGAAGCCAACACCACCCTACAGCAGCAGTTGGGCGAGGCCAACACTGCGCTACATGTCAAGGAGAGGAGTGCGGCCAGCTGGCGGAGGAGTGCGGCCAGCTGGCCGCGCAGCTGGCGAAGCAGAAGGAGCTGCTCAAGAAGGCCCAGAAAGAGGCGGAGGACAAGGAGACCACCCTCCTTGCCGAATTCGCGTCTGAGCGCTCCTCCTGGATCGACAAGGAGGGGATGCTGTCCTCCGGCTTCCTTGAGATCGAGGATCTTGTCGATGGTAAGACTCTCCTCGCTTTTCTTCTTTGAGCTGCCGACTGTTGGTCGAGCCGGTTTCTAATGTTCTAATTTGGCTCTTTGCCTTCCTGTCCTAGCAGACATCTTCCCTGGCCACTCGGACACCGCCAACCAAGCCATCGAGGCTGATCGTGAAGGGCGGAGGGCGGAAGGCACACAGATCGCCGCCAACGCCCCCCGAACTCTTGGCTAGCAGATCCTGAGCATCGAGGCCCGCCTTCGGCCGGCCCACCGGATGCTGCGTCGGCTTCAATGTGTCGGCGCCCAGGCGGTTGCCGCCCTGTGGCCGGATATGCAGGCACCACGCACCCCCCCCCAGTTGGACTACCGACTGGCTGGAGGTAGCGGCTGGCCGCCTTGAGGCCTGGAAGGGCTCTTCGGCCCGGGCTAGAGTGCGCTGGGCCTTAGAGTTCGTCAAGGCATGGTATCCTAGGCTGAGTCTAGCCCAGCTAGCCATGTTCCCGCTAGAAGCTCAGGCGGAGTTGGCGGTCATGGAAGACGATCTCGTCAAGCACGCAGCGTCGATCGCCGAATACACCGACACAAGCGTCTTCGTCCCAGAGCTGGCTGAGAACGGCGAGGAGGCGTCGCCAGAGTGGTTCGGGCTGAACCCGCATGACGGCGAGGACTCGGCGGAGGTGATTCACTCCAGTGGCGAGTAAGAAGGCGAGGCGGAGGAAGGGGACGAGGAGGAGGCGCCAGAGGACGGAGCAGAAGGCCAGCCCCAGCTCGACTGTGCCTCTAGCAACGATTCGCGCCCAACCGACCCGGCTGCTGCCAGAGGCGACCAAGCGGAGACCAACCAGCCGGCCTCTCCGGCAACTGGCACCGCCGACCCCTCTGGTCCTCCGAATCCGTCTATAGTTTCCTAGGCTACCACTTCATCTTTTATCTGCTTAATAGTCTCAATGAACTTGTTAATTTGCATAATTCCACCAACAGGGTGTATCTGGAACTTCTGTTTTGAAGATTCGGCCAAGGGCCTTTTCTGTGTAAATATTTCTCCATGTTCTATCTCTTCTTGCTTATTGCCCTTTGGCTTTTTCCTTTGCCGCCTTCCCTTGGTTGCCGTCTTGCCAGTCGGACAGCCGCTCTGTGAACTGTTGCTGGATCAAGTACTTAGCTTCTTTTGGAAGGAAAGTACTTAGCCGTTTAGAGTTTTTTTAGCAAGTTAATTAGAAAACGGCGAGCGGGCTGCTCAAGAGTCGGTTGTAAAAGGCTGGAAGCCGGCTTAAACTATGTACATGCTTTGAGTCCTTAGCCATTTTTCATGTGGACACCCATTCTACCTTACTCCTGCCCACCAGACAGTTGCTCTGCAAGCTGCGGCTTGTAACAGGAGATGGCTTAAGTGCCACACACTACTTGTCCGGCTGCAGGAAGTCATTTCATAGTATAAGGCGCAAGTCCCCGGGCCGACTAGTCGAACCCGGTGCCCAACGGCATAACGAAGAATAACATACTCATAGGCATAATTCTTATCATATAGATAAAAGAGGGCAGTCCCCGAGCTCTTCTCGGGGGGCCCAAGGTCTTCGTACTTTAATACAAAAGGTAGCGTGGTACATACTGCATTAACTGTAAAATCTTTGGAGGAGGTTTGCATTCCATGGCCGCTCCGTCTCTTTGCCGGAGTCATCCCTCTTGCATGCTCGGGGCTTCTAAGCATCGATCAGGTAGTAGGAGTCGTTGCCCAACACTTTGCTGATGATGAAAGGGCCTTCCCAAGGTGCTGAGAGCTTGTGCTGGCCGGCTGTTCGCTGAATCAGCCGGAGCACAAGGTCTCCTTCTTGGAAAGATCTCGGCTTGACCTTCCGGTTGTAGTATCGGTGCAGGCTCTGCTAGTAGATGCTGGACCGGTTGAGTGCCAACAGCCGGCCCTCTTCCAGCAGATCGATGTTGTCTTGAAGTGCTTCTTCTGCTTCCTCTTCGGTGTACATGGTGATTCGAGGGGAGTCGAATTCTATGTCCGTTGGGATGACGGCTTCGGCACCGTAGACGAGGAAGAAGGGTGTGAAGCCGGTTGACTTGTTTGGAGTTGCGCGCAGGCTCCAGAGGATGGCCGGTAGCTCGTCGAGCCAACAGCCGGCCGAACGCTCCAAAGGCTCGACCAGTTGAGGATTGATGCCGGATAGGATAAGGCCGTTTGCTTGCTCTACCTGGCCGTTGGACCGCGGATGGGCAACGGACGCTAAGTCCAGTCGGATGCCCTGCGTCGCGCAGAAACGGGCCAAGGCACCTTTGGCAAAGTTTGTGTCGTTGTCGGTGATGATGCTTTGCAGTATGCCATACCGAATTGTGATGTCAGAGATGAAGGTCACAGTAGTCGGACCATTCAACTTCTTGATTGGTTTTGCTTCTATCCACTTGGTGAACTTGTCCACTGCGACAAGTAAGTGAGTCAAGCCGCCTCATGCCGTCTTGAATGGTGCCACCATGTCCAGGCCCCAAACAGCAAAGGGCCAGGCAATGGGAATAGTCTTGAGTGCAGAAGCCGGCTGATGTGGCTTGGAGCAGAACTTCTGGCATCCTTTGCATTTTTGGACCAAGGCCTTGGCGTCTTCAAGAGAAGTCGGCCAGCAGAAACCATGGCGGAAGGCTTTGGCGACGAGTGCTCTTGATGTCGCGTGGTGGCCACACTTGCCTTCATGGATGTCCTTGAGAATTGCTTGGCCTTGCTCCGGCTCCACGCAGTGCTGGTAGACACCAGTGACACTGCGCCTTACAAGCTCTCTGTTGACTATGGTGTAGGCTGCCGCCTGGCGTTGCACTTGTCGAGCTAACATCTCATCAGTTGGCAGCTCTTTGTTCACCAGGAATTTGAGGATGGGCTGGGCCCACGAAGGGGCTGCAATTTCTGCAACTGTCAGGACTGCGACTTGGACGAGGGCGGCCAGGCCGGGAGGCGGTGGGTTGGAGTCGGCGGCCGCTTGCTGTGTCGGTGAAGTCCCCAGGCCAATTGGCGCAGTCCCCGGACCGGGCTCTGGAGTCTCCAAGCCGACCGCCACAGTCCCCGGGCCGGGTGCGACTGCCACGATCCCCGCGCCGCCTGCCGGAATTCTCGTGCCGTCTGCGGGGGCTCTCGAGTCGGATCTGACTTCTTCAGGAGGAGCCGGCACGAAGATAGAGTCTGACTCTGGCGATGGCTTGACAGATGGCTAGAGGAGGCGCTGAAGGGCGATGCCGGACGGTATTGCTTGACGGGTGGAGCCGATTCGTGCCAGGGCGTCTGCTTGGTCGTTGTCGTTTCTTGGCACATGGAGAAACTCGCACCCCTCAAAATATCCACTGATTTGCTGTACGAGGAAGCAGTAGCTTGCCATGTTTGCGTCTTTGGCGTCCCAATCGCCTGGCGACTGCTGGACCACCAAGTCGGAGTCACCATAGCACAGGATCCGACGAATGCCGAGCTCTTTGGCCAGCCGGAGCCCGTGAATGAGTGCTCTCCGTGATGTAGTGGAGCATGGGTTCCTTAGGAGTCGGAGCCGCCAGGACAGGTGGAGTAGTCCACATCTTCTTCAGTTGGAGAAAAGCTTCGTCCGCCTTGTGGTTCCACTCAAAAACAATGGTCTTCTTCATGAGTTGGTATAGGGGGAGAGCCTTCTCGCCCAGCCGACCGATGAATCGGCTGATGGATGCCAAACAACCGGTGAACTTTTGTACCTCCAGCAGTCGGCTGGGTACCTCCATCCTCTCAATGGCCATGATCTTCACAGGGTTGCACTCTATGCCGCGTTCAGAGACCAGGAAGCCAAGAAGCTGGCCGGCTAGTACTCTGAAGATGCATTTCTCTGGGTTGAGCTTGATTTGAAATCGGCCCAAGTTCTCAAAGGTCTCCTTGAGGTCTTCCAGCAGTGTTCCACGCTTCTCCGTCTTCACCACCACATCGTCCACGTAAACGTGGGCATTTCTGCCGAGTTGCCTGAGGAGGCACTTCTGCATGCAACGTTGGAAGGTGGCGCCGGTGTTCCTCAAGCCGAATGTCATGGTCAAGTAGCAGAAGGCTACAAACGGCATGATGAAGGCGGTCTTCAGCCTATCGGCCAGGTTCAACTTGATCTGGTGATATCCCGAATATGCATCCAAGAACCTCAACAGCTCGCATCCGGCTGTGGAGTCTATCACTTGGTCGATCCTTAGCAAAGCGAACAGGTCCTTGGGGCATGCTTTGTTGAGGCTGGTGTAGTCAATACACATTCGCCATTGCTTGTTATTCTTCAGTACCAAGACTGGGTTGGCTAGCCATTCTGTAAAGAACACCTCCATGATGAAGCCGGCTACCAGTAGTCGGGCTATCTCTTCTCCAACTACTCTTCTCTTCTCTTCTGACAAGTGGTGCAAGGGCTGCCTGACTGGCTTGGCATCAGACCGGACATGTAATTTGTGCTCGGCGGAATCTGTCGGGACACCTGGCATGTCTTTGGGGGACCATGCAAAGATGTCCCGATTCTCACGGAGGAAATCGACAAGCTCGCCTTCCTATTTGTTGTCGACGTTTGCACCTACGATAGCGTACCTCTCCGGGTGCTCTGGGTCCAAGGGTATCTTCTTCGTTTCTTTGGACGGCTTGAACGAGCCCTCAGCTTCTGACTCCTTGGGATGGGGCGACATCTCTGGCTGCTTGCTTGCCATCGCCACAACCCGGTCAAGGAGCCGCTTCTCAGCTACGATCACGAGGGACTCGGCCAGCTGACTACTCTTTGCTGCGGAGGCGGACGACTTCTTGTAGTCGCCAGCTATGGTCAGAATCCCCTTGGAACTCGGCATCTTCAACTTGAGGTAGGCATAGTTGGTGACAGCCATGAACTTGGCCAGGGCAGGCCGGCCAAGTAACGCATGGTATGGGCTCTCAAGGTCCACCACCTCAAACCAAACCGACTCTCGGCGGAAATGATCTGTGTCCCGAAAGAGGACGTCAATCAAAATTTTGCCGATTGGTGAGCAGGAAAGGCCAGGAACTATGCCATGGAACACTGTCCGGCTGGACTGAAGCTGCCTCTGTCTGATTCCTAATTTCTCCATAGTATCCTTGTACAGGATGTTGATGCTGCTGCCACCGTCTATCAGGACTCTGGAGAAGCGAGAAACTCGCTTGTCCGTGGCAAAGGTGGCATCCAAAACCAAGGCATAGGAGCCGGGTTTGCGCATTACTTCCGGGTGGTCAGCTCTGCTCCAGCTGATGGGCTTCTCAGACCAATGCATGAACTCTGGTGTCTCAAATGCTACTGCATTCACCTCCTGCTGCTGCGGCCGCCTGCTGCGTCGATCATCAGCCATGCTGGTGAACACAACATAGGTTCCATGCTCTTCTGGGTACTCGTCTTGTATCGCGTCGACTCGTCAGACCGCCGGCTGCTGGGGAGGAGGAGGAAGCGGCTGCCCAGCAGGTGGGGGAGGCAGAAGGCCGTCTCCCTTGGCGATCCAGGTGAGCCAGTGGCACTTCCGAGTGGTGTGGTTGGACGGCTTCGTGCCACTATGGAATTTGCAGGGACCATCCAAAGTCTGCTCATAAGAGAAAGCCGGCAGCCGGTTGGCCTTGATGCCCTTCTAACGTTTGGTTGGCGGCTGGTCTTCGACCGTCGCCACCTGCCGGCTGGTGGAAGCCGGCTGTGGGGCTTTGCGCTTGCGGTCGTTCTACTGCTGACGCCGACTGGCGTCTCCAGCCGGGGTTCGAGGAGCCTGAGGAGCCACCTTGTCTGTCACACTAACTTGGATCTTTGCCTTCATGGAGGATTCGGCCGTGGCATATTTGTCTGCTATGATCAGCAGCTCATCGAGGGTTTCTGGCTCATCGCAGAGAAGCCTGTGCTTGAGGAGGGTGCCCTCTCGGCATCCTACAGTGAAGTACTCGATGGCCTGCACCTCATGCACGCCCTCGCAGGAGTTGCAGAGCTCGGCCCAGCGCGTGAGGTAGTCGCGAGTTGACTCGTTGGGGCCCTGCACGCACAAGGAGAGTTGGAGAGGTTTGGGAGGCCGCTTGTACATGCAGGTGAAGTTCCGGACGAAGGCGTCGGTGAAGTTGACCCAACTGTTGATGCTACGGGGCTTTAAGCTGTTCAGCCATGCCCTGGAGCATGAGCGGAACGTACTTCACGGCGACACGCTTGTTGCCGTTTGCTTTGCTGACGGCCGTGGGATATTTGACTAGCCAGTCTTCCGGCTTCACGGAGCCGGTGTATTTGGGTGTGTCTCTTGGGAGCGTGAACCCTTTGGGGAAGGACTCGTCTCGAATGCGGGGGCCGAAACACGGCAGACCCAGCTTATCTTCTTCTTCAAGCGCGAGGGATCGGTGGAGACGGTCGATCTGTTGGTGGGCATCATTCTCTCCGACTCCCTCTTAGCGGCCAAGGCGGTCACCAAGTGTCGGGTGATCAACAGGCGGCAGGGAGACTCGCCTTTCCCAGCGAGGGGGAGGAGGCGGACAGTCGTCCCGTCGTTCCATTGCTCTTGGGCGGCCGTCTTGGTCGCGCTCTATGGTGATGCGAGTCCGACTGTGGCTGGCAGCCGGCTCCTTGTCCTTTCTTCCGCGGACGCCACAAGTCGGCGTCCGAGATGTCGCGCCTTGGTCTCGGCGGGGAGGCAGGTCGTCATTCTGTCGGTGCAGCGCATCAGTGCGGCAGCGGGCCTCGTTCTGCTCTGCAGCTACGTTAAGGAGTTGTTGCACGTGCTCCGTCATCAAGCAATGTTCTACGCCCTCTAATTTGTCCAGCTCATCCGCCGCCGCTTGGGCAGCTCGGATGTTCTCCGCAGGCATGGTGTAAATGGGGTGATTTTCCCCGAACAGGTTGGCGATGGCCACGCCACGCTACTGGACCGTGCCAAGGCGGGTAGGCCCAGCTGGAGCCGGCGTGCCGCCCACAGCACGGTCCATCTCGCGCTGGTAGGCCTCTGATAGGCGTCTCATGCTGGCCAGCTTCTTGGCGCCTTCGATGAGCTGAAGGCGGCATGCCTCTAGCGTCTCGGCGTTGGCGTCTTCAGGAATGGGCGCTGCCAGGTCTTGCAGCGTCACGTTGAGCAGGTCATAATCGCCCCCGCCGGAGTGCTTGCCGTGATCAATGACTAGCACTTCCATGACGGTGCTTCCGCCGCTCTCCGCGAAAGGGAGAGGCTCGTCGTAGACCACCAGGTTGGTGGGGAACGTGTCAAGCGACGTGGTGTCGGAGTCGACCAACATCGGATCGGTGGAGCCTACGGACTCCAAGTCCCCAGCTGGCTCGCTGGCGATGTGGAGTTGATCCAGGAGGCCCGCGAGGAGGCTCTCGGGGCCGCCTGTGGCCGTGTCGGATGCAGGCTCGTCGGAGAGGCGGACCTCACCGACAAGGTCGGCAAGGCAACTGGTCGCGCAGGTGATTTCAATGCCATGCAGCGCATCAGCGCAGACTCCTCACCGACCGGGCTGGCTGCGCTCGCTAGGGAGGAAAAGGGTTCCCGTCTAGAACAAATCTCCGGACGACGGTGCACCTCGCCCCACGGTGGGTACCAAATTCCAGGGATTGGGTGCGACATATGCCAATGGATGTCTTATCATGGTGGGAGCGAGTAGAACGTCGCCGGTGCCCGGAAACAGGATGAGGCGTAGACACGAACGCCGGCGTACTTTACCCAGGTTCGGGGCTCTCCTAGGAGATAACACCCCTTGTCCTCTCTGCGGGGTCTCCGCATGATCACTAAGGCAAAGTGAATACAAGGGCGCTCCTCGAGCTATATGCTGAAGGTAGGAGAAGGCAGGGCTAGCTCTCTCCTCCCTTTATGATCTGGTCTAGTTCTAATGGGTCGGAACCCTTTGCATGGGTGCCTTGGGGGGTTTATATAGGCCTACCCCCAGGGGTACAATGGTAAACTGACTGGGCGCAGAGCCCAGCCGTCAGTCTCTTCGCCTGCCGGCCCTTCCGCCGACTGCTGGGGCCCGCCGACTTCTGGGCCTCGCCGATTGGTCTGGTACGGAGCCGACAGGACGTACCCGCCGCTTGCGGGTCTTGCCGGCTGCCGATTACTGTAGCCGTGCTTCTAATGACGTAGCCTTGGTCATGGGGTCGTGGCTACAGCCCCGCCATCTGGCGGGTGATCACTGTAGCCACTCCCTGTCTCGTCTGGTTAATGGCGCGGGGAACCCGTGGGAGGGGCAGACCGACTCCTGGGGGCTGGCTCCCTACGGATCCAACTGGTGGTGCTCCTGCCGTCTTCTGGACTCTCGCTGACCGGTAGGGCCCGTTGTCCATGGACTGTACTGACAGGCCGTCGTGGGCACAGGACTCCGCCCACTGTTGTTGATGTCAGGGATGGCATGGCAACAGTGACGCGCTAGACGGAGATCTCTGTTGGTACAGCACACTGTGGCCTAGCCATCTCCTGGAAAAGGGGAGGGAGTGGGCTTCAATGTTGCCACTCCCCGTCCCATCCCCCCTGATAAGGGCATGGGCTTTGTTGGTGCCATGGGCTGACTCCCCATGGCCGGCTTCTATGGAAGCCGCCAGGCGGGAGTCGGCCGGTCTTGACCTCGCCTCTAGGACTCGGCTGCATGCGGGCAGCCGACTGTTCCTTCAGCCGTCCTTCAGAAGGCGGCTCTTCATCTGGCGTCTCGAGGGGCGCAGTAAGCCCTGATGTCTTGAAAGGATTTGGGCCTCGGGTTAGCCTACCCGTGGCCCATTACTCCGACAATGACGATGGCGATAATTTCCCCCTTCAGGAGGAAGTTTCTCTGGTATAACAGCTCTGCTAGAGCCCTAGATTGGTTCCGCCAAGGTTCCGCCACGTGGAGACGGAGTTTCGTCCGAGAAGATGTCTTATGATTTTTTCCCATCGAAAGACTTCATATAGCATAAGATGGTCACCGGAGGGCCACCAGGGGAGCCACGAGGTAGGGGGGCGCGCCCAGGGTGGTAGGGCGCGCCCCCACCCTCGTGGGCAGGGTGTCCCCCCCTGGTGAAGTTCTTGCTCTCAGTATTTTTTATATATTTGGAAAACGTCTTCCGTGGAGTTTCAGGACTTTTGGAGCTGTGCAGAACAGGTCTCTAATATTTGCTCCTTTTCCAGCCAGAATCCCAACTGCCAGCATTCTCCCTCTTTATGTAAACCTTGTAAAATAAGAGAGAATAGGCATAAGTATTGTTACATAATGTGTAATAACAGCCCATAATGCAATAAATATTGATATAAAAGCATGATGCAAAATGGATGTATCAACTCCCCCAAGCTTAGACCTCGCTTGTCCTCAAGCGAAAAGCCGAAATCGAAAAATATGTCCACATGTTTAGAGATAGAGTTGTTGATAAAAATAAAATACAAACATGAGGGCATCATGATCATTCTCAGAACAGCAACTTATATAATTCTTGTCATATAATCTCTAATGCTAGAGTAATAATTCAATCACAGTATCAAGTATGAATCTTAAACTTCATTGAAAACTAACAAACTATAATCTCAGTCATTGAAGCAATTGCAATTTATCATAACATAGGAAAGAGTCAATGTATAAGAGCTTTTCAGCAAGTCCACATACTCAACTATCATATAGTGTTTCACAATTGCTGACACTCACGCAATACTTAAGAGTATGGAGTTTTATTTGGACACAGAGAAAGATAGGGGCTTATAGTTTTTTGCCTCCCAACGTTTTATCTCAAGGGTAATGTCAACAGTAATAGTTCATGAAAATTCACATCCAATTAGACATATATACCAGGATCTTTCCAACATACTGTGCTTGCCAAAGGATAAAATTTAAAAAGGAAGGGTGAAGACCACCACGACTCTTATGCAAGGTTGGGGATAAAAGTAAAAGATAGGCCCTTCGCAGAGGGAAGCAGAGGTTGTCATGGGCTTTTATGGTTGGATGCACAAAATCTTAATGCGAAATAACGTCACTTTATATTGCCACTTGTGATATGGACCTTTATTATGCAGTCTGTCTCTTTTATTACTTCCATATCACACAATCGTATAAAGCTTATTTCCTCCACACCAATCAATCATACATATTTAGAGAGCAATTTTTATTGCTTGCATCGATGACAACTTACTTGATGGATCTTACTCAATCCATAGGTAGATATGGGGAACTCTTATGGCAAGACTGGTTTAAGGGTATTTGGAAGCACAAGTAGTATCTTTACTTGGTGCAATGAATTTGGTTAGCATGAGGGGGAAAGGCAAGCTCATCATGTTGGAAGATCCAAGACAATATAATTCATCTCAGATGTAAGAAAACATAACCCATTACGTTGTCTTCCTTGTCCAATGTCAACTCTTTTAGCATGTCATATTTTAATGAGTGCTCACAATCATAAAAGATGTCCAAGATAGTATATTTATATGTGAAGACCTCTCTTTCTTTATTACTTCCTATTAATTGCAACAATGACCAAAACTATGTTTGTCAACCCTCAACAACTTTTATTCATCATACTTTCCTATGTGAGCTCATTACTCTCCATAAGACTCACATGATCTCTTTGTTTCTTTTTGTTTCTTTCTCTTTTCTTTTATTCACTTAGGATCATGGCAAAATAATCAAGCCCTTGACTCAACACTAATCTTTATTATATAGCTCATGGACTCGATTACATAGAAGGATAATGAAGCAAAACTCACAACTAGATCACACTAAGAACTTTTATTCTACTAGATCAAGATATTACCAAAAGGATCGAACTAAGAAAAACGGTAAAGATAAAGTGATGGTGATACGATACCGGGGCACTCCCCCAAGCTTGGAAGTTTTCAAGTGGAGTGCCCATACCAGATACTCAATTCTTCTTTGTTGGTGGAGACGATGGTGATTTTGTTGATGGCGTAGGCTTCTTCCTTAATTTGCGTTTGAGGACAGAATTTTGGTCCCTTAGGTCCTCGATCTCCTGTTCCAGGCTCAGTATCTTTTTGCATAGTTCGTGCTTGTTTTCCTGCAAAAGGTGAAAAGGGATGAACTCGATCTTAGGTTTCTTTACTCTATCCGGGTGACTGGACTTTTTGAACTCCACATGCATGTCCCCAGGTTGAGGTAGTGGGACTTCATCTTCATTTGAGCTTGTCTCCTGCTTTCCCTTGGGTTCATAGTCTTCTTCTTCTTCCGTAGTCCAACCACAATGCTCCACATCCCCATAGACCTTAGAATCTGCAAGGTAATCAGCCACATAGCTTTCTCCTTCCGAATCCTGGGACGACATGTTGCTCTGTCTGCAGCAGGACAGCTCAAAACAAAGGCAAGAGATTTTTGCGTGATACGGGAGTCAAAACCCCCGGGAGATTATATAATGAATTTTTACCGACCAAAATACGTGTCGTGTATGAACACAGAGTCCGGAGAGCACACAAGGTGCCCACGAGATAGGGGGCGCGCCCAGTAGGGTAGGGCGCGCCCTCCACCCTCGTGGAGCCCTCGTGTCTGTTACGACATATCTCTCTCAAGGTAGTTTTGGTGATTGATGACAACATGTTTGCGGACTAATCTTGTGCTTTGAATAATTCACAGATTCTCCCCTGGCACGACATGCTTTCTTCCCCTCGGAGTGTATTTCAAGACGGTGTAGCTCTTTCGTTTCTTTCTCGATGGACTAGTTGCGTAGAGGGCACCGTACTATCAAGAGGGGGTCCGCTGGGGTATTGCATGTGTGGAATCATCACGTACACATCAGCTTCTCACCCTCCGAGCATCTCCTTTCCATTGAAGAGATCTCTCCTCTCTTCCTTGTCTTGTCTGGGTCCAAGCGGTAGTACCGCGCAACCCAGCGGTAGTACCGCTGAGGAGCCAAGCGGCTGTACCGCTCCCCAGCGGTAGTGCCCCCCGTGGCTCCACAGCAGTAGTACCGCTGGGGGCCTGGCACCTCCGCCTTGTCCTCAGCATCTTTGAGAGATTCTCTCTCTCTCGCGCGCGCACCCCAGCAGTAGTACCGCACTGCCTGCGGTAGTATGGCCGAAGGGTCACAAGCGGCTGTACCGCTCCATAGTGGTAGTACCGCCCATGACCCCACTGTCGTAGTACCACTGGGCAGTCTGGCTCCTACCGTCTCGATTCGAGAGGTCTTTTTCTCGTGTCGGGTTTTGCGGCACTAGTTATGGTTGTACAGGCGGTAGTACCGTTCCAGGAGCGGTAGTACCACCCCTACCATCGCGGTAGTACCGCATTTGGGTCCTTTCCCTACTAGTCTCCTCAGCGTGGGAGTACCGCTGGCTGGCGCGGCAGTACCGCTGTCCTGGTGGTAGTACCGCCCCCTCTCAGTGGTAGTATTGCCCTATGCGGGGCTGGTTGGTGGGGGGCAACGGGATTGTTGGCCCCACTATAAAAGGGAGTCCCCTTCTTCTCTCTCACTCACCTCTTCATCCCCCAAGCTCCATTTATTGCTCAAGCTCCATTAAATGCTCCAAGCTCCATTTTCACCCGATCTATCTCTCTAGCCAATCAAATTTGTTTATTTGCTCGGGAGTGGTTGAGAAGGCCCCGATCTACACTTCCACCAAGGGATTTTCGATTCCCCCACTCATCCCTAGCGGATCTTGTTACTCTTGGGTGTTTGAGCACCCTAGACGGTTGAGGTCACGACGGAGCCATAGTCCATTGTGATGAAGCTTCGTGGTCTTGTTGGGAGCCTCCGATTAAGTTGTGGAGATTGCCCCAACCTTGTTTGTAAAGGTTGGGTCGCCGCCTTCAAGGGCACCAATAGTGGAATCACGGCATCTCGCATTGTGTGAGGGCGTGAGGAGAATACGGTGGCCCTAGTGGCTTCTTGGGGAGCATTGTGCCTCCACACCGCTCCAACGGAGACGTACTTCCCCTTAAAAGGAAGGAACTTCGGTAACACATCCTCGTCTACACCGGGTCCACTCTTGGTTATCTCTTACCTTTACTTGTGCTAGCTCTTTAGTGTTTCTTCCCTTGCTTGCTTGTTTGCTTGTTGTTATTGCATCATATAGGTTGCTCACCTAGTTGCACATCTAGACAACCTACTTTGATGCAAAGTTTAATTTGGTAAAGAAAAGTAAAAATTGGTAGTTGCCTATTCACCCCCCCCCCTGTAGTCAACCATATCGATCCTTTTAATTGGTATCAGAGCCTCGTCTCTTTATTAAGGACTTTACCGTCCAAAGAGTATGGTTGATACCGTAGACGGTGTGGAGGAACACTCCGGTGTGAATCCGATCTCGTCTACGGGAGATGGGGGAACCTCGGTCTCTCGTGAGGAGTTCAATGTGGCCTTGGAGACATTGAAAACCTCCATGACGACCGAAGTTGAAAGCTTGTTTACTAAATTTCTTGAGGGGCTTAAACTATCCACCGCACCGTTGAAAGTGGGTAACCCCGCCAACAAGGTGACGGATGCTATCCCCGACAAGGGGGAAGCTAGTAGTGAAAAGGCTCCTTCTTCTTGTGGTAAGAATGGCACCGGCATCTTTGCCCATGTGGAACCACCACTTGTTTATGGTGGACCGGTTCCTTCTACTCATTTGAATCATGCCGGTCCTCCCCCTAAGATTGTGAAAAATGAGGATTTTGATTCTTGGGTTTACCGCTATAAACGTCATTTAAATCATGTGAACACTAACCTTTGGAGAATCATTGAAGAAGGTTTCTATCCACATGATCCAAGCAACTTCACTCCTCGGGAAGCCGCGGACAATCAGTTCAATGAGAATGCTCTCTTCATCATTCAAGATGCAATTCCACCCGAAGACCTACCTCATCTTCATGCCTTCGCCTTGGCCAAAGATGCATGGCACTGTGTTGTCTCTCTCTACCAGGGAAGCGCAAGCATTCAACGCTCCAATTATGAATTGGTACAAGATGAGGCCGATGAGTTTGCAATGAAAGAAGATGAAGAACCTCGTGAGCTTTATCGGAGAGTAACCAAACTCGCGGTCTCACTACGAGATCACGGGAGCAAGGACATGGATGACAATTGGATCAAGCGCAAATTCCTCAAGGCAATGGTGCCCTATCACAAGGCCATGTCCTCCGTCATTCGTCAAAGACCGGACTTCCACACTTTGACCTCAAGCGAAGTGTTCGATGAGTTTGTGGCCATGAACATTTTGGACAAGACCGCCGACAATGCGGTGCTCTGTTCTCAACGGGCAAAGAAGCCTAACCTTGCATTGAAGGCCAAGCTCACCGTGGAAGAAGAAGAAGACGAAGAAGAGGAGAGCAACCCCGAAGATACGAAGTATGCATATCATGAACACATGGCACTTGCTTCAAGGCAATTTTGGAGCAAGAAAAACTCGAGGCCAAACATTAGCAAAAACAACTCGAGTGGCACAAGGGGCAAGCAACGTGTAAGGACTTGCTACAATTGAGGCAACATGAGTCATTTCGTTGCAGAATGCCCGTATGAGAAGAGGGAAGACAATGGTGGCAAGCTCATCCGAAAGGACAAGGTCAAGTCGTTCCCCAACAAGAACAACTTAACCAAGAAGACTCCTCCCAAGGCTTTGGTTGTGCAAGAAGAGTACAATGAGGATGATGACGATGATGAAGATGATGATTCGGTTGCCATGGCCTCCATTGCCATTGCAACAAGGTCACAGGTGTCTCTCTTCGACTCACCCAACGAGAGCATCACCGCCAAGTGCCTCATGGCTAAAGCCACCAACAAGGTAACCTCCAACATCAAAACTACCATCATTAATCATCCTTCCCCGACGGATAGCATTAATGAACTTGAGGGAGCTAATGTGGAGGCTAACGAGTTTGAGTCCTTTATGGGCAAACTCAAGGGAAAATCCAAGAAGCACTTTGTTGCCCTCTTGGAACAACTTGGTGAAGCCAATGACATGATCGAGGCTCATGAAGACACCATCTCTAAGATGGAAGGGCATAGTCGTGACTATGCCGATGAGATTTCGGATCTTTCCAATGCTCTTGAGTAAGAGCGTGGTCTTCATTTAGCTCTTGAGGAGTCACACAACGTTGATCATGCTAAGTTAAAGAAAGATTATGATCATGTCCTCATTGTTTCTCGTGTGCTAAATTCCGAGAAGGCCAAACTCGGGGTTGATCTTGCTAGACTCAAAGAGGAGTTTGATATACTTGACAAGGCCCACAAGGCCTTGAAGGGTATTCACGCTAGTCTCAAGGAGTCTCATGATCAACTCCAAGTGAAGCTAACTAAGGAGAGAGCAACTTTTCCTCATATGGTTTTAATTGATAATGCAAATGCTACTAACCCGTGTTGTGAGCATATACATCTTGTTGAGGAAAATGCTAAGTTGAAGGAGCAACTTGAGAGAGGTCTTGCGACTTGCATACAAGGCAAGAAGAACCTCAACGATCTCTTGATCAACCAAAAGGGTAGTGTGCTCAAGGAAGGGGTTGGGTATGTGCCCGACTCTAAGAACAAGAAGAAGAATGACAATACCAAACGACCTCCTCCCCTCATGCAAACCTTTGTGAGGGAGGGAGAGAGTGCCCCTAAGGAGAAGAAGAAGAACAATGTCAAGAAGGGCAATGTCACCCCTCCCAACAAAGCCGGCAATTTTAATCCTTCTTATGTGTTATGCCGTGCTAGCGATGGGCATGTTTATGCCAAATATATTGGTTCTCTTCATGAGTACCTTGAATGGTCTATTTGGGTTCCAAAGACCCTTGTTACTAACATCAAAGGACCCATTACAAAATGGGTACCTAAAACCAAGCATTGGTCTCTTGTAGGTGTTTGCTTCTGGTGATGGATCATGGTTGCTCGATAGTGGAGCTACAAATCATATGACCGGAAGCAAGGACTTGGTGGTGGACGTGCACAAGGTTCCATCTATGCCCACCAATGTCGAGTGGGGTGACGCCTCATCTTCTAAGGTATTGGGACTTGGCAAGGTGGTCATCTCTCATGATCTCATGATCGAGAAGGTCATGCTTGTCGAGTCCCTTGCATACAATTTACTTTCCGTTCGTCAACTTGCAATCATGGGCTTTGCCACTTTCTTTGATATCGATATTGTGGCCCTCTTGTGGAGAAAGACTCTTAAAGTAGCTTTTGTTGGGCATGTCAAGAACGGTCTATATGTGATTAACTTTTCGGAGCAACCCACTAAGACCGCCACATGCCTAATGGCTAAAGTTGATGTGGGATGGCTTTGGCATCGCCGTTTAGCCCATGTCAATATGAGATCTTTGCAAAGTCTCCTCAAGGGGGACCATGTCCGTGGACTAACGATTGTTAGTTTTGCTAAAGATCGTGCTTGCAGTGCCTGTATCGAAGGAAAGCTACATGAGAAGGCTCACCCTCCCACGACGATCATTTATTCGAAGAGGCCGTTGGAGCTCCTTCACATGGATCTCTTTGGGCCACCATCTTTCGATAGTCTTGGAGGTAGGAAGTATTGCTTGGTGATTGTGGATGACTACTCAAGGTACACCTGGGTGTATTTCTTCAAGAGGAAGAGCGAGACCCAACAAACCGTCATTGACTTTGCAAATGAAGCACAATGTCAACACAATGCAAAGATCTTGACAATAAGAAGTGACAACGGCACCGAGTTCAAGAACTACACCTTGGATGAATTTCTTAGTGATGAGGGAATCAAGCATCAATATTCCGCACCCTACACCCCTCAACAAAACGGTGTTGCGGAGAGGAAGAACCGGACGTTGATGGATGGGGCAATGACCATGATGGCGGAGTTCAAGTCTCCGTACAACTTTTGGGCCGAAGCCATAAACACCGCGTGTCATGCATCCAATCGGCTCTACCTCCGCAAGGGCTTGAAGAAGACTCCATATGAAATACTCACCGGTAACAAGCCCAATCTCAAGTACTTCCGGGTATTCGGGTGTAAGTGTTTCATTCTCAAGAAAGGTGTTCGGTTGTATAAATTTGAGGAGCTTATGAGGGCATATTTGTTGGCTATGCTACAAACTCTCATGCTTACCGTGTCCTCAATAAATCCACGGTACTTATTGAGGAGACGTGTAACGTGGAGTTTGATGAGAATAACGGCTCCCAAGTGGAGCAAAGTGGCACTTGTGAGGTAGGTGATGAAATTCCTCCCCAAGCCATAATAAGAATGGGTGTTGGATTTATCCTACCCATTGAGGAACTCCTTGTGGTCGAAGGAGAAGGACAAAGCTCCACTCAAGTGGATCCATCACCAACCCAAGGCCCACACGCTCCCGAAGAACAACATGAAGGCCCTCATCCTCAAGAACATGACCAAGGCAAGATCACGCTCAAGACGGTGTTGACACATCAAGTGATGCCCAAGGTCAAGTTCTCTCCTCCGAGCAAGTTCAAGAACAAGAAAAAGCCCAAGACGACGCTCAAGATGATCAAGTGACCACTCCTCGTCTCACCCCCGGGGAGGAATTAGAGCGTCGTGCCGCCAAGGTTGCTTCCAAGCTCTCCACCAAGGATCATCTCATGACGAATGTGCTTGGAAGCTTAAGAAAGGGGGTAAGCACTCGTAGACAATTAGCAAATTATTGTGAGCATCACGCGTTTGTCTCTTGTGTGGAACCCCACAAGGTATATGAAGCGCTAGAAGATCCAAATTGGCTCAATGCCATGCATGAAGAACTCAACAACTTCGAGCGCAACAAAGTGTGGAGATTGGTGCCAAGACCGACTGGGAATCACAATGTCATAGGAACCAAGTGGATATTTAAGAACAAGCAAGATGCCCATGGGATTATCATTCGCAACAAGGCTCGTTTGGTAGCACAAGGCTACTCCCAAGTCGAGGGTATCGACTAGGGTGAAACCTTTTCTCCCGTTGCTCGTCTTGAATCCATTCGCATGTTGATTGCATATGCTTCTCATCATAACTTCAAGTTACAACAAATGGATGTGAAGAGTGCTTTTCTTAATGGTCCTATTAATGAATTGGTTTACATCAAGCAACCCCCCGGATTCGAGGATCCCTACTTTCCTGATCATGTGTATCAACTCGATAAGGCACTCTATGGCCTTAAACAAGCCCCATGTGCGTGGTATGACCACCTTACCGAGTTGTTACAAGACCGTGGTTTTGAAGTTGGGCTAATCGACCCACTCTTTTTACTAAGAAGGTCAAAGGGGAGTTGTTTGTGTGCCAATTATATGTTGATGATATTATCTTTGGCTCTCCTAACAAAGCTTTCAATGAGGAATTTGCCGCTCTCATGACCTCAAAGTTCGAGATGTCCTCCATGGAAGAGTTGAAGTTCTTTCTAGGGTTCGAAGTGAAGCAAAGAAGAGAAGGAACCTTCATCAATCAATCCAAATACACTCAAGACATGCTCAAGAGATTCAAGCTAAGTGACGTCAAGCCGGCCTCCACTCCAATGCCCACCAAGTGCCAACTTGACTTAGATCCTAATGGTAAAGTGGTGGATCAAAAGGTATATCGTTCCATGATTGGATCCTTGCTTTACTTTTGAGCATCTAGACTGGACATCATGTTGAGTGTGGGAATTTGTGCACGGTTTCAAGCCGCACCTAAGGAAAGTCACTATGTGGCGGTCAAACAAATCTTTCGATATTTGGCTCATACCCCAAACTTTGGCTTATGGTACCCAAGAGGATCAAACTTCAAGCTTGTAGGGTACTCGGATTCCGATTGGGCAGGAGACAAAGTGGATAGGAAGTCCACTTCCGGAGGGTGCCAATTCCTTGGTTGCTCTTTGGTAAGTTGGTCTTCCAAAAAGCAAAGTTGTGTGTCTCTCTCGTCCACTGAGGCGGAGTATGTTGCTGCCGGTAGTTGTTGTGCACAACTCCTATGGATGAGGCAAACTTTAAAGGATTACGGTGTTAGTTGTGACAAAGTGCCTCTTTAGTGTGACAATGAAAGTGCCATCAAGATTTCTCTCAACCAGGTGCAACACTTCAAGACAAAGCATATTGAGATTCGGTATCACTTCATCCGGGATCACATTAGGCGAGGAGAGATCGAGCTCAACTATGTCAATACTCATGACAACCTTGTAGATATTTTCACGAAGCCCTTGGATGAAGCAAGATTTCGCGAGTTAAGGCATGAGCTAAATATCATTGATTCGAGCAATGTGGCTTGAACCCTTGCACACCCTACCACGCTCAATTTGTTGTCTAGTTTAGGTGTAGGCATGGACATAGGGGGAGTGTTGTTCTCTCAATGAACTCTCCCTCCCCCCATTATGCATAAATCGATCAAGTCTTTCACTTTAGCCATTGTTGATGGTACTTGTGCTTCAAAGACGAGTTTTGGTCATGGGCCCAAGGTTAAAATCTTCGCTGCGCCATACCTTTTGACTCAAACATAGGTGGCCTCGGCCACCGCCCTCGTTTGAAGAGGTGTGTCTTGGTCTTTTTGCTGACTCTCTTTTTTTCTCTTTGTTACCGAGCAGCCATTCCGAGCAGCAAGGTCGCCGTATCAACCCCGGGCGTGCTACATCAAAACGCTACCGCACCTCAGAGCCAGCCAGTGGTTCCTCGAGCACCCAACCGCCTCCAGCAAGTGCATCTGCAAGTGTTCCTCCAACTCCACGGCAATCGAAGCGATCCGCCAACAAGCCAAAGGGGAAGGCTGTGACTGAGATGACCAACAAGGAGTTTTGGGAGAAGCGTCGCCGCAACCCCTATGCGGTGGACCAAGAACCCACTTTGGTCAACCGGCCGTTCTGGAACCGTTTTCAGTTTTCCATCTACTTTGATGTGATCAAGGCGAAGAATAATCTCTTTGTTGATGTTCGCTCCATTGACATTGATGCTATGGAGAAGGACCCGAAGTACTTTGACGAAGCCCTTCAGATGTGCACTCAGCTGAACATTCTCAGGATCATGCAATTCAACAAGGATTTCGATGTAGATTTAGTGGCTCAATTCTATGCCACCGTCCATCTTGGGACGGATGTCGAGAGGACTCTGACATGGATGACCAATGGCAAGCTGCTTTCAGTCAAGTGGAAGGCTTTCATGGAGTTACTTGATGTGGTGGATCACGGGCTTGAGACTCCTGTCAGTTTCCGCCCTCACCGCAACGCTACGTCCACCCACAAGCAAGATCTTTGGCCCTACTGCACTGTGAAAGTTCACCCAGTAACTGAGAAGAAGACCTATGAGCTGTCTCCGTATATGGACATTCTTCATCGCATCTTCCGTGAGACTCTCTTCCCTCGGATCGGGAATCTGGATATGGTCCACTCTTACCTCGTGGACATGCTCCTTTTCTGTCAGCATGAGAAGGAAGCAAGCACTGGAGAGAGCCTGGATATTTCTCATGTCATGTGGTCTGAACTTCTCTCTGCCGTGTCTGAGCGCAAGTGCCCTATATATAGTCCATTCATCATGAGGCTCATTGAGAGGGCCTGGGCACAGACTTATCCCAGAGTGTTGCCAGAAATTGGAGACTTGGTTTCTCATGAGATCAAGCATCTGAGGAAGAAGGACAATTGGCAGCGCCTCACACAGGGGGTCCATCTGCTACTACTGCCACATGGGGTCCATCTGCTACTACTGCCACAGGGGGTCCGTCTGCTGCTCCTGCTGCCATGGGGACCGAGGGTGGGGCTGCTACTGATGATCATGAGGAGGACTTTGGCCCCTCTAGTACAGAACCGTCGTCGGCACAGAACCTTAAGCGCAAGATGAAGAAGCTTTTCTGCATGGAGTATCATGGTCAGTACATGACTCATGTGGCGGAGAAGCATGCCAGGATGCGCCACAAGGAGCTCATGCGTTAGATGGGAGCAACAGTTGCCAGTGGGTCTGAGGGTCAGATCACTGAAGAGGAGGACTGGATTCATCAGAATTGCCATTGGACCGACTCCGATGCCGAGCAGTTTTCGACCCACGATGAAGATGCAGAGATGTGATGTTCGAGATCGTCTTCTTCCCATCACCTGGAGTCGTAGCGTCACTCTTTGCCCTTTTTTGGTGTCTCGCTGTCAAAGGGGGAGAGAGTGTAGGGATTTGTGTTATTGCCATGCTTTGAGTCGTTGAGTCGTCTTGTGGTTTCTTGTGTGTTCTCTCGGTGTCTTTATTTGGTTTGGTTTGGTGTGAGACCTAAGTTCTAGACATATGGTGTGAGACATATGCTCCCTATCACTACCTTTTTACTTATGTCTTTTTAGAGTACTGTAGTTTATTATGAGATGCATGCTTGTCCTGTTTATTCTCTTCTCTCATATATCTTGTGCTTAGTATTGTTGGACTATAAAATATAGGGGGAGTGTTGATCCGAATGTGTGTGTCGTGCCATATCTTGGTGCACACATTCTAGGGGAGCCCGTCTATATTTTGTAGTTCTTAGTTTTCTTCGTTTTATTTCTTTTCCTTGCGCAAATCCCTAGTTGTCATCAATCCACCAAAAAGGGGGAGATTGTTATGGCATATCTCTCTCAAGGTAGTTTTGGTGATTGATGACAACATGTTTGCAGACTAATCTTGTGCTTTGAATAATTCACAGATTCTCCCCTGGCACGAGATGCTTTCTTCCCCTCGGAGTGTATTTCAAGATGGTGTAGCTGTTTCGTTTCTTTCTTGGTGGACTAGTTGCGTAGAGGGCACCGTACTATAAAGAGGGAGTCTGCTGGGGTATTGCATGGGTGGAATCATCACGTACACATCAGCTTCTCACCCTCCGAGCATCTCCTTTCCATTGAAGAGATCTCTCCTCTCTTCCTTGTCCTGTCTGGGTCCTAGTGGTAGTACCGCGCAACCCAGTGGTAGTACCGCTGACGAGCCAAGCGGCCGTACCGCTCCACAGCGGTAGTGCCGCCCATGGCTCCACAGTAGTAGTACCGCTGACGAGCCAAGTGGCAGTACCGCTCCACAGCGGTAGTGCCGCCCGTGGCTCCACAGTAGTAGTACCGCTGGGGGCCTGGCACCTCCGCCTTGTCGTCAGCATCTTTGAGAGATTCTCTCTCTCTGTCTCGCGCCCCAGCGGTAGTACCGCACTGCCTGCGGTAGTACGGCCGAAGGGTCACAAGCGGCAGTACCGCTCCACAGCGGTAGTACCGCCCGTGACCCCACTGCCTTGGTACCGCTGGGCAGTCTGTCTCCTACTGCCTCGATTCGAGAGGTCTTTTCTCATGTCAGGTTTTGCGGCACTAGTTACGGTTGTAGAGGCGGTAGAACCATTCCAGGAGCGGTAGTACCGCCCCTACCACCGCGGTAGTACCGCATTTGGGTCCTTTCCCTACTAGTCTCCTCAGTGCGGCAGTACCACTGGCTGGCGCGGCAGTACCGCTGTCCTGGCGGTAGTACCGCCCCCTCTCAGTGGTAGTATCGCCCTGGGCGGGGCTGGTTGGTGGGGGGCAACGGGATTGTTGCCCCCACTATAAAAGGGAGTCCCCTTCTTCTCTCTCACTCACCTCTTCCTCCCCCAAGCTCCATTTATTGCTCAAGCTCCATTAAATGCTCCAAGCTCCATTTTCGCCTGATCTATTTCTCTAGCCAATCAAACTTGTTTATTTGCTCGGGAGTGGTTGAGAAGGCCCCGATCTACACTTCCACCAAGGGATTTTCGATTCCCCCACTCATCCCTAGCGGATCTTGTTACTCTTGGGTGTTTGAGCACCCTAGACGGTTGAGGTCACCAGGGAGCCATAGTCCATTGTGGTGAAGCTTCGTGGTCTTGTTGGGAGCCTCCGATTAAGTTGTGGAGATTGCCCCAACCTTGTTTGTAAAGGTTCGGTTGCCGCCTTCAAGGGCACCAATAGTGGAATCATGGCATCTCGCATTGTGTGAGGGACTGAGGAGAATACGGTGGCCCTAGTGGCTTCTTGGCGAGCATTGTGCCTCCACACCGCTCCAATGGAGACGTACTTCCCCTCAAAAGGAAGTAACTTCGGTAACACATCCTCGTCCTCACCGGATCCACTCTTGGTTATCTCTTACCTTTACTTGTGCTAGCTCTTCATTTTTCATTTATGATCTTCTTGAATTTAAATACTTTCCATCACAAAACCCTGGAGAGAAGATGACATGACTTCTTCCATTTATTTAAATGACAAGGGGTGTTGAAAATATTTGAATTCATTTGAAAATATTTCCGATTCTGGAACTTTATGCAACTCAATGATTTTCATGAGAGAAGATAAAATGACTTCTTCAAATTATATGAAATATGAGTTGGGAGTTTCAAAGAATTAAATTCAAAGTTCTTTTGAATTTAATTTTCTTTTTGGAGTTATTTGAGTTTCATTCAAATTATTATTCCCCAAAAATAAAATATATGGAAATTAGGGTAACATGATTCCCTACAATAGAAAATTGGAGAAAAATTAATTTGAAATCATTTTGGTATTTTTAAAATGATTTTTGTTGGATTTTAATAGACCAGTAGCACTCTTTGAATTATTAGAATTTGTGTGTATTTTATTTAATGCTAGAAAAATGTTCATGTCGTAGAAATTTATTTTCTGAAAATTTTGATATATAATATGCCTATATAAAGTTTTATTTTTATTTTCGTTTTTCCGTTTATCGTATTCTGTAAAAAAAACTATACCGCGCGGCCGAAAAAAAAATGCACTGCGCGGCCGGCCAGAGGCCTTTAGGCCCATCGCCTCTTTTCTTCTCCGTTTCGTATATTTTCGTCTACGTTTAGTCCCACATTGCCTAGCCTTTAACCCCTAAGCCTCTTTTCCACCAATAAATATAGACCCATAGAGCCTCCAAAAATCATCCGATTCGGGTTAAATCAATATTTTGGTTTGACTAGAATCATTTAAGAAAAATATATTTCTCCTCTCCGGCACGACTTCTGAAAATTATCTCTTCTCTCCAAAGTCGTCTTTTCTCTGCCTTATAAAGGTATCTTTCTTTATTTTTTTTTCCTCTTATACCTCCGTAGTTTATTATTTTTAGAATAATATGATAAAATAATTAGATATCAATTAGTCTACGTATTTATACATTAGACCCTAGCTCGTAGCTATTTTTTCTTCCGTAAAACAGCTTGGCCCTGATTTTTCAAATAGCCATAACTTTTTACTCGTTTGCCCAAATCCAACGAAACCAACGCCCACTTCTTCGTTATGATCTTCTCTATCCAATAATCCAACTCAAACATGTTTTTGAAAATTTTAAAATTTGAATTAGATGAGATCTGAATTCAAACTTCGTTTGATCATAACTTGAGTTCCGTAACTCCGTTTGAGTTGATTCTTTTTGCAAATCGAAGCTCTTGACCTAAACATTCTAATAATGCCACATTCACATAATTTTGGTACTGTTAGAAATTGTTTTATGTTGCAAGAGTTATTTGCTTGGTTTTGATGTTTCTGAATCGTTTTCTTCGTTCTTTCTGATCTTTTGAGTGATTGCTTATGTGTGGTTACTATTGCTTGCTTACGATAGATTGACCGGAGTGTGACGAGTAGAGCTATCAAGATTTTTGAGTGCAAATCATCTTCATCAACATTGAAGGCAAGTTCACACTTTGATCATACCTTTTCTACAACCCAGTTTTTCTTGCATTAGATCAATCCTCACACATTGCATGATTAGGATCTAATTAAATTGTGGGATGGGAAGTAGATGAGGTAGTACCTATTACCTGTTTATTATCAAACCCCTGGGAGTTACTATTACGTTATGCTTATATTGCCATGCTATGCTCGTAGACGTGGATTGGGTTTGAGAGTATTCATGACAGATGTGAGATTGTTAATTAATGGTTTACTTAAGGTGGCAACTTAAACACACATCTGGGTGGATTGAGGCACCTGGTTATTCTCGGATTGCCTCTCTAGGCACCGGGGTAGACCAGGATTGCCTATTTTCTTTTGGACCGCCACCCAGGCTCAAAGGGATCATGAGATTATTCATACTAGAAACTTCCGTGTGCGGCCACAAGCCATTATGGGCTCTGGCATAGTTGATTAAGTTGTGCGAACTCTTACAGTGGTAGACTAGCAGATGTAGGGGATGTAGGTGGTACGGTCTACCCGATCGTAAGGTGCTAGCGCTTCTGAAAGGCTACGTCTCGGTCATCCATTTCTCAAACATCCTGTAGTGCGAGAAATCCAACGGAGGCGATCGAGTCTTGTGGGGAAAAGTGCGCAAACCTATGTAGAGTGTAACAAACTAATCATGATTAGCCATGTCCCCGGTTATGGACATCTTGAGTATCTAGTTCTTGGATTATCCTGTCGATCTCATCATGTTACTTCTAAATTAATATTGTTGGGTTATTGATGACTATTTTTAATTGGGATTGAGAATGCTGTCAACCATTCTCAATGTTTAACAACCACCATGATAGTTAAATAAAATTTATTCCTTTGCAGTAGGGAAAAATTGGCTTTTCACAAAAACCTTATATCCATTGAGCTTTTCCACCAGCCAAATATGCATGTAGTGATAGCCTTTATTCATCATTCTCTATGGTGTGAATTTGCCAGTACATTCAATGTACTGACCCTTTGTGGCAGCAACGTCTCATGTTGCAGGATTATCTTACGACGAGTAAGTGATACGTTAGGGTTACGATTTCTACACTCAACTTTGCCGTTGGTGTTGATGGGATTCCACAACCTTGTTGCTTCCGCTATATGGATTGAGGTAATAGTATTTACGTTACTTTTAAATGTGATTTACCTCTGTTATAAATCCTCGAGTATTGTGTGTGTCAGCATATCGATCCAGGGATGACACTTAAGCATAGAGACTTGATCCATTCGGGTCGGGTCGCTACAAGATGGTATCAGAAGACATGTTGACTGTAGGACGTGACCCTAGAAACTGGCAAGCCCATAGCAAAGATTTTTCTCTACAACTTTCCCTTTCAAAAGATCTTTTACATCTCTTCTCTTCTGAACTTATTCAAAAATTCCCTTTAGTGAGACCGTACCCCTTTCTCCTTTTGACCACACAAAGATTTGACTGATGAAACCACTCCAAGAAGTACAAGATATCGGACAGCTAAGACCACTCCGGAATGAAGAGTATTTTCCGTGCCTCTGAATAATGGAAAGTACAACGGTTGAAGACTGAAGACAAGTAGAATTCGAAGGCTCTGAAGAATTCCTAGATTTGTATGACCTAGGAAGGCTACCCCTATGGAACTTGGCAGACTATGGAAGTTGTCAATACCCGAGATCAAGGTGTATCGGAGAAAGAATGAAACAAGGAGCATGAGAACTCGAAGTTTTGTCAAAGAAAACCCTAAGGCAGGAGATATAAACTATGGAATGATAGCTCATGGAAATGACAAGAGCAGAAACACGGTTATCCGTGATGTCATCACCCGCTGATGCTATTGTCACCATGCTGAGTTAAGGAGGCTTTCTTCAGAATGGATTTGATGGAAGAAGGCTGATGGAGCACCTATTAGTAAGATGAAGTTTTAACCTTAGCTAGTGTATCACCAGGATCTGGAGTGTTACATCAAGAAGTTTAAGGTGGAGCTCCATGAAGCCGTATTAGACAAGGAAGCATTTCATGAAGAACTCAGGAACCAAAGGCTGAAAGTAGCCAAGCTGGAGGAGCTACAACCTTGAGATGCTGGAGATTCGTTGAGAACTGAAGGACAGCAGGATCATGGTTCAGGTCGAGTTTGATGAAACCAGAAGTTTGGAACACAACTCCAGAATATTAAAGGACATCACAAGAGACATCGCGTCAACAGAGTTGATCTGGCAAAAGAACTGGAGAAAGACAAGCATGATCGAAAGAAGCCATGGGAGGCATGAACAAGGCTTGAAGAGTTTGAAGAGTTGATGATTTATTGACCTTTAGAAGACCAAACCCCTGTTATATACCTACGTTAGATGCGATGATTCTGAGCTGTCATTTGTTTGATGTTTTTCGACAGCCACAATAAAATCTGTCTTTTCAAAACTTTTGTTTGCATTGTGTGTATCCCTCTCCCTCTCTCTTATCTCACCCCATAACCCATGGACCCAATAGATGGTGAATGGAGATGAGCTTGTATTTTCTGGACCGATGAGTCAGTTGGAGACAGACCGATGGATACAGAACATGGAGGATCATATGGAGAGCAACCCTATAGCCGGAAAGGATATGGCCCAGCATGCTCTTCAATGCTTTGAAAGAGGTGCTGCTACTTGGTGGAGGATGTACCAAACCATCAATGAATGGCAAGGAGTAACCACTTGGAAAGAATTTAAGTTGACTTTGCTAAAGTCTCAGTTTGTGTCCTAGAAGTTGAAGCCTTATGGAAAGGATATGAAGAAAACTTGTGCATGCAAGCTTTGTGGAGAAATAGGACACAGCCATAAAGAACACAAGGATGGATGCCCTAACTATGAAGGAAGTCACCCAGCTGAAGAATGCCCAACTAGGCAGATCACTTGTTTCTTGTGTGAAGGGACTACCCACTACCCTGCTCAGTGTCACATTTACCCCTTGGTACAAAGAACCATCCAGCAGAAGGAAGAAGCAATGAAAGGAGCCCTTATGGAAAGTTTAGAAGAACCTGTGATGAAGGAAGAGGTGGAGGACACACCCAAAGAAGAGCCAATTAAACCCTGCACCAAGTCATGCTATTCATGTGGAGAAGAAGGACACATCTCCCAAAATTGTTTGAATGGGGATCTAGTAGAATTCCCGACAGAGGAAGTAGAATATGACCCACGGGAAATAGAAGCCCTGATTGGAATGGAAAAGTCCAGGAAGAGAAACCGATTGGAGCCCAGGAGGAACCTTAGTCATATCATCTGTTACAGGTGCAAGGAGTCAGGGCACTACCTCAACAGTTGCCCAAAAAGGAAACCTCGATACTTGTCAGAAGTAATATGTTTTAGTTGTAATGGAGCAGGGCACTTTGCCAGAGAATGCCCCAAGGAGAAGGAAACTTGTGCTAGATAGTTGAGTTTGAAACAAAAGAAATGGAGTAGTAGAAGTGAGAACATTTTATTTTCTATTGAGGTGTTGAGTTGAGGCATGTAATGGAAAAGCGAGAGATTGTAATCATTGGAGAATGAATAAAGTTAGCATCGTTGGTACTAATATGGATTTTATGAGTTGTTACTCTATGAAGAAGAATTTTGGCCATTTTGAGGATATGAGAAATATGGTCTATGGAAGATTTGTGCATTTTAAGGGTGGTAGTACCCTGTAAGAACCATTGACCCCTGGAAAAGATAAGGATACTCCACTGAGTGGATTTCGGACAAAATGAATACGAGTTTTGTCTCGATATGTGTGATACCCCAAGAGTATGTGGGATGAAGTTGGAGACCGTTAGTTGTTTGGACCAAATGTAATCAAGGAGTCAGAAGAGAATGTTAAGTTGATTTGAGATAGACTGAAGGTAGCTCAGTCCAGGCAGAAGAGTTATGTAGACTCAAAAACTCAAGAAGGTAGTCTATGAAATTGGAGACAGAGCATGTCTTCGCGTGTCCCCTATGCGAGGAGTTAAATGGATTGGAGTTAAGGGAAAGTTAGTCCTGAGATTTGTAGGACCATACCGAGTTTTGGAGCATATGGGAGAAGTGGCGAACAAGTTGGAGTCACCCGAAGGACTGTTAGGAGTTCATGATGTGTTTCACGTTTCCGAGTTGAAGAAGTGCCATGCAGAGATGGCCAATATTTCCCTGTAAGGACGCTTGACCCTGGAAAGGATAATGATGTTCCATGAAGTGGAATATGGACTCCATAAGTATAAGTTTTTATCTCGGTATGAGGGATATCCCACGAGGATGAAGAGATAAATTACTATTGGATATAAAGGAGGTATGATGTTGGAAATATGGATCAATGGAAATTCCATGATGAGTCTGAGTAATCACGTCTTAGTTTGGTACCAACAGAAGGAAGGAAGACAGTACAACTAGATGGATTTTAGTATACTAGGAAAGCTGGAAATTGGATGTTGGATTAGAGATCCGTTGCCCCGCTGATGAGCTCAAGGTTTGCAAGTGATGAGATGGGCCATAAACCACAGGCCCCAGGACCTGCCAAGAAGCAAGCACACTCTTGCTGAAGGAAAAACCCTGGTAGAAGTTACGATTTTATCGATAGACGATTTTATAGGAGTAACGCAAAACCTGAGAGTTGTGAAGGAACGATAGATGTTTGCCTGGCTTGCAGAATCTATGGATATATCCGAACTTGGTTCATCGACAAGAGAAATTCTGCAATGCTTGTGAGGATGACCAAGTGTTAGAATGCGAGATTCGCTAAACCGTATACAGGGTAATGATTTGGGTGCGGGATGGATTGATCACCATACCGACTTACTCTTATTATTCGCCTTGCTATGTGGGATGGTAAATCTAAGTGACTTACCTATAGTAGAGAGATGACAATCAAAACCCTGTTTAAACTTAGAATGGTATAAGTATTTTTCCCTTGTACACGGCAGTTGTTGCCAACCGTAGGTTATACGATGAGGTTCAACCCAGACCCATTTCCTGCAGGAGAAACCATAAATTGTTGACCACCATGAGATATCGATAGTTGTTTAGTTTTGGCGCTAGACCCGTCAGCTAAGAAGACCCAGTCATAGAATAACCATACCAAAATTGAGGAAAAAGGTTATGCCGCTATCGAAAGAGCCCAGAGACGGAATTTTCTCGAGGATCTGAGAAGACCGACACTGTCAATAATAAGGATGGAGTATATGAGTTTGATGGAACAGTAACCATGCTTCTAAGGGTGGTAGCACCCCAGACACTGTGTGATGATCGTGGATTTTGAGAAGACCCCAACCCTAACCTATTTCTTTCTAGCCTCTCCGAATCTCGAGGACGAGATTCCTTTTAAGGGTGGTAGGTTTGTAACATCCCAAAATTCTAAATTTTGGAATGTTATAATAAATATATAGATTTGAATGATTGTTTGATTGATTGTGTGAAATTGAGTGAAATTCGAAACCTTTTTGAAAGTTAAATGAGAGGGAATAAAAGGACTTTCCCAAACTTTCATTTTTCATTTATGATCTTCTTGAATTCAAATACTTTTCATCACAAAACCCTGGAGAGAAGATGACATGACTTCTTCCATTTATTTAAATGACAAGGGGTGTTGAAAATATTTGAATTCATTTGAAAATATTTATGATTCTGGAACTTTATGCAACTCAATGATTTTCATGAGAGAAGATAAAATGACTTCTTCAAATTATATGAAATATGAGTTGGGAGTTTCAAAGAATTAAATTCAAAGTTCTTTTGAATTTAATTTTCTTTTTGGAGTTATTTGAGTTTTATTCAAATTATTATTCCCCAAAAATAAAATATATGGAAATTAGGGTAACATGATTCCCTACAATATAAAATTGGAGAAAAATTAATTTGAAATCATTTTGGTATTTTTAAAATGATTTTTGTTGGATTTTAATAGACCAGTAGCACTCTTTGAATTATTAGAATTTGTGTGTATTTTATTTAATGCTAGAAAAATGTTCATGTCGTAGAAAATGTTTTTCTGAAAATCTTGATATATAATATGCCTATATAAAGTTTTATTTTTATTTTCGTTTTTCCGTTTATCGTATTCAGTAAAAAAACTGTACCGCGCGGCCGAAAAAAAATGCACCGCGCGGCCGGCCGAAGGCCTTTAGGCCCATCGCCTCGTTTCTTCTCCGTTTCGTATATTTTCGTCTACGTTTAGTCCCACATTGCCTAGCCTTTGACCCCTAAGCCTATTTTCCACCAATAAATATAGACCCATAGAGCCTCCAAAAATCATCCGATTCGGGTTAAATCAATATTTTGGTTTGACTAGAATCATTTAAGAAAAATATATTTCTCCTCTCCGGCGTGACTTCTGAAAATTATCTCTTCTCTCCAAAGTCGTCTTTTCTCTGCCTTATAAAGGTATCTTTTTTTTCCTCTTATACCTCCGTAGTTTATGATTTTTAGACTAATATGATAAAATAATTAGATATCAATTAGTCTACGCATTTATACATTAGACCCTAGCCCGTAGCTATTTTTTCTTCCATAAAATAGCTTGGCCCTGATTTTTCAAATAGCCATAACTTTTTACTCGTTTGCCCAAATCCAACGAAACCAACGCCCACTTCTTCGTTATGATCTCCTCTATCCAGTAATCCAACTCAAACATGTTTTTGAATATTTTAAATTTTGAATTAGATCAGATTTGAATTCAAACTTCGTTTGATCATAACTTGAGTTCCGTAACTCCGTTTGAGTTGATTCTTTTTGCAAATCGAAGCTCTTGACCTAAACATTCTAATAAGGCCAAATTCACATAATTTTGGTACTGTTAGAAATTGTTTTATGTTGCAAGAGTTATTTGCTTGGTTTTGATGTTTCTGAATCGTTTTCTTCGTTCTTTCTGATCTTTTGAGTGATTGTTTATGTGTGGTTACTATTGCTTCCTTATGATAGATTGACCGGAGTGTGACGAGTAGAGCTATGAAGATTTTTGAGTGTGAATCATCTTCATCAACATTGCAGGAAAGTTCACACTTTGATCATACCTTTTCTACAACCCAGTTTTTCTTGCATTAGATCAATCCTCACACATTGCATGATTAGGATCTAATTAAATTGTGGGATGGGAAGTAGATGAGGTAGTACCTATTACCTGTTTATTATCAAACCCCTGGGAGTTACTATTACGTTATGCTTATATTGCCATGCTATGCTCGTAGACGTGGACTGGGTTTGAGAGTATTCATGACAGATGTGAGATTGTTAATTAATGGTTTACTTAAGGTGGCAACTTAAACACACATCTGGGTGGATTGAGGCACCTGGTTATTCTCGGATTGCCTGTCTAGGCACCGGGGTAGACCAGGATTGCCTGTTTTCTTTTGGACCGCCACCCAGGCTCAAAGGGATCATGAGATTATTCATACTAGAAACTTCCGTGTGCAGCCACAAGCCATTATGGGCTCTGGCATAGTTGATTAAGTTGTGCGAACTCTTACAGTGGTAGACTAGCAGATGTAGGGGATGTAGGTGGTACGGTCTACCCGATCGTAAGGTGCTAGCGCTTCTGAAAGGCTATGTCTTGGTCATCCGTTTCTCAAACATCCTGTATGCGAGAAATCCAACGGAGGCGATCGAGTCTTGTGGGGAAAAGTGCGCAAACCTCTGCAGAGTGTAACAAACTAATCATGATTAGCCGTGTCCTCGGTTATGGAAATCTTGAGTATCTAGTTCTTGGATTATCCGGTCGATCTCATCATGTTACTTCTAAATTAATATTGTTGGGTTATTGATGACTATTTTTAATTGGGATTGAGAATGCTATCAACCATTCTCAATGTTTAACAACCACCATGATAGTTAAATAAAATTTATTCCTTTGCAGTAGGGAAAAATTGGCTTTTCGCAAAAACCTTATAACCATAGAGCTTTTCCACCAGCCAAATATGCATGTAGTGATAGCCTTTATTCATCATTCTCTATGGTGTGAATTTGCCAGTACATTCAATATACTGACCCTTTGTGGCTGCAACGTCTCATGTTGCGGGATTATCTTACGACGAGTAAGTGATACGTTAGGGTTACGATTTCTACACTCAACTTTGCCGTTGGTGTTGATGGGAATGCACAACCTTGTTGCTTCCGCTATATGGATTGAGGTAATAGTATTTACGTTACTTTTACATGTGATTTACCTCTGTTATAAATCCTCGAGTACTGTGTGTGTCAGCATACCGATCCAGGGATGACACTTAAGCACAGAGACTTGATCCATTCGGGTCGGGTCGCTACATATTAACAGTCTTTTGCAAAATTAATTTGAGTTCTCTATTATTCAATTCTACTTGACCACTAGACTGAGGGTGATAAGGAGATGCAATTCTATGATTAACATCATATTTACCAAGCATTTTACGGAAAGCACCATGAATAAAATGTGAACCACCATCAGTTATTAAATATCTAGGGACTCCAATCTTGGAAAAATAACTTCTTTAAGCATTTTAATAGAAGTGTTATGATCAACACTACTAGTTGGAATAGCTTCTACCCACTTAGTAACGTAATCAACAACAACTAAAATATGTGTATAACCATTAGAGGAAGGAAAAGGTCCCATATAGTCAAAGCCCCAAACATCAAATGGTTCAATAACAAGTGAATAATTCATAGGCATTTCTTGATGTCTACTAATATTACCAATTTTTTGACATTCATCACAAGACAAGACAAACTTACGGTCATCCTTGAAGAGAGTAGGCCAATAAAAACCAGATTGACGTACCTTATGTGCAGTTCTATCTCCAGCATGGTGTCCTCCATGAGCTTCGGAGTGACACTTGCGTAGGATCTATTCCTGTTCATGCTCAGGTACACAACGTCTAATAACACTATCTACTCGTTCTTTATAAAGATGTGGGTCATCCCAAAAGTAATGCCTCAAATCATAGAAGAACTTTTTCTTTTGCTGGTATGTGAAACTAGGTGGTATAAACTTAGCAACAATGTAATTAGCATAATCAACATACCATGGAGCAGTATGAGAAGCATTTATGACATTTAATTTCTCATCAGGAAAGCTATCATCAATAGGTAGTGGGTCATCAAGCACATTTTCTAACCTAGACAAGTTGTCTGCAACGGGGTTCTCAGCTCCTTTTCTATCAACAATGTGAAAATCAAATTCTTGTAGCAAGAGAACCCATCTAATAAGTCTAGGTTTAGCATCTTTCTTTTCCATAAGATATTTAATAGCAGCATGATTAGTGTGAATAGGTACTTTAGAATCAACAATATAAGGTCCAAACTTATCACAAGAAAATACAACTGCTAAGAATTCTTTTTGAGTAGTAGCATAATTTCTTTGAGCATTGTCTAGAGTTTTACTAGCATATTGAATAACATTTAGTTTCTTATCAACTCTTTGTCCTAGAACAGCACCTATAGCATAATCACTAGCATCACACATAATTTCAAAGGGTAAATTCCAATCAGGTGGCTTAACAATAGGTGTAGAGATCAATGCTTTCTTAAGTATTTCAAATGCTTCTACACAATCATCATCAAAGACAAATGGTATATATTTTTGTAATAAATTAGTCAAAGGACGAGAGATTTTTGAGAAGTCCTTAATGAACCTCCTATAAAAACCGGCATGACCAAGGAAACTTCTTATACCTTTGATGTCCTTGGGACATGGCATCTTGTCAATAGCATCAACCTTGGCTTTATCAACTTCAATACCTCTTTCAAAAACTTTATGCCCCAAGACAATAACTTCATTAACCATAAAGTGGCACTTTTCCCAATTCAAGACAAGATTAGTTTCTTCACATCTCTGCAAAACTCGATCAAGGTTGCTCAAGCAATCATCAAAAGAAGACCCATAGACAGAAAAGTCGTCCATGAAAACCTCACAAATCTTTTCACAAAAGTCAGAGACTATAGCCATCATGCATCTTTGAAAGGTAGCAGGTGCATTACATAAACCAAAAGGCATACGTCTATAAGAAAAAGTACCAAAAGGGCATGTAAAATTAGTCTTTGATTGATCTTTGGCTGACATAGGTATTTGAGAGAAACCAGAATAACCATCTAGAAAGCAAAAATGTGTATGTTTGGACAATATTTCTAGCATTTGATCAATAAAAGGTAAGGGGTAATGATCCTTTTTAGTAGCCTTATTTAATTTGCGGAAATCAATTACCATCCTATAACCTGTAATAATTCTTTGAGGAATCAATTCATCTTTATCATTAGGAACAACAGTAATACCTCCCTTCTTAGGGACACAATGGACATGGCTTACCCATTGACTATCAGCAACGGGATAAATTATACCTGCCTCAAGGAGCTTTAGTATCTCCTTTCTTACCACTTTTTCATTTTAGGATTCAGCCGGCATTGATGATCACGAACTGGTTTAGCATCTTCTTCCAAATTAATTTTATGTTGACATAGAGTGCGACTAATGCCCTTAAGATCATCAAGAGTATACCCAATAGCAGTGCGATGCTTCTTCAGAGTTTTCAATAATCTCTCTTGCTCATGCTCTGAAAGGTTAGCACTAATAATAACAGGATATATCTTTTTCTCATCAAAATAAGCATATGTAAGAGTATCAGGTAACGGTTTAAGCTCAAACACGGGATCACCCTTGGGTGGAGGAGGATCCCCTAGGATTTCAACAGGTAAATTGTTTTTCAAAATAGGTTCTTGTTTAAAGAATACTTCATCTAATTCCCTCCTTTCATTCATAAACATATCATTTTCATGGTCTAGCAAGTATTGTTCTAAAGGATCACTAGGAGGTACGACAATAGAAGCAAGACCAATAATTTCATCCTTACTAGGTAATTCTTCTTCACGGTGTTGTCTACTAAATTTAGAAAAGTTAAATTCACGAGTCATATCATCTAAACCGATAGTAACAACATCTCTTTTGCAATCTATGGTAGCTTTAACAGTATTTAAGAATGGTCTACCAAATATAATGGGACAAAAATTATCTTGTGGGGAACCAAGAACAAGAAAATTAGCAGGATATTTAGTTTTCCCCCACAAGACTTTAACATCTCTAACAATTCCCATTGGTGAAATAGTACCTCTATTGGACAGTTTAATTGTGACATCAATATCTTCCATCTCCGCAGGTGCAATATCATGCATAACTTCTTTGTATAAGGAATAAGGTGTTGCACTAGCACTAGCACCCATATCACATAAGCCATGATAACAATGATCTCCTATTTTAACAGAAATAACAGGCATGCCTAACATAGGTCTAGGTTTATCTTTATCACGGGGTTTAGCAATTCTAGCAGTTTCATCACAGAAATAAATAACACGCCCATCAATATTATCAGACAAGAGATCTTTAACGATAGCAATATTAGGTTCAACTTTAACTTTCTCAGGAGGTGTATATGTTTTAATATTGCTTTTACGAACCACAGTTGAAGCTTTAGCATGATCCTTTATCCTAACAGGGAAAGGTGGTTTCTCAACATAAGAAGTAGGAACAATAGGATCATTATAAGTGATAGTCTTTTCTTCAACTTTAATAGGTGCAGCTACTTTTACTTCTATGGGAGGATGATATTTAAACCACTTCTCCTTGGGGAGATCAACATAGGTAGCAAAAGATTCACAGAAAGAAGCTACTATCTCAGAGTCAAGTCCATATTTAGTGCTAAATTTACGAAAAATATTGGTATCCATAAAAGATTTAAGACAAACAAAACTAGGTGTCATACCTGACTCCTTACCATTGTCGTGGTCCCAATCTTCAGAGTTGTGTTTAATTCTTTCCAATAAATCCCATTTGAATTCAATAGTCTTCATCATAAAAGAGCCAGCACAAGAAGTATCAAGCATGGTGCAATTGTTACTAGAAAGCCGAGCATAAAATTTTTGAATAATCATTTCTCTTGAGAGCTCATGATTGGGGCATGAATATAACATTGATTTAAGCCTCCCCAAGCTTGAGCGATGCTTTCTCCTTCGCGAGGCCAAAAATTATATATATAATTGCGATCACGATGAACAAGATGCATAGGATAAAACTTCTGATGAAATTCCAATTTCAATCGTTTGTAATTCCAAGACCCCATATCATCACATAGCCTATACCATGTCGATGCATGTCCCCTCAAGGATAAAGGGAAGACCTTCTTCTTAGCAACATCTCCGGGTACACCTGCAAGCTTAAATAATCCACAAACTTCATCCACATATATCAGATGTTCATCAGAATGTTTTGTTCCATCTCCTAAAAAAGTATTAGCTAGCAACTTTTCTATCATACCTGAAGGAACTTCAAAGCAAGCATTTTCATTTTCAGTAGGTTCAGTAGGTTGAGGAGCAAATCTTTGCTCTACTAGTCGGGGTGAAGATGGCCCGAACAAGCCCCTCAGAAGATTACTTTCCATGGTAACAAGTGACAGTAAATTTCAGCACACTATATAAATTTTTCCTTACCAAATTCCACCTACCAAAGGCACTTCACTGGCCGGCAACGGCGCCAGAAAAGAGTCTTGATGACCCACAAGTATAGGGGATCTATCCTAGTCCTTTCAATAAGTAAGAGTGTCGAACCCAACGAGGAGCAGAAGGAAATGATAAGCAGTTTCCAGCAAGGTATTCTCTGCAAGTACTGAAATAAGTGGTAACAGATAGTTTCATGATAAGATAATTTGTAACAAGCAACAAGTAACAAAAGTAAATAAGGTGCAGCAAGGTGGCCCAATCCTTTTTGTAGCAAAGGACAAGCCTGGACAAACTCTTATATGATGTAAAGCGCTCCCGAGGACACATGGGAATATCGTCAAGCTAGTTTTCATCACGTTCATATGATTCGCGTTCGGTACTTTGATAATTTGGTATGTGGGTGGACCGGTGCTTGGGTACTGCCCTTACTTGGACAAGCATCCCACTTATGATTAACCTCTATTCGAAGCATCCGCAACTACAACAAAAGTATTAAGGTAAACCTAACCATAGCATGAAACATATGGATCCAAATCATCCCCTTACGAAGCAACGAATAAACTAGGGTTTAAGCTTCTGTCACTCTAGCAACCCATCATCTACTTATTACTTCCCAATGCCTTCCTCTAGGCCCAAATAATGGTGAAGTGTCATGTAGTCGACGTTCACATAACACCACTAGAGGAGAGACAACATACATCTCATCAAAATATCGAACAAATACCAAATTCACATGACTACCAGTAGCAAGACTTCTCCCATGTCCTCATGAACAAAAGTAACTACTCACAAAGCATAAACATGTTCATAATCAGAGGGGTATTAATATGCATATAGGATCTGAACATATGATCTTCCACCAATTGAACCAACCAGCATCAACTACAAGGAGTAATTAACACTACTAGCAACCTACTAGCACCAATCCCGGACTTGGAGACAAGAATTGGATACAAGAGATGAACTAGGGTTTTGAGATGAGATGGTGCTGATGAAGATGTTGATGGAGATTGCCCTCTCCCGATCAGAGGAGCGTTGGTGATGACGATGGCGATGATTTCCCCCTCTGGGAGGGAAGTTTCCCTGGCATAACAGCTCCGCCAGAGCCCTAGATTGGTTCCGCCAAGGTTCCGCCTCGTGGCTGCGGAGTTTCGTCCGAGAAGATGGCTTATGATTTTTTTCCCATCGAAAGACTTCGTATAGATGAAGATGGTCACTTGAGGGCCACCAGGGGGGCCACGAGGCAGGGGGCGCCCAGGGGGTACGGCGCGCCCCCCACCCTCGTGGGCAGGGTGTGGCCCCCTGGTGAAGTTCTTGCTCTCAGTATTTTTTATATATTTGTAAAACGTCTTCCGTGGAGTTTCAGGGCTTTTGGAGCTGTGTAGAATAGGTCTCTAATATTTGCTCCTTTTCCAGCCCAGAATCCCAGCTGCCGGCATTCTCCCTCTTTATGTAAACCTTGTTAAATAAGAGAGAATAGGCATAAGTATTGTGACATAATGTGTAATAACAGCCCATAATGCAATAAATATTGATATAAAAGCATGATGCAAAATGGACGTATCACCTCTCTCTCTATCCTCCCTCTCTTTCTCTATTTGCCTCTTTTTTCCTGTTTCTTGCTTCCTTGTGTGTTGGATTGCTTGCTTGTCACGATGGCTCAAGATAACACTAAATTGTGTGACTTTACCAATACCAACAACAATGATTTTATTAGCACTCCGATTGCTCTCCTTACCGATGCTGAATCTTGTGAAATTAATGCCGATTTGCTGAATCTTGTCATGAAAGATCCGCTTTCCGGCCTTCCCAGTGAAGATGCCGCTACCCATCTAAATAGCTTCGTTGATTTGTGTGATATGCAAAAGAATAAAGATGTGGATAATGATATTTTTAAATTGAAGCTATTTACTTTTTCGCTTAGAGATCGTGCTAAAGCTTGGTTTTCGTCTTTGCCTAAAAATAGTATTGATTCTTGGAACAAGTGCAAAGATGCTTTTATCTCTAAGTATTTTCCTCCCGCTAAGATCATCTCCCTTAGAAATGATATTATGAATTTTAAGCAACTTGATCATGAACATGTTGCACAAGCTTGGGAGAGGATGAAATTAATGATATGTAATTGCCCTACTCATGGCTTGAATTTGTGGATGATTATACGAAAATTTTATGCCGGATTGAATTTTGCTTCTAGAAATCTTTTAGATTCGGCCGCGGGAGGCACTTTTATGGAAATCAATTTAGGATAAGCTACTAAACTCCTAGATAATATTATGGTTAATTATTCTTAATGGCATACTGAAAGATCTAATAATAAAAAGGTGCATGCGATAGAAGAAATTAATGTTTCGAGTGGAAAGATGGATGAACTTATGAAATTATTTGCTAGTAGAAGTGTTTCTTTTGATCCTAATGATATGCCCTTGTCTACTTTGATTGAGAATAATAATGAATATATGGATGTGAATTTAGTTGGTAGGAACAATTTTGGTAACAATGCATATAGGGGAAATTTTAATCCTAGGCCTTATCCTAGTAATCCCTCTAATAATTATGGTAATTCCTACAACAATTCTTATGGAAATTATAATAAGATGCCCTCTGATTTTGAATCTAATATTAAAGAATTTATTACTTCGCAAAAGAATTTCAATGCTTTGATTGAAGAAAAATTGCTTAAGATTGATGTGTTGGCTAGGAACGTTGATAGAATTTCTCTTGATGTTGATTCTTTGAAACTTAGATCTATTCCACCTATGCATGATATCAATGTGTCTCTCAAAGCCATGAGAATTTCCATTGATGAGTGCAAAGAAAGAACCGCTAGGATGCATGCTAAGAAAGATGCCTTTATTAGAGCGTGTTCTTCTAGTTCCTATGAACATAAAGATGAAGATCTAAAAGTTATTGATGTGTCCCCTATTAAATCTTTGTTTTGCAATATGAATCTTGATAATGATGGGAATGAATATGATCCACCTTTACCTAGAAGGCGTTCCAAAAATTCAGAGTTTTTAGATCTTGATGCTAAATTTGATAAAAGTGGGATTGAAGAAATTAAAACCCTAGATGTTGCCAAACCAATGATTTTGGATTTCAAGGAATTTAATTATGAAAATTGCTCTTTGATTGATTGTATTTCCTTGTTGCAATCCGTACTAAATTCTCCTCAAGCTTATAGTCAAAATAAAGCGTTTACTAAACATATCGTTGATGCCTTCATGCAATCTTATGAAGAAAAACTTGAGTTGGAAGTTTCTATCCCTAGAAAACTTTATTATGAGTGGGAACCAACTATTAAAATTAAGATTAAAAATCATGAGTTCTATGCTTTATGTGATTTGGGTGCTAGTGTTTTCATGATTCCAAAGACTTTGTGTGATTTGTTAGGTTTCCGTGATTTTGATGATTGCTCTCCAAACTTGCACCTTGAGGATTCCACTATTAATAAACCTATGGGAAGAATTAATGATGTTCTTATTGTTTCAAATAGGAATTATGTGCCTGTAGATTTTATTGTTCTTGACATAGATTGCAATCCTTCATGTCCTATTATTCTTGGTAGACCTTTCCTTAGAACGATTGGTGCAATTATTGATATGAAGGAAGGAAATATTAGATTCCAATTTCTGTTAAGGAAAGGCATGGAACACTTTCCTACAAAGAAAATTAGATTACCTTATGAATCTATTATGAGAGCCACTTATGGATTGCCTACCAAAGATGGCAATACCTAGATCTATCCTTGCTTTTTATGCCTATCTAGGGGCGTTAAAAGATAGCGCTTGTTGGGAGGCAACCCAATTTTATTTTTATTCCTTGCTTTTTGCTCCTGTTTAGTAATAAATAATTTACCTGGCCTCTATTTTGGTTGTGTTTTTTGTGTTTAATTAGTGTTTGTGCCAAGTAGAACCGTTGGGAAGACTTGGGGAAAGTCTTGATATCTTGCTGTAAAAAAACATAAACTTTAGCGCTCACGAGAACTGCTTCCATTTTTATTTGGAAAGCGATATTTAGTTAATTATTTTTTCAGATGATTAATATATAAATTCCTCACGTCCAGAAATTTATTTTAGAATTTTTGGGGTTCCAGATCTTGCGCTAGATACAGATTACTACAGACTGTTCTGTTTTTGACAGATTCTGTTTTTCGTGTATTGTTTGCTTATTTTGATGAATCTATGGCTAGTAAAATAGTTTATAAACCATAGAGATGTTGGAATACATTAGGTTTAACACCAATATAAATAAATAATGAGTTAATTACAGTACCTTGAAGTGGTATTTTGTTTTCTTTTGCTAACGGAGCTCACGAGATTTTCTACTTTAAGTTTTGTGTTGTGAAGTTTTCAAGTTTTGGGTAAAGATTTGATGGATTACAAGGAGTGACAAGAGCCTAAGCTTGGGGATGCCCATGGCACCCCTAAGATAATCTAAGGACACCTAAAAGCCAAAGCTTGGGGATGCCCCAGAAGGCATCCCCTCTTTCGTCTACTTCTATCGGTAACTTTACTTGGAGCTATATTTTTATTCACCACATGATATGTGTTTTGCTTGGAGCATCTTGTATTATTTGAGTCTTTATTTGTTAGTTTACCACAATCATCCTTGCTGTACACACCTTTTGAGAGAGCCATACATGATTTGGAATTTGTTAGAATACTCTATGTGCTTCGCTTATATCATTTGAGTTATATAGTTTTGCTCTAGTACTTCACTCATATCTTTTAGAGCACGGTGTTGGAATTGTTTTATAGAAACTATTGATATCTCATGCTTCACTTAGATTATTTTGAGTCTTAAATATCATGGTAATTTTCTTAAATAATCCTAATATGCTTGGTATTCGAGAATAGTAAAAACTTTCTTATGAGTGTGTGAATGCTATGAGAAGTTTGATGCTTGATAATTGTTTTGAGATATGAAGATGGTGATATTAAAGTTATGCTAGTTGAGTAGTTGTGAATTTGAGAAATACTTGTGTTAAAGTTTGTGATTCCCGTAGCATGCACCTATGGTGAACCGTTATGTGAGGAAATTAGAGCATGATTTTTTTTATTGTCTTCCTTATGAGTGGCAGTCGGGGACGAGCGATGGTCTTTTCCTACCAATCTATCCCCCTAGGAGCATGCGCGTAATACTTTGCTTTGATAACTTGTAGATTTTTGCAATAAGTATATGAGTTCTTTATGACTAATGTTGAGTCCATGGATTATACGCACTTTTCTTCCTTCCACCATTGCTAGCCTCTCTAATACCATGCACCTTTCGCTGGTATCATACACCCACCAAATACCTTCCTCAAAACAGCCACCATACCTACCTATTATGGCATTTCCATAGCCATTCCGAGATATATTGCCATGCAACTTTCCACCATTTTCATATTTCTTAGCATGATCATGTGGTTGACATCGTATTTGTGGCAAAGCCACCATTGATAATTCCTTCATACATGTCACTGTTGATTCATTGCATATCCCGGTACATCGCCGGAGGCATTCATATAGAGTCATATTTTGTTCTAAGTATCGAGCTGTAATAGTTGAGTTGTAAGAAAATAAAAGTGTGATGATCATCATTATTAGAGCATTGTCCTAGTGAGGAAAGGATGATGGAGACTATGAGTCCCCCACAAGTCGGGATGAGACTCTGGACGAAAAAAAGGGTGGAAAGAAAAGAGGCCATAAAAAAGAGAAAAGGCCCAAATAAAAAATCAGAGAAAAAGAGAGAAGGGACAATGTTACTATCCTTTTACTACACTTGTGCTTCAAAGTAGCACCATGATATTCATGATAGAGAGTCTCTCATTTCGTCACGTTCATATACTAGTGGGAATTTTTCATTATAGAACTTGGCTTGTATATTCCAATGATGGGCTTCTTTTGTTGAGCTTTCATATACTTATAGCTCTAGTGCATCCATTGGATGCACACCCACTTAGTTTCTTTTGTTGAGATTTCATATACTTATAGCTCTAGTGCATCCGTTGCATGGCAATCCCTACTCACTCACATTGATATCTATTGATGGGCATCTCCATAGCCCGTTGATACGCCTAGTTGATGTGAGACTATCTTCTCCCTTTTTTGTCTTCTCCACAACCACCATTCTATTCCACATATAGTGCTATATCCATGGCTCGCACTCATGTATTGCATGAAAATTGAAAAAGTTTGAGAATGTCAAAAGTATGAAACAATTGCTTGGCTTGTCATCGGGGTTGTGCATGATTTAAATACTTTGTGTGGTGAAGATAGAGCATAGCCAGACTATATGATCTTGTAGGGATAACTTTCTTTGGCCATGATATTCTGAGAAGACATGATTGCTTTGTTAGTATGCTTGAAGTATTATTATTTTTATGTCAATATTAAACTTTTATCTTGAATCTTTCGGATCTGAATATTCATACCACAATTAAGAATAATTACATTAAAATTATGCCAAGTAGCACTCCACATAAAAAATTATCTTTTTATCATTTACCTACTCGAGGACGAGCAGGAATTAAGCTTGGGGATGCGTGATACGTCTCCAACGTATCTATAAGTTTTTGATTGCTCCATGCTACATTATCTACTGTTTTGGACATTATTGGGCTTTATTATCCACTTTTATATTATTTTTGGGACTAACCTATTAACCGGAGGCCCAGCCCAGAATTGTTGTTTTTTGCCTATTTTAGGGTTTCGAAGAAAAGGAATATCAAACGGAGTCCAAACGGAATGAAACCTTCAGGAACATGATTTTCTCACTAGACATGATCCAGGAGACTTGGACCCTACGTCAAGAAACAAAGGAGGAGGCCATGGGGTAGGGGGGCGCGCCTACCCCCCCCCCCCCAAGACGCGCCCTCCACCCTTGTGGGCCCCCTGTTGCTCCACGGACGTACTCCTTCCTCCTATATATACCTACGTAGCCCCAAACGATCAGATACGGAGCCAAAACCCTAATTCCACTGCCATAACTTTCTGTATCCACGAGATCCCATCTTGGGGCCTGTTCCGGAGCTCCGCCGGAGGGGGCATCCATCATGGAGGGCTTCTACATCAACACCGTAGCCTCTCCGATGAAGTGTGAGTAGTTTACCTCAGACCTTCGGGTCCATAGTTATTAGCTAGATGGCTTCTTCTCTCTTTTTGGATCTCAATACAATGTTCTCCCCCTCTCTTGTGGAGATCTATTCGATGTAATCTTCTTTTTGCGGTGTGTTTGTTGAGACCGATGAATTGTGGGTTTATGATCAATATTATCTATGAACAATATTTGAATCTTCTCTTAATTCTTTTAGGTATGATTGGTTATCTTTGCAAGTCTCTTCGAATTATCAGTTTGGTTTGGCCTACTAGATTGATCTTTCTTGCAATGGGAGAAGTTCTTAGCTTTGGGTTCAATCTTGCGGTGTCCTTTCCCAGTGACAGTAGGGGCAGCAAGGCACGTATTGTATTTTTGCCATCGAGGATAACAAGATGGGTTTTTTATCATATTGCATGAATTTATCCCTCTACATCATGTCATCTTGCTTAAGGCGTTACTCTGTTTTCATGAACTTAATACTCTAGATGCATGCTGGATAGCGGTTGATTAGTGGAGTAATAGTAGTAGATGCAGGCAAGAGTCGGTCTACTTGTCTTGGATGTGATGCCTATATACATGATCATACCTAGATATTCTCATAACTATGCTCAATTCTGTCAATTGCTCAACAGTAATTCGTTCACCCACCGTAAAATACTTATGCTCTTGAGAGAAGCCACTAGTGAAACCTATGGCCCCCGGGTCTATCTTCATCATATTAATCTTCCAATACTTAGTTACTTCCTTTGCTTTTATTTTACTTCGCATCTTTACCACAAAAATACCAAAAATATTATCTTATCATATCTATCAGATCTCACTCTCGTAAGTGACCGTGAAGGGATTGACAACCCCTTATCGCGTTGGTTGCGAGGAGTTATTTGTTTTGTGCAGGTATGAGGGACTCGTGTGTAGCCTCCTACTGGATTGATACCTTGGTTCTCAAAAACTGAGGGAAATACTTACGCTACTTTCCCGCATCACCCTTTCCTCTTCAAGGGAATACGAATGCAGTGCTCAAGAGGTAGCAATCGACAACAATCATTTCACTTTCATCTGTCCTTGCTTACAAACAAGTAAACCTTGACGTTAATTGAGGGAGTCATGGATTAGGGGGTCCCCGGGCGTCCGGGCTATGTGACGTGGGCCGGACTGGTGGGTCGTGAAGATACAAGATAGAAGGCTTCCCCCCGTGTCTGGATGGGACCCTCCTTGGCGTGGAAGGCAAGCTTGGAGTTCGGATATGAAGATTCCTTTCTCTATAAACCCTAGTCCCCTTCGGTGTCCATATAAACCGGAGGGTTTAGTTGGTAGAGGCAATCATAATCATACATGCTAGACATCTAGGATTTAGCCATTACGATCTCGAGGTAGATCAACTCTTGTAACCCCTATACTCATCAAAGTCAATCAAGTAGGAAGTAGGGTATTACCTCCATTAAGAGGGCCCACACCTGGGTAAACATCATGTCCCCTGCCTCCTGCTACCTTCGATCCTTAGACGCACAGCTCGGGACCCCCTACCCGAGATCTGCCGGTTTTGACACCGACATTGGTGCTTTCATTGAGAGTTCCTATGTGCTGTCAATAAAGGATTCGATGGCTCGTTCGATCATCCACAATGATGTTGTTTTAGGGGAGATTTTCCCCCGGGCCAAATTTTCGTATTTGGCGGCTTCGCGCTGCGTGCCAACTCGATTGGCCACCTTGAGCAAATCGACAGCTATGCCCCGAGTCATTAGATCAGTTTCGAGAAACTAAACTATGTCGCCGACATCCGAGGAGATTTGATCTTCGAAGGGTTCGCGGCCCCGATTGTCGCTCAGGCCTTAGATCTAGAGCAGGCCATGAAGTCCGAAGACGAGAGTTTAGAGCCCCCGGACTCTCTGTGATTTTGGAGCTTCCTACCAGAGATCCGGAGGAGACGGCATCATCGGCAAACCCAACGACGAACTGAACCCTCCTTACCACTGAAGCACTGGACACTACGCCGGACTCTAAGTCCGAACTCTTGAGGTCCTTATCATGCGGGCACCGCCAGGAGGATCCAACTCCGGACAGCCCCACGGATCCTCGTTTCTCTGTCCAACCCTCGCCTTTAAACGAGGCTCTGGACTTAATGCGATCACTCGCCATTACGGAAGGATCCCTTCTGAATTATGCCCGGCCCAGACTAAGGGCTGAGAGCGGGAATTTTACGTCCCACCCACCACTCACTTCATAGCCACTGTCGAAGATCTAACCGACATGTTGGACTACGCCTCCGAAGACATCGACGGTATGAACGATGATGCCGGAGACGAACAAGGCCAAAACCCTCCGTTTACCGGACGATGGACGACCACCTCCACATACGACGTGTACATGGTGGGCACACCCAAAGACGATGGCGATGACGACAAGGAGGATCCGGTTGAGGACAAGCCCCTCCGGAGCGTCGACATCAGCAGCGTCGCTCAAAATCGCGTCGCGACAAAGACGACAATACCGGCACCGAAGACAATAATACTCTAGAGAAAGCCAAAGACCCTGAAGCCCCTGTAGAGACAACATGCAAACATGATGATTGGGAGGATGGGCAAGTAAACCCCGACGATCCTAGCGGGAACATGGACTCGGAGGACAGTAACTACCTATCGACCTCTGAAGAGGATACGAGCCTCGGCAATGAAGGTTTTATCGTGCCGGATGAACCCCTCGAACAAGAGAGATTTAAGCGCCGAATAATCGCCACCACAAGAAGCCTGAAAAAGAAGCAGCAATAGCTTCAGGCTGATCAGGATTTCCTCAATGACAGATGGACTAATATCCTGGCGGCCGAGGAATACAACCTTGAATGCCCAACAAAGAGCTACCCGAAGTGCAAGCTGCTACCCCAATTCGACGATGAGGCCCTGGAGCCCATACCTCCAACGCGTGGCGCTACTGACAGACCCGACCGACCACCACGTGGCCGGGACAGAGCGGCAACACAAGCCAAACACCAGCCCGCACCACCTTGCCGTAAAGGCAGGGGAACCGCTGCTCCGGGATACACCTACGACCTACAACAGGACCTAGACAATAGAGCCGGTTAGACCAGATCAATCTATGGATCACGGGGCCATGCTCCAGCACGGGAAAATGTGCATCAGGCCTGGCACGACAAGCAAACCTCTCCCGGGCCAAAAACCGCATTTGGACTTCATCTGAACTACGTCGCGACGTGGCCCGATACAGAGGCACCGCACACCCCCTATGCTTCACCGATGAGGTAATGGAGCACCAATTCCCAAGAGGGTTTAAATCCGTGAACATCGAATCATATGACGGTACAATAGATCCCGCAGTATGGATTGAAGATTTTCTTCTCCATATTCACATGGCTCGCGGTGATGATCTACATGCCATCAAATACCTCCCCCTAAAGTTTAAGGGACCAGCTCGGCACTGGTTAAATAGCCTCCCAGAGAACCCTATTGGAAGCTGGGAAGACTTGGAAGACGCCTTTAGAGACAACTTCCAAGGCACCTATATCCGACCTCCGGACACCGATGACCTCAGCCATATAGTCCAATAGCCCTGAGAGTCAGCCAGAAAATTATGGACCAGGTTCCTAATTAAACAGAACCAGATGGTCGACCTCCCGGACGCCGAAGCCCTAGCAGCTTTTAAACACAGCATCTGCGATGAATGGCTCACTCGACACCTTGGCCATGAGAAGCCAAAGTCCATGGCAGCCCTTATAGCACTCATGACCCACTTTTGCACGGGAGAGGATAGCTGGTTAGCCCGTAGCAACAACGATGCCAGTGACTTGGGTACTTCTGAAACCAGAAACGGCAATAGCAGGCCCCGATGCAACAAACACAAGCGTCGAAGCAACAATAACAATACCAAAGACATGGCGGTCAACACCGGATTCAGTGGCTCCAAATCCAGTCAGCGGAAGAAGCCATTTAAAAGAAATAAAGACGGCTCATCTAGCCTAGACCGAATACTAGATCGACCCTGCCAGATTCACGGCACCCCGACAAGCCTTCCAACCATACCAACAGAAGCTGTTGGGTCTTCAAACAAGCAGGTAAGCTGAACACCGAACATAAGGAGAAGGGGTCGCCCAGCAAGGACGACGAGGAGGAGACTCACCCACCAAATACAGGGGGACAGAAGAAATTTCCCCCTGAGGCCAAAACGATGAATATGATATATGCTACTCACATCCCCAAGCGGGAGCGCAAGCGCGCTCTAAGGGACGTCTATGCGATAGAGCCAGTCGCCCCAAAATTCAACCCATGGTCAGCCTGCCCGATCACTTTCGATAGCAGAGACCATTCGACTAGTATCTGTCACGAAGGCTCGGCCACGTTGGTCCTCGACCCAATTATCGATGGATTCCACCTTATGCGAGTCCTCATGGATGGCGGTAGCAGTCTTAACTTACTCTATCAGGACACGGTCCGCAAAATGGTTATTGATTCATCAAGAATTAAACCCACCAAAAGTACCTTTAAAGGAGTAATACCTGGGGTAGAGGCCCGTTGCATGGGCTCAATCACATTGGAAGTTATCTTCGGTTCACCGAACAACTTCCAAAGCGAATACTTGACCTTCGCTGACGTCCCCTTCCGGAGCGGCTATCATGCACTGCTCGGACGAACCGCGTTCGCTCGCTTCAATGTGATCCCGCATTACGCATATCTCAAACTGAAGACGCTCGGACCACACAGTGTTATAACAGTCAATGGAAACATGGAGCGCTCCCTCCGTACTAAGGAGCACACTGCGGCCCTTGCAGTGGAAGTCCAGGGCGGCCTTATCAAGCCAAACACTACATCGGCAGTCAAGCCCCCGGACACTGTTAAACGCATTCGGACTACCCTGCAGAGCGACATTCCAGTTCATCCGGAGCTCGATTAGCAATCCGGCCTCTGTCTTAGCCCCAACCGAATTGCGGCATATGTGCCACGCGTACATAAATACACACTAAAGATACCATGGGAAATGACGGAGGCATAGTAAAGACAAAGTCCACAATATGGCTCGTCCCTATCTGGACGCTCATGTTTCTTTTCTCTTATTTTTTTCTTTCTAGGTTACTTACAACCCCCATCACCTTCCGACGGTACCAAGGGCCCTTTTCTAGGCCCCTCATGAAAACTCGATCATTGATCCTTTCGAGGGATAATACACCAAGGAGAAAAAATAGCGTAGATGTGTGCCATAGTATTTAAAGGATCTCCAAAGATTGCCTCTTCCTTTTTAAGGATCCGCACACAGCTTTCCCTAATGCCCGGCATGTAAAATAGCCTCGATGCTTATCGCATCATTTGTAAAAATATGTTTTGACGTATCAATCAGACTATAACGGAAACAATTTTTCGCCCAACATTTTCGATACTGGCTTATTTCCTAATCCGTATTCCCTCTTTTTTCGTCTGATTGCCATGTACACCTCGGTACGACTTAAATCGCCAGGGGCTCCATTCGCCACGTACATTTCTTAAAAATAAAATAAGTCCGAACACTTTTATAGTACATTTCGGCGTCTCGGATATAGCATTATATGCATCGGCTCCGAATCATGACTTTGGTCAATAGTTGGGTTGCCCGGCTCCTGTGGTTACTACCTTACGTTCCGCTCGTTCGGCAATCGTAGTAAAGGGAGAACTACTGCGATTGTTTTTCCGGTTCATCCGGATAAACACCTCACTAGAGAAAGCTGAAAACTGACTGTCATGATGCGGCGAGAGCTGGTCAGCTATTCAGTGACTGAGTATAAATCTCTCGCGATTTTTTCTGCATTATGCGAAGGACCGGTCTCCACCCGGGCAGGCGTCTACAACACCCAAGTTCGGATAATCGAGTAATACCAGGGGCTGTGCCTACAATCTCACTATCATACTCCTATTGCTAAGCGAGAGCGATAAAGCCACATAGTCTGATTGCCTGGTTCGCCGCACTAACACCTCCTTCAAGGACCAAGCCGTAGGATCAAGTGTGTCCAGGTGTCATTCCGTACACCACCGTACTACCCATGGGGGATGTAGCCGACGACTGGCCAACTCTTAGATACTATAAATGGCCGCACAGGAGGAAAAGAATTAGAGGTCAAACAAGGAACAGGTTCTCCCCCTTGTGCTTGCTCCTCCATGGCCTCCCCCCCAAGATGGGGAGAGGTTCTCCCTCTGGTCCTTGGCCTCCGGGGCGAGGATGGCCCCTCTGGGATCCTCCTCCATGGCCTCCGAGTGATGATGGCCCCCTCCGGCAGGGTGCCAAAGAGGGCCTAGATTGATTTTTCATGGCTACGGAGGCTTGCAGCGGCAGAACTCCCGATCTCTCTTCTGTTCTGGGTTTTTTTTGCATTTATAGGAGGAGTTGGCGTTTGTTTCACGTCAGGGGCCCCACGAGGCAATCAAAAGGACGAGTGGCATGCCCTAGGGGTGTGGGGGTGCCCCCACCCTTTTTATGGCCCCGGGACTCCTCTTTCTATCTTTTTCTTCCAATATTTTTTATATTTTCCATAAAAAAATCTCCGTAAATTTTCTGCCCATTTCAAGAACTTTTATTTCTACATAAAAACAACACCACGGTAGTTCTGCTAAAAACAGTGTCAGACCGGGTTAGTTCTATCAAGTCATACCAAAATAATGTAGAATTGTTATAAACATGGCATGAATACTTTATAAATTATAGATACGTCGGTGACGTATCATCCAACCTTGCTGAAGAAAAAGGTCGTTGCTGGACGAGGGACAAGGCCAAGTCCTGACAAGAAGCAGGTTGCCTTTCAAGTACCATCAAGCGACGAAGAAGCTGATGATGAAGAATTGGCTGAGATCATCAGAGAGAGGCAGCAAAGGGCCGGTAGAGCCAAAGGCAGTGATGTGCCCCTCTTGTTGGATCCAAAGTTGATCCTTGACTTCATAGATCTATGGCACAAGGACCCTAATATTCCTCTGCCTGATCTGTACCTCACTCCAAGCCAAAGTCAAATGCTCAATGCCTTCATAGGCGAAGAACAATGGAAATTTGAGATGGCCAGATAAGTGAAGAAAGCGCAATACAAGAAGGAGCACCTTTTGAAAAAGAATGTTGTGACAATGTCACCTGAAGAACTTGTGACTATGCAGACTGAGATCAAAGCACTCACAGATGAATTTGACACATATCATGCAGACTGGCTAGGTGCGAAAGTCAGATTCATCAGAATGGCGAAGGGATTCACAAAAAATGTTGCGGATTCATCGCAACAAGAAATTCCTTAGGCTGAGACATCGGCTCAGCCTACCGAAGAAAATGCAAGCACAGCTGATGAAAATCATACTGTTGATGATTCTAAAAGCACCAGGGCTGCTAAAGAAATTCCAGCCTCTGAACAAAATGCCAGGGCAACCTCCAATGTTGAGCCCTTAAGAACAAACTAGGCCGGTTGCGCCTGAAGGAGTTGAACCTATCTCATCTGCTCCTCCTACAAAGTCATCACAGATGACAAGTATCAACCTTCCTTCTGCATCAGAAGTGAAGAAGACCAAAGCTGTAGAGAAGTCAATAGTAAGCATCTACAACCTCAGAGTCTTCTGCTCCTAAGAAAATGAGGACTTTGACAAGCTCATACTCAAACCCAATTGATGTTGTTCCAATAGTAATCATGCCATCAAAGGATATTTTACCCTTTGGTGAGGAATATGTCATTCCAGATGACAGTGATGAAGAAAATCCTTCTGCTGCTTCTTCAGAGAAGTTGGATGAAGACAGTGAAGTGGATGATATCCCTTCGACTCCGCTGGTATCATCACCCATGCCTCGGTTCACACCTGAAGAGGCAGGCGTTGAAGAAATTGATGAAGAAGATGAGGATGTGGACATATGGTCAAGAACTCGGATTTGAATGACGACTATTGGGAAAGTCATCACCCAAATTCACCACTGACAACCCCTCTACATCAACTTCCTCTGTACCTTGTCCAAACTAAAGAAATTCATACAGGCTCTGAAGGACATGAAGCTTCACTTCATCCTATTCTAGAAGAAGTTCTAGCCACTAGTGCTGAAAAAAGGAGGCCAAGGTTGATGCTGCTGAACCTGCTATTGAAATTCCTCAGCATGTGGCTCCAGAGGTTGTACATCAAGAGGCAGTGAAGACTTCAACTGTTAATCTTCTGCCCAAGACACAGAATCATCTCACCAAGAAGCAAAAATTCAAAGCTGATGATTTCTTTGTTGAGCATAATTTCTTCTCTGAGTACAATCCTATGACTCTGCAAGACTTTGTCGCAAGCGCTTCTGGCCAGCCAGCCAAATGAACTTCTATTCCTCACTGCTGTTTGATAAGGACAAGGTTTTTGAACATCGTCAAATTCCTCATGTGGATATGGAGTCTCTTCCATGCTTCTCCCCTGTCCTCAGTGTTCTTCATGACGCTGGACTGCTTAACCTCTGCACTAACATTTGCAACTGGAATGAAGAACTCATTCTTCAATTCTATGCAACGCTACCCATCACTGAAAATGTTGAAGATGTGAATTCATGGGTGCTTGACTGGATGTTTGAAAACACTCACTACAAAGCACTGGCCTCTGAATTGCTTCAAGCCATCCCATTCAGTCCTCCCACAAAAGGTGCCAGACTCATGTATGCACAACCTAAACTTTCACATCATCTGATGCAAGTGCTGATAAAGCCTTTTTAGCTTGGGCAAGCCCCAAGGACCACATTCCTCGTCAAGGAATTGCTTTATGTGCCTAGGACAGTACATAGAATATTGACCAAAATCCTTAGTCTGATCAAGGGCCACAACTCTGATGACGAAGAGGTTGTTGGCATAATGAAGAATCTGTTGTTCAATATCATACATGGTATTCCTATCAATTACCATGATTTCTTCATGAGGACTTTGGCCAATGCTGCTTTGTCACCTTTTGAGCTGAAGCCCTATGCATCTTGGATTATGAGATTCATCAGATCAAGGTCTTCAATTCATTACAAGGCAGACTGTTAGAATTATTTCAGCTATTTGCCACCAATTGAAGTCCTCAAAAGGACAATTTCCTTAGCTGTTGAGAAGGGCAAGACTGTTGTCATTGATGAAGACACTCGTCCATTGGATGGACAGCTTCGCAAAGCTGCATCCTACTCCACCAATGATGACTCTGCAACACAAGCCTCTTCCACAAAAGCTTCAAAGCAAAATCCTCAAGCCACTGCTCAACGTGTGATGACTGATCATGAGCTTCTCCTCAGTCTTCATCAAAAAGTTGATAGAAATTACAAGTGGGTCAAGTGTTAATTTGGTGCAATTCTTCAAAACATGAGAGTCACTCAAAATATTGTGAAGAAGAATCACTACTATCTGCATGAAGTCTTTGACCGCACTTGGGCTATTCTGTCTAATCTCTATAGTGTTGAAGATCTCAAGAAGATGGAATTTCAACAGGAATTTGACTGGGCGCAGCCACCTTTAAAGAAATTCAAGAAGGTCAAAGTTCCTCAGCTCGTTACCAGCTCTTATTCCTCATCGCACGAGATAGATGAAGCCGAAGACTTGAACGACACCGCGGTAGGCCCTACCTGAACTGACGACCCCAACAACACTGGCGCTCCTCCATCGGCATCATGATGATATTCTTCAGGGGCATTAGTCCTAACTTTTCGTCCCTTTTGGTCATTCAATGACAAAGGGGGAGAATTTTGAGTTAGTCTTCAAGCCGGTCTCTTATATATGGGTGTTTTCTGTTAAGTTACAACTCTCACTCTTCTTTAGTGTTTGTTGATCAAGTTGTAAACTTAAGTCCTATGGTGCTCTGACTCTTTTGAACTGCTTTTGTGCATGTTTATTCCTCAACTGCCTTAACGCACGCATGCTGAATTCGTCAGAGTCCATATTTCATCATGCATTTCAAATTCTTCATATCTTATGTTAAATGTGTGTATGAATTACAAGATATAGAGGGGATCTCCATGATATTACTCTACAATGTGCATTTGCTACTCAAGGCAAATTCCTCAAATATGCACATCTTCAGGGGGAATTCTTCTATATCTTGCAATCAAATTCCTCAATATCAATATTTACACTTGATATGTTTATCCCCGTTGAAAACTTAACCTATATTGTCATCAATCACCAAAAGGGGGGAGATTTTAAGTGCATCTAGTGCCCCTTAATAATTTTGGTGTATTGAAGACTTATAGGTTAAGGGACTAATGTGTTTGTGAGTGCACACATGTCTATAAGTCTATGAGGAGTTTGATATTTATGATGAAAGTTGACCCCTAAAAATGAATGTCTTCAGTTGAAGACTTTGAAAGTATGGAAATTGGTGTGACCTTGAAGACTTGATATTCATGCGAGGATTATGAAGCGTGAAGACTTTTGTTTTCGTAGTTACATTTTCTCTTTCCTGAGTCATAGGAAACACCGTACTGTTAAAGGGGGTTGAGGTAAAACTGAGGAAATGTTTCCAAGTGATGCTCATCTCAAAATCCTACACCTATCCAATCCTTTCGAGTGAAGCCATTGGAAATCTCATACAGTTCAGTCACTTTCTTCAGTGAAAGAGACGAAGAACTTCTAGTCTCTAAGAAATTTGTTCTGACTGAGGAGTTAGGAATTCGCCAGTGCGGATTGCCTACAAGTGAGGAGCATGATAGCCTTGAGAAATTTGAGAGCTCAAATATCCGACCGTTTCTGTGCTAAGCGTCAGCTGTCCCAAAAGATCTACCCACCTAACGATCATATCATTGAAGGGCATTTGTCTTATCATGTCGGGCTGCTCCCTAGGCTATAAATAGTCGCCCCCTACAACCACTAGCTAGTTGGCTGCTCCGAGAGAAACTAACACTTGTCATTGAGAGCATCCCATCCTCCAAGTACTTTGAGCGAAAATCATCAAGTGAGGAAAACCCAAACCCAAACACCTACAAACCCAAAGTGATTGAGCATCACTGAAGAGATTGTTCCTGTGTCGAACTGACGCTTGTTACCTTTGAGGACTATGCATCCTCTAGACGGTTAGGCGTCATGGTATAGAGCATCCAAGAGGAAATTTTAGATCACCGAGTGGCCGAGTCTGTGAAGGTTTGGAAGTCACCTAAAGACTTACCCCGAGTGATTGGGCGAGGTTTGTGTGACCTTAGCTCAAGGAGAATATGGTGAGGTTTGTGTGTCCTCAGGTTTAAATACCGAGGTGCTCCAACCAGACGTACAACTGTCACAACAGTTGGAATTGGTCTACCAAATCATCGTCTTCACCAAGCTACTGGTTCTATTTCCTTAACCTTTTCATTTCCTCATTCATGTGTTGTTGTACTTGATCGTTACTTTTTGAAGACTTTGACTGAAGACTTTCTCAATTTCCTCAATCCTAATTCTTCAATCACTTTGTCTTCAGCCTGCGTATCCTGTTTACACGCTACCTGTGCTCTGTCTATGTTTCATTTCATCATGATGACTATGCTACTGCTCTGTTATGTATGCACCTGAATACTTATTCTGCTGCTTGTAGTTCGTGACTTAGGAAATTCCTCAAGTTGAATTTCCTCAGTGACGAATTTGTAAAGATCGCCTATTCACCCCCTCTAGTCGATATAACGCACTTTCACATGTGTTAAATGTGACCACATACCAAGCCTATGACATTAATGGATACACTTTCTATATGGAGGCCAGAGACAAGGTAAAAAAGGTGTGTACCTAAATTTAGGGGTGACACTACAAGCATACACCAATAATGAAAGTAGAAAACAATACAGGAGAATCAGAGAGATTTGGGAACTAAGGTACACGGATGTAGGGATATTCCCCATGTTCCGTGTTAGATGGGCAAAACAAGTACTTCAAGAAGACGACTATTTCACTACCATGATTATACCACCTTGAAATGAGTCTGTGAACATTCTTGCAATAAGTGCCTTAAATGAGCCATAGGTACTGGCGAAGACTATGTCCCAATGCTTCTAAAAAAAAGACCCAATTCAGCCTAGCCGTGTGGTCTACCGAAGAGGAAAGGGGAGTATCGTTAGCATGGACAAAGTCAATGACGAGGAGGACTATGACCAATTCGACGACTACCCCATGGTACAAGAAGGCGTTAAACATGTATTGATAAGAAGAAGATCAACATTGCTAAATGACGACATTGCACCATGGTCAAGACGGAGTTACAACAAGACAATAGTCCATACCAGGAAGAGGAACACCAAAATTCACGTGAAGACCGTTAGTAGAATCGATTAACAACTTATTTCTAATGTGTCGTTATGTGAAGGTTAATTTGTACTATAAAGAAACATATATGCGTGCATCTGTGGATCGGATAGATAATGGTCGTGTTGTGTGATGAATATATTGATTATAAGGATTAACATTTTGATTTTCCCCCCAAAAAATTAGAAAAATAGCGGTTGTGGGCGGGGGAGGGGGGCCGCCGTGTCAGACATTTGCGGCGGCGGGCGGGCTGGAACACCCGCCACGTCCATCCCCTAGCAAATCCCCCTCTTACCTTACCACGGGTTTTGTTCAAACCGTGCACTCCCACCCGAAATCGCCAACCGCCGCCGTCGCCGCGCACCGTTGTCCTTACGTCGCCGATATGCTCGCCTCCTATGTCACCACCGATACCGCTGTCACGTGCTCGCCTGTCGCGCTTGCACAACTAAGGAAGAGCCGAGGGCGCCACTGTGGGGTCATAGTCGCGTGCCCACGCTCTAGTGCGACAATGCCACGACCCCTAGATCTCCTCCAACACCATCACCAGCACGCCCATTGTACTCCAATACCACCGCCCCCGCCACCGTCGACCCGTTTCCCATTGAGGTCAATATATATTACGGCTGACCCATCTGCTTCATGTAACAAGAAACAACATTATTTGAGCAATGCAAGGTGTTCGTTGAAATGTATACACCAGGTTATTTTCAGGAATTAATATGCCAATGTTTAGACAAAACATTGATTAATTTCCATTTTGTCGAATTTCTGTAACTCAATATGCCTACTTGTAGCAAATATCATGCCGGAATTTCTAACTATTTGTCAAATGGATCCCCACGCCAGAGCAACATCTCAAGACGAACTCAATGACAACAACCCTGACGTTGAGATGGCCACCCCTGACGTCGAGACGACCGACGACCATCATGAAGAACTGCCCACTAGGTGAGGAGTAACGAGCCACATCAATGGGACTTCATCCAGCATCGTCGCCAGCAACAAGATCATGCGTAAGGCTAGGCAAACAAATGCATCATTATAATAATCGCTTTTGGCGAATAGGAGAGCCCATCACCCTAGTTTTCGCGGCAAAGACATATAGTAAGACGCTAGGCTGCATCTTCAGAAAATACGTCTTTATCGGTTGCAAGGATATTGACAGACATAAGTAGAAGCTACTCAAAGCGTTACACTAGGGTTATGCATTTCCGTCTGACTCTAAAAAAGTCCAAAGAATATGCTCTATTAGAATGGCGGAAAATGTTTAGGGCCTGGGAGAGCAGTGCGCGTTGCAATCTTGTGGGTAAGGGCATTGAGGCCGTTAAGTGGCGCCATCCAACTATGGATCACGAAGATGGACGAAGTTTTGTGAATCATCAGGAAGCGAGTCAAGCAAGGAGGTAAGCGATCATTTCCGTAATTTATGGAAAAATCTACTAGGTAACCACCATCTGGGCCCTGGTGGTTACAAAGCTATAATACACAAGTGGGAGATGGAGGCCATAGACTTTGAAGCCGCGGGTAAACCACCCCCATTCATGGAACATGGAGATCATCCGCATGACTTCCATTTCCTCAGGGGCTGTGCAGTTTGAGACCCAGAGATGAACGAGTTCGTCCTCCTGATCCTGCAACTTTGCTCGGCGGAGAAGAGCCTGGTAACATAACTGAAGAGTAATAATTTGGTACCTACTACAATTATTATCATACTAATAGTTTACCACAACTTATGTATTTTTCGTAGAGAAAAATGAAGGAGGAACTTGGACCCGGTTCTAGTGAATCTCCGTACAGCTATAGGTATGAAGACCATCTTCCACGGGCCGTGAATGAGGGATTTGGGGTTGATAGGAAGCCCAAGACTGGGCGTGTGTTGGGCGCAGGTAGGATGTTGTGGGACCAGGCCTATTCCCATACCAAGGAGTTAAAAAATATAGAAGGAAAAATAGGGTTGATTACAAGATCGCCGCCAAAGTAGCTGCAACAATTCAAAGAAGGTTAGATGAAATATTCCCGTCTGGCCATGAGCATCATCTGTATAGTAGCACCCAACAGCCATGAGCATCGCATGACGATTCACGCTGGCTCTTAGGCAAAGTGAACGACATGCCAACGAAGGTTGCCATGGGGCAAATAATTCCATTTACAGATGGTACTAGAATGATGCATGGGGTCGTCCTGCCACTGGACATGACATGGGTGCTAGTGTAGTATGTAATGCCGGGATTTGAGTACTGTTTGTTGACTCACCCCCTAATGAAGGCGTCACTATGTTAGGATAAGCGATATGGGGGTACCTACTTAAGTGGCCACTCAGTGATATAGAGGAGATTAGTCCACACGCACTCTCAGGAAATGACTGTGATGTCGCCTTCGCGAACCTTGACCCCCTTTTCAACATTGACAACACTGGAGACAACATAGCCAAGGATATTCCGCAATTAGTGAGGAAGGACCTACGTGCTAATTGCGGACCATCCACAGACAAGCCACCTATCCTAATTGTATTCCTCGAAGGACATAAATGGAATCAGTATAAGCATGGAAAACTGTCCCTATCGGACTCTATGTCAATGACCCTCTTGAAAGATCTTAATGTTCTACACGATGATGTGGTACGTAGATTATAATTTCGTCCTTCGGTTTCCGGCCAATATAATTGATCTACCATTTAATGAGGTGATCCATGCAAATATCATCTATGTGAGTGCACTCTCCCTGGAGTTAATGAGGCTTTGGGCACTCCATGGAGCTTCAAATCCCCTACTTGGGCATAGTAAAGTGTCTTTACTTGATCCTTTTTACATGCACTGCCACAACCTCGAATCTGTAATTGGCTAGGAGCTTGATATGTCTCCAACGTATCTATAAGTTTTTATTCTTCCATACTGTTATATTATCATTCTTGGATGTTTCATAATCATTTTATATCCTTTTCTGGTACTAACCTATTGACATAGTGCCAAGTGCCAGTTGCTATTTTTTGCGTGTTTTTTACATCACAGGTAATCAATATCAAACGGAGTCCAAACGCAGTGAAACATTTTGTGGATTTTTTTGGGCTAGAAGACATCCAGTGGGCCGGGGAAGCGCCTAGGGGTGCTCCGAGGGGAGCACAACCCACCAGGGCGCGCTTGGAGGCCCAGGCATGCCCTGGTGGGTTGTGCCAAAATCGGGTTCCCCCTAGACCGTCTCTTTGCTCTATAAATACCTCAATATTTCAGAAACCCTAGGTGAGTCGACGAAAATCAATTCCAACCGCCGCAGAGTGTAGAACCACTAGATCCAATCTAGACACCATCCCGGAGGGGTTCACCACTTCCATTGGTGCCTCTCCGATGAGGCGTGAGTAGTTCTTTGTAGACCATCGGGTCTGTAGTTAGTATCTAGATGGCTTCCTCTCTCTCGTTTGATTCTCAATACAATGGTCTCTTGGAGATCCATATGATGTAACTCTTTTTGTGGTGTATTTGTTGGGATCAGATGAACTTTGTGTTTATGATCAGATCTATCTTTTTATCCATGAAAGTTATTTGAGTTTCTTTGATCTCTTATATGCATGATTGCTTATAGACTCGTATTTCTTCTCTGATATTTGGGTTTTGTTTGGCCAACTTGATCTATTTATCTTGCAATGGGAAGATGTGCTTTGTAGTGGGTTCGATCTTACAGTGCTTGATCCCAAGTGACAAAAGGGGAACTGACACGTATGTATCGTTGCTACTAAGGATAAAACGACGGGGTCTATTTCTACATAAATAGATCTTGTCTACATCATGTCATCGTTCCTATAGCATTACTCCATTTCTCCATGAACTTAATACACTAGATGCATGATGGACAGCGATCGATGTGTGGAGTAATAGTAGTAGATGCAGGCAGGAGTCGGTCTACTCCTCTTGGAAGTGATGCCTATATGATGATGAGTGCCTGGATATCGTCATGATTATTTGAAGTTCTATAAATTGCCCAACAGTAATTTGTTTACCCACCGTTTTCTATTTTTCTTGAGAGAAGCCACTAGTGAAACCTACGGCCCCGGGTCTCTGTCTCATATTATTTGCCTTTGCGATCTATTTTATTTGCCTTTTGTTTTCAGATCTATTAAACCAAAAATACAAAAATACCTTGCTGCAATTTATTGTTATTTATTTTATCCTGCGTTTCCGCGATCCAATCTATCATATTTTTATCACACCTGTTTTCCAATTTCTGGCGCCGCTACCCGAAAGGGATTGACAACCCCTTCTACATGTCGGGTTACGAGTATTTTTTATTTGTGTGCATGTGTTGTTTACATAGTGTTGCTTGGTTCTCCTACTGGTTCGATAACCTTGCTTTCATTACTGAGGGAAATACCTAATGTCGTTGTGCTGCATCATCCCTTCCTCTTTGGGGAAATATCGACGCAGCTTCAAGCCGCATCAAAATGAATTTCTGGCGCCATTGTCGGGGATGATCTTTAACATCTACCAGGTTACTAATCACAAATCTCATCTCCTCACAATTTACATTATTTTCCATTTGCCTCTCGTTTTCCTCTCCCCCACTTCACAAAAATTTGTTGTTTTATTCACCCACTTTTTCATTTGCCGTTTTCTCGTCTGATCTATCTTTTTCTTGCAATCTTGTTTGCTATTTTTTTTGCTTATGTTGCCATGTGCCTTCTATTTTCTTGCATCTTCTCTTCCTAAAAATCTATTGATATGGATCCTCATCCACTTGCTAATCTTTTTAAAAGATCCAATTATGATGAACCAATTGCCAGTGATTTGAGTGCACTAGATTATCTCTATGAAGTTTTGCTTGAAATTCATGAATCTGAAAATTGTGTTGAAGTGCTAAAATAAGGAATTTATGAAGTGATTCATGATAGCTTCTTGAATGAAAAGTATGATTGCAATGGTGTTACTATAAATTCTGTTGTTGTCAATTGTGCTAATAATATGCAAAACCCTAAGCTTGGGGATGCTAATTTTACTATGTCCACTACTTGTTGCAATGATCATGATTAGGGTGATAATGATTCTTATGATCTTGAAAATATATTTAAGACTCATGATGAATATGTTTGTGATAATATTGGAAGTGCGTTTAGAAGAGTGTCAACTTTAAGTAAAAATAATCCCACATATTTGGAGAGTGTTCAATCTTATGAAATTTTTGATAAAAGTGGGTTCAGAGAGGTCACGACTTTAGTTGATGTTAATCCCACTATCTTGGAAGATTATAAAATATTATCCATGTGGATCATGAAGAGAAAATTTTATATGGTAGATATATTGTTTAATTTGATTATGATCCTACATGTAATTATTATGAGAGAGGAAAATATGGTTGCAGAAATTTTCATGTTACTAAATGACCTCTCGTTATGTTGAGATTGCTATTGGTTCTTTCTTCTTCCTTGCATATGCTAGTTTTTACTTGTCTTGATCATTTGTTTGCTTATAAAATTCCTATGCATAGGAAGTATGTTAGACTTAAATGAGTTTGTCATATGTTTTCTTGATGCTCTCTTCGTGTGTCAATTCTTATCTTTCGTGTGAGCATCATTGAAATCTTATGCCTAGCTAGGGGCGTAAAACGATAGTGCTTGTTGGGACGCAACCCAATGAATAAAATTTATTTTTGCTTTTTTCTTTCTGTTCTTGAGTGTTAGCACAATTATGCTACCGTTATCATTGTGTTTTATGTATTTTAACACACCTCCTAATCAAATTCCACTAAAATCAGGAAGTTGGAGTAAAGGAGCATGTGTCAACTTATCTTTCAATACCATGAAGGCTTCTTCCTGTGCGGTACCCCAAACAAAAGGCAGATCCTTCTTTGTAAGCTCGTTGAGAGGTGCACCAATGGTGCTGAAATCTCTCTGAAAACGCATATAGAAACCATTGAGGCCAAGGAAATTCCTCACCTGTCTAACCGTTTTGGGCTACGGCCAACTCTCAATAGCTTCAATCTTGGCTTTATCAACTTCAATTGCCTGTGGAGTAACAACATAGCTAGGAAAAGATACTTGGTCGGTGCAAAAGGTGCACTTCCCAAGGTTACCAAACAAAGATGCATCAGGTAGAGCAATAAAAATACCACATAAATGTTCCAAATGTTCCTCCAAAGATTTGTTATAAATCAGTATATCATCAAAATAGACTACCACAAATCGTCTAATGAAAGAACATAAAACTTCGTTCATTAATCTCATGAAAGTACTAGGTGCATTAGTTAACCCAAAAGGCATGACTAACCACTCAGATAATCCAAACTTAGTTTTAAATGTTGTTTCCATTCATCCCCCAATTTCATACGAATTTGATGGTATCCACTACGCAAATCAACTTTGGAGAATATTGTAGAACCACTCAATTCATCAAGCGTATCATCTAGCCTAGGAATAGGATGACGATAACGAATAGTAATATTATTAATGCCTCTACAATCAAAACACATACGCGATGTACCATCCTTTTTAGGCACTAGAATAATAGGAACAGCACAAGGACTAAGAGATTCGCATATATAAACTTTATCGAGCAGCTCTTGGACTTGACGCATAATTTCCTTTGTCTCCTTCGGATTGGTACGGTATGGTGCACAGTTGGGTCGCGATGCATCGGGAATTAAGTTAATCTGATGCTCAATCCCTCGAATAGGTGGTAATCCCGGTGGCACGTCTTATGGAAAGACTTCAGCGAACTCCTGCAAAATGTTAGTAACAGGAGGAGGGAAAGAGGAAGGCACGTCCTCGAATGAAAATAATGCCTCTTTGCACACAAAAGCATATCAAACAGATTTGCTAAAATCTAGCTCATCAATATCAGATTTGGTGGCAAGTAAACATGCACTTTTCAATTTAATTTCAGAAGCAACACTAGATGGTTTATTATTAGTCCTCATTTGTTCCTCAAATTCTTTTGCCACAATCTAATTTTTCTCCTGTTTTTCTTTGTTAGCTCTATTAATATCATCTTTCAAAATGGAATCAGGAGACATAGGAAGCAAAGTGATATGTTTATCCTTATGAACAAGAGTATACAAATTGTTTCTACCATGGTGTACATTTTTTTATCAAATTGCCATGGTTTACCAAGTAATAAGGAACATGCTTGCATGGGTACCACATCACAATCAGCATATGTAGAGATACTAAAATGCATACGAACAGTACGTGTTACCTTAACCTTGCCACTGTTATTGAACCATTGGATATAGTAAGGATGTGGATGTGGTCTGTGGTCAGAGATAGCTTCTCCACCATCTCCATGCTAGCCAAGTTGTTGCAGCTCCCTCCATCTTTGATGACACGAATAGAACGTTCCTTCACAACTCCCTTTGTATGGAACAAATTATGCCTCTGATTTTTCTCAGCTTGTGTGACCTGCACACTCAAAACACGTTGAGCAACTAAACCTTCATACCTGTCAGCATCTTCAGGAGCCATGTATTGCGTCTCATGTTCAGAATCATGTCCACCATGTTCGTCACGTGTAATAACAGCCAAAGTCTCCTCATCACAGTCACTAGCAGACTCATACCCACCATCCTCAGTAGAAATCATCACATACTGAGATTTTCTTTCTGTCGCATAATGACCTCTTCCCTTACAACGATGAAAAATAATATCACTTGTGTTCCCTGTTGATGCCATGGAAGAAGAAGAACTTTGTGCAGGCTCGATAGGTGTGCTCTTGGCAGATAGTATTGGTTGTGCCTGCTTCCTTGTATCACGGATGGAGGTGGCAGCTGATGAAGGTGTCGATGTAGCAGAATGTGTGGAAGTAGAGGATGCATGCGGTGTCCATGATGAAGGTCGACCTGCAGAAAAGTTAGTCCGCGCCAATGCATGTCGATCATGCACTTCACGTTTAGCTTTACAAGCAAGATGGAATAAACGAGTGATATTATTATACTCCTTATAATCAAGAATGCTCTGAATCTCTCTATTTAACCCACCCACAAAACGTGCAAGCATGGCTTCACTGTCCTCAGCAATACCACATCTAATCATGCCAATTTGTAATTCCTCATAATATTCTTCTACATAATTTTTTTTCCTTGTCTTAAGCGCTACAATTTTTGAAGTAATTTACGTTGATAATAAGGTGGAACCCAACGAGTACGCATAGTAGTTTTCAAAGCAGCCCAAGTAGCTGGAAGAGGATATAATCTACAATGTTCAGACCACCAAACACATGTAAAACTAGTGAAAGCACAAACAGCAGCAGGAACACATCTCTTCTCAGGATGTTGTAAACATGTAAAATGTTGTTCAGTTTCTAACTCCCAAGTAAGATATATATCAGGAACATATCTACCCTCAAATGGTGGAATATTCAATTTTAGATTAGGAAGATGGTCATGATATCGTACCTCATGTGATGGTGCAGCCCTACCGTTGCGATGATATGCATGATGACCTGGTGGTGGTGGTGCTGGTGGTTGCATGTAGTTCTGATTTTGATCAACCTCATCCTCATAATGGTCCTCCACCTCTGCAGTAGCAGCAGGAGCTATAGAAGCATCAACAATAGGTACATCGGCACTAGAATTTTGACCAGGCTCAAGGGGAACGCACAGTGCTGGTCCCACTTGCTTTGGAAGGTGATGTTGTTGTTGCTGTAGAGCTGCGACAAGTGCAGCGGCTGGTGGTTATGGAAGACGCGCGAGCAATTCATTAACCTTTTTGTCGAGCTTGTTTCGAACGCCTTCTCAATGCCATCTATCTTCTCCATGGCCTCTTCAAATCTGTTTAGCACATCTTCCACCTGGCTACTCATCATTTGCTGAAATTTATCATGCAACTCCTTGTTCTTCATGTTCTCCCAGTCAATCTCATCGGCTTGTAGTCCTACCATGGTTATGATGAGGGCACCAATACCATTGTTACACCCACAGCCCCTACTGTTACATATACTGGACCAATTACTAGAGCTCGTGCACGCCAATTAAATTACCAGGTACTTTCGTTTCTTGGTAATGATTCTAATGTTCATGAGATTATGATGCTGCCTAAATTGGATACATTTGTTTTGCTTACAAATGAAGGGCCTAGCTTGGAGAGGGATGAACATTGGAGCAAGAACACGCATGGAGTTGATGGCAGGCGCAAGGGGATCAAGAACGGAGTTACAAGTGATGATTTCAGGACTTTGAAGCCGCCATAAGGAGTGCATGAAGCCTTGGACGAAATATACAAGATGCCACTTCATAATATTCGTCCATAGGCTATACTAGGTGCTGCATCACCTTATTAATGGGTCAGGCCCATGTAATTTCGAAATACTTAAGTATAGGCTATATTTAGAGTCCGTATGTGTGGGGAAACAAGAGTTAGGGTTGGTTTCGGACCCCACCCTCAAGGGCCACGAAATTCCCCCCTCTTCCTCCATATATACAGCCCTTAGAGCGTCGTTTAGACTTTGGGTTTTGTTTAGATTAAAAGTTCGCCATAGCTGCAACTTCTCGTACTTCGTTTGTGTCCAACGACCAGACCAAGACGTCACAGAACCCCACCTTCATCAATAAAGCTTTCATCTTATATTCGCAATATCCAGATTGCAATCTCAGTTTCTTGCTTGTTCTTCGTTTGCTTGCAGGAAACAGACCCTCATGGTCAGGTTGATTGTGCTCCGGCGTGGTCAATAACCCCTCGGAAGTTGGTTTAGCGATTGCTAAGGTGTGACGTCTCGCACGTTCGTAGTCGGATCGTCAAGGTCGACTCCTCCAGAAACGATAGCCAGCATCTCATCGAAACATCGGGACACCTTTGCCTCCTATCAAGTGGTTTCAGATTTTCAGGTTGCTCGGTGAGATTTTACAATTTTTTGTAGATTAGATCGAGTCTGTTCTTCATACCTACAGTCCACGAAAAAGCCACAAAAAAATTAGGGTTAGTTCATCATATCCGAACCAATCTGAGCCTTTGCATAATATTTTTAGGGTTTTTGCTTTGTTGAATTTGTGGTTGCATCGTCATGTCAAGTTGCTGGTCTTAGAGTCTAGTCTTTTAGAGTTTTGAGTTCTGGTCATAAGTTGTCACACCGCCGCCGCACCATCATCATCGCCCATCTACCACCATTGCTTATCCGCCACCACTCTGAATCTGTATCCATATACCACCACCAATCCATATCCATATTCCACCACCAATCTGTATCCATATACCACCACCGCTACCATATACCACCACCGCTGCCATATACCACAACCATATATCCACCACCAATCCGAGTTCTTCTCATATTAGGTTTGTTCTTGAGATCAATCTAAATTCCGATTCGTGTTTCCTTGCCTGCGTAGGTCTCGGAAAAAAAGAGTCTGGAGACCCCCGGGCAGTTTTTAGGCCAAAATTTTCACGGGCAAAAATATTTTTTCGCTATCCTATTTTTAGGCTTTTCTGAGTCTTTTGAGCCGACGAGACTGACTGGGAGAACTTGACGAACAAGGAGCTTCATGATAAGTTTTAGCAAATGATGAGTGGCCAGGTGCAAGATGTGCTAAACAGATTTGAAGAGGCCATGGAGAAGATAGATGACATGGAGAAGATGTTCGAAACAAAGCTCGATAACAGGTTTAATGAATTGCTCGCGCGTCTTCCACCACCACCACCAGCTGCACCTAACGCACCTCTACAACAACAACAACAACAACAACAACGACTACCTACACATCGTGAAACAGCCCTCCGCCGAGCGAGCCGTCTCCCTCTTGCACCTGGCCAAACTATTGGTGCTGCTGTTGATACTTCTGTGGCTCCTGCTGCTGATGCGGAGGAGGATGATTTTGCTGGCAATTACGAGCATGAGGTTGATCAAAATCAGAACTACGTGCCACCACCAGCACAGCAACCACCAGGTCGTCCACATGCAAATAATGGCAATGGTAGGGCTCACCCTCAGGTACGAGATCATGACCATCTCCCTAAACTAAAATTGAATATTCCACCATTTGAGGGTAGATATGTTCCTGATATATATCTTACTTGGGAGTTAGAAACTGAACAAAGATTTACATGTTTACAATATCTCGAGGAGAGACGTGTTCCTGCTGCTGTTTGTGCATTCACTAGTTTTGCATGTGTTTGGTGGTTTGAGCATTGTAGATTATATCCTATTCCTGCTACTTGGGCTGCTTTGAAAACTGCTATGCGTACTCGTTGGGTTCCACCATATTATCAATGTGAATTACTTCAAAAATTGCAGCGCTTAAGACAGGGAAAAAATTCTGTAGAAGAATATTATCAGGAATTACAAACTGGCATGATTAGATGTGGTATTGTTAAGGAGAATGAAGCTATGCTTGCACGTTTTATGGGTGGATTAAATAGAGAGATTCAGACGATTCTAGAGTATAAGGAGTATACTAATATCACTCGTTTATTCCATCTTGCTTGTAAAGCTGAACGTGAAGTGTAGGATCGACAGGCATTGGCGCGGACTAACTTTTCTGCAGGTCGACCTTCATCATGGACACCACGTGCATCATCTACTTCCACATGTTCTGCTACACCGGCGCCTCCGTCGGCTGCCACCTCCAGCCGTGATACAAGAAAGCAGGCACAACCACCACTATCTGCCAAGAGCACACCTGCTGGACCTGCGCAGAGCTATTCTTCTTCCATGGCATCAACAGGGCACACAAGTGATATTATTTGTCGTCGTTGTAAGGGAAGAGGACATTTTGCGAGAGAATGCCAATTTCAGCGTGTGATGATTGCTACTGAGGATGGTGGGTATGAGTCCGCTAGTGACTATGATGAGGAGACTTTGGCTCTTATTACATGTGAAGAACATGATCATGAGACGCAATACATGGCTGCTGAAGATGCTAACAGGTATGAATGTTTAGTTGCTCAATGTGTTTTGAGTGTGCAGGTTACATAAGCTGAGCAAAATCAGAGGCATAATTTGTTCAATACAAAGGGAGTTGTGAAGGAACATTCTGTTCGCGTCATCATAGATGGAGGGAGCTGCAATAACTTGGCTAGCAAGGAGATGGTGTAGAAGCTATCTCTCACCACAAGACCACATCCACATCCTTACTACATCCAATGGTTCAACAACAGCGGCAAGGTTAAGGTAACACGTACTGTTCGTGTGCATTTTAGTATCTCTACATATGCTGATTATGTTGATTGTGAGGTGGTACCTATGCAAGCATGTTCCTTATTACTTGGTAGACCATGGCAATTTGATAAAAATTCTGTTCATCATGGTAGAAACAATCAGTATACTCTTGTTCATAAGGATAAAAATATTACTTTGCTTCCTATGACTCCTGATTCCATTTTGAAAGATGATATTAATAGAGCTAATAAAGCAAAACAGGAGAAAAATAAGAGTGAAAATCAGATTGTGGCAAAAGAATTTGAGCAACAAATGCAGGCTAATAATAATAAACAATCTAGTGTTGCTTCTGAAATTAAATTGAAAAGTGCATGTTTACTTGCCACCAAATCTGATATTGATGATCTTGATTTTAGCAAATCTGTTTGCTATGCTTTCATGTGCAAAGAGGCATTATTTTCATTTGAGGATGTGCCTTCCTCTTTGCCTCCTGCTGTCACTAACATTTTGCAGGAGTTCGCTGACGTCTTTCCACAAGACGTGCCACTGGGATTACCACCTATTCGAGGGATTGAGCATCAAATTGACTTAATTCCCGGTGCATCATTACCCAACCGTGCACCATACCGTACCAATCCAGAGGAGATGAAGGATATTATGCATCAAGTACAACTGCTCGACAAAGGTTAAATACGCGAATCCCTTAGTCCTTGTGTTGTTCTATCATTTTAGTGCCGAAAAAGGATGGTACGTCACGTATGTGCGTTGATTGTAGAGGCATTAATAATATTACTATTCGTTATCGTCATCCTATTCCTAGGCTAGATGATATGCTTGATGAATTGAGTGGCTCTACAATATTCTCCAAAGTTGATTTGCGTAGTGGATACCATCAAATTCGTATGAAATTGGGAGATGAATGGAAAACAGCATTTAAAACTAAGTTTGGTTTATATGAGTGGTTAGTCATGCCTTTTGGGTTAACTAATGCACCTAGTACTTTCATGAGGTTAATGAATGAAGTTTTACGTGCTTTTATTGGACGATTTGTGGTAGTTTACTTTGATGACATATTGATTTATAGCAAATCTTTGGAGGAACATTTGGAACATTTAGGTGCTGTTTTTATTGCTCTACGTGATGCACGTTTGTTTGGTAACCTTGGAAAGTGCACCTTTTGCACCGACCGAGTATCTTTTCTTGGCTATGTTGTTACTCCACAAGGAATTGAAGTTGATAAAGCCAAGATTGAAGCTATTGAGAGTTGGCCGCAGCCCAAAACGGTCACACAAGTGAGGAGTTTCCTTGGCCTCGCTGGTTTCTATGGGCGTTTTGCGAGAGATTTCAGCACCATTGCTGCACCTCTCAACGAGCTTACAAAGAAGGATGTGCCTTTTGTTTGGGGTACCGCACAAGAAGAAGCCTTCACGGTATTGAAAGATAAGTTGACACATGCTCCTTTACTCCAACTTCCTAATTTCAATAAGACTTTTGAGCTTGAATGTGATGCTAGTGGAATTGGATTAGGAGGTGTGTTATTAGAAGATGGAAAACCTGTTGCATACTTTTCTGAAAAATTGAGTGGGCCTAGTCTGAACTATTCTACTTATGATATATAATTATATGCTCTTGTTCGGACCTTAGAAACATGGCAACATTATTTATGGCCCAAGGAATTTGTTATACATTCTGATCATGAATCTTTGAAACACATTAAAAGTCAAGCAAAACTGAACCGTAGACATGCTAAATGGGTTGAATTCATTGAGAATTTCCCTTATGTCATTAAACACAAGAAGGGTAAAGAAAATGTTATTGTTGATGCCTTTATACTATGCTTTCACAACTTGACTTTAAAATATTTGGTTTGGAGACCATCAAAGATCAATATGTTCATGATGCTGAATTTAAAGATGTATTGCAGAATTGTAAGGAAGGGAGAACTTGGAACAAGTTCATTCTTAACGATGGATTTGTGTTTCGTGCTAACAAGCTATGCGTTCCAGCTAGCTCCGTTCGTCTTCTGTTGTTGCAGGAGGCGCATGGAGGAGGACTAATGGGAAACTTTGGCTACACATTTCTTTTGGCCAAAGATGAGACGGGATGTTGAGCGTTTTGTTGCTCGCTGCACTACATGTCAAAAAGTTAAGTCACAACTCAATCCTCATGGTTTATATATGCCTTTGCCTGTACCTAGTGTTCCTTGGGAGGATATATCTATGGACTTTGTTTTAGGTTTACCTCGAACAAAGAAGGGGAGGAATAGCATATTTGTTGTCGTGGATAGATTCTCGAAAATGGCACACTTTATACCATGTCATAAAAGTGATGATGTTGTTAATGTTGCTGATTTGTTCTTTCGTGAAATTATTCGCTTGCATGGTGTGCCAAATACTATTGTTTCAGATCGTGATACTAAATTTCTTAGCCACTTTTGGAGATGTTTATGGGCTAATTTGGGGACTAAACTGCTTTTTAGTACTACTTGTCACCCCCAAACTGATGGACAAACTGAAGTAGTCAATAGAACATTGTCTACTCTGCTTAGGGCTGTTTTGAAGAATAATAAGAAAATGTGGGAAGAATGCTTGCCTCATATTGAATTTTCTTATAATCGTTCATTGCATTCTACTACTAAGATGTGCCCTTTTGAAATTGTGTATGGTTTCCTACCTCGTGCACCTATTGATTTGTTGCCTCTTCCATCTTCGGAGAAGGTTAATTTTGATGCTAAAGAATGTTCTGAATTGATTTTAAAAATGCATGAGTTAACTAAGGAAAACATTGAGCGTATGAATGCTAAATATAAACTTGCTGGAGATAAGGGTAGAAAACATGTTGTGTTTGCACCTGGAGATCTTGTTTGGTTACATTTGCGTAAAGATAGATTTCCAAATTTGCGCACATCAAAGCTAATGCCACGTGCTGATGGTCCTTTTAAGGTGTTAGAGAAAATAAATTATAATGCATATAAACTTGAGCTACCTGCAGATTTTGGGGTTAGTCCCACTTTTAACATTGCAGATTTGAAGCCTTATTTGGGTGAGGAAGATGAGCTTCCGTCGAGGACGACTTCATTTCAAGAAGGGGAGGATGATGAGGACATCAATACCATTATTACACCCACATCCCCTACTGTTACATATACTGGACGAATTACTAGAGCTCGCGCACGCCAATTAAATTACCAGGTACTTTCATTTCTTGGTAATGATTCTAATGTTCATGAGATTATGATGCTGCCTAAATTGGATACATTTGTTTTGCTTACAAATGAAGGGCCTAGCTTGGAGAGGGATGAACATTGGAGCAAGAACACGCATGGAGTTGATGGCATGAGCAAGGGGATCAACAACGGAGTTACAAGTGATGATTTCAGGACTTTGAAGCCGCCATAAGGAGTGCATGAAGCCTTGGACGAAATATAAAAGATGCCACTTCATAATATTCGTCCATAGGCTATTCTAGGTGCTGCGTCACCTTATTAATGGGCCAGGCCCATGTAATTTCGAAATACTTAAGTATAGGCTATATTTAGAGTCCGTATGTGTGGGGAAACAAGAGTTAGGGTTGGTTTCGGACCCCACCCTCAAGGGCCACGAAATTCCCCCCTCTTCCTCCATATATACAGCCCTTAGAGCGTCGTTTAGACTTTGGGTTTTGTTTAGATTAAAAGTTCTCCATAGCTGCAACTTCTCGTACTTCGTTTGTGTCCAACGACCAGACCAAGACGTCACAGAACCCCACCTTGATCACTAAAGCTTCCATCTTATATTCGCAATATCCAGATTGCAATCTCAGTTTCTTGCTTGTTCTTCGTTTGCTTGCAGGAAACAGACCCTCGTGGTCAGGTTGATTGTGCTCCGGCGTGGTCAATAACCCCTCGGAAGTTGGTTTAGCGACTGCTAAGGCGCGATGTCTCGCACGTTCGTAGTCGGATCGTCAAGGTCGACTCCTCCAGAAACGATAGCCACCATCTCATCAAAACATCAGGACACCTTTGCCTCATATCAGGTTAGCAGCAATAAAAACAGACAAGAATATGATCCTATAGACTACTGGAAAGTGCCGTCAACCAAACCTCAAATTGTTACCAGTTCTTACCTAGCTGCAGGTGGTGATTGGCAATCGTTGTAGTCAAAAACTCTCAAAGCTTGGATAGAGCGATTACCAAGGAGAGTGAAACGCACGACGAAGATGTATGTGGAGCTGGGAAGGATTATTATATGGTAGCAACAATGTCAGCAATAATCGATTCAGAGATGCAAAGTTGAATAAACGTTCAACGACGGTACTGTGCCGGTCCTAGGTTAGACCGTACTAGAGACGCGAGCCTAGAACACTAACGAAATCATGGCGCAACACGTAAACAATGGAAAAGCACACTCTGGAATTTTTCTTTTGCTCTTTTTTTGCGCTCCACTTTATTTTTGTGAAAAATCACTATAATGGCGAGTGTCTCAAAACTCTTCCCAACTCAAAATAACAGGATAGGCACCAAAAAATTGGCTATTTTTTTTGGAAATCAGGGCAGCGATGACCAAAAAGTGTGATAAAAAATCACTATGATGGCATGTGTATCAAAAGACTCAGAAAATCCTATAACATGATAGGGGAAAATATTTTCACCAGCCGAAATTTTGGCGTAAAAACTGCCCGGGGGTCTCCAGACTCTTTTTTTTCGAAACCTACTCAGGAAAGGAAATACGAATCAGAAAACAGATGGATCTCGAGAACAAACCAAATATAAAAAGAAATCTAATTGGTGGTGTACAGGCGGATGTATATGTGGACTCGGATTAGTGATGGACAGGCGGATATATGTGGACTCAGATTGGTGGTGGACAGGCGGATGTATATGTGGACTCGGATTGGTGGTGGACAGGCGGGTATATATGGCAGCGGTAAGGAATATGTTGATGGTGGTGGTATATGGCAGTAGCAATGACAATGGTGCGGCAGCGGCATGACAACTTGTGAACAGAACTCGAAACTCTAAGGGAAACTAGATGTTAAGACCAGCAACTTGACACGACAATGCAACCGAAAATTCATCAAGCAAATACAGAAAAGATTATGCAAAGGCTCAGATTGGTTTGGATATGATGAAGTAACCCTAATTTTTTTTGCTTTTTCATGGACTGTAGGTATGAAGAATAGACTCGATCTAAACTACGAAAAACTGTAAAATCTCATCGAGCAACCTGGAAATCTGATACCACTTGACAGAGGCAAAGGTGTCCCGTCTTTCAATGGGATGGTGGCTATCATTTTTGGTGGAGTAGACTTTGACGATCCGACTACGAACGTGCGAGGACGTCCCGCCTAACCAATCGCTAAACTAACTCTGAGATGTTATTGAACACACGGAGCACGATCAACCAGACCACGAAGGTCTATTTCCTGCAAGCAAACGAAGAACAAGAAAGAAACTGAAATTGGAATCTGGATATTGCGAATATAAGAGGAAAGATGATGCAGAGCATCCTACGATCATCCCCATGTACACTATGACTACTCCCCATGCCCCAAGAGGACATACGATGAGACCTGGACTATACGCCATTGCACACAAGGTGAACTCGCTCCTCTCCGAACCATCACTTTCCACACATGAGACATGGCTACTACCTCAGACATATGTGCTCTGCGTGACCAGGGACCAAGAGGAAGACCAAGGAACAGCGAGGAGCATTGGACAAGATGGCGAGGAGTCAGAGCAAGATAAGGAGTTGCCTGCAAGCTACAGCTCTCGGACGTTCGACAGCCATCGGACGACCGGTCCATACCGGATGTCTGAGGTCTGAAGTTCCAACCCGTCAGAACACTCGCGGCTACTGAAGTCTACAGCGGCCGGACGACCGCCATTCGCCGGACGTCTGACACTCGTCAGCTATCAGACGACCGACACCGACCAGAAATCCAGTGCCACCTATACGGAGCCAAAATGCCGGACGTCCGAGAAGTACCAGATGACTGGACCCTTGCGAGCCACCGGACGTCCGGTACATGTCGGACGTCCGACGCTTGTCTGCGCACAGTGTAACGGGCCCGAGGCCCATGTACCCCTTTGCCCCTCACTTATCCCTTTATGGCCCTAGACTATATATACTCCTCCACCTCCACCATTTGAGGGTTAGCATATGTTTAGCTCTTTTGAGATAGAGCTTTGCTCATCCATACAAACCTACTCCACCGAGAGAGACTATGGCCTCTACAGAGAAGATCCACCTTGGATTCAAGGTCCCTTCATGGGATGACCTCTCAAGACCTCCTCACGGAGATGAACTAGTTACCACTTGTATCGTCCCTTGTTGACTTTGGATCGTGTATCTCTTTGTGTTTCAAGGATCTAACACATGTGTGTTTGTTTCTTGTTGATTTGAGTGTTCCGTCGTGTTTCCCCTCGTCATTTCCCTCACGTCTCCCCCCGTGTTCTTTGTGTTCTTCGTGGGATCCCCTCCAAATCATGAAAGATCGGCCCTAGGGTTTCCACCCAGCATCATCTTGGATCAGAGAAAGGTTTATCACGAATTTGGAGCCCCTATCCCCTGTTCTCTAGCTTGATTTTGTTATGTTCTTCCCCAATTTCAAAAATTCCCCACCAAAAATAGCCTCAATTTTTTTGTGGTTTGTTGGTATGATGAAGTTTGGTTGATTTTGATCCATGGACTTGCTTGGTTTCAAGTGGATCTAGTATTTTCCCAAGTTTCCCCATCTTTCATCCACAAAATTTCATCAATTTTGATCCCCAAATCCCCAAATTCCGCCAAAAATCGCGTCCCGGAGCACAAATCCCACGTTGACCCAGACCCACTGGACGTCCGACCTTTACCGGATGACTGAACCCCTAACCCAAGTTGAAACAATGAATTTCCAAGCTCTTCTGGACGACCGACGATCGGATATCCGACCATTACCGGACGTCCGACCCCTGTAAAAACTGACTTCGGTTGATTCTTGTTTTGGCAATAACTAATTCATCCGAACTCCGATTTTGACGTTCTTTAGCTTGTTCAGAAGCTCTTTGAGGGAGTCCTGGACTAAGGGGTCCTCGGGCGTCCGGCGTGTTAGCAATGGGCCGGACTGATGGGCTATGAAGATACAAAGACCGAAGACTCTACCCGTGTCCGGATGGGACTCTCCTTGACGTGGAAGGCATGCTTGGCGATCAAATATGAAGATTCGTTTTACTGTAACCGACTTTGTATAACCCTAGTCCCCTCCGGTGTCTATATAAACTGGAGGATTTTGTCGGTAATGACAATCATAATCAGATAGGCTAGACTTCTAGGGTTTAGCCATTACAATCTTGTGGTAGATCAACTCTTGTAACCCCCATACTCATCAATATTAATCTAGCAGGACGTAGGCTTTTCCCTCCATCGAGAGGGCCCAAACCTGGGTAAACATTATGTTCCCTATCTCCTGTTACCATCAACCTCAGACGCATAGTTTGGGAGCCCCTACCCGAGATCCGCCGGTTTTCACACCGACATTTTTGCTTTCATTGAGAGTTCCGCCATGCCGTCGCCAAGAGGTTCGATGGCCCCGTCAATCATCCACAACATCATTATCCAAGGAGAAACCTTCCTCCTTGGACAGATCTTCGTGTTCGGCGTCTTCGCTCCGTGGGGCAACTCGCTTGGCCATCTAGAGCATATCGATAGCTACGTCCCTGGCCATCAGATCAGATTTGGAAGCTTGAACTATGTCGCGGACATCCACGGAGACTTGATCTTCGACGGATTCGAGACCGCGATAGTAGCCGCTCCCTGTCACCACGATGAACATGGCTTAAACCTGTCATCGAACTACATCCAGGGGATAGAAACTGCAACTGCTCCAGCCTTAGATCCGGAGCAGATCACGCCATCCGAGGACGGGAGGCTCAGCCCCGCCATGGAGGCTGCAGACTCAGCGGCGTTGGAGCCGCACACAGACCCAACATCAAGTGAGATCTGTGTTGCCAGAACCTTAGGCATGTGCATCCATGCATGATGAGCTTGATCGGGCGTCGATCGTTGAATTCAGCTCTGTGGACATCTTCCGGCACTCACCTTTAGGCGGGGGACTCACAACCGAATTATATCCGGTTTGAAATGGAGGCTGATGACGGAGAATTTCGCTTCCCACCCCCGCCCACTTAATAGCCACTGTCGAAGACCTAACCTGTTCGATTACGGCTCCAACAACATCAATGGTATGGACGACAATGCCAGACAAGAAGAGGCGCAAAACCCGCCGTTTACCGGACGCTGGACGGCCACTTCCTCATATGACGTATACATGGTGGATGCACCAAAAGAGAATAGCGGCGATGACAATGAAGATCCTGTTGAGGATAAACCTCCCGAGATATAACCAAAGTGCCAGCATCAGCGGCACCGCTCTAGGTCACACCGCAGCAAAGATAGCAACACCGGCACAGGAGAAGATAACACTCCGGAGGGTGCCGAAGACAATGAAGACACCATTGAGGCAACTGCCGAACAAAATGAACGGGAAGACGGGCAAGTTAGCCCTGGTGAACAGGCCACACATGAAGACTCGGAGGACAGTAATTATCTTCCGCTCACCGAGGATGAGGCGAGCCTCGGCACTGAGGATTCCATCGTGCCTGAGGAACCTCTCGAGTAGGAGCGCTTCAAGCGCTAGCTAATAGCCACTTCAAGGAGCCTGAAAAAGAAACAACAACAGCTTCAGTTGATCAAGTTCTGCTCAATGATAGATGTACTGATGTCCTGGCAGCCCATGAATACGACCTCAAGCACCCAGCAAAAGTTACCCAAAGCGCAAATTATTACCTCAATTCTATGACTAGGTGTTGGAGCCCGTGCCATCAGCGCACAATACGGCTGACCGACCACCACGTGGTCCGGACAAAGTGGCAACCAAAGCAGAATACCAGCCTGTACCACCTTACCATAAAGACAGAGACAAAACTGCTCAAAGATACACATATGATCTCCGGCAAGGCCTGAAGAATAAAGCAGGTCCGGCCAGATCGATCTATGTATCATGGGGGCATGCCCCGACGCACGACGACGGCCATTGAGCCGAACATGGCAAGTATAGTTACGTCCGAGCTGAAAGCCACAGACGGACTCCGTCCGAACTATGTCACGAACTGGCCCGATATAGAGGCGCCGCACACCCTCTCCGCTTCACGGATGAAGTCGTGGAACATGAATTCCCGGAAGGGTTCAAACCCGTGAATATCGAATCATATGATGGAACCACAAACCCCATGGTATGGATCAAAGACTTCATTCTCCATATTCATATGGCCCGCGGCGATGACCTTCATGCCATTAAATACCTCCCCCTAAAACTCAAGGGGCCAGCTCGGCACTGGCTGAACAGCCTGCCGAAAATTCCATTGGCAGGTGGGAGGACTTGGAAGAAGCCTTATTTGACAACTTCCAAGGTACATATGTTCGACCTCCAGATGCCGATGACTTAAGTCACATAATTCAAGAGCTTGGAGAGTCAGCCAGGAAACTCTGGACTAGGTTCTTAACCAAAAAGAAGCAGATCGTCGACTGTCCGGACACCGAAGCCTTGGAGGCATTTAAACATAGCATACGGGACGAATGACTCGCTCGACACCTCAGCCAAGAAAAGCCGAAGTCCATGGCAGCCCTCACGGCACTAATGACCCGCTTTTGTGCGGGCGAAGATAGCTGGCTACCCTGCAGTAATAACAATACAAGCGAACCTGGCACTTCGGAAGCCAAAAACAGCAAGGGCAAGCCCCAACGCAGCAAATATAGACGTCGAGGCAACGGTGATAATACCGAGGACACGGCATTCAACGCCGGATTCAGTGGCTCCAGGTCCGGTCAGCGGAAGAAGCCATATAAAATAAATAATCAGGGCCCTTCTAGCCTGGACCACATACTCAATCGCCCATGCCAGATCCATGGCACCCCTGATAAACTAGCCAATCATACCAACAGGATTTGTTGGGTATTCAAACAGGCCAGCAAGTTAAATGCCGAAGACAAAGAAAAGGGGTCGCAAAGTGAGAACGACGACGAGGAGCCCCGGCCAACGAACACAGGGGGACAGAGGAAGTCCCCCCCCCAAGTTAATATGGTAAACATGATATACGCTACCCACATCCCGAAGAGGGAACGCAAGCACGCGCTCAGGGACGTCTATGTGATGGAGCCAGTCGCCCCATAGTTCACCCATGATTTTCCTGCCCGATCACTTTTGATCGCAGGTATCATCCGACCAGTATCTGTCATGGTGGTTCAGCCGCACTGGTCCTCAACCCAATCATTGATGGATTTCACCTCACACGCATCCTCATGGATGGTTGTAGTAGCCTGAACCTGCTTTATCAGGATACATCGCACAAAATGGGCATTAATCCATCAAGAATTAAGCCCACAAAAACTACCTTCAAAGGAGTTATACCAGGTGTAGAGGCCCACTGCTCGGGCTCAATCACATTGGAGGTCATCTTTGGATCTCCGGACAACTTCCGAAGCGAGGAGTTAATCTTTGATATCGTCCCCTTCCGCAGTGTCTATCATGCTCTGCTCGGACGAACTACGTTTGCCCGATTCAATGCGGTACTGCACTATGCTTATCTCAAGCTCAAGATGCCTGGACCACGCGGTGTCATAACATTCAATGGAAATACGAAGTGCTCCCTCCGCATAGAGGAGCACACCATTGCCCTGGCAGTAGAAGTATAGAGCGGCCTCCATAAGTAGAACCTTAATCCGGCAGCCATACCCCCGAACACTGTCAAACGAGTCTGGGCTACTATGCGCCAGGATAGCCCAGCTCGTCAAGAGCTCAACTAGCAATTCGGCCTCTGTCCTAGTCCACACCAAGTGGCGGCATTCGCGCCGCGCGTACATAAGTACGCACTCAAAATACCATGGGCATAGACGGAGGCATACCTAGATTGTGTTCCATAATAAGGCTCGACCTCCCCTGGACACACACACTTTAACTTTTTCTCTTTTTTTCTTCAGGTTTCCTTTCCGCAGGTCCCTCTCACTGGCCTCATAATCGGTCCATTCGAAGAACGGACACACCAAGGTGGCAAGTAGCACAGATGTGCGGGGGAATCTCTAGAGGTCCCTCTAAGCGATCACTCTACCTGTTTTCACGACCCGTACGCAGCTCCTCCTTGGTCTTGGCATGTAAATAACCACTATTACTTCTCGCACCCCTTTGTTTTTTCACGTACGCTCTGACGTATTAATTAAAATTATAATGCAAACAGTTTGCGGCCCAACCTATGTGGCACTAGCTTCCTCTTTACTTTTATTTTTGGTTATTTTAATTTGCATCCATACACCTTGGTACGCCATAATCTGTCGGGGGCTTTATCGCGCCCCACACTATGGCAACAAGTCCGAACACTATTATAGTACAGTTCGGCACCCCGAATTTAGCATTATATACATTGGCTCCGAATCATGTCTTTGGTCAATAGTTGAGTTGCCCGGCTCCTGTGCTTACTACCTTACGTTCCGCTATATCGGCTAGGGTAGTAAAGGGAGAACTACTGCGATTGTGTCCTGGTTTATCCGCATGAGCACCTCAGAAAAGAAAGTCAAAAACTGACTGTCATGATGCGGCGTGAGCCGGTCAGCTCTTCGGAGGTCTCAAATATTTAGCGATTTTTCCACATTATGCGACAAATCGGTTCTTATCCGATAAAGTGTTCACAACACCCTAGTCCAAATACTAGGGGATGCAAAAATATTTTCATTGTCAAACACCTATGGCTAAGTAAGGGTAATTGATACGTCTCCAACGTATCTACTTTTCCAAACACTTTTGCCCTTGTTTCAGACTCTAACTTGCATGATTTGAATGGAACTAAGCCGGACTGACGTTGTTTTCAGCAGAATTATGATGGTGTTATTTATGTGCAGGAACAAACGTTCTCGGAATGACTTGAAACTTCATGGAGCAACTTTTCAGAAAATATGAAAAATGCCTGCAAAAGACGAAGGCCAGGGGGCCCACCACCTCTCCACGAGGGTGGGGGTACGCTTGCCCCCCTAGGGCACACCCCGTACCTCGTGGGCCCCCTGTTGCCTCTCCGACTCCAACTCCAACTCCATATATTGTTTTCGGGGAGAAAAAAATCAAGGAGAAGGAATCATCACGTTTTACGATATGGAGCCGCCGCCAAGCCCTAAAACCTCTCGGGAGGGCTGATCTGGTGTCTGTTCAGGGCTCCGGAGTGGGGAATCCATCGCCATCGTCATCATCAACCATCCTCCATCACCAATTTCATGATGCTCACCGCCGTGCGTGAGTAATTCCATCGTAGGCTTGCTGGATGGTGATGGGTTGGATGGGATCTATCATGTAATCGAGTTAGTTTTGTTACGGTTTGATCCCTAGTGTCCACTATGTTCTGAGATTGATGTTGCTATGACTTTGCTATGCTTAATGCTTGTCACTAGGGCCCGAGTGCCATGATTTCAGATCTGAACCTATTATGTTTTCATCAATATATGAGTGTTCTTGATCCTATCTTGCAAGTCTATAGTCACCTATTAGGTGTTATGATCCGTTAACCCCGAAGTGACAATAATCGGGATAGTTACTAGTGATGACCGTAGTTTGAGGAGTTCATGTATTCACTATGTGTTAATGCTTTGTTCCGGTTCTCTATTAAAATGAGGCCTTAATATCCCTTAGTTTCCGTAAGGACCCCGCTGCCACGGGAGGGTAGGACAAAAGATGTCATGCAAGTTCTTTTCCATAAGCACGTATGACTATATTCGGAATACATGCCTACATTACATTGACGAACTGGAGCTAGTTCTGTGTCACCCTAGGTTATGACTGTTACATGATGGACCGCATCCGGCATAATTCTCCATCACCGATCCATTGCCTACGAGGTTTCCACATATTGTTCTTTGCTTATTTACTTTCCGTTGCTATTGCTATCATCACTACAAAATACCAAAAACATTGCTTTTACTACCGTTACCATTTGTTACCGTTATCACTACTATCATATTACTTTGCTACTAAACACTTTGCTGCAGATATTAAGTTTCCATGTGTGGTTGAATTGACAACTCAGCTGCTAATACTTGAGAGTATTCTTTGGCTCCCCTTGTGTCCAATCAATAAATTTGGGTTGAATACTCTACCTCGAAAACTGTTGCGATCCCCTATACTTGTGGGTTATCAAGACTATTTTCTGGCACCGTTGTCGGGGAGCATAGCTCTATTCTTTGAGTCACTTGGGATATATATCTGCTTATCATTATGAAGAACTTGAGAGATCCAAAAACCAAGATCAATCCCTCAACTACGAGGGGAGGTAAGGAACTGCCATCTAGCTCTGCACTTGATTCACCGTCTGTTTTGAGTAAGCTTGTGACACCTACACCTGCTTCTGCTATTCGTTCTGATATGTCGCATGTTATTGATGAAGCCACTTCTGCTATGCATGATACTTATGATGAAACTACTTCTATGCCCGATACTACTATGCCACTTAGTGAATTTCTTGATGAACAACTTGCTAGAGCTAGAGAAATTGAAAATATTGAATCTGATGATACTAATGAAAGTGATGATGAAGAATCACTTGTTATTCGTAAGAGTTATGTTTTTGATCAAGAAGCTTCTTTAGCTATTTTAGCTTGCAAAAATAGAAATGAACTCAAAAGGTTATTAGCTAAATGGAGTAAGCAATCTCTAAATGCTAGAATGAAACCTGACCCTACTTTTGCTACTTCACCTATCTTTGTTACTGATAAGGATTATGAATTCTCGGTTGATCCTAATATAATTACTTTGGTTGAATCTAATCCTTTTCATGGTTATGAATCTGAAACGGTGTGGCACATCTTACTAAATTAAATGATATAGCCACCCTGTTCACTAAAGATGAGAGAACTTGTTACTTTTACATCCTTAAAATATTTCCATTCTCATTAAAGGGTGATGCTAAGATATGGTTTAATTGTCTTGATCCTGGTTGTGTGCGTAGTCCCCAGGATATGATTTATTACTTCTCTGCTAAATATTTCCCTGCTCATAAGAAACAAGCTGCTTTAAGGGATATATATATAATTTTGTGCAAATTGAAGAAGAGAGTCTCCCACAAGCTTGGGGAGGCTTCTCCATTTAATTAATGCTTTGCCTGATTATCCTCTTAAGAAAAATGAAATACTTGATATCTTTTATAATGGACTAACCGATGCCTCCAGAGATTACCTAGATAGTTGTGCTGGTTCTGTTTTCAGGGAAAGAACACCGGATGAAGCTGAAATTGTATTGAATAATATCTTGACAAATGAAAATAATTGGACACCTCCGGAGCCAATTCCTGAGCCTATTCCTAAACCAACTCCGAAGAAGAGGGGTATTCTTTTTCTCAGTCTTGAAGATATGCAGGAGGCAAATAAATCTATGAAAGAAAAAGGTATTAAAGCTGAAGATGTTAAGAATTTACCTCCTATTGAAGAAATACACGGTCTTTATTTACTGCCTGTTGAAGAAACATATAATCTTAATCCATTACCTATTGAAGAAAATCATGGTCTTGATAACCCGACGCAGGTAGTAAAGGTAAATTCTCTCTACAGATATGATAAAGCTGAAATCCCATTTACTAAATTTGCTAGCCCATGCTTAGATGAGTTTGATAAATTTATGGCTAAGCAAGAATACTTTAATGCTTATTTTGGTAGACAATTGAAATACAATTCAAATATGCTTGAACACTAGGGTGATTATATGGCTAATGTTAAAGGTGAACTTAAACTTATTAGTAAACATGCTTCTATGGTTACCACTCAAGTAGAACAAGTACTTAAAGCTCAAAATGATTTGCTCAATGAATTGACTAGTAAAGATAATGAAAATGTTGTTAGAGTGGCTACTAAAACTAGTCGAATGACTCAGGAACCTTTGTATCTTGAAGGCCACCCTAAGAGAATTGAGCAAGATTCTCAGAGAAATAGTATAGATGTACCTAGTTCTTCTAAAAAGAATAAAAAGAAAAATGATAGGACTTTGCATGCTTCTAGTGATCCTATTGTTGAAACACCTGAGAATCCAAATGATATTTCTATTTCTGATGCTGAAACACAATCTGGTAATGAACCTCAAACTAGTAATAATGTTAATGATAATGTTCATGATGATGCTCAACCCAGTAATGATAATGACATAGAAATTGAACCTACTGTTGATCTTGATAACCCACAATCAAAGAATCAACGTTATGATAAAAAAGACTTTGTTGCTAGGAAACATGGTAAAGAAAGAGGACCATGGGTTCAGAAACCCATGCCTTTTCCTCCCAAACCATCCAAGAAAAAGGATGATGAGGATTTTGAGCGCTTTGCTGAAATGATTAGACCAATCTTTTTGCGTATGCGATTAACTGATATGCTCAAAACCAATCCTTATGCTAAGTACATGAAAGAGATATACTTAAAAATAAAAGAAAGATACTGGAAGCTGAAATTTCCACCATGCTTGCTAATTATACTTTTAAGGGTGGAATACCAAGGAAACTTGGAGATCCAGGAGTTCCCACTATACCATGCTCTATTAAAAGAAACTATGTTAAAACTGCTTTATGTGATCTTGGAGCCGGTGTTAGTGTTATGCCTCTCTCTTTATATCATTGACATGATTTGAATAAGTTGACACCTACTGAAATATCTTTGCAAATGGCTGATAAATCAACTGCTATACCTGTCGGTATTTGTGAGGATGTGCCTGTTGTAGTTGCAAATGTTACTATTTTAACGGACTTTGTCATTCTTGATATTCCCAAGGACGATAGTATGTCTATTATTCTTGGAAGACCCTTTCTGAATACTGCAGGGGCTGTTATTGATTGCACTAAAGGCAATGTCACTTTTCATGTTAATGGTAATGAGCATACGGTACATTTTCCGAGGAAACAACCTCAAGTTTATAATATCAACTCTATTGGAAAAATTCCATCGATTATATTTGGAGGTTTTGAATTTCCTCTTCCCACTCTCAAGAAGAAATATGATATTCTTATTATTGGGGATGTGCATATCCCCGTTGAGGTAACATAGTGTTATTCGAAATTTCTCCAGTTCCATGTTATTCAGAATGAGTTCGTTAACAAGACTTGATCAACCTTGTTAGTGGATTCCTTTTGATGATCATGAGATGGAGGAAACTAGAAGGCACAACCTTCTGTACCCCACTTTTACTTTCTGTTATTTTATATTAAATAAAATAAAAATAAATATTTTTATGTCTGTTATCTGAATATCCATGCAATATAAAAATACCTCGAAAATAAAAGTTTTCCAAATGCCCTGAAATTCAAATATGATTTTTTCTAGAATATTTGAGAATATTTGGCACTGAGAACACGGCAGGGGGGCCAACCACCTGCCCACGAGGGTGGAGGGTGCGCCCCCTGTCTTGTGGGCCCACAGTGTCCCTCCTCCACTTATCCTTTCACCCATACACTTCTTCTTCCTCCCACAAACACGAATATCCAGCTCAAGCACGAATTCTAGCTCACTTTGCTGCCATTTTCGATCTCCTTGCTCAAAGCACCTCTCTCAAAACTGCTTGGGGAGATTGTTCCTTGGTACGTGACTCCTCCATTGGTCCAATTAGTTTTTGTTATAGTGCTTTATTCATTGCAAATTTTTGCTGCTAGGTGACCCTGTTCTTGAGCTTGCATGTCAAATTTATATGGTCAAAAGTAGTTTTGATGCATGATATAGGCTCTAGGCACTTGTAGGAGTAGTTGCTATCAATATTATTGAGTTTGGTTTACTTTTATTTTGAAGTTACTAAAAAATTTCAGAATTTTTCAGAGGGAGAAATATGCTTAGGAAAATGTTCCAAGGTGGTTCTTCAAGAAGCAAGGACCCAGGCTTGCAATGCGTGATGCTGATGACGAGCCACCAAGGGACGCTCTAGTGCATCCTTGTGAATGGACTTCTGAGAACTTTATGGATCGAGCGGGAATTAAGGAAGAATTCAATGCATATTTGCCTAACACTGATCTCATGAGCTTCGACAAAGAGAAGTGCAGCCAGTATCACAACCTCACCAGTACCTTTGTGAGGAGGTTTGAATTTTCAACTTCACGTAATTCTCCAACTATCATGTTTGATCTTTATGATAATTCTTACACTATGGACTTAGAAGATTTTACCACTACATGCAAACTTCCACAATGGGGTAGTATAAGGGATCCTCACAAATCTTAATTTAGAGATTTTGTTGCTAGCATAACTGTGGGAGAATCTAGAGATATTACACAAGCTACCATAGGGAGCATTCATTTTCCTGCTATACATTACTTTTCTCTCTTCATAGGTAGATGCGTTAATGGTAAAGATGAGGAATGTCACATGTGTGTCCCTGACCTCAGTATTCTTCGGAGTGCTGTGTTAGGAGACAAATCTTATAATTTGGGAGCCATTGTTGCATGTAGGTTGCATCTTAATAGATTTAATGGAGATTTCTTTGGTGGAATTTATGCAACCCGCATAGCTAACTTTCTTGGTGTAGCCATACGCGAAGATGATGTTGAATTACCTCTTGCTTATCTAGATTTTAATGCTATGGTTTACCACCAGTTTGTCAAGAGGAACAAATCACCTCTCCAGTATCGACTAATCTTTGACAGACGCCGTGTTGTCCGTATTACTCTCCCTGCTCCTGCCTTCTTTGATTATCAGGAAAGAGGAAGATATACTATTATCAGAGAGGAGGCAGATGAGTACGAGAGGAGAGAGGAGGCCGCTCGTCGCCACACTGCAGCTCAACACGTGATAGCCGCTGCATCGCAGTATGACCCCAGCTATTATTATGGATATCCGCCAGGCCAGCCATGGCCATAGACCAACGTAGGACAAAAGCCTAAGCTTGGGGGAGTACGTATTTGCCACCGACATTACATTTATGTTCACAAACTCATTGCTAGATGTCGGTGCTCATACTTTTTCATTCTATCATCCATGCTAGTTTATTTCCCTTTTTATGCTTTCTTCTTGTGTGTTTAATAAACCTTAAGAAAAAACCAAAAAAATAGTTGTAGCTTTTAATCAGTTTAATTTCCATGCTTGTAGTAGTAATTAAAAAGAAAAGCCAAAAAGATTTCATGTTCTTCTTTTCCTTGTTGGGAGCTCTCCCGTGTAAATAGTTTTATTTCTTTTCTTTTCTTGGGGGTCGATAGGAGAAGACCATAATTAAATTGTTGAAGTGGCTCTTATATGCATTATTGTTTATCTGACAAAAGATCCCATATTGCCTTGTCTTCTCCTATTTATTGAATGCCTGCAGATTCCAGCTTAGTCCAATGCGCGTGCACTATTATTATTATTCACATCGTTCGGTTGTGCAAGTGAAAGGCAATTATGATGACATATGATGGACTGACTGAGATGAGAAAAGCTGGTATGAACTCGACATCTTTTTGTTTTTGTAAATATGATTAGTTCATCATTCCTGATTCAGCCTATTATGAATAAACATGTTTGCAATGACAACTAGAGATCATAGTTTCTTGTGCCATGCTTGATTAGCTATGAGTTATAATGGTTTACCTTGCGTGCCAACATCTTATTAAAATGGTTATGATGTGGTACAATAGGGTGGTATCCTCCTCTGAATGATTTAAGTGACTTGACTTGGCGCATGTTCACGCATGTAGTTGAAACAAAATCAACATAGCCTTCATGATATTTATGTTCATGGTGGATTATATCCTACTCATGCTTGCATTTGGCGTTGATTAATTTTAATGCATGTTTATGACTGTTGTCGCTCTCTAGCTGGTCACTTCCTAGTCTTTTGCTAGCCTTCACCTGTACTAAGCGGGCATACTGCTTGTGCATCCAATCCCTTAAACCCCAAAGTTATTCCACATGAGTCCACTATACCTACCTATATACGGTATCTACCTGCCATTCCAAGTAAATTTGTATGTGCCAAACTCTAAACCTTCAAATAAATATCCTGTTTTGTATGCTCGAATAGCTCATGTATCAACTAGGGATGTCTGTATCTTCCATGTTAGGCAGGTTATTCTCAAGAGGAGTGGACTCCGCTCCTCACTCACGATCGAGATAAATGGCTGGTCACCGGGATGCCCAGTCCCATGCTTTATGCAAAATAAATCAAAATAAGTGCAAACAAAACTCCCCCTGGGACTGTTGTTAGTTGGAGGCACTCGTTGTTTCAAGCAAGCCATGGATTGATGCTTGTTGGTGGAAGGGGGAGTATAAACTTTACCATTCTGTTTGGGAACCGCCTATAATGTGGGTAGCATGGAAGATATCGCCATCTCTTGGTTGTTAAGTTGGCAATCAAAGTATACCGCTCAAAATATTATTCACCTCTGTTTCAAAACCGAGCTCTGGCACCTCTACAAATCCCTGCTTCCCTCTACGAATGGCCTATCTACTTACTTTTCTGCTGAGTCATCAGCCTCTTATTAAAAAGCACCAGTTAGAGAGCACCGCTGTCATTTGCATTCATTACTGTTAGTTTACATTGATTATTACTTGACTGGATCTGTTTTACCATGAATTACAATGTCTAGTCAGTCCTTGGTCTTTAAAGTTGCTCTACATTTATGTTTTGCGGTCTTAGAAAGGGCTAGTGAGATACCACCTTGTTATATCATATTATGATAGTTTTGAGAAAGTGTTGTCATCCGAGATTTATTATTATGGCTAGCTAGTTGATTATGCTATTGATATGAGTAAACTTGAGACCTATGCATTATTGCGGATGTGGTTAGTTATAATCTTTGCTGAAAACTTGAATGCTGGCTTTACATATTTACAACAACAAGAGCAAACAGAGTTTGTAAAAGTTTTTCTTTATCACTTTCAGTTTGTCAACTGAATTGCTTGAGGACAAGCAAAGGTTTAAGCTTGGGGGAGTTGATACGTCTCCAACGTATCTACTTTTCCAAACACGTTTGCCCTTGTTTTGGACTCTAACTTGCATCATTTGAATGGAACTAACCCAGACTAACGTTGTTTTCAGCAGAATTACCATGGTGTTATTTATGTGTAGGAACAAACGTTCTCGGAATGACCTGAAACTTCACGGAGCAACTTTTCAGAAAATATGAAAAATACCTGCAAAAGATGAAGGCCAGGGGGCCCACCACCTCTCCACGAGGGTGGGGGCGCCCCCCCCTACCTCGTGCGCCCCCTGTTGCCTCTCCGACTCGACCTCCAACTCCATATATGGTGTTTCGGGGAGAAAAAAATCAGGGAGAAGAAATCATCGCGTTTTATGATACGGAGCCGCCGCCAAGTCCTAAAACCTCTCGGGAGGGCTGATCTGGAGTCTGTTTGGGGCTCCGGAGAGGGGAATCCATCGCCATCGCCATCATCATCATCAACCATCCACCATCACCGCCGTGCGTGAGTAATTCCATCGTAGGCTTGCTGGACGGTGATGGGTTGGATGGGATCTATCATGTAATCGAGTTAGTTTTGTTAGGGTTTGATCCCTAGTGTCCACTATGTTTTGAGATTGATGTTGCTATGACTTTGCTATGCTTAATGCTTGTCACTAGGGCCCGAGTGCCATGATTTCAGATCTGAACCTATTATGTTTTCATCAATATATGAGTGTTCTTGATCCTATCTTGCAATTCTATAGTAACCTATTATGTGTTATGATCCGTTAACACTGAAGTGACAATAATCGGGATACTTACCAGTGATGACCGTAGTTTGAGGAGTTCATGTATTCACTATGTGTTAATGCTTTGTTCCGGTTCTCTATTAAAAGGAGGCCTTAATATCCAATAGTTTCCGTAAGGACTCCGCTGCAACGGGAGGGTAGGACAAAAGATGTCATGCAAGTTCTTTTCCATAAGCACGTATGACTATATTCGGAATACATGCCTACATTACATTGACGAACTGGAGCGAGTTCTGTGTCACCCTAGGTTATGACTGTTACATGATGGACCGCATCCGGCATAATTCTCCATCACCGATCCATTGCCTATGAGCTTTCCACATATTGTTATTTGCTTATTTACTTTCCGTTGCTACTGCTATCATCACTACAAAATACCAAAAACATTGCTTTTACTACCGTTACCATTTGTTACCGTTATCACTACTATCTTATTACTTTGCTACTAAACACTTTGCTGCAGATATTAAGTTTCCAGGTGTGGTTGAATTGACAACTCAGCTGCTAATACTTGAGAATATTCTTTGGCTGCCCTTGTGTCGAATCAATAAATTAGGGTTGAATATTCTACCCTCGAAAACTGTTGCGATCCCCTATACTTGTGGGTTATCAGTAATAAAGCCACATAGTCCGATTGCCTGGTTCGTTGCGCTAAACACCTCCTTTAAGGACCAAACCCTTGGATAAAGAGTGTTTAGATTCATCCCGAACACCCCCATACTACCTACATGGGAGCTGAAGCCGACGACTGGCCAACTCTCAGCTTTGGTGAAAACGGCCGCACAGGAGGTAAAATTTTAAATAAACAAAACAACAAAGCATTATATTGCATATCAAGCTTTGTCTTCATCATACAGGACGGGATTACATGAATGTATTCATTAAAAAATAATGTCCTTCGCATATTGCTCGCCTACAATACGGGATCCCTCCAGGACATCGTCGAAGTCTCACGTGGGCATGCGGTGCTCCTTTCCCTCGGGCTATCCTTCGGTCGCGAGCCTGATGACATTCATCTTAGCCCATTGCATCTTGACATGGGCGAAGGTCATCCGCGCACCTTCTATACAGACCGGCCGCTTGACGATGTCAAGTCGTGGGCAGGCATAGACCAGCCGCTTCACGAGTCCGAAGTAGCTGCCGGGCATAGTTTCTGCAGGCCACAGCCGGATTATTAAGTCCTTGATGGCTAGTTTGGCCACCCTATGCAGCTCGACCAGCTGCTTTAGCTGGTTGCCAAAAGCCACCGGATGTTCGGGCGCAAGATATTGCAACCAGAACAGCTTCTCCGTTGAGCTCCCCTCTTCGGCTTGGAAGTATGCCACAACGTCAGAAATACTGCGGGGCAGATCCACAAACGCCTCTGGAGAACTCCAAATCCGGGTTAGCATGAGATATCTCTTCTTCACATACCTGCTCTGCATAATAAAAACCTTACCCGCTGCAATTTCTTGGCCTCCTGGATTTCTTGGAGGACGTCCTGGGCCTCAACCCGGGCCTCTTGTGCTCTTCGACGAGCCTGGGCAAGTTCGGACTCTTGGTCCACATTCTTGCGCTCCAAAGCCTCGCACTACTTCACGGCGTCCTGCAGTTCCTGCTGGACCTCGCCGACCCTGGCCTCGTGCTTTCCGCGGGCGGCCTGCTCGTCTGTCGCTCTCTTCTGGGCTTCAGCCAGTGCTACTTTGAGGGTTTCCACCTGGGACGTCGCCCTTACAAATTATCACACAATCAACACAAGTAATTCATATCTTGCTATATTTGAATAGGTCGTTACATACCCTGCTTGTCCGCAAGCTGCCTTCTCGCATGACCGAGCTCTTCCTCGGTCTGCTCCAGCCTCTGCTTCAGTCAAGAGACTTCGGCAGCATGAGAAGTAGCGGATAGCAGCGGCGCCTGCTTTTTCACAAAGACATATTAAATTAGTCTTCTGCGACAAACTATCTGATCCTCTATTTCGGCTTTTCTTTCTGAACACCGGACAGAGTCTCAGGGGCTATTATCTATATTGTAACTTTCTTTTCACATAAATGCAGTGCTTACCTCAAAGCTTGTTACAAGGCTCGCGCAGGCTCGCGCAGGCTTCGGTCAGTCTGCTCTTCGCAGACTGAATCTTCCCAATCACCGCACCCATGAGGTACAGTGTTCCTCAACGCTGGAAGCGCTTCGCAGCGCCTCTAGTAGACTATCCGGCGCCTCTGGTTGGATAGAGGTCACCGGTGGAATGGGCACACCTCCTTCCAATGAAGGAGGCTGCTGGCCAGATTTCGGGGCCGTATAGGTCTCCGGGTCCGCATTCGGTTGGGGGCCAAATTGGACATAGCCCCCACCGCCGGTCTCCATGGGGATCTACTCCCCCATGTGTTCGACGGCCGAGGTCTCGCCCTCTGGCGTCGTCTGGATGACCTCCTGCATCTCTCCCTAGCCGAGGGTCCATCGGGACAACATCTCGGCATCATTTGTAGCCTTGAGAGAGGAGGGAGTTGGAAGGGACCCGCTGTACATCACTTTTGGATCCAGCGAGTTCCCCGTAGATGAGGGTCGCTCGAGGGCGGAGTGAGCCAGACTGCAAATGCATGATTCAGCATGTTAGAGTTATGAGGTGAAAAAGGAGGATGTCTGAATACTTCAGGGTCTTCGGATACTCACAATTCGGCCAGGGGCTTGTTTCGAGGGCGCCGGTCTGGCTGCTATCGACGTCCGACGCGGAGCTATCCGCAAGGGAAGACTTTCCCTTCTTGGACGCCTCTGCCTCCAGATATGTGGAGGCCGCCCTCTTCTCCCTCCCCCTCGGGGAGGGGGAAGTTGCTTTCTTCCTCCCCTTCCTTCTCCTCGTCGTCTTTAGTGACGGAGCGAGTTTCAACATCTTCGGACACTGCATCCGAAGTACCCTTGGGACGGAGGCCTCCTCTGGTCCCCTTGGCCTTCTTTTTGGCCTTCTTCTCAGGCACCACATAGGGCGCCGGAACCAGCATCTTCGTCAAAAGCGGGATGGCTGGTTCCTTGGGCAACGGAGCCAAACACCGAATCCGCTCCGCCTTCTTCGTCCAACCCTGAACAGGCAAAATAGAGAAGTTGGGACAACCTCCTTGAGCAAACCAGAAAGGGATACGCCTTGAAGCATGGAATACTTACCGAACTGGCGGGATGGGCCAGATCGTGTCTGCAGTCATTGGTTGTCTCCGGCCACGTCTCGTTGGCCTTGAAGAGCACCTTCCAGATCTCCTCGTGCGTAGTTCCAAAAAAGCGTCATAGGCTCTTGTGCTTGGCCGGATTGAACTCCCATAGATGGCAAGCCCGGTTCTGGCATGGAAGGATCTGGCGAATTAGCATCACCTGAATCAAATCGACGAGCTTGACATTCTTCTCCATCATGCCCTGTTGCATGTCTGAACCACAGTCAACTCATCCGACGAAGACCAATCCAAGCCCTTCTCCTGCCAGGAGGTAAGCCGCATTGGCTCCCCGAACTTGAATTCGGGAGTCGCGGCCCAGGCAGCGTCACGGGGCTCAGTGAAAAAACACAGCTTCTGCCATCCCTTGATGGTCTCCACGAAGGTGCCTTTGGGTCACGGGACGTTGGACATTTTGCTCACCATGGCGCCTCTGCATTCTGCGTGTTCTCCTCCCACCACCTTCGGCTTCACATTAAAAGTCTTCAGCCATAGTCCAAAGTGGGGAGGTATGCGGAGGAAGGACTCACACATGACGATAAACACCAAGATGGTCAGGAAGGAATTGGGGGCTATATCATGGAAGTCTAGCCCATAGTAGAACATGAGTCCGCGAACGAATGGGTGAAGAGGAAATCCCAGCCCACGGACGAAATGAGGGATGAACACGACCCTCTCATGGGGCTCCAGAGTGGGGATGATCTATCCCTTAGAAGGAAGCCGGTCGGCGATCTCCCTAGACAAATATCTCGCCTCCCGAAGTTGGGTGATGTCCTTCTCCTTGATGGTGGAGGCCATCCACTTGCCCTGCGCTCTGGACATGATTGGGGTGCTTTCTTGGGGGAGGAAAGATGAGAACTTGGGCGCTAGAGCTCGAGAGTGGGTAGAGGGAAGGAGAAAAGGCATGGGTGAAAAGGGGGAATCCTTATCTCCTTATAAAGGCAGTGAATATTAAGCGCCTCCCCACTCGCCTTGAAACTCGCCTGTTCCTGAGGGTCGTACGAACGGCACGGTTTGATTACCCACGCCCATATGGATGAGAATCCTGCAATAAGGGGACACGATCTCTTCTTTGACAAGATGTGCCAATAAAGCCACGTTTCAAAATATGGAGCGGCATGCCAAAAAACGGTTCGAAATAATGACCGGTCAGACGGGATATCACATTGCGAAAAGTTGTTAGCGGATTTGACTCATGAAATATTATACTCTCTGCGGTTGTGCGTGGTACCTGTGTTACAGAACCGGATACATTCTTTGCGTTGGAAAACTATTTTGGAGAAGGGAACCCGCCTTGCAATGTCGAAGACAATCTGCACGCCGGACAACTCGTCATTGAAGCCTGGTTCAGGGGCTACTGAGGGAGTCCTGGACTAAGGGGTCCTCGGGCATCCAACTTGTTAGCCATGGGCCGAACTGATGGGCTGTGAAGATATAAAGACCGAAGACTCTACCCATGTCTGGATGGGACTCTCCTTGGCATGGAAGGCAAGCTTGGCGATCAAATATGAAGATTCCTTTCACTGTAACGGACTTTGTATGACCCTAGTCCCTTCCGGTGTCTATATAAACTAGAGGGTTTAGTTTGTAATTACAATCATAATCAGATAGGCTAGACTTCTAGGGTTTAGCCATTACGATCTCGTGGTAGATCAACTCTTGTAACCCCCATACTCATCAATATTAATCTCGTAGGATGTAGGGTTTTACCTCCATCGAGAGCGCCCGAACCTGGGTAAACATTGTGTTCCCTGTCTCCTGTTACCATCAACCTCAGACGCACAGTTTGGGACCCCCTACCTGAGATCCGCCTGTTTTGACACCAACACTCTTTACATCCCCCTTCCCACAAAAATACCACAAACATAATTTGACTCCATAAATTTTTGCTACTTTGGCATCTTTTCTTAGGGCTTCCACCACATAACCCGCATTACCACCACTGACTTCCGCAACCTAGCCCATTTTCTTCACCATAGTATTAGTAGTTGCTTGAGTAGTGATTCGAGTCTCCTAAGGTGTTTCGGCTACTTAGGGACGGTTGTTTCTTCATCAACCACCAGCACATCCACATAGGCTTTCCCACCATACACTTCCACCACACCAACTTAACCCAATTTTGTTTGAGTTGTGAGTTGTGTCTCCTAAGGTGTTTTGGCTACTTAGGGATGGTGACCTTCAACTCCAACTGATATAACCCAATAACCTCCCACTTCTGCATAGCCTACTCGCATAACACATCATTGCATTTCCGCAATCCCATTGAGCTTCTCCAACACCACCACCGCATCCCGCTACCACTATTTGACATTTGCCTTTGAGATTTTGAGTTCGTGGCTTTTCCGTAACCTAAGGTGTTTCAGCTACTTAGGGAGGGGTCTCCATCACCTTGGTGTCTACATCAAGAACACTGCCACTCCTCACCGCAACGGATGGTAACTGAGGGAGTCCAAGACTAAGGGGTCCTCGGGCATCCGACCTATTAGACGTGGGCTGGACTGATGGGCCGTGAAGATACAAAGGTTGAAGACCTTACCCGTATCCGGATGGGACTCTCCTTGGCGTGGAAGGCAAGCTTGGCGTCCGAATATGAAGATTCCTTTCTTTGTAACTGACCTTATGTAACCCTAGATCCCTCCGGTGTCTATATAAACCGGAGGGCTAGGTCGCTAGACATATATCCTCATAATCAAAGTTAGATAGGCTAGACTTTAGGGTTTAGTCAGTATGATCTTGTGGTAGATCAACTCGTGTAATACTCATATTCCTCAAGATCAATCAAGCAGGAAGTAGGGTATTACCTCCATAGAGAGGGCCCGAACCCGGGTAAACATTGTGTCCCCTGTCTCCTGTTACCATCAACCTTAGATGCACAGTTCGGGACCCCCTACCCGAGATCCGCCGGTTTTGACACCGGCATTGGTGCTTTCATTGAGAGTTCCACTATGCCGTCATCAAAAGGTTTGATGGCTCCTTCAATCATCTACAACGATGCTGTCTAAGGGGAAGTCTTCCTCCCCGGACAGATCTTCGTGTTCGGCGGCTACGCACTGCGGGCCAACTCGCTTGGCCATCTGGAGCAGATTGAAAGCTACGCCCCTGACCATCAGGTCAGATTTGGAAGCTTGAACTACGTCGCGGATATCCGTGGAGACTTGATCTTAGACAGATTCGAGACCACGACAGCCGTTCTCTGGCAACATGATGAACATGACGTAAATCTGTCATCGGTCCATACCCAGGAGATAGTACCTGTAGCTGCTCTGGCCCTAGATCTGGAGCAGACCGCGCCATCCGAAGACGGGAAGCTCAACCCTGCCGCGGAAGCCACAGACTCAGCGGCATTGGAGCCACACACAAACCTAACTTCAAGTGACATCTGTGTCACCGGAACCATGGACTCGTCGCCGGCTACAGGTTCCGAACCTTGTGTGTCCGCATACGTCGAGCTTGATCGGTCATCGATCGTCAAATTCAGCTCCGCGGACATCTTCCGGCACTCGCCTTTGGGCGACGTGTTAAACTTGTTAAGAGCACTATCCTTAGCGGGGGGGCTCACAACCGAATTATATACGGTTCAAACTGGAGGCTGATGATGGAGAATTTCGTTTCCCACCAGCCGCCCACTTTGTAGCCACTTTCGAAGACTTAACCAACACGCTCGATTACGGATCCGATGGCATCGACGGTATGGACGACGATGCCGGAGAAGAAGAGGCCCAAAACCCGCCGTTTACCAGACGCTGGATGACCACTTCCTCGTATGACGTATACATGGTGGATGCACCAAAGGAGAATAGCAGCGATGACAAGGAAGATCCGGTTCAGGATAAACCTCCCGAGACACAACCAAAGCGCCAGCGTCAGCGGCGCAGCTCTAAGTCACGCCGAAGCAAAGACAGCAACACCGACACAGGAGAAGATGACACTCTGGATGGTGCCGAAGACAATGAAGATCCCGCTCAGCCAACTTCCGAACAGGATGAACGGGAAGATGGGTAAGCTAGCCCTGGTAAACAGGCCACACACGAAGACTCGGAGGATAGTAATTATCTTCCGCTCTCCAAGGATGAGGCAAGCCTCAGCACTGAGGATTTTATCGTGCTTGAGGAACCTCTCGAACAGGAGCGCTTCAAGCACCAGCTAATAGGCACTGCAAGGAGCCTGAAAAAGAAATTGTAGCAGCTTCAAGCTGATCAAGATCTACTCAACAATAGATGGACTGATGTCCTGGCAGCCGAGGAGCATGGCCTCAAGCGACCACTCAAAATTTACCCGAAGCGCAAATTGCTACTCAATTTGATGACGAGGCATTGGAGCCCAGGCCGTCCATACACAATGCGGCTGACCGACCACGACGTGGTCGGGACAAAGCAGCAACACATGCCGAACACCAGCCCACCTTACCTCGCCGTAAAGGCAGAGACAAAACTATTCAGGGATACACGTATGATCTCCTACAGGGCCTGAAGAATAAAACATGCCCGGCCAGATCGATCTACGGATCACGGGGGTGTGCCCAAATGTGCGACGACGGCTATCAAGAAGAGCATGACAAACCTAGTTACACCTGGGCCGAAAACCACAGACGGACTCGATCGGAGCAACGTCGCAATGTGGCCCAATAAAGAGGCGCTGCACACCCTCTGTGCTTCATAGAGGAAGTAATGGAGCACGAATTCCCAGAAGGGTTTAAACCCGTGAATATCAAATCATACGATGGAACAACTGATCCCGCGGTATGGATCAAGGATTTCCTTCTCCATATCCACATGGCCCGCGGAGATGACCTTCATGCCATCAAATACCTCCCACTAAAACTCAAAGGGTCTGCTCGGTACTGGCTAAACAGTCTGCCTGAAAACTCTATTGGCAGTTGGGAGGATTTGGAAGACGCCTTTCGCGATAACTTACAAGGTACATATATCCGGCCACCAGATGCCAATGACTTAAGTCACATTCTCCAGCAGCCCGGAGAGTCAGCCAGGAGGCTCTAGACTAGGTTCTTAGTTAAAAAGAATCAAATCGTCGACTGTCCAGACGTGGAAGCCCTAGCGGCCTTCAAACACAGCGTCTAGGACGAGTGGCTTCCCGCCACATCGTTCAAGAAAAACCAAAATCCATGTCAGCCCTTACCGCTCTGATGACCCGCTTTTGCGCGGGAGAAGATAGCTGGCTCGCTGGTAGAAGCAATAGCGCCAGTGATCCAGGCACTTCCGAAGTCCGAGACGGCAATGGCAAACCACGATGGAGCAAACACAAATGTCATAATGATAAGGAAAGAATGCACGACACAACGGTCAACGCTAGATTCAGCGGCCCCCTACTCGGTCAACGGAAAAAGACATTCAAGGCAAACCGAGACGGACCATCCAATTTAGACAAAATATTGGATCGGCCCTGCCAGATTCATGGCAACCCTGACAAACCAGCTAATCACACCAACAGAAGCTGTTGGGTCTTCAAGCAAGCCGGCAAGGTCAACGCCGAACACAAGGGGAGGAGGCCGCCCGGTGATAGCGATGACGAAGAGACTCACCAACAAAATACTGGGGGTCCGAATAAATTCCCCCTCGAAGTTAAAATAGTGAACATGGTATACGTGACACACACCTCTATAGGGGAGCATGGGAAGCACTCCCCCTGGACCGAGGATCATATTACGTTTCCTTTAGCCAGAGTACAAAGCGGTCTTATTAAACCGCATACCTTCTCGGCCATTAAGTCACCGGTCTCCATTCCGTAGGACCGACCAATTCTGGAGCTCGACTAGCACTTCGGCTTCCGCCATCCAGCTCATACACCGGTGGAATCTGTATTGCGCATACATAACTATGCACTCAAAATACCGTGGGCATCGGCGGAAGCAAAATACGGACAGGCTTACAAGTACTCTCATAACCTCCTTATCTGTCTTTTCTAACTACTCTTTCCTTTTTCATTATCCTTTACCACAGGTGACTCAAAGGCTGGTCATCTCATAGACTCTATCGGAGTTCAGGTTTGTACATTCACCCAAAGGTTACTCCTGTTCAGGAGCCGCTTCACTAAGGAAAGGCAACACAGACATGCGACAGGAGGTCCCAAACAACTTTTTGTAGACCGCACTCTCTATTTTGCGAGCCTGTAAAGTGCCTTCTTCCTCAGCCGTCGACCCCTGGCTTGTCAAATAGCCGGGGTCGCGGCGTTATTGTATACAAAACAACGATTGGCACATCACTCAAGTTCTAGTGAAGATAACATGTATCCAGTATTCATTTTTCTCTAAAGAACTGAATTTTGCTCCTTGTGTTATTTCACACACCCCGACAAAACTCGCCAGGGGCTCGATATGGGAACAAGATAAATTGCCAACAAATCCAAACAGCTTTATAGCATACTTCGGCATCCTGAGTTTGGCCTTATATGCATCAGCTCCGAATCATGTCTTGGGTCAATACTTGGTTTGCCCGGCTCCTGTGCTTGCTACCTTATATTCCGCTCTATCGGCTAAGGTAGTAAAGGGAGAACTACTGCGATTGTGTTTCTGGTTCATCTGGTCAACCACCTCAGTAGAGAAAGCCAAAAACTAACTATCATGATGCGGCGAGAGCTGGTCAACCACTCGATGACATATCGGAATCTTTTGCGATTGCCTCCATATTACACGAAGGACCTTTCTTCAGGTCATACATGTAACACACCATATTGGGACAACCGCGTACATACCAGGGTTTATATCATACACCCACTATAAAACTCCTATGGCTAAGTGAAAGTGTTAACACCTTATAGTCCGATTGCCTAGTTCGGCGCATTGACACCTCCTTCATGGACCAAGACATTGGGTTAAGAGTGATCAAGTGCTTTTCCGAACAACCCCGTATTTTCTACGAGGGGGCTGAAGCCGACGACTGGAGAACTTTCAGATTATACAAAAACGGCCGCACAGGAGGAACCAAAGCTTTTCAACAACTATCATAATATTGTCTTTTACAATTTCAGCAAATTTTATTCGAATATCATGTGCTTCGAGCACTGACCCTCTATCAAGTGGGCACCCTCTAAGACGTCCTCGAAATAATGCTCTGGTGTGTGATGGTCCTTGCCCTTGGGGGGACTCTTCGCTGCAACGTCGGTAGCCGTCATCTTCGCCTAGTATGTCTTGACGCGGGAAAACGCCATCCGTGCACCTTCAATGCACGTTGAACGCTTGACGGCGTCGATACGCAGCACCGCATCAACAAGTCGCTGAACCAAACTGAAATAAACTATCTAGAATTGGCTCAGTAGGCCACATCTGGACTATGACGTCCTTCATAGCAGAACCGGATATCTTGTGGAGCTCGGCCCACTAGGCCATCTGTTCGTTCAGCAACAGTGGATGCTTTGGCGCGTCGAATTATGACCAGAAAAGCTTCTCCATTGCACACCCTTCTTGCGCTTGGTAAAATTGCACCGCATCAGAGACGCTATTTGGCAGGTCCAAGAATATGTCCGGAGAGCTCCACATTTGATTAAGCGGGGAATACTTCGGTTCGCCGAAGTTCATCTGTAATAAGAAAGGCTTACCAGCCGCTATCTCCCCAGCTTGTCGGATCTCTTCCCGAGCCGCTCTAGACTCAGATCGTGCTTCTTTCGCCTCTTTGCAAGGCCTTGTCGAGATCTACTACTATGGCTTTGTTATCCCTCTCGAGGAATTCGCACTGGACAGTGGTTTCCTCTAGCTTGCACGCCACGATAGAAATTCTCTCCTCACATTGGCGCCGAGCAGCCTGTTAGGTTTTTAACTCATCAGCTGCCTTATTGGCAGCCGAATTACTCATACAGGCTTGCTCCTTGGCGAGGACAAGCTCAGCCCGAAGGGCCTCCACCGCAGCAGCACCATCTTCAGTTATGCGTCTCTCAGTATACAATTCTAGCTGCATGCTCATGTTATCATACATACATATACTGACCACCCCAAAAACTTACCTTGCGCCTCGTCAAGCCGCCTGTTGATAAGCATGATGTCATCAACGGCCTCATCAATCTTCGGCTACAGATCTGCAACCTCTGTGGATCGGGCAGTAGTAGGGGAGGTAACAGTCTGTGTTCCAAGTAGCCCGATTATTTCCTGGACATATCTATTTGATCCTCTTATTGCCTCCCTTGGGAAGCCAATCAGAGTCTCAGGGTCGACTATCTATACACATGAGTATTTTGTGAATAAAACACAATCGAAAACATTACAGTACAAACCTTGAAGCCTCTTAGCAGGCTCATGAAGGCCTCATTCAATCCGCCTTTTGGGATAGGACCTTTTCAACCATCGTACCCATCAAGGTACGATGGTCCTTGGAGACGAACGCCTGTCGCAGCATGTTCGTCAACATATGTGGCGCTTCTAGATCTTCGGAAGTTGCTAGCAGCACGGCCTCCCTTCGAAGGGATCCATCCATTCATCCCTAGAGTTGTCTCCAGCTGTAAGCCGGACAGTCCGGGGCCTTTATTATTGGCCCCCGGACCCTGGGCTACCGAAGTATCACCTTCGGTTAGTGTTTTCATAATCCCACGCATCACTTGTTGATCAGGAGAGACCCTCTGGGACGACACCTCGAAGTCGCCCGCACTATTGGGCGAGGAGACCGGTGGAGGCGTCTCGCTTTCCATCATCTCTGGGAGAAGATCCCCTGAGGAAGAGGATTGTTGAAGAAAACTGTGTGCCGAGCTGCAAAAACATATACTGTCAGGACCCCGATTCCAAGTCACATCGATCTAGCCGGTAACACCTCATATCACTTTGCGGCCTCACGCACGGTGTTCGCACGGGTGTCGCCTTACCATGGCCCGGGACCATTTGCGCCTTTTGGCTCACGTATATGATAGTGTTGCTAGCATCCATATGACAAAGAACCCGGGCCGACATGACTAGTCGTGAACCCAAAGTGGCACTAACTTACAGGCACATGCATACATGAATCAACATCGAGCATGTCGGTCAGCAGCGTGCGAATCCGGGCTATAGCACTGGGCTAACAGGACTCCGGTGAACCGGGCTGTAGCAAGCTAGGTAGGACTCCGAATGTCACCGCGTGACATTTCCCCGAAGGGACAGACATAGGACCGAAGTGAATCACATGCCGGCCAGTCAAGTGTTCCGGAGCAGTAGTGCTAGGCTAGCAGGACTCCGGTGAACCGGGCTGTAGCCGACTACTATGGCTCATGGAAGCACAAGACTACATTTCCCCATAAGAGAGGCTACCAAGGATAAACAACTAGGTTGTCGGATCCCACACATACCAAGCATTTCAATCATACACACAATATGCTCGATATGTGTAAATACAACATGGCATCACAACAAAACTGTACGACTCAAAGTATTTATTCATTAGGCTCCGAGGAGCGAGATATTAGAAACATGGGTCTCATGACCCAACATACAGAGCATACAAGCAACAAGCACATGCAGAAGCTTAACTTGTCTGAGTACAGACAACTACAAATGAAGAAGGCTGAGAAGCCCGACTATCTACAAGACCCTCCCAAGGGTACAAGATCGTAGCTGAGGTAACGAGCTAAACGTCGAAGTCCACGTGGAACTACTAGCGAGACTGAAGTCTCTCTGCAAAACATAAATTAAGCAAACGTGAGTACAAATGTACCCATCAAGACTTACATCAGAACTAACTACATATGCATTGGTAGCAACAAAGGGGGTGGTGGAGTTTAACTATAGCAAGCCAGCTTTGACTCAGTGGCTAGCCTGAACTACCACTGCAAATAACTCGTTGAGGTGGCGCACATGAGTCCACATATTCACCATATCAATACACCACTATGGATCCACTCCCGTCTCCCTACGAGAATGCCATCCATAGCACTCACGCTTATCTTGTACATTTTAGAGTATCCACTTTCACTTGTCTATGAACTATGCAAGGGGTCTAAGCTTCCATATCCGAGGAATCCGGCTATTCGAATAGATAATGATAACCCTGCAGGGGTGTACTTCTTCACACATGCTCTCGCCACTTACCACCATGTACACGTCGTGTACCTCGGCAACCTTCAAGCAGAAGCCTGGCGAGGGAGTCCGCCATGACCTGACTAGCCACACAAGTCTCTCATCTAGGTTTATCGCCTATTCAGGTTCCATCCGCAAGGAGATCCGGCCGGGGGGTCGCTCACGGCCCCAAATGATGTGTGTAGGGTTCCCAAGCCCACCATCTGGGTGCCACTTGGTACACCGTGCCACTGTGCCTAGTCTGTCCCAAGCCCACCTGTACTGGGTGCCACTTGGTAGACTACTAACACTACCTACAAACACCAGAAACTAGTTGCAACTCCTGGACAGAGATCGAGTTGATTAATAAGCCGAGAGGGGCCGAGTTATCGGAACCCAATGTGTGGTAGTAACTGTTCATGGATCACAAACAAAGAACTCAGTTCCTGAGGACGGCTGCAATGAGACAACCCACCATGTACTCCTACATGGCCTCTCACCGCTACCTTTACCAAATCGTGTTCACACACTTAGCTCTCAATGGTAGGACATGTTCACCACGTTCCAATTCATTCCCGATGAATCAGACCTGACTCAACTCTAAGCAGTAGCAGGCATGACAACAAGCATGAATGAGTAGGCACATGAGGGCTCAAACAATTCCTACTCATGCTAGTGGGTTTCATCTATTTACTATGGCAATGACAGGTCATGCAGAGGAAAGGGGTTCAACTACTGCAACATGTAACAGTTGAATCGTTGTTTTCCTAATGCAGTAAAAGAGAGCAGGAGCGAGAGAGCGGGATTGTATCGGAATGAACAAGGGGGTTTTGCTTGCCTGGCACTTCTGAAGGTAGTACAGTTCTTCATCGGTGTCATTGATCTCATCGTCGGAACATACGTCTATTAAGGGGGAACAACCACCGACTAGCAAAGAAGGAACACAATCAATGCAATGCACATTCACATTCACATTCACATGAAGGACATGTCATGTGAAGGTACTGAATTCACCTAATGCAATATCTAGCCAAGTTAATTGAAGTGGAACTCAAACAAGATCAAATTCCACCTCCAAATGTTATTTCATAAATTGCCCTAATCATCATTTGTCCTATTTAGTGAGGTTAACTTGTTCAAACATGCATGATCATGGCATAAACAAATACTTCATATTTTTCTGATCATTTTTCATATATAAATTATTTTATTCTGAGCTACGGTTGAATTTCTATGATTTTTGGAAGTTCAATTCATTTTCTGGATTTTCTTGTTATTTAGAATTAAACAAAATCCAGTAAATGATTTACTGCGTCAGCATGACACCACGCTGACGTCAGCGGTCAACAAAGCGGTCCGGGTCAAACCTGACCAGTGGGGCCCACTGGTCAGTAACCCAATGGTTAATAGAGCTAGTTAGTGGTTAGACTAACTTAACTAAAAGTGTCAGCAGGCCTAGGCCCACATGTCATAGACTCAGGGGGGTCAAACCCCAGTCAAACCGGGGTCAACCCCACCGGAGTTAACCTGCGGCTCGTTGCTGGCGAGGCCAGAGACGGCCGAGGGCTTCGGAAATCACCCATAGGCGATGGTTTTGGGCGTGCAGAGGCTCTACGAAGAGCTGCTACTCGCGCGCAGCTGATGGAGCAGACGGCGGGAGCTGGGGTGGCCGGAGACGACCGCGGTGAGCTCAAAGGCGGCGAACGGAGCTCGGAAGTTGGCGGTTTCGGTGCTTCGGTGCACGACAGAAGCAACATGTGACAGTTTTGGGGTCCTGACATTGCACTGAGCACGGTGGTGTGCTTGGTCGCGGCCCTAGGTGACAGTGGCCATGATGGCGACATGAACGGCGGCGAAGAGATGTCGGCTCTGATGGGCATCAGCGTTAGAGGAAGGAAACGAGCTAGGGGAGAGGGGGATCGACACAGTGGCTCACAGCAGATCCGAAGGAGTCACCAGAGAGCTTGGGGATGCACTAAGGACGACAAATCGGTGACGACGATCTCCGGCGCCCGACGATGAACACGACGACGTCGACGATGTTGCGGGGCTCCCTGTCTTGCGTGAGTAGGCGCAGAGCTTCAGGACAACATGGTGGCGACAAGGGATGCATCGGGGACGCGAGGCGGTGGTTCAGGGCGCGGCACCGGTGAGCGGCGGCGATAGGCACGCTCGGTGGTGGGGAAGAGAGAAAGACAGGGGAGGGGAGAGAGAGCAGCGAGTGAGGGAGAGGAGAGAGGGGTGGTTTGGTCGTCTCCGTGGCGTCGTCTAGGCGCATCGAGGGGGAGCCAGGCAGGCAGCGGCATGCCGGTGCGCGCGGCGCCGTGCACTGCTTCCCCTCTATCTACTGGCGAGAGGAGGAAGACAAGGCTACCCCTGGTGGGGTGGGCCTGAACAGGAGTTGGGCCGGCTGCTAGGCCAGGTAAGAAGCCCAGGTAAAAAACTTTCTATGTCTTTCCTTCATTATAGTTTCTGTTTTCTATTTCTGACATTTGTTTTAATTTGGTTTTTGAACCAAACTAATTTGTTCTGCTTCTGACAATTTTTGCAAGGACTAAATGGATTATTCCAAAGCCCCTCAACAATTATCAAAATTGTTGGACATATAGTTAATATATCACCTATATAAATCCAATGCAAATAATTATTGGATTAACTCAAATGCCCAAAATAAATATTTCTCTCACTCCAAAAATATTGGTTTGAAGTTTACCTCTTGACAATATTTTTATAGCTTAATAGGAACATTTTCTTGTGTTTATTTGAAGCAATTTTTAATGTTGATCATTTTTTTTGAAATGATTTCTGAGGCTTTCCACTTTCCCTAATTCAACTTTCATGAATTTAAACATGATGCAAGATGCTTATGCAACTATTTGCAATCAAATTCTAGGGCTGTGACATATACTCTAGATGTTACCCTGGTCAGAGGAGAGGAACAGGATATGCTTAAAATACCCTTGTTCACTTACGATTTAGGCTTGCCCTTGCCGGGGGACTACGCCATGACGTCGTCCTCCAAGCCCGTGCCGCCCGACAGGGGCATCTTGCCTCGCTTAGGAGCCTTTTCCTCCCAATCTTCGGAGACAGCCTTTTCTTACCATGGGGAGAGGGAATGTTGGATTCTCCTTTACTTTCGTCTTCGGGCGATGGGATTTTGATCTCCCTGGACACAACATCTAATATATCTTCGGGGTGGAGGCCACCTTCGGTCCTCCCACTCTCTGTCTTGTCCTCCTTCACAGGCATTGGGTATGGTGCCGGGGCCAGCATCCTTGTTAATACGGGATCCGCTGAGTCTTCGGGAAGGGGGGCTGAATACCTAATTCACTCCGCTTTCTTTATCCAACCCTGGAAGAGGATAGTGTGATCAATATCGCATTACGGCATACATTGCTAAAAATTGTTCGGAAGTCAAGAGCTTACCGAGGTATCCGGATGGTTGCGGTCGAGGCCGATGTCCTCTATGGAGTCCGGCCACTGTTTTCGTTTCGTGAAAAACAACTTCCACATTCCTTTGTGCATAGTACCGAAGAAGTCTTGGAGGGTCCATGGTCCTTCTGGATTAAACTCCCACATACGGAGAGGCCGTCGCTGCCACGACAGAACCTGGCAGACCAGCATTACTCGGACCACATTGATAAGACCGACGTCCTTCTCAAGGAGGCTCCGGATGCGGCCCTGTAGAGTCTGCACTTCGTCAATTGATCCCCAGTCTAGCCCCTTATTAATCCATGATGCAAGCTGTAAAGGAGAGCCAGACCGAAACACAGGTATAGCCGCCCACTTGGTACCACGGGGTTCAGTGATGTAAAACCACTCCCGCTGCCATAGGTTGGGAGCTTCGATGAAAGAGCCTTCTGGCTAGGGGGCATTGGTAAGCTTTCTCACTGTAGCACCTCCGCACTCCGCATGTTCCCCGTCGAGTACCTTCGGCTTCACACTAAAGGTCTTGAGCCATAAGCCGAAGTGTGGGGGAATACGGAGAAAGGCCTCGCACGTGATAATGAATGTCGAGATGTGAAGGAAAGAATATAGGGCTAGATCGTGAAAATCTAGTCCGTAGTAAAACATGAGCCCCGGACGAAGGGATGAAGAGCGAATCCTAGCCCTTGCTGGAAGTGGGAGATGAATACGACCCTCTCGCCAGATCTGGGAGTAGGAATAACCTATCCTCGAGCAGAAGCCTGTGGGGGATCTCTGCGGTCAGGTATCTGGCCGCACGAAGCTTCGCAATGTCCTCCTCTGTAACAGAGGTGGCCACATATCGGCCCTGTGGGCCGGGTCTGGACATGATTGGGCAGCTTGAAGCAATGAAGTCGAACCTCGGGGTGCTATAACTCGAAGTTGGAAGGGCTGAGGAAAGGGTTGGCGCAAAATAAGATGGCCCTTGGCCCCTTTATAAAGGCAACGGATATCGAACGCATCCTCCTAAACCTGAAAACATGCCTATTCCTAAGGAATCATACCAATGGAGCCGTTGGGTTACCCACACTTGTATTGATGATAATCCCACAATGAGTGGACACGACCTCTACATCGACAAGACATGCCAATAAAACCGCGCCTCGAAACGTGGAACGGCAGGACAAGAAACGGTTCAAAATAATGACTGGGCAAACATCATGTCACATTACAAAAAGTTGTCGGAAGATTGGACTTGTGATATATTATACTCTCTGCGGTTGTGCATGGTACTTGTGTTGCCGATCCGGACACATTCATCCGACGACTATCTCGGAGTATTCGAAAAGGGGAACCCTCCTCGCAATGCGGAAGACAATCTGCGCGCCGTACACCTCGTCATTGAAGACTGGTTCAGGGGCTACTGAGGGAGTCCTGGACTAAGGGGTCCTCGGGCGTCTGACCTATTAGATGTGGGCCGGACTGATGGGACTCTCCTTGGCGTGGAAGGCAAGCTTGGCGTCTGAATATGAAGATTCCTTTCTCTGTAACCGACCTTATGTAACCCTAGATCCCTCCAGTGTCTATATAAATCGGAGGGCTAGGTCTGTAGACATATATCCTCATAATCAAAGTCATATAGGCTAGACTTTAGGGTTTAGTCATTACGATCTCGTGGTAGATCAACTCTTATAATACTCATATTCATCAAGATCAATCAAGCAGGAAGTAGGGTATTACCTCCATAGAGAGGGCCCAAACCTGGGTAAACATTATGTCCCCTATCTCCTATTAACATCAACCTTAGACGCACAGTTCGGGACCACCTACCCGAGATCCGCTAGTTTTTACACCGATAGTAACCTTGACAACATCATTGTACATTCTCCTTGCAATTGCATTGTTAACCCCTAGCCCATTTTGCATCACTTGCCTATCGAGACTAGCCATTTGAGTATTGCCGGCAACGTTACTTTTTCACATTAGTGATCATTGATCTACAGCTTCCATTGCATGCATACCATATCATATTGGTATCATCTTGGTATCATATCATCTCGTGTGCCTCAAGTTTGTTCCCGCATATACACAATTGCTATCTTGGTTTGTGCATTTCGCGTTGTGGCCATACATATCAAAAAAAAGAGAATAAGCTTTTAAGAAAAGGAATAGAGAAAAAAGTGAAGGAAATGTGCCCTAGAGGCAATAATAAATTTGTTATTTCTATTTCCTTATATCGTGATAAATGTTTATTATTCATGCTAGAATTTTATTAACCGGATACTTAGTACATCTGTGAATACATAGACAAAACAGAGTGTCCCTGGTATGCCTCTACTTGACTAGCTCGTTAATCAAAGATGGTTAAGTTTCCTGACCATAGACATGTGTTGTCATTTGATGAACGGGATCACATCATTAGAGAATGATGTGATGCACAAGACCCAACCGTTAGCTTAGCATAATGATCATTAAATTTTATTGCTATTGCTTTCTTCATGACTTATACATATTCCTATGACTATGAGATTATGTAACTCCTGAATACTGAAGGAACATCTTGTGTGCTATCAAACATCACAACGTAACTGGGTGATTATAAAGATGCTCAACAGGTGTCTCCGAAGGTGTTTGTTGGGTTGGCATATGTCGGCGTTCTGGGAACGGGGGTCCCCAGACTTGCCTACCTCGGCCCATGGCGTGGCATTGCTGGCAGGCTAGTACGGCCCATCTTCATCAACAAGGAACCAAGACCCTCGCGAGGGGCCAAGCCTCGCGAGGAGGATGACACAACACCCGCTCAGGAGTGGCCTCACTAGGCTGGCTCGTGAGGGGCGGAGAGTTCAAGGTCGGGCAAACCTCGCAAGGTTCTCGTGACGTAAGCCATGACGATCGAGACCAGGCGGGCGCCAGCGCGCGTAGTGTCCTTGTTTCCACTTTGGTGATAAGGGGGCAAGCACAGGCATGGAGTACTGAGGCATCAAGCAAGGGTTTCCATATTGGTGCAATGAGAGCAAGACCAGAAGGACGGCAAGACGGAGGTCACCATGGAGCCCAGGACGGCGTCACCACCAGAACCTTTGGCAGGCGAAGACCACCTTTTGTCAGGATAGCTTGTACTAGTTGTCCCCCTTCCAACTGGTCCTTGTGGGATCCCTTCCCGCTCAATATTTGGGAAGAGGACCAGGGCCCCAATAAATAGGACTAGCCACTGTAAGTGCATCTAGTGCCACCCCTAGTTGGTTTTGGAGTATTGACGACAAACCTAGTTGAGGGACTAATGTGTTTGTGAGAATTGCAGGATAACACAGGTAGAAGTCCCTCATTGATTCGGTTTAGCTACCAGAGATGACCCCCAAAAATGTACGAAGACATTGAAGACAATGGTGGTTCATGAAGACATTCATGTCGAAGACAATGACATATGAAGACTCCCCATGAAGCCTTTGGAACTCGAAGACTTAGATCCTTCGTAGATTTACTTTACTCATGTTGTGTCATAGGAACCACCGTACTGTTAAGTGGGGTCCAAGAGAACCAGTCAGGATGACTGAAATGATGCCTAATTCAAATCCTATGTCTTCGAGTGAAGACAATGAGAGAAAATCTTGTCCAGAGTCAGACAAGTTAGCTTTACTTGCAGCCCAAGTAAAGTTGCCGTGAGAGTTCAAAATCCGACCGTTAGTACACGTGTCAGTTCCTTAGTGACCTAGTGTCATTTCGGACAAATCAGGTCAGGGTTGCCAAGTGGCTATAAATAGTCCACCCCCACAACCATAAATGGTTGGCTGCTCAGATTTCAGTGCACGGCTTTTGTCGTTTGAGAGCAACCCACCTCGAAGCCTTTGAGAGAAAATCCTTAGTGAGGAGAAAAGCCCTAACCACCTAGAGCCAGAGTAATTGGGCATCACTTAAGTCTTCTTGTCTGAGTGATCTGAAGACTTATTACACTTGAGGACTGTGCATCCTCCAGACGGTTAGGTGTCGCATTCTGAGCATCCAAGAGGAATTGTGGATTGCCGGTGAACAAAGTCTGTGAAGGTTTGGGAGTCTACCTTGAAGACTTACCAGAGTGATTGGGCGGGGTCTGTGTGACCTTAGCTCAAGGAGAAAAGGGTGAGGACTGGGTGTCCTGAGCTGCGTGTTCAGGACTGGGTGTCCGGGACTGTGTGTCCTTTGGTTTAAATACCTAGCCGCTCCAACCAGACGTACAGTTGTCACAGCAACTGGAACTGGTCCAACATATCATTGTCTTCATCGTGTCACTGGTTTCATCTTCACCTCCCTTTACTTACCAGTACACATTGTGAAGCTATTGCATGCTTGCTTTATCTTCTGTCTTCACAACCTGACTGTATGATCTGTATGGCTTCATAATTTCTTCCAACCTGATCCTCATTACACTGAAGCTATTTGTCTCTGTGCTTTCACTGTATTGTATATTTGACTATGGCTTGCGTTGTGTAATCTACCTTCCGCTGCATAGTGATAGGCTTGTTCACTCTGTTTGTCTTCATAACTTCCACGTTTTGAAGACTTTCATAAAAATCGCCTATTCACCCCCCCTCTAGTCGATATAACGCACTTTCAATTGGTATCAGAGCGAGGTGCTCCCTTGTTCTGTGTGATTCGGTTTAACCACCTGGAGTTTTAGCTATGTCGACTACAGGGATAATTAAAGTCTCCACTGCATGCCCCGTCTTCGATGGAACTGAATATCCCTACTGGAAGAATAAGATGCGCATGCACCTTGAAGCCATTGACGTCGACCTATGGTATGTCGTCGAAAACGGCGTTCCCAAGGCTGGAGAAGGTGTCACTGCGGCTGATGTCAAGAAGTTCACTCAACTGGACTCCACTGCCAAGAATATTATCTGTGGTCATCTGACCAAGGGACAGTACGGCCGTGTGAGTGCCTTGAAGACATCCAAGCTGGTCTGGGACTGGCTCTCCAAGGTCAATGAAGGCATCTCAACCCAGAGAGATCAGAGAATCAGTGTTCTTCGCAATCTCTTCAACCGCTTCAAGCGAAATGACAATGAGAATGTCCAGCACACATTTGACCGGCTCACTGACATCACGAATGAGCTTCAAGCCCTCGGCGCCACTGAGATCACCAAACATGAAATCGTCAAGACGCTGCTAAGATCACTTGACAGTTAATTTGACATCCTAGCCCTGATGATTCAAGAACGTCCAGACTTCAAGACATTCGATCCGTCTGACATACTTGAGAGGCTCAACACACATGAGTTTCAGCTTTCTGAGAAAAGAGATATCTACGGTCCAAACTATGGGCGAACTCATGCCTTGAAGGCAAAAGCTGTGTCATCATCTAAAGAAGAATCTGACAGCAGTTCTGATGATCCTGAAGACATTGGAAGAGAACTTGCTATGCTTGTGAAGAAGTTCCAGAAATTCACCAAGAAGAAAGGCTTCAGAAAGTCTTCACGATCAAGCTCAAGGAATGATGAAGCTTCTGCGCATGACTACAAGAGGAAAACTTGTCACAAATGCAAGAAAACTGGACACTTCATCTCTGAATGCCCACAGTGGGACAATGAGAACAGAAAGAAGAAGAAGAGCAAGGAATATGACTCTGACGATAAGAAGACGAAGAAATACTCAAAGTCTTCGTCCAAGTCTTCCTCAAAGTCTTCATTACACAAGAAGAGTTCATCTGGCAAGGCTCGTGCATTTGTTGGCAAGGAAATGGATTCAGAGGAGGAGTCCGCTTCTGAGGAGGCAGAGGTGGAGTCTGAGGAGGAGTCTGATTCAGGCATTGCAAGTTTGGCTACAGCCTATGTCGCCAAGTCCATCTTCAACACTGAAGACAATGACTCCGTCACCATCACCGATGCAAATGACAAGGACGACTCTACTCCCTCCTACTGCTTCATGGCACGTGGTGCCAAGGTAAACACACGCACTACTCACTATCGAACATCGAGTGACGATGACTCTGATTGTGATTCAAAACCCAGTTACAAAACACTTGCTAAAATTGCAACTGAACAACAAAAGGCCATGGAACATATTCAAAAACTGTTAGACAGAAGCGATGATCTGTTGGGTACTGAAATGACTCGTTCTGAATCCTTAATTGAAGACATAAAAAATCTTCATGTTAAGTATCAGGAACTCGAAGATCGTCTTGAGACTCTCTCAACTACTCATGAAAAGCTTTCCTATGATTATCTTCAGAAGAAGCAAGATCTTGAGAAGTTGAGAGCGGATCATGAAGATCTTCAAAAGGAAAACGAGTCACTTCGAGCCGAACAGATCAGTTCTGCTCAGGAAGGATTTGAACCACCATGCCTTAAATGCATTGAGCGTGATAATGCTATTTCTGTTGCTGAATGTTCCACTGCTACTGCTGTTGCAATATCTTCAGCTGTTGAAGTGGTAACTAACCCCTCTGCTGAGGATACCACTGCTATTGCTGATGAAAATGCTAGGTTGAAGACATTGCTTGAAACAGGGATGTACAAAAGTCTCAAAGGACATCAGACACTATGTGATGTCGTCAAGAAGCAGATTCTGAACCGAAACCCTAGCAAAGAGGGTGTTGGGTTCGTGAGGAAAATTAATGCAGATGGCTCTTACTGGAAACCTGAGCAGTACCCCAAAACCACATGGGTTGCTGCAAAGGAATCCTCATCAGATTCATCCAATCTATCTGGCTTCACTTGTGCTAATCCAATTATCATTGATGAATCCTTTGATGCAAACTATAAACTGTTTAGGAATCAGAATGGTGAAGTATTTGCCAGGTACATTGGTACTAACTGCAGGAATGGACCGCCTATGAAGAAGATCTGGGTTCCAAAAACGTGTCTTGAGAATCTTCCTGTGAATGTCCTCATGACACCTCACATGAAGAAGACAAACCTCAGACCAAAGGCTTCATATGGTCCAAAGGCTTCATACAGGCAGAGGACTCATCTGAGTCGCACTAACACAAATGTTTTGCAGGGAAACCATGCTCAGGCATATGAGAGCGGTTCTTCAAACCGTCATTCTCATATGACCAAAAACTATTCTGCCTATTCTTATGAGTACTATTGCCCACCTGCTAGACTGTTTGCCAGGGCTCCAAAGCCAAAATTCTCAGATGCTGCACTTAGACTTATTGCTTCTAAGCCACCCTTGAAGATGTGGGTGCTTAAGAAAGCTTAACTCTCTTTTGCAGGGAAAGGTCTCCAGCACAAAACCAAAATCTTCTGATGCTATTGCTGGGGACCTCAGAAATCTTGTGGGGCGCAAGATCAAATGCCCGAATGGCATCACTATGTATTTCGTACCTGAATCGCATGCTACTCTCCCTACTTGTCCTAACCTGGATCTCAGGTTTCATAATCCACTGGTTCGTCAAATGTTTTTGCTTCACAACACTCTTGGTGAAGCCTATCCCCCTAACTGCACTGTAGGGTACGACACCAGTGACTTCAGAGTCTTCAGAATGGATTATTGACAGCGGGTGTACAAATCACATGACTGGCAAAAGAAATCTCTTTATGGACTCAACCTTACGTCCATCTGACAAGAGCCACATCACATTCGCTGACACTGGTAAAAGTAAGGTACTGGGTCTAGGTAGAGTTGCAATCTCAAAGGATCAACACATGGATAAAGTCATGTTTGTTGAATCCCTTGGCTTCCACTTAATGTCTGTCTCAATGCTTTGCGATTTAAACATGATTGTAATCTTTGGAAAATATCGTTGTCTGGTACTAATGGAATCTGACAAGTCTCTAGTGTTTGAAGGGTATCGAAAAGATGATTTGTACGTGGTAGATTTCTCAGCAGGGCCACAGCTTGCAGTTTGTCTTCTCGCAAAGGCTTCAGAATGCTGGCTTTGGCATCGAAGACTTGGGCATGCTGGCATGAGGAACCTCCACACCCTTGCGAAGAAGAAGCATGTCATAGGCATCGAGGGCGTCAAGTTCAAGAAAGATCACTTATGCGGTGCCTATGAAGCTGGGAAGATGACAAGGGCAAAACATCCTTCGAAGACAATCATGACCACTACTCAACCCTTCGAACTGCTTCACATGGATCTTTTCGTTCCCACTCACTACTCAACTTTCTCCACCACTGCTTGCCTCTATGGCTTCGTCATTGTTGATGATTACTCTAGATATACTTGGGTGCACATAATCCTTTACAAGACTGAAGTGCAGGATGTCTTCAGACGCTTCACAAATCGGGCAATGAACAATTATGGCGCCAAGATAAAGCACATCAGAAGTGACAATTGCACAGAATTCAAGAACACCGGCCTTGACACATATCTTGATACATTGGGCATCACTCATGAATTCTCAGCTCCATACACGCCACAACAAAATGGCATCGTCGAACACAAGAACAGAACACTCATTGAGATGGCCAGAACAATGTTAGATGAGTACAAGACACCAAGAAAATTCTGGACTGAAGCCATTGACACTGCATGCCATACTATCAACCGTGTATATCTTCACAAGCTGCTGAACAAGACATCTTATGAACTTCTGACTGGCAAGAAGCCAAATGTAAGTTACTTCAGAGTATTTGGATCAAGATGCTGGATCAAGGACCCTCACCACACCTCAAAATTTGCTCCAAAAGCACATGAGGGCTTCATGCTTGGATATGGAAAGGATTCGCACTCCTACAGAGTCTTCAATCTCTTTCACTACAAAGTGGTTGAAACAGTGGATGTGCGGTTTGATGAGACCAATGGGTCACAAAGAGAGCAACTACCAGATGTGCTAGATGAAGTTCCAGCTAGTGAACCAATCAAGCTAATGGGAACTGGAGAAATTATACCTTCTGAAGCTCGTCCTGAAGAAGAACTTATCATCTCAGCACCTGATCCACATGAAGACAATGCTCAGCCTGAAGACATACCTCCCCATGATAACGTAGATCAGCAAGAGCAAAGTCTTCGACCCCTACATCCTCGTGTTGCCAATGAAGTGCAGATTGACAGAATAATTGATAGCATCAATGCACCTGGTCCACTGACTCGTTCAAGGGCAACTCAACTGGCAAACTTTTGCGGACACTTCGCATTTGTTTCAATCACAGAACCCAAGAAAATTGATGAAGCCTTTATGGAACCTGAATGGATTCAAGCTATGCAAGAAGAGCTTCAACAATTTGGGCTGAACAATGTATGGGAGTTGGTTAAGCGTCCTGATCCACGGAAGCATAACATAATAGGCACCAAATGGATATACCGCAACAAGCAAGATGAGCATGGCCAAGTCGTCAGAAACAAGGCTCGTCTCGTTGCTCAACGATATACTCAAGTGGAAGGCATTGACTTTGATGAAACATTTGCTCCTGTTGCCAGACTTGAAGCCATCCGTATACTGCTGGCCTATGCAAATCATCACAACATAATCCTGTATCAAATGGATGTAAAAAGTGCCTTCCTCAATGGCAAAATTGAAGAAGAAGTGTATGTTGCACAACCACCTGGGTTTGAAGATCCAAAACATCCTGATATGGTGTACAAGCTCAAAAAGGCACTATATGGCCTCAAACAAGCCCCTCGGGCCTGGTATGATACACTCAAATACTTCCTGAAGAGCAAAGGCTTCATACCTGGTTCCCTGGATCCCACTCTCTTCACAAAGACATATGATGGTGAACTATTTGTGTGCCAAATATACATGGATGACATTATCTTCGGCTGCACCAATCAGAAGTACAGTGAGGAGTTCGGATATATGATGCAAGAGCAATATCAGATGTCTATGATGGGGGAGCTGAAATGCTTCCTCGGTCTTCAGATACGGCAACAACGCAATGGCATCTTTATATCTCAAGAGAAATATCTCAAAGACTGCCTGAAGAAGTTCGGTATGCAAGACTGCAAAGGCTTCACAACACCAATGCCAGCCAAACATCATCTGGGTCCTGACGACAATGGTAAAGAGTTCGATCAAAAGGTATACCACTCCATGATTGGTTCTTTGCTCTACTTATGTGCATCTAGGCCAGATATTATGCTTAGTGTTTGCATGTGTGCTCGGTTTCAAGCGGCACCAAAGGAGTCGCATCACTTAGTAGTGAAGCGAATTCTTCGATATTTGGCTCACACACCAACTCTAGGGTTATGCTATCCAAAGGGCTCAGAGTTTGATCTGGTTGGATTTTCGGACGCTGATTACGCTGGTGACAAGGTTGATCGGAAGTCCACATCAGGCACATGTCACTTTCTGGGCCGATCTCTTGTCTGTTGGTCTTCAAAGAAGCAGAACTGTGTATCTCTCTCCACTGCTGAATCTGAATACATTTCTGCTGGATCCTGCTGCGCTCAGCATCTATGGATGAAGCAAACCCTCAAGGATTATGGCATTCATCTGAAGCAAGTGCCACTTTACTGCGACAACGAAAGCGCCATCAAGATCGCCAACAACCCAGTTCAGCACTCGAAGACAAAGCACATTGAAATTCGTCATCATTTTCTTAGAGATCATGTTACAAAGGAAGACATTGATATCATACACGTCAACACTGAAGAGCAATTGGCAGATATCTTCACCAAGCCCTTGGATGAGAAGAGATTTTGCAAGTTACGGTGTGAGCTAAATATCTTGGAATCCTCAAATGTCCTGTGATCAGGCACACATCCTAACACTTATGCATGATGATGACTTAGATGTGCAACACACAAAGTAATGTATATCTTCAATCAATGAAGACATACATTCTAAGTGTGAATACATTAACGTGGAATTTGACCTCGGAGCGCCATGATAATTGTGCGCCGTGTCTGGGTCCAATACTTCCTAGACGGTGGGTAGCGCCACCACCAAAATTTTTCTGCCTGAAGTGTTTCACTCATGGCATTACATTTGCTATGTCTTCACATTTGGTTTGGCTTCAATCTCAACATGTCTTCATGATTATCTTCACTATGTTGATTATATATGCACTGGTGTTCTGTCCTCTACAGCATTCACTTATAGCTATGTTTTCTTGTTTGAATCTTTTGAACTAAGTGAATGTGATCGGACCCTAACCTCTCCATGCTTCCTACCTCAAACTCTATCTCTCCAAGTCATATGCACTCTATTGAAACTGTCGAATGTCTTCACTGCATCCTTGTCAGAAGAAGACACAGAGACAAACTTTAAAACAACTTTCAATGTTTTTCCATCAACTAGAATTCTGGAGAAGTAGGAACGACTCCCGACAAACCAGGCGTGCGTGGGGTGAAACTGCCCCCACAATTCCGCATGCTGGCCACGTACTGATCAGATGCGAATCGCCAGGGGCACCTGAGTAATAGCGCAGTGCCGCCCATATCCCTATAAATACACGTTTCACTGCGGTCATTATCTCTTCTTCCTCCCTCGCACAAACCCTAGCGCCACCGCTAACTCTCAATGACGCCGGCGACGAAGTGCTTCACTGCCGTGACCTCTCCGACGCCGTTCTCACGCCGACAGCGGACACCAGTCTCTCCGCCGTCGCCCTAGGTGTCTTCCGTCGCCAAGTTAGGGCACGGAGGATCGAACTGCTCGGCCTCACCTCTCATCTCGTCTAGCAGTTCCAAGTCTGGTAAATAACAAGCCTTTTTACAGCCTCTTTTGATCCTATTGCTCCATCACTTTCTGCCAAAAGAGGTTTCCATTCACTCAAGTTTCATTCCTCTAGTCTGAATCTCATAACTTGCCTAGTATATTCACTTGTTCTTCATGAAGTAGTTAGATTCCTCACTTGTACTGATCTATGGGTTCGTACAAATCTGGAACCAACTTCTTTTCTATAAAGTGAATGTCTTCGCATGATGAGGTCAATATCTTCTAAACTGATTTATCTTCAAAATCTTCTGAGAATGCATATGACCTCTTCCCCTTCCCTCGCACCTTAATGCTGTCACAGGTACATGTCCGTGGGATAATCTTTTGGTTCTCATAGTCTGCATTCATTTGCAGAGTTCCTACAGCGTCACATCAATTCACCCGAAGCAAGTTCCTATTGGTCAAGCAAAAGGAAGCCTTTGAAGCCTTTGAATCCTTTGAAGACTTTGAATCTCTTGAAGCCTGTCAAGTTAAGCTTCATGGCAACCGAAAAACAATCTAGGAAGGGAGGCAGACAGAGGCGGGGTGACACATCTAAAGATCTACCTGAAGATTTGGCAGAAATGTACCAAACAGATCCTGAAGAAAGCTATGGTCAGCGCAAGACACGAATCCAATGGATTCGAAGATATTGGGCAGAGCAGTGGTTCCAATACCGCTTCGTCACCAAGGAATATGCAGAGAAGTGCGCCATTAAGAGACCGTGGGGAGATGCCTTGTACAAGAATCTCGTACCCCGAACCAGAGACGAAGCCATTGCTCAAGGCTTCTTTCCATGCATGGTCAGGGGACAACAGCCAGCTGACGCACATCCGTCATCCCTTCTCTGGTGTCGCGATGACACTCTGTTCAAGCGCAACTTCCAATTTGCCCAGAACTCTGCGAAGCAAAACAAGAAGGAGTTTGGGTTGGACTTCAACCCTGGTCCCTCCAAACCAAGGGAAGATGGCACACGCGACGCTAATCCCAATGTCATCGGGCCATTTGCCAATCTCGAAGGCCTCATAACTCACATTATAGTCCAAGGGACTGCCGTGAACGACCCTCCAGCAGACACTGAGTCTGATGATGCTCCTGCTGCCCCGGAGCCGAAGCAGATGAAGAAGAAGCCAAAAGCTTCCAAGCCAGCCGCTTCTCCCAAGATCTCCAGAGCGAAGCCATTGGCCACTGCACCTCCTGAAGCCAGTGTGCAGTCTGAAGGCTTATCAAGAGTCTCCAAGCCTCAAGAAGCAAAGAAATCACAGCCACGCACCAGCAAAGAACTCACTGCCGCTGCCGTTCTGCGCTGCGAAGCCATTGATCTGTCGAGTGACGACGATCTTGCCGATGACGCTCTTGAGCAGCTAATCAAGAGCAAGGAGGAGGCTGAAATCTTCAACAATCTGCCTCTGTTCGATGCAACAATCATCCACAACTTCATAGATGAGTGGTTTGACACACCCAACATCAGCTTCAATGATCTGCAGCTGCCCATTGGCCTCAGCGTAGCCTTCGAAGGAGCTATTGCTTCAGAACTCGCAATTGCCCAGCGCATCGTGGAACTGAAGCAAAAGATAGATTTTGAAAAGGCTCAGTTCAAACAGAACATGGCCATGCTCAGCGTCCAAGAAGTCAAAGACTTCAAAGTCATGCTGCATGAGTTGAAGGAAAACTTTATGCAGAAACGTGCAGAGGCTCAGGGTTCACGCGAGCGCATGAAGAATTTGGCTGATCTCTGCGTGCAGGCCTACAATGAGGCCGAGAAGCGAAAGGCACTTGGGTGTCCCGGCATCGATCCCAGGATGGCCGCCAAGAACAAGAAGAAGCCCACTGTGGCTGAAGAAGAGGCCCCACAACAAGAAGCTGTTCCGATTGTCTTCCCCACCGCCAAGCCTAGCTCGAAGCCAAAGCGCTCAACCGCTTCAGAACTTAAGAAGACAAGGATAGCCGAAGCTAAAGCAAGGAAGAGGAAACACCCTGAAGCCTCTCCTTCAGACCCCACCATCAAGAAGCGCAAGACCAAGAAGTCTCGGGCTACTCCCACAGAGCCCTTGATAGTCGAACCCCTTTCCGTTCGCTTTCCTCATGAAGATCGTCAGATGACCGTGCATGAGCCTGCTCTCACAGAGGCTCCGCATGCTGAAGACATTCCAGCAGCCGACCCCACCGCTGCTGAAGACATTGGTCTCCAAGACAATGTACAAGATGATGCAGTCCTTCCTCAGCTCGAAACAAGTGAACTGCTCAGCATTGGTCGTCCCCTGACGCCAATCACACAAGATGCATCGTGGGCAGATCGCCCACAGGAGGAAGAGGATGAGCCCCAGCCCACTGCAACTCCACCGGCGTCGCCTGCATTCCGTAGGCTTCGCAAAGGACCAAGGGCTCAGACTGCTGACGACATTCCGGCTGCATCAGCCGAAGAACATGCAGAAGAGCATGAAGAACCTCAAGCTCCATCTCCCCCACACCAGCAAGAAGAAGTTCTCAAGGAGACTGACACCACTGCGGCTGCCACACATAATACTGAAGCATTTGTGGAGCCCGACCAACCAACAGCTTCAAGAGATACTGAAGCTACTGCCTCTGACCCTTCTATGCCGGAGTCTGCTGCCGGTCCACAGTTCAACTATCATGTTGCGCACAGGCCCAGGTCCAGAAGCCAATCCCACGACTCCCAAGGTTCCCAGGTCCAGTCACTGCTCCTGGCTCCTTCAATGTCAATAGCTTCAGGGCAGATAACACCTTCTTCAACCGCTCCAAGAACCCTTACTCAAGGGAAAAGATTGTGTCAGATAGGTTCTGGAGCTACCCACAGCGCAGCTACTACTCCTGCGTCCTCTACAACCAGAGCCGTATCTTTCCACATCAGCGCCTTGAAGTTGAAGCTTTTGCTGGTCTGCCTGGTCTGGAAGAAGCCTTGGAGTGCTTCAAGCAAGTTGGCCTGCTGCCGTTTGTCACGGATGAAGAGCACTGGAACGAAGAGCTTCTGCTTCAGTTCTATTCCACATTGCACATCAAGGGCTACAACAGAGATCCGAAGACTTGGGTCCTGGAGTGGATGACCGGCAACGTCCATCATGAAGCCAATGCATTTGATATCATTGAGCTCACCGGCCTACCCTCTCCAGGCGAACTCTTCGAAGAAGGCTGTCAACTCCATGCTGAAGCTGTTGAGAGCATATTTCAGCGACCTGAGCCAAATATGAGTCAGATGCTCTCAATGATGAAGCCACTGCCTTCTGACGCACCTTACCCAACGGAGTTCTTCGTTGAAGACTTAGAGTACCTGCCTAGAACTATCTATCAAATCATCAGGCGGACTCTATGGCCCATTAAGGGGCACTCTTGATATGCCAAGGTTGAAGGTGCCATGAAGACTCTCATCTTCTGCATCCTGCACGGCAAATGCTTCAATGCCCAGGATCTCTTCATACGTCAACTTGCTGCGTCTGGCTCAGATCTCTTTGGTCTGAAGATTTATGCTCCATGGGTTATGAGGCTAATCAAGCTCCACTCTGCAATATCATATCAACCCTCAGCCCGCAACCACAGAATCTTCTTACCTGATGTGGACACCTCTGCTGAAGCGATTTATCCTGAGCCTGCCAAACAGCCACTAAGTCTTCAGAATGCAAAACACCAAAGCTTCACTCAACATGATGAAGGTGTTGAAGCCATTTCCAGAGTCTATCCAATGGCTGGCACCACACGTGCCCCTGCATCCACTGAAGCCACTGACAGCGAAGCTGCACAGAGACCCAAGAAACGCGCTCGTACACTCACTGATCGTGAACTTCTTGTGGCTCTGCATCAAAAGCAAGATAGGCATCACGACTGGCTCAAGAGGCAGATGCGCAGTATCATGCAAGACGTCAATCGCATCAGGAATCTGGCCACCAAGAACGCCTTCGTCGCACATGAAACCTGTCGCCGCACTTGGAAAGGCCTCACAATGATGTGCACTGAAGCTGAATTGCAAGAGGATGGCTTCAAGGAGCGATTCAAGTTTGACTCCACACCCCCCAGAAGAGTTGTGTTGCGTGGGACTCCGTCGCTTGAAGAAGCCGAGTTCTCTTCCTCTACTGCCACCGTGACGGGAAAAATCATTGAGGAAGAAGACGACGCTACATCACCACCAATGTCTTCAGCGCGCGTCGTCACTGCACCAAGCTCGCCTGCACCACCAAACGCCTCCACCGACCCTGCTGCGCCTGGGAATGCATAGAAAACTCTATGTCTTCAAACCTTTTTGGTCATCACTGACAAAAGGGGGAGAAGCATATGATGTTTATAGTCTTCAAGCGGGTCAATAATATGGGCGGGTGCTTTATATTTTGCATTTTGCTTCGTGCTTACAACTCTCGTTTTGCTACATTTGGTTCTTTGAGTTGTAACACTTAAACTTGATGGTCGTCTGCTACTATGTTTGCCACTGTGTTTTTGCGAAGATAAATTCCGCATGTACGACGATAATTTCCGCACTCTTATCATTTCGCAGACGTCCATTTTTCATTATGCATATCATTATCTTCATATATCTTTACGTGCTTGATGGATTGTCATCATAAGTTGAAGTGGATTCCCACAAATACAACCTGCTATGTGCATTTGCATTCCAGAAGCAAATCACTTATATGCACATCTTCAGGGGGAGCCCTTGCAGCTTATGAAGACAATTCCTTTACAATTTCAGAAATTATATTCCCCGTTGAAAACTTCAACTAGTTTGTCATCAATCACCAAAAAGGGGGAGATTGTAAGTGCATCTAGTGCCACCCCTAGTTGGTTTTGGAGTATTGACGACAAACCTAGTTGAGGGACTAATGTGTTTGTGAGAATTGCAGGATAACACAGGTAGAAGTCCCTCATTGATTCGGTTTAGCTACCAGAGATGACCCCCAAAAATGTACGAAGACATTGAAGACAATGGTGGTTCATGAAGACATTCATCTCGAAGACAATGACATATGAAGACTCCCCATGAAGCCTTTGGAACTCGAAGACTTAGATCCTTCGTAGTTTTACTTTACTCATGTTGTGTCATAGGAACCACCGTACTGTTAAGTGGGGTCCAAGAGAACCAGTCAGGATGACTGAAGTGATGCCTAATTCAAATCCTATGTCTCCGAGTGAAGACAATGAGAGAAAATCTTGTCCAGAGTCAGACAAGTCAGCTTTACTTGCAGCCCAAGTAAAGTTGCCGTGAGAGTTCAAAATCCGACCGTTAGTTCACGTGTCAGTTCCTTAGTGACCCAGGGTCATTTCGGACAAATCAGGTCAGGGTTGCCAAGTGGCTATAAATAGTCCACCCCCACAACCATAAACGGTTGGCTGCTCAGATTTCAGTGCACGGCTTTTGTCGTTTGAGAGCAACCCACCTCGAAGCCTTTGAGAGAAAATCCTTAGTGAGGAGAAAAGCCCTAACCACCCAGAGCCAGAGTAATTGGGCATCACTTAAGTCTTCTTGTCTGAGTGATCTGAAGACTTATTACACTTGAGGACTGTGCATCCTCCAAACGGTTAGGCGTCACGTTCTGAGCATCCAAGAGGAATTGTGGATTGCCGGTGAACGAAGTCTGTGAAGGTTTGGGAGTCTACCTTGAAGACTTACCAGAGTGATTGGGCGGGGTCTGTGTGACCTTAGCTCAAGGAGAAAAGGGTGAGGACTGGGTGTCCTGAGCTGCGTGTTCAGGACTGGGTGTCCGGGACTGTGTGTCCTTTGGTTTAAATACCTAGCCGCTCCAACCAGACGTACAGTTGTCACAGCAACTGGAACTGGTCCAACATATCATTGTCTTCATCGTGTCACTGGTTTCATCTTCACCTCCCTTTACTTACCAGTACACATTGTGAAGCTATTGCATGCTTGCTTTATCTTCTGTCTTCACAACCTGACTGTATGATCTGTATGGCTTCATAACTTCTTCCAACCTGATCCTCATTACACTGAAGCTATTTGTCTCTGTGCTTTCACTGTATTGTATATTTGACTATGGCTTGCGTTGTGTAAGCTACCTTCCGCTCCATAGTGATAGGCTTGTTCACTCTGTTTGTCTTCATAACTTCCACGTTTTGAAGACTTTCATAAAAATCGCCTATTCACCCCCCCCCCCTCTAGTCGATATAACGCATTTTCAGCCACCACCATAGGGGGAGAGAGATTAATGAAGATCATCCTCAACCACACAAGTTCACCAAGCATAAGAAACACCTCAACCTTAGTTGGTTGTTCTTCCCCTTGTACTGTTCATCCTCATCCCAAGAGGCAATCCACCACCACCACACTGGAGTAGGGTATTACACCACAACGGTGGCCTGAACCAGTATAAATCTTGTGTCCTTTGTGTTGCGAGTTCGTTGAGTTAGTTCGTGAGACCTTAGCTAAGTTAGGACGCGGATCGATAGGGGGGAGATCTTTGCGTGCACCCAGTGTTCGAACCTTGAGGGTTTTGCCGGAACCCGTGATCCGACATTTGGCGAGCCAGGTAGGGGTGCGCCGAAGCTTCCTTCCCTTCGCTCCGCATCACCTCACTTCATCATCTCCATGGCGAACGCACGTCGCGCCTGTGCCGAGCACCGGGCTGCCCTCGCCACCCTCGTTGCTCAGACGGCCCCCGTCGGCGGGCCACCCCGTCGCTCTCCGTCGCTGCCACCAACGCCGCCACCGGCCCTGCGGGGAACGAGAAGCAAGCATCCTCGCTGCACCCCCCTTGGTGCGACAAGATGGCCGCATGGCCACTCCATCACTGACTCCCACTGGTTCGTCGTCTCACGCTCGTCGCGTTCCCATGGATGAACGAGCCGCGCTCCTCATGGCGCACGAGCTCCTGTACTACCGCCCAGTCGATGACCTCTACGAGGACAGGCTTGACCGCGTTGTGGCACCCCGGCTCAGAGAGGCCAGTTTACCTTGCATTGCTAGCCTAGAGACCATGTCTTCTAGCAACACACAACTTCTTGGTATAGAAAACAACCACTTTATTGATACTAGCGGCTCATAGTTTACATTACAACAGGTAGCGAGGCCAAGCTGTGCACCTGGTGCAGCCGAACAATATATACATTATTTAGTGAACATAAAAGGGCCTCGATCATAACAACTACACTGTAGTGGAACAACGTCGTAGCGGAACTCCACAGCACAAGGACACTGATGTGGACACGATCTAGACTCGAGCAGCACTCCTTTCCACGGGACTTTCCTGAAATCTGGCATGACACGCCAGGTCAGTACATTGAATGTACTTGCAAGCTCACAACAAGCATAAACAATAATGACAGACAATTTCATGATAATTAACCAATTATTAGTAATGCAACAATGTAACCAGCATGCTATGATCGCGCTCTTATGAGCATAGTCCCTCGGACTAGCTTACCACAGTGATCGCCTCTGGATCACAAATGTACCAACCACATGATCTTCACTATGGATACTTCGTGATCATTCCGGCGACCACAGCCACGACCAATATTTGGTCTCAAACGGTGATCCTTTCGGCGATCACAATCACGACCAACACTTGGTCTCAATCGACAGGATGACTTTCCCGCCATCCTCAACAGTGCAAAGTTCATGACTTAGTGTGCAAGATCAATTAAATGTTGACCCATGGTGTGACCTACTTTCGAGGTGTCTGTAACCATGGACTTGGCTATCGATAGATTAATACACTCTGCAAAGGAAGCAGACTGTACCCACACCACGGAACCCATGGCCTCATACTCCCATTCGGGTGGACCAACGACATTCCGACGAAACCCCTCCATTACCATGACACTCTCTCGGCCACTCCGACCCACTCCCCAACTAGGCTAGTCCTGGGTAGCCCCGTGTCTACCAAAGACACAACAACCACCGTCGTGGCCAACGTCCCTCACGGGGACTGTCCCTCATGGGGACCGATACCAAAATCTTAACAATGGGCTCACAAGGTTATGTCTGCTTACCGGGCCAGGGTACCACACGCCCATAACCTTCCCTAGTTGGAGGCACCGACCAGAGGCATGACAATGGACCGAATAAAGGCCTTCCCATACAGGCAAATGTGGCTGCACTAGGAAAAACTCGATTCAGTGGCACCATGACTCGGTCAATGATAAATTCAAGTTGTATTATTATCAGGTTCAACTTAAATTGAAAATACCCAGTGTCCTAGTATGCCATGAAATGCAACCACTAACATAGGCACCACATATTAACGGCAATGACTGAGTCAACTAAATCCACAGTAAGCGTAAACATCAACAACACTTCATACTTCTCTGGTTAGGATTAAACTCACATTAAACAGAATCTTTTCTAACAAATTTTATCATTTTTCTCATGTAAGAAAATAGTTCTAATAAATTACTTATATCCATAACCATATTATTTCTATCATAGCAAAGATTAATTCTAGTTTCTATAACCACTTGGGAGCTAAAAACGTTTTGATAACATAAGCATGTAAACTTAAGCTAACACTAACAGAATATAAATAACCTAATGATAATGATTTAAATGCATGGATTAAATCATTCATTCAAGTAGAAAAATATAAACAAATATTGAAGTGGCATCATGAAAATGTTGTTGTGGCTTGCCTTAGTGCAGATGAGCTTCACTCTCTGAAAATAAATTTAAACACAAAAGGAAAATATCAAGAACCCTTATGAAATTCACCAGAAAATCTAGATAGCAGGGAAAAAATCCCATTTTTGGTGAGCTTCTTGATTTCTTTGCAAAGAACACAGTGCAAAAATAATCAATTCATTTGGACTTATGGTTGAAGAGTTATATCAGTTTGAATCTCTTTGGAATTTGAATTTAAATAAAACAGACAAGGGGGGTGACGTCGAAGGCGTAAAGCCTTGGGGCGCCACCACTCGTACCGCTTCGCGCGCATACTGAGTGGCTTACTAGCAGGCCCCGCTAGTCTGGTGGGGAAGAGGGAGAAGGAAACATAGGAGGTCGTGGCTTTGCCGGAGCTCACGCCGGCGACGAGGGCTCCTCAGCCAAAATGAGAGGGAGGGATCAAGAGAGGGGATGGAGGCGCACCTGCCCATACTCGTAGCGTAGCTAGGGGTGGTCGGACGGTGTCGGAATCGACCTCGCAAGCGGAGGCAGAGAGCGGAGGTTGCCGGAGACGAAGACGACGGCGAACAGCGGCGACTCCAGGGGCTTCAACCAGGTGGAACAACACCACCGCAGAGTGGTCGAGGCCCTGGAAGGATTGCTCGGACCTGGAGCTACTGTGGTGACCCGAGAGGATCGCCGGCGAGCTTGAGCTCGGGGATGGCGGCCCGCAGCCTGCTCGGCCGGGCTACGGTTTCCTACGGTGTTGTTTGGTGTGTGGGAGTGGAGGATGGTGCTCGAGCAGGCTGGGGGTGGCTCCATTTATAGCAAGCGGCGAGGGGGGAATCGGGCTCCGCCGTGGACACCTGGACATGGCGCCCGGCGATGAGCGGCGTCATTGGGAGGGGGAGAAGGTGACGCAGCTCATGCGGGGACTGTGGGGCAACGGAGACGAGCACATGATCAAGGAGAACACAACGAGCACAGTGCGCACCGCACTGTTACGTTGGCCGGACCGTGCCCGTGCTCGTTGCGGCGAGCTCCGGCGTCGGCGAGTGCCAGGGGAGAGTTAAGGGGGTTTGGACGAAGATGGTGGCGTGGTTTGGCACGCTTTCGAAGTCGGGGAAGCAAGCACGCGCGAAACAGAGTGCTCTGCGGCACCCAAAGCGCGTCGATACACAGGCTGTCATCGTGTACACGTGTGGTCACCGCGTGAACTTTGCCCTCATGCCGGCCTACGTACAAAGTTCATGTCTGGCTTGTTGTTCGTGGTAGTTTTGAAGTTTACCACACTTTGGTTTGGATCCAGATGCAGCAGAAAAGATTTTACAAGCCAAGTAAGTTTCTGATCAGTAACTTTGAGAGTTTACTGAGGTCAAACGGCTGGGAGTTTGAGGCTGGGTTTTGGAGACTAGCAATCATCTACTAAGGTGACGATGCACAAGAAAAATCAGCCTCATTGGAGCAAGTAAAATGGTAGTTGCTGTAGAAACCACCATTTCTGCCCAGAACAAAAAATATTTTCTGTGGCAAAAATATTCGAAAAAGTGGTGCAATAGTTTTGCTCAGGAAGGTGCCCTAGGGCTCAAATAATATTTGTGAAGTTTCTCAGATTTTTGTGGGCAAGAAAAAGTGGTGTTGCTTTGGAGGACATTGATCTAGCTAGGGTTTAAGGGAAGGAAATGAATATTTTTCATTAAAGAAAAATATTCCAAATATTATTATGAGGTGAACCGGAGAGGAAATGATGATAAGAGAGGGAGATGAGGCACTTGAGTGAAAGCCAAGGGTACCCAAGTGTTTAAGTCCCCATGAAAAGATTCAAAAACTCCAACTTCCAAAATCATTACAAAAGAAAATCAGGCAAATGAAAGAGGGCAAAAACCAGGCTGTCACAAACCTCCCCCACTTAGAATGAATCTCGTCCTCGAGATTCAGTTGCTTGGGAAACCATTCGGGATAATGTGCCCTTAGAAATTCTTCTCGTTCCCAAGTTGGTTCTGACTCGGTGTGATGCTCCCACTCGACTTTGTAGAACTTCCTTACTTTGCTGCAAGTGACCCTTTCCATCTGATACAAAATTTTGATTGGCCTCTTTTCATATGTTAAATCCTTTGCCAACTCTATTTCAGTCATAGCAGCCCTTTTCTCCGGCGGCGATATGCATCGCCTCAACTGTGAGACATGAAACACATTGTGCACGTCTGACAATTCTGGGGGTAGTTCGAGCTGATAAGCAATAGTACCCACTCGGGACATGACGGGAAATGGACCAATAAACCTAGGTGCCAATTTTCCACAATTCTGTAATCTCTTGACTCCTTTCATAGGACTGACGCGGAGGTATACATGTTCTCCGGGTTCAAAACTGATCTGTTGGTGCTTTGCATCATAATAACTCTTCTGTCGAGATTTGGCCAATTGCAATCTATCTCTGATTTCCCTAACTTGTTTCTTAGCTTCCATCATGAGATATGTTCTGAAAATGCGGCTATCTCCAGTTTGAGACCAATTTAAAGGAGTGCGGCACTTACGGCCATACAACGCCTCGTATGGTGACATCTTTAGACTTGTCTGGAAGCTGCTATTATAAGAGAACTCGGCATACGACAGGCAGTCTTCCCATTTAGGTCCTTGAGCCAAAGCACAGGCTCGCAGCATATCTTCGAGTATTTGGTTTACCCGCTCTGTCTATCCATCAGTTTGAGGATGATAAGCAGTACTGTATTTCGGCTGTGTCCCCAAGGCTTGATGGAGACGTGACCAAAAAGTGGATGTAAAAAGTGAACCTTGGTCAGAAGTGATGCATCGAGGTACTCCATGCAGACTGACTATCCTGGATACATACAGTCATGCAAGTTGGTCTGCCCGATATGTGGTTCTGGTCGGGATAAAGTGAGCAACCTTGGTAAAGGTGTCCACTATGACCCAGATTGCATCATTGCCTCGCTCAGTCTTGGGCAGTCCTGTTATGAAATCCATGCAGGCATCATGCCATTTCCATTGTGAGACTAGCAGAGGTTGGAGGAGTTTGGCTGGCTTCTGATGCTCTGCCTTTACCTTGTTGCATATGTCGCAACATGCCACAAAATAGGCAATGTCGTTCTTCATTCCATCCCACCAAAAGATTTATCGGAGGTCTTCATACATTTTTTTACCTCCCGGGTGAATGGCATACGAAGATTCGTGTGCTTCAGACATGATTTTTTGCTTTAGATCTGCTTGACTGGGTACACAAATCCTTCCTTGGAAACGGAGGGTACCCAATTGATCCTTCGAGAAGTCTGAAGTCTTTCATACTCTTGGCATGTTTTTCCAGAACGGTGTCAGTTGGCTGGGCCTTGTGGATCTCTTCCTCAAGTGTGGGGGCAACTTCCAAAATATTAGCAAGGCCAGCATCAACTATGACCAGGTTGAGCTGAGCAATGTCCTCTTGAAGTTTAGGAGGCAAGGATCCCAATATGACATTCAGGCTGATAGGCTTTCGACTATGCGCATCGGCGACCATGTTGGCCTTACCCGTGTGGTAATTTATTTCAAGATCATAATCCTTGACTAACTCAAGCCACCTTCATTGATGGAGATCTAAATCTGGCTGAGTAAATATATACTTGAGGCTTTTGTGATCGGTAAAAAATTGGCACCTCTTCCCGATGAGATACTGCCTCCAAATTTTTTGAGCATGAACCACCGCGGCCAATTCTAGATCATGAGTGGGATAATTTCCCTCGTGGGGTCATAGCTGTCGTGATGCATAAGCTACGACCTTGATGTATTGCATCAGTACGCATCCCAATTCTTGTCTGTAGGCATCACAATACACATCAAAACTGCGGTAGATATCTGGAAGAGTTAACACGGGTGCGGTCGTCAGTTGTATCTTTAGCTCATTAAAACTTCTCTCATAGTCCTTGGTCCATTCAAAATTCTTATCCTTTTTGAGCAGCTCCGTCATAGGCTTAGCAATCTTGGAAAACCCTTTAATGAAACAACGGTAATACCCGGCTAATCCAAGAAAACTCCGGATCTGTGATACGGTTGCGGGTGGCAACCATTCGAGCACATCCTTTACTTTGCTTGGGTCCACGGCTATACCTTCGGCAGATAGAACGTGTCCAAGAAACCCAACTTGCTTGAGCAAAAACTCACACTTACTAAATTTGGCGTATAGCTGAGGGTCGTGGAGTCGTTATAGTACTGCTCGGAGGTGTTCCTTGTGATCTTCTTCATTGCTTGAGTAAATAAGTATGTCATTGATGAAGACTACCGCAAACTTATCGAGGAAGTCCATGAATACTTTGTTCATCATATGCATGAAGAAAGCTGGGGCATTGGTGAGACCAAAGGACATAACTGTATATTCGTAAAGACCGTACCGAGTAGTAAATGCGATCTTAGGAATATCTTCCTTTTTAATTTTGAGCTGATGATATCCTGTCCTTAGATCAATCTTTGAGAATACTTTGGCCCCACTGAGCTGATCAAACAGATCATCAACCCTTGGCAGTGGATATTTATTTTTGATGGTGACATCATTCAGCTGACGATAATCCACACACATGTGGAGGCTACCATCCTTTTTGTCCACGAAGATAGCAGGTGATCCCCATGGTGATGAGCTGGGACGGATATATCCTTTCCGGAGCATTTCATCAAGCTGTTTCTTTAGCTCCACTAATTCTGATGAGGGCATCCGGTAATACTTCTTGTATAACGGTGCGGTTCAGGGCACAAGATCTATTGCAATCTCAAGCTCTCGATCAGGTGGCATGCCTGGCAACTCTTCGGGAAATACATCTGGGAACTCACAGACCACCGGAATTAATTCCAATTCAGCCACAATGGTGAAGGCCATTTCTTTCTTGGGTATGCTTCTGTGAGCATAGAATTTGGTAGTCTGCCCCTTCCGACTGGTCAAATTAACCTCTCGGGTTGCGCAATTTATGCATACTTGATATTGAGTGAGCCAATTCATACCCAAGATAATATCCAACTTATCCGACTCAATGATTATCAAGGAAGCTGGAAAACAAACTCCGTTGATATTGATTTCTAGGTTACGGCAGACCAGATTGCTCCGGATTAATGATCCCGGGGTTTGTACCATCATATTCTTGCCCAAAAGCGAACAAGGAAATTAGTTTTGGGCAACAAAACTCCGAGAAATAAAAGAGTGGGAAACCCTAGAGTCAAATAAAATTACGGCAGGTATGTTGTTAACAGAGAACATACCGATGATGACTTCGGGGTTCTCTTGGGCTTCATCGGCAGAGAGGTGATGAACGTGCCCAATGATGTTTTGCTAGTTCAGGCATGACTCCATGTAGTTGACTTGTGGTCTGTATAGATCATTTGCCTTGCTGTTCTTGGGACATTGTCTGGCATAATCTCCGGTTTGCCCACAACTGAAGCAAGCATTCATGCGTTGGCACTCCTCGTGCACTAGGTTGGACACAACATTCTTGACTTGGGTGGTGGTCTTGTTAATATTCTACTGCCAATTGGGCTTGTATTCCACCTGAGTCTCCTGCCAGGTACGGGCCTTTTGCACGGGTTGCCCATACTTCTTTGGCTCGAACTTGCGCTTGTGATCGTTATTGACAGACCTGTTGTCTGATATGAGCTTCTGTTCCCTTTTAGCAATGAAAGCTTTGTTCGCCAAGGTTTGGAAAACTAGGAAATCAAACATGCTGAGAGTACACTGGAGTTGCGGGTTTAATCCACCAAGAAATCTGTCAATCTTTCTTTCTTCGGTGGCTACGTCATGAAGGGAGTAACGGGCCAGGTGATTGAATTTTTCTAGATATTCACCCATAGTCTGATTTCCTTGGAGGAGCGAGAGAAATTCGCGCTGCTTAGTCTTCATAACTCCAGTAGGGATATGATATTTCCGGAACTGATCTTTGAATTTTGTCCAAGTAATTTCTTCATTAGTGGGCCACATGGCTTTTGCATTTTCCCACCATATGGCAGCAGCGCCTTCAAGATAATGAGTTGCGAACGGAACTTTGTCATCTTCTTCTGTATGAGCAATCTCCAGCTTTCTTTCAATGGTTCGTAACCAATCGTCTGCATCCAAGGGATCAAGGACCTGACTGAAACTGAGAGGTTTGGTCCTCTGGAAATCAGACAACTTTGAGTGGTGACCATTTTGATTTCCATTCTGACCATAGCTTGCACACTTCTTAATATTTCAATCAGATCATTAGTCCGTCTTTCCTCAAACATTCGCAGAATTTGCTCGGTGGAGGGCGGATTTGGCGGTGGTGGAACGTACGGCTCGGGGGCGTGTCTTGCCTGTCATGCGGAATGACGAACAGGGGTACCCTCGCGAACATTGCTACTGCTGCCTCCCCATGGCATCCTATTATGATTTTTCCCAAGGCAACGCAACCGATATGAGAAACATTCAAAATAAATTGGGGAAAAGCCATCAACACAGCCCAAGAAAAACCGAAATGACGAAGAAAACACGGCGAATAAAAGAGAGTTCCAACATAATTATACATAGACTCATACATGAAAGACAACCATCATGCCAGGTTCAACTACTCTCATACAGAAAATGAAACATCATGACTCGCACTACTACATCCGGACATCATCCCGATGACTGCGGATACTTAGGGGCTCTACTGCCCTGCTGGTGCTACGGGGTCCTCTCCTGAAGCGGAGTTAGATCCGGAGCTGACAAGGTTAACTCAGACCTCCGGGTTAAAGGTAACACAACGACGCTGCCTACAGGGCTCAGGTGTAGGGTGAATCATCGGGGCTATAGGAGTAGTGAGAAGTGTAGCCCACTCAGTAGGGGCACTGAGAGGGTTCACCGTCGAGGCGCCCGATCTACTCGGGGGAGATACAGGTGAAACAAGGGAACTAGAACTGGCTAGAATATACGGAGTAAATCCCAGAGTGGATGAAGTAGTGGAAGATCTAGTAGTGACTAAAGCAGCGGCTAAAGCAGTACAAGCACGAGTTAGCTCTCGAGCCAGCTCGTGGATCATAAGATAGCTAGAAGTGATGTAACGAGCAAGATGACTAGCAACACTATCAGAATCCGGATCAATGGTAGAGAAACGGACACGACCATTGTCGTGCAGAGAAGGATAGTAGTAGAAACCTGGGTGGTTCTGCATCCAGACCTCGTTGTAACAAAGCTCGACAAGGACCACGAATGCAGCAAACTGGACAGCCTGAGAAGCAGTAGAAGCATAACCGCTCCAAGAGGTATGAGTGTAAGTGCTGGAATCGGAACTGGTCCATAGAGTAACCACTGTGTGATACTCATACACTGAGTCAGCTAGATGCTCCCAGTACACACGATAAACTGGGTCGCCACCGTGGGGGTACAGCCAACGCCACACGTTACGAAGAAGATGCGGCGACGTGTACGACATCAGCTGCAACTAGCATGGATACAGCACCGGAGCCATCTACACTCACAAGCATTAATAGGTTAGCATAAAAATAAGACAAGTATATGCAATGCCACAACAAGCTAACAATGCTACCGGCACTCCACGAAAACTCGTATCTACCGTCCAGTCCACATGTTGTAGTCTAGCGTGGCCTACAGTCAGCGTGGCTCTGATACCAAGTGTTGTGGCACCCCGCCTCAGAGAGACCGGTTTACCTTGCATTGCCAGCCCAAAGATCATGTCTTCTGGCAACACACAACTTCTTGGTACATAAAACAACCGCTTTATTGATACTAGCGACTCATAGTTTACATTACAACAGGTAGCGAGGCCAAGCTACACACCCGGTGCAGCCAAACAATATGTACATTATTTAGTGAACATAAAAGCGCCTCGATCATAACAACTACGCGACAGTGGAACTCCATAGCACAAGGACACCGATGTGGACACGATCTAGACTTGAGCAACACTCCTTTCCACGGGACATTCCTGAAATCTGGCATGACACGCCAGGTCAGTACATTGAATGTACTTGCAAGCTCACAACAAGCATAAACATAATGACAAACAATTTCATGATAATTAACCAATCATTAGGAATGCAACAATGTAACAAACATGTTGTGATCGCGCTCTTATGAGCACAGTCCCTCGGACTAGCTTACCACAGCGATCGCCTCTGGATCACAAATGTACCAACCACATAATTTTAACTATGGATACTTCGTGATCATTTCCGCGACCACAGCCACGACCAATATTTGGTCTCGAACAGTGATCCTTTCGGTGATCACAACCACGACCAACACTTGGTCTCAATCGACAGGATGACTTTCCCACCATCTTTAACAGTGCAAAGTTCATGACTTAGTGTGCAAGATTAATTAAATGTTGACCCATGGTGTGACCAACTTTCGAGGTGTCCGTAACCGCGGACTCGGCTATCGATAGATTAATACACTCTGCAGAGGTAGCGCACTGTACCCACACCACGGAACCCATGGCCTCGTAATCCCCTTCGGGTGGACCAACAGCATTCCGACGAAACCCCTCCATTGCCATGACACTCTCTCGGCCACTCCGTCCCACTCCCCAACTGGGCTAGTCCTGGGTGGCCCCGTGTCTACCAAAGACAGAACGACCACCGTCGTGGCCAACGTCCCTCACGGGGATCGTCCCTCGCGGGGACCGGTACCAAAATCTCAACAACGGGCTCACAAGGTTATGTCTGCTTACCAGGCCAGGGTACCACATGCCCATAACCTTCCCTAGTTGGAGGGACCGGCCAGAGGCATGACAACGGACCAAATAAAGGCCTTCCCGTACAGGCAAATGTGGTTGCACTGGGAAAAACTCGATTCAGTGGCACCATGACTCGGTCAACGATAAATTCAAGATGTATTATTATCAGGCTCAACTTAAATTGAAAATACCTGGTGTCATAGTATGCCATGAAATGCAACCACTAACATAGGCACCACATATTAACGGAAATGACTGAGTCAACTAAATCCACACTAAGCATAAACATCAACAACACCTCATACTTCTCTGGTTAGGATTAAACTCACATTAAATGGAATCTTTTCTAACAAATTTTATCATTTTTCTCATGCAAGAAAATCATTGTAATAAATTACTTATATCCATAACCATATTATTTATACCATAGCAAAGATTAATTCAAGTTTCTATAACCACTTGGGAGCTACAAACTTTCTAATAACATAAGCATGTAAACTGAAGCAAACACTAACAGAATATAAATAACCTAATGATAAGATTTAAATGCATGCATTATATCATTCATTCAAGTAGAAAAATATCACAAATATTGAAGTGGCATCATGAAAATGTTGATGTGCCTTAGTGCAGATGAGGCTCGCAAGCCCTCTAGTGATCCTCAAGACAAGCTTCACTGTCTAAAAATAAATTTAGACACAAAAAGAAAATATCAAGAACCCTTCTGGAATTCACGAGAAAATCTAGACAGCAGGGAAAAATCCCATTTTTGGTGAGCTGCTAGATTTCTTTGCAAAGAACACAATGCAAAAAGAACCAATTCATTTGGACTTATGGTTGAAGAGTTATAGTTGTTTGAATCTCTCTGGAATTTGAATTTAAATAAAACAGACAGGGGGGTGACGTCGAAGGCGTAAAGCCTCGGGGCGCCACCACTCGTACCTCTTCGCGTGCATACTAAGTGCTTGACTAGCGGGCCCCGCTACTTAGGTGGGGAAGAGGGAGAAGGAAACATAGGAGTTCGCGGCTTCGCCGGAGCTCAAGCCGGCGACAAGGGCTCCTCGGCCAAAATGAGAGGGAGGGATCGAGAGAGGGGATGGAGGCGCACCTGCCCATACCCGTAGCGTAGCTAGGGGTGGTCGGACGGTGTCGGAATCGACCTCGCAAGCGGAGGCAGAGAGCGGAGGTTGCCGGAGACGAAGACGACGGCGAATAGCGGCGACTCCAGGGGCTTCAACTAGGTGGAACACCACCACCGGAGAGTGGCGGAGGCCCTGGAAGGATTGCCCGGGCCTGGGAGGGGCTGGAGCTACCGTGGCGAACCGAGAGGATCGCCGGCGAGCTCGAGCTCGGGGCCGGTGGCCCGTGGCCTGGCCGGCCGGGCTACGGTTTCCTACGGTGTTGTGGGGTGTGTGGGAGTGGAGGATGGTGCTCGAGAAGGCTGGGGGTTGCTCCATTTATAGGCGAGCGGCGAGGGAGGAATCGGGCTCCGCCGTCGACACCTGCACATGGCGCCCGGCGATGAGCGGCGTCATTGATACGGGGAGAAGGCGACGCAGCTCACGCCGAGACTATGGGCGAATGGAGATGAGCACATGATCGAGGAGAACGCGACGAGCACAGTGCACACTGCACTGTTATGTTGGCCGGACCGTGCCCGTGCTCGCTGCGGCGAGCTCCGGCTCGGCTAGTGCCAGGGGAGAGTTAAGGGGGTTTGGACGAAGATGGTGGCGCGGTTTGGCATGCTTTGGTAGTCGGGGAAGCGAGCACGCGCGAAATAGAGCGCTCGGCGGCACCCAGAGTGCGTCGACACGCAGGCTAGCATCATGTACACGCGTGGTCACCACGTGAACTTTGCCCTCAAGCCGGCCTCCATCCAAAGTTCTTGTCTGGCTAATTGTTCGTGGTAGTTTTGAAGTTTACCACACTTTGGTTTGGATCCAGACGCAGTAGAAAAGATTTTACAAGCCAAGTAAGTTTCTGATCAGTAACTTTGAGAGTTTACTGAGGTCAAACAGCTGGGAGTTTTAGGCTGTGTTTTGGAGGCTAGCAATCATCTACTAAGGTGATGATGCACAAGGAAAATCAGCCTCATTGAAGCAAGTAAAATGGTAATTGTTGTAGAAACCACCATTTCTGCCCAGAACAGAAAATATTTTTTGTGGCAAAAATATTCCAACAAGTGGTGCAATATTTTTGCTTAGGAAGGTGCCCTAGGGCTCAAAGAATATTTGTGAATTTTCTCAGATTTTTGTGGGCATGAAAAATTGGGGTTGCTTTGGAGGACATTGATCTAGCTTGGGTTTAAGGGAAGGAAATGAATATTTTTCATTAAAGAAAAATATTCCAAATATTATTATGAGGTGAACGAGAGAGGAAATGATGATAAGAGAGGGAGATGAGGCACTTGGGTGAAAACCAAGGGTACCCAAGTGTTTAAGTCCCCACGAAAAGATTCAAAAACTCCAACTTCCAAAATCATTTCAAAACAAAATCAGGCAAACAAAGAGGGCAAAAACTAGGCTGTCACACGTATCGCCGAGCTTGTCCGCGCCGCAGGGGGCTCCCCTGCGGCGTCCCACTCTCTACCTCACCCTCCTCCAGCCACGGGCAATGAAGCTCATGAAGCACCTCCACCACCTCTGCCCCAAGACGGTGCCCTAGCACCTCCACCACGAGCGATGAGGCTCCGCGGCACGACCCACCGCGTCAGGTGCCCGCACGTGAAGAAAGAAGCTGGCAAGAAGTCCCTCGACTGCAGGAGAATGCTCCGCCACTCCTCGCTCTGCCATGCCAGGATCGTTTGCCGCGGCAAGGCCCCGCGCCGCTTGCCGTAGTGGCGCGCGGGCGCCAAGACCAAGCTCCACCTCCAAGGCGGGCCCCGGTGACCACGGCCGGTTGTTGCACGTTCACCCCCGAGCTGCGCAGCGTCGCCTGGCTGGGCAAGTTCAAGCCAGATCTGCCTCCTCGCTACAACGGCACCCCCGACCACGCGGAGTTGCTTCAGCTCTACGAGCTAACCATCGAGGCAGCCAACGGCGACGAGAAAGTCATGGCGAACTGGTTGCCCATGGCTCTCAAGGATGGCCCCCGCTCCTGGCTCCTGAACCTGCCTCTAGGCTCGATTTCCTCCTGGGACGAGATGCGCAACCGCTTCATTGCCAACTTCCAGGGCACTCGCGACCGCCCCCCGGTCGCGGGTGACCTGAGCCGCATCAAGGAACAACCAGGAGAGACCCTGCAGAAGTACATTCGGCGCTTCAATAGCACGCGAATCAAGATCCCCAAGGTTACCGATGAAGCCATCATCTCAGTATTCTCCGACGGTGTCCGCGATGTCAAGATGAAGAAGGAGCTCGCCATCCATGAGGAGTTGTGCACGACCCTAGAGTTGTTCAACATCACGACCAAGTGTGCGAGAGCTGAGGAGGGGTGCCTCTCCCTCCTCGAGCTCCCTGTTGCGGACTCAGAGGAGAAGAAGACCAAGGCCAAGGACGTGAAGCGCAAGGGAGCGGCCGTGCTCGCGGCGGAGCCAGACACCAAGCGCGGCAGACACCAGCCCAAGTCATCCAAGGGCATCTGACCGTTCTGCGCCTTCCATAACCTGCATACGCACAACACCAACGAGTGTCAAGAGCTCAGAGCCATTCGAGAAGGACGCTTTGGTCGATGCCCCGAGCACAGTGACCGGGGCTACGGCCGAGGAGGAGGACGTGGTGGCGGACGCTGGGATGACTGTGGCCCGCGCCAGGAGTGGCACGACCGACCTCGTGAGGACCGCTGGCAGGATCAGCATCGCGAGGGCGTCTGGAGGGACCAGCCTCGTGAGGCTCGTCCTCAAGGCTACGCTGGCCTCCCTCCATTACCGCCACCACCCAGAAGGAATGACGACCACCATCAAGACGAGGGGGCTAGGGGCTTCCAGGAGCCACGCGCTAGCGCCTGCAGCTTGGGTGGAGCTCAAGCCCCAGCCTCGCCGCGTATCTTCAAACAATTTGCCCATGAAGTGAATGTAGTTCTCCCCAAGCTCGAGGCCACACGCTCGCTCAGATGGTCCAGGTGCCCCATCACGTTCAGTTCGGCAGATCAGCTCAAGTGCGCGGCTACTGCAGGCGTCCTCCCAATGCTGCCATTACTTTAAAGAAAATTTCTGTGCCAAAATGACATCCACACAATGGAGTGAGAGAACGACCTATGTGCTCAAGAAGAACTTCGTAAGTGAGAGACAAAACCTGCACCGGTTTGTGAGCAAGATAAACAGCTGTGTCAAAACCCGGGAGGCAGAAAGAGAACGAGGAGACAACGGGTAACCAGGTATAGCTCTATCACATGTCATAAGACAAGAACGTGCTTACTAAACTAATTCTTTCTTACTTAGACAAGTTTTTGCGGCAAGGAAACTAATAATTTGTTGATCACTCTTGCTTACGCAGAAACAACAAAACGTGTTGACCCTCTATGGGTTCGACACTTAGATGACAAAGCCTTACTCACGAGGTGTGTACAGCAAGATCAGAAAGAGGCTAAAACCATGCTCTTCATGGTGATGGAGAAGGCAGTGCCCACAAAGTACCTTGTGCGCTACAACAAATCGCAAAAACAGTTTGGGTGGTTTCAACATGTGTTCTAGGTGGTTGCAGACCCTATGGGAGAAATATACGACTGTGAGTGCAAGCTGTGGGACCACACAGGTGAGGACTAAAAATATGTTACAGATGGTAGTACTTTTTTTGCAAGTGTTTGTTTGATTTAAATAACAAAAAACATGCATCTCTTCCAAAAAAACAAGTATTTTCTGCATGCATGTCCTATGCATGATGCAGACAAATAAGGCTGACAACGTTCCTGAGAAATACATCCTCATGAGATACACCAAACACCCGAACATCCAGCCAACCTTCAACAGAAATGACTTGAGGACAGTAGCGTCAAACAAGGCCTCCCAATACTGCATTGAAAGTGCACTGCTGCAACAAAACATGAGGGTGCACGGAAAAAGCTTGAGAAGCCAAGACCAATTTGCGAGATCATGAGTCGTCATGGAAAGACTTGAAGAAGAACTCGACGCCATGCATTCTGCTCAAAACGGAGTTGTCACGGAAAACGAAGCAGAACAAAGTTGAGCAGGACGTCGCTACAATCTTATCTGAGATGAACCATCTAGGAACTATTGAAAGATACGACAATGGGGAGGAGGAGCAATAGCAACCAGAGCCAAGCCATGTCCACATTCAAGAGCAGCAACATGCTCACATGCAAGATCATGAGCTTGACGGTGCTGTAGGTGAATGACATGACAACAGGAGATCCTACCAGCAGCAGTAAAGGGTAATTAAATCACCCATATTCTCATGCACAAAGGGGAGGAAGACTAAGACGCAAGCAGCGAAAGGAGCAGCCAAAAAGCCGCCACGCCCCATCAGACGCGTGGAATTCAGCCCGAGTGGCAAACCTCTCGGGATAAAGGCATGCGGATTCTGCAAATTAGTGACCAATCATAATTGTCGCACATGCCCACATCGCACAAATGCCATTTTCAACAAGCAAAAGTTGCAGAAGCATATTGGAGCTGCCCAGGTTTCTACCAATGGAAGGGACACACGTAACAACTACAATTGCAGCAAGTGTGGGGGGACTGATGGACATCATGCCCGCACATGCAAATTGGGCAAGCTCAATGGCACTGAACAGAAATAGGGCAAGGTCTAGAGTTCCAGAAAATCAAATGAAGCGGATGAAGAGGAAGAGTTTGACGAGAATGACGACCAATTAGACATAGACAATGAAGATGACATTATTGGGGACGAGGGACCTAAAACTGAAGATGAAGCTGCCAAGACTCAAGTAGGAAAGGACGTCGATAAGGGACAACATTCGCAGCCAGTTAGAAGTAGCTCATGACTGAAGAATCCATAGTGGTTGCGCTACTGCGTCAATTCAAAAATAACTTTTTACTCTAGGTTGCCTTGGTACACAATGAAGAATGTATCAGAAACATTGTCGTTACCAAAACTTATTTAGCTTTATCATCGATTTCTAGATTAGTACTATAGTTAAATATCATTTGTGATTTCTGCCCGCTGGACTAGTGACATTATTATGTAAATCGTTTGATAAACCTTTCGAATGAACTCACAAATATATTAGAAAAATTGATCTCAATTTATGTAACATCAACACTATTGTCGACTAGTAACTCAGAAAATTTTTGTTAAAAAAATTGAAACTCTGATAGTACATCAGTACTAATAAGTCTGGCACATCAGTTCAAGGTAGACTAACCAAACACACCTGTGAACACCTCCAAAAACATCATTCAACAACCTATGACAAGTTCTACCAGTCCCAGTTCAGAAAGCTCATCAGTACATAAAAGAATTACCTCAAGCAAACAAAAAACTGAAAGTACAAATATAATACACCTATACTGATGAAAAACTAATTTATCTGTATAAAATACTTTCAAAAATTATGTTGATATAAACAATCATTTCAAAAAACAAATGTTTTAAAAAATTAGCATCACACACATAGTCTGAACTTGTATTGATAAGTTCAACCACACGTCAATTACCAGTCCAAGTACTCGATAGTCGAGCAGTACAAGCGCCATTATCACCGACTCTGAGGCGTGCAAGTGGGACAAGAAACTAATAATTTCACCTTCACAATACAAATCAATGCGAGAGTAAAAGCCCATGCAGATAATTACGTTTGGAAAGTTGGTTCTTCCAGGCCACCCTACCACGCCACAAACTTGGCGGTTGCCACGACGGACAACAACGGGGACCCCACGACCACTACCCCCATGTCCGTGAAGAACCGCCTCCCCCACGTCCCCATCCATGCCCTGAAAATACCCCATTGTCTTCCATCTCTGCCTCATTCCGAGAACCACCATTGCCGCTTCCATCTCCACTACAAACTCCCCATAAACATCTCTCTTTCAAGCCCAAAGTTGCTGGAGGAGGGCACTGGCGAAGGAACTGTCTGCCTAGCATCAGTGTGGCGAGATGTCTAACTAGAGTAGCAACCTTGACGACGTTCACGTCCCCGCTAAGAAGCTCGACTACACCACCATACTCGAGAAGGTGGACCTCCACGGCAATGAGACACTTGAGGTTGTCTGCACTAGCGAACCAGACAAGGCCGATGAGATGATCTGTAGACTCTAGAAATGGGATGGCGGCTTGTATCCTAGATTCATTGGCATTGATGTGGAGTATACCAGGCAAGATGAACCTCCACAGAGAGCAATAGTTCTGAAGTTACGGATGGAGGAACTCTGTCTGGTGTACCACATCACCGTGGCCAGAAAATGGTGAACCATCCTACTCATTTGCCCTCTTTTGTTCATCTGTTTAATTAGTACTGTATCCTCAAAATCTCATTAAACTTGTTTCCCAGCTAGATGTACTAGTGTAGTTTGTGGAAGTGTATGCACTAGTACAGTTTCTCGAGTAGATGCACTAGAATATATTTTGAACCTGATGCACTGGATTACTATTTGAAAATCTTGCGGCAGATTAATTTCTGAACTTGATGTACTAGTGTAGTTTCTGATCTTGATTCACTAGTGTAGTTTCTGCACTCGATGTATTAAAAGATGTTTCTGAACTTGGTGTAGTGAAGTAGTTTCTAAACTTGGTATGGTATTATTTTCATCAACAAAAGAACAAAGAACTTGGTGAAGCACTGATATATGTTTTTCTATTCAACAAAAGTAAACTAAACTAGTACTAAAGCAGCACATATATCATTGATTCAATTGTATATTCCAAAAAGAAAAATAACATCATGTACTTGAATTTAATTTCTGAAATTTGTGTACTAGTTTTTGGACTACATTCATCCATTAATTATACTATATAAGCATCTACTTCATGGATCCATCACTTGTAAACCAAAAAATGGTAGAATTCAAACATCAAAATAATACTAATATTTAATATGTCTCTCCCCTTGCATGCCCAAGCACCTCAATGACATGTTGAAGCATGAGAAGTTGTTCACCTTTGCCGGTTTCAGCATTCAAGGTGACAGAGAGAAGCTAAAGATGTCTGGTTTGGAGATAAACCCCAACAAGTACATCGACATTCGGCGCAACTGGAGAGTTCCATACACCAGAAAAGAGTATGACTCCTTGGCTGATGTTGCAGCTAGCGTCATCCACCCATTATACAAAGGCATGAAGAAGAAGATCAATAGGAAGGAAGACCATACATTGTGGGGGATGAGCCCACTACCAAATTACCTCATAGAGTACACAACAATAGATGTCTACGCCACCTATGAGCCATGGAAGAAAATCGACAAAATCAAAATAGGTCCTGAAATTTCAAAAGAGCAGGAAGCGGACCCGTACTACCACTGCCACTATGCGGGATGAAGAGACATCAAAGGCTGCCTTCGTGTTGCTTGCGCTTGTCCTTTATCTTGTTGTTCCAAATTCGTAGTTTGCTTTTGTTACGTTAAAGCAGCTTGCTGAAGTCATGTGTGTCAGGGTTGAACTAGTTTGCTTATGTCGTGTTTGTCAGGGTTGAACCAGTTTGCTTATGTCATCAAGTACATCCTTTGATTATCTCGTAAAATAAGTTTGTTAGCTTCCCATTTTGTTTATCCATCATTTTAAATTCAAGTAGCTTGTGAATGGAACTCTGTGGCTACTCTTCAGTACTAGTTATCGAGGAACTAATCACACAAGGATGTTCCACGTGTAGTTCGGATTCAACATTGTATGGAAAAGAAAATGTTGAAAACAATTAGTACAATTTGAGTTGTTTAACAACGCTTCCAAAGTTGAAACAAAAAATCCTAGTACTTCGTCCATACGATCCGAGTCTATATGAACAAAACAAGCCCCAACACCACTCCCATCCTGCAGCTGCGAACAGTTACATCACTAACATAGTGTTGTACTGGCAGCAGATATTTCACAAACACCGGCATACTAGGAACAAGAACAATACTACCCTTGGACGCTTGGTACAGCTTAGTCTTGTATAGTAGTACCATCATACTAAATAGTTTCATAAGAACACTAAAAAATAATCACAACAAAAAAGGTTCCATCACACTAAAAAGACTAAGGGCCAGGCGAGGACAACATTCAGTAGTAACAAGATCATCCTTGCAGTTGCTAGAAAATTAGCAAGTACTGAAATAAAAAAGTTAAAAAGCATCACTACACATTTTATTGGACATTGGAAGACTAAGAATGACAGTCCTAGTACACTTGAATGCACAGTACATCTTTACTACTATAAAAAGGATAAAGAAGCATCAGTTCACATTCCCTTAATAACTGTCAGACTAAGAACAGAAGTGCTAGTACAATTGAACTCTCAGTAGAACTTAATTTACATGCAAGTACTATATTACTAAATAATACGAGAAAACCCTTGAGAATAATCACGACAACAAACAAAAAAAAGAATGCAAAAACTCAATGAAAACATAATAGTTCAAGCCAAGGAGAACAATCAGTAATAATAAAATCATTCTTACATAAACCCAAGAAAACTCACAAGAACTACAACAAAAGTATCAGTCTGCATTACTGGTGCAGTCAAATACTAGATTCAAATCACAGTCCGCATTACTGGTGCAGTCAAGTACTAGATTCAAACCAAAAAAATGAGTGCCCGAGGACAGGTAGGCCCTAACACAGGTGGACACTTGAACTCGAGCCCACGGCGGAACCGTTGGCGAATCCCTAGTAATCGACACAAAGCAAGGTCAGCAGACCATGGCCCACAGGTCATGGAACAGAGAGCGAGCGCCGTGTATAAGCTGCCAGGTAAGTATTAAGAGGAGTTCGACACATGAGCCACGGCAATGCTTATAAACTGGTTGAGAGTCCCCTCGGCTAGCGAGGTGGGACTAAACTCAGAGCGCACGCGCAGCCAGCAGTCCATAGTCGCGCGCAGGGGCCATTTGGGCCAGAAAAGCACCCAATACGACTGCTCCTTGGAAGCCTCCCTCGTCTCCAAACTGTCCTCACCCCACCCATAAGGCCCATTGAATACAGCAAAGCGTGGGGCAAAAAATTATAAACTACAACAAAAAAGTTCAAAACTGAATATAGAAAAGTTCAAATAGTTATTTGCGGGCAATAATTTTAAATTCAAAAATATAAATAAAATAAATTTAGCTCCACACCACGGATAAAGAAGGAAAAAAATAATGATACAAAAACAATGATACTTTAAAAGCGGAGAACTTAAATAGGCTATCTGTTAAATGTGCATAATTTAAATCAGGTAATTATATTTTACTTTCAAGTTCTACTAAAATGCAAGAAGTTCAAAGAAATAATTTTTTGTCAATTTTGCTAAATTTCTTATTTACATAAAATCTGGCTAGAGGTCAACTAACAATTTCGTCGTAAATAATCTCAATCCCAAAAAAAATTTATTTCAAACATATATCTGATAACAATACTACAAAACCAGGAAGGGTCAGGCCACTCACACTACATCCACATACCAATGTGACACCAATTTTCAAAACCTTATGTTGTATGAAATTACAATTCAGTACCCATAACACTAAACCATAAGTATGCTAAAAAGAGGGTACAAAAACTATAAAGTCCTAACTTAGGTTGGGGTAGATGAAAATAAAATCAGTCTCACTTTTGAGCAACAACTCGCAATGCATTGAAAATAGTCTTCAGTTCAACTAGTGTATAAGACTTTAGTGCAAAAATAAATCTTAACGTTGATGAGGACATGACTACCTTGGATACGACCAAAAATAATTCATACATGCATATTTGTCAGCTGATTTCTATTGCAAACTATTCAATAATCTATTTATGTTATCCAGAACAAAAATACTTCATACACTTTTGTGTTTTGTCCAATTGCAGGTGTATGGGACATTTCTACAATCCGAGTCAAACAACAAGTCTAAAGGTGTTGCACCACCTCCACTTGGGCCCATGAGCCTTGTACGACCTAGGGTTAGTTTTAGGCTGCCTTGGGACGTCCTTCCACCTCCTTGGCTGCCACCCCTTGCTCCTATATAAGTAGATCCATCTAGTAGCTTTTTCCTTGGGTTTTGTTTAGATTAAAAGTTCGCCATAGCTGCAACTTCGCGTACTTCCTTTGTGTCCAACGACCAGACCAAGACGTCACAGAACCCCACCTTCATTAATAAAGCTTTCCTCTTTATTCGCAATATCCAGATTGCAATGTCAGTTTCTTGCTTGTTCATTGTTTGCTCGCAAGAAATAGACCCTCGTGGTCAGGTTGATCGTGCTCCGGCCTAATTAATAACCCTCTGAAGCTAGTTTAGCGATTGCTAAGGTGCGACGTCCTCGCACGTTCGTAGTCGGATCATCAAAGTCGACTCCCATAGAAAACGATATCTATCTCATCGAAACATTGGGACACCTTCGCCTCTATCAAGTGGTATCAGTTTTCAGGTTGCTCGGTGAGAATTTCCTGTTTTTCCTAGATTAGATTTATTTTCTTACCTATTGTCCAAGAAAAATCCACAAAAAAAAGTTAGATCTATTCATCCTTTGTCCAAGCCAGTCTGAGCCTTTGCAATTTTCTTTTCATTGCTTGCATAGTTGAATTATCGGTTGCAATGTCGTGTCGAGTTGCTGGTCTTAGTGTCTAGTTCGTTTAGAGTTTCGAGTTCTGTTCACGTTAGTCACGCCGCCGCTGCATCATTATCCCTTTCGTTGTCCATCACCCATCCATCAATTTCCACCATGTGCTACCCACCGTTCATTGTCATAATAATAGTTGAGATCGTTCACATCTTCGCTTGATCCAATCTGCATCTTATCTGGTTTGTTTTGGAAAGTGGGAGAGAAAAAAAGAGAAAAATAACAGAAAAAAAGTCAGAAAAAAAGAAAAAGAAAAAGAAAAAAATGTGAGGAAAAAAGAGAGAAGAAAAAAAACAAAATTCGTATCTATCTAGACTCAATCTCGTAGTTGAATTCGGTTTGGAATCTGTTTTGTGCACTGTTCAGTAAAAGAGGCATAACTTCCTCATACGAAGTCCGTTTTGGCTCCACGAGTACTCAAAAAAAAGCTAGTGACGAGCCGCATCTAAATAGTTGCTGAAGCAATTTCAATATTTCGCACCTCTAAATCGGCTTCTAAATAGGTCTTTTTGCTCTCCGAAGTTCATGAACACAGCTTATTCCAATTTTCCAGGCCAGTTTTAGAATTTTTTGATTCCTCATATCAACACGGAATTGAGTGATTCCTTTTGTGTTTGAAAGCTTGAGTCAGTACCATTCTTGAAAAAAATTATCAAAAAAATTGGCAGAAACTTTTCCAGAGGAAAGTTGGAGAGAAAGTTGTTGATATATCCTTCTTGGCTGTTGTTTCATATCATTATCTTTACTACTATTGTGATCTTCACTTATATCTTGCTGTCCAGAGCTACTTCATATCCTTTACTGATGCTAGTTGTGCTACGCCGTGACCCCTTTAGTGTTCTAGGCTCGCGTCTCTAGTCCGGTCTAGCGTAGGACCAGCACAGTACCTTTGTTGAACGTTTATTCAACATTGCATCTTTGAATTGATTATTGCTAATCTTTTGCTACCATATATAGCCAACCCAGCTCCACATATTTCTACAGCGTGTATACGTATGTTCCCCTCGCAATCGCTTTACTCAATCTTTAGAGTTATTTGACACCGCTGGTTGCCGATCACCACCTGTTGCATGGTAAGAACTTGTAAGATATTGAGATTTGCTATACTGTGAGCGTTTTACCTCCACTTCCAAGTAGTTCATAGGAACATTTTTTTGGATTCTCTTTATTGTTTCTACTAATCATGACCGGATCCAGAGTCAATTCATGGGCTTTGTCGATCGAGGGAGACGTGCCACCACCTTTGCAAATACCACAACCGTCACAAGAGGTGCACAAACATCCAAATGCACATGACCAGTTTAATCTATCTAGACCACCATCTAATGGCCGTTTTAGACCTGCTTTATATATTGAATGGGAGTTCAACATAAAAAATATATTTGCTTCCCAAAATTTTGATGAACATAAAAAGGTTAAGGTTGCGGTTGGTTCTTTCATTGGTTATGCTTTGGTTTGGTGGAGTGAATATTGTCGGTTACACACTGATTATATACCTACTACTTGGGATGATTTGAAATTTGCCACGCGACATACTTTCATTCCCGCTTATTATACTCGCGACATGATTAAGAAGTTGCAACATTTAAAACAAGGTAGTGACACTGTAACAAAATATTATGATGATTTACAAACTACCTTATTGCATTCCTCTTTAGAAGAAAGTGAATATGGTTTTATGAATAGATTTTGGGGAGGATTAAATTGTGATATTCAAGAGATATTAATTCATGAAGAGTGTTATCCTATGGACCATTTGTTTCGTCTTGCTTGCAAAGCTGAACAGGAAATAAAACGATGTGTTGCCCATGAGGAGAACAAGCGCACAGTGCACATTCCAAGAGTTGATATGATTGTTCCTTCAACTACTAGGCATACTATGACAACCACATCCGTTGTTGTGAGGACTACATCACCTCCACCATGTGACACATCGCCCCCGAGAGTCGCTACATCATCTGAGTTGATCATAAGAGGTAATGACAAAGGTACTGATCTTCCATCTCTACATGAGAATGATGAATGCCTTGTCAATTTGAATGCACCATCTGATGAGCTACCCACTGCTTTGACCGTACCACCTATTTTAGAGGACTATGTTGATAATTTGACTTTGCCATTTGATCAAACAATTGAAATACCAACAATTTTGAGTGCACCCATTGAATTAACTGTTGATGCAAAAGAACCAATGTTTAATCATTTTGATATGACCTCTAATCTTGGTGATGATTCTGTGTTCCAATGACTTATTGTATGTTTGCTTATTTAAGCATGTTGTCGCATGTAAATTTGATGCAAGTAAGATTTATTCACCAATGTTGGGATGGTTTAATGATGAATATTGTCAATCTTTTGACATGAATAAGAGCTTCATTTATATGTGCAAACTGAGTTGCAATATTTTCATGCCTTCCACTTATGATAATATTTTGGCTTTATATTTTATGATCTATGAAAGTTACTCAGGTATACATGTGTCATATGTGCAAAAATCACGGAAAGTAAAAATGGATGACATATACATATACAACATGTACACCTTCTCTCTTTTGTTAGTCACATTTCAGATTAAGCAACGCCGAGGACGGATTTGTTTTCAAGAAGGGGAGAATGATGAGGACATGACTACCTTGGATACGACCAAAAATATTTCATACATGCATATTTGTCACGTGATTTCTAGTGCAAACTATTCGATAATCTATTTATGTTATCCAGAACAAAAAATACTTCACACACTTTTGTGTTTTGTCTAATTGCAGGTGTATGGGACATTTGTACAATCCACATATGAAGATGAGGGGAAAAGAGAAGTTTAGGTTCTGTTCAAAAGGTTCTCTCACGTCACTTTTGGCCAAGATAAGATAGAGTCCAAGTCTCTCACGTTTTGGATTCAGATTCGGACTGCACAGACATACCTGACTCAAAACGCCAACAACTTTCTCATACGGACTCCGAATTGGGTTATTCTTTTTTTGTTGGAAAGTAGATTTCGTGATCTTTCCAACCCAATTGGAATCACCTTCAAATTCGTCTGGATGATTGATATATCGACCAAAACAATCTGACGCTGCAGCAGAATCTGAGTCAAACAACAAGTCCAAAGGTGTTGCACCACCTCCACTTGGGCCCATGAGCCTTGTACGACCTAGGGTCAGTTTTAGGCTTCCTTGGGACGTCGTTCCACCTCCTTGGCCGCCACCCTTGCTCCTATATAAGTAGATCCATCTAGTAGCTTTTTTCCTTGGGTTTTGTTTAGATTAAAAGTTTGCCATAGCTGTAATTTCGCGTACTTCGTTTGTGTCCAACGACCAAACCAAGATCATAGAACCCCACCTTCATTAATAAAGCTTTCCTCTTTAATTCGCAATATCTAGATTGCAATCTCAGTTTCTTGCTTGTTCTTCGTTTGCTCGCAAGAAATAGACCCTCGTGGTCAGGTTGATCGTGCTCCAACATGGTCAATAACCCTCGGAAGTTGGTTTAGCGATTGTAAGGCGCGACGTCCTCGCACATTCGTAGTCGGATCATCAAACTTGATTGCCACAGAAAATGATATCTATCTCATCGAAACATCGGGACACCTTCGCCTCTATCAAACGTCCACACTAAAAACATCAATAAGTATTTCATCACTCAAAATAGTATAAAATGCCATCATTAGCAACCCTGAGACGTGCAAGTGGGATAAGCAGCTGATAAGTACATCTTGACAAGACTAGTCAGTGCGACCAGTGAATACCCTGCAAAGGAATTAGCTTGGACGGTTGTTCTTCCAGGCCACCAGCCGCTCCACCCACTAGGTGGTTGCCATGACGGACTGCAACGGCGCCCCACGACCAATAGCCCATGTCCGCGATGAACCGCCTCCCCCACATCCCAAACCACGCCCTCAAACAGCCCCAAATCGACTACATCATTGCGTCATTCCGAGAACCATCATTGCCGCTTCCATCTCCACTACAAACACCCCACAAACATCTCTCTTTGACGCCCATAGTCACTGGAGGAGGGCAATGGCAGAGGAACCGTCTGCCAATCGTCAGCGTGGCGAGACATCCAACCAGAGCAGCAACCTCGACGACATTCACGTCCCCGGTGAGAAGCTAGACTACACCACCATGCTTGAGAAGGTGGACTTCCACGGCAAGGAGATGCTGGAGGTCGTCTACACCAGTAAACCAGTCAAGGCCAACGAGATGATCAGCAGGATCAGGATGAAGGGCGGCATTGATTTGGAGTATACCAGGCAAGACGAACCTCCGCAGATGGCAGCAGTTATGCAGTTATGCATGGAGGAACTCTACCTGGTATACCACATCGCCGCGGCCACAAAATGGTGAACCATGCTACTCATTCACTCTCTTCATTACTTTGTTTAATTAGTACTGCTCCCTCAAATTTTCATTAATCTTGTTTCTCCAACTAGATGTCTAACTGTAGTTTGTGAATTGGATGCACTAGTACATGTTTCTCAAGTAGATGCACTATAATATACTTTAAACCTGATGCACTGGATTAGCATCTTAAATCGTTACACAAGATTAATTTCTGAACTTGATGTACTAGTGTAGCTTCTGATCTTGATGCACTAGTGTAGTTTCTGGACTTTGCATTAAAAGATGTTTCTAAACTTGATATACAAAAGTAGTTTTTGAACTTGGTCTGATGTTATTTTCAGCAGAAAAATTAGTAAGAACTTGGTGAAGCACTAGTACATGTTTTTTTATTCTACAGAAGAAAACTAAACTGGCACTAAGTAGCACATATATCATTGACTCTGGACTAGGTTTTTGAACATGGTGAAGCATTTGGTGAAGCACTCAAGATACCAAAAAGAAAATTAACATGGTGTACTTGAATTTAATTTCAGAACTTTGTGTACTAGTTTCTGAACTACATTCATCCTGACTTATAGTATATAAGCATCTACCTCATCGATTCATCACTTGTAAACCAAAAACAGAAGAATTAAATCTTGAAAAAAGAACACTGATCTCCCCTTGTAGGCCCAAGCGCCTCAAAGATCTCCTGAAGGAGGAGAAGTTGTACACCTTTGTCGGTTTTAGCATTAAAGATGACAAAGAGATGCTGAAGAAGTCTGGTTTGGACATGAACCCCAAGAACTTCATCGACATTCAGCGCAACTCGAGAGTTCCAAACACCGGAAAAGAGTAGGACTCCTTGGCTAATGTTGCATCCAGCGTCATCCACCCACTCTACAAAGGCATGAAGAAGAAGATCGACAGGAAGGAAGACCATAAACTACGGGGAATCATCCCACTGCCAAATTACCTCATCGAGTATGCAGCAATAGATGCGTACGCCACCTACGAGTCATGGAAGAAAATCGACAACATCAAAATAGGTATGGAAATTTCAAAGAGCAGGAAGTAGACCCCTACTACCACTACCACTATGCGGGATGAAGAGACATCAAAGTCGGCCTTCGTGTTGCTTGCGCTTGTGCTTGTCCTTTATCTTGTTGTTTCAAATTCGTAGTTTGCTTTTGTTACGTTAAACCAGCTTGCTTATGTCATTTGTGTCAAGGTTGAACCAGTTTTCTTATTTCAAGTACATAGTTTGCTTATGTTGTTGAACAAGTTTACTAGCTTCATACTTTGTTTATCCATCATTTGAAGTTGAAGTAGGTTGTGAATGAAACTTTGTGGCTGCTATGCAACACTAGTCATAGAGCAACTAATCACATAGGGATATTTCAAAAAAAACACTAGTAGACTAAGGACAACAACAAAATAAGCCTTGGACGCTTAGTACAGCTTAGTCTTGTACGGTAGTACTATCACACTAAAAAAAGTTTATAGTTTCAAAGGAACACTAAAAAGACTAAGTTCCAGCTGACGACAGCATTCAGTACTAACATCATCATGCTTCTAGTCATTAGAAACTTCCTAAGTACTGCAACAGAAAAAGCTAAGAACCATCAGTCCGTATTACTTAGTCACTAGGATACTAGCAGTGAAAAGCTTAGTCACTCGCATACTAGTAGTGAAAAGTACTCGTACACTTGAACACACAGTACATCTTTACTACAAAATAAAAAGGAACGAGAAGCATCAGTTCACATTCCTTAATCATTAACAGACTAAGAATAACAATGGTAGTACAATTGAAATCTCAGCACAACTTAGTTTATACTGCAAGTACGATGATGATACCAAATAATGCCTTGAGAATAATCATAGCCGAGAAAAAGAAGGCCAAAACTCAATCAAAAAGATATCAGTTCGACCAAGGAGAAATTCAAAAGAACCACAACAAAAGCAACAGTCCACATTGAGCAGTGAGGTACCGCCCAAGGACAGGCCAGCCCTACATGGGAAGATACACTTGGACTCGAGCCCACGGCGGAAGTGTTGGCGAATCCATAGCAATCGACATTGGGTGGAGCCAGCCGACCAGGTCCCATAGGTCATGGAACAGAGAGCGAGCGTCGTGTATAAGCGCTCAGGTAAGTATTCAAAGGAGTTCGGCAGACAAGGCATGACAACGCTTATAAATCGGTTGAGAGCCCCCTCGGCAAGCGAGGTGGGACTAAACTCAGAGCGCACGCGAGCCAGCAGTGCTCAGAGCGTGTGTGGGGCATTTGGGCTGGAAATGGGCCCAATACGCCTAGTACTACCTCGTCTCCAAACCGTGCTCACCCACCCTATAAGGCTCGTTGAATAAACCAGAGCGTGTGGCAAAAAATTATAAACTACTACAAAAAAGTTCGAAAACTTAAAATAGAAGAGTTCAAATACATGTTCGCAAGCAATAATTTTAAACTCAAATTTAAAAATAAAATAAATTACCTCTCCAGCACAGATAAAGGGATAAAAAATATGCTACAAAAACAATAATACTATGAAGTTCAACTAACAGGATAAAAATATGCTAGCAAAACAATGATACTTTGAAGTTCAACTAAATATGCTACAAAAATAATTATGAACTTAATAAGGCTATTTGTTAAATGTAGCTGATTTAAACCAGTGGATTAATTTTTTACTTTAAAGTTAAACTACTAAAATGCAAGAAGTTCAAACAAATATTGGTTGTCAATTATACTAAATTTCTTATATTTAAATAAAATCTGGATAGAGATCACGTAACCATTTCATCGTAAATAAATCTCAATCCCAAAAAACATTTTGTTCTAACATATTATATGACATCAGTTCTGCAAAACCAGGAAGCGTCAGTCCACTCATGCTACATCCACAAATACTATTGTGACACCAATTTTAAAAGCCTTATGCTGTCTGAAATTACAATTCAGTACTCACAGCACTATAACATAACTACACGAAAGAGGGTACATAAACTATAAAGGTTCAACTTAGGTTGCGATAGATGAAAATAAAATAAGTCTCACTTTTGGGCAACAACTCGCAATGCACTTGAAAAAAAGTGTTTCAGTTCAAGAAGTGTATAAGACTTCAGTGCAAATAAAATTTAACCAAAACAAACCCCCGAGAAAACTGATACGAGTGAAACAGTTGTTCAACCACATTCTCATCAAGAAACAAAGTTTGTAAAACACTGTGCCAAACTGATAACATCACAAAGTATACTGGTTATTACATAGTTGACAAGACATCTGAACCATACATACAAAGCCTACAATGTTTTCAAGACATAAATCACACAAGTATCCCATTTCACTACGCGAATGATAATCATTTCTTCTATGCATCAGGACCCAAAGCCTGAACATCCTCAGGAGGCTCCGTCAGCAAAACCTGGTTAGTCTGGTTGAACATGACTATATACAGATCCTACACATTCCAATCAAAAATACACGACTGCAAAACAATAAAAAAAATAAAAAAATCATGACACATAAAAAGGAAAAGCGAATCAGCCAAACACAGAAAGTGAAAGCTGAACTAGAACCCACATCGTTACTTCGAATGTTCTCAACAATCTTTTCACCATCATAGGTCCCTACAAACTTCAGAGTATGATGGCCACATTCATTCGGCCCTTGAAAGGGAACCTTGACAAACATTGGTCTCTTTGCTAAAACCTCCCATTTGGGCGGCTTGATCGCATTATACTGAGCATCACCATACACAACCTTCACTACTTGGGCCAATGTAGAGATCTGTGAAAAAAGAAAAGAAACGACACCTTTCAGGTCTCGGAAAAGCAGAAGCAAAAAGGCGAAAAAATTAATCTAGTAGACATAATAAATATCACTCACAATCTTCTCGCAGTCTTTATGATAGGTGTTCCATGAAGGACGATGGTTCTTCCCATACGGTAAAGGGTCAAGGATGTAAATGGTAGTTGGGTACCGACTCATGACATATAAGGACAAGTGGTTCACTTTCAGATCCTTTGATAAAACCATAGGTTTGAATAGAGGCATCATGACCTAAAAACAAATGAACAAAAGAGATATTAAATATACAAAATAAAAACCTGGATCACAAAAAACAAAATAAAACCAAAATCAGCTAGTAGATCTCACAAGGTCGGCACTGAGCAAGTCTTCCCCATCTTGAACATAGCTCTTGAATTCTCTCCTTTCACTCTCCACATTAAACTCTTTATCTTTGTTGCCGTAAAACGAATAGTCAAGCACAACCTACAAAAAGGCAAAAAGAAATAGATAGGGGAAAAGGATCAACCAAGGAAAGTATCTTAAAAACTCATAGTACAAATAGGAAGTCTTATTTCATAGAAACAAATGATCTGATTCATTATCGTGATGAAATATGGATTCGGCAAGATCCTTTTTCCATAAGTGAAACCAACATTTCTTTCAGGGTCTTGCTTCAAATCATAATTGAGGAAGTCCATTACATCACCCTCCATTAGCTGTCCGGGTGCAAAAACATCCCAGACGCGTTTGCTAGTGAAGGTAGTTACACTATCATCGGGCTGGCGATGATTGAGAACGTACTTCGGCAGCACACAGAAAACAAAAAGCGGGGGAAGGAAGATAAGGCATTCATAGCAGTTCAAGTTATATAAAATGAGTAGTTAAGGTCATATTTATTTGGAAGTTATAAACATCAGAAGAAAAAGAAGAGGAAACATAACGAGAGATACTCACTCGGCGTACTTCTCACGTCCTTCATCACCAAGCAACAGATTACACAACTTGTGAGCCTTTTCTAGGTGAAGGAATTTATGAGGGAGAAGCTGCTGCACGAGCGAGCAAAACTTAATAGGAGCTATGGGTGCACGCTTCATGCTTGTAACATTGCCAGACTTCAATGCAACATCCTTCCTAGCAACACCGGCTCTACGGCCCACTATTCCAGCAAGGGGAGATACACCCTTGGCAGTAGCACCCCTGGTGACTCTTCCTATGCCAGGGATCTTGTCAAACGCGTCATCACTATCTATCAGTTGCACAATGGAATTCTCGGGTGTAGAGGGGCTGTCTGGAACAGAAGATGTAGAACCTTTGAGAGTGCCCAACTGCCCCTTCATAACACCAGATCTTGTCTTTTCAGTAGAACGCCACTGGCTCAAATCAACAGCCACACGCTCGAGCTCCGGGAACTAGCTGCCAAAGATTATGTAGTTTTGCTCCCCAAGATCCAGCCACTCACCTGCAAAAAAGGAGGAGTGCAGAAAGGGTAAGTTCATATACATAATTCATGCAGTACTAGTCAAAGAGGTAAAAATCTAGAAACAAAAGACAAAAGGTCATCCATACATACAAGGTTTGATGCCAAACAAACCCAGAAGTCAACATAAAAAAATTGCTAGTGGTGCTGGTATACAATAGAGTCTTTCTAATGTCAAGAATGTTTTTGTGGGTGTAATCCAACATTTCAATCACACCAACCTCCCAGCAATGATAAGTCTTGCATTTTTTAGCATAAAGAAGCCACAATCATGCCTGATAACAAGAAAATACGAAACGGTACATTACAAATTCAAAAATACAGGAATACTACCAAAACTTGGAAAACAATGCATTCCATCAACAAAAACAACTAATAAATTTGATTAAAATGGATACTCACGTGCTTTCCTGCTGCGGCACATGAACAAACTCTCAAGAGAAACCATCAACATGCACTGGCAAGAATGGTTTGGCCCTATCTACACTAGACTCCCTCCGAACCCTCTATATATTATTTGTCATAGTCCTGAAGAATCTAAGTGCATCACTCCAGGTTTCCTCATAGAGTGAATCAAGACTCTCGAAACGATGAAACTTCAAATTCAGAACAACCAAGCACCAATGCCCTACTTCTTCACTAGGCTTCATGCGAGCCAGAAATGACGGTGGATCAAAAGTAGGGAAGAGAAGCTAATAAAAAATCATAGAGGAAAAAATTAACAAATTATAATGAATATTCAACAGCCAAAACAATAAATAAAAGAGGGAAATTGAAATTCAGAAGTCCACACAGATTAGATAATCATAAGTTCTAATTGAGTAAGCAACTTAGTACAAAAGGCTACTCAAGTTTATCTCCACTGCCCAATCTTGCTAGAAACATATCAGTTCAACTTCCTTGCTACAATAAGTTTAGCTTTGAAATAGAGCACGCATCATTTGAAAACTAGAGGGGAAAAAGAAGTCTACTCAAGTTCATTCCCACCTTCCAAACTTGCAATAAAACATGACAGTTCTAGTTCAGGAGTACAATATGTTTTGATAAAAGCATGCATCTTTCATCAGTACACAAAAAAAATCAAACATCAGGATGAGTCACGTACATGGTCATAACCATCTGCCCCTGATCTTGTGAACCACTACCACACATTGGCATCAAGATTTTCATCGCGGATCTTGGTTTGTTGTACAAAAAGAACACCAACAGTTAGAAAATTGCCAAAAATAACTTATCATCCTATGTACAAAGCAAACTACTGATTGTCACCTATCTGGGAACAATCAACTTGCCAGTGCCTCAGTACTTCTCACCTAGAGAATATAAAACAACACCAGCACTGTCTGAGTTGAGCATACTAGTGGGAACGAACGCAAAAGCAATAGAACCAACGCTAGCATTGCATTCCACATTTTGAAGCATAGGCTTTTCACTAGGGAAACACAATATGACATGAATTAAAACTACTACAATGACAACAATAATCATATGCGAGATAGAAAAAGATACAAAATGATACAGACAAAATCCGACACTAATCGTTTCCCACGGTTCATGCGCAACCTCATAACAGCGAAGAAAAACAAGTCAACCTTAGAAAAATTAGCACCTTCTGCTTACAGAAAAAGGAGAAAAATAATAAGTTCAAGCACTACAAGGGAAGATGTCCACAATGCCATAAATGATAAGTACACCTCATTTACAGGTCCTTACCTGCACGTTCAGGGTCTGACGATGCAAGATCCTATGACAACACCAATATGCATGCGCATTCAGGGTTTGACGACGGAACATCTTGTGACGACAGCAATATGGCTGCGCTTTCGGGGTCTGAAGACAGAAAATCCTGGGATGACGGGAGCACCTCCTCCGTCAAGGGGCCAGAAGAAATCGACATAATTAAATCATCATCCTCAGATAGGACCTCCTCCACACTAGACAAGTCGGCGTCTTTCAATGCATCACCATAGTCAAGCCCTCCAGGCGGGAAATTTTCTGGCGGCAAATCTTCAGAATCAGAACCATTAACATTCTCTGCTATACCAACACCAGAAGATTTTCCATCAAGTATGCTGGCAGCACCTACATCCTCATCAGCAACTTTGCCACCAACATCGCAACCACTGCTAAATGGAACAGCACAAGCATCGGCTCCAATAGTAACGGACGGCTCATGCTCAACATCAGCCATCTGAAAAAACAAATATTTAGACAGTAAAGAAGATGAGCAAAACTAGCAACCCACAAGAGATGCATTTATAGCTACAAGAAACAGTAGCGAAACCTCCATATAAAATTAATGCAAGCACATAAAACAAACCTTAGCAGCATCAACAACAACATCACCGATGTTGCTGCTTCTAACATTTAAAGGAACATCACCGATACGCGAAAAAGGATCATCACCAACAACACCATCCTGATTCATAGTAATAAAGCAAAAACAATGCTCTTATTAGCAACAAGAAACAAAAAGTTAAACCACAATAACAAAGGAGGATATCACCTACAATTCTTAACGATGTGGGATAGAAAAATGAATATGTATTGCATAGTGGTGCGCATGAAAATTCAAGGATCTTTCTAAAACACAATAAAAAATAAAAATAACCTTGCTCTTATCAGTAGATGGATCATTAACTCCACAGTCAACAGCACCCTCAACACCATGATTGGTCTCCTGCATAAAAAAATAAAAAAATGAACATGGGCAAGTTCAACTACACTACTTATAGACCCGGAAATCTTGGGAACTTGAGAGGGCATCGCTAGCACTAGCCATTTATAGACCCGGAAAAAGACAATTTCATCTTGAGTTCTCCACTACAAACAAGGGTAAAAAGAGTTAATTAACCAATACAACTAAACAGGAGAAAATAACATTAAATTAATATATTTAAATCCTCAATACTAACATGCTCTCACTGTCAGTGCCAAAACTTAGTGTTTACAAACAAGTCATGTGAACAAGAGATTCAGTTCAACAACATATCACACAAAAGTACTAAAGATCATACACAAAACTCACAAGCTTAAGAACAGACAAATCTAAATAGCTAACTCTGCAGTACACGTGTTCACTCCAGCAAAACAGATATAACTAAAAAATAAAGGGTTGCAAGACATGATAGATATAAAACTCACCCAAAGCTTCCCAAACACCCAAGTCCTTGGATCTGCATTGCCTCTTCTTATAAAATTTGCATCAGCCAGATCAGAAAGCTCGTCCTGGTCCATGAAATATAAGCGGGGGACTCGCTTGTCAGCATCCGGAATCTTGCCATGGATGAGGCAGTCAAGGTACATTAGTGCAAGCCATATAGCACAGCCTGTGATTGCCTTCCCCAAGGCAACACCATCTTGGTACCTGACAACAGCCCTTCTAAGCTCATCGACCATCAACTGGCAATAATCCATATTAGACATGTCCTCAATAACGAGATCCTCAAACATTGCTACCTCTCTAGAAACACGAGTGGCGGGACTACGCCACACAACTTTCATGAACACAATAATAAAGAACAATTTTAGAGCAAGGTCATCTTACTAGGATCCTTGACAAGCACCTTGAGCTTATCCCTGAAATCCTTCGTCTTGATATCTTGGCTCCTGCTAATGCCAAGATCCGATCTTAACTTCATCAAAGCGTCGTCATATTCGTCCTCTGGCGGCCTTGGTGTAGAGCAACCACCACGAGGGAACCCGAAAAGCTGTTGTATACCATCACTAGTGATGTGAAGCTTCTTATTCGCCTCACCCATGTCAAGAGTCATCGTATCAGGGTCTATCTTCCGGTACAAAACTCCCATCAGAGGGCGGAAAATTTTAGACTTCACCTTCCATTGGAAGATAGAACCAGAACGAGCTGCATGAACTCTAGCCACATGGCGACTCTCAAGCAAACAAGAACAAGTATCTATCTCTTTCAACGAACATCGCACAGTTATATTCAATCATAGTGAGTTACCTTCATCCAAAGCAACTTTTCCCTCATTGCCTCTAACCGGCTTGACCGAACTCCTAATGCTAACAGGCTGAAACTAAAATAAAGAAGGCACAACATAATTCAATAAATATAAAAAACAAAACAAAATATGAAGGCAAGAAGGAAATAAAATGATTGAACAAGTTCAACTATTAAAACAACGTCCGTACCACCCTCAAATTGATTCAAACAATGACAAAACCTCACCTAGCCGGCATACAAACCCAGACACAATTAAAATATCTGAAGTACAACTAGTAAGTCACATACAATACAAACACATATCCCTAAACAAAAAACATTATTTTTATGAATATAATTAAGTCCAGTGTGCAAGACTAATACAAATAAACACAAAAAATAACTAACCTACTTTAGCCAATACTAAAGACAAACGAATATAACTCAAAAATTCCACTAACTAAAATACTTTTAAAAAACACATACCGCTGCATATTCATCTTCAGAATTAACTTCAATATCATCTCCCTCAAACGCAGGATCTTCAGCCTCGACACGAGCACACTTCTTCACACCTTTGTTCACATTTGTAGGAGGAACTTTAAGCTTCTTATTTTCCTTCAACGAAGACCTCTTCGGAAGAGGAGACGAAGAAGGCTTCTTATTTCCCAAAACTCTTGGACTCCAATGAACAGGGGAGCCACCAAGTGTGCTTGGACCAATCTTGACAGTAACAGTGTCTGTATCAGGTTGGGAAGTAGCTTTCGCACGTGGGCTATGCCTGAGTGTGTGATTGGATTTGGATATGTCGTCTTCCTCTTCAAACCATTTTTCTTTGCCTTACCTGCATCATGAGGAAACACTTGCATCAACCGGGTCTACAACGTCAGTTCCATGAGACCCAGCATGACCAGTTGCAACGGCCTCATCACCGCCTTCTCCATCTCCAGCTTGAGCAACATCCTCAGCACTTGGTTGCACACAAGCAACCTTTCGACGTCATTCCAACTCCTTTCTCTTGTGAAAATCACTCTTCTTCTTTCTTATCCTTTCATCCTCCAGTTCTAACTGCATAGGAACATCCTCAGCCTGAGTAACAGGTTCAGTGTCGTTCAAACTCTGAGACTGAGTAACAGACAACCACAAGCTCCAGTCACCATCACCAAAATTGAGAGAATAAATTCCATCATTAATATCTTTCACAACATTAGCAATGTCCTGAGCAGCAGCATGGCTATCATTGACTACATAAACCAAAAACACAAGGAGAGAAATATAAATTAAAAACAATAAACATTGTAGAGACAAACAAAATAAGGTGCATAGCGTCAACCATAAAACAAAAGGAACAACTGAGGTAACTAAACACATTTATGTATGCAAGGATGTTAAAAAAGAGCAAATAAAAGAGAAACACCAGCAACCCTCGCAAGTTCTTCTAGAGGATTTGGTATCCCAAAATAACATTCACAAGATCTTGAAAGCGGCCTGATTTGTTAGAATCAGGAGGCACCGACACTCCAACATCTGCAACAACATGATAATCAGCGAAAAAGGGAAAAAAACAAAATACATGAACAAGCAATCAGTTCAATTATATGAACCCTAGCAGTGCACAAACATGACAACACGTCAATTCATGAACATGACAGCAACCAATAAAATAATATAACCCCAGAACTTGCACACTGAACTTCAAAATGTAAACTATTTCAACATCCTAGTAGTTCTTCTCAGGCTGTTACAAACTATTCAGATGCCACCACCTCTACAGTTCAAACTACACATAGTCATCAGTACTCCAACCTGTATGCAGGTTACAATGACCTAAAAACTAGATATGCCATGCATTCCCGGGCAAAAATTAACAACTATTGAAATCCATACAAATTTTAATGTCCATACGACAACACATATACAACTAAAAACCTATTATGCACCAGATCTGATAAAACATCATCATCAAAAACAAAAAAGAAAAGTTTTAGCACAATGAATTACCTGGATCCACCTTCTTTTGACTAGGTGACGTACCGATTGAGATCTACAGACCTAAAATCTGCCGAACAGAACTGCAAGACACATGACCAAAAATTAGGGTTCCACACTAGACAAGTCGGCGTCTTTCAATGCATCACCATAGTCAAGCCCTCCAGGCGGGAAATTTTCTGGCGGCAAATCTTCAGAATCAGAACCATTAACATTCTCTGCTATACCAACACCAGAAGATTTTCCATCAAGTATGCTAGCAGCACCTACATCCTCATCAGCAACTTTGCCACCAACATCGCAACCACTGCTAAATGGAACAGCACAAGCATCGGCTCCAATAGTAACGGACGCCTCATGCTCAACATCAGCCATCTAACAAAACAAATATTGAGACAGTAAAGAAGATGAGCAAAACTAGCAACCCACAAGAGATGCGTTTATAGCTACAAGAAACAGTAGCGAAACCTCCATATAAAATTAATGCAAGCACATAAAACAAACCTTAGCAGCATCAACAACAACATCACCAATGTTGCTGCTTCTAACATTTAAAGGAACATCACCGATACACGAAAAAGGATCATCACCAACAACACCATCCTGATTCATAGTAATAAAGCAAAAACAATGCTCTTATTAGCAACAAGAAACAAAAAGTTAAACCACAATAACAAAGGAGGATATCACCTACAATTCTTAACGATGTGGGATAGAAAAATGAATATGTATTGCATAGTGGTGCGCATGAAAATTCAAGGATCTTTCTAAAACACAATAAAAAATAAAAATAACCTTGCTCTTATCAGTAGATGGATCATTAACTCCACAGTCAACAGCACCCTCAACACCATGATTGGTCTCCTGCATAAAAAAATAAAAAAATGAACATGGGCAAGTTCAACTACACTACTTATAGACCCGGAAATCTTGGGAACTTGAGAGGGCATCGCTAGCACTAGCCATTTATAGACCCGGAAAAAGACAATTTCATCTTGAGTTCTCCACTACAAACAAGGGTAAAAAGAGTTAATTAACCAATACAACTAAACAGGAGAAAATAACATTAAATTAACATATTTAAATCCTCAATACTAACATGCTCTCACTGTCAGTGCCAAAACTTAGTGTTTACAAACAAGTCATGTGAACAAGAGATTCAGTTCAACAACATATCACACAAAAGTACTAAAGATCATACACAAAACTCACAAGCTTAAGAACAGACAAATCTAAATAGCTAACTCTGCAGTACACGTGTTCACTCCAGCAAAACAGATATAACTAAAAAATAAAGGGTTGCAAGACATGATAGATATAAAACTCACCCAAAGCTTCCCAAACACCCAAGTCCTTGGATCTGCATTGCCTCTTCTTATAATATTTGCATCAGCCAGATCAGAAAGCTCGTCCTGGTCCATGAAATATAAGCGGGGGACTCGCTTGTCAGCATCCGGAATCTTGCCATGGATGAGGCAGTCAAGGTACATTAGTGCAAGCCATATAGCACAGCCTGTGATTGCCTTCCCCAAGGCAACACCATCTTGGTACCTGACAACAGCCCTTCTAAGCTCATCGACCATCAACTGGCAATAATCCATATTAGACATGTCCTCAATAACGAGATCCTCAAACATTGCTACCTCTCTAGAAACACGAGTGGCGGGACTACGCCACACAACTTTCATGAACACAATAATAAAGAACAATTTTAGAGCAAGGTCATCTTACTAGGATCCTTGACAAGCACCTTGAGCTTATCCCTGAAATCCTTCGTCTTGATATCTTGGCTCCTGCTAATGCCAAGATCCGATCTTAACTTCATCAAAGCGTCGTCATATTCGTCCTCTGACGGCCTTGGTGTAGAGCAACCACCACGAGGGAACCCGAAAAGCTGTTGTATACCATCACTAGTGATGTGAAGCTTCTTATTCGCCTCACCCATGTCAAGAGTCATCGTATCAGGGTCTATCTTCCGGTACAAAACTCCCATCAGAGGGCGGAAAATTTTAGACTTCACCTTCCATTGGAAGATAGAACCAGAACGAGCTGCATGAACTCTAGCCACATGGCGACTCTCAAGCAAACGAGAACAAGTATCTATCTCTTTCAACGAACATCGCACAGTTATATTCAATCATAGTGAGTTACCTTCATCCAAAGCAACTTTTCCCTCATTGCCTCTAACCGGCTTGACCGAACTCCTAATGCTAACAGGCTGAAACTAAAATAAAGAAGGCACAACATAATTCAATAAATATAAAAAACAAAACAAAATATGAAGGCAAGAAGGAAATAAAATGATTGAACAAGTTCAACTATTAAAACAACGTCCGTACCACCCTCAAATTGATTCAAACAATGACAAAACCTCACCTAGCCGGCATACAAACCCAGACACAATTAAAATATCTAAAGTACAACTAGTAAGTCACATACAATACAAACACATATCCCTAAACAAATAACATTATTTTTATGAATATAATTAAGTCCAGTGTGCAAGACTAATACAAATAAACACAAAAAATAACTAACCTACTTTAGCCAATACTAAAGACAAATGAATATAATTCAAAAATTCCACTAACTAAAATACTTTTAAAAAACACATACCACTGCATATTCATCTTCAGAATTAACTTCAATATCATCTCCCTCAAACGCAGGATCTTCAGCCTCGACACGAGCACACTTCTTCACACCTTTGTTCACATTTGTAGGAGGAACTTTAAGCTTCTTATTTTCCTTCAACGAAGACCGCTTCGGAAGAGGAGACGAAGAAGGCTTCTTATTTCCCAAAACTCTTGGACTCCAATGAACAGGGGAGCCACCAAGTGTGCTTGGACCAATCTTGACAGTAACAGTGTCTGTATCAGGTTGGGAAGTAGCTTTCGCACGTGGGCTATGCCTGAGTGTGTGATTGGATTTGGATACGTCGTCTTCCTCTTCAAACCATTTTTCTTTGCCTTACCTGCATCATGAGGAAACACTTGCATCAACCGGGTCTACAACGTCAGTTCCATGAGACCCAGCATGACCAGTTGCAACGGCCTCATCACCTCCTTCTCCATCTCCAGCTTGAGCAACATCCTCAGCACTTGGTTGCACACAAGCAACCTTTCGACGTCATTCCAACTCCTTTCTCTTGTGAAAATCACTCTTCTTCTTTCTTATCCTTTCATCCTCCAGTTGTAACTGCATAGGAACATCCTCAGCCTGAGTAACAGGTTCAGTGCCGTTCAAACTCTGAGACTGAGTAACAGACAACCACAAGCTCCAGTCACCATCACCAAAATTGAGAGAATAAATTCCATCATTAATATCTTTCACAACATCAGCAATGTCCTGAGCAGCAGCATGGCTATCATTGACTACATAAACCAAAAACACAAGGAGAGAAATATAAATTAAAAACAATAAACATTGTAGAGACAAACAAAATAAGGTGCATAGCGTCAACCATAAAACAAAAGGAACAACTGAGGTAACTAAACACATTTATGTATGCAAGGATGTTAAAAAAGAGCAAATAAAAGAGAAACACCAGCAACCCTCGCAAGTTCTTCTAGAGGATTTGGTATCCCAAAATAACATTCACAAGATCTTGAAAGCGGCCTGATTTGTTAGAATCAGGAGGCACCGACACTCCAACATCTGCAACAACATGATAATCAGCGAAAATGGGAAAAAAACAAAATACATGAACAAGCAATCAGTTCAATTATATGAACCCTAGCAGTGCACAAACATGACAACACGTCAATTCATGAACATGACAGCAACCAATAAAATAATATAACCCCAGAACTTGCACACTGAACTTCAAAATGTAAACTATTTCAACATCCTAGTAGTTCTTCTCAGGCTGTTACAAACTATTCAGATGCCACCACCACAACAGTTCAAACTACACATAGTCATCAGTACTCCAACCTGTATGCAGGTTACAATGACCTAAAAACTAGATATGCCATGCATTCCCGGGCAAAAATTAACAACTATTGAAATCCATACAAATTTTAATGTCCATACGACAACACATATACAACTAAAAACCTATTATGCACCAGATCTGATAAAACATCATCATCAAAAACAAAAAAGAAAAGTTTTAGCACAATGAATTACCTGGATCCACCTTCTTTTGACTAGGTGACGTACCGATTGAGATCTACAGACCTAAAATCTGCCGAACAGAACTGCAAGACACATGACCAAAAATTAGGGTTCTTACCGATTTCGTAAATGAAGGGCCAAACAAAGCAAAACTCTTACCACCAAACACAAACTCCACCATCGAATCCAATCTGAGACACGCGAGCCGATCCCGGAAAAAACCACAGAAAGAAAGCTTCATAATAGAGGCGAGGGTATCCCGATCTTTCGATGAGATGACAACTATCAATTTGGTGGAGTCGACTTTGATGATCCGACTACAAACGTGCACGACGTTGCGCCTTAGCAATCGCTAAACCAATCTCCCGAGGTTACTGACGATGCTGGAAGCATGATCGACCTGACTACGAAGGGCTATTCCTACACGCAATCGAAGAACAAGCAAGAATATGATAATGCAATTTCAATATTGCGAATATAGATGAAGTATTTATAAATGTGGGGATCCGTAAGCGGTCTTGGTCTGGTCGTTGGACACAAACGAAGTACATGAAGTTGCAATGGCTAACTTTTAACTAAACAAATCCCAAGGAAAAAGCTACTAGATGGATCTACTTATATAGGAGCAAGGGGTGGCGGCCAAGGAGGTGGAAGGACGTCCGAAGGCATCCTAAAACTAACCCTAGGTCATACAAGGCTCAGGGGCCCAAGTGGAGGTGGTGCAACACCTTTGGACTTGTTGTTTGACTCGGATTCTGCTGCAGCATCAGATTGTTTCGTCGATATCTCAATGCTCTGGACGAATTTGAAGGTGAATGCAATTGGGTTGGAAGGAGCGTGAAATCTACTTTCCAACAAAAAAAGAATTATCCAATTCAGAGTCTGTATGCAAAAGTTGTTGTCGTTTTCAGTCAGGTATGTCTGTGCAGTCCGAATCTGAATCCAAAACGTGAGGGACTTGGACTCTATCTTGTCTTGGCCCAAAAGTGACGTGAGAGGACTTTTTGAACAGAACCTAAACTTATCCTTTGCCTTATCTTCATATGTGGATTGTACAAATGTCCCATACACCTGCAATTAGACAAAACACAAAAGTGTGTGAAGTATTTTTGTTCTGGATAACATAAATAGATTATTAAATAGTTTGCACTAGAAATCACCTGACAAATATGCATATATGCAATATTTTTGGTCGCATCCAAGGTAGCCACGTCCTCATCAGCCTCCCCTTCCTGAAAACAAAGCCGTCCTCGGCGTTGCTTAATCTGAAATGTGTCTAACAAAAGAGACAAGGTGTACATGTTGTATATGTATATGTCATCCATTTTTACTTTCCTTGATTTTTGCACATATGACACATGTATACATGAGTAACTTTCATAGATCATAAAATATAAAGCCAAAATATTATCATAAGTAGAAGGCATGAAAATATTGCAACTCAGTTTGCACATATAAGTGAAGCTCCTATTCATATCAAAAGATTGACAATAATCATCATTAAACCATCCCAATATTGGTGAATAAATCTTATTTGCATAAAATTTACATGCGACAACATGCTTAAATAAGCAAACATGCAATAAGTCATTGGACACAGAATCATCACCAAGATTAGAGGTCATATCAAAATGATTAAACATTGGTTCTTTTGCATCAACAGTTAATTCAATGGGTGCACTCAAAATTGTTGGTATTTCATTTGTTTGATCAAATGACCAAGTCAAATTATGAACATAGTCCTCTAAAATAGGTGGTATGATCAAAGTAGTGGGTAGCTCATCAGATGGTGCATTCAAATTGACAAGGCATTCATCATTCTCATGTAGAGATGGAAGATCAGTACCTTTGTCATTACCTCTTATGATCAACTCAGATGATGTAGCGACTCTCGGGGGCGATGTATCACATGGCCTAGTAGTTGAAGGAACAATCATATCAACTCTTAGAATATGCACCGTGCGCTTGTTCTCCTCATGGGCAACACGTCGTTTTATTTCCTGTCCAGCTTTGCAAGCAAGACGAAACAAATGGTCCATAGGATAACCCTCTTCATGAATTAATATCTCTTGAACATCACGATTTAATCCTCCCCAAAATCTATTCATAAAACCATCTTCACTTTCTTCTAAAGAGGAATGCAGTAAGGTAGTTTGTAAATCATCATAATATTTTGTTACAATGTCACTACCTTGTTTTAAATGTTGCAACTTCTTAATCATGTCGCGAGTATAATAAGCGGGAATGAAAGTATGTCGCGTGGCAAATTTCAAATCATCCCAAGTAGTAGGTATATAATCAGTGTGTAACCGACAATATTCACTCCACCAAACCAAAGCATAACCAGTGAAAGAACCAACCGCAACCTTAACCTTTTTATGTTCATCAAAATTTTGGGAAGCAAATATATTTTTTATGTCGAACTCCCATTCAACATATAAAGCAGGTCTAAAACGGCCATTAAATAGTGGTATAGATACATTAACCTGGTCATGTGCATTTGGATGTTTGTGCACCTCTTGTGACGGTTGTGGTATTTGCAAAGGTACTGGCACATCTCCCACGACCGACAAAGCCCATGAATTGACTCTGAATCCTGTCATGATTAGTAGAAACAGGAAACAGAATCCAAAAAATGTTCCTATGAACTACTTGGAAGTGGTGGTAAAACGCTCATAGTATAGCAAATCTGAATATCTTACAAGTTCTTACCTTGTAGCAGGTGGTGGTCGGCAACCAGCGGTGTCAAATAACTCTGAAGATTGAGTAAAGCGATTGCCAGGGAAAAGTGCGTAAACACAGTGTAGAAATATGTGGAGCTTGGAAGGCTTAAGTATATGGTAGCAAAAGATTAGGAATAATCAATTCAGAGATGCAATGTTGAAGAAACGCTCAACAACGGTACTGTGCTGGTCCTAGGCTAGAACGGACTAGTGACGCGAGCCTAGAACATTAATGAGGTCACGACGTAGCACAAATAGCATCAATGAAGGATACTAAGTAGCTCTGGACAACAAGATATAAGTGAAGATCACAACGGCAGTAAAGATAATGATGATAAACAACTACCAAGCAAGATATACAACAACTCTCTCTCTCCAACTTTCCTCTTGAAAAGTTTGAGCCAATTTTCCAATAACTTTTTGCAAAGAATGCTACTAGCTCAAGATTTCCAATGCAAAAAGAATCACTCAATTCCGAATTGATATGAGGAGTCAAGGAAGTCTAAAATTGGCCTAAAAACTAGAACAAACTATATGCGCGAACTTCAGAGGGCAAAAGGACCTATTTAGAAGCTGATTTTGAGACGCCAAATATTGAACATGCTTCTGCAACTATTTAGATGCGGCTCATCGCTAGCTTTCATTTGAGTACTCGCAGAGCGAAAATGGACTTTGTATGAGGAAGTTATGCCTGGTTTACTGAAGAGTGCACACAACAGATTCTAATCCGAATTCAACTACGAGATTGAGTCTAGATAGATCCGAATTTTGTTTTTTTTCTTCTCTCTTTTTTTTGCTCACACTTTTTTCTTTTTCTTTCTCTCTTTTTTTCTCTGACTTTTTTTACTTGTTTCTCTCTTTTTTCTCTTTCTCCCTCTTTCCAAAACAAACTAGATAAGATGCAGATTGGATCAAGGGAAGATGTGAACGATCTCAACTATGATTATGACAATGAACGAGGGGTAGCATGTGGTGGAAATTGATGGATGGGTGATGGACAGCTGTCAGGGGTTTGGTGCGACATATGCCAACGGATGGCTTATCATGGTGGGGGCGAGTAGAACGTCGCCGGTGCCTGGAAACGGGATGAGGCGAAGACATGCACGCCGGCGAATCTTACCCAGCTTTAGGGCTCTCCGGGGAGATAACACCCCTACTGCTGCTCTGCGGGGTCTCCGCATGATCACTAAGGCCAAGTGTTTACAAGGTTGCTCCTTGAGCTGTTTCGGGTGGTAGGAGAGGGCAAGGCTAGCTCTCTCCTTCTATCTGGTGTGGTCTAGAACTACTGGGATCCAACCCTTTGCATGGGTGCCCTGGGGGCCTACCCCCTAGGGGTACAATGGTAATGTGACTGGGCGCGGGCCCAGCCATTAGTGCCTCCGACCTCCGACTTCTCCGCCGACTGCTGGGGCCCACCGACTGGTCTAGTACGGAGCCGACAGGCCGCGTCCGCCGCGGGCGGGTCTTGCCGGCTACTGATTACTGTAGCCGTCCTCCTGATGATGCAAGCTTGGTCATGGGGTCATGGCAACAGCCCCGCTGCCTGGCGGGCGAGCACTGTGGCCACTCCCCATCTCTTCTTCATTAATGGCGCGTGGGCCCCGGGGGAGGGCTCGGCCAACTCCCCGGGCCGACTCCCGATGGGTCCGACTAGCGGTTCTCTCGCCGTCTCCCGAGGTCTCGCTGACTGGTGGGCCCCGCTGCCTCCAGGCCGTATAGACAAGCCGTCGTGGGCACAGGACTTGGTACAGTGGTGCTGATGTCAGGGCCGACCTGGCAACAGTGCCACGCCGCAAGGAGATCTTCCCAAGTACGGCGTGCTGTAGCCATGCCTGCCCTTGGTAAGGGGCGGGGAGTGGGCTTCACTGTAGCCACGCCCCTGCCCCGTCCCCTTCGATGAGGTCACGGTTTGTTGGAGTCGCCGGCCGACTCCCCAAAGCCGGCTTCTCTGGAAGTCGTCCCTGGGACTCGGCCATGAGCGGGCAGTCGGCCACCTTGCCGTAGACTCCCCAGGATGCGCCTCTTCGCCCCGGGGTCTTGAGGGGCGCAGCCTGCCCCGATGTCTTGAAAGGTTATGGGGCTCGGGTTGGCCTACCCGTGGCCCATTACTCCGACAGTAGTCCCCGAAGCTGGTGAGCCGTCGCGGACGATCGGCCGAGAAGCCTCAGCAGTTTCTCTCTCCGGATGCTGAACACATGGTCTTGATTGACTTCTGCCGGGCCGACTAGACAGAGTCGGACTCGCCCAACTCGGACTCACTCTATTCCGACTTGCTTAGTAGTTCAAACGTCGCGGCGGGATTTCAAGTGGCATGCTAGCTAAGCTTCCAGGCCGCCGCCCGTTCCTGGCCTGTCACGCGAGGGCACGTGGCCAGGCCGTCCTGCCAGCCCACGCGCGCGACGGGACAGGCCCGTAGGCGGGGCCCGCCACTAGCGCGCCTCGGCGCCCGGGTGGATCCGCTGCGCCCCCGGTGGGTGGTTGGGATTCCCGTGAAGTTACTGCGCACGGTAACTTTACGTGGATCGTGGGGGTCATGGGGTTGTGGGCGCAGTAAATCCCCACATCCACCCCCTCGGCTTCGCAGCCCACGGGGCTATAAGTAGGGGGAAGAGGGGGGCACGTGTGCCCCTCCTTCCCAATACCCCTCGCTTTCTTCCTCCTCGCAGCTCATCGCTCTCCTGCTTCCTCCTCTCTTCTTTGCTCCGCTGCATGCCCAAGCTCCGGCGCACGCTGCAGTGACAGCTCTCGAAGATGAGCTCTTCCTCCGCTGCCGCGCCTCCCCCAATGCGCTCCGGCACCTGGGATGGCTCTGAAGTCCACGAAGACCATATCGAGTTCCTCCGCCAGACCCGTCGGCTTCCGGGCGAAGATAGCGTGCAGGTGCGCCTCGCGCCGGAGGGGGAGATTTCCCCCGCTCCGCAGGAGGGCGAGCGGGTCATCTTCCGCTCGCACTGCCTGCGCGGGCTGGGGCTGCCGGCGAGCAGCTTCTTCCGGTCGTTCATGGAGTTCTACGGCCTCCAGCCGCACCACCTCACCCCCAACACAGTAGTGCTGCTCTCCGCCTTCGTGGCTCTGTGCGAAGGCTTCCTCGGAGTCCTCCCCACCCTCGAGCTCTGGGGGGAGTTCTTCTTCTCCAAGCTCGGCACCCAGGCCACTGGCGTGCCAGCTCAGTGCGGCGCCTTCATCGCCGTGCGAAGGACAGGAGCCGGCAACCACTTCCCCTCCGTCTCGCTGTTGAAGTCGGTGAAGATGTGGCAGCGGTCCTATTTCTACGTCAGGAACATCGCCACGAGGGGCAACTGGGTCAATCAGCCGGCTTTCGAAGCCGGCCCGCCAGCTGGCAAACTGCCCAACTGGTCGTACCGAGCCAGGTCGCAGTCGGAGGGTCTGAATGGTCCGGACTTGCTGGCGGCCTTCGTCTCGCGCCGAGTTCTCCCACTCCAAGACCGCCCTCACATGATGTGCCAGATGAGCGGGGGCCGTGACCCAAGTCGGATGTGCACCAAGGACATGCCTCACGAAGAGGTGGCCCTTATGGTGAACTACCTCTCGGACAGCAGGCTCCCGAAGGACTGGCGATTCGGCAAGGAGCCATACTCCCGCGCCAACCCCCCGCCCGTGGTGAGTCGCCTTTCTTTTCTTTCTTTGGATTGTCTTCTTCTTGCTGAGTTTTGTTCTGATCAGTCGGCTTTTGATTAGAATCCCCTTCTTCACTGTAGCGACCTGACCCGAATGGATCAAGTCTCTGTGCTTAAGTTTCATCCCTGGATCGGTATGCTGACACACACAGTACTCGAGGATTTATAACAGAGGTAAATCACATGTATAAGTAACGTAAATACTATTACCTCAATCCAAAATAGCGGAAGTAACAAGGTTGTGAATTCCCATCAACACCAACGGCAAAGTTGAGTGTAGAAATCGTAACCCTAACGTATCACTTACTCGTCGTAAGATAATCCTGCAACATGAGACGTTGCAGCCACAAAGGGTCAGTACATTGAATGTACTGGCAAATTCACACCATAGAGAATGATGAATGAAGGCTATCACTACATGCATATTTGGCTGGTGGAAAAGCTCTATGGTTATAAGGTTTTTGCGAAAAGCCAATTTTTCCCTACTGCAAAGGAATAAATTTTATTTTTAACTATCATGGTAGTTTTTGAACATTGAGAATGGTTGACAGCATCCTCAATCCCAATTAAGTAACATCATTAAACCCAACAACTTAATTTAAAGTAACATGATGAGATCAACAGGATAATCCAGATACTAGATACTCAATTGTCCATAACCAGGGACACGGCTAATCATGATTAGTTTATACACTCTACAGAGGTTTGCGCACTTTTCCCCACAAGACTCGATCCCCTCCGTTTGGTTTCTCGCACTACATGGTGTTTGAGAAACGGATGACCGAGACATAGTGTTTCGGAAGCGCTGGAAACTTACGATCGGGTAGACCGTACCACCTACATCCCCTATATCTGCTAGTCTACCACTGTAAGAGTTCGCACGACTTAGTCAGCTATGCTAGACCCCATAATAGCTTGTGGCTGCACACGGAAGTTTCTAGCTTGAATAATCTTATGATCCCTTTGAGCCTGGGTGACGAACCATAGGATGATCACACGGTAACCCCGGGATCTCCTAGGACAACACTGGTATATCCCCATGTGTCCAGGCAAGTCCACTGGTATATCCCCAGGGTGCCCCAACCAATCCACCCAGATGTGTTTTAAAGTAGCCACCTTAAGTTAAACCTTAGTTAACAATGATCTCTCACATCTGTCATGAAATACTCTCAAACCCAATCCACGTCTACGAGCATAGCATGGCAATATAAGCATATCGTAATAGTAACTCTCAAGGGTTTGAATGTAACAGGGTAATAGGTTCTACCTCATCAACTACTTCCCAATACCCACATGTTTTCAATCCTACTCATGCAATGTTTGAGGGTTGGAACTAGTGCATAAAAACTGGGTGATAAAGAGTATGATCAAAGTGCGAACTTGCCTGCAATGTTGATGAAGATGATTCGCACTCAAAACTCTTGATAGTTCTACTCGTCACACTCCGGTCAATCTATCGTAAGAAAGCAATAGTAATCACACATAAGAAATCACTCAAAAGATCAGAAAAATCGAAGAAGACATTTCGGAAAACATCAAAACCAAGCAAATAGCTCTTGCAACATAAAACAATTTCTAACAGTGGGCCGAGTTCTGGAATCTTCGAGTCCGCTGGGGTGTCCCGATTTTAACCATGTTCGAGGGTGTCCGCGAGGGTGTCCTGATTTTTCGATGAGATGATAACTATCAATTTGGTGGAGTCGACTTTGACGATCCGACTACAAACGTGCATGAAGTTGTGCCTTAGCAATCGCTAAACCAGTCTCCCGAGGTTACTGACGATGCTGGAAACACGATCAGCCTGTCGACGAAGGTTTATTCCTACACGCAATCGAAGAAGAAGAAAGAATATGATAATGCAATCTGAATATTGCGAATATAGATGAAGTATTGATAAATGTGGGGATCCGTAAGCGGTCTTGGTCTGGTCGATGGAAACAAACGAAGTACATGAAGTGGCAATGGCTAACTTTTAACTAAACAAATCCCAAGGAAAAAGCTACTAGATGGATCGACTTATATAGGAGCAAGGGGTGGCGGCCAAGGAGGTGGAAGGACGTCCCAAGGCAGCCTAAAACTAACCCTAGGACGTACAAGGCTCATGGGCCCAAGTGGAGGTGGTGCAACACCTTTGTACTTGTTGTTTGACTCGGATTCTGCTACAGCGTCAAATTATTTCATCGATATCTGAATGCTCCGGACGAATTTTAAGGTGAATCCAATTGGGTTAGAAGGAGCACGAAATCTACTTTCTGACAAAAAAAGAATCATACAATTCGGGGTCCGTATGAAAAAGTTGTTGTCGTTTTGAGTCAAGTACGTTTGTGCAGTCCGAATCTGAATCCAAAATGTGAGAGACTTGGACTCTATCTTCTCTTGGCCCAAAAGTGACGTGAGAGGACTTTTTGAACAGAACCTAAACTTACCCCTTTCCCTTATCTTCATATGTGGATGGTAAAAATGTCCCATACACCTACAACTAGACAAAACACAAAAGTGTGTGAAGTATTTTTGTTCTGGATAACATAAATAGATTATTGAATAATTAGCACTAGAAATCACCTGACAAATATGCATGTATGCAATATTTTTGGTCGCATCCAAGGTAGTCACGTCCTCATCACTTCACCTCGCGAATCCAGCCTGAGACAGCAAGAGAGCAAAAACTTAGAATAGAGGAGAAATCAGTAGAATAGGGGATGCAAGGGGAGTTGAGGGCAGAGCAAGGGAACCAACACAACACACAGAGCTTTTGCTGGACTTCAATCCCGCCGGCCGGCGCTCCGGCGGAGAAACTAGAGAAGCAGCTTCTATGTGCCAAATAGGAGAGGAGGGGAACAAAGAAGGAAGCGATTGCAATTAACTAACCAAGGGGGGAGGGGAACGGAGGAGAGAGGAGGTTAAAAGAGGAGTGGGAGAAAACCGACAGCTAAAGCCCACGATCGTGGAAGAAAAAAACAAACGGGCAAAGCCCACTATCTCAGGGCAGTTACGAAAAATTAATAGCAATTATTAAATACAATAACGAAAAAATTATATAGAGGGAGAAAAGCAACGGCTAAAGCCCAAATAAGACCTCATCACAGTTCAACAAAAACTATCAAAAAAGTACAATTGAAAATACCTTGCATAGACTATAAAAAATTAACTACAATATTTCTCAAAAGTAATGACAAAAAGTACAGAAAATGGTGGTACACTTTCAATCACAAATCCGTGTAACGTACTTGCCTCCTCCCACAGGCTTCTATGTACCGCGTCGTCGCCTGCCATGGCTCGTTCCTAGCTCGGGCTTGACGGGATGGGGAAGGGGCTCCCGACCCCCTCCCCACTCGGCTCAGCCTCGCGCTAACGCTGCAGTGCGCTCCTTTAACAAGCGTTGTGCGGGGGTTGTGCCTTAAACCACTGTTAATCTTGACGCAAATGTTTCTTCAATCTTGACGAGTGTTAATTTGATAAATGCCACTACAAATTTGGCGATTCCGAGAAATGCCACTGCAATTTCCAAACTTTGAACAATGCCATTTCGAGTGGCATTTTTCGAAGTCTAGAGTGGCGTTTTTCAAAGTTTGCAAAAATTGCAGTGGCATTTCTCGAAGTTTGGAAATTGCAGTGGCATTTTTATGAATCGCAATAATTGGAGTGGCATTTATCTAATTAACCCAAAAAAAGATGTATTAGTAAAACTATGCCACTTGATGCGGTGCCACTTTTTTACCGACGATGTTGTTCATCAGTCCATACAACAAAAATCAAAAAAGATGTGTCAGTACAACTATGCCCCTGGGTGAGGTCCTGTTTCCCCCCCCCCCCCCTAAAAAGATAGATCGTAGGGCAAAGTCCATAGAAGTAAGATGTGTCAGTAGAACTATGCCCCTCGGTGCAGTGCATGTTACGGACTCACCTCCGCATGCGACGTCCCTGCACACCACGTAGTCACCCGGTACGACTCGTTCCTGGATCAGCCTCGTCGGGATGGGGGGTCCCGACCCTCCCCCCCCTACACCACCCGGCTTGGCCTCGCGCTAACGCGGTGGTGCGCTCGTCTGACAGGTGCAGTGCAGTTATTTTGCCCCCCCCCCACTCACCCACACCCCCTAAAACATAGATCATGGGGCAAAGTCCATACAAGGAATATGTGTCAGTACGACTATGCCCCTCAGTGCGGTGCATGTCACGGACTCACCTCCGCATGCGACGCTGCGGCACCCTCCGTCCTCGCCTGCTACGGCTTGTTCCAGGCCCAACCTCGTTAGGATGGGGGAGGTGGGTCTCGACCCCCTCTCCACCCAACGGCTTGGCCTTGTGCTAACACACCAATGCGCTCGTTTGACCGGCGCAGTGTGGTTATTATGTCGCCCCCCCCCCCCCCCCGCCACGCACCCACACCCCCTAAAAGATAGATCATGGGGCAAAGTCCATACAAGGAAGATGTGTCTGTACAACTATGCCCCTCGGTGTGGTGCATGTTTTTCCACTAAAAGATAGACAATGGGGCAAGTCATGTTACAGACTCACCTCCCAATGCGACACAATGGCACGCTGCGTCGTCGCCTGCTACGGCTCGTTCCTGTCTCGGCCTCACCGGGACGGGGGAGGGGGTCCCAACCTCCCTCCCCCGGCCCGGACTCATGCTAACGTGGCAGCGTGCTTGCTTGATAGGTGCAGTGTGGTCATTCGGTTACCCCCCACACGCACCCAGACCCCCTAAAAAACATAGAACATTGGGCAAAGTCCATACAAGGAAGATGTGTCGGTACAACTATGCCCCTTAGTGTGGTGCATGTTACGGACTCGCATCCACATGTGACACCGAGGCATGCCACGTCGTCGCCTGCTATGGCTCATTCCTGGCTCGACCTCGCCGGGATGGGGGGAGGGGGTCCCTCCCACCTCCCCACCTCCTGGCTCGGCCTTACGCAAACATGGCAATGCGCTCGTTTGACAGGCATAGTGCGGTTATTCTGTCCCCCCATGCACCCACACCCCCTAAAATATAGATCATGGGGCAAAGTCTATACAAGGAAGATGTGTCAGTACAACTATGCCCCTCTGTTGGGGATATAACCCCGCGATGTGACCCGCCGAGAGGGGATGGGTTACATAGTTGGCGACTCAGTAAGGGAAAACCCAAGTACGTTTCAAAAGATGAGATGTGAAGACTGGAGGTGGCTTACCAGGTGGGCCTGTTGAAAGCCCAAGACCGTGCGATGGTGTCATAACCCGGAGGTGTAAGCCGCCATGATGGTGACTTGTCTAGCAAGGCAAGGCGACTTACAACCCGAGTTGGTTCAGTTGTGTAGTCCGACTTGGACTCTTGTAAGCCCAGGCCCTTGACCTGTTTATATAAAGGTGAGACCATGCGGTGCGTTAACTCAAGTTATAGTCAATCGAGACCTAGGTTAGCGATTACGCTCCCTTGTAATCCATTCCCAATAATACAACATAAAGTAGGACGTAGGCTTTTATCTCATTGGTGAGTGGCCGAACTTGGGTAAACTCGTGTCTCTCGTCCCGTTCAACCCCTTCAAGCTAACCTACGTTGTGATGGCTCCACACCTAAGTCCTTTCACAAGGGCATCTCCTGTGACAAAACCACGATAGTTGGCGCCCATCGTGGGGCCACCACATGGTGGTTTTGAGTTCTTGAAGGGCTCTTTCCTAGGGATCGAGGGGTACGCCGTGGGCAGGATGACCAAGAGTCACCGTGGCAAGATCTACATCGATGACACTGGCTGGGGCCCCGAGGCCGACTCAATCAAGCACGGGTACCGGGTCCCCTTCTGCGGAATTCATGTCTTCATCAGCAAAATCGGCGAATCTGAGCCTAAGCAGGACACCTTCACCCACCTCTTCGAGTCTGCTCAGCGCACGCAACCCGCCCGGGTTCAACCCGGCCAGAAGCATGCCTTCGTTGGTTCACACAAGGCTTGGAACTTGCGGAGAACTCTGCATCTGGTGGGGCGACCATCATTTATTCAGACGACAAGTCCTCCACTGGAGACACGGAGTCACTCTATCAGCTTCAATATGGCAGGCTTAGGGCCTATTCCGATGGCAACAGTATTCCTGACCCTTATGAGCCGTCGTACAGGGCTGCTATCTTTATGGCTAGTACACAGTCGGTTCTAAACTCATCAACAGCTGCAACTATGACATCTCGATCGACTGCGATGGCGACGGCTGGGGCAGGCGGATCAGCTGTACCGCTGGCTCAAGTTTTGTCAGATCTTTTGGGCTCTTTGAACACTTTGCTTGCAGAGATTGGAAAGATTCAGGCAGAGATCACTAAGGCATAGGAGGATGTCAATGCGGAGAATGCCAGGATGGCGGAGGAACGGGCTCAGATCGCGGCTGCATCAGAGTGAGTACGGGCAGAGGCTTGGACCTTAAACCTGGATCAGAACACCTCTAATGTAGTATCTCGTAGAAGGCACCGGACACGTATGCCTTTACATTATAAGTTTATGAAATTGTTTGACACCCCTAGAGCAGGTCTAAGCACTCCATGCGCTCGGGTAGACCTTCAATTAAACCCGGACGTGCGTGGAAGCGGGGCGGTGGCCCAGCCTCGACAGCCCGAGCCGGTACGGAGGGATGAGTGGATGCCTAACCTGCCCCCTGATCAAACGCCGCCTCAATGTTTCTTGACGCCACTGCTGGGTATTTTTCTAACCCGGTGGATAACATGATAGTAGCAGCCACATGGCTGCCGGCTATTCCAATCAAGGGTGATTCGCCGGTTGCGGTGGAGACCCGGAATGCAATGCAGCTTCTTCAAACGGCTGTAGCACAATAGGTGGCTTATTTATACAGTTGTGAGCATGTTCATTCAACCTCTCGCCCAAGTAAAAGTTACAGCCGGAGTATTTAGTTATCGGCGGTTTCTAGTAGCGACCGACGTCGTAACCCGCCCCGTGATGATAACCTGCACCATGGCGATAACCCACCTCGTTACAACAGCTTGTTACTCAATGCTCGGGCCATTGTGGATCAAGCTAGAGATCGTCGAGAAAGCTGAAGCGGCGGCTCAACTTGCGGCGGCTCAATTAGGGGCTTATCAGCAGCCCCCGGATAACCCTTCGGCCTTAGTGGGAGCTGGGACGACCTCCAGGATAGTTGGAGTGCCGTGTTTTGTACCGGTTCTGCCTAATGGACGTCTTCCCAAGGATTTTAAGGTCCCTCGCAAAGTTCCTAATTATACAGTTGATCTCCCCCCTGAAGGCTAGATTGAGATTTATGAGTTAGCCATGGAGATGTTGGATGTTAATGATGTTGTTTGCACCAAATACTTTACTATGATGTTCGATGGGCCAGCTCGAACATGGTTAAAAGGACTGCCTCCTAATTCCATCAATTCATGGGCATGGTTGTAAGCGTGGTTCATTAAGAAAATTTCAGGGACGTGCAAGCAGCCTCCAACGATTATCGATCTTGATAATTGTGTGCAGCGTGAGGATGAGTCGGCCTATCATTGGGTCCGGTGGGTCTCCGCTATTATCCACTCATTGGATAGCATTGCAGCGGGTCAAGCGGTCCTGGTCTTGGCGAAGAACTGTCACTTTACCCCTCTTAAGCAGAAGCTCGGGCGGCTTAAGTGTTATTGCAATGACATGGGAGAGCTCATGGCGGCTCTCATTAAATATGCTGACTCTCATAATACGAAGGACCCTAGATCTGATGATGAGAAACCCAACAAGGGCAAGAAGGGTGGCAATGGAAAAAGTCAGCAGAAGAATGTGGCAGGACATAATGGTAACAACCAAGGCAATGGTGGTAAGCGAGGAAACCCCGATGGCGGGTCAGATTTCGTAGCTAACATGAATACAGGGTATAAAAACCAGTGTCATAACAGTAATGGTAAGTCGTCCTTTGGAGGAAAAAACTTTAATCTTGAAGCAATGCTCAATGACCCTTGCCCAAAACATAGTCTGCCTAATAAGCCGACAAGTCATACCAAGAAGGATTGTTTTATCATGAGGGAGTACAGGGATTCCAATTTTAATCAGAGTCACGGTAATAATAAATGGGTCACCCACCGGGTCAGGATCTAGTGCACAAGGACACGACTTTGGTGGCGGTGGCTCAAATTCTTGTTATCAAAGCCAAGGCAACCAGGGTGGCAAATAACCAACAGTCTGGTGAAGGAAACCAGCAACAGGGTAATCAATCAGGATATCAGTGTAATCCAAAGCAGCTCAATGGTGGCCAGTACCATGTTTTCACCACAAGTCTTTGTAAGCGAGATCAGAAGATTCATAAGCGCTAGTCAATACTATTGAGCCGGCGGTGCCTCAATACTTGCGGTGGTCAGAGCATACAATCACGTGGAGTCGGGAGGATCACCCGCCCCGGGTTGAGAGTCCAGGTCATCTGGCTTTGGTGGTAGCTCGTTAGGTTGGGGCTTATAAATTCACTAAGGTGCTTATGGATGGTGGAAGCAGTATCAACATCCTGTATTACGACACCTTTCGCTGGTTGAACTTAACTGATAAGGAACGGGGTTGCAAGTGATGAATTCAGGACTTTGAAGCGACCGTAATGAGTGCATGAAGTCTTGGGTGAAATATACAAGATGCTACTTCACAAATTCCATCCACAGGTTGTTATAGATGTTGCGTCACATTATTATTGGGCCAGGCCCATGTAATTTCAAAATACATAATTATAGGTTGTTTTTAGAGTCCGTATGTGTGAGGAAACAAGAGATAAGGTGATGCGGAGCATCCCACGATCATCCCCATGGACCTACAACCGTCTCATCAAGAGCCAAGAGGACCCATGACACGAGCACGAGCCAGAGCTCTCGAGAACGAGGTGACTTCTTTCCTTAGTGATATCACATATGATCCACTCGAGACATGGTTACTACCTAAGTCCGATATGCTATTCATGATCAGGTGTCAAGAGGAGCCTCCCGAAGATGCACGTGAAGACGGACAAGCCGCCAAGTCCATGGATGAAGAGAACCAACGAAAGTGGACAAGTTCACCTTCCAGGCCCAGGACATCCGGCCAAGACCCCGGACGTCCGACCCCTGGAGCGCCCACCTCTGCAACAGTCAACCTGGCCAAGCCTACAGGGCTCGGACATCCGGCCACCAGCCCGGACATCCGGCCTCCCGCGACACCTCGGACATCCGCCCCCCTGCCCGGAAATCTGGACCCCCCTGTCCAGAGAGCAACCGAAGCCGCCCCGCTAGCCCGGACATCCGGCGCCTCCGGAAGCCCCGGACATCCGGCCTCACCTGCGCGTGAACATTAAAGGGCCGAAGCCCATGTACCCTTTCGCCCCGTAGACTATATATACTCCATCCCCTTCATCTTTCTAGGGTTAGCGTTGTGATAGCTCATACTTTGAGATAGAGCTTCGCTCATCCATACGGATCTCCTCCTCGAGAGAGACTGCGGCCCCTCTTCGGAGAAGATCATTGGATTCAAGACCCCCTCTTGGGTGGCCCCATCAAGACCTCCTTCTAGGAGAAGAACCGGTTACTTGTATCGTCCTTTGTTGACCGTGGATCGTCGTGTATCTCTTTGTGTTTCGAGGATCTAGCGCATGTGTAATCGAATCTTGTTGGTTAGAGTGATTCTCTCATGTTTTCCCTCGTGATTCCCCTCGTGTTCTCCGTGTTTATCTTTGGATCCGCTCCTTTCGTGAAAGATCGTCCATATAAGGTTCCACCCTACATCATCTTGGTATCCAGAGCCACGTTGATCACGATTTCGGAGCCCCCTCTCTTTGTTTTCTAGCCTGATTTTGTTGTTTTTCGTCCCAATCCGAAAATTGCCCCACAAAAATAGCCCCAATTTTTTTTGTGATTTGTTGGTGTGATGAAGTTTTGTTGGATTTGATCCGCGGATTTCGTGTGTTGCAGGTAGATCTAGCATTCCCCCACCTTTTCCCCAATTCCCATCCACAAAATCGTCCCAATTTTGCCCGAATTTGAACTCTCCGCGTAGTGTTCTTCCAAAAAGTCCTCGGATCACGAGCCCGGACATCCGGCCCATGCAGCCCGGACATCCGGCCATCACCCCCGGACATGCGGCCCCTAGCAGCAAAACCCCCCATCCACCATATTTTTTCCTGCCCAACTCTCGCCAAATTTTGTTTCGGTGCCACTTACACTTCCGCATCATTCCACCACTTCCGCATAGAACACCATAGCCTTTTCCGCTACCACCTCCAACAATTTTGCCAAATTTTGTTTTGAGAATTTGAGTTGTGGTTTCCGTCTCCTTTTGTGTTTTGGCTATCTAGGCACGGTTCAACATCAACATCACTTGGGTATCACCTTCACCTTCGATATCACCTTGGTATCGTGGTATCCTCATACTCTTTTGTGATTGCATTGATAACCCCATGGCCTTACTTTTGCGTCACTTACCCATCGAGACTAGCCATTGAGTATTGCCGGCAACGTGACTTGTGCACATTAGTGTTCATACTTCCCATAGCATACATACTATCATCGTGATGCAGATGTCGGTATCATCACTTGTGTCACAAAGTTGTTGTCGCATACACATTTGCTATCTTGGTTCGTGAAGCATTGCATGAGAAAAGAGCTCAAACATCAAAGAGCCAAACAAGCTTTTAAGAAAACAAGGAAAGATAAGCAAAGAGCTTATAAGCAAGAACCATAGCATCATACAACATTAAGATTGTCATACTCGATCATCTTGGATCAAAGCATAGGAACATCATACATATAGCATACGTGGGATAGAAGTCGTTGCATTTTTGCTTAGTAGGTTGTGCACAAGTTCGTATCCGCCTATTGTGCAATCGTGCTAGCGTCTCTCTAGTGTTGTGCAACAAGAGCATCTTGGTGAATTCCACATTTTGGCTCATCCTTGGTTGCATAACCCCATCTTATCTATTTGCGTGTGTGTTTCCGTGTACCATATCTTGCTATTGGTCTACTTGTTACATTTGCAAATTTGTGAATCTTTTCCAACATTATTGAGTCTCACTTACAATTGCATTAAATTTTGTGCCACCATCCTAACCGAGCCCCACCATAAGCTTTTACTTGTGTAGGTGTGAGAACCGACAAGAATTGGTACCAATTGTGCTATTTCCTTGTTACGCATTGGAGTCATCTTTGATCCATTGTCAACATCGGTCAAGGTACATTTGATATTGGTTCTTCCCTTTCTTCCACTCACACTTGTCTTGGCTTGATGGATAGGCCAAGTACTTCTACCAACCCACTCTTCATGGAGCAAGACGACGACATGACCTCCTTCGTCACCAAGAGTCACCTCTTTGGTGCACAACATGCTTTGCATCAAGAACAACAAGCTATGAGTGAACGCATCGACAACCCTGCCGCTGACTTGCGACTTTTCGAGCAACGTACAAGGGACTACTTTGACAACAAGCTCGACGATCACAAGCAAGAGAATGACGCAAGAATGGACGAGATTCGAGCTTTGTTGCTTCGTTCGTCTACATCGACTTCGTCAAGAAGGAGCCGTTCAAGTCGACACTCCGACGACATCATCTCCGGTTCAAGTACACCGACATCAAACACTCTTCGACGAGCTGCGCGCAACGAGCGTCAAGCAAACCTCAACCCACTTCGAGACACCGACTCGCAAGAACATCGACGACATCAAGCCGACGAAGCCTTTGCGCTAGCTCAAGAACGGCATCGCCAACGACAACATGAACAAGAGGAGCGAGCGCGACAACATCAAGCTGCACAAGACGCCGAGGCGGAACGCCAACAACAACAACTACGTGAAGCTCAAGCACTTGAAGCGCAACAAGCCCTTAATGCATCAAGTCGTGCTGTAGCCGACCATGGCCGACAAGCTCGACTACATCAAGAAGCACTTCGCAATGAAGCTCAAGAAAGAATTTACCAAAGACGTGTGCGTCAACAAGCTCCTCGTCAAGATAGACAAGCGCCTCGTCAAGAACGACAAGCTCCCCCTCAAGTTCACCAAGAGCATGCAAACAATGGCAACCCTCCGCGTCAAGAGTACCACGAGTTGGACAATCATCCACAACATGGGCGTCATCATCCCCGACCCCAACATAATGAAGAACAACGCTATGGCAAGCTCAAGTTCACCATGCCCAAGTTCAATGGAAGCAACGATCCCGAAGAATACCTTTCATGGGCATTGAAGGTTGACAAGATCTTTCATTTGCACAATTATGAAGAAGAGAAGAAGATCGCGATGGCATCCCTTGAGTTACAAGATTATGTCCTCATTTGGTGGGAAGAAGTCATTGAGCGCCGCGAGGCAAAAGGAGAACCACCCATCACCACTTGGAGACAAATGAAGGATGTTATGAGAGCACGCTTTGTGCCTACCTACTACAACCGCGACCTCTTCAAGAAACTTCAACAACTCAAACAAGGAACCAAGAGCGTTGAAGAGTACTACAAGGAAATGGAGATTGCCATGATACGAGCCAACGTCAATGAAGATGATGAGCAAACTATGGCACGGTTCTTGAATGGACTCAATCATCCCATCAAGAAGATCGCCGACTTCCAACCATACTCGAACCTCATCGAGTTAGTGCATCAAGACACCAAAGCGGAACGGCAAGTACAAGACGACTTCAAGTACGCCAAGTTCTCATCCATGTCCTATGGCCTCTCCAACAATCAAGCTTCGACGACTCCAACAACTTCTACTTCAACCAAGCCTTCTACACCCAACGGCGACAAGTCAAGCTACAAGAAAGCTTCGACAAGCTCAAGTCGACCTCCTACTACAAGCAACTTCAAGAAAGCTCCACCATCATCTACTCCACCCAATGAGACCGTCAAGACGAGTTCTATCAAATGTTTCACATGCGGCGGCCGAGGCCATAAGTCCTTCGAGTGCACAAACAAGCGCACCATGATCCTCAACGACGACGGAACCTATGATTCCATGAGTGAAGGAGAAATGGAAGCCCTTGAGCAAGTGGCCATGCACCGACAAGTGAACAATGACGATGAAGATGACCAAGTCTTTTGTGATGAAGATTCAAGCCCCGCTCTTGTTGTCTCCAAGGTCTTGACTCTTCAACATCAACAAGATGAAGATCAAAGATGCCATATCTTCCACACAAAAGCCGGCATCAATGGACGCTCCGTCAAGGTCATCATCGATGGAGGTAGTTGCCACAACTTAGCAAGTGAAGAACTTTGCTCCAAGCTCCAATTGGTCAAGATGAAGCACCCGCACCCCTACAAGGTTCAATGGCTAAGCAACACCGGCACCATACAAGTCGAGCATAGAGTACAAGTCTCTTTCAAGATTGGCTCCTATGAAGACACATTGGAATGTGACGTACTTCCGATGACCGTTTGCCACCTCCTCCTTGGACGGCCATGGCAATTTGACCGCGGTGTCATTCACAATGGGCATACAAATCACTATAGCTTCAAGATGAAAGGGAAAGAGTTCGTGCTACGTCCTATGTCTGCAAGCCAAGTGCTCGCCGACAAGCAAGCCACCCATCGTGGAGAGAATAGTGAGAGAGTGAGCCACCAAAAAGAGAGTGAGCGCCACAAGCCCAAATTGAGTGCCTCCACGATGTGCGACAAGAAACACTTAGTTCTCTTTGCCACCAAACGTGAGATGAGAGAAGTGTGTGAGAACCCATCAAGTGTCCTACACTATGTCCTATTGTGCAAGGACGAGGTCACAAAAACTAACACCTCTCACGAGCTACCTTTGGTGTTATCTTCTCTATTGCAGGAATTCCAAGATGTTTTCCCCGATGAGCTACCTCCGGGTCTACCTCCACTACGAGGCATTGAGCACCGAATTGATCTCATCCCCGGAGCGCCGCTTCCCAACAAAGCACCATACCGCGTCAACCCCAAAGAAACCAAAGAAATACAAAGGCAAGTAAAGAATCAAATAGACCATGGACATGTGCGTGAAAGTTTGAGCCCTTGTGCCGTACCGGTCATTCTTGTGCCAAAACATGACGGTAGCTTTCGCATGTGCTCCGATTGTAGACCTATCAATGCTATAACCGTTAGATATCGGTACCCCATTCCACGCCTTGATGATACGCTTGATGAACTTAGTGGTGCCACTATCTTTTCCAAAATTGATCTTAAGAGTGGTTACTATCAAATCCGCATACAAGAGGGTGATGAATGGAAAACCGCCTTCAAAACCAAGTTTGGTTTGTATGAGTGGTTAGTCATGCCTATGGGTCTCTCGGAAGCACCGGGCACTTTTATGCGCCTTATGAATCATGTCTTTCGCCCTTACATTGGTATATTTGTTGTGGTTTACTTCGATGACATTCTTGTGTTTAGCAAATCTCTCCAAGAGCATGTCACCCATGTCCACACCGTTTTGCAAACTCTTAGGAACTTGCGTCTTTATGCTAATATGGAGAAATGCCGATTTGGTGTTGATAAGCTCGTTTTCTTAGGCTTTGTCGTATCTTCTAAGGGTGTTCATGTTGATGAATCTAAGATCAATGCTATTAAAACTTGGCCCCAACCAACCAATTTGCAACAAGTGCGTAGTTTTCTTGGTCTAGCCGGTTTCTACCGTAGATTTGTGAAGGATTTTAGCACCATTGCTTCACCTTTGCATGCTTTGAGTAAGAAAAATGAATTGTTTGTTTGGGGACCATCTCAAGATATTGCTTTCAATGAGCTTAAGAATTTGCTTACTCATGCTCCCGTGGTTGCTTTACCAAACTTCGACAAGCCTTTTGAGATTCATTGCGATGCTAGTGGTAATGGCATAGGAGGCATGTTAACGCAAGAGAAGCGCCCCATATCTTACTTTAGCGAGAAACTCACCGGAGCGCAACTCAATTACCCCATCTATGACAAAGAGCTTTATGCTTTAGTGCGAGTTTTGCATGAATGGGAACATTACCTTCGCCCACATTAGTTCATCCTCCATACCGACCATGAAACACTTAAAGTACCTTAAGGGTCAAACTAAGTTGAACAAACGTCATGCTAAATGGAGTGAATTTATTGAGTCATTTCCCTATGTCATCAAGTACATTAAGGGCAAGGAAAATGTTGTGGCGGATGCGCTTTCCCGTATATGCATGCTTGTCACTACTCTTGAGTTGAATGTCATTGGTTTCGAGCATATCAAAGAATTGTATGAACATGATCCCACATTTGCAATACCATATGCCAAGTGTTTGATGCATACTTCTTGGGATCGATACTACATCAAAGATGGATATCTGATGAGAGCTAACAAACTTTGCATCCCCGAGTCCTCTTTGCATTTGTTGCTTTTGCAGGAATCTCATGGCGGTGGACTCATGGGACACTTTGGACGCGACAAGACATTTGCTACACTCTCCAAGAATTACTTTTGGCCCAAGATGCATCACGACGTCAATCGCTTCACCAACCGGTGTTCTACATGTCGCAAAGCTAAGTCCAAAGCTCAATCTCATGGCCTCTACATGCCACTTCCTATTCCATATCAACCATGGGAAGATATTAGCATGGACTTTGTGCTTGGTTTGCCTCGAACTCGAAATGGCAAAGACTCCGTTTTTGTTGTTGTGGACCGTTTCTCCAAAATGGCTCATTTCATTCCTTGCAACAAGATAGGCGATGCTTCACATATTGCAAATTTGTTTTGTAGGGAAATCTTGCGCCTTCATGGAGTGCCAAAGACGATTGTCTCGGACCGTGACGTCAAGTTCTTAAGTTACTTCTGGAAGACCTTGTGCGCCAAGCTTGGAATCAAGCTTCTCTTCTCTTCGGCGTACCATCCAAAAACCGACGGCCAAACGGAGGTGACCAACCGTACGCTCTCCACCCTACTACGTGTGTTGATCAAGAAGAACATCAAGGAGTGGGAAGAGTGCCTACCAATCGCCGAGTACGCCTACAACCGAGCAAGACATTCGACTACCGGCAAGTCCCCCTTTGAGGTCGTCTATGGCTTCAACCCATTGTCCCCATTGGACATCCTACCTCTACCGCTTCAAGAGCGCACCAACTTGGACGCGAGTGCCTGAACCAACTTCCTCAAGAAGATGCATGAAGACACAAGGAACACCATCGATTGCCAAGTACAACGACTCGCGACCAAGCTCAACGTCAACAAGCAACCCATGATGTTCCATGTTGGAGATCTTGTGTGGCTACACCTTTGCAAGGCTCGTTTCCCCAAGGAACGCAAGTCCAAGCTACTACCCCGAGCGGATGGACCCTTCAAGGTGCTCGCGCGCTACAACAACAATGCATACAAGATCGACATCCCACGAGACAAGTACTCCGTGAGCGACATCTTCAACATCAAAGATCTCTCCCCGTACCATGGTGATGAGGATTTCGATCCGAGGTCGGATCTTTCCCAAGGGAGGGGAGATGATGCGGAGCATCGCACGATCATCCCCATGGACCTACAACCGTCACATCAAGAGCCAAGAGGACCCATGACACGAGCACGAGCCAGAGCTCTCGAGAACGAGGTGACTTCTTTCCTTAGTGATATCACATATGATCCACTCGAGACATGGTTACTACCTAAGTCCGATATGCTATGCATGATCAGGTGTCAAGAGGAGCCTCCCAAAGATGCACGTGAAGACGGACAAGCCGCCAAGTCCATGGATGAAGAGAACCAATGAAAGCGGACAAGTTCACGTTCCAGGCCCCGGACATCCGGCCAAGACCCCGGACGTCCGGCCCCTGGAGCGCCCACCTCTGCAACAACCAAGCTGGCCAAGCCTACAGGGCCCAGACATCCGGCCACCAGCCCAGACATCCGGCCTCCTGCGACGCCCCGGACATCCGGCCCCCTGCCCGGAAATCCGGACCCCCCTGTCCAGAGAGCAACCGAAGCCGCCCCGCCAGCCCGGACATCCGGCCACCAGCCCGGACATCCGGCGCCTCCGGAAGCCCCGGACATCCGGCCTCACCTGCGCGTGAACAGTAAAGGGCCGAAGCCCATGTACCCTTTCGCCCTGTAGACTATATATACTCCATCCCCTTCATCTTTCTAGGGTTAGCGTTGTGATAGCTCATACTTTGAGATAGAGCTTCGCTCATCCATACGGATCTCCTCCTCGAGAGAGACTGCGGCCCCTCTTCGGAGAAGATCATTGGATTCAAGACCCCCTCTTGGGTGGCCCCATCAAGACCTCCTTCTAGGAGAAGAAGCGGTTACTTGTATCGTCCTTTGTTGACCGTGGATCATCGTGTATCTCTTTGTGTTTCGAGGATCTAGCGCATGTGTAATCGAATCTTGTTGGTTAGAGTGATTCTCTCGTGTTTTCCCTCGTGATTCCCCTCGTGTTCTCCGTGTTTATCTTTGGGATCCGCTCCTTTCGTGAAAGATCGGCCATCTAGGGTTCCACCCTACATCATAAGGTTGGTTTCGGACCCCTCCCCGAATGGCCACGAAATCCCACCTCTTCCTCCATATATACAACCATTAGGGTGTCATTTAGACTTCGGGTTTTGTTTAGATTAAAAGTTCGCCATAGCTGCAACTTTGCGTTCTTTGTTTGTGTTCAATGACCAGACAAAGACGTCACAGAACCCCACCTTGATCAATAAAGCTTTCATCTTATATTCGCAATATCTAGATTGAAATCTTAGTTTGTTGATTGTTCTTCGTTTGCTTGCAGGAAATAGACCCTCGTGGTCAGGTTAATCATGCTCCGGCGTGGTCAATAACCCCTCATAAGTTGGTTTAGCGATTGCTAAGGCGTGATGTCTCGCTCGTTCGTACTCAGATCGTCAAGGTCGACTCCCACAGAAAATGATAGCTATCTCATCGAAACATCGAGACACCCTTGCCTCTATCAAGTGGTATCATATTTCCAGGTTGCTTGGTGAGATTTCACAGTTTTTCGTAGTTTAGATCGAGTCTGTTCTTCATACCTACAGTCCACGAAAAAGACAAAAAAATTAGGGTTAGTTCATCATATCCGAACCAGTCTGAGACTTTGCATAGTCTTTTCAGTATTTTTCTTTGTTGAATTTGCGGTTGCATCGTCATGTCGAGTTGCTGGTCTTTGAGAGTTTCGTGTTCTATCATAAGTTGTCACACCGCCGCTGCACCATCATCATCACCCCTGATGAGGACATCAATACCATTGTTACACCCACAACCCCTACTGCTATACATACTGGACCAATTACTAGAGCTCATGCATGCCAATTGAATTATCAGGTACTTTTGTTTATTGGTAACGATTCTAATGTTCTTGAGAATATGATGCTGCCTAAATTGGATACATTTCTTTTGCTTACAAATAAAGGGCCTAGCTTGGACAAGAAAGATGAACCTTGGAGCAAGTTCAAGCATGGAGATGATGGCATGCGCAAGGGGATCAAGAATGGAGTTACAAGTGATGATTTCAGGACTTTGAAGCCACCATAAGGAGTGCATGAAACCTTGGACGAAATATACAAGATGCCACTTTATAAATTTCGTCTAGAGGCTATTCCAGGTGCTGCATCACCTTATTATTGGGCCAGGCCCATGTATTTTTGAAATACTCAAGTATAGGCTGTTTTTAGAGTCCGTATGTGTGGGGAAACAATAGTTAGGGTTGGTTTCAGACCCCTCCTCCAAGGGCCACGAAATTCCCCCCTCTTCCTCCATATATACAGCCCTTAGGGCGTCATTTAGACTTCGGGTTTTGTTTAGATTAAAAGTTCGCCATAGCTGGAACTTCGCGTACTTTGTTTGTATTCAACGACCAGACCAAGACGTCATAGAACTCCACCTTGATCAATAAAGCTTTCATCTTATATTCGCAATATCCAGATTGCAATCTCAGTTTCTTGCTTGTTCTTCGTTTGCTCGCAGGAAATTGACCCTCGTGGTCAGGTTGATCATGCTCTGGCGTGGTCAATAACCCTTGGAAGTTGGTTTAGCGATTGCTAAGGCGCGACGTCTTCGCACGTTCATAGTCATATCGTCAAAGTCGACTCCCACAGAAAACGATATCTATCTCATCGAAACATTGGGACACCTTTGCCTCTATCAAGTGGTATCAGATTTCCAGGTTGCTCGGTGAGATTTTATAGTTTTTCGTAGTTTAGATTGAGTCTTTTCTTCATACCTACAGTCCACGAAAAAAGCCAAAAAAAAATTTAGGGTTAGTTCATCATATCCAAACCAATCTGAGCCTTTGCACAGTCTTTTCAGTATTTTGCTTTGTTGAATTTGCAGTTGCATCGTCGTGTCTAGTTGCTGGTCTTAGAGTCTAGTCTTTTAGAGTTTCGAGTCCTGGTCATAAGTTGCCACGCCGCCGCTGCACCATCATCATCGCCCCTGCCATCTACCACCACCGCTTATCCACCATTGATCCGTCTCCATATACCATCACCAATCCGTATCCATATACCAGCACCAATCCGTATCCATATACCACCACCGCTTCCATATCCTACCACCGTATATCCACCACCAATCCGAGTTCCTTTCATATTAGGTTTGTTTTCGAGGTCCGTCTAATTTTCGATTTGTGTTTCCTTGCCTGAGTAGGTTTCCAAAAAAAGAGTCTGGAGACCCCCGGGCAGTTTTTAGGCCAAAATTTTCACAGGCAAAAATATTTCCCCCTATCCTATTTTTAGGGTTTTCTGAGTATTTTGAGCCACGTGCCATCATAGTGATTTTTTGTCGCACTTTTTCGTCGTCGCTGCCCTTATTTCCGAAAAAGTCACAAAAAAATTTCGTGCCCATCCTGTCAGTTTGACGAGGGAAGAGTTTTGAGACACTCGCCATTATAGTGATTTTTCGGAAAAAAAAGAGGACCGCCAAAAAAACGGAGCGAAAAAAGTCCCAGAGTGTGCTTTTCCCTTGTTTACGTGCAGCGCCGTGATTTTGTTAGTGTTCTAGGCTCACGTCTCTAGCATGGTCTAGCCTAGGACCAGCACAGTATCGTCGTTGAGCGTTTATTCAACTTTGCATCTCTGAATTGATTATTGCTGACCCTTTTTGCTACCATATTAGAGCATCTCCAGCCGTTGGCCCCCCAGGGGGCGCCTAAAATCGCCGCTTGGGGGTGAGCCGGCGCAAAAAATCGGCCTGGCGACTAGTTGGCCCCAGCCGCCCGCCCCATGGCCGCCCCAGGCGCGTTCAAAAAGGCAAAAATATAGCAAAGTTAGGCGAAGTTCGGCATATATTACATAATAGTAGCGGATTTTTATTACATAATATGTCTAATTAAAAAAGAAACTGGCTGAACCGGAGTAGTCGCCGTCGTCGCCGCCATCGTCGCCGCCGTCGTCGTTAGGCTTATCCTCCTTGACGCAGTTGTCCCTGGTGGACCACTAACCGGCGTCGCCAACGCGGACTGGTGGCGGCGGCGCGTCGTCGTCGTCGCTATCCTCGATGACGATGACGCCTCCTTCGTCGTGGCCCCGGTGGCGCTGCGCGAATCGCTGCAGGGCGGCGCACTGGCGCTCCTTGGCCATCCTCAGGAAGTCCGCGCGTGCCCATTCCAGGGCCGCGTCGTCGGCGAGCTCGACGTCACCGCCGTGCTCCGTTTTCACCGCGGAGAGGAGGCCCGGCGCCGTCTTCACCGCCGCGAGCCCCGGCTTCGTCTTGGGCTTGATGAAGCGTGGAGGAGGAGCCGATGAGGAGGCGCGCCGACCGCCCTCGTTGATGACGATGCCGGTGCTGCGAGTGCGCCGGCTGAGCAGTGTTTCCGCCGCGGGCTCGGCCTTCGCCGAGCAGCGCTGGAGAGCCGGAGGAGTGCGAAGAAGAGCGTGATGAGGAGGAACAAGAGGAGGCGCCAAACCTCCTGGGCAACCATTGCCCGTCGCGTCGGCGGTGAGCCGTGGCCATGGCGGCCGCCCTCACCGGGGGTACGCCAACGGCGGGTGGTTGCCGCCCTCGAGGTGTGTCAGTACGCGCTCGAGTGTGCGGCCGGGGACGCCCCACCACAGACGGCGCCCCTCGTTGTTCTTCATGCTACCGACCACCGGCGCGCCGTTGGTGGACGCCAGCCGCTACTGCTGACGGCGTTGGAAGTACGCCACCCAGGCCGCGTGGTTGTCGGCGGCATACTGGGGGAGAGAGAGCTTGGCGTCGATAAGGAAGGCGCGCACGACCTCGACCTCGTCGGCGAAGTACGAGGGTTTAGCCACGGCGTCGGGCAACAGGGGAATGGGCACTCCCCCGTTGCTGAGCTTCCACCCCGTCGGCCCGGCACGCATGTCCGGCGGCGCCGGGATGTTCGCCAAGACTCCTGTTCGCAGAGCGAGCGGCGGCCGAAGCCGTTGGCTGCCGCCTCATCTCCGGGGAAACGCTTGGTCATCGGGAGAGGGAGGGAGAGCGAGGGCTCGACGGCGGCGCTCGGGAGAGGGGGGCTCGGCGGCAGCTCTTGGGCATCTTTTATCACCCCTTTTGGAGCTTTCCTCTATGTTTCTATACCCTTTGGGCTGAAAAGTGCTCAGGTGACTTATCAACGCTGTGTTCAGAATTGTTTTCATAGTCAAATTGGGTGAAATGTTCATGCTTATGTGGATGATATTGTGGTTAAGCCTAGAAAGAAGGAGACTCTCCTAGATGATCTGAAGGAAACTTTTGATAATCTCCGGGTCTATAAAATGATGCTTAACCCGGCCAAATGTATCTTTGGTGTGCCCGCAGGTAAACTATTGGGTTTTCTGGTTTCAGAAAGAGGCATTGAAGCTAACCCGAAGAAGTCAAGGCTATCACCTCACTTGCTAAGCCGGCGTGTGTCAATGACGTCCAGCGTCTCACAGGTCATATTGCGGCTTTAAGCTAGTTTATAAGTTGATATAGGTGAAGGTGTCCCGATGTTTTGATGAGATAGCTGTCGTTTTCTATGGGAGTCGACTTTGACGGTCCAACTATGTACGTGCGAAGACGTCACGCCTTAGCAATCACTAAACCAACTTCCAAGGGTTATTGATCATGCCGGAGCACGATCAACCTAACCACGAGGGTCTATTTCCTGCAAGCAAACAAAGAACAAGCAAGAAACTGAGATTGCAATCTGGATATTGCAAATATAAGATGAAACCTTTATTGATCAAGGTGGCCCTATGACGTCTTGGTCTGGTCGTTGAATACAAACAAAGTACGTGAAGTTGCAGCTATGGCGAACTTTTAATCTAAACAAAACCCGAAGTCTAAATGACGCCCTAAGGGCTGTATATATGGAGGAAGAGGGGGAAATTTTGTGTCCCTTGGAGGAGGGGTCCAAAACCAACCCAAACTCTTGGTCGTGAATTATTGAGGGAGTTCTGGACTAAGGGGTCCTCGGGCATCCGACCTATTGGATATGGGCCGGACTGATTGGTCGTGAAGATACGAAGACCGAAGACTCTACCCGTGTCCGGATGGGACTCTCCTTGGCGTGGAAGGCAAGCTTGGCGACCAAATATGAATATTCCTTTCTCTGCAACCGACCTTGTGTAACCCTAGATCCCTCATGTGTCTATATAAACCGGAGGGCTAGGTCCATAGATATATCCTCATAATCAGGCTAAACTTTTAGGGTTTATCCATTACGATCTCGTGGTAGATCAACTCTTGTAATACTCATATTCATCAAGATCAATCAAGCAGGAAGTAGGGTATTACCTCCATAGAGAGGGCCCGAACTTGGGTAAACATTGTGTTCCCCATCTCCTGTTACCATCGATCCTAGACGCACAATTCGGGACCCCCTACCCGAGATCCGCCGGTTTTCACACCAACATTGGTGCTTTCATTGAGAGATCCACTGTGTCGTCGAAAGATAGGATCAATGGCTCGCTTTGTTCTCAAGGATAACGTCACCTCCGGAGGAACACTGGCACCAGGCCAAACCCTTCGGCTGGGCGGCTTCATTATGACCGCTCGTTCGGCCATTAAGCCGACGATGGCTTCTTGGGTCATCAAAAATCCCCTTCACGTTGACTGTAAGTACTCCAAGCAGATGGATCCGGCGGAGCTATCGTCTTTAAACGAGCTCCTAGATCGCATCGCCGCCCTCGGGGTCGCCACAGACTATGATCGGATTGGTCTTAAACCCGACCAGAGAGAAACTAGAACTACGCCTATCACCCATCAAATAGCGGTAGTAGAGGAGCAAGACGACAACTCTTCTTCTATATTAAGGACGAACTACGTTCGGATCTCCAAACTTGAAGAGCTGCACACCTACCTGCAGAAAGACAAGTCCTATCCTCTGAACATCGAATTGGATGACAAGCCCAAAAAATCAGCTGACATCCCAGAGCCCAAACTACTAAATCCGGAGATTCTTCAAACTGCGGATCCTAATCTAGGTCAGGAGTCGGACTCGATCCACCAACCCACCCAGACATAAGCGCTCTGAGGGGCATACGGCAGCAGTATAAGGAAACAACCTACCACTTCTAGTCCAGATTCCTCCTTGTCAAAGATAAGATTGAAGGTTGCGAAGATGAAGACACGATCACCGTGTTCCGCAGCAATAGCACGGATGAAGGAATCCTCAACGCCATCAACTGTCGTGACATATCACACTTCGCAGACTTGGCAACCATAGTATACAAGTACTACACAATGGAAAGCACCTGGAAAACTCAGGCAGCCTATTGGGAACCGCCGGTTTCCACCCAATCCCTCGTTCAGGTGAAAAGGACGCACCCTAGTGGCACGCTCGGCCCAATGACAAAGAAATATAAGCCCATTATGGGACGCGGAACAGTTTTGGAGGGATGGCTCGATGGACCATGCAAGCTACACATAACACCGGACACTATATCAACTCACAGCCTTAGAGCATGTTGGATACTCAGGCAGGTGGCCAAGAGCGGCGAGGATATCCTCACCAAGAATAACCCAGAGAAATATCCTCCAGAAGACGACGACCCTAGAGTACTGACAGTCTTCGAGACTTCCGCTTCAAACAATAAGCGTAAAAGGGCACTCTGCGACCTTGCCGGAGTCTGCCAAATCGCTGGAACAAACCCTTGGAACCACACGGCCATAACTTTCAATGCCAATGACGAACCAAAATTCAGCACAATCCGGGAACCAGCCGCCTTGGTCCTAAGTCCGATCGTGGACGGCTTTCGGCTCAGCAAGGTTCTCATGGACAGCAGCAGCGGACTAAACCTCATTTACGAGGACACACTCAGTAAAATGGAAATAGATAGGAGCCGCATCAAGCAAAGTAGCACGACCTTCCATGGAATTATTCCTAGTCGGGAGGCGCGATGCGCGGGAAAAATCACACTCGACGTGGTATTCGGCACGCCGGAGAACTATCGGACCGAAGAACTAACCTTCCAAGTGGCCCCTTTCAACAGCGGATATCTCGCCCTATTGGGGCGAGATGCATTTACACGCTTCCAGGCTATACCTCACTATGGGTATATGAAGCTCAAGATGCCGGGGCCCAACGGCATAATCACTCTCCCTAGTGATCCGGATATAGCACTCCGCACCGAAAACAAAACCGCATCGCTGGCCCTTGAGGTATTATCTGAAGCCATCGCGGCCGAAGAATTAACTGCATTACCCTCCATGGTGGATAAGCACGATGTAATCTTGGACAAACGACCCAAATCCACCTCCTTCAAACCAGCAGAAGAAATAGTCAAATTCCAAGTCCATCCAACGGACCCTAAGAAGACAACATCTATCGGGAGACAACTAGACCCAACGGTCGACACCGCGCTACGAGAATTTCTGCGTGAAAATTGGGATATATTTGCCTGGCACCCTTCTGATATGCTAGGAATCCCACACAGATTGGCCAAACATAGCCTCAACATATTGAAGGGATATGAACCACTCAAACAAACACTTCAGCGTTTTTCCAAACCCAAACATCAAGCGATGGGGGAGAGCTAGCCAAACTAATCAAGGCCGGATTCATTAGCGAGATAAAACACCCGCCCTGGCTAGCAAACCTGGTGATGGTGCCAAAGAAGGATCAATCCTGGCGCCTATGCGCCAATTTCAAAGACCTTAATAAGGCCTGCCTTAAGGATCCCTTCCCCCTCCCCCGCATCGACCAGATTATCGATGCCACCGCAGGACACGATTCGCTATGCTTCGTCGACGCATATTCCGAATACCATCAAATCAAAATGAAGGAGTCCGATCAAGCCGCAAGATCATTCATTACCCCATACGGGCCATTCTGCTTCAACACCATGCCCTTCGGGCTCAAAAAAGCCGGGCCCACCTACCAACGCATGATTCAAACATGCCTGGAGAAACAGACCGGCAAGACAGATGAAACATACGTGGACAATGTTGTCATTAAAACTAGGCACATCGACTCACTAATAGACGATTTACGTCATACATTCGACAACCTCCGTGCATATGACATCAAGCCGGAAAAATGTGTTTTTGGCGTTCGCGCCGGAAAGCTGCTGGGCTTCATCGTTTCCAATAGAGGAATTGAAGCAAATCCAGCCAAAATCCGAGCCTTGTCACAATTTGCCACACCAATGGACCTTAAATAGGTCCAAAAACTTACTGGGTGCGTTGCAGCTTTAAGCCGCTTTATCTCTAGATTGGGGGGAAAGGCATTGCCATTGTATCGCCTCCTTCGGTGCACCGATCACTTCGAGTGGACGGATGTGGCAACAGCCGGGCTGGAAGAAATAAAAACCCTTCTGGCGAGCAACCCAATCCTGGCCGCAGCGAACGTCGGTGAACCCATGTTACTATACATATCGGCAACACACCAAATGGTGAGCGATGTGCTCGTCGTGGAACGACACCAGGACGGACACAAATTTCCGGTTCAGAAGCCGGTATATTACGTATCCACCATCCTCACACCATGCAAATCCCGGTACCCTCATTATCAAAAGATAGCATACGCGGTCTTCATGGTATCCCAGAAGCTACGACACTACTTCCAAGAATGTTCTATCATGGTGGCTTCTGAAGTACCACTCAATGATATAATAAACAACCGTGATGCTATGGGCTGGGTAGTCAAATGGGCCATTGAGATCCTTCCATTCGACATAACATACAAACCGCGCCGAGCCATCAAATCCGAAGTACTGGCGGACTTCGTCACTGAATGGGCAGAGGCCGAACTCCCTAAAGAGTACGACACATATTCCAACTCGGTTATGTATTTCGATGGTTCCAAAATGCCGGCAGGATTAGGACCGGGCGTCATTTTAACGTCCCCCACTGGAGACGTAGTCTAGTATGTACTCCAAATATTATACACAGACTCCAATAACGCAGCCAAATAGGAGGCCTTATTACATGGTCTCCGGATGGCTGTATCTATGGGCATACAACGCCTGGAAGTGCACGGGGACTCAAACCTCACAATATCTCAAATAAATGAAGATTTTGATGCCAAAGCTCCGAAGATGGCGGCTTACCGCAACGCTGTCCTAAAAATGTTGGCTCAATTCGAGGGGCTTGAGTTTCATCACGTGTCTCGAGAGAGTAATCAAGTGGCAGACGTCGTCGCTCGCACTGGCGCCAAACGCGACCCCATCCCACCTAATATCTTTTTGGAAAGGCTCTTTAAGTCGTCCGTGGTGTGGCAAGGGGAGAGCGGCAACACCAGTCCGGATCCGAACACAACCCCAGCCCCCGAACACAACAATACCATCAGGGGCTCAGCCACCGAAATAACACCGTCGGCCCATCTAATCATGGCAGTCATTGCCCCATGGACCGAACCCTTCTTGGCCTACCTTAATAGGAAAGAACTCCCGGAGGATCAGAATGAGTCTCACCGCATTGTCCGGTGCTCGAACGCCAACAAGGTTCATGAAGGAGATCTCTACAAGAAATGCGCTACCGGAGTTCTTCAAAGATGTATCTCCGAGGAAGAGGGGCGACAGCTCTTGGCTGAAATTCACGATGGACTCGGCGGTCACCACACTACAGCTCGGGCCCTTGTTAGCAAGGCCTTCCGTACAGGTTTTTACTGGCTGATGACCCGAGTAGATGCACATGACCTTGTCCAACGTTGCATCGGATGCCAGCTATTCGCCAACCAAAGCCATATGCCCCCCACCGCTCCATAAACGACCCCCATCACTTAACCTTTCGTGGTCTGGGGGGCTCAATATGGTCAGACCCCTTAAAGGAGGAAGCCATAAGAGAAAGTATCTGCTGGTCATGGTGGATAAATTCACTAAGTGGATAGAGGCAATGTAACACCAATGATTCGGCTATATCTCCCATGTGTCGGAGAACAACTTAGAGGCATAACCGCATTGTAGGCAAAGTCGCAAGAGGGGTAATCTTTACACATCCCATGTACTGAATAAGAAAGAGGTACATAGTTGGCTTACAATCGCCACATCACACAAAACATAAATATAGCATTACAATCATCCAGATACAATCAAGGTCCAACTACAGAACCAAAATAAAGGCAACCCCAAATGCATAAGATCCCCGATCGCCCCAACTGGGCTCCACTACTGATCGTCTGGAAAGGAAATGTAGTATCGTCCTAAGTCCTCATCAAACTCCCACTTGAGTTCAGTCGCATCCCCTGGAATGATATCATTGGCACCTGCATCTGGTTTTGGAAGTAATCTATGAGTCACAGGGACTCAGCAATCTCACACCCTCGCGATCAAGACTATTTAAGCTTATGGGTAGGTAAAAGGTATGAGGTGGAGCTGCAACAAGCACTAGCAAATATGGTGGCTAACATACGCAAATGAGAGCGAGAAGAGAAGGTAAAGCACGTTCGAGAATCTATGATCAAGAAGTGATCCTAGACTACTTACGTTCAAGCATAACACGAGCCCGTGTTCTCTTCCCGGACTCCGCCGAAAACAGACCATCACAGCTACACACGCTGTTCATTCATTTTAATTAAGTTAAGTTTCAGGTTCTCTATAACCGGACATTAACAAATTCCCATCTGCTCATAACCGCGGGCACGGCTTTTGAAAGTTCAAATCCTGCAGGGGTGTCCCAACTTAGCCCATCACATGGTCAATGAAGGATATTCCTTCTCCCAGGACGATCCAATTAGACTCGGAATCCCGGTTACAAGACATCTCGACAATGGTAAAACAAGACCAGCAAGCCACCCGAATGTGCTGACAAATCCTGATAGGAGCTACACATATCTCATTCTCAGGGCACACCGGATTGTCCAAACTTCCGGTAGGCCAGCCCAGAGTTGCCCCTGGTGGCCACTGGCGGCTGACAAGTTGGACCAACACTCAGAGGAGCACTGGCCCGGGGGTTTAAAATAAAGATGACCCTTGAGTCCACGAAACCCAAGGGGAAAGGCTAGGTGGCAAATGGTAAAACCAAAGTTGGGCCTTGCTGGAGGAGTTTTATTCAAGGCGAACTGTCAAGGGGTTCCCATTATAACCCGACCGCGTAAGGAACTCAAAATCAAGGAACATAACACTGGTATGACGGAAACTTGGGCGACAAGAGTGGAACAAAACACCAGGCATAAGGCTGAGCCTTCCACCCTTTACCAAGTATATTGATGCATTCAACTAAGCAAGATATAATAAAGATATCCCAACAAGTATCACGTTCCAACAAGGATCAAACTCCAATCTTCACCTGCAACTAGCAACGTTATAAGAGGGGCTGAGCAAATCGGTAACATAGCCAAACAACGGTTTGCTAGGACATGGTGGGTTAGAGGTTTGACATGGCAATATGGGAGGCATGATATAGCATGTGGTAGGTATCGCGGCATAGGCATAGCAAAAGAGCGAGCAACTAGCAAGCAAAGATAGAAGTGATTTCGAGGGTATGGTCATCTTGCCTGCAAAGTTCTCCGAGTTGACGTGAGCTTGATCCTCGTAAGCGTATTCAACAGGTTCCTCGATCACATACTCGTCTCCTAGCTCTACCCAAAGCAAGACACAAGCAAAGGGAACCACAATCAACCACAGTGCAATGCACAAGCAACGTGATGCAAAACATGGTATGATATGCGGGATGTGATATGCAATGCATATGCATGCTCCGGAAGAAAAATATTGAACCAGGCCTCAACTTGGAAAACCAAGTGCTCTGCTGGACAGATGAGTTGATTTCGGTCGAAATCGATATAAAGATCACCGGAATCGGATGCAAAGTTTGCAAATGACAAGCAAAACAATAATGGCACCAATCTGCGATTAACAACACGATGCCATCTAAAAGCATCAAGAAAAATAAGCTACTGCACTCTAACATAGCAACAAAGCACATGGCATTGATCCACTCAAGATTTTTGACAACATATGAACATTGAGCTACGGCTAAATCACACAATAGCAGGTTCAAACAAGCATGGCAAAATTGCAAAAGATATCAGGTTCTCAGACTTAGTGAAAATAACATGTCAGGAATTAACATCAGGAAGCAATATTTAGAGCAAGTGATCAACATGCTACATGATCATATCATGGCAAATCAAGGAATGGCATGAAACAACTCAAAGCATGTAACAAAAGTCCCTTACTGACCATAAGCCAAAAATGATAAGAAGATATGATGGCAACCATGTAAACATAGCAAGTTTCGTTAACAGATTCAGACTTAGCAGAAAACTGGACATGGCAAAAACAGAGTTATGTAGGCATGTTTACGAGCTCGATGCACTCACCACTAGGCATTGCATGACAAACTAAGCATACAACCAGCAAGAAGACATGATGAAGTAGCTAACCATGGCAAGAAAAACCTCATAGCATGCAAGGATCAACTACAACAACCTCGGCAAAATTTATTAACACGTAAACAATCTGCCAGGAACATTTTATAGCAAAAGTAGAGCAAGATTGAGTCATGCTAGGGAACTCCATAATTGCAAACAAAGACATGGACGGATAGAGCATAACAATATCTCCAAATCATCCTTACTGAACATGCTCAAAACAGGCATGGATCACTCTGTAGCAACAAGAATACATGGCATAAAAATAACATCAGGGAAATGACTTAGAAGAATTCAAAGTCCCTGAAATCAGCAACATCATGAGAGCTACTTTGCATGCTTGTGTTAGTCACCACATTGATCACAAAAATACATGGCATGCACCCCTGTAAAGATGGCACGGCATACCGAAAACACATGTCGGGCTCAAGTTCATAGGAGGCCCACATTAAACATGGCAAAAATGACAAATGTCCATAATCTATTAAGAAACAGAATCTAACATTACATAGCACTCTTGCAACAGCATTTAGGGCATGAAGATGAACTCAAATGAACATGGTACAATGGAATGAAATGAAAATCACATCCAGACGAACAATTTGATATACCACACACGCAAAATGGAGCTACGGATCCAAAGTTATGATGTGATGAACATGGCTAAAAATGTTAGGGACTTAGGCAGAAAAATGGGTCAACCCTAATCCTCTCAGATCTAGATCTGAGGCACGCAGTTCCAGGATCACCAGGGCTTCTCGCCGGAGTTCGTAGAGGAAGAAGAGGGCGGCCGGAGGGATCTCGAGCTCGCCGGCGTTGGCGAGGCCATGCGGCGCCGGTGGCTACGGGCGGCTCCGGCGAGGAGGAGGGCGACGGGCGGCGGCCGGCGATGTCCGACGAAGGTGGCGGTGGCCGGGCGTCGATGGCGGGGTGGCGAGGCGGCGGTGCGGCGATGTCGGTGGAGGCGCTCGGGGGCGGGCGCGGTCGCGACGCGCCTGGCGCGAGCGGGGCGGCGGAGACGCGGGCTTGGGGGGGGGGGGGGTGGGCGACCCGGGCTCGGGTGGGCCGGTGGCGATGTGGGCGTGGGCTTCCCACGTGGCGGCTCGCGATTGGTCCGGGCGGGGTGCGGACGCGTTTGGCGCCGGGCGGACGTGTCCGGCGCGTGGAGGAAGGGGGGGGGGACTAGGGTTTGATCCGGGATTTTTTGGGGGAGGCACCTATTTATACATAGAAGGAGCTAGGAGGCTCCAAATGGAGTGCGGTTTTCGGCCACGCGGTCATGATGGGACGAACGAGATGATGGAGGTGGTTTTGGTGGGTTTGGGCCACATTGGAGAGGTGTCGGGCTGCAACACACACGAGGCCTTTACGGTTCCTCGGTTAACCGTTGGAGTATCAAACGAAGTCCAAATGGCACGAAACTTGACAGGCGGTCTACCGGTAGTGAACCAAGAACGCTTGGCAAGTCTCGGTCCAATCCTTGAACGTTTAACACCCGCACACGAAAAGAGGCAAAAGGGGGACGCCGGAGGACATACGAGTGCCGGAATGCAAAACGGACAACGGGGAAAATGCTCGGATGCAAGAGACGAACACGTATGCAAATGCGAAGCACATGATGACATGATATGAGATGCATGACATGGAAAAAAGCAACACTAAGGCAAAACCCAACCACGAGGGAATATCATAACTTAGTGCCGGAAATGGCAAGAGTTGGAATACAAATATGGCAAGTTACATACGGGGCGTTACAACACTCCACCACTATGAAAGGATCTCGTCCCGAGATCTAGGACTGGAAAAAAAACTCCGGATATTCGGAACGGAGGTGGTCCTCGCGTTCCCAGGTGGCTTCACGGTCGGAATGATGTGACCACTTCACTTTCAGGAATTTGATAGACTTTTGCGAGTCTTGTACTCAGTTTCTTCAAGAATAGCAATGGGATGCTCAGGATAAGACATGTCTTCTTGGAGATCAATCTCTTCGAAGTTGATGGTGCGATCAGGAGTCTTGAAACACTTGCAAAGCTGAGACACGTGAAACACGTCGTGCACATTTGCAAAGTTGGATGGAAGCTAAAGTTGATAGGCGAGATCACCTCTTTTGCCAATGATCTTGAAAGGACCCACGTATCTAGGGGTAAGCTTCGCTTTGATACTGAAGCAACGAGTACCTTTCATTGGAGAGACGCAGAGGTAGACATGGTCACCGATCTCGAAAGCCAAGTCACGATGCTTGCTATCATAGTAACTCTTCTGGCGCGATTGCGCGGCTTTGAGATTTTCACGAATGACTTTGCACATTTCTTCAGCCTCCGTGATCAAGTCATTGCCAAGAAGTTGGCGTTCACCAGTCCCTTACCAGTTAACAGGAGTACGACACTTTCTGCCATAGAGAATCTCGAATGGGGCCTTGCCCGAACTCTCTGGGAAGTTGTTGTTGTAGGAGAACTGAAGACAATCTTCCCACTTCATACCGAAAGAAATGGAACATGCCCTGAGCATATCTCCAAGAATTTGATTGACTCGCTCGACTTGTCCATTAGTTTGAGGATGAAAGGCTATGCTGAAGCGAATGTTGGTGCCCATGACCTTCTGGAAGGAATCCCAAAACTTAGAAGTGAAGATGCTTCCATGATCTGAAGATATCAACTGCGGAATGTCGTGCAAAGAGACAATCCTGGAGGTATATATCTCTGCCAACTGAGCTGCTGTGATAGATTCTTTGATATGAAGAAAATGAGCCACTTTAGTGAGCTTGTCGATGACAACGACGATAGCATCATTGCCACGCTTGGACTTGGGAAATCCAGTCATGAAGTCCATCTCAATATGGCCAAACTTCCATTCTGGAATGGAAAAAGGTTGGAGGAGACCAGCTGGCCGCTGGTGTTCTACTTTCACTCTTCTGCAGACATCACATTTATTCACGAACTGAGCAATCTCGCGCTTCATTCGAGTCCACCAATACGACTGCTTGAGGTCATGGTACATCTTTGTACTTCCAGGATGAATAGAAAGGAGTGAATTGTGAGCCTCGTTCATAATGACTTTACGAAGGTCACCCTTAGGAACAACAATGCGATCCTCCAAGAATAGAGTATCCTGGTCATCAAGGCGATAGCACTTGTACTTGGGTTGGCTCTTGGCAATCCCAATCTTCACCTTCTTCACCATGGTGTCAAGAAGTTGAGCCTCATGAATCTGATCTTCCAAAGTAGGAGAGACTTGGAGGTTGGCAAGGAATCCTTGAGGAACAACTTGGAGACTAAGTTTGCGGAAAGCTTCACAAAGTTCCGGTTGGTAGGGCTTGAGAATCAAACTGTTGCAGTAAGCCTTCCTGCTCAATGCGTCAGCAATGACATTGGCCTTGCCTGGAGTAGATTCAATACTCAGATTATACTCTTGAATCATTTCGACCCAACGAGTCTGCCTGAGGTTGAGGTTGGGCTGAGTGAAGATATACTTGACACTCTTCTGATCAGTGAAGATGTCCACTTTTCTTCCCAACAAGAGATGTCTCCATGTTAAAAGAGCATGGACAACTGCCGCCAACTCGAGGTCATGAGTGGGGTAGTTCTTTTAGTTGGGCTTCAACTGGCGAGAGGTATAGGCCACAACTTTCTTCTCTTGCATTAACACAACACCGAGACCTTGCAGGGACGCATCACAGAAAACCTCGAATGGTTTGGATTCATCAGGAGGAGTCAGAACTGGAGCTGTGACTAACTTCTCTTTGAGAGTGTTGAAAGTGATGTCACATTCAGGCGACCAGACATACTTCCCATGCTTCTGGAGGAGGTTGGAAAGAGGTTTCTGTTTCTTAACAGATTATGGATATTTGTCATTTTTGCCATGTTTAGTGTGTGCCTCCTATGAACTTGAGCCCTTCATGTGTTTTGGGCTATGCCATGCCATCTGTACAGGGGTGTATGCCATGTATTTTTGTGATCAATGTGGTGACTATCACAAGCATGCAAAGTAGCTCTCGTGATGTTGCTGATTTCAGGGACTTAGAATTCTTCTAAGTCATTTCCCTGATGTTATTTTTATGCCATGTATTCTTGTTGCTACAGAGTGATCCATGCCTCTTTTGAGCATGTTCAGTAAGGATGATTTGGAGATATTGTTATGCTATATCCATCCATGTCTTTGTTTGCAATTATGGAGTTCCCTAGCATGACTCAATCTTACTCTACTTTTGCTATAAAATCTTCCTGGCAGATTGTTTACGTGTTAATCAATTTTGCCGAGGTTGTTGTAGTTGATCCTTGCATGCTATGAGGTTGTTCTTGCCATGGTTAGATACTTGATCATGTCTTCTTGCTGGGTGTATGCTTAGTTTGTCATGCAATGCCTTGTGATGAGTGCATCGAGCTCGTAAACATGCCTATGTAACTCTGTTTTTGCCATGTCCAGTTTTCTGCTAAGTCTGAATCTGTTAAAGAAACTTGCTACGTTTACATGGTTGCCATCGTATCTTATGATCCTTTCTGGCTTATGGTCACTAAGGGACTTTTGTTACATGCTTTGATTAGTTTCATTCCATGCCTTGATTTGCCATGATATGATCCTTTAGCATGTGGATAACTTGCTCTAAACATTGCTTCCTGATGTTAAATCCTGACATGTTATTTTCACAAAGTCTGAGAACCTGATATATTTTGCAATTTTGCCATGCTTGTTTGAACCAATTATTGTGTGATTTAGCCATAGCTCAGTGTTCATCTTTTGTCAAACATCTTGAGTGGATCACTGCCATGTACTTTTTTGCTATGTTAGAGTGCAGTAGCTTATTTTTCTTGATGCTTTTAGATGGCATCGTGCTATTAATCGCAGATTGGTGCCATTATTGTTTTGCTTGTCATTTGCAAACCGTGCATCCGATTCCGGTGATCTTTATATCGATTTCGACCGAAATCAATTCATCTTTCCAGCGGCGCACTTGGTTTTTCAAGTTGAGGCCTGGTTAAATCTTTTCCTTCCAGAGCATGCATATGCATTGCATATCACATCTCGCATATCATACCATGTTTTGCATCATTTTGCTTGCGCATTGCACCGTTGTTGATTGTGGTTCCCTTTGCTTGTGTCTTGATTTGGGTAGAGCCGGGAGACGAGTACGTGATCGAGGAACCCGTTGAGTATGCTTACGAGGATCAAGCTCATATCAACTCGGAGAACTTTGCAGGCAAGATGACCATACCCTCGAAATCACTTCTACCTTTCCTTGCTAGTTGCTTGCTCTTTTGCTATGCCTATGCCGCGATACCTACCACATGCTATATCATGCCTCCCATATTGCCATGTCAAACCTCTAACCCACCTTGTCCTAGCAAACCGTTGTTTGGCTATATTACCGCTTTGCTCAGCCCCTCTTATAGTGTTGCTAGTTGCAGGTGAAGATTGGAGTTTGTTCCTTGTTGGAACATGATATTTGTTGGGATATCTTTATTATATCTTGCTTACTTGAATGCATCTATATACTTGGTAAAGGGTGGAAGGCTCGGCCTTATGCCTGGTGTTTTGTTCCACTTTTGCCGCCCTAGTTTCCGTCATACCGGTGTTATGTTCCTTGATTTTGCGTTCCTTACGCGGTCGGGTTATAATGGGAACCCCTTGACAGTTCGCCTTGAATAAAACTCCTCCAGCAAGGCCCAACCTTGGTTATACCATTTTCCACCTAGCCTTTTTCCCATGGGTTTCGCGGACTCAAGGGTCATCTTTATTTTAAACCCCCGGGCCAGTGCTCCTCTAAGTGTTGATCCAACTTGTCAGCCGCCGGTGGCCACCAGGGGCAACTCTAGGCTGGCCTACCGGAAGTTTGGACAATCTGGTGTGCCCTGAGAATGAGATATGTGCAGCTCCTATCGGGATTTGTCGGCACATTCGGGTGGCTTTGCTGGTCTTGTTTTACCATTTTCGAGATGTCTTCTAACCGGGATTCCGAGTCTGGTCAGATCGTCCTGGGAGAAGGAATATCCTTCGTTGACCGTGAGAGCTTGTGATGGGCTAAGTTGGGACACCCCTGCAGGATTTGAACTTTCGAAAGCCATGCCCGCGGTTATGGGCAGATGGGAATTTGTTAATGTCCGGTTGTAGTGAACCTTAAACTTAACTTAATTAAAATGAATCAACAGCGTGTGTAGCCGTTATGATCTCTTTCGGCGGAGTCCGGGAAGAGAACACGAACTCGTGTTATGCTTGAATGTAAGTAGTCTAGGATCACTTCTTGATCATAGATTCTCGAACGTGCTTTGCCTTCTCTTCTCGCTCTCATTTGCGTATGTTAGCCACCATATATGCTAGTGCTTGTAGCAGCTCCACCTCATACCTTTTCCCTACCCATAAGCTTAAATAGTCTTGATCGCGAGGGTGTGAGATTGCTGAGTCCCCGTGACTCACAGATTACATCCAAAACCAGATGTAGGTGCCGATGATACCGTTCTAGGGGATGCGACTGAAGTCAAGTGGGAGTTCGATGAGGACTCAGGATGATACTACGTTTCCTTTCCAGACGATCAGTAGTGGAGCCCACTTGGGGCGATCGGGGATCTTATGCATTCGGGGTTGTCTTTATTTTGGTTCCGTAGTCGGACCTTGATTGTATCTGGATGATTGTAATGCTATATTTATGTTTTGTGTGACGTGGCGATTGTAAGCCAAATCTGTACCTCTTTCTTATTTAGTACATGGGTTGTGTAAAGATTACCCCTCTTGCGACATTGCCTACAATGTGGTTATGCCTCTAAGTCGTGCTCCGACATGTGGGAGATATAGCCGCATCGTGGGTGTTACAGGCCAAACCAGTCAAAACGGCCGAGGTGGGGCCAGTAGTAGACTTCATATCCGGCGTGGTGCATCGTTATGGTGTTCCAAACAGGATCATCAACGATAACAGCTCCAATTTCACAACCGATGAGGTGAAAACTTCGTGTTCTAATCTTGGCATTAAGCTCGATTACGCCTCTATCTATCACCCACAAACAAACAGTCAAGTCGAACAAGCCGATGGTCTTATTATGAGGGCCATCAAACCTAGACTTGTGCGGTGTTTGAAAGAATCAGACAAGCACTGGGTTGAGGAGCTTGACTCCGTACTCTGGGGGCTGCCGACCATGCCCAACCGCACTACTGGATAAACACATTTCTTCATGGTGTACGGTGCGGAAGTTATGTTGCCCTGCGATATTATCCACGACTCACCTTGAGTGCGCATGTATGAAGAGAGAGAGGGGCCGAGCTTGATCGGCAGTACAGCCTAGATGCCCTGTAGGAGGAGAGCGATGTTGCAAACGCCCGTTCCGCATTTTATCAACAAAAGGCCCGCATATACCAAAGCAGAGAAGTACGGGCCAAGACTTATAATCTCGGCGAACTCGTCCTACGCTTGCCGGAGAAGAAAAAGGAAAAGCTCAAGCCCAAGTGGGAGGGTCCCTTCATAATTGACGAGGTTCTCACGGGAGGAGCGTACCGCCTGCGTGCTGCATCAGACAATCTCCTAGAGCCGAACACCTAGAACGCGGCCAGACTCCGAAGATTCTATGCCTAGCGCCGAACTATGTGTTTGTCTCCTTCTCCCTGTTGTATCCTTTAGTTTTCCTCTCTTTTCGTTTTTCCTTTTTCCTAAAAACTTAAACTCTTTCACATGGCTAAACCGTGCACCTGTGATGTACACATCCTTCAGCATGTACGTCCACTATACCTTGGGGCTTCCCGCACAGAAGCTAATTTTCCGAGCATCAAGCTCATCACATATGTGTTTTTTCTCATCTGTAACTTTTCTTCGCCATTATATACATCGATATGACTTAAGTTCTTGCCAAGCTGGGTTGCCTGGGTCCTGTGCTTATGCCCTACGTTCCTGTTAGTTCGGCTAGGGCATAAAGGGAGCACCTCTGCGATTGTGACTGCCGAGTCATCCGGATGTGTACCTCAGACTGGGTGAAGCCGAAAGCTAGTGTTCTTAAGAGCATACTCGGTCGGCGGACTAAAGATGCTTTATATTCCATCCATTATGAACCCCTAGATGATTACCTATACTGTAATGTTATCAATCACAGTTCGGACATGCATTTTAATGCATGCACACCTAGGGAAAGGAACCCCTAACTGAACTATTCTCCCTAGAAGATGTTTCTTACAATCATAATGTAATATAACATAACTAGCCGGATACACATTGTCTGTTCAAGCACGTATGACCCCTACACCTGGTTCCCACACATACCCTGGTCTATTTTACCGCTAAGGTATTTGGGAACACTCTGCACCTTCGGGTCTAGAGGTCGAACCGAAAAGGCCTGCCATGACAATTGTTTTTATAATTCAGCGAGAGTCACATATGTCAAGGAAAGTACATAGTGACTAGGAATCAAAAATTTCCTCCTCTATGCCATCCAGCAGGCGGTCTAACTGACAATCTTGCTGGGAATACTTGGCAGGTACTTCTACTTGGTCATATACCAAATTAACGGGAACTTCTTTTCCATCTGACCCTAGAGGTCCTACTCGAGCCATATGATTCGGATCAAGCTTGGTATACCGTGTTTTCACCATGGCCCAGGCTTCCCGTGCACCTTCTCGATAGGCCGATATCTTCCATAGTCGAAAGCGCCGCCGCGCTCCCATGAATAGCTGTATCAGCTCATCCATCTTTCCCGGAGGGGAGGCGGATGGCCATAGGTCCTTGGCAAAACTTCGCATCGCCTACCGAGCTTGCTCGTGCACCTGCGACAACTCTTGTAGAAGATCGCTCGAAGATCCGGACATCTCCTCTTCGGGACGACCGGTCAGCATACCTGCAGACATAACTCTATCAAGCCCTTCTACCTCTGAATTATTCGAAGCTAAGTTCGACCACATACTAAATATGCCGCCTCGCAGCCTTTTATTCTCCGTCCGCCGGCTGGGCCCGTACATCTTTCAGTTCCTCGCCCAGTTGGATTTTCGAATCCCGGAGCTTGTTTTTCTCCACAATGACTTTTGTTAGCACACGCTTGCCCATGGCTAGAGGTTTTTTGGCTACTCGTTCTCCGCTTCGAGCGGCTTCCAGTTGTTCTTGCAGTTGACCTAATGATCCAATTAAGAGGTAAGCAACCGTGTTAGCATTATTGGTATACCATTATGTTTTCTCGATGGAGGGAAACATTACCTGGAGATGCCTTCATGGATTTCTCCAGTTCGGCATTGGCAGCAGTAGCTGGCTCCGACACTTTTCTAGTTCCTGAGATAACAAGTTGTTCTTCTTCGTAAGCACCTGGTTATACATTGATCCTTAAATCAGTTGTATCAACTACGTTAAGTCTCGGGGGCTACTGATGCATGATTATTAAATCTACGCTTACCTGCATATCTTTCAGATGATGGTCTGTGGCTCTAACAAGCCCATCCCTAGCAGCTCGGATGTACGCATCGGCTGAATTGAAGGCATCAAATGCCTCTTTTGAAAAACCAGGGTTACGAAGAATGGCCCTCCGACGATGATGATTCATAGCGCTCTCCACTTTAGAGTTCGTGACGGACATGTCGTACGAATCCTCTATGGAAGGATGGTTCGGCGCCACTCCCGTGTCAGCCCTCGTCCTTTGGGCAGGGTCCGGAATCGGACTAGTGGAGGCACGTCCAGCCGATTCCCCGGACACAGTCCGGCGGATACTTTTCCTAATAGAATGCGGCAAATGGCATTACAATTTGATGTAACGACCAGAAACGGTATTCTTGAAAAGAAAAGCCTTACCTCTTTGACGAGGGTTCTGTCGTGTTATCATTTGCCTTCCTCTTCGAAGATGTTCCAGGTGTGGGCGCTGCTCTTCTCGGAGATGCTTCTGGTGCATGTTGCGGTGCTGAGTGCCTCCCCTTTAGAACACGAAATAGTGTGGTGGGTGAGGCATAGTAAGGGAACTCTTTCGAAGAAAGTGCCTTTTAAATTACTTACATGCGAAGCAGGAAGGAGGCCGGGGTAATCAGCGATGATGGGTACATCCGTACCGTCATAGCTCGTCTGATAGAATATTCCATCCTTGAGCTCCACAAATATGTCCGGATCTTCTTCATATCCGGGGTCAAGATCCCGGTTGTGATTCTCCGGCTCAGGGACAGGGTCATGGATCCCCTCGACAACCTTTCGCCATTCCTGTTATGAGTGGATAGGATACCGCCGGTCAAAAATAATTCAGAGAGAGGAGTAAAATAGTGGAGTTAGAGCTTACCCAGCAAGGAGGACTATACATGGAAAATCCATCTCGATATTGGAGACGGGTGAACTCCTCATTCTCCCCTTTTGGCCAGAGCGGCGGGGGTCTTTGGGCCCTTCCGACCGCAGCATGAGGCGTCGTCTTCCCCATTGTAGTGCCACATGGGTAGCCCTCCGTATTGGAGTGGTTGGACCCCCCGCGCTATGGAGATCGCCATTACCTCGACTATTGACAATCCAGAATAGGAGAGCATCTTAATCCTGCCCAGTAGCTGACTAACCTCCGCGCTATCCTCTTCCTCGAGGCTCTAAGGACGCCAGCTATGGCGTTTCTTCAATGGAGCACTTGAAAATTCAGGGAGGCCCTTAAGGACTGGGTCAGGAAGAGCGACGTCGTCGATATAGAACCATTCGGAAGCCTTCTTCGGCGTGCCGGACAGGTATCCGGTTCCGGCAATGTGCCACACTTCGGCTCCCCCCACTTAAAATATTGACCCTCCTTGATTACGAGGAACGAGGCAGAACAGTCTTCTCCATAAATCAAAATGGGCCTCATGGCCCAGGAATAGCTCGCATAGAGCGACATAACCCGCAATATGCAGGATGGAGGCGGGAGTGAGACTGTGCAGTTGGAAGCCATAATACTCCAGCAGACCTCGGAGGAAGGGATGGATCAGAAATCCGACACCTCTTAACAAGAAGGGGACGAAGCATACTCATTTCCCATGGACGGATTGGGGAAGTTCTCCGCCTGAGCCCCGCCATTGAAGGACGCCATCCCTGCTCGTACAGGGACCAAATTCACGGGAGGAAGAAAGCCCTGTGTTTGCAGCATCACCAGCTGACTGTGAGATACAGAACATCTCTCCCAATTACCCTTTTCGGAGTTGTGGGGATGAGAGGAAGAGCTGGGAGTGCTAGCGATGTTGGGGTGGTTCTGCTCCACAAGCTCTGAGTATTTTTTCCGTGGGATTTGGAAGGGATCTGAGATATATTATCTTTAAATATGCACCTTTCTGGTACTGTCAGGGTGGTATATGTAAAAATACCCCGACCTCTTGTATTCACTCGACACATGGAAGCCGAAGTCAGGAAGGCGCGGAAGCCGAGGGGTACGACATTAAATGGAAAGCTGAATACATCACTTTAAATTCATAGGAGGAGGAACTCGCCTTGCAATGTCGAAGACTATCTGCACGCTGAACACCTCGTCATTGAAGTCTGGTTCGGGGGCTACTGAGGGAGTCCTGGACTAAGGGGTCCCCGGGTGTCCGACCTATTGGATATGGGCCGGACTGATGGGCTGTGAAGATACGAAGACCGAAGACTCTACCCATGTCCGGATGGGACTCTCCTTGGCGTGGAAGGCAAGCTTGGCGACCAAATATGAATATTCCTTTCTCTGTAACCGACCTTGTGTAACCCTAGATCCCTCCTGTGTCTATATAAACCGGAGGACTAGGTCCATAGATATATCCTCATAATCATAGTCAGGCTAGACTTTTAGGGTTTAGCCATTACGATCTCGTGGCAGATCAACTGTTGTAATACTCATATTCATCAAGATCAATCAAGCAGGAAGTAGGGTATTACCTCCATAGAAAGGGCCCGAACCTGGGTAAACATTGAGTCCCCCGCGAACATCTTCGTAAACCCACTTCGTAAACCGGCCAACCCCTCAATTTGAAGGTATAACATGGGCAAACCGTATAGGCTCAGCTTGTAATCTCCTATGCGTCGTGTCGCAGGAACTCACATGCCAGTAGAGATTTTGACAAGAATTCTCTAAACTTGATAATGGCCAATGGCCGAAACACACATGGTGTCTAATTGCATCACAAAATAACCTAATCTGTTACATGATCCCGATGGCTTTATATATAGCCAAGTACTATATTTGGCGTGACCAACAAGCTGGCCGCACCCCTAATTATCTCATCTCCTAATTCAAAAGGAAAATAATCTGGACCTATCTAAACAACACTAGGACTCTCTTCGTTGTTGATATGCCTTCTCGTAAAATCTGTAGGTGGACCCTAGCCAAGCGTCTTCAAGGATAATAATCTCCACCATAAAAACCTGTAGACATGCACCTGTAATTTTGGTGGTCTCGTGTAACAGAAATAGGAAATACAATCTCCTAGTATTTTCTTCGAACGATCTAATTCTGGTGGCCGAACCCAACCGAAGTAATACTCGACCAGGACTCCTTCTTGGCTGTTAGCAGCGAATAGGACTCCTCCCTCGTGGATACACACGCTCCTCCTAATCTTTGACCCAAATGAGAATTGACCAAACGTGCTAGTGTAGGAATACATCCATGCATGCACACATGTACACATCTCCTTGGGTAATGCATGCATGTTCAACACCCTCTCTCCATCTTTACATGAGTGCATCCTTATCACTGGCATAGTATGCATGCAGGTAACTTCTACAACGGAAACATCATTAACCACTTGAATGACTACTGGATTAATAGTGTCAGTTATGGACATTGTCATACCAGGCCACCACCAAACGCAGACAGCCAAGACGCCCCGGCAGGGCCTGCTAGGGCTCGTAGAGGCAAACTCGCCTCACCAACCGCTCCAACACAACCCACATTGTCAATCAGTGCGGTGTCGAGCCGCAAAGTGATTAAGTGGTAGCCATTCACCACATGGCAGCCATTTCCTATAGGAGGAACCCATGGATGACACCCGTCCTACAATGTGTCAAGAGAACAGGCACGGAGTTGGCGACATAGCCCGGCAAGCCTTGCCAGGCAACCAATGATGTGACATTAAGCGGTGCATTAAATGTGCCCTATCAGCCCGCAGAGTTAGGTATGATAGCACTGTTTGCTATCTTATCATTGCATAATGACTACTTTGCCACTGTGGTTGCCCCTTGATCTATAATAGGAGGCCCATGGAAACCATAGAAAGGGTTAGAAGAATGGATAACCCACACCCCCATACGTGCGTAGTCGCTGCTGCCTGAGGCAACCCCTACCGAGGAAGTGTAATGCGGATCACCACCACCTTTTTGACCATCTATCGGCCAAAGCAGGAGTAAGGTTTTACGCCTCGCGGCGGCCTAAACCTGGGTAAATCGCCCGTGTGATCTCTGTCGCGCTACACCATGCTCGTCCGCTCTTTGTGCAATGCGTCGCCCCCCTGCCGAACCAGCAAGGGACCTCCTGGTCCCATAGGTGGCTATGGTTTTCCGTGACATCTTTGGCACGCCAGGTAGGAGGCTCGCTTGCGCGAACCTGAAGGCGTGCACAACGCGTCGTCTTCACCACCATCTTCATATTCGATGGCGTCATCGATCACGGTGCCCACAAAGACACAGAAGCAAAGCGGGGCCATCCCCGCACCGCTGTTGTTGAACTCCACGCCTCGCCGTAGCCATGACTACGATGAGAACCACCGCCGATGGCGATGGGTCCATCCCGGTGGCCCGTCTTGCGTGCCCAGCATTCGGGCGCCGTTCGAAGAATGGGAACAAGGCGTGCGGGTGTGAGCCCCCTTCTTCCCGTCCCTCCCCCTTGTCGATAGTCGAACTGCTCTAGCCCCGGCGTCGTCGATGTCGACGATTACCGCGCGATGCTCGGTCCAGTATTTCCTTCGTGTTGGGTAATCCTGAGTGAAGCGCTGGTATGAGTCCATCTGTTGATGCCCCGACAAGCATACTTCGGCGAGGCTACTTGTGTTGGCATGACTCATGCAATGCCAGCCATTGCACTGACTCGAGGGGAAAGGAGCAAAAGGGAAGAGGACCAGGGAAGCCCGACACTATGCCTCGATGCTCACCGTCCGCAAGAAACACACGTCGATCCTTGCAAGGAACAAAGAAACCACATGATTGGCTTATGATCCTCCAAGTGTTGTGGGCACGCCCAGGAGCATGGCCCGGCAGAGGAAAAAGGGGGATCGAAACAAAAGCTAAGTTTGGCTTATCACCACTTATTGATGCCTTTCAAAGTCCTTAAAGTTGTTTATCCCTTAACCCTAGTGAGTGTTCGTATCATGAAGGCCCTCATGCGATGGAACCTTGGCTAGATTCTTTAATCGCACCATTGTCCTATCTGGAGCCATGCTCATAGGTCGAGAGGCTGCATCGAGAGCTACCTAAGAAAAACGTGCTGAGACTCATCCACACTAAGATGACTGTTAACGGCCGGACCCTTACGACAATCGCAGCAATATGAAATCGGTAGGTATCCAGAGCATACACAGCAATTGGTCATACGAATGCGAGCATATAGGGTTCAAAAGGATAAACACATATTTAAAATCCAGCTAGAAATACCAGTTTCGTACAAACACTAGAGACAGAATGACTAAACGCAAAATAGATATCATGTTCCATTACAGGCCCAGTGGAAACGACAGTGGCCCACACTTGGTCCGGTGTGCAGGAGGAACAACTTAAATGCGAAGAACCCTGTAGGTGCAAGGAGCAGCTTTCTTCTCGGCAGTTGCGACATCAGCACCCGCCGGCGGCTTCTTAAATCCGTTGTCAAGGTCGAGCTCTGGATGGCGGCAGGCGATGTTGATGAGGACCATGGAGAGGGCATTGCGGGCAAGCTTCCGGGACTCGGTCGCGAAGCACTCGGCCCTCCCCTCTTCATACACCTCCAGCTTGTCTATCACCTCGTTGAATAAGAGCCCCAGTTTGACGCTCGGGACCTCCTGCTTGCTGACTGAGAAGACTGGGCCATCTATGCCCATCACCGCAACTTGGGAGCCAAGGCGTTTGACAAAATCAATCAGGCTCTTGATCCAGAGGTTTCTCATGTCAACCTGGTTCTTCAACTTGTCCTCTGCATCTTGCTGGAGACGCTTGGCGGTTTCCAAATCCTTGTATAGCAGCTGATGTCTAGACTCGAGGGACTCCATCGACCGCTCTAGCGAGCCGATCCTCGCATTAATATCTGTGATGCTTCCATTGCGAGTCTCAAGGCTCTGGGTCTTGGAGGAAAGCTGCGACTGCACATCAGCGAAGTGGATATCTGCCTGCTGTGCTTCTTCTTTGAGCACCTCCACCCCTTTGGCGCCTTTTGGCAAGATCCTCATTCAGCTTAGCCACGTGTGGGTCAAGGTCAGTCTTGGTGGCAGATGCGACATCTAGATCTTCAATAAGCTTTTTTAGCTGGGCAGCATGGTCAGTGGCAAGGGTGTCCAGAGCAGCTCCATGCTTTTCCTCCAACTCTTTGGTGCATTGCTGCACCAGGGCCTCTAAACTTTCGTCCTTGGAGCAGAGGGTGGCTTCGAGTTTCTCCTCCCAGAGGGAGATCTCTTGCTCTCTGGCGTCTAGAGATGCCTTGTGATCTGCCAAGTGTGTCTCCCGAGCCATGACATCCTCCCTCATCATCAGGAGGGCCTCTTGCTGCCTCATGAGCACCTTGAATTGCTTGTCGTTCCACTCACGCAACTCCACACACTTGTTCTTCAGCTTCTGGTCCACCTTGTTGGCAGACTCATGCCACTCCTTGAGTGCCTGCCACTTCTGGTTGTGCCAGGCCTACATCTTCTTCATGCCCACGGCCATGGATTCCATGAAGGACAAGTCCATGGCGACGGTGGCTGAGTCATCAGCCTTTCCAGCTCCCTGGTAAAGTGGAGCCAGGAGGCATTGAAGCTCTTCGTCGGGCTCTGCATCCGTGGTCAGGGACATGCCGAGGGCTTTAGCTCCGGGTGGCGACAACACCATTGCCAGTTCGCTCGAGGAGGGTGGCAGAATCTCGGCAACTGTCCCGGTGGCGAGGAGTGGGCTCATGGTCTGAAGTGGGATTTTCACCTCAACGACCACTTCCCATACCGGGGCATCCTCCAAAGAATGCTCTGTCACCGCCAAGGAGCCCTGTACATCCCCGGCAGTGAGATCATGCCCCTCGGTAGCTGCAAGCTCTGCGGCAGCCCTCCCTATGTCAGTCACCACCTCCAGCAGATCTGGTTCCTCGGTTTGAGGGGATGCATAAGAAAGGGCCAGTGGATAGCGAAGAAATGGAAGTCGCGAGCAAATGAAGAAACTAGTGGAAGCAACCAGAGCATGAAAGAAAAGAAGAATTAAGCAAGATACCTAGGGAGGTCTGCTGGGTGATAATCCCCAAGTGCAGGGAATCATCATAGCAATTCCCAATGGTGGAAGTGATACATATGGATCGTTGAACCCACGGGGAGCTAAAGGTAAGATCAATATTCTCTCAAGCCCTATCTGCCACTGATAGGACTCTACGTACACCGAGCATTTACTTCCAACTAGAAACGAGATATAAAACTATGTAGTGGGTATGAAGAGGATAACTTTGCATGATATCAGAGAGCTAAAACATAAAAGTAGGTGTTGTTATCATAAAGTTAGAAAATATTACTAAATATTATAAATAGCGAGTGTGGAATAATGATGGATCGGTGTGCGGAATTGTCTTAGGCAATTGTTAACAAAACCGGTGGTCGTCATTGCAATTTCATATGAGGGAGAGGCATAAGCTAACATACTTTCTCTTCTTGGATCATATGCACTTATGGTTGGAACTCTAGCAAGCATCCGCAACTACTAAAGATCATTAAGGTAAAACCCAACCATAGCATTAAAGCATCAAGTCTCCTTTATCCCATAGCAACAACCCCCTTACTTGGATTTATGCTTCTGTCACTCAAGCAACCCACTATAAGCTAATCATGAATGTATTGCAACACCCTACAGTGGGAATTCCTCATGCTTGTGCGATACGGACGACACAATAGTACAACACCAAAATAAAACATACAACTCATACCAATCTAGATCACCAATCAACCCAAAGACAAAGGATATCTACTCAAAACATCAAAGGATGGCAACACATCATTGGACCATGATATGTGGCATAAAGCACCATGTTCAAGTAGGGATTATAACGGGGTGCGGGAGAGTGGACCGCGTAAAGGAGATGAGGGTCATGATGATGATGATGGTGATGTTGATGAAGACGATCACCGCAGCGATGATTCCCCTCTCGATAGCACTCTGGTGCCACCAAGAGAGAGGGTTCTCCCCCTTGTGCTTCCTCCTCCTTGGCCTCCCCCCTGGATGGGGAGACATTCTCCCTCTGGTACTTGGCGTTCATGGTGATGATGGCCCCTCCGAGATCCTCCTCCATAGCCTCCGATGATGATGGCCCCCTCCGGCAGGTTGCCAGAGAGGGCCTAGATTGATTTCTTTTGGCTACAGAGGCTTGCCGCGGTGGAACTTCCGATCTAGGTTAATTTTTGGAGGTTTGGGTAGTTATAGGAGAGGTTGGCGTCAAGAACAAGTCACGGGGCCCCACGGGTAGTCCATGAGGAACAGGGGCGCGCCCCGGGGGGGTGGGCGCAACCCCCTCATGGGCCCCACGGGACTCCCCTCTAGTAGATTTTTGTTCCAGTATTTTTATATTTTCCAGAAAAATTCTCCGCTGATTTTCATCGCATTCCGAGAACTTTTATTTCTGCACAAAGACAACACCACGGTAGTTTTGCTGAAAACAGCGTCAGTCCGAGTTAGTTCTAATCAAATCATATAAAACTATTGTAAACATGACATGAATACTTCATAAATTATAGATACGTTGGAGTCGTATCACCATCCCCAAGCTTAATTCCTGCTCGTCCTCGAGTAGGTAAATGATAAAAGAAATAATTTATGAAGTGTGAATGCTAGCAAGTGCTTAAGTTTGATCAATGATAGTTTCAATCACTTTTTATAGCATCATTATATATCATAACAGTAGCTCAACTCATAAAACTTCTCATGATCAAGTAACAAGCTATTCACATGTTAAAGTATAGATCATAAACTTTCTTGAAAACTAACAAACCGTGGTCTTAGTCATCAAACAATTGCAATTCATCTTATGTTCGGGAAGGGCCTATGTAAGAGCTTTGATTCAACAAACTCCACATAATCAACTATCATTTAATCTTTCACAATTGCTAACATTCATGTGATATTTATGGTTCAAAGTTCTAACCGGACAAAGAGAAAGATAGGGGCTTATAGTTTCGCCTCCCAACCTTTTACCACAAGGGTAATGTCAACAATAATAATTTATGAAAGCCTACATCCAAGTGGATATATATATATATATATATATATATATATATATATATATCTGGATCGCTCCAACGCAAAGTGCTTGCCAAAGGAAAAAGTGTACAAAGGAAAGCTGATGACCACCACGACTCTTGTATAAGGGTAGATGATAAAAGTAAAAGATAAGCCCTTCGCAGAGGGAAGCAGAGGTTGTCATGCGCTTTTATGGTTGGATGCACGAAATCTTAATGCAAAAGAACGTCACTTTATATTGCCACTTTTGATATGGACCTTTATTATGCAGTCTATCGCTTTTATTTCTTCCACATCACAAGATCGTATAAAGCTTATTTTCTCCACACTAATAAATCATACATATTTGGAGAGAAATTTTTATTGCATGCACCGATGACAACTTACTTGAAGGGTCTTACTCCATCCATAGGTAGGTATGGTGGACTCTGATGGAAAAACTGGTTTAAGGAATGTTTGGAGGCACAAGTAGTATCTCTACTTGGTGCAAAGAATTTGGCTAGCATGAGAGGGAAAGGCAAGCTCAACATGTTGGATGATCCAAGACAATATAACGTTTCAGATATAGGAAAACATAACCCATTAAGTTGTCTTCCTTGTCCAATATCAACCTTTTAGCATGTCATATTTTAGTGAGTGCTCACAATTGAAAAAGATGTCCAAGATAGTATGTTTATATGTGAAATCTCTCTTCCTTCAATATTCTTTCATGAATTGTTCAAGTGACCAATTCTGCGTTCGCTAACTTTCAATAAGTTTACTACCTATACTTATTATGTGTGAATTCATTACTCCCAATGTTGTAAGCATATGAAACGTATATAAATTCAGATTTATGATATTCAATTCATTCAACCATTTACTCATAGGATATATGTGAAGCGCGTGAGTAAATGACAAACTACTCCAAAAAGATATAAGTGAAGAACACTGAGTAGTCAAATAATTAACTAACCATGGGAGGTTTCTTTTTTCATTCAAGATTTCAGATCCAATTATTTTATTCAAACAGGAAATAAAATTGAAAATACGCTCCAAGTAAAACACATATCATGTGACGAATAAAAATATAGCTCCGAGTAAAGTACATCGATAGTTTTGAAGACAAAAGAGGGGATACCTTCCGGGGCATCCCAAAGCTTAGGCACTTGAGTCTTCCTTTAATATTAGCTTGGGGTGCCTTGGGAATCCCCAAGCTTAGGGTCTTTCTACTCCTTATTCTCCTCATATCGATATCTCACCCAAAGCTTGAAAACTTCAATCACACAAAACTTAACAGAACATCGTGAGATAGGTTTGTATGATAAAGAGTAAACCATTCACTTTGGTATTGTCAAAGATAAGGTTCATAATGATTCTCACACAATGACTACTGTACAAAATCATTTCTACAATTTATATTGAGAAATATAAGCCATAGAAACTAGAAAACAAGCAAACTATGCAATGAAAACAGAATCTGTCAGAAACAGAACAATCTGTAATGATCTGAACACCAACCATACTTCTGCTACTCCAAAAATTACGAAATAAATTGGTGGGCTTGAGGAATTTGTCTATTAATATTCTTAAAAAAGAATCAACTCAATCGCACTCTTCTGTAAAAAAAATGAAAGCTAATCTAGTGAGCGCAAAGTTTCTGTTTTTTTACAGCAAGATCACATTAACTTTCATCCAAGTCTTTCCAAAGGTCTTACTTGGCACTTTATTGAAACAGAAGATATAAAACATGATTACTACATTAGCTTAATCATGTAAACACACAAAAATAGTAAGGGTAAATATTGGGTTGTCTCCCAACAAAAGTTTTTCTTTAATGCCTTTTAGCTAGGGATGATGATTTCAATGATGCTAACATAAAGAGAGAATCATGAAGAATATGACTAGCACATTTAAACCTAACCCACTTCCTATGCCTAGGGATTTTGTGAGCACACAATTTATGGGAACAAGAATCAACTAGCATAGGAAGGCAAAATAAGTATAACTTCAAAACATTAAGCACATAGAGAGGAAACTTGATATTATTGCAACTCCTACAAGCATGTATTCCTCCCTCATAATAATTTTTACTAGCATCATGAATGAGTTCAACAATATAACCATCACATAAAGCATTCTTTTCATGATCTACGAGCATCGAAATTTTACTACTCTCCACATAAGAAAAATTCTCCTCATTCGAAATAGTGGGAGCAAACTTCTTCTAAATTCACTTTAGATGATAGTATTATTCATACTCCAAAATATAAAAGTGAAGTTCATGGAGCATTCTACAATTGATATAGACTAACCAATATCCAAGTTCAAAATATATAAGTGAAGCACACGAAGCATTCTATAAAACCATACTCAAAATATTTAAGTGAAGCACAAAGAGCAATTCTACGAGATCATACTTGATGTAGGGTAGAACCCTAATCGCTTGATCTTTCACGAAAGGAGCGGAATCCCGCGAAGAACATGAAGAACACAAAGGGGAAAACGGGGGGGAACACAAAAGGAGATAAAGAGGAACACTCAAACTAATAAGAACAAGTCACAAAAGTGTTAGATCCTCGGGTACATAGAACGATACACGGTCCACGGTCAACTAGGGACGATACACGGTAACCGGTCTTCTCCGTGAGGAGGTCTTGATGGTCTTCTCCATGAGGAGGCCTTGAATCCAAGTGGATCTTCTCCAAAGAGGGGCTGCGGTCTCTCTCAAGGAGTAGATCCGATATGGATGAGCGAAGCTCTATCTCTCAAAATGAGCTAAACCAACGCTAACCCTAGAAAGTTGGGTGAGGTGGAATATATATAGTCCAGGGGGGAGAAGGGATACACGGGCCTCAGCCCTTCACTATGCGCAGACAGAGGAGGCCGGATGTCCGGGCTTTCAGGCGATGCCGGATGTCCGGGCTGGGAAGGCCACATGTCTGGGCTGGAGTGGAGGCATTTGTTGCTCTCGGGTTCGGAGGGGCCGGATTTCCGGGCTGGTGGCCGGATGTCCGGGGGATTGGGAGAGGCCGGATGACCGGGCTGTTGAGGCCGGATGTCCGGGGCCTGTAGCTTCTAGCGGGTGTGCTGCTGTAGTGGATGACGCTCCAGGGGGCGGATGTCCGGGGTCTTGGCCGGATGTCCGGTGCCTGGGAGATGTTCTTGGCTCCTTCCATTGGTTCTCCTCATCTGTGGACTTGGGGACTTGTCCGTTTACGCATGCATCTTTGGGAGGGTCCTCTTGGTACCTAATCATGCACAACACCTCGGACTTAGGTAGTAGCCATGTCTCATGCATAGAAAGTGGAAGTTCGGAGAGGAGTGAGTTCACCTTATCTTTGGTAGCCTTGGCTCGGGCTCGTGTCCTTGGTCCAAGTGGTGTCGTTGGAGGTGTAGGTGCATCCTTGGGGATGATCTTGGGATGCTCCACATCATCTCCCCTCCCTTGGAGAAGATCCATCCTCGGATCAAATTCTTCATCACCATGGTATGGAGAAAGATCTTTGACGTTGAAGGTGTCGCTCATGGAGTACTTGTCGCGAGGGATGTCGATCTTGTATGCGTTGTTGTTGTAGCATGCAAGCAGCTTGAAGGGTCCATCCGCCTGTGGTCGAAGTTTGGACTTGCGTTCTTCAGGAAAGCGGTCCTTGCGAAGGTGTAGCCACACGAGGTCTCCAATGTTGAATATCATAGGGTGCTTGTTGACGTTGAGCTTTGTCGCAAGGCGTTGTACTTGGTGCTCGATGTTGTTTCTTGTATCTTGATGCACCTTCTTGAGATGGGTCGCTCGTGCACTTGCATCCAAATTGATGCGCTCTTGGAGTGGTAGAGGAAGAATGTCCAATGGTGACAATGGGTTGAATCCATAGACGACCTCGAAGGGGGACTTGCCAGTTGTTCTTCTTGATGAGTACTCGAAGTAGAGCGGAGAGTGTGCGGTTGGTCACCTCTCTTTGGCCGTCAGTTTGAAGATGGTAAGCCGTGGAGAAGAGTAGCTTGATTCCGAGCTTGGCGCATAGGGTCTTCCAAAATAAGCTTAGGAACTTGATGTCGCGGCCCGAGACAATTGTCTTTGGCACTCCATGTAGATGCACTATTTCCCTACAAAAGAGATTAGCAACATGTGAAGGATCGTCTATCTTGTTGCATGGAATAAAATGTGCCATTTTGGAGAAACGGTCCACAACGACAAATACAAAAACCTTCCCGTTTCTAGTCCTAGGCAAACCAAGTGAAAAGTACATGCTAATATCTTCCCATGGTTGGTATGGAATTGGTAGAGGCATATAAAGGCCATGAGATTGAGCTTTGGACTTAGCTTTGCGACATGTAGAGCAACGGTTGGTGAAGCGATTGACGTTGCGAAACATCTTTGGCCAAAAGTGGTTCGTCGAGAGTGTGGATAACGTCTTGTTGCGTCCGAAATGTCCCATTAAGCATCCTCCATGAGATTCCTGCAAAAGCAATAAAACAAAGAGAAGACTCGGGGATGCAAAGTTTGTTAGCTCTCATAAGATATCCATCTTTGATGTAATAGCGTTCCCAAGAGGTGTGCGACAAACACTTGGCATAAGGAGTAGCAAAAGTTGCATCATGCTCATACAAGTCTTTGATATGCTCAAAACCAATGACATCCAATTCAAGTTGAGTCACAAGCATGCATATGCGGGAAAGAGCATCCGCTACAACATTTTCTTTACCCTTAATGTACTTGATGACATAAGGAAAAGACTCAATAAATTCACTCCATTTAGCATGACGCTTGTTCAACTTGGTTTGTCCCTTAAGATACTTGAGAGTCTCATGATCGGTATGAATGATAAACTCATGGGAACGAAGGTAATGTTCCCATTCATGCAAGACTCGCACTAAAGCATATAGCTCTTTTTCATAGATGGGGTAATTGAGTTGCGCTCCGGAAAGTTTCTCACTAAAATAAGCTATGGGGCGCTTCTCTTGCGTTAACACACCTCCTATGCCATTACCACTAGCATCGCAATGAATCTCAAAAGGCTTGTCAAAGTTGGGTAAAGCAAGCACGGGAGCATGAGTAAGAAATTTCTTAAGCTCATTGAATGCGGTATCTTGGGATGGTCCACAAATGAAAGGCGCATTCTTCTTGCTCAAAGCATATAAAGGAGATGCAATGGTGCTAAAATCCTTCACAAATCAACGATAGAAACCCGCAAGGCCAAGAAAACTACGCACTTGATGCAAGTTGGTTGGTTGTGGCCAAGTCTTAATAGCATTGATCTTTGACTCATCAACATGAACACCCTTAGAGGAAACAACAAAACCTAAGAAAACGAGCTTATCAACACCAAAAAGGCATTTCTCCATATTAGCATAGAGGCGCTCTTTTCTAAGAGTTTGCAAAACGGTGCGGACATGGGTGACATGTTCTTTGAGAGATTTGCTAAACACAAGAATGTCATCGAAGTAAACCACAACAAATATACCAATGTAAGGGCGAAAGACATGATTCATAAGGCGCATAAAAGTGCCCGGTGCTTCCGAGAGACCCATACGCATGAGTAACCACTCATACAAACCAAACTTGGTTTTGAAGGATGTTTTCCATTCATCACCCTCTTGTATGCGGATTTGATAGTAACCACTCTTAAGATCAATTTTGGAAAAGATAGTGGCACCGCTAAGCTCATCAAGCATATCATCTAGGCGTGGAATGGGATACCTATATCGAACGGTGATAGCATTGAAAGGTCTACAATCGGAGCACATGCGAAAGCTACCGTCTCATTTTGGCACAAGAATTACCGGAACGGCACAAGGGCTCAAGCTTTCACACACATGTCCATGGTCTATGAGATGCTTTACTTGCCTTTGCATTTCTTTGGTTTCTTCGGGGTTGACACGGTATGGTGCTTTGTTCGGAAGAGGTGCTCCGGGGATGAGGTCGATTCGATGCTCAATCCTTGTAGAGGAGGTAGACCCGGAGGTAGCTCATCGGGGAAAACATCTTGAAATTCCAACAAAACTGAAGAAAAGACTAAAGGTAGAGTGTGAGAGGTGTTAGCTTTTGGTGCGTTGTCCTTACACAAGAGGACATAGTGTATCATACTATATGGGTTCTCACACACTTCTCTTATCTCACGTTTGGTGGCAAATAGAACTAGGTTCTTCTTTTCGCTCATCGTGGAGGCACTTGATTTGGGCTTGTGGCGCTCACTCTCTTTTTGGTGGCTCGCTCTCTCACTATGATCTCCATGATGGGTGGCTTGCTTGTCGGTGATCACTTGACTTGGTGACATTGGACGGAGAACTTACTCCTCGCCCTTCGTCTTGAAGATGTAGTGGTTCGTTCGGCCGTTGTGGATGACTCCTCCATCGAATTTCCATGGGCGTCCAAGGAGAATATGGCAAACGGTCATTGGAACGGCGTCGCACTCCAAGGTGTCTTCGTAGGCGCCAATTTGAAGGAGACTTGTACTCGGTGCTCGACTTGGATGGTGCCGGAGTCGCTAATCCATTGCACTTTTTATGTATGTCGATGCTTCGTCTTGGGCAATTGGAGCTTGGAGCAAATTCTTCACTTGTGAGATTATGACAACTCCCTCCATCGATGATGACCTTGACGGATTGTCCATTGATGCCGGCCTTGGTGTGGAATATGTGGCATCTTTGGTCTTCTTCTTGGTGATGTTGGAGAGTCAAGACTTTGGAGACAACAAGTGCTGGACTTGAGTCTTCATCGCAAAATACTTGTTCCTCTTCATCGTTCACTTGCCGGTGCATGATGACTTGCTCAATGGCGTCCATTTCTTCTTCACTCATTGAGTCGTAAGTGACGTCGTCGTTGAGGATCATGGTCCGCTTGTTGGTGCACTCATAGGACTTGTGGCCTTGGCCTCCGCAAGTGAAACACTTGAAGGAACTCGTCTTGACGGTCTCATCTGTTGGAGTTGATGATGGTGAAGCTCTCGGCTTGAAGTTGCTCATAGTAGGAGGATGACTTGGAGTTGATGAAGCTTTGTTGTAACTCGACTTGTCGATGGTGCTAGTAGAAGGCTTGGTAGTCGGTGTTGGAGTCATTGAAGCTTGGTTGTTGGAGAAGCCGTATGACTTGGATGAGAACTTGCCATACTTGAAATCATCTTGCACTTGGCGTTCCACTTTGGTAGTTTGGTGCACTAGCTCGATGAGATTTGAGTATGGTTGGAAGTCGGCGATCTTCTTGATGGGATGATTGAGTCCATTCAAGAAACGTGCCATTGTTTGCTCATCATCTTCCATGGCATTGGCTCGTATCATGGCAATCTCCATCTCCTTGTAGTACTCTTCAATGCTCTTTGTTCCTTGCTTGAGTAGTTGGAATTTCTTGAAGAGGTCGCGGTTGTAGTAGGTAGGCACAAAGCATGCTCTCATGACATCCTTCATTTGCGCCCAAGTAGTGATGGGTGGTTCACCTCTTGCCTCACGGCGCTCGATGACTTGTTCCCACCAAATAAGGACATAGTCTTGGAACTCAAGGGATGCCATCGTGATCTTCTTCTCTTCTTCATAATTGTGCAAACGGAAGATCTTGTCAACCTTCAATGCCCATGAAAGGCACTCTTCGGGATCATTGCTTCCGTTGAACTTGGGCATGGTGAACTTGAGTTTGCCATAGCGTTGCTCTTCATTGTGTTGGGGTCGGGGATGATGACGCCCATGTTGTTGATGATTGTTCAACTCGTGGTGCTCTTGGCGCGGAGGGTTGTCATCTTCATGTTGCTATTGTCGTGGAGAATATCTATTGTCTTCATGATCTTGATTGACTTGGTGTTCTTAGCGAGCTTGTGGAGGAGCTTGTCGAGCTCAAGGAGGAACTTGACGATGCACGCGAGCTTGAAATCTTTGTTCTTGAATTTCTTCGCGAAGTGCTTCCTCTTGTTCACGGGCTTGTCGGCCTCGGTCGGCTACGGCTCGACTTGAATCGCGTAGAGCTTGTTGCGCGGCAAGTGCTTGAGCGTCATAGAGTTGTTGTTCTTGAAGTTGTGCCTCGGCATCTTGAGCATTTTGGTGTAGATGTGCTCGCTCTTCCTCTTTATGTTGGCGTTGTCGTTGCCGTTCTCGTGCTAGCGCAAAGGCCTCTTGAGTTTGACGTCATCGATGCTCGTGCGAGTCGGTCTCACGTAGAGGATTGAGGCTTGCTTGACGCTCGTTGCGCGTGGCTCGGTGAAGAGTGTCCGATGTCGGTGTACTTGAGCCGGAGAGTGTGAAGTCGGAGTGCCGGCTTGAACGGCTCCTTCTTGAAGTGGAAGAAGAGCGGTTGAGCAAGAAAGCCCGAATCTCGGCCATTCTTGTGTCATTCTCTTGCTTCTGATCGTCGAGCTTGTGGTCGAAGTACTCCCTTGTACGTTGCTCGGAAAGTCGCAAGTCGGCGGCAAGGTTGTCGATGCGTTCACTCATAGCTTGTTGCTCTTGATGCAAAGCACGTTGTGCACCAAAGAGGTGACTCTTGGTGACGAAGGAGCTCATGTCGTCGTCTTGCTCCATGAAGAATGGGTTGGTAGAAGTACTTGGCCTATCCATCATTCCAAGACAAATGTGAGTGGTAGAAAGAGAAGAACGAATACCAAATGTACCTTGACCGAGGTTGAAAGTGGATTGAGGATCACTCCAATGTAGGACAAGGAAATAGCATAATTGGTACTAGCTCTTGTCGGTTTCTCACACCTACACAAGTAAAATCATTTGGTGGAGCTTGGTTAGGATGGTGGCACAAAATTTGATGCAATTGTAAGTGAGCTTCAAGAATGTTGGAAAAGATTCGCAAGATGCAATGTAACAAGTAGACCAAGCATATAAGGTACACCGAAACACATACGCAAAAAGATAAGTGGGGTCATGCAACCAAGGGTGAGCCAAAATTTGGAATCCACAAAAGTGCTCTTGTTGCACAACACTAGAGAGACGCTAGCACGATTGCACAATAAGCGGATACAAGAACTTGTGCACAACCTACTTAGCAAAAATGCAACGACTTCTATCCCAAGTATGCTCTATGCAAGGTGCTGCTATGATATGATCCAAGATGATCGAGTATGACAATCTTAATGTTGTATGATGCTATGGTTCTTGCTTAAAAGCTCTTTGCTTATCTTTCCTCTTTGCTTAAAAGCTTGTTTTGCTCTATGATGTTGGAGCTCTTTTCTTATGTGATGCTTGACAAACCAAGATAGCAATTGTGTATGCGATGAAAACTTTGTGACACAAGAGATGATACCAATATATGCAACAATGATGTATGTATGCTATGGGAAGTATGATCACTAGTGTGCACAAGTCTCATTGCCGGCAATACTCAATGGCTAGTCTCGATGGGTAAGCAACGCAAAGGAGTAAGGCTATGATGGCTATCAATGTAATGGCAAGAGTGATATGTCCAATACCAAGATGAGGCTACCGGTCTTGCTTCCGGTATGGTGTCAAAATGGTGGCACGAATACCAAGGTGTAGTCGAGGTGGTCGTTGTTGATGACGATGTAGGACGGCGGTGATGATGTAGTACGCGTCCGTGGCGAAGATGAGCGGCGTTGATGTCGATGTCGAACCATACCTAGATATCCGAAACACAAAAGGATAAGGTACCACAACTCAAATTCTCAAACCTCGAAGTAGAAAATGTGTCGGAGAGCAAAACGGTCTGAAATGGTTGGGCTATGTGGAAGTGGTGGAGGTATGCGGAAGTAATTGTGGTATATGGTGGGCACCGGAACAAAATTTGGTGAAAATGGACGGAAAACGGGGCGGTGGATGGAGATGTTGCTGCCAGGGGTCGGATGTCCGGGCTTGTCGGGCCGGATGTCCGGGCTTTGGATCCGGGGACGAATGGGACGAACACCGCGTGGAGAGGTCAAATCTGGGCGAAATTCGGAGGAATTTGTGGATGGAAATTGGGGGGAAATGGATGGGAAGCTAGATCCACTCAATACAAAGCAAATCCACGGATCCAAACCAACAAAATCTCAACACACCAACAAATCACAAAAAAAATTGGGGCTATTTTTGGTGGGGAATTTTTGAATTAGGACGAAAAACAACAAAATTAGGCTAGAAAATACAACGGGGAGGCTCCGAAATCGTGATCAACGTGGCTCATGATACCAAGATGATGTAGGGTAGAACCCTAATCGCCCGATCATTCACGAAAGGAGTGGAATCCCGTGAAGAACATGAAGAACACAAAGGGGAAAATGGGGGGAACACAAAAGGAGATAAAGAGGAACACTCAAACTAACAAGAACAAGTCACAAAAGTGCTAGATCCTCGGGTACATAGAACGATACACGGTCCACGGTCAACTAGGGACGATACACGGTAACCGATCTTCTCCGTGAGGAGGTCTTGAATCCAAGTGGATCTTCTCCGAAGAGGGGCCGCGGTCTCTCTCAAGGAGTAGATCCGATATGGATGAGCGAAGCTCTATCTCTCAAAATGAGCTAAACCAACGCTAACTGTAGAAAGTTGGGCGAGGTGGAGTATATATAGTCTAGGGGGGAGAAGGGATACACGGGCCTCGGCCCTTCACTGCGCACAGATAGGCGAGGCCGGATGTCCGGGCTGGTCGGGCCGGATGTCCGGCTTTTAGGCGATGCCGGATGACCGGGCTGGGAAGGCTGGATGTCCGGGCTGGAGTGTTGGCATTTGTTGCTCTCAGGTTCGGAGGGGCCGGATTTCCGGGCTGGTGGCCGGATGTCCGGGGGCTCGGGAGAGTCCGGATATCCGAGCTATCGAGGCCGGATGTCCGGGGCCTGTAGCTTCTGGTGGTTGTGCTGCTGTAGTGGATGACGCTCCAGGGGATGGATGTTCGGGGTCTTGGCCGTATGTCCGGGGCCTGGGAGATGTTCTTGGCTCCTTCCGTTGGTTCTCCTCATCCGTGCACTTGGGGACTTGTCCGTCTTCACGTGCATCTTCGGGAGGGTCCTCTTGGTACCTAATGATGCACAACACCTCGGAATTAGGTAGTAGCCATGTCTCATGCATAGAAAGTGGAAGTTCGGAGAGGAGTGAGTTCACCTTATCTTCGATAGCCTTGGCTCGGGCTCGTGTCATTGGTCCAAGTGGTGTCGTTGGAGGTGTAGGTGCGTCCATGGGGATGGTCTTGGGATGCTCCGCATCAATACTTAAAAGATATAAGTGAAGCACATGAAGCATTCTATAAACCAATGAAGGGCTATCTCATACTAGCATGGTTCTTGAAGGAAAAAACAAAAAACACAAAGGACACAAATCATGTGAACAAAACAAAAACCAAGGTATACCGATAATTGCTGAAGAAGAAAGATGGGATGCTAACCGGGGCAGCCCCAATCTTAGATGCATGAGTATCCTTAGAATATTTACTTAGTGTGCCTTGGGCATCCCCAGGCTTGAGATCTTTCCTCTCTTTATTATTCTCACATTAGTAACTCCTCGTTCTTCAAACACTTCATCCACTCAAAACTTTAACAAAAACTCTGTGAGATCCGTTAGTATAATAAAGCAAATCACTACCTTTCGATACTGTTGCAAACTCATTCCAATTTCATATTAGAACTATATCTACTGTATTCCAACTTCACCATGATTAATACCCCCCGATACTACCCATAGATTAATCGAAATAAGCGATCAACACATAGAAAACAGAATCTGTCAAAAACAGGACAGTCTGTAGTAATCTGGAAGTTTAGTATACTTCTGTAACTCCAAAAAATTGTAAACAAATATGAAAATTTAAAATTTTTATACAGAAGTAATGTGCAAAAACTTTCAGACCCATTTTAATTTCCAGTAAAAAATGTAAAATCACGCGCTAGAGCCAAAGTTTCTGTTTCTGTACTGTACATACTAAACAGGCAATATAATCATCCTAAAACCAAAGCTTGGCACATTATTTTTATAATACAATGGATATATGCAAGGGGATAATTATTTTCAGAGAAGATTCCATGAACTTTTTTACATTGTTTCCATGAGCATGAACACAAATGTTCAAGGTCGACCCTCACTTCTCCAATACATAACCTTCCAATCACTTCTCTTATTGAAAAAACTTTTTAGGAATGAGAGGCAAGTAAATTCTTTTTGTATGTTCATTGTTTCAAAAAATTGTATGTTTCACCCACAACTAAATAGAAACAACAAAAGGAAAAACAAAATCTACTTAGTGAAGAAAGCAAACAAGCACACACGAGAATATCAACCCAATGTTATTGCTCCCCGGCAACGGCGCCCGAAAAGAGCTTGATAAACCCCAAGTGCAGGGAATCATCGTAGCAATTCCCAATGGTGGGAGTGATAAGTATGAAGTTTCGAACCCACAAGGAGATAGATGTAAGATCAATATTCTCTCAATCCCTATCTGCCACTGATACGACTCTACGTACACCGAACGCTTGCTTCCAACTAGAAACGAGAAATAAAACTATGTCATGGGTATGAAGAGGATAACCTTGCATGATATAGGAGAGCTAAAACATAAAAGTAGCTGCTGTTATCATACAGTTAGAATATATTACTAAATATTATAAATAGTGAGTGTGGAATAATGATGGATCGGTGTGCGGAATTGTCTTAGGCAATTGTTAACAAAACCGGTGGTCGTCATTGCAATTTCATATGAGGGAGAGGCATAAGCTAACATACTTTCTCTTTTTGGATCATATGCACTTATGATTGGAACTCTAGCAAGAATCCGCAACTACTAAAGATCATTAAGGTAAAACCCAACCATAGCATTAAAGCATCAAGTCCCCTTTATCCCATACGTAACAACCCCCTTACTCGGGTTTATGCTTCTGTCCCTCAAGCAACCCACTATAAGCGAATCATGAACGTATTGCAACACCCTACAACGGGAATCCCTCACGCTTGCGCGACACGGAGGGCACAATAGGATAGCACCAAAATAAAACATACAACTCATAACAATCTAGATCATCAATTAACCCAAAGACAAAGGATATCTACTCAAAACATCATAGGATGGCAACACATCATTTGATCATAATATGTGGCATAAAGCACCATGTTCAAGTAGGGATTACAGCGGGGTGCGGGAGAGTGGACCATGTAAAAGAGATGAGGGTGATGATGATGATGGTGATGTTGATGAAGACGATCACCGCGTCGATGATTCCCCTCTCGATGGCACTCCGGTGCCACCAAGAGAGAGAGGAGGAGAGGTTCTCCTCCTTGTGTTTCCTCCTCCATGGCCTCCCCCTTGGATTGGGAGAGGTTCTCCCTCTGTTCCTTGGCCTTCATGGTGATGATGACCCCTCTGGGATCCTCCTCCATAGACTCCGGTGATGATGGCCACCTCCGGCAGGGTTTCAGAGAGGGCCTAGATTGATTTCTCGTGGCTACAGAGGCTTGCGGCGGCGGAACTTCCGATCTAGGTTAATTTCTAGAGGTTTGGGTATTTATAGGAGAGGTTGGCGTTGAGAACAAGTCAAGGGGCCCCACGGGTAGTCCACGAGGCACAAGGGCGCACCCATGGGGGTGGGCGCGCCCCCACCCTCATGGGGCCCATGGGACTCCCCTCCGGTAGATTTTTGTTCCAGTATTTTTTATATTTTCCAGAAAAATTCTCCGTTGATTTTCATCGCATTCCGAGAACTTTTATTTCTGCACAAAAACAACACCACGGTAGTTCTGCTCAAAACAACGTCAGTCCGGGTTAGTTCTAATCAAATCATACCAAAATTATATAAAACTATTGTAAACATGGCATGAATACTTCATAAATTATAGATACGTTGAAGATGTATCACTGGAAGGGGTGTCTGTTTCCCCGGCAACAATTGTTGCCGGGTCATGAGCTTCGTTCTCTGTCGGGGTAAACTCGGCAACCTTCTGCATGGTCTCAGCCACGAAAGGTTCCATGATGATTTCTTCGGCTCGAGCGGCAGAGGAAGCATGCCCTTCAGGGAGGGGCTCGCCCTGCGTCGTCTCACCTCCTCCTCCGCTTGGGGGGTGGGTGTGGGGAGGCTATCTCCATCACCTCTGGTGGGCGGGGCCAAGTTTCCGCTCCCAGGCTAAGGGCTGGACTGGGGGCTCAGTACTGGGGCTTCTACGTCCTTCCCCGCCAAAGTCAAGCCCTCCATGCTCTCCAGCGACCCAAGGCACCAGAGACTCTTCCAGGAATGGTGGATGAGGGTCTCCGTTTCCTCCTCTACTTCCCTGCCGGCGACAACAAAAACACGAGGTTAGTTAGCAAAAGCATTCAAGCCGGCCTAAGAGATATCTACCACGAATGGAAATCTTCCTTACTCTTCCGCGATGAGCTTGGGTTGAACTCCATGCGAGGAGGAGACTCCCGTACTCTCTTCAGAGACGGAAGTGTGGACCTCCCCGGTAGCTTCGGTGCCTTCCGTGACATCAAGAGCTCCGGGGAAGACGAGCTATGCGAGGAGCTCATGCCAGAGCGGGGGCTGGAGTCGCCTCCACGGCCGCTGGCCGTTTGGCAGAAGGAGCCTTGGCCTAAGCAAGGCGAGGGGATTGGCGACACGCTACCTCGGCCTTGGTAGACTTGGTGGAGGTCTTCTTCACCCTCTTGGTAGTTGGCGCTGGGATGGAGGTCGCCGCCCCTCGGGCTGCGGCACGCCTGCGGGTAAGCTTATCTGGGTCTGGGGCATGGGCTTGCGGTCCAGCCGCAAGCCACTCATCTTTACGGGCCGCTACCACGTCCTCCTCCCTCTCCTCCTCCTCTCCCTCCTGGAGTTCCGTTGCTGCCGTGGGTAAGGTGTCTAGCCACCAAAGTCATCCTGGCAGGCTCTTCCCCGACAACATCTTCTGTGGCTTGCACCTCTCTGCCGGCCTAGGAATAGCTTCCGTCCCCAACCTTCCCTTTGCCCTTCCTGGCCTTTGCTGCCTTCTCCATCTCTGCGCGGCGGGCCACCTTGTCCTCCTCGACCCTCTTCAGTATATATGCCACCTCTGCAGCGGAGGTGCATTTATACATCCCATCTTTAGTCCTGGTGGCCCTCTCCACCAGGGTGCTCGACCACTGGAGCTCTTCGTCTAGAGTGGGGAGCTTCCAAGAGCCCGAAACCCCTTCAACATTGCAGTCTGGCATCCATTTCGATATCTGGTCCCATGCAGAATTGACATTCAGAGGGATGAGGATTCCCGGGAGCTTGAACAACTCGAAGTGACCAAACAGTTGATCGCACAACCAGCCATGGCCATAAACTGACAAGTTATTGGCCAACCCTAGGAGCAACCTCATCCTATCTGCAGCATCACCATATAGCCACGTAGCCTTTCCTGCAGCGGCGAAATGCGGTGGAGAAGAAAATCTGCCCCCACATTCTCAATTGTTAACTCGACAGTCGCCAAACGGGTAATCTTGTTAATTGCGGGCGCAACCTATCCTCGGTAAGGCCTTTGGCGCTCCAATCCTTGCCGTTCTCGACACACTCCTTCCATGCTTCGTAGAAGTCGGGGGCTCCCTTGTCCTAGATCCAACACTAGTCCCCTCTCCATTCGTCCCACCTTTTGCATTGGTTCCCAGGGAGTTAATCAAGATCATCCTTGCCACGCGTGGCATCCAGCTAATGATTCCAGAGCTGTTGAATTTGCTCTCCACCCATGGGATGAAGTAATGCCGAAACAGATCCACATTAGGCTTCACTTCGACAAAATTCTCACACAAATGCGCAAAGATGGCTATAGTCGCCATTGCATTTGGCGTGAAGTCCAGGAGGTAGAACCCAAGATGTTCATGATTGCCTCAAAGAACTCGGATAAGGGTGGATAGAGACTGCGTATGAAGTAAGCAGCGAAGAACCAATAAGAATCCGACGGATCTCCCTTCGCCGCCGCATAAACTACAGGCGCTCCATTCCCTTTCTCAATGGGCCTCGCCCATAGATACCCATACTTCGCCTGAAGAACGGGGCCGCTCAAGGTAGATGGGACGACGACGTCTTCGCTCCGTTTCTTGTTCAGCTCCGCTGACCTCTTGCTTCCCTTGGCGGTGGCCTCCTTCGCCGTGGCCATTGGCTTCTTCTTCTCCATGGGTTTCTTCCCCATTCCAGCGGGGACACGGAGGGGAGAAGGCTATGGGGAGGATGGCGGTGGAAGGAGGAACGAGGGGAGGAATTGTCGCCTGGCTTGCGGAGGAAGAAGGTGGGGGAGCGGAGTGGGAGACAGGTGAATCATGCCGCTCTGTTTTTCCCTACTCTTAAGGAGGAAAAGTGGAACAGGGGCGCGACGCTTCAGAAAGTTACCATTTTACCTTAACTGCAACAGTCCCACAACCCCACGACGCGCAGTAATTACGCGAAGTGGGCGTTGGATTGACTAGTCGCCATGACAAAACCGGCGTACATAGCTATCTCCTAACACGTGTCCATGCACTTTGGGGGCCTAACCCAACGTGCCCCGCGACACATGTGGCTCAGGCCCGGGGGCTTATGTTGGGGAAAACAAATAGGGGTATGTGCTTTCCCCTGACTCGTCCACGGACAAGTCAAGACCAAGCCAAGATGTAGAAGAAACCAAGAGTCGATGGAACAACATGTAGATCAGAAGGACCAAGAACGATCCAAGGAAGCAGGATATCGTCAAGAGAAGAAGCCTCCCTTGTCAGGCAGGCGAGCCCAGCAAGGGGCGAGCCACCACCAGACGCAGATAGCCGAGACGCCCCGGTAGGGCCTGCCGGAGCTCACGGAGGCAAAATCGCATCACCAACCGCCCCAAAACGACCCACGTCGCCAATCAGTGCTGTGTCGAGCCACAAAGTGATTAAGTCGCAGCCATTTCCTACAGGAGGAACCCACAAATGACACCCGTCTTGCAACATGTCAAGAGAGCAGGCGTGGAGTTGGCGAGATAGCCCAGCAAGCCTTGCCGGGCAACCAACGATGTGACGTTAAGCGGTGCATTAAATGCACCCTATCAGCCCGCAGAGTTAGGTATGATAGCACTGCTTGCTATCTTATTAGTGCATAATGACTACTTTGCCACTGTGGTTGCCCCTTGATCTATAAACGGAGGCCCATGGCAACCATAGAAAGGGTTAAAAGATTGGATAACCCACACCCCCATACGCGCGTAGTCGCTGCTGCCTGAGGCAACCCCTACCGGGAAAGTGTATTGCGCATCACCACCACCTTTTCCACCATCAATCCAACAAAGCAGGTGTAGGGTTTTACGCCTTGCGGCGGCCCGGAACTGGGTAAATCACCCGTGTGATCTCTGCCACGCTGCCCCATGCTCGTCTGCTCTTTGTGCAATGCGTCGCCCACTGCCGAACCAGCAAGGGACCTCCTGGTCCCATAGGTGGCTGCGGTTTCCTGCGAGACAAGATGCCACTTCATAAATTTCATCCAGAGGCTAATCTAGGTGCTGCGTCACCTTATTATTGGGCCAGGCCCATGTAATTTCGAGATACTTAATTATTGGCTATTTTTAGAGTCCTTATGTGTGAGGAAACAAGATTTAGGGTTGGTTTCGGACCCCTACTCCAAGGGCCACGAAATTCCCCCCACTTCCTCCATATATACAGCCCTTAGGGCGGCATTTAGACTTTGGGTTTTGTTTAGATTAAAAGTTTGCCATAACTGCAAGTTTGCGTACTTCGTTTGTGTTCAACAACCAGACCAAGACTTCACAGAACCCCGCCTTGATCAATAAATCTTTCATCTTATATTCACAATATCCAGATTGCAATCTTAGTTTCTTGCTTGTTCTTCATTTGCTTAAAGGAAATAGACCCTCATGGTCAGGTTGATCGTGCTCTGGCGTGGTCAATAACCCTCGGAAGTTGGTTTAGCGATTGCTAAGGCGTGACTTCTTCGCACATTCGTAGTCGGATCATTAAAGTCGACTCCCATAGGAAATGACAGCTATCTCATCGAAACATCAGGACACCTTTGCCTATATCAAGTGGTATCAAATTTCCAGGTTGCTCGGTGAGATTTTACAGTTTTTTGTAGTTTAGATCGAGTCTGTTCTTCATACCTATAGTCCACGAAAAGCCACAAAAAAATTAGGGTTAGTTCATTATATCTGAACCAGCCTGAGCCTTTGCATAGTCTTTTCAGTATTTTGCTTTGTTGAATTTGCGGTTGCATCGTCGTGTCTAGTTGCTGGTCTTAGAGTTTAGTCTTTTAGAGTTTCGAGTTCTGGTCATAAGTTGTCACGCCGCCGCCGCACCATCATCATCGCCCCTCCCATCTATCACCACCGCTTATCCTTCACCGATCCGTATCCATATACCACCACCACTACCATATACCACCACCGCGGCCATATCTTACCATCATATATCCACCACCAATCCGAGTTCTTTTCATATTAGGTTTGTTTTCGAGACCCATCTATTTTCCTTGCCTGAGTAGGTTTCGGGAAAAAGAGCAGGAAAAAATTTCAGCAGCCGAAAATATATTTTCCTTATCATATTTTTAGGCTTTTCTGAGTCTTTTGAGACACTCACCATCATAGTGATTTTTTGTCACATCGTCGTCACTATCCTGATTTCTAGAAATTTTTGTCAAAAAACAATTTCATGCCTGTTAGTTTGATTTGGGAAGAGTTTTGAGACACTCACCATTATAGTGATTTTTCGCAAAAAAACAGGAGCGCAAAATAAAAACAGAGCGACAAAATTTTAGACTGTGCTTTCCCCTTGTTTACGTGTCATGCCATGATTTTGTTCATGCTCTAGGCTCGCGTCTCTAGTACGGTCTAGCCTAGGACCAGCACAGTACCGTCATTGATCGTTTATTCAACTTTGCATCTCTCAATTGATTATTGCTGACCCTTTTTGCTACCATATTATAAGCCTTCCTAGATCCACATACATCTACGTCGTGCATTTGACTCTCCCTGGTAATCGCTCTATCCAAGCTTTGAGATTTTTGACTACAATGGTTGCCGATCACCGCCTGCTGCTGGGTAAGAACTGGTAAGAATTTGAGATTTGCTTGACGTATTTGTGACACCCACCACCACCACTTGTTTGTAGTCGGTAGGATCATATTCTAGTGTGTTTCTATTGCTGCTAACCATTAAAGGATCACAAGCCGACGAGATTGACTGGGAGAACTTGACGAACACGGAGCTTCATGATAAGTTTCAGCAAATGATGAGTGGACAGGTGGACGATATGCTCAACAGATTTGAAGAGGCCATGGAGAAGATAGATAGAATTGAGAAGGCCTTCGAAACAAAGCTCGATAACAAGTTCAACGAATTACTCACGCGTCTTCCACAACCACCACCCGCTACACCTGTCGCACCTCTACAACAACTACAACAACAACACCGCTTTCCAAATCAAGTGGGACGAGCACTGCACGTTCTCCTTGAGCCTGGTCAAACTTCTGGTGTCGCTGTACCTACTGTTAATGCTTCTGTATTTCCAACTGCTACTGTAGAGGTGGAGGACCATTACGAGGATGATGTTGACCAAAATCAAAACTATGTGCAACCACCAGCACCACCACCATTAGGTCGTCCTCATGCATATCATCGCAATGGTAGGGCTGCACCCACCACCTGAGGTACGAGATCATGACCATCTTCCTAAACTGAAATTGAATATTCCACCATTTGAGGGTAGATATGTTCCTGATATATATCTTACTTGGGAGTTAGAAATTGAACAACGTTTTACATGTTTACAATATCATGAGGACAGACGTGGTCCTGCTGCTGTTTGTGCTTTCACTAGTTTTGCATGTGTTTGGTGGTCTGAACATTGTCGATTATATCCTATTCCATCTACTTGAGCTTCTTTGAAAAATACTATGCGTACTCGCTGGGTTCCACCATATTCCATATTATCAACGTGAATTGCTTCAAAAATTGCAGCGTTTGAGACAAGGAAACAATCCTATAGAAGAATACTATCAGGAATTATAAACTAGTATGATTAGATGTGGTATTGTTGAGGATAATGAAGCTATTCTTGCATGTTTTATGGGTGGATTAAATAAAGAGATTCAGACCATTGTAGAGTATAAGGAATATAATAATATCACTTGTTTATTCCATCTTGCTTGCAAAGCTGAACGTGAAGTGCAGGATTGACAGGCATTGGCGCGAACTAACTTTTCTGCAGGTCGTCCTTCATCATGGACACGCGTGCATCCTCTACTTCCACATGTCCTGCTGCACCGGCACCTCCGTCAGCTGCCACCTCCAACTGTGATATAAGAAAGCAGGCACAACCACCACTATCTGCCAAGAGCACACCTTCTGGGCCTGCACAGAGCTCTTCTTCATCCATGGCATCAACAGGGCAAAACCCATGATATTATTTGTTGTCATTGCAAGGGTGGAGGTCGTTATGCGACAGAATTCCCATCTAAGTGTGTGATGATTGTTACTGAGGATGGTGTATGATGAGGATACTTTGGCTCTTATTACAAGTGAAGAACACTATGGAGATGATTCTGATCATGAGACGCAATACATGCCTGCTGAAGATGCTGACAGGTATGAACGTTTAGTTGCTCAATGTGTTTTGAGTGTGCAGGTTACAGAAGCTGTGCAAAATCAGAGGCATAATTTGTTCCATACAAAGGGAGTTGTGAAGGAACGTTCTGTTCATGTCATCATAGATGGAGGGAGTTGTAACAACTTGGCTAGCATGGAGATGGTGAAGAAGCTATCTCTCAGCACAAGACCACATCCACATCCTTTCTACATCCAATGGTTCAACAACAGCGGCAAGGTTAAGGTGACACATACTGTTTGTGTGCATTTTAGTATCTCTACATGTGCTGATTATGTTGATTGTGCTGTGGTACCCATACAAGCGTGTTCCTTATTACTTGGTAGACCATGGCAATTTGATAAAAAAATACACCATGGTAGAACAATCAGTATACTCTTGTTCATAAGGATAAACATATTACTTTGCTTCCTATGTCTCCTGATTCCATTTTGAAAGATATTAATAGAGCTAATAAAGAAAAACGGGAGAAAAATAAGAGTGAAAATCAGATTGTGGCAAAAGATTTTGAGCAAAAAATGAAACCTAATAATAAACCATCTAGTGTTGCTTCTGAAATTATATTGAAAAGTGCATGTTTACTTGCCACCAAATCTGATATTGATGAGCTAGATTTTAGCAAATCTGTTGGCTATGCTTTCGTGTGAAAAGAGGCATTTTTTCATTCGAGGTCATGCCTTCACTAACATTTTGCATGAGTTCGCTGACGTCTTTCCACAAGACGTGCCACCGGGATTACCACCTATTCAAGGGATTGAGTATCTAATTGACTTAATTCCCGGTGCATCTGTACCCAACCGTGCACCATACTGTACCAATCCCGAGGAGACGAAGGAGATTATGCGTCAAGTCCAGGAGCTGCTCGACAAAGTTTATAAACGCGAATCCCTTAGTCCTTGTGTTGTTCCTATTATTCTAGTGCCGAAAAAGGATGGTACATCGCGTACGTGTGCTGATTGTAGGGGCATTAATAATATTACTATTCATTATCATCTTCCAATTCCTAGGCTAGATGATATGCTTGATGAATTGAGTGGCTCTACAATATTCTCCAAAGTTGATTTGCATAGTGGATACCATCAAATTCGTATGAAATTGTGGGATGAATGGAAAACAACAATTAAAATTAAGTTTGGATTATATGAGTGGTTAGTCATGCCTTTTGGTTTAACTAATGCACCTAGTACTTTCATGAGATTAATTAACGAAGTTTTACGTGCTTTCATTGGACGATTTGTGGTAGTCTATTTTGATGATATACTGATTTATAGCAGATCTTTGGAGGAACATTTGAAACATTTACGTGCTGTTTTTATTGCTTTACGTGATGCACGTTTGTTTGGTAACCGTGGGAAGTGCACCATTTGCACCGTCTGAGTATCTTTTCTTGGCTATGTTGTTACTCCACAGGGAATTGAAGTTGATAAAGCTAAGATTGGAGCTATTGAGAGTTGGCCGCAGCCCAAAGCGGTCACACAAGTGAGGCGTTTTCTTGGACTCGCTGGTTTCTATAGGCGTTTTGTGAGAGATTTCAGCACCATTGTTGCACCTCTCAATGAGCTTACAAAGAAGGATGTGCCTTTTGTTTGGGGTACCGCGCAGAAGAAGCCTTCACAGTATTGAAAAATAAGTTGACACATGCTCCTTTACTCCCACTTCCTGATTTTAATAAGACTTTTGAGCTTGAATGTGAAGCTAGTGGAATTGTATTAGGAGGTGTGTTATTATAAGATGGCAAACCTGTTGCATACTTTTCTGAAAAATTGAGTGGGCCTAGTTTGAATTCTTCTACTTATGATAAAGAATTATATGCTCTTGTTCGGACCTTAGAAACATGGCAACATTATTTATGGCCCAAAGAATTTGTTATACATTCTGATCATGAATCGTTGAAACACATTAAAAGTCAAGCAAAACTGAACTATAGACATGCTAAATGGATTGAATTCATTGAGACTTCCCTTTATGTCATTGAACACAAGAAGGGTAAAGAAAATGATATTGCTGATGCATTGTCTTGTCGTTATACTATACTTTCACAACTTGACTTTAAAATATTTGGTTTGGAGACCATCAAAGATGAATATGTGCATGATGCTGAATTTAAAGATATATTGCAGAATTGTAAGGAAGGGAGAACATGGAACAAGTTCATTGTTAACGATGGATTTGTGTTTCGTGCTAACAAGCTATATTCCAGCTAGCTCCGCTCGTCTTTTGTTGTTGTAGGAGGCGCATGGAGGAGCATTAATGGGACACTTTGGCGTGAAGAAGACGGAGGATATACTTGCTACACATTTCTTTTGGCTAAAGATGAGACGAGATGTTGAGCATTTTGTTGCTCGCTGCACTACATGTCATAGAGCTAAGTCACGATTCAATCATCATGGTTTATATATGCCTTTGCCTGTACCTTGTGTTCCTTGGGAGGATATATCTATGGACTTTGTTTTAGGTTTACCTCAAACAAAGAAGGGGAGGGATAGCATATTTGTTGTTGTGGATAGATTCTCAAAAATGGCACACTTTATACCATGTCATAAAAGCGATGATACTGCTAATGTTGCTAATTTGTTCTTTCGTGAAATTATTCGCTTTGCATGGTGTGCCAAATACAATTGTTTCAGATCATGATACTAAATTTCCTAGCCACTTTTGGAGATGTTAATGGGCTAAGTTGGGGACTAAAATGCTTTTTAGTACTACATGTCACCCCCAAACTAATGGACTAACTGAAATAGTCAATAGAACATTGTTTACTTTGCTTAGGGCTGTTTTGAAGAAAACAAGAAAATGTGGGAAGAATGCTTGCCTCATATTGAGTTTGCTTATAATTTTTCATTGCATTCTACTACTAATATGTGCCCTTGTGAAATTGTATATGGTTTCCTTCCTCGTGCGCCTATTGATTTGTTGCCTCTTCTATCTTTGGAGAAGGTTAATTTTGATGCTAAACAACGTGTTGAATTGTTCTTAAAAATGCATGAGCTAACTAAGGAGAACATTGAGCGTATGACTAGAGATCAGGATAGAAAACGTGTTGTCTTTGCACCTGGAGATCTTGTTTGGTTACATTTGCGTTAGGATAGATTTCCTGATTTGCGCAAATCAAAGCTAATGCCACGTGCTGATGGTCCATTTAAGGTGTTACAGAAAATAAATGATAATGCATATAAACTTGAGCTACTTGTAGATTTTGTGGTTAGTCCCACTTTTAACATTGCAGATTTGAAGCCTTATTTGGGTGAGGAAGATGAGCTTCCATCGATGACGACTTAATTTCAAGAAGGGGATGATGATGAGGACATCAATACCATTGTTACACCCACAACCCCTACTACTACATATTCTGGACCAATTACTAGAACTCGCGCATGCCAATTAAATTATCAGGTACTTTCGTTTCTTGGTAAGGATTCTAATGTTCATCAGCAAGGCAAGTAACACTTTGATCATACTCTTTACTACCCAGTTTTATTGCATTAGATCAATCCTCAAACAATTGCATGGTGAGGATCTGATTTAAATTATGGGTTTGGGAAGTAGACGAGGTAGTACCTATTCACCTGTTTATTATCAAACCTATGGGAGTTACTTCTATGTTGCTTATATTGCTATGCTATGCTCGTAGACGTGGTTTGGGTTTGAGTATATTCATGACAGATGTGAGTATTGTTAATTAATGGTTAACTTAAGGTGGTAACTTTAATACACATCTGGGTGGATTGAGGCACCTGGGGAACCCAGTGTTGCCTGTATTTTTGGAAATCCCGGGGTATCGTGTGATTCTCCTATGGACTGCCACCCAGGCTCAAAGGGATCGTAAGATTATTCATGCTAGAAACTTCCATGTGGAGCCACATGCCATTATGGGCTCTGGCATAGTTGAGTAAGTTGTGGGAAGCCTTTCCATGATGGGCTAGCAGATGTAGGGGATTGTAGGTGTACCGGCCTATCTATCGGTTAAGGGGACCTCTTCGGAAATACTGTGTCTCGGTCATCCGTTTCTCCAACACCATGTAGTGCGAGAAATCCAATGGAGGAGATCGAGTCTTGTGGGGAAAAGTGCGCAAACCTCTGCAGAGTGTACAAACTAATCATGGTTAGCCGTGTCCTCGGTTATGGACATCTTGAGTATCTAGTTCTTGGATTATCATGTGGATCTCATCACTCTTAATATAAGTTGATTGGGTTTTAATGATGATGCTTAATTGGGATTGAGTTGGGTGAACCTTCTCAATGTTTAACAACCACCATGATAGTTAAATAAAATTTAATCCTTTTTGTAGGGAAAAATTGGCTTTCCGCAAAACATATTAACCATACAGCCTCCACCAGCCAAATATGCATGTAGGGATAGTCTTATTCTGTTCATTACTCTCTTGTGTTACATTGCCAGCATATTCCATGTGCTGACCTGTTTTCGGGCTGCAACGTTCATGTTGCAGACTTTTCAGACGATGAGTAAGGTGCCTTAGGTCATGGTCTTTCACCCAGTGATGCCGTTAGAGTTGATGGACTTGCTTTATCTTCCTAGCCTTCCGCTGTTATCACATTAGATGGCCTTAAGCCAGATTTATTGTAATAAGTTCTCTTTTGAGACATTCGATGTAATAAGTGTGTGATTGCTACTCTGTTATAAATCCTCAAGTACTGTGCGTGTCAGCATTACCGATCCAGGGATGACACTGATGCACATAGATCAGACTGTTTGAGGTCTGTCGCTACACCGAACCCAACCGAAGTAATACTCGACCAGGACTCCTTCCTGGCTGTTAGCAGCGAATAGGACTCCTCCCTCATGGATACACACGCTCCTCCTAATCTCTGACCCAAATGGGAATTGAGCAAACGTGCTAGTGTAGGAATACATCCATGCATGCCCGCACATACACATCTCCTTGGGTAATGCATGCATGTTCGACACCCTCTTTCCATCTTTACGTGAGTGCATCCTTATCAATGGCATAGTATGCATGCATGTAACTTCTACAACGGAAACATCATTGACCACTTGAACGACTACTGGATTAATAGTGACAGTTATGGACATGGTCATATCGTCCTCCCTTCCTTCAAGCGAAACCGTCCTCGGTTTCGAATCAATTTCTTTAACCACATCTTAATATATTGATTGTTCGGGCACCACAAAAATTTCATCAACTTCATCTTCCTTTCCCTTTTTTGCTTCTTCTTGCTCCTTCATCTTTTGCAGTCATTCTTTCGTCCAAGCCTTGAACAACTTCTTTTCCATAGACATGAGAACATATTTTTTGTCCCGATCAACAGTGTACGTGTTGGCGAGATAGTCATGTGTAACATTGTTTTCCTTGTACCATGGCCATCCCAACAACATATGACACGAAACGATCGACAACGCAATTATGTCGCAGAAAATCTAACAAGAAAATTCCCCGACTGAAAACAGTACCATAATTTGGTGTGTGATGTCAAGTTTGTCGTCGCACCTCCTCCAAATATACGGTCATGGATGTGGTGTCATTGATAGCTCCAGCTTCTCCACCATGTCGATGCCGACCGCGTTGACGGAACTATCATGGTCAATTGTCATGGTGCAAACTCTCTCTCCCACTTTACAGTTGGTGTGAAAAAGGTAAGCACCATAACCTTTCTCCTCCAGCAAAAAATCACCGGAGAGCCTCCGGTAGCTCCTTGTGGACGGCGCGCTGGCCGTCTCCTCCGAAGTGCCGTGAGAAATGCCGGTCTCTGATACCACTTGATGTGGAGCGAACCTCGAGACAAGGGTCGATCCATTGTTGGCCCGATCTTTCATGGCACAAATCTCCATCGCAGCAAGAACAAGTCGCGGGTTTACGAATATGTTCACAGCAAGAACCGTGAAACCTAGAGACTCGTAGTAGCACGCTTCGCACTCCGGGTACTCTATCGCAATCAAACAAGCATACAATAAGAAATCAAGCAAAGATGCATGGGTAAAACTCAAATAAGAAGATCTAACCAGAAAGTTCAACTTAAGAACTCTGGTTTGCAAAAAGAATCAAATCAAACAAAGCAACGAAACTCAAACTGCGAAAGAAACAAGCTTCGATTACTAATCTGGACTAAAGTCAAATTTCACAGTAGCAAAAACTTGTTTAACATGATTAAATAGAAAGAGGGCTTCGAGACGAAACTCTAGGCACTTGAATCGCCTGATTCTGATAAACGACCGAAAAGATAAACTAAAACGAAAATCGGATCAGAAATCACGATCGAAAATAATCGCGAAAAATCCGAGAAAAAGAAAAACTGACGAACAGGTTCACGAACGAACGTTCGCTATCTGCGGCTAAATGGTGAAAATCTTTCTTTAAAATGAACGAACAAACGGGCGTTCGCTAAATAAGTAAACCGACGGAAAACCGAGGAACCGGTCTAAAAAATTACTAGGTTTTTTTAAAAAAACCGAACGGTTTTACAAAAAAAACCGGCGGCGGCTACCTCGAGTCCGGCCGTGATGAGGACATCAATACCATTGTTACATCCACAGCCCCTGCTGCTATACATACTGGACCAATTACTAGAGCTCGCGCACGTTAATTGAATTATCAAGTACTTCCGTTTCTTGGTAACGATTCTAATGTTCATGAGAATATGATGCTGCCTAAATTGGATACATTTGTTTTGCTTACAAATGAAGGGCCTAGCTTGGACAAGAAAGATGAACCTTGGAGCAAGTTCAAGCATGGAGATGATGGCATGCGCAAGGGGAACAAGAACAGAGTTACAAGTGATGATTCCAGGACTCTGAAGCCACCATAATGAGTGCATGAAGCATGGGACGAAATATACAAGATGCCACTTCATAAATTTCGTCCAGAGGCTATTTTAGGTGCTGCGTCACCTTATTATTGGGCCAGACCCATGTATTTTCGAAGTACTTAAGTATAGGCTGTTTTTAGAGTCTGTATGTGTGGGGAAACCAGAGTTAGGGTTGGTTTCGGACCCCTCCACCAAGGGCCACGAAATTCCCCTCTCTCCTCCATATATACAGCCCTTAGGGCATCGTTTAGACTTTGGGTTTTGTTTAGATTAAAAGTTCGCCATAGCTGCAACTTCGCGTACTTCGTTTGTGTCCAACGACCAGACCAAGACGTCATAGAACCCCACCTTGATCAATAAAGCTTTCATCTTATATTCTCAATATCCAGATTGCAATCTCAGTTTCTTGCTTGTTCTTCATTCGCTCGCAGGAAACAGACCCTCGTGGTCAGGTTGATCGTGCTCCGGCGTGGTGAATAACCCCTCGGAAGTTGGTTTAGCGATTGCTAAGGCGCGATGTCTCGCACGTTCGTAGTCGGATCATCATGGTCGACTCCCACAGAAACGATAGCTACTATCTCATCAAAACATCGGGACACCTTTGCCTCTATCAAGTGGTATCAGATTTTCAGGTTGCTCGGTGAGATTTTACAGTTTTTCGTAGTTTAGATCGAGTCTGTTCTTCATACCTACAGTCCACGAAAAAGCCAAAAAAAATTTAGGGTTAGTTCATCATATCCGAACCAATCTGAGCCTTTGCATAATCTTTTTAGGGTTTTGCATTGTTGAGTTTGCGGTTGCATCATCGTGTCTAGTTGTTGGTCTTAGTGTCTAGTCCTTTAGAGTTTCAAGTTCTGTTCACAAGTAGTCACGCCGCCGCCGCATCATCATCATCACCGCTGCCATATACCACCATCATCATCGCCGCTGCCATATACTACATATCCACCGCCATCACCCCAATCCGAGTTCACCTGCAACATATATACGCCACCAGTCCGAGTTCCACCAGATTCATCGCCACCATTAGTCCGAGTTCCACTAGATTCATCTCCGCCACCAGTCCTAGTCCGAGTCCAGTATTTTGTTACTCTATTTTGGATTTCCAGATCACGCGATACTCCGAGTCATGACAGAGCTGGACTCCCGAACTCTCGTGCTACCCGCAGAAGAAAAATAGTTCCAAACTCAAAAAAAAACTAAGTCTGGAAAATTCTGGCTAGGCAGTTTTCAGATCATTTGTAAACTTTTTCGAAAAAATTTGTTGCGGAGCAAAAAAAGAGGAAAAAAGTGCCAAAAAAGTGAAAAAAAGGAAAAAAAATAGAGAGTGCCCCTCCCTTGTTTACGTGCCGCGCCGTGATTTTGTTCGTGTTATAGGCTCGCGTCTCTAGTACGGTCTAGCCTAGGACCAGCACAGAATTGATTATTGCTGAACCTTTTTGCTACCATATTATAAGCCTTCCCGGCTCCACATACATCTACGTCGTGCATTTGACTCTCCCTGGTAATCGCTCTATCCAAGCTTTGAGAGTTTTGACTACGCCGGTTGCTGATCACCGCCTGCTGCTGGGTAAGGACTGGTAAGAATCTGAGATTTGCTTGACGGATTTGTGACATCCACCACCACCTCTTGTTAGTAGTTTGTAGGATCATATTCTTGTGTGTTTCTATTGCTGCTAACCATGGCAGGATCACAAGCCGACGAGACTGACTGGGAGAACCTGCCGAATAAGGAGTTGCATGATAAATTTCAGCACATGATGAGTGGACAGGTGCAAGATGTGCTAAACAGATTTGACGAGGCCATGGAGAAGATAGATGGCATGGAGAAGACGTTCGAAACAAAGCTTGATAACAAGTTTAATGAATTGCTCGCGCGTCTTCCACCACCACCACCGGCTGCCCCTAACACAGCTCTCCAACAACAACAACAACAACAACAACAACAACAACAACAACAACAACAACGCCGCTTTCCAAATCAAGTGGGACGAGCACAGCGCGTTCCCATTGACCCTAGGCAAGCTTCTGGTGCCGTTGTTGATGCTTCTGTCGCTCTTGCTGCTACTGCAGAGGTGGAGGACCATTACGAGGATGAGTTTGACCAAAATCAGAACTACGTGCAACCACCAGCACCACCACCACCAGGTCGTCCTCATGCATATCATCGCAACGGTAGGGCTGCACCACCACCTGAGGTACATGACCATCTTCCTAAACTAAAATTGAATATTTCACCATTTGAGGGTAGATATGTTCCTGATATATATATCTTACTTGGGAGTTAGAAACTGAACAACGATTTACATGTTTACAATATCCTGAGGAGAGACGTGTTCCTACTGCAGTTTGTGCTTTCACTAGCTTTGCATGTGTTTGGTGCTCTGAACATTGTAGATTATATCCTATTCCAGCTACTGGGGCTGCTTTGAAAACTGCTATGCGTACCCGTTGGGTTCCACCATATTATCAACGTGAATTACTTCAAAAATTGCTGCGTTTAAGACAAGGAAATTTTTTTGTAGAAGAATATTATCAGGAATTACAAACTGGCATGATTAGATGTGGTATTGTTGAGGAGAATGAAGCTATGCTTGCATGTTTTATGGGTGGATTAAATAGAGAGATTCGTACCATTCTAGAGTATTAGGAGTATACTAATATCACTCGTTTATTCCATCTTGCTTGTAAAGCTGAACATGAAGTGCGGGATCGACAGGCATTGGCGCGAACTAACTTTTCTGCAGGTCGATCTTCATCGTGGACACCACGTGCATCCTCTACTTCCACTCCACCAGCACCTCCATCAGGTGCCACCTCCAGCCGTGATACAAGAAAGCAGGCATAATCACCACTCTCTGCCAAGAGTACACCTGCCAGACCTGCGCAGAGCTCTTCTTCCATGCAATCAACAGGGCACACAAGTGATATTATTTGTCGTTGTTGTAAGGGAAGAGGACATTTTGCGAGAGAATGCCAATCTCAGCGTGTGATGATTGTTACTGAGGATGGTGGGTATGAGTCCGCTAGTGAATATGATGAGGAGACTTTGGCTCTTATTACACATGAAGAACACGGTGGAGAGGATTCTGATCATGAGACGCAATACATGGCTGCTGAAGATGCTGACAGGTATGAATGTTTAGTTGCTCAACGTGTTTTGAGTGTGCAGGTTACACAAGCTATGCAAAATCAGAGGCATAATTTGTTCCATACAAAGGGAGTTGTGAAGGAACGTTCTGTTCGCGTCATCATAGATGGAGGGAGCTGTAATAACTTGGCTAGCATGGAGATGGTGGAGAAGCTATCTCTCACCACAAGACCACATCCACATCCTTACTACATCCAATGGTTCAACAACAGCGGCAAGGTTAAGGTAACATGTACTGTTCGTATGCATTTTAGTATCTCTACATATGCTGATTATGTTGATTGTGATGTGGTACCTATGCAAGCATGTTCTTTATTACTTGGTCGACCATGGCAACTTGATAAAAATTCTATACACCATGGTAGAAACAATCAGTATACACTTGTTCATAAGGATAAAAATATTACTTTGCTTCCTATGTCTCCTGATTCCCTTTTGAAAGATGATATTAATAGATCTAATAAAGAAAAATAGGAGAAAAATAAAAGTGAAAATCAGATTGCGGCAAAAGAATTTGAGCAACAAATGCAGCCTAATAATAAACCATCTAGTGTTGCTTCTGAAATTAAATTGAAAAGTGCATGTTTACTTGCCACCAAATATGATATTGATGATTTAGATTTTAGCAAATCTATTTGCTATGCTTTTTTGTGCAAAGAGGCATTATTTTCATTCGAGGACGTGCCTTCCTCTTTCCCTCCTGCTGTCACTAACATTTTGCAGGAGTTCGCTGACGTCTTTCCACAAGATGTGCCACCGGGATTACCACCTATTCGAGGGATTGAGCATCAAATTGACTTAATTCCCGGTGCATCATTACCCAACCGTGCACCATACCGTACCAATCCAGAGGAGACGAAGGAGATTATGCGTCAAGTACAAGAACTGCTCGACAAAGGTTATATACGCGAATCCCTTAGTCCTTGTGCTGTTCCTATCATTTTAGTGTCGAAAAAGGATGGTATGTCGTGTATGTGCATTGATTGTAGAGGCATTAATAATATTACTATTCGTTATCGTCATCCTATTCCTAGGCTAGATGATATGCTTGATGAATTGAGTGGCTCTACAATATTCTCCAAAGTTGATTTGCATAGTGGATACCATCAAATTCATATGAAATTGGGAGATGAATGGAAAACAACATTCAAAACTAAGTTTGGATTATATGAGTGGTTAGTCATGCCTTTCGGGTTAACTAATGCACCTAGTACTTTCATGAGGTTAATGAACGAAGTTTTACGTGCTTTCATTGGACGATTTGTGGTAGTTTACTTTGATGACATATTGATTTATAGCAAATCTTTGGAGGAACATTTGGAACATTTACGTGCTATTTTTTTGCTCTACGTGATGCACGTTTGTTTGGTAACCTTGGAAACTGCACCTTTTGCGCCGACCGAGTATCTTTTCTTGGCTATGTTGTTACTCCACGGGGAATTGAAGTTGATAAAGCCAAGATTGAAGCTATTAAGAGTTGGCCGCAACCTAAAACGGTCACACAAGTGAGGAGTTTCCTTGGCCTCGCTGGTTTCTATAGGTGTTTTGTGAGAGATTTCAGCACCATTGCTGCACCTCTCAACGAGCTTACAAAGAAGGATGTGCCTTTTGTTTGGGGTACCGCACAGGAAGAAGCCTTCACGGTATTGAAAGATGAGTTGACACATGCTCCTTTACTCCAACTTCCTGATTTTAATAAGACTTTTGAGCTTGAATGTGATGCTAGTGGAATTGGATTAGGAGGTGTGTTATTACAAGATGGCAAACTTGTTGCATACTTTTCTGAAAAATTGAGTGGGCCTAGTCTGAACTATTCTACTTATGATAAAGAATTATATGCTCTTGTTCAGACCTTAGAAACATTATTTATGGCCCAAGGAATTTGTTATACATTCCGATCATGAATCATTGAAACACATTAAAAGTCAAGAAAAACTTAACCGTAGACATGCTAAATGGGTTGAATTCATTGAGACTTTCCTTTATGTCATCAAACACAAGAAGGGTAAAGAAAATGTTATTGCTGATGCATTGTCTCGTCGTTATACTATGCTGTCACAACTTGACTTTAATATATTTGGTTTGGAGACCATCAAAATCAATATGTGCATGATGCTGAATTTAAAGATGTATTGCATAATTGTAAGGAAGGGAGAACTTGGAACAAATTTGTTCTTAACGATGAATTTGTGTTTCGTGCTAACAAGCTATGCATTCCAGCTAGCTCCGTTCGTCTTTTGTTGTTGCAGGAGGCGCATGGAGGAGGATTAATTGGACACTTTGGCATCAAGAAGACGGAGGATATACTTGCTACACATTTCTTTTGGCCAAAGATGAGACGGGATGTTGAGCGTTTTGTTGCTCGCTTCACTACATCTCAAAAAGCTAAGTCACGACTCAATCCTCATGGTTTATATTGCCTTTGCCTGTACCTAGTGTTCCTTGGGAGGATATATCTATGGACTTTGTTTTAGGTTTACCTCGAACAAAGAAGGGGAGGGATAGCATATTTGTTGTCGTGGATAGGTTCTCGAAAATGGCACACTTTATACCATGTCATAAAAGCAATGATGTTGTTAATGTTGCTGATTTGTTCTTTCGTGAAATTATTCGCTTGCATGCTGTGCCAAATACTATTGTTTCAGATCATGACACTAAATTTCTTAGCCACTATTGGAGATGTTTATGGGCTAAGTTGGGGACTAAACTGCTTTTTAGTACTACTTGTCACCCCCCAAACTGATGGACAAACTGAAGTAGTCAATAGAACATTGTCTACTATGCTTAGGGCTGTTTTGAAGAATAACAAGAAAATGTGGAAGAATGCTTGCCTCATATTGAATCTTCTTATAATCGTTCATTGCATTCTACTACTAAGATGTGCCCTTTTGAAATTGTGTATGGTTTCCTACCTCGTGCACCTATTGATTTATTTCCTCTTCCATCTTCGGGGAAGGTTAATTTTGATGCTAAAGAACCTGCTAAATTGATTTTAAAAATGCATGAGTTAACTAAGGAAAACGTTGAGCATATGAATGCTAAATATAAACTTGCTGGAGATAAGGGTAGAAAACATGTTGTGTTTGCACCTGGAGATCTTGTTTGGTTACATTTGCGTAAGGATAGGTTTCCTACTTTGCGCAAATCAAAGCTAATGCCTCGTGTTGATGGTCCTTTTAAGGTGTTAGAGAAAATAAATGATAATGCATATAAACTTGAGCTGCCTGCAGATTTTGGGGTTAGTCCCACTTTTAACATTGCAGATTTGAAACCTTATTTGGGTGAGGACGATGAACTTTCGTCGAGGACGACTTCATTTTAAGAAGGGGAGGATGAGGAGGACATCAATACCATTGTTACACCCACAGCCCCTGCTGCTATACATACTGGACCAATTACTAGAGCTCGCGCACGCCAATTGAATTATCAGGTACTTTCGTTTCTTGGTAATGATTCTAATGTTCATGAGAATATGATGCTGCCTAAATTGGATACATTTGTTTTGCTTACAAATGAAGGGCCTAGCTTGGACAAGAAAGATGATCCTTGGAGCAAGTTCAAGCATGGAGATGATGGCATGCGCAAGGGGAACAAGAACGGAGTTACAAGTGATGATTCCAGGACTCTGAAGCCACCATAATGGGTGCATGAAGCATGGGACGAAATATACAAGATGCCACTTCATAAATTTCGTCTAGAGGCTATTTTAGGTGCTGCATCACCTTATTATTGGGCCAGGCCCATGTATTTTCGAAGTACTTAAGTATAGGTTGTTTTTAGAGTCCGTATGTGTGGGGAAACCAGAGTTAGGGTTGGTTTCGGACCCCTCCACCAAGGGCCACGAAATTCCCCCTCTCTCCCCCATATATACAGCCCTTAGGGCATCGTATAGACTTTGGGTTTTGTTTAGATTAAAAGTTCGCCATAGATGCAACTTCGCGTACTTCGTTTGTGTCCAACGACCAGACCAAGACGTCACAGAACCCCACCTTGATCAATAAAGCTTTCATCTTATATTCGCAATATCAAGGTTGCAATATCAGTTTCTTGCTTGTTATTCATTTGCTCGCAGGAAACAGACCCTCGTGGTTAGGTTGATCGTGTTTCGGCGTGGTCAATAACCCCTCGGAAGTTGGTTTAGCGATTGCTAAGGTGCGATGTCTCGCACGTTCGTAGTCGGATCGTCAAGGTCGACTCCCACCGAAACTATAGCCACCATCTCATCGAAACATCGAGACACCTTTGCCTCTATCAGGCGGGATTCCAGCAAGGCGGCGGCGGGCTCCGGCGGGGCAGCTCGCGGGCGGCGAGGCTCGGGCGGCGACGGAGCGACGCGGCGAGCAGGGTCAGCGGCGCGGGCGGCGGGTCGAGCTAGGATTTATGAGGGGGTGCGGGGCGGCTGGGATGTCGGTGTCCCGGGGTCGCGGCTTAAAGAGGCCGGCCCGAGGTGTCCTGGCCGGGTATGGCCCAGAGTCGGTTACATTTTTTTAAACAATCCAACGTGCAGAAAAAGAAAAAAAAGAAATACTAAACGAACTCCAAATATCCAGAAATATATTTTCCCGTGCTCTAAAAATATGCCGGACAAGGTGAACATTTATTTGGGCCTATAATGCAATTTTGAAAAACGCATATTTTTCCTAGTTCAAATAAAATAGCGATAAAACTCCGAATAAAATTCTTATTTGATTTTAATATTAAATCTCCAATATTTATTTATTTTGAGGAAGTCATTTTATCCTCTCTTTTTTATTTTTTATAAAAGAAATATTCAAAGAGAAAATAATTAAATCAAATGATCCTCTCTTCAAAACTCGAGAAAACTGAAATATGAAAATAACGAAATTCCCAACTCTCTCCGTGGGTCCTTGAGTTGCGTAGAATTTCTAGGATCAAGCTAAAAATGCAATAAAATATGATATGCAATGATGACCTAATGTATAACACTCCAAATTGAAATTTTGGGATGTTACAAACCTACCCCCCTTAAGATGAATCTCGCCCTCGAGATTCGGGTTGGCTAGAAAATAAGTGAGGGTGATCCTTCTGTAGGTCTTCCTCTCGTTCCCAGGTGGCTTCATCCTCGGTATGGTGGCTCCACTGAACCTTGCAAAACTTAATAACCTTGCTGCGTGTGACTCGGCTGGCAAAATCAAGAATCTTGACTAGTTTCTCCTCATAAGTCTAGTCGATATCCAATTGAATCGCTTCTAGTGGCACTGTATCTCTCAGAGGGATATCAGCCATCTCTGCGTGGCACTTCTTCAACTTTGAAACCTGGAACACATCGTGAACTCCTGACAATCCTTCGGGCAATTCCAACTTGTAAGAAACTTCTCCCATACGTTCCAAAACTTTGTATGGTCCCACAAAACGTGGTGCTAACTTTCCCTTAACTCCAAAGCGCTTCACTCCTCGAAGTGGTGATACACGAAGATACACTCTGTCGCCAACTTCATAAACTATCTCCTTGCGTTTAGAATCCTCATGGCTCTTCTACCTGGACTAGGCTACTTTGAGTCTATCGCGAATTAGCTTAACCTTCTCTTTAGACTCTTTAATCAAATCTGGTCCAAATGACTGACTGTCTCCAACTTCGTCCCACAACAACGGTGTCCTGCACCTCCTTCCGTACAATGCTTCGAAAGGGTCCATCTTCAAACTGGCTTGATAGCTGTTGTTCTAAGAGAACTATGCGTAAGGCAAATTGTCATCCCAACTAGATCCATAATCTAGCGCACAAGCTCTCAACATGTCCTCCAAAATCTCATTGACTCTCTTAGTCTGTCCATCTATCTGCGGGTGAAAAGTTGTACTGAACTCTAGCCTGGTTCCCAAAGTTTCATGCAACTGATTCCAAAACTTTGAGGTAAACTGGGTTCCTCTATCTGATACAATGGTCCTCGGAACTCCATGCAAACATACGATCCTGGTCATGTATATCTTTGCAAACTTAGCACTGGTGTAAGTGGTCTTCACTGGGATGAAATGAGCTACTTTCGTCAAACGATCGACTACAACCCATATCGAGTCATAGCCTAAACGAGTCCTGGGCAATCCCGTGATAAAATCCATACCTAGCTTGTCCCACTTCCATTTGGGTATCGGCAATGGTTGTAGCAATCCTGCTAGCTTCTGATGCTCTACCTTCACTCTCTGACATACATCACAAACTGCTACATACTCCACAATATCCTTCTTCATTCCGGTCCACCAGAAACTATACTTCAAATATAGGTACATTTTAGTATTTCCTGGGTGAATCAAATATGGTGAATCATGGGCCTCCTGCAAAATCAGCTTCCTGATCTCCGGATCATTTGGCACATAAACGCGGTCCTCAAACCATAAGGTATCGTGTTCATCCTCACGAAATCCTTTAGCCTTTCCTCTGCTCATCCTTTCCTTTATCTCGGCAATATCCTTGCCCGTCTTCTGAGCTTCCCTGCTCTTATCCATCAAAGTAGACTGAATCTCCAATGCTGCTACATAGCCTCTTGGAAGTATCTCCAAACATAGCTCGCGAAGATCCTCGGCTAACTCCTTGGTTAACTCTCCGGTCATGAGTGTATTGACATGACTCTTGCGGCTCAACGCATCGGCTACTACGTTAGCCTTTCCGAGATGATAATGCAACTTCATGTCATAATCCTTAATGAGCTCCAACCATCTCCTCTGCCTGAGATTCAACTCCGTCTGCGTGAAGATATACTTCAAACTCTTTTGATCCGTGTATACCTCACAATGGTTTCCAGTGAGAAAATGTCTCCAAGTCTTCAACGCATGCACTGCGGCTACTAACTCCAAATCATGCGTAGCATAATTTAGCTCATGGGGTTTAAGCTGTCGTGAGGCATATGAAACAACCCTTCCTTCCTGCATAAGCATGGCTCCAAGTCCTCGACGAGAAGCGTCGCAATACACTTCATAATCCTTGCGTTGATCTGGCAGAATCAACACTAGTGATGTAACCAAGCGTTTCTTCAACTCCTGAAAACTGGCCTCACATTCCTCAGTCCATTTGAACTTGGTGTCCTTCTTTCACAACTCCGTCATAGGCTTTGCAATCTTCGAGAAATTCTCGATGAACCTCCGGTAGTATCCTGCGAGTCCAAGAAAACTCCAGATCTCTCCAACTAACGTGGGTGCTTCCCAATTTGTCAAAGTGATGACCTTGGTAGGGTCTACGGCTATTCCTTCTCTGTATATAACATGTACGAGGAATCCAACTTCCTTCAACCAAAACTCACACTTGCTGAACTTGGCGTATAGCTGATGTTCTCTAAGCTTCCCAAGTACTAATCACAAATGCTCTGTATGCTCCTCTTCATTCTTCGAGTAGACCAGAATATCATCAATGAACACCGCAACGAACTTATCCAGAAACTCCATAAACACCTTGTTCATCATGTTCATGAAATAGGCAGGTGCGTTAGTCAGGCCAAATGACATAAGGTATACTCATATAGCCCGTACCTCATGGTAAAAGCTGTCTTAGGTATATCTTGCTCTCGAATCATCAGCTGGTGGTACCCTGATCGCAAATCGATCTTGGAAAACACCTTAGCTCCTTGCAGCTGATCAAATAAATCATTGATCATCGGCAGTGGGTACTTGTTCTTGATCATTACTTCATTCAATCCACCGTAATCAACAACCATCCTCAACGATCCATCCTTCTTCTCCACTAGAAGCACTTGGGATCCCCAAGGTGACGAACTTGGGCGAACCTTTATCTAGTAAATCCTTAATTTGCTTCTTAATTTCCTCCAAATCCTTTGCGGGCATTCTGTACGGTCTCTTAGATATTGGCCCTGTGCCTGGCAAAAGCTCAATCAAAAACTCAATGTCACTATCCGGTGGCATGCCTGGCAATTCTTCTGGAAATACATCCGGGGAATCCTTCACCACTGGTACTTCCTCCTATACAATTCCTAATAAGGAATTTACTTGTGTCCTATTCGGCACATGCCAGGATACATACTTGATCCTTCTCCCTTCTGGGGTGTGAGCAAAATCGCCTTACTGGCGCAACCGATGTTTCCTCCATGCATCGATAGCCAATCCATACCCAGAATCACATCCAAACCTTGCGACTCCAAAATTATCAAGTCTGAGGGGAAAACATGCCTACCTATTGTCAATGGCATCCGAAAACATCCTTGGCTTGCCATATACTCTACTCCTGGCGAGCTCACTAACATAGGTGTACTAAGAACTTTGGTGGACAGTTTATACTTATCCACAAATCCCCTTGATATGTATGAATGCGATGCACCAGTATCAAAAAGAATGACTACAGTAAATGACTTACCAAAAACTTACCTATTACTGCATCTAGCTGGGCTTCAACCTCCTCCACGTTAACTTGGTTCACTTGTCCCCTATTGAAAGGGTTGGGCTTCTTTCCAGAACTTCCATTGTCGTTTCCATTCTTAGCTTCAAGACATTCATTGGTGTAATGTCCAGTCTTCTGGCACTTGTAACAAGTAACATGGCTTAGATCTTTTTTGGCGGGCGTTGCTGGGTTGGAACGGTTCTGTCCGTTGCTTCCTCCATTACCATTCCCGTTCTTGGAGCTACTATGGTTGTGTGAACTTCCTCCATTGTGAGTGTGGCCTCCATGGTTATGGACAAGTCCTCCCGAGTTCGGGGTAAAACGGGGTCTCTACTGAGCTCCAGAATTATGCTTCCCTTATCCATACTTCCTCTTACGGTTGTCAATCTGCTGCTGCTTCCCTTCAATCATGAGAGCTCTATCTACCAACTCCTGGTAGTTATTGAAATTTGCCACCATCAACTGCATGCTCAGCTCATCATTCAGTCCTTCCAGAAACTTCTCTTGCTTTGTTGCATCTGTAGCGACGTCATCTGGGGCATAGCGTGCTAGCTTACTAAAGTCATGCACATACTGGCCAACAGTGCGTCCTCCTTGGCGTAAGTTGCGAAAGTCACGCTTCTTCATGGACATAGCTCCTGCTGATACATGGGCAGTGTGAAAGGCCTGCTGGAACTGGTCCCATGTAACATTGGCTATAGGAAAAGTGGCTGTGTAATTCTCCCACCATGAGGCTGCTGGTCCATCCAATTGGTGCGCGGAAAAACGCACCATCTCAGGATTTGTGCATCCTGCAGTGGTTAACTCCCTTCCAATCCTGTGGAGCCAATCATCTGCTTGGTGCTGCTGGAAAACACCGGCGGCTGCAACCTCAGAAAACGGGCTAAGTTGTCAACTGGGGGTGGTGGTGGTGGGTTGTTGTTGTTGTTGTTGTTGTTGTTGTTGCCTTGGTTCTGAACTAACAACTGCATCGAGGCATTCTGCTGCTGGATCAACTGAGTGAGCTCCGGTGGAAAGGTAAATTCGGGGTCACGTCTCGGAGGCATCTGAGGGTTTAGAGGAAAGAGAATAGAATAGAATGAGGTCTAGTGAGAGAACACTACCCATATGCACATGAGACAAACACAATCATATCACTTCAATCAATTCAAACAAGGGCATACAATCAGTCTAACTATCGTTACAAAGTTCTCGGACTAATCTGTATACATGGGGGAATACTACTACTGGTATGGTGGTCGACTAGAAAAATTGATCGGTGGAAGACTCCATAATATCCATCTACCTTATCTGGCTTCACTTGTGCTAACCCGATTATTATTGATGAATCCTTCGATGCAAACTATAAACTGTTTAAGAATGAGAATGGTGAAGTGTTTGCCAGGTATATTGGCACTAACTGCAAGAATGGACCACCTTTGAAGAAGATCTGGGTGCCCAAGAGCTGTCTTGAAAATCTTCAGGTGAATGTCATCCTAACACCACCTGGAATGAAGACAAACCCCAGACTAAAGGCTTCACATGGTCCAAAGGCTTCATACAGACAGAGGACTCACCAGAGTCACCCTAACACAAATGTTTTGCAAGGAGACCATACTCAGGCCTATGAATATGAGCGTGTTTCATCAAACCGCCATGTTCATAAGACCAAGAACTATTCTTCTTATTCTTATGAGTATTATTCACCTCCTGCAAGACTATTTGCTAGGGCTCCAAAGCCAAAGTTCTCAGATGTTGCACTTAGACTCATTGCTTCAAAGCCATCCCTGAAGATATGGGTGGTTAAGAAATCTTAACTCTCTTTTGCAGGGAAAGGTCTCCAACTGAAAATCAAAGGCATCAAATGCTATTGTTGGGGACCTAAAACATCTTGTGGAGCACAAGATAAAATTCCAAATGGTCTTATTATGTATTTCGTTCCTGAATCGCTTGCCAATCATCCTATCAGTCCTAACCTGGATCTGAGCTTTCATAATCCACTTGCTCGTCAAATGTTTATGCTTCACAATACTCTTTGTGAAGCCTATCCCCCTAACTGCACTGTAGGGTATGACACCAGCTACTTCAGAATGGATTATTGATAGTGGATGCACTAACCACATGACTGGAGATCGAAGGTTCTCATGGACTCAACCTTACGTCCATCTGACAAAAGTCATATCACATTTGCTGACACTCATAAAAGCAAGGTATTGGGTCTACGTAAAGTTGCAATCTCAAAGGATCAGCACATGGATAAAGTGATGCTTGTTGAATCCCTTGGTTTCAACTTAATGTCTATCTCAATGCTTTGTGACTTGAACATGATTGTGATATTTGGAAAATATCGTTGCCTTTTTTTAATGGAATCTGACAAGTCTCTAGTCTTTGAAGGGTACCGAAAAGGTGATCTGTACATGGTAGATTTCTCAGCAGGACCATAGTTGGCCGTATGTCTTCTAGCAAAAGCTTCAGAGTGCTGGCCCTGGCATCGGAGGCTTGGGCTTGCTGGCATGAGGAACTTGTACACCCTCGCAAAGAAAAAACACGTCGTAGGCATCGAGTGTGTCAAGTTCAAGAAGGATCATCTATGTGGTGCCTGTGAAGCTGGGAAGATGACTAGGGACAAGCATCCTTTGAAGACAATCATGACGACATCACGTCCCTTCGAGCTGCTTCACATGAACCTATTCGGCCCTACTCATTACTCCACTTTTACTACCACTGCTTGTTTCTATGGCTTTGTTATTGTTGATGATTACTCTAGATATACATGGGTGCATATAATTCTCTACAAGACTGAAGTGCAGGATGTCTTCAGACGATTCGCAAGTCGTGCCATGACAAACTATGGCATCAAGGTCAAGCACATAAGAAGCGACAATGGCACAGAGTTCAAGAACACCAGCCTCGACACTTATCTTGATACATTGGGCATCACTCATGAATTCTTAGCTCCATACACACCTTAGCAGAATGGCATCGTGGAGCACAAGAACAGAACACTCATTGAGATGGCTCGGACGATGCTTGATGAGTACAAGACTCCAAGGAAGTTCTGGCCTAAAGCCATTGATACCGCGTGCCATGTCATCAACCGTTTTTATCTTCACAAGCTTCTAAAGAAGACATCATATGAACTACAGACTGGTAAGAAGCCAAACGTAAGCTACTTTAGAGTATTTGGTGCCAGGTGCTGGATCAAGGATCCACATCACACTTAATTTGCATCGAAAGCACATGAAGGTTTTATGCTTGGCTACGGAAAGGATTTGCACTCCTACAGAGTCTTCAACCTCTTTCACTATAAAGTGGTTGAAATTGTGGATGTGTGGTTCGATGAAACTAACGGCTCGCAAAGAGAGCACCTGCCAAATGTGCTAGATGAAGTCCCTCCAAGTGAATCAATCAAGCTTATGGGTACTGGAGAAATCATACCTTCAGAGGCACAGGCTGAAGAGGAACTTATCATTTTTGCACTAAATCAACCTAAAGACTCTACTCAGCCTGAAGCTAATGTTGAAGATGAAGACAATGACCAGCAAGAGCAAAATCTTCGTCTAGTTCATCCTCGTGTTGCAAATGAAGTACAGAATGAGAAGATAATTGATAGCATCAATGCATCTGGTCCCCTTACTTGTTCAAGAGCAACTCAGCTAGCAAATTTCCGTGGGCACTTTGCATTTGTGTCCATATCTGAACCCAAGAAAGTTTCTGAAGCCTTCATGGAACCCGAATGGATTCAAGCTATGCAAGAAGAGCTTCAACAGTTCGAGCTGAACAATGTATGGGAACTGGTCAAGCGTCCTGATCCTCGCAAGCACAATATCATAGGCACAAAATGGATCTATCGCAACAAACAAGATGAGCATGGTCAAGTTGTCAGAAACAAGGCTCGGCTCGTTGCTCAAGGATATACTCAAGTTGAAGGAATTGACTTCGATGAAACATTCGCTCCGGTGGCCAGGCTTGAAGCCATTCGCATTCTGCTAGCCCATGCCAACCATCACGACATCCTCCTATATCAAATGGATGTTAAGAGTGCCTTTCTCAATTGCAAGATTAAAGGAGAAGTGTATGTTGCACAACCACCTGGCTTTGAAGATCCAAAACATCCCGATATGGTTTACAAGCTCAACAAGGCACTATATGGCCTCAAACAAGCCCCTCGTGCTTGGTATGACACACACAAAGACTTCCTGAAGAGCAAAGGCTTCAAACCTGGTTCCCTAGATCCTACACTCTTCACAAAGACATATGATGGTGAACTGTTTGTGTGCCAAATCTATGTGGATGACATTATCTTCGACTGCACTGACAAAAGATACAGTGATGAGTTTGGACACATGATGCAAGAGAAATATCAGATGTCCATGATGGGTGAGCTGAAGTTCTTGGTCTTCAAATCCATCAGCAAAGCAACGACATCTTCATATCTCAAGAGAAATACCTCAAAGATTGCCTGAAGAAGTTTGGAATGCAAGACTGCAAGGGATACACGACGCCAAAGCCAACCAAAAGTCATTTGGGCCCCAATGACAAAGGTAAAGAGTTCGATCAAAAGGTATACTGCTCCATGATTGGTTCTTCACTTTATCCGTGTGCATCTAGGCCAGATATCATGCTTAGCGTTTGCATGTGTGCCCGATTCCAATCGGCACCAAAGGAGTCGCATCACTTAGCTGTGAAGCGAATTCTTTGATATTTGTCTTACACCCCAACACTAGGATTATGGTATCCAAAGGGCTCAGAGTTTGATCTAGTAGGGTTCTCAGATGTTGATTATGCTGGTGACAAGGTTAACCGAAAGTCTACATCAGGCACATGTCACTTTCTTGGACGATCTCTTGTCTGTTGGTCTTCAAAGAAGAAGAACTGTGTGTCTCTCTCCATTGCTGAATCCGAATACATTGCTATTGGATCTTGCTGCGCTCAGCTTCTGTGGATGAAGCAAACTCTCAAGGACTATGGCATCCATCTGAAGCATGTGCCACTCTACTGCGACAATGAAAATGCTATCAAGATTGCCAACAACCCAGTTCAGCATTCAAAACAAAGCACATTCAGATCCGTCATCACTTTCTCAGAGATCATGTCATGAAGGAAGATATTGATATCATTCACATCAACACTGAAGAGCAATTGGCAGATATCTTCACATAGCCCATGGATGAGAAAAGGTTTTGCAAGTTGTGGTGTGAGCTAAATATCTTAGAATCCTTGAACGTCCTATAGTTGGACACACATCCTAACGCTTATGCATGAGATGACTTAGATGCGCAACACATGAAGTAACGTATATCTTCAAATAATGAAGGCATACATTCTAAGTGTGAATACATTAATGTGGAAATTGACTTTGGAGTGCCACGAGAATTGTGCGTCGTGTCTGGGTCTAATACTTCCTATACAGTGGGTAACGCCACCACCAAACTATTGGTTGAAGTGTTTTCCGTTGGCATCACACTTGCATAATCTTCACATTTGGTTTTATCTTCAACATTATTTAGACTTCATGTTTATCTTCACAATGTTGATTTGGTATCATATTGATATATACTTATATTGGTGTTCTGTCCCCTACAACATTCACTTATAGCTATGTCTTCATGTTTGAATCTTTTGACCTAACTGAATGTGATCGGACCCTAACCTCTTCTATGCTTCTACCCCAAATTCCATCTATCCAAATCATATGCATTTTATTGAAAATGTCAAATGTCTTCTCTGCGTCCTTGTCAGCAGAAGATAGAGAGACAAACATTGAATCTGTTTTAAATGTTATATCCTTATTTCCTGAACCCCGGAGAAGCCGGAACGACCAGCCGACAATCCAGGTGTGCGTGGGAACATGGAACAACTTCCAATGTGTTGCATGCTTGGCACGTGTCCCTCAGATGTGAACCGCCAGGGGCACCTACGTGATTGCGCTGTGTTGTCCCTTTCCTTATAAATACACATCACAACGTGGTCAAAAATCCTTCTCCCACCTCTCCACCTCACGCAAACCCTAGCACCACCACTAGCTCTCGACGACGCCGGCGATGAAGCGCTTAGCTGCCGCATCCTCACTGACGCCGTCCTCATGCCGGTCGCGGACCTTGTCTCCTCCGCCGCCGCCGTAGGTGTCTTCCATCACCAAGTTAGGGCACGACAGATTGAACTGCTCGGCCTCCAACTCCACTCCATCCAGCAGTTTTTCTTATGGTAATTAAAACTTACCTTTTACTACCTTTTTGATCTGATAGATCCATCTCTCTCCACCAAAAGTGGTTTCTGAACCTACAAAATTGGATCTATCCTGTTCTGCATCTCATATCATGCCTAGTATATTCACTTATGCTTCACTACTAGTTAGATTCCTCACTTGTACCTATTCTTGGATTCGTACAAATCTGGAACCAACTCTCAACAAATAAGTGAATGTCTTCGCCTGATGAGGTCAATGTCTTCAAATTGATTTATCTTCAAAATCTTCTGAGAATGCATATGACCTCTTCCCCTTCCCTCACATCTCTAATGTTGTCACAGGTACATGTCCGTGGGAGAATCCTTGGTTCTCATAGTCCGCATTCATTTGCAGAGTTCTTACAGCATCACATTAATTCTCTTGAAGCTAGTTCTTGTCTGACCAGCAGACGGAAGACTTTGCAAGTTCTAAAGCCATTCGGTTTGAACTTCATGGCGACAGAAAAGTTAGCAAGAAACGGCGTCATACAGCGCCGTGGGGATACAGCCAAGGACCTGCCACCGGATCCCTTTGAACCATACAAGTCAGATCCTTAAGAAGCCTATGGTGAACGCAAGACTCGAATCCAATGGATTCGCAGATACTGGCCTGAACAATGGTTTCAGTATAGATTTGTGACTGCAAAGTATGCGGAGAAGAATGCCATCAAGCGACCATGGGGAGATATAATATACAAAGGTCTACAGCCCAAGTCCAAGCCCGAAGCTATTGCTCAAGGCTTCTACCCTTGCATGGTCCGAGGACCTCAGCCTAAGGACGCCGACCCATCCAGTTTGCTATGGTGTCACGACGACAATCTGTTTAAGCGCAACTTTCAGTTTGCCAAGGAGTCTGCTAAGAAGAACAAGAAGCAGTTTGGCCACGACTTCAACCGTGGTGCACCTGCTCCACGGGCTGATGCCACACGTGAAGCTGAACCCAATGAGATAGGTCCCTTCTACAACCTTGAATATCTCATCACTCATGTTGATGTCCAAGGGGCTGCGATGGATCACTCAGCTGGCGACGCGGATTCTGAAGAAGCCAGCCCCACCGAAGCAGAAGCAGAAGAAATCAAAGGCTTCAAAGCCCTCTGCAGCACTGAAAGTTTCCCGTGCGAAGCCTCTGGCCACTGCACCTCCTGAAGCAAGTATGAAGTCCGAAGATCTTTCTCACATCTCCAAGAAGACAGAGAAGTCTTCAAAGCAAAAGAAGCCCATCCAGCGCTCTGGGCAAGAACTGACGCCAGCTGATATTTTGCGGAATGAAGGATCCACCATTGATCTGCCTAGCGACGATGATCTTGGTGATGATGCTCTTGAGATGCTCATAAAGAGCAAGGAAGAGGTGGAGATCTTCAATGATCTGCCCCTTTTCGACGTGGATATTTTGAACAACCTCATTGATGAATGGTTTGAAAACCCCAGCATCAACATCGATGACCTTGAGCTTCCCATTGGCATCAGTGTCTCTTTCCATAGTTCCATTGCTAATGAGCTGGCTTTGGCTCAAAAGATCATTGAACTGAAAAACAAGATTGATTATGAGAAAGCTCAGTTCAAAAAGAACATGGCCAGTCTCAGTGTGGCTGATGTTCAAAGCTTCGAGATGTTGCATGATCTCAAGGAGTAGTTTCACATGAAACGCAAGGAAGCTAAAGGTTCAAGAGAGAGAATGAAATACTTCGCTGAAAAATCTATACAAGAGCACAATGAGGCTGAAAAGCGCAAGGCACTTGGGCACCCTGGTACCGACCCCATAATGGCTGCCAAAAAGAAGAAGAAGTCTGCTGCGGCATGCACTAAAGAAGTAAGGCAGGAAGCACCTAGCATTGTCTTCCCTGCCAGCATGACAGGCTCAAAGCCTAAGGTCCCCACAACTGCTTCAGAACTGGAGAAGACAAGGGAAGCTGAAGCCGAAGCTAGAAAGTGCAAGAACAAGAATGCCACTGATGATGCCCCATAGACAAAGAAGGAGAAGACAAAGTCTTCGAAGAAAGATCGGGATGCTCCCTCAGAGCCCCTCGTTGTCGAGCCCATCTCAGTTGCTCGCCCCGCATCCACCAACCAAGAATGTCAGCTAGTACTTCATGAGCCTGCATCCACAGAGGCTCCTGAAGCTGAAGACATTCCAGCCGCTGACCCCTTCACAGCTAAAGACATTGGTCATCACAACAATGTAAATGATGATGAAGTCCTTCCTCAGATCGAAAACCAACTGGTATCATCACCTGTTCTCACGAACAACGAACTCATCAGCATTGGTCGTCCATTGATGCCAATTGCTCAGGATGCATCATGAGCTGATCACCCCCAAGATACACCAAGCCAAGACACACCCAGTACTCCTCCTCCTCAAGTTACCACTCCGGTACTTGATGATGACAATTACATGGTGAAGACCACCCCATCTCCAAAGGTGTCACCCTCACTCCGCAGGCTTCGCAAAGGCCCTAGGGCACAGGTCGCCATGCCGAGCGTTCCAGAAGGAGTAGTGCAAAACAACTTAGTGGCACGACAAAGTGTTTCCTAACGCCACTCCAACTGCAAACGTCTTTGAGTCTGAGTAGCAGAAGCTGCTGAAGACATTCTGGCTGCATCAGCCGATGACCAACAAGAACCCCAAGAACCCCGTCAAGAAGAAGAGCGAGTTGCCACACCCCCTACCAACCGAGAAGTTGTTCTCGCAGAGAACGAGTCTGTACCCGACCCTCCAGCTACTCAAGTGGAGGTTGAAACCACTGAGGCAGCCACCAACAACACTACTGAAGCCAATGACGTTGTCATTGCTAAAGCTAATGTGGCGGCTGCCATGAATATGGTGCCAGAAGTCAATGTTGCACCAGAAGCCAATGTGCAGCTTGAAGCCCAAGTCAATGCCTCTGCTCCTGTACCACCTGCAAGACCTCACACCATTGAAGAAGCATACGATCATAGTCAACTTGTCAATGTCCGCTGGCCCATTGTGGTTCCTCTGCCTGCTCCCGGACTGCAGTTTATCTATCATGTGGAGCACATGCATTAGGTCCAGAAGCCAAAGCCCAGGCTGCCAAGGTTTCTAGGTACTGCAACTTCGCCAGGATCGTTCAATGTGAATGGCTTCAAAGCACACAACACCTTCTTTGATAGTGCCAAGAACCCATATTCGCAGCCAAGAATTTCATCAGATCGGTTCTGGAGCTATCAGCAGTGCAGTTACTATTCTTGTGTCTTATACAATCAAGGGCGCATTTTCCCCCATATGCGTCTAGACTGCGAAGCCATTTCTGGCCTGGCCTGCTTGGAAGAAGCACTAGACTGCTTCAAAGAGGCTGGCCTTCTGCAGTTTGTGACCGACAAAGAAAATTGGAATGAGGAGCTTCTGCTACAATTCTAGCAACTCTCCACATTCCCGACTACAACGGGGATCCGAAGACTTGGGTCCTTGAGTGGATGACAGGCGATGTACACAATGAAGCCAAAACCCAAGATATAATTGAGCTTACTGCCCTGCCCACTCCAGGTGAACACTATGAACCTGGATGTCAGCTTCACCATAATGCTTTGGAGAGCATATTCAGAAGCCTGAGCCGATCATGAGTCAAATGCTCAGCATGATGAAGCCACTGCCAAGCGATGCTGAATATCCAACGGAATTCTTTGTTGAAGACCTAGAGTATCTGCCCCGTACCATTTATCATATCATCAGGCGAACTCTATGGCATGTCAAAGGACATTCTCCTCCAGCAAAGCTTGAAGGAGCAATGAAGACATTGGTTTTTTATATCCTCAATGGCATCAACTTCAATGCTCAAGATTTCTTCATGAGGCACTTTGCTGCGTCTGGCTTTGATCTATTTGGTCTGAAATTTTATGCTCCATGGGTAGTGCGCCTCATCAAGCTTCACTCTTCTGTCAACTATCAGCCCTCTACGTGCAATCATCTCATCTTCTTGCCAGAGGTTGATATGTCCGTCGAAGCCATCTACCCTGAACCTGCCAAGGAGCCTATATACACAATGCAGATCACCAAAGCTTCACTCAACCCATTGAAGGAGTTCTTCCTGCAACTTGTGTTTATCCTTTGGCTGGTAACACTCGTTCACCTCATCGTGCAACCACTGAAGCCACCGAAAGCACCATAGCTCAAAGGCCTCAGAAGCGATCTAGTGCTCTCAATGACCGAGAGCTTCTCATGGCATTACATCAAAAACATGATAAGCATCATGACTGGCTCAAGCGTCAGATATAGAGCCTCTTGGTGGACGTTAATCACATTCGAAATCTTGCCACCAAGAATGCCTTTGTCACACATGAAACCTGTCGGCGGTCGTGGAAGAGTCTGACATTGCTAAGCTCTGAAGATGATCTTCAACAGGATGGCTTCATAGAGCGATTCAAATTTGATTCCACTCCTCCCAGGAATGCTCTCTTGCATCGAACTCCCTCACTCGAAGACTCTGAGTACTCCTCCTCAGCGGTAACTGTCGATGCTAGAGTCGTCGATGACGAAGATGATGCTACTTCACCACCGGACTCCAACATCGACCCAGCACCTTTTCATGGGAACGAGTAGAAGCTCTATGTCTTCAACTTTTTGGTCCTTGCTGACAAAAGGGGGAGAAGCATATGAGTGGATAGTCTTCAAGCGGGTCCTTATGGGTGGTTGCTATATGCCAAGTGTTTACAACTCTCGCTTTTGATACTTTTGGTTCTTTGAGTTGTAACACTTAAACTTGATGGTCGGATGCTACCTTTTCTATTAACTATGTGATGCGATGATAAATTCCATGTGTGATGATAAATTCCGCACGAAGTCATTCCCCAAACGTCCATTTTTCATTATGCATGTCATTATCTTCATTGTATTCATTCATGCATGATGAATTGTCTTCATAACTTGAAGAGGATCTCCACAAGTAAAACCTTCCATGTGCATTTGCATTCAAACACAAACTATTTATATGCACATCTTTAGGGGGAGCCTTTTGCTACTTATGAAGACAATACATTATCCTTACAATTTCACATACTTTTATCCCCGTTGAAAACTTCAACCAGTTTGTCATCAATCTCCCAAAAGGGGGAGATTGTAAGTGCATCTAGTGTCATCCCTAGTTGGTTTTGGAGTATTGATGACAAACTTGGTTGAGGGACTAATGTGTTTGTGAGAATTGCAGGATAACACAGGTAGTAGTCCCTCATTGATTCGGTTTACCTACCAGAGATGACCCCTAAAATGTGTGAAGACATTGAAGACAATGGTGGTCTGTGAAGAGTTTCACATTCAACACTATGACATGAGAAGACATCGTATGAAGACTATGGATTGCGAAGACATAGTTGTTTCATAGTTTCCTTTTCTTCTTTGTTGAGTCATAGGAACCACCGTACTATTAAGTGGGGTCCAAGTGAACAAAGTCAGAGTGACTGAACTGATGCTCAACCAAATCCTATGTCTTCGAGCGAAGACAATGAGAGAAAATCTTATCCAGAGCTGGATAAGTTAGATTTACTTGTAGCCCAAGTCTAGCGGCCGCGTGTGTTTGAAATCTGACCATTGGACACATGCCTGTTCCTTATTGACCTAGGGTCATTTTGGACAAATCAGGTCGGGTTGCCTCCTGGCTATAAATAGCCTCGTTTGAGAGACCCATCTCCGAAGCCTTTGAGAGATAAATCCTTGCGAGGACAAAGCCCTAAACACCCAGAGCCAAAGAGTGTTAGGCATCAATGAAGTCTTTCTGTCTGTGTGACCTGAAGACTTGTTACACTTGAGGACTGTGAATCCTCCAGCCGGTTAGGCATCACGTTCCGAGCATCCAAGAGTCATTGTGGATCGCCGGTGAACGATGTCTGTGAAGGTTTGGAAGTCTACCTTGAAGACTTACCAGGGCCGGCGGGAGTCATTTCCATCCCGTCAGACAAGAAGGACGCAATTATTTGCGTGGATAAGATGTACCAGGACGCTGTCACGGCAGAGGCTGCGGAAGCCATAGTTCCCGCCAAGGAAAGAAGAAGGCTACCAGGGACACCAGCAAGGAACCCGGGAAGCATCCCTCTTCAGAGTATGCTGCGCCTATTGATGACTTGCCGGAGAGTTCCAACAGCAAGAGATCCAAGGCTGCTGCACCTCATGTGAAAAAGGTCCCGGCAGGGCTAGCTGGCAATGATGGTACCTTTACTATCAGTGCCACCCTTGATGACAAATATGATTTTGCTCCATTTTCATATTGGAATACAGCTTCTAGGCAGGGGATGGCTGAGCTCGAATGAACAATAGGATGAACATTGGTGAACTCTATGAAGTAGGGCATTCTAGTATGGATCTGAAGCGAAGAAAGAGGAATACTGATGGTGCTAAAGGCTAGCAGGACTGTGCCATAGTTTTCTGCAACAGACAGGTTGATGCAGCGGCCTTGTCCGAGTGGTTGACGTAGTTCGACGACGACGGCGGAGCTCTGGTGGCAACGGGCAACGCGAGGAAGGAGAGGAGGAGGAGGCGATGGGGGTAAAAATTGGAAAAGGTACCCCCCGGTGCCTATTTATAAGAAAAAATGTTGTGACATGGTGAAATGGCATCCACGGAAATCGAGGAGGCGTCATGATTATGTTAACAAGGGAGGCACCTCGATTCTCGGACAGTTAATGCAAAAAGATACGTTGTGATGTCATCAGTTTTTTCTGGATTTATTTCACATGACGTCATGGCGGGTTACAAGAATCTGTTCAAAAATAAGCATTGGAAGGAATCAAAGAAGACTCGCCAACGAGAAGCAATGAAGATTGATATGAACATGTTAAAATCAATCTGGGGCCTAATGTTGGGGATATAACCCCGTAATTTGACCCGCCCAGAGTGGTCGGGTTACATTGTTGGCGACTCAGTAAGGGAAAGCCCAGTAGGTTTAAGAAGATGAGATATGAAGATTGGAGGCAACTTACCAGGTGGGCCGGTTGAAGGCGCAAGACCGAGCGATGGTGTCAAAACTTGGAGGTGTGAGCTGCTACCTCTTGAGCACTACGTTGGTTTCCCTTGAAGAGGAAAGGGTGATGCAGCAAAGTAGTGTAAGTATTTCCCTCAGTTTTTGAGAACCAAGATATCAATCTAGTAGGAGACTACACGCAACTCACCTCGCACCTACACAAACAAATAAGAACCTCGCAACCAACGCGATAAAGGGGTTGTCAATCCCTTCACGGTCACTTACGAGAGTGAGATCTGATAGAGATAATAAGATCAATATTTTTGGTATTTTTATAATATAGATTGGAAAATAAAGATTGCAAAATAAAATAGATTGGAAACTTATAGGATGGAAAATAGACCCGGGGGCCATAGGTTTCGCTAGTGGCTTCTCTCAAGATAGCATAAGTATTACGGTGGGTAAACAAATTACTGTCAAGCAATTGATAGAGAAGTGCATAATTATGAGAATATCTAGGCATTATCAAGTATATAGGCATCACGTCCTCGACAAGTAGACCGAAACAATTCTGCATCTACTACAATTACTCCACACATCGACCGCTATCCAGCATGCATCAAGAGTATTAAGTTCATAAGAAGAGTAACGCATTAGGCAAGATGACATGATGTAGAGGGATAAACTCAAGCAATATGATATAAACCCCATCGTTTTATTCTCGATGGAAACAATACAATACGTGCCTTGCTGCCCCTGCTGTCACTTGGTAAGGACACCGCAAGATTGAACCCAAAGCTAAGCACTTCTCCCATTGCAATAAAAATCAATCTAGTTGGCCAAACCAAATTGATAATTCGAAGAGACTTGCAAAGATAACAAATCATACATAAAAGATTTCAGAGAAGAATCAAATATTGTTCATAGATAATCTTGATCATAAACCCACGATTCATCGGATCTCGACAAACACACCGCAAAAAGAATTACATCGAATAGATCTCCAAGAAGATCGAGGAGAACTTTGTATTGAGATCCAAAGAGAGAGAAAAAGCCATCTAGCTAATAACTATGGACCCGAAGGTCTGTGGTAAACTACTCACACTTCATCGGAGAGGCTATGGTGTTGATGTAGAAACCCTCCGTGATCGATTTCCCCTCCGGCGGAGCTCCGGAAAAGGCCCCAAGATGGGATATCTTGGGTACAGAAGGTTTTGGCGGTGGAAATAGGGTTTTGTGGTGCTCCCAGATATTTTCGGGGTATATGGATATATAAATATAGGAGGAAGAAGTAGGTCGTTGGAGCTGCGAGGGGCCCACGAGGGTGGGGGCACGCCTCCCTGCCTCCTGGCCTCCTCGCTCCTTTCTTGACGTCTACTCTATGTCCCCTGGATCACATTTGTTCCAAAAATAAATCTCTCGAAGGTTTCATTCCGTTTGGATTCTGTTTGATATTCCTTTTCTGCGAAACATTGAAATAGGCAAAAAAACAGCAATTTGCACTGGGCCTTGGCTTAGTAGGTTAGTCACAAAAATAATATAAAAGTATATAATAAAGTCCATAAAACATCCAAAACAGATAATATAACAGCATGGAGCAATCAAAAATGATAGATACATTGGAGAACAATCAAGCATCCCCAAGCTTAATTCCTGCTCGTCCTCAAGTAGGTAAATGATAAAAAACAGAATTTTTGATGTGGAATGCTACCTAGCATAATTCTCAATGTAATTTTCTTTATTGTGGCATGAATATTCAGATCCGAAAGATTCAAGACAAAAGTTTAATATTGACATAAAAATAATAATGCTTCAAGCATACTAACTAAGCAATCATGTCTTCTCAAAATAACATGGCCAAAGGAAGTTCATCCCTACAAAATTATATAGTTTGGTCATGCTCCATTTTCGTCACACAAGAATGCTCTCATCATGCACAACCCTGATGACAAGCCAAGCAATTGTTTCATACTTTAGTAATCTCAAACTTTTTTACAATTTTCACGCAATACATGAGCGTGAGCCATGGATATAGCACTATGGGTGGAATAGAATATAATGATGGGGGTTATGTGGAGAAGACAAAAAGGGAGAAAGTCTCACATCGACGCGGCTAATTAACGGGCTAGGGAAATGTCCATCAATTGATGTCAGTGCAAGGAGTAGGGATTGCCATGCAACGGAGGCACTACAGCTATAAATGTATGGAAGCTCAACAAAAGAAACTAAGTAGGTGTGCATCCAACTTGCTTGCTCACTGAGGGAGTCCTGGACTAAGGGGTCCTCGGGCGTACGACCTATTAGGCGTGGGCCGGACTGATGGGCTATGAAGATACAAAGACCGAAGACTCTACCCGTGTCCGTATGGGACTCTCCTTGGCGTGGAAGGCAAACTTGGCGACAAAATAAGAATATTCCTTCCTCTGTAACCGACCTTATGTAACCCTGGATCCCTCCTGTGTCTATATAAACCGAAGGGCTAGGTCCGTAGATGGCTCGCATAATCATAGTTAGATAGGCTAGACTTTCAGGGTTTAGCCATTACGATCTCGTGGTAGATCAACTCTTGTAATACTCATACTCATCAAGATCAATCAAGCAGGAAGTAGGGTATTACCTCCATAGAGAGGGCCCGAACCTGGGTAAACATTGTGTCCCCCCTCTCCCGTTACCATCGACCTTAGACGCATAATTCGGGATCCCCTACCCGAGATCCGCCGGTTTTGACACCGACATTGGTGCTTTCATTGAGAGTTCTGATGTGACATCGAAAGATAGGATTGATGGCTCGCCTTATTCTCAAGGACAACGTCTCCTCCGGAGAAGCACTGGCCCCAGGTCAAACCCTCCGGCTGGGGGCTTCATCATGACCGCCTGTTCGGCTGTTAAGCCGACGATGACTTCTCAGATCATCGAAAATCCCCTTCATGTTGACTCCAAACACTCCAAGCAGATGGATCTAGCGGAGCTGTCGTCTTTAAACGAGCTCCTAGATCGCATCACCGCTTTGGGGGTCACCACAGACTATGATCGGATTGGGCTTAAACCTGATCGGAGAGAAATTAAAACTCCGCCGATCACCCATTAGATAACAGTTGTAGAGGAGCAAGTCGACAACTCTTCCTCTATATTGAGGACGAACCATGTTCGGATCTCCGAGCTTGAAGAGCCAGACACCTACCTGCAGAAGGACATGCCTCGTCTTCCGAACATAGAATTGGACGACATGCCCAAAAAACCAGTTGACATCCCGGAGCCCGAACTGCTAAGCTCGGAAGTTCTTCAAACTCTGGATCCTAAACTGGGTCAGGGTTCGGATTTTAAATCAGCCGCCCACCCATATATAAGCGCTCTCATGGGCATACAACAGCAGTCTCAGGAAACGGTCCATCACTTCTGGGCCAGATTCCTCCTTGTCAAAGATAAGATTGAAGATTGTCGCGACGAAGACGCGATTTCAGTGTTCTGCAACAATTGCACGGATGAAGGAGTCCTCAACGCCATCAACCGTCATTGCATATCATGCTTCGCAGACTTGGCAACCATAGTATGCAAGTACAGCGCAATGGAAAGCGCCTAGAAAACTCAGGCAGTTCATTGGGAAGCACCGATTTCCACCCAACCCCTCGTTAAGGTGAAAACGACGCACCCTTGTGGCACGCCCGGCCCAATAGTAAAAAAATATAAGCCCGTTACGGGACATGGAACCATTCTGGAGGGATGGCTCGATGGACCATGCAAGTTACATGTAACACCGGATACTATATCAACCCAAAGCCTTAGAGCATGTTGGATACTCCGGCAGGTGGCCAAGAGCGGCGAGGATATCCTCACCAAAAACAACCCAGAGCAATATCCTCCAGAAGACGACAACCCCAAAGTATTGACGGTCTTCGAAACTTTCTTCAAATAGTAAGCACAAAAGGGCACTCTGCAACCTCGCCGAAGTCTGTCAAATCGCAGCAACAAACCCTTGGAACGACACGGCCATAACTTTCAATGCCGACGACGAACCAAAATTCAGGACAGTCCGGACACCAGCCGCCTTGGTCCTCAGTCCAATCGTGGACGGCTTTCGGCTCACCATGGTTCTCATGGACAACGGCAGCGGACTAAACCTCATTTACGAGGATACACTCAGTAAAATGGAAATAGACAGGAGCCGCATCGAGCAAAGTAGCACGACCTTCCGAGGAATTATTCCTAGTCAGGAGGCATGATGCATGGGAAAATCACGCTTAACGTGGTATTCGGCACACCGAAGAACTATCGGACCGAGGAATTAACCTTCCATGTGGCCCCTATCAACAGTGGATATCACGCCCTAATGGGGCGAGATGCATTAACATGCTTCCAAGCTATACCTCACTACGGGTAAATGAAGCTCAACATGCCCGGGCCCAACGGCATAATCACTCTCGCCAGTGATCCGGACATAGCACTTCACGCTGAAAATAAAACCGCATCCCTGGCCCTTGAGGCATTATCCGAAGCCCTAGCGGCCGAAGAATTAACCGCATTACGCTCCATGGTGGATAGGGAGGATGTAATCCTGGACAAACGACACAAATCCACCTCCTTCAAACCAGCAGAAGAAATAGTCAAATTCCATGTCCATCCAATGGACCCCAAGAAGACATCATCTATTGGGGCACCACTAGACCCAACGGTCGACACCGCGCTACGAGAGTTTCTGCGCGAGAACTGGGATATATTCGCCTGGCACCCCTCAGATATGCCAGGAATCCCACGCAGATTGGCCGAACATAGCCTCAATATATTGAAGGGATATAAACTGGTCAAGCAAACACTGTGGCGCTTTTCCGAACCCAAATGTCAAGCTATGGGGGAGGAGCTAGCCAAGCTAATCGAGGCTGGATTCATTAGAGGAATAAAACACCCGGACTGGCTAGCAAACTTGGTGATGGTACCAAAGAAGGATAAATCCTGGCCCCAGTGCGCGATTTCAAAGACCTCAATAAGGCCTGCCCTAAGGATCCCTTCCCCCTCCCCTACATCTACCATATCATTGACGCCACCGCATGACACGACTCACTGTGCTTCCTTGACACATATTACGGATACCATCAAATCAAAATGAAGGAGTCCAATCAAGCCTCAACGGCATTCATTACGCCATATGGGCCATTCTGCATCAACACCATGCCCTTTGGGCTCAAAAACGCCGGGGCCACTTACCAACGCATGATTCAAACATGCTTGGAGAAACAGATCGGCAAGACAGTCGAAGCATACGTGGACGACGTCGTCATTGAAACTAGGAACGTCGGTTCACTGATAGACGATTTACGTCTCACATTCGACAACCTCCGTGCATATGACATCTAGATCAATCTAGAAAAGTGTGTTATCGACGTCCCTGTTGGAAAGCTGCTGGGCTTCATCGTTTCCAATAGAGGAATTGAAGCAAATCCAGCCAAAATCTGAGCTTTGTCACAATTGGCTATGCCAACGGACCTTAAACAGGTCCAAAACCTTGCAGGATGCATGGTAGCTCTAAGCCACTTTATCTCCAGATTGGGAGAGAAGGCATTGCGGCTGTATCGCCTCCTCCGGCGCACCGATCACTTTGAGTGGACGGATGTAGCAATAGCCGGACTGGAAGAAATAAAAACCCTTCTTGCGAGGAACCCAATCCCACTTGAGATGGGTTGCGTCATCTGTACTAGTATCATCGGCACCTGCAACTGTTTGGAAGTATCTGTGACTCACGAGGACTCAGCAATCTCACACCCGCGAGATCAAGACTATTTAAGCTTATGGGTAGGGTAAGGTAAGGAGGTGGAGCTGCAACAAGCACTAAGCATATATGGTGGCTAACATACGCAAATAAGAGCGAGAAGAGAAGCAACGCAACGGTCGAGAAGCTAGAAGTGATCAAGATGTGATCCTGAAACTACTTACGTTCAAGCATAACACAAGACAGTGTTCACTTCCCGGACTCCGCCGAAAAGAGACCATCATGGCTACACACGTAATTGATGGATTTTAATTAAGTCAAGTGTCAAGTTCTCTACAAACGGACATTAACAAATTCCCATCTGCCACATAATCACAGGCACGACTTTCGACAGTTTATACCATGCAGGGGTGTCCCAACTTAGCCCATCGCAAGCTCTCACGGTCAACGAAGGATATTCCTTCTACCGGGAAGACCCGATCAGTCTCGGAATCCTGGTTACAAGAGATTTCGACAATGGTAAAACAAGACCAGCAAAGCCGCCCGATGTGCCGACAAATCCCGATAGGAGTCGCACGTATCTCGTTCTCATGGCACACCGGATGGGCAAGACGTCGGGTTGGCATAGACTCTGGTTGCCCAGGGGGCGCCGGACATCGCCCATGTTGGACCAACACTCAGAGGAGCACTGGCCCGAGGGGGTAAATAAAGATGACCCTCGGGCTTCCTAAACCCAAGGGAAAAAGGCTTAGGTTGCTAGGCAAATGTAAAACCAAGGTTGGGCCTTTCTGGAGGAGTTTTATTCAAAGCGAACTGTCAATGGGTTCCCATAACACCCAACCGCGTTAGGAACACAAAATCAAGGAACATAACACTGGTATGACGGAAACTAGGGCAGCAGGAGTGGAACAAAACACCAGGCATAAGGCCGAGCCTTCCACCCTTTACCAAGTATATAGATGCATTAATTAAATAAGGTATATTGTGATATCCCAACATATCCATGTCCCAACATGGAACAATCTTCAACTTCACCTACAACTAGCAACGCTATAAGAGGGGCTGAGCAAAAGCGGCAACATAGCCAAACAACGGTTTTCTAGGATGGTGGGTTATAGGCTTGACATTGCAATATGGGAGGCATGATATAACAAGTGGTAGGTAGCACGACATAGCAATAGGACAAACAACTAGCAAGCAAATATAGAAGTGATTTTTAGGCTCTGGTCATCTTGCCTGAGATCCCGCAAGGAAGAAGAACGAGTCCATGAAGAAGACAAGCGGACGTAGTCGAACAAAACCTCACAACTCCGGAACAAAACCGAAGCTAACGAGAGAAGCAAGCCAGAAAGAAGCAAGCAACAAGGTGAACACAAAAGCATAAGCATGGCATGATGCACAACCAAGTATGATGCATGTCTGGTTTAAATATGCATGGCATGGCAAAGTGCACAAACAAAACTTGCATATTGACGAAACACCACATTCGATTATTTAGTTCACTCTCGTTTATGTACCCAGCAATATTAAATGTCGTTAAACATGGCAAGAGAAGAAGCATAAGTAAACTAACTATTTAGGCAAGTTTTAAATGAGGCTGGAAACAACAAACAACAAGTCCGGAAAAAACTCATATGCATTTAGCAATTTTAATGCAAACAACAATTTTAACATTATAAATGTTGTTATCATGATGCGGATGAAATGTGCAAGTTTTTATGCATTTTTTGTTAAAAGTTGACATGAGCATTATGAAGCATTTGTCACCGTGGTGGAAAGAAAGGGTGCCACGGCGACGATAACGAAAATGGTGCCACGACAACGTTCCGGTTCCGGTAACTCGATTGAGATGCCCATGAAAAAGATAGGGCATGAGCGAGTTGAGCAAGATGGTGGGGTGCCCCCGACTACCGGGTTCCCACGGGTTAGTGGCATGGAAACGAGTGACAATTCGGACACGGTGCAGACAAAGGGTGCATCTCATACAACACAAGAATTCATTCTCGGACGGTCGTCTCAGGGTTATACCTTCGAAGCATGTGGTTCGGGATGGTGCAATATAGAGGAAGTAGATGTTCACGGGACGGTCGTAGTGGAAGTAATGGTACTATCGGTCCTCGGCGATGGTAGTGGTACTTAGCGATCCTGGTGGCGGTAGTCGTTCATGTTCTTAGTCGCACAAGTTTCATAGATGTTTAGGGTCACGGCGAGGAACTTGACATCCACAGATTCTTCGAGGGTCGATGGTACTTGACGTCCAAGTGGTATCTGGGGTACTTGGCATTTGTGCTACCCGAGTGTTCGGCGCATGAAGTTGTACATGGTCCACAAGTTGTCGATCGTTCGGGGTCCGACTTCTGGGTCTTGCCAACATGAAGTGGTACTTGGCGAGTCCGCGTAGATGTACATGGGCCATTGCACATGTGACGAATCCGAGCCTTTCGGGGTCGGTCTTGGCGAGGGATGGTCATAGTGGTACTTGTCGGTCTCGGTCGGGGTGGCAAAACGTAGTCGAACTTGAGGTGGTCTTAACGATCCCAAAAACGCTCCTGCTCAAGGAGGTCTCTATCTTGGTCTTCACCGGTCATGGTACTTGGCGAAAAGGATCCATGAATGCAGCCTTGCTTCCTGGATTCAGTGGCCTTGGCAACGACAAAAAGGGCAGCGGGGTAGCAGCACGTAGACGACGCAGGTGACAGGGAGTTTGTGCAAGAGGCGTCATGTGCAGGAAGCGGAGCAGGGTCGGGCAATGCCTTGCTGGACTTGGTGCGGTCGCGAACGGGGGCTAGAGGCGGACAGCTGGGCACGGTGGTTGGGGGGAGGTGTGCCTGCCAGATCCCGTCCAGATCAAGAGATGGGGTGGCCCTAGCGGCGACGACGAAGCAAAGGCGGCGGACGGCGAGGTCCCGAGACAGGTGTCTCACCAGACGTCGGTAGCAGTGGCTCCCGCAAGGCTGGGATGACGTGGAAGGGCACAGGGGGCCGCGCTCCCTAGCGACGTGGCGGACACGAATGAGAGGGAGGACGCGACAGAGAGGTGTTGGGCCTCGGTTGCTCGTGGAGGATGGTGTGGCTCGCTGGAGGCTGGGAGCAAAGCGGCGGCGGCCATGGCACCCGGCGAAGGAGCCGAATGGAGGCAGGGCGATGGCAGCACTGGAGGGACAGGGAAAGGGAGCGAGGCGGCGGAGTGGGAGGTGCTGGCGGGCAGGGTGAGAGATGGGATCGATGGAGATGGGGTTCGGGCATGGGTTCTCCTGGCAGCGTGAGGAGGGAGACGAGGGAAGGGATCAAGGGAGAGAGAGGTTTCAGTCGGGGGAGAGGGCTAGGTTTAGGTTAGGTGGGCCTGCGGGGGAAGGATGGGTGATGTGAACTGGAGCCCAATCTTTTGATGAGAGAGCATAACTACGATTTTGGGTGGGACTTGACCCTCACGATCCGGCTACCAACCGTACAGGAAGAACCGTACACGACTGATATCCACGGCAATCGCTGAACCAACTCCATGGCATTATCGACCGAGCCAACGGCGCGATCGACTTATCCACGAAGGATTTTTCCTGCAAGCAAATCGAAGAACATGCAAGAAAATAATAGCCAAGCAATCTCAAAATTGAGAATATGCTAGATGGGATTAATCTCACAAGATGGGGTTCCGATAGGATGTCTTGACGGTCGCACTAGCCGCTACGAGCGAAGACAAATAAAAATAGCAATAGCTAAACTTCTCTAAACAAAACCCGATTCTAAACCCTAACCCAGACTAGCTATTTATTAAAGAGCGGCGGCTGCCTTGTGTGTTGGTGCACGGACGTAGGGCTCGTACAGAGGCCGGATACGATTGCTTGGAAAGACCCGACGTCTGATTTGGTTGACAAGACGTGGCCCAACTTGATGTACATGCCCACTAATTGATCCTTGTATCGCTGGCTCCTTTGCACCGGCTCGTGTACACACATGTGTGATTGACGCAAACAAAGCTGCCTCCTCCTTCCTGATGCATGCACGTAGGGCTTTGGTTGACTGTGCACTTGTATACATCATGTAATCTCCAACACAATCTCTCATCTTCATATTTATTTCGCAAATGCCTTCAATAATTCTACAAAAGAAATAAAACGTGTAGTATTTTTGCCTCTGATAATATAATATAATATTATAGAATTAACAACCGAAATTACCTGAAAAATGTCTCGTGTAATATTTGTAGAAGTATCTATGGTGTCTATGCTCACATCATCCTTCCTTCTTGAAAACAAAGCCGTCCTCGGCTTTCATTTACCTGAAACACATCATAAAGCAAAGCAAAAATAGATGCAACATATATAGGCCATTTCAAAGGCGTTAGCACATGATGATGAAATAAATTTGTAACATCCTGAGCATGCGGTATGTCTAGTTCAAAAGTTGAGACACTCAACGGAGTTTTTTTAGAATTGATCGCAAGCATACTATGCATAGCATGATCCGTTGATTTAGCTTTTCCATCATTTATTATTTCATCAGGGGTCATTGGAAGCAAGTTAATGGTTTTTCCTTCAAACACGAGAGTATATAAATTTGTTCTACCATCATGGATAACACTATTATCATATTGCCAAGGTCGACCTAACAATAAAGAACATGCTTGCATAGGTACAACATCACAGTCAACATAATCATGATATGAACCAAGTGTAAAATGAACCCTCACACGACGTGTTACCTTCAACTTACCACAGTCGTTGAACCATTGGATGTAATATGGATGGGGGTGCCTTGTAGTGGTGAGGCAAAGCTTCTCTACCATTTCAATACTCGCCAAATTATTGCATCTTCCACCATCAATGATCACACGAACAGAATGACCTTTGACAACAAACTTAGTTTGAAAAAGATTATGGCGTTGAGGCATCTCAGTATGCCCCACCTGGGCACTAAGTACTCGCATGGTTACAAGGCTTGGGTATTGATCTGCCATCTCAGCATTAATATGTATCTCCTCTGTGTCATGCTCCGTGGTGTCACCTGCATTATTAGTGGCAAGCATAGCACGTGTATCTTCATCCAAATCACTAGCAGAGGAGTACTCACCATCTTCCCGCACAATGAATGTTCATTTATTTGGACAGTCCTTCATCAAGTGCCCGCCACCTTTGCATATATGACACTTCATGTCTCTTGTGCGTCCAGACGAGGTGGTGGGTGCTAGAGATATTGCTTTCGAAGCCGCAGATGATTGTGGAGCTGATTTTGAACTTGTTGGGAATGCACCATTGTTTGAGTTATGTGGTGTTGCCTCGGTAGTGGATGGGATAGTTGGAGAGTGTGTCCATGATGAGTGACGACCTGTAGAAAAGTTACCTCGTCCCTTGTTGTGTCGTCCCTGTACTTCCCTTTCAGCTTTACAAGCAAAATGAAACAAACGAGTAATAGAATTGTACTCCTTATAGTCCAATATATCCTGAATATCACGATTCAAACTACCTAAAAATCTAGCCATCATAGCATCGTCGGTTTCAACTAATCCACATCGCACTAAGCCAGTTTTCAATTCTTGATAATAATCCTCTACAGAGCTGCTACCTTGTTTTAAACGTTGCAATTCATTTAGTTTATCACGAGCATAGTATGAAGGAACATAACGCTGTCGCATAGCTCGTTTTAAAGCATCCCAAGTAGTAGGTATATTATTTGCATTAATACGACAATATTCACTCCACCACATGGAAGCAAAGTTTGTAAATTCACTAGTGGCTGCCCTAACTCTTTGGTTCTCAGGAATATCATGACAAGCAAATTTTTGTTCAACAGAAAGATCCCAGTCAAGATAAACATCTGGATTATATTTACCATTGAAAGCAGGCATAGTAAATTTGATTTTGGCACTAGAGTGTTCATAATCTCTAACATCTTACCTGGGTTGACCTGGTGCCATACCATGACGGTTGAAACATAGTTGTCGATGAGCACGGTCATTGTGGTGGTTGACTATTTGGTCGTCTTCGGTGTCACCAGAATAATCCTCGTAGTTGTCCCCATGTTGCTCGACGCGGGGAGGAATTTGTTGGTGCTGGTTTATGGTGGCGGCATCAGTGGCAGTAGCTGGGTGTTGTGGATGACCCATGGGCACATGCCGAGCTCACGAAATAGCGCCGCCACCCGTGGAGTTGCGAGGATCAGCATTGTTGTTGATGGGGGGTGCAGTTTGCAACTTGTCAAGACGTGACAAGATGTCCTTTAGCTGTGTGTTTGCAACACCCTGTGCATCCTCTATGGCCTTGAGCCTTTCTTCGGTCGCAATCTGAGCACCCTCAAGTTGGGCAAGACGCTCGCTGGTGACTTTCACATCCGCGGTGAGTCCCTCAAGTGTGGGTTGATCCTGTGCCATTGTTAGCGAAAGAGAAAAAAACAATGTATAATCCCTATCAACTAACAGGATGTGGTGGACAAAATTCGCTCACACTCAAACTTAGTATTAAATTCTTACTTGTTCTTACCAATGCAACAGGTGGTGATCGACGCGTTGGTGTTGGCTTCAAACGACCGATGAAGATTGGATGGAGCGATAACCAGGAATCAGTAGTGTCGAGACATGAACTTATTGGTAGGAAAAAGTGTAGCTTGGCAAAGGTTTCTCAAATCACAATATCAGTGGCACAATTTAGCAAAAAGCAATGCAAGTTGAATAATTGCTCAAACTCCTAACTAGTGTTGGCAGTTGACTAGCAAGAGATAAAACAATCTAAGCCCAGATACTGAATCAAATGAGTGGAAGCTGATGAAAATATGAATGCTCTAAATAGCTAGATATAAGTGAGGTATAAATGGCAGTATATGGAAACCTAAAGCAGAAAAAAAAATGTCCAGCGGATATCGCGTAGATGAACAAAGTAAATGTTCTGGACAGTAAGAGATATTCCAAAAGATGCTAACTGGCCTTGTCTGTTTTTTTCTTACTTCTCCTTCTTTGTTTTTTTCCACAGTTTTTTCTTTTTTTTCACTATCTTTTTTTTTCTTACTTTTTTTCTTTCTTTTTCCTTTGACCAAGCTGGTTACCAACGTGTATACACACGTATGAAGAGAATAGGAAAAAAGAAAACGTACAAACTCAAGTGGTACCAAAAGGTACAAGATCGTGTACTACTTGAGATCAGATATTGATGGAACGATGTGGCCAGATAACTCCGAACAGTGATCGAGTAGCAGCGCACTATGGCAGACACAACGGCGTGGTCTAGCAGACACGGGTGGGCTGGTGTCTGATGTCAAGCGTAGATGCAAGACAGCGTACGCGGCAGACAGGCGCAAGACGCGTACGGCCGGCAAAGAAAGAAAAACTTGTACGTGAGGGAAACGGCGGACGAGAAGGATGCAAACTCTAACTGCACGCAAGAATCGGCAAAACAGTAATAATCCGGTGCAATCTTGTTGTGTTTTTTCTGCTGAGTGGAAGGGATTTCTTTAGGGTGGACAAAAACCAGATCGATCTAGTAGACAATTTTCTCTCGGACTAATCTAGACCAGCACTAGTATTAGAAGAATGCAACCAAAAATTCAACTACACAAATACTAGATGCAAAAATTGCTAAAGGCTAAAAAGATAGGTGCAGCGAATGAGCTAATCTAATTTTTTGGCTTTTTGTGGGTTGTAGGACTAAAATCAATCTAATCTAATAAAACTGTAAATCTCTCACCGATGAACCTGAAAACTGATACCACTTGATGTAAACTGGAGCCCGATCTTTCGATGAGAGAGGATAACTACGATTTTGGGTGGGACTTGACCCTCACGATCCGGCTACCAACCGTACAGGAAGAACCGTACACGACTGATATCCACGGCAATCGCTGAACCAACTCCACGGCGTTATCGACCGAGCCAACGGCGCAATCGACCTAGCCACGAAGGATTTTTCCTGCAAGCAAATCAAAGAACATGCAAGAAAATAATAGCCAAGCAATCTCAAAATTGCGAATATGCTAGATGGGATTAATCTCACAAGATGGGGTTCCGATAGGATGTCTTGACGGTCGCACTAGCCGCTACGAGCGAAGACAAATAAAAATAACAATAGTTAAACTTCTCTAAACAAAACCCGAGTCTAAACCCTAACCCAGACTAGCTATTTATTAAAGAGCGGCGGCTGCCTTGTGTGTTGGTGCGCGGACATAGGGCTCGTACAGAGGCCGGATACGATTGCTTGGAAAGACCTGACGTCTGATTTGGTTGACAAGACGTGGCCCAACTTGATGTACACGCCCACTAATTGATCCTTGTATCGCTGGCTCCTTTGCACCGGCCCGTGTACACACATGTGTGATTGACGCAAACAAAGCTGCCTCCTCCTTCATGATGCATGCACGTAGGGCTTTGGTTGACTGTGCACTTGTATGCATCATGTAATCTCCAACACAATCTCTCATCTTCATATTTATTTCCCAAATGCCTTCAATAATTCTACAAAAGAAATAAAAACGTGTAGTATTTTTGCCTCTGATAATATAATATAATATTATAGAATTAACAACTTTAATTACCTGAAAAATGTCTCGTGTAATATTTGTAGAAGTATCTATGGTGTCTATGCTCACATCAATGGGCCTAGTGAGGCCGGCCTGGGCTGGGCTTCTCTGTCCCTCTCTCTTCTTCTTCTAAGAATAGAAGAAAAGACTGAAAAAACAAAGAAGAAAAAGGAGAAGAAAGAACAGATAGGACAAGAATTTGCGCAAGAGGGTAATTTTCCCGGACTCATAAAATTGTGCTCGTTCTAAGAAAATAGAGAAGGCCATGATAGAAAGATTTAAATTCAAACTCATTTAATTTAAATTCAAATGATTTGAATAGGAAGTGGGGGTTGGGAAGGTCCAAAAATGTTCGGATTTTTGGTGGAGCTCCAGAATATAATGAAAGAATATATGGCAAGGTTGGAGACCAAGAATTAAGATAACAAAGACATTGGGATAATTTGCAAATGTGTTATGGTGAATTCCAAATTAAAGGAATATTTAATATAGCTCCCTAATATTGGGAGGATATGTTGTAAAGAGAATCACCATGTGAATTCCCTTGGTTTAAATGGACCAAAGGTCCATGCAATTTGTTTAGTTGAGTTTTACAAAATTAAATGACATGATGGCAAGATGACATGATGCAATGCAAATGATGCTATGATGAATGCAACAAACCAACAACTCACACGACGAAACTCGGAAAACATGGAAGGCGTTTGAAGCTCCGGTCTTGGGGCGGTACAACACTCCACCACTACAAGAGGATCTCGTCCCGAGATCTAGGATGGCACCGGAGAGAAAACGGAAGAGGAAGAGGTAAAACAAAGTTGCTTTTTTGACAAACGAGTGAAACCAATGAACCTTGAGAGGTTAAAAAAATTCGAGAAAAGAATACAACAAAGATGAACGAGGTTGAAAACACTCCGTTAGAAAAGGGAAACAAGGGACACGACGAGAACCATGAAGTTGAGTGGCAGATAGATATGGAAACCACTCCGGTTAAAACAATATACAGAAGGAATACGATTTATATGATTTGGGCAGCACTCCGACTGTAAATGGAAGGAATTGAACATGGATTTGACAAGATGAGAGGATACTTGACGAAATCAACAACACACTGCCTCCGGAACTATTGTGATAGTGGTGATGGTGTCCCGATGTTTCGATGAGATAGATATCATTTTCCGTGGGAGTCGACTTTGACGATCCGACTATGAACGTGCGAAGACGTCGCGCCTTAGCATTCGCTAAACTAACTTTCGATGGTTATTGACCACGCTGGAGCACGATCAACCTGACCACGAGGGTCTATTTCCTGCGAGCAAACGAAGAACAAGCAAGAAACTGAGATTGCAATCTGGATATCGTGAATAAAAGAGGAAAGATTTATTGATCAAGGTGGGGTTCTGTGACGCCTTTGTCTGTTCATTGAACACAAACGAAGTACGCAAAGTTGCAGCTATGGCGAACTTTAATCTAAACAAAACCCCAAAGTCTAAACGATGCCCTAAGGGATGTATATATGGAGAAGAGAGGGGGGGGGGATTTCGTGGCCCTTGGAGGAGGGGTCCGAAACCAACCATAACTCTTGTTTCCCCACACATACGGACTCTAAAAACTGCCTATAATCAAGTATTTCGAAATTACATGGGCTTGGCCCAAAAATAAGATGACACAACACCTAGAATAGCCCCTGGACGGAATTTATGAAGTGGCATCTTGTATATTTCGTCCAAGGCTTCATGCACTCATTATGGTGGCTTCAAAGTCCTGGAATCATCACTTGTAACTCCGTTCTTGTTCCCCTTGCGCATGCCATCATCTTCATGCTTGAACTTGCTCCAAGGTTCATCTTTCTTGTCCAAGCTAGGCCCTTCATTTGTAAGCAAAACAAATGTATCCAATTTAGGCAGCATCATATTCTCATGAACATTAGAATCATTACCAAGAAATGAAAGTACCTGATAATTGCATTGGCATGCGCAAGCTCTAGTAAATGGTCCAGTATGTATAGCAGCAGGGGCTGTGGATGTAACAATGGTATTGATGTCCTCATCATCCTCCCCTTCTTGAAATGAAGTCGTCCTCGACGAAAGCACATCTTCCTCACCCAAATAAGGCTTCAAATCTGCAATGTTAAAAGTGGGACTAACCCCAAAATCTGCAGGCAGCTCAAGTCTATATGCATTATCATTTATTTTCTCTAACACCTTAAAAGGACCATCAGCATGTGGCATTAGCTTTGATTTGCGCAAATTAGGAAATATATCCTTACGCAAATATAAACAAACAAGATCTCCAGGTGCAAACACAACATGTTTTCTACCCTTATCTCTAGCAAGTTTATATTTAGCATTCATACGCTCAATGTTTTCCTTAGTTAACTCATGCATTTAAAAAATCAATTCAGCACGTTCTTTAGCATAAAAATTAACCTTCTCCGAAGATGGAAGAGGCAACAAATCAATAGGTGCATGAGGTAGGAAACCATACACAAATTCAAAAGGGCACATCTTAGTAGTAGAATGCAATGAACTATTATAAGCAAATTCAATATGAGGAAAGCATTCTTCCCACATTTTCTTATTATTCTTCAAAACAGCCCTAAGCATAGTAGACAATGTTCTATTGACTACTTCAGTTTGTCCATCAGTTTGGGGGTGACAAGTAGTACTAAAAAGCAGTTTAGTCCCAACTTAGCCCATAAACATCTCCAAAAGTGGCTAAGAAGTTTAGTATCACAATCTGAAACAATAGTATTTGGCACACCATGCAAGCGAATAATTTCACAAAAGAACAAATCAGCAACATTAACAGCATCATCGCTTTTATGACATGGTATAAAGTGTGCCATTTTCGAAAATCTATCCACGACAACAAATATGCTATCCCTCCCCTTATTTGTTCGAGGTAAACCTAAAACAAAGTCCATAGATATATCCTCCCAAGGAGCACTAGGTACAGGCAAAGGCATATATAAACCATGAGGATTCAGTCGTGACTTAGGTTTTTGACATGTAGTGCAGCGAGCAACAAAACGCTCAACATCCTGTCTCATCTTTGGCCAGAAGAAATGTGTGGCAAGTATATCCTCCGTCTTCTTGACGCCAAAGTGTCCCATTAATCCTCCTCCATGCGCCTCCAGCAACAACAAAAGACGAACGGAGCTAGCTGGAATGCATAGCTTGTTAGCACGAAACACAAATCCATCGTTAAGAACGAACTTGTTCCAAGTTCTCCCTTCTTTACAATTTTGCAATACATCTTTAAATTGAGCATCATGCACATATTAATCTTTGATGGTCTCCAAACCAAATATTTTAAAGTCAAGTTTTGAAAGCATAGTATAACGACGAGACAATGCATCAACAATAACATTTTCTTTACCCTTCTTGTGTTTAATGACATAACGGAAAGTCTCTCAATGAATTCAACCCATTTAGCACGTCTACGGTTCAGTTTTGCTTGAATTTTAATGTGTTTCAAAGATTCATGATCAGAATGTATAAAAAATTCCTTGGGCCATAAATAATGTTGCCATGTTTCTAAGGTCCGAACAAGAGCATATAATTCTTTATCATAAGTAGAATAGTTCAGACTAGGCCCACTCAATTTTTCAGAAAAGTATGCAACAGGTTTGCCATCTTGTAATAACACACCTCTTAATCCAATTCCACTAGCATCACATTCAAGCTCAAAAGTCTTACTAAAATCAGGAAGTTGGAGTAAAGGAGCATGTGTCAACTTATCTTTCAATACCGTGAAGGCTTCTTCCTGTGCGGTACCCCAAACAAAAGGCACATCCTTCTTTGTAAGCTCATCGAGAGGTGCAGCAATGGTGCTGAAATCTCTCACAAAACGCCTATAGAAACCAGCGAGGCCAAGAAAACTCCTCACTTGTGTGACCGTTTTGGGATGCGGCCAACTCTCAATAGCTTCAATCTTGGCTTTATCAATTTCAATTTCCTGTGGAGTAACAACATAGCCAAGAAAAGATACTTGGTCGATGCAGAAGGTGCACTTCCCAAGGTTACCAAACAAACGTGCACCACGTAGAGCAATAAAAACAACACATAAATGTTCCAAATGTTCCTCCAAAGATTTGCTATAAATCAGTATATCATCAAAATAGACTACCACAAATCGTCCAATGAAAGCATGTAAAACTTCGTTCATTAGTTTCATGAAAGTACTAGGAGCATTAGTTAACCCAAAAGGCATAACTAACCACTTATATAAACCAAACTTAGTTTTAAATGCCTTTTTCTATTCATCTCCCAATTTCATATGAATTTGATGGTATCCACTACGCAAATCAACTTTGGAGAAAATTGTAGAGCCACTCAATTCATCGAGCATATCATCTAGCCTGGGAATAGGATGACGATAACGAATAGTAATATTGTTAATGCCTCTACAATCAACACACATACGCGACGTATCCTTTTTAGGCACTAGTATAATAGGAACAACACAAGGACTAAGAGATTCGTGTATGTAACCTTTGTCGAGCAGCTCCTGTACTTGACGCATAATCTCCTTCATGTCCTCTGGATTGGTGCGGTATGGTGCATGGTTGGGTAGCGATGCACCGGGAATTAAGTCAATTTGATGCTCAATCCCTCGAATAGGTGGTAATCTCAGTGGCACGTCTTGTGGGAAGATGTCAGCGAACTGCTACAAAATGTTACTGACAGTAGGGGGCAAAGAGGAAGGCACGTAGTCGAATGAAAATAATGCCTCTTTGCACACAAAACCATAGCAAATAGATTTGCTGAAATCTAGCTCATCAATATCAGATTTTGTGGCAAGTAAACATGCACTTTTCAATTTAATTTCAGAAGCAACACTAGATGGTTTATTATTAGGCTTCATTTGTTGCTCAAAATCTTTTGCCACAATCTGATTTTCACCCTTATTTTTCTCCTGTTTTGCTTTATTAGCTCTATTAATATCATCTTTCAAAATGGACTCAGGAGTCATAGGAAGCAAAGTAATATGGCTATCCTTATGAACAAGAGTATACTGATTATTTCTACCATGGTGTACATAATTTGTATCAAATTGCCATGGTCTACCAAGTAATAAGGAACATGCTTGCATGGGTACCACATCACAATCAACATAATCAGCATATGTAGAGATACTAAAATGCACATGAACAGTACATGTTACATTAACCTTGCCACTGTTGTTGAACCATTGGATGTAGTAAGGATGTGGATGTGGTCTTGTGGTGAGAGATAGCTTCTCCACCATCTCCATGCTAGCCAAGTTGTTGCAGCTCCCTCCATCTATGATGACGCGAATAGAACGTTCCTTCACAACTCCCTTTGTATGGAACAAATTATGCCTCTGATTTTCTTCAGCTTGTATAACCTACACACTCAAAACACGTTGAGCAACTAAACATTCATACCTATCAGCATCTTCAACAGCCATGTATTGCGTCTCATGATCAGAATCATCTCCACTGTGTTCTTCATGTGTAATAAGAGCCAAAGTCTCCTCATCATAGTCACTAGCGGACTCATACCCACCATCCTCAATAGAAATCATCACACGCTGAGATTTGCATTCTCTCGCAAAATGCCCTATTCCCTTACAACGACGAAAATAATATCACTTGTGTGCCCTGTTGATGCCATGGAAGAAGATGAGCTCTGCGCAGGCCCGGCAGGTGTGCTCTTGGCAGATAGTGATGGTTGTGCCTGCTTTCTTGTATCACAGCTGGAGGTGGCACCTGATGGAGGTGTTGGTGTAGTGGAAGTAGAGGATGCACGTGGTGTCCATGATGAAGATCGACCTGCAGAAAAGTTAGTTCGCGCCAATGCCTGTCGATCCTGCACTTCATGTTCAGCTTTACAAGCAAGATGGAATAAACGAGTGATATTAGTATACTCCTTATACTCTAGACTGGTATGAATTTCTCTATTTAATCCACCCATAAAACGTGCAAGCATAGCTTCATTCTCCGCAACAATACAACATCTAATCATGCCAGTTTGTAATTCCTGATAATATTCTTCTACAAAAAATTTTCCTTGTCTTAAACGCTGCAATTTTTGAAGTAATTCACGTTGATAATATGGTGGAACCCAACGAGTACGCATAGCAGTTTTTTAATAAGCCCAAGTAGTTGGAATAGGATATAATCTACAATGTTCAGACCAACAAACACATGCGAAGCTAGTGAAAGCACAAACAGCAGCAGGAACACGTCTCTCCTCAGGATATTGTAAACATGTAAAACGTTGTTCAGTTTCTAACTCCCAAGTAAGATATATATCAGGAACATATCTACCCTCAAATGGTCGAATATTCAATTTCAGTTTAGGAAGATGGTTATGATCTCGTACCTCATATGGTGGTGCAGCCCTACCGTTGCGATGATATGCATGAGGACGACCTGGTGGTGGTGGTGCTGGTGGTTGCACGTAGTTCTGATTTTAATCAACCTCACCCTCATAGTGGTCCTCCACCTCTGCAGTAGCAGCGGGAGCTACAGAAGAACCAACAGTAGGTACAACAACACCAGAAGTTTGACCAGGCTCAATGGGAACGCGCTGTGCTCGTCCCACTTGATTTGGAAGATGATGTTGTTGTTGTTGTAGAGGTGCAATAGGTGCAGCGGGCGGTGGAAGACACGCGAGCAATTCATTAAACTTTTTATCGAGCTTTGTTTTGAACTCATTCTCAATGCCATCTATCTTCTCCATGGCCTCCTCGAACCTATTTAGCACATCTTCCACCTGTCCACTCATCATTTGCTGAAACTTATCATGTAACTCTTTGTTTGTCATGTTCTCCCAGTCAGTCTCATCGGCTTGTGATCCTACCATGGTTAGCAGCAATAGAAACACACAAGAATATGATCCTACAGAGTACTAGGATGTGGTGGTGATGGTGTGGTGGACAGTCACAAATCCGTCAAGCAAATCTCAAATTCTTACCAATTCTGACCAAGTAGTAGGTGGTGATCAGCAACCGTCGTAGTCAAAACTCTCAAAGCTTGGATAGAGCGATTACCAGGGAGAGTCAAACGCACGACATAGATGTATATGGAGCTTGGAATACTTATAATATGGTAGCAAAAAGGGTCAGCAATAATCAATTCAGAGATGCAAAGTTGAATAAACGCTCAACGACGGTACTGTGCTGGTCCTAGGCTAGACTGTTCTAGAGACGCGAGCCTAGAACACGAACAAAATCACGACCCTGCACGTAAACAAGGGAAAAGCACACTCTGGATTTTTTTTCTTTTTTCACTTTTTTTGCACTTTTTTCCTCTTTTTTTTTGCTCCGCAACAATTTTTTTCGAAAAAGTCTACAAATGGTCTAAAAACTGCCTAGCCAGAATTTTCCAGACTTAGTTTTTTTTGAGTTTTGAACTATTTTTCTACTACGGGTAGCATGGAATTTTGGGAGTCCTACTCTGTCACGACTCGAAGTATCGCGTGATCTGGAACTCGAAAACAAAGCAACAAATACTGGACTCGAACTGGTAGCGGAGATGAATCTGGTGGAACTTGGACTGGTGGCGGTGATGAATCTGGTGGAACTCGGACTGGTGGTTGTATATAGGGATGGTATATCTGGACCCGGATTGGTGGTGGTATATGGCGATGGTATATGCGGACTCGGATTGGTAGTTTTATATGGCGATGGTATATGTGGGCTCAGATTGGTGGTTGTATATGGCAGCGGCGATGTATATGGTGGGGTGGTGGTATATGGCAATGATGATGATGATGGTGCGGTGGCGGCGTAACAACCTGTGAACAGAACTCGAAACTCTAAGGGACTAGACGCTAAGACTAGCAACTCGACACGACGATGCAACCGAAAATTCAACAAAGCAAAACTCTAAAAAGACTATGCAAAGGCTCAGATTGGTTCGGATATGATGAACTAACCCTATTTTTTGGCTTTTTCGTGGACTGTAGGTATGAAGAGCAGACTCGATCTAAACTACAAAAAACTGTAAAATCTCACTGAGCAACCTGGAAATCTCATACCACTTGATAAAGGCGAAGGTGTCCCGATGTTTCGATGAGGTAGATATCGTTTTCTGTGGGAGTTGACTTTGATGATCCGACTATGAACGTGCGAAGACGTCGCGCCTTAGAAATCGCTAAACAAACTTCCGAGGGTTATTCACCATGCCGGAGCACGATCAACCTGGCCACGAGGGTCTATTTCCTACGAGGAAGAACAAGCAAGAAACTGAGATTGCAATCTGGATATTGCAAATAAAAGAGGAAAGCTTTATTGATCAAGGTGGGGTTCTGCGACGCCTTTGTCTAGTCGTTGAACACAAACGAAGTACGCGAAGTTGCAGGTATGGCGAACTTTAATCTAAACAAAACCCCAAAGTCTAAATGATGCCCTAAGGGCTGTATATATGGAGAGAGGGGGAATTTCGTGGCCCCTGGAGGAGGGGTCCGAAACCAACCCTAACTCTTGTTTCCCCACACATACGGACTCTAAAAACTGCCTATAATCAAGTATTTCAAAATTACATGGGCCTAGCCCAAAAATAAGGTGATGCAACACCTAGAATACGCTCTGGACGAAATTTATGAAGTGGCATCTTGTATATTTCGTCCAAGGCTTCATGCACTCATTATGGTGGCTTCAAAGTCCTGGAATCATCACTTGTAACTCCGTTCTTGTTCCCCTTGCGCATGCCATCATCTTCATGCTTGAACTTGCTCCAAGGTTCATCTTTCTTGTCCAAGCTAGACCCTTCATTTGTAAGCAAAACAAATGTATCCAATTTAGGCAGCATCATATTCTCATGAACATTAGAATCATTACCAAGAAACGGAAGTACCTGATAATTCAATTGGCGTGCGTGAGCTCTAGTAATTGGTCCAGTATGTATAGCAGCAGGGGCTGTGGGTGTAACAATGGTATTGATGTCCTCATCATATTAAAAGAATGGCACAAGGGGTAAGAAAGATATCAGACAGCACTCTGATTGAGAAGGGAGGCAAAACTTGATAAGATGAGAGAACTTGAATGAAGGGCACGACACTCCGGTTGAACGGATAAGCACGAAAAGAACACGGTCCTCACAATTCGATATGATGAGTGAAGAGAGCAACATCACAAAGCCTCCGGAAGAAGTAATAGAAGATAGATCATTGGAATAACAGAATGGAGAAGAAAAATCAGCTTCTGCCACCAATGAACTAGGAAAGCACCCTTCCAAGAAGGTTAAAACGGAGTTGTTGGAAAGACCAACAATGAAATGAATAAACTTGTAGTGGGCTTATGGAAAACATCTCAAAACTGAGGTGAAGTTCTGCCACCAAAAACAAAGATTGATCGGGAACAAAGAAGAGATGAAATACTTCTTCACCGAGATACGAAGGAGAAGATTGGATCGTTGATAAGCACCACAATCGCAACATTCCTTAGGGAAGGCTTTAGGTGAAATATAACCCAAGATAACTCCAACGAAGAGGTTGATGGATTTAAAATATCTCACTCTTAACAACTGTTGAATCACAACATATGAAGGGAAATTGTCAAGAGTGACATAACACCACCTCAAAAGATAAGATATGAAAGAATTGCACTTTGGAATGCAAGATGAAGAATGCTTGACCTCCTCAAAAGAAGATATGTGTTTAACACCATGTTTATTTTTGAGTATAGCTTGGTGGAACTTAACTTCGAGAGAAATCTTGAAGAACAATTGAAGAATGAAAAGAATCCTTGACGAACCACCATGTAGAGTCTCCATGAAGAACTCCGGTAATAGAAGAAATGGTAGGAAGGAAGAGAAATTGAAAACACAAGGTGAAGTCTTGCAATGATTTAGATGAAGCTTCACGATGATATAATGCAGAAAACTTGGAACTCCGAAAAAGAAAGATGAAAAACTTAGTACCGACAAATTGATATGATGAATGAACTCGGGAAGAAAAGAATAGAATCACCTCAAAGAAAACAACAATAAGATTTACTGTATGTTTATCCTTCATCAACTTAACTTGATGACAAGCAACGGATTTGGCATACTACTTATTCTCCATGAAAAGATTGATGAGAGAAATAGCGCAACTTGGGAAGGTCTTCAACGAACCACCGGTAGGATTTGGAAACAACGAACGAATTGATATGATAACTAAGGAAGAGAAATCTTGAGTGAAACACCGTAAGAATTGAAAATGAACAAGGAAAAGATAAAGAAACACCGGGAAGAATTAGAAAATGAACGAAGATACTTGAGAGGATTTAGATACAAGATGACGAAGAGATCACGAACTGATTAGAGAGTACTTGAATAATGCACCTAAAGAAATTGGAGATGAATGAAGAAATAACAATTTAGGACAATTGGTGAACAAGAGTTGAATGTAGAGAATGATTAAATCTTTGGAATGATGAACTTCGGAGAATCAAAATGAAAATACACACGAATTACTTTGGATGGGTGAAAAGAATATCTCACAATCAAAAATAATTGTGAGGATGGCATCATGCTTGAACTACTCGTCTTTAAGAGAACGGAGCAAGATTTAAGAGAAAATCTTCTTCAGTCTTCAAATGTAGAGAATGACGATGAGAAACACCACCACAAATTGTTCCGGAATGAAAAATCAGAAAGGTTGAACCAACGATGATAGATTTTGAAAGATCTTGGAGAAAGGCATTTGACTGATGATAACTCATTCTTATGTCAAACTTCGAGAGAATTTGAGAGTAACACCGGCAAAATAGAAGAGTCGGGTAAGATCCTGGGAAAAGACTTGTGGGTTGGGGCCCACTCCAAACATACACCGTTGAACGATTACTTGAAAAGGAGATTGCACCGGTTGAATTAAATGTCTTGAATGAGATAACATCCTCGAAATAGCTTGAAAGGATTACGAATAGAAACTTGAATCTTTTGTGATATCTTCAGCGCTCCAGATAAACAAGAATATCAAGAGGTGGATGATTAAGAGGTGCACCGGCATGAGAAAACTTTTGGAACGAAGGAAAAGAGATGATCAACACCGAAAGCTTGAACTGAATCCAACAGAGAAGAAAAGACAACGAAGTATGATGAACTTGAAGCTCCGTTAGTATCTTCCTGAGAATCACCGGATAAGAACATTGAAGGAAAAGAAAGACGAGAGTTCACATAAATAAAAAAATACTTGATTAAGAAATCTAAGTCCTTGAAGAAAAAGGGTGGGAGGGCGGGAAAACAAAGGCAACTTGGGGCAGATGGAATGGATATCGTTGAGAAAAACTGAGAGGTGATCTTGCGAATGTTGAAACGATCGGATCCACTTGAAGAGAAACACGCCGGTTGAAAAGGATTGACATGACAATCTCAATTATCACGAAGGATTAGTATTCACATAGAAGTATGAGAACACCACTTAGAAAGCGACATGGGATCAACATTTGACTTCGAAGCAACTCGAATATCACAACTCAAAACAAAATAAAAGATTTGGCTCACAGAATAAGCCGGAACAAACATATGATAGACCCCATATCGTATCATGGCTCTGTTGGAAAGATATCCTACGTGATACTTGAATTCTCACTTATAAACTCCCTAAACTTTCTGGTTATGCAATCAAGTGTTGGGGATACAGGGGAAGCATAATATCTCACCCAAACTAACAATACCTACATCCAGCTGTATCCATCCTTCAACACATAACCAAGAAACCTTTGGAATCATGTAACTCAACCTTCGAAAAGCCTCCGTTATACGAGTTATTGCAATACTACCGAACTCCCGCCCCAGTACTGGGTGGCGTCGAGGTTATCTCACCAACAACTGCATAAAAGGGATTTTTTATGTCGGCGAACTCAGGTATTCTAGAACTGCAACGATAAATTTGTGATGACAACACCTCGGAGCTCAAATCCCCGGGACACTGCCACAACCCCTAAATGTCAGGAGGCACCAAGAACAATGTTCACGTCACAAGAATATCAAAACGATCCCAAGATACCCGCGTGATCCTAAAAAAATAAAAATAAATCGTGAAATTTGAGGAGAGAAAAGTCAAAACTTCTACGTCAGGAGGCCTCACCAGAGCGACGAAGGGACTGAGGAGTAAAAGAATCCTACTCTTCGTTATATATAATCCTAAGACTCAAAACATTTCATTCTAGACTCAACAATGTCAGCGATTCGATCAAGCAGGGGGCTCCTAAGTCGGGGATGGCTCTGATACCAACTTGTAACACCCACGATGCGGCTATATCTCCCACGTGTCGAGGCACGACATAGAGGCATAACTGCATGGTGGTTTAGCCGCAAGTGGGGTAATCTTCACACAATCCCATGTATTGAATAAGGAAGGGATAAAGAGTTGGCTTACAATCGCCACTTCACACAAATAACATGTTAAGCATACATCATCCAGAGTACAATCAAAGGTCCGACTACGGAACCAAAATAAAGGAAGACAACCCCAAATGCTAGACCCCCGATCGTCCCAACTGGGCTCCGCTACTGATCTACCGAAAAAGACACAAAACAACGGTCAAGATCTTCATCGAGCTCCCACTTGAGCTGGGTTGTGTCATCTGCACTGGTATCATCGGCACCTGCAACTGGTTGGAAGTATCTATGAGTCACGAGGACTCAGCAATCTCACACCCGCGAGATCAAGACTATTTAAGCTTGTGGGTAGGGTAAAGTAAGAAGGTGGAGGTGTAGCAAGCACTAAGCATATATGGTGGCTAACATAAGCAAATAAGAGCGAGAAGAGAAGCAACGCAACGGTCGAGAAGCTAGAAGTGATCAAGAAGTGATCCTGAAACTACTTACATTCAAGCATAACACAAGACCATGTTCACTTCCCGGACTCCACCGAAAAGAGACCATCATGGCTACACACATGGTTGATGCATTTTTAATTAAGTCATGTGTCAAGTCCTCTACAACCGGACATTAACAATTCCCATCTACCACATAACCGCGGGAACGGATTTCGAAAGTTTATACCCTGCAGGGGTGTCCCAACTTAGCCCATCACAAGCTCTCACGGTCAACGAAAGATATTCCTTCTCCCGGGAAGACTCGATCAGTCTCGTAATCCCGGTTACAAGACATTTCAACAATGGTAAAATAAGACCAGCAAAGCTGCTCGATGTGCCGATAAATCCCGATAGGAGTCGCACGTATCTCATTCTCAGGGCACGCCGGATGGGAAAGACGTCGGGTTAGCATAGACCCTGGTTTCCCAGGGGGCACCGGACATTGCCCAGATTAGACCAACACTCAGAGGAGCACTGGCCCGGGGGGTAAATAAAGATGACCCTTGGGCTCCGAAAACCCAAGGGAAAAAGGCTTAGGTTGCTAGGCAAATGTAAAACCAAGGTTGGGCCTTGTTGGAGGAGTTTTATTCAAAGAAAACTGTCAAGGGGTTTCCGTAACACCCAACCGCGTTAGGAACGAAAAATCAAGGAACATAACACCGGTATGACGGAAACTAGGGCGGCAAGAGTGGAACAAAACACCAGGCGTAAGGCCGAGCCTTCCACCCTTTACCAAGTATATAGATGCATTAATTAAATAATGTATATTTTGATATCCCAACATATCCATGTCCCAACATGTAACAATCTTCAACTTCACCTGCAACAAGCAACGCTATAAGAGGGGCTGAGCAAAAGCGGTAACATAGCCAAACAATGGTGTGCTTGGACGGTGGGTTAGAGGCTTGACATGGCAATATGGAAGGGATGATATTGCAAGTGGTAGGTATCGCGACATAGCGATAGAATGAACAACTAGCAAGCAAATATAGAAGTGATTTCGAGGGTATGGTCATCTTGCCTGAGATCCCGCAACGAAGAAGAACGTGTCCATGAAGAAGACAAGCGGACGTAGTCGAACGAAATCTCACAACTCCGGAACAAAACCGAAGCTAACAAGAGAAGCAAACCGGAAAGAAGCAAGCAACAAGGTAAACACACAAGCATAAGCATGGCATGATGCACAACCAAGTATGATGCATGTCAGGTTTAAATATGCATGGCATGGGAAAGTGCACAAACAAAACTACAAGTTAAGTGGAGCTCAATGTGCAACGAGTTGCATATTGACGAAACACCACATTTGATTATTTAGTTCACTATTATTTATGTACCCAACAATATTAAATGTTGTTAACATGGCAAGAGAAGAAGCATAATTAAACTAACTTGGCAGCGGTAGTCGTTCGCGTTCTTAGTCGCACAAGTTTGGTAGATGTTCAGGGTCACAGCGAGGAACTTGACATCCACGAAGTTTTCGAGGGTCGACGGTACTTGACGTCCAAGTGGTATCTAGGGTACTTGGCATTTGTGCTGCCCGGGTGTTCGGTGCCTGAAGTTGTACATGGTCCATGAGTCGTCGATCATTTGGGGTCCGACTTGTGGGTCTTGCCGACATGAAGTGGTACTTGGCGAGTCCGCGTAGTTGTACATGGGCCGTTGCACAGGTGATGAATCCAAGCCTTTCGGGGTCGATCTTGGCGAGGGATGGTCATAGTGGTACTTGTCGGTCTCGGTCAGGGTGAAAAAATGTAGTCGAACTTGAGGTGGTCTTGACGATCCCAAAAACGCTCCTGCTCGAGGAGGTCTCTGTCTTGGTCTTCACCGGTCGTGGTACTTGGCGAAAGAGATCCACGAATGCGGCCTTGCTTCCTGGATTCAGTGGCCTTGGCAACGACAAAAAGGGCAGCAGGGCAGCAACATGTAATGACATAGGTGACAGGGAGCTCATGCAAGTGGCATCATGTGCAGGAAGAGGAGCGGGGTCAGGGAATGCTTTGCTGGACTTGGTGCGGTCGCGAACGGGGGCTGGCGGCGGCCAGCTGGGCATGGTGGTTGGGGGGATGTGTGCTTACCAGATCCCGTCCAAATCAAGAGATGGGGAGGCCCTAGCGGCAACGACGAAGCAAAGGCGGCGGACAACGAGGTCCCGGGACAAGCGACTCACCGGACGTCAGCAGCGGTGGCTCCCGCGAGGCTAGGACGACATGGAAGGGCACAAGGGCCCACGCTCCCTAGCGACTGGGCGAACACGGATGAGAGGGAGGACACGATAGAGAGGTGTTGGGCCTCGGCTGCTCGTGGAGGACGGTACAGTTCGCCAGAGGCTGGGAGCACAGCGGCAGCGGCCATGGCACCCGGTGAAGGAGCTGAATGGAGGCAGGGCGACGGCGGCACTGGATGGACAGGGAAAGGGAGCAAGGCAGCGGAGTGGGAGGTGCTGGCGGACAGAGGGAGAGATGGGATCGATGGAGATGGAGTTCGAGCGTGGGTTCTCCTGGCGGCGTGAGGAGGGAGACGAGGGAAGGGATCGAGGGAGACAGAGGTTTTGGTCGGGGGAGAGGGTTAGGTTTAGGTTAGGTGGGCCTGTGGGGGAAGGATGGGCCTAGTGAGGCCGGCCTAGGCTGGGCTTCTCTGTCCCTCTCTCTTCTTCTTCTAAGAACAGAAGAAAAGAAAGAAAAAACAAACAATAAAAAGGAGAAGAGAGAAGAGATAGGACAAGAATTTGCGCAAGCGGGTAATTTTCCAGGACTCATAAAAACTGTGCTCGTTCCAAGAAAATAGAAAAGGCCATGATAGAAAGATTTAAATTCAAACTCATTTGATTTAAATTCAAATGATTTGAATAGGAAGTGCGGGTTGGGAAGGTCCAAAAATGTTCGGATTTTTGGTGGAGCTCCGGAATATAATGAAAGAATATATGGCAAGGTTGGAGACCAAGAATTAAGATAACAAAGGCATTGGGATAATTTGCAAATGTGTTATGGTGAATTCCAAATTAAAGGTATATTTAATATTGCTCCCTAATATTGGGATATGTTGTAAAGAGAATCACCATGTGAATTCCCTCAGTTTAAATGGACCGAAGGTCCATGCAATTTATTTAGTTGAGTTTTACAAAATTCAATGACATGATGGCAAGATGACATGATGCAATGCAAATGATGCAATGATGAATGCAACAAACCAACAACTCACACAACGAAATTCGGAAAACATGGAAGGCGTCTGAAGCTCCGGTCTTGGGAGGTTACAAGAACTCCTAGAGGATTAGAATGAGGCTCGCCACATTGTCCGGCACTCGAAGGCCTACAAGGTTCACGACGGACAGCTCTACAAGAAAAGCGCTACCGGAGTTCTTCAAAGATGTATCTCCGAGGAAGAGGGGTGGCAGCTCTTGGCTGAAATTCATGCTGGACTCGGCGGTCACCACGCCGCAGCTCGGGCCCTTGTTAGCAAGGCCTTCCGCATAGGTTTTATTGGCCTACGGCCCGGGCAGATGCACATGACCTTGTCCAATGTTGCATCGGATGCCAGCTACTCGCCAACCAAAGCCACATGCCCCCCACCGCTCTACAAACAATCCTCATCACTTGGCCTTTCGTTGTGTGGGGGCTCGATATGGTCGGACCCCTTAAAGGAGCAAGCCATAAGAGAAAGTATCCGCTGGTTATGGCGGATAAATTCACTAAGTGGATAGAGGCCAAACCAGTTAAAACGGTCGAGGCTGGGCCAGTGATAGAATTCATATCTTGTGTGGTACACCGTTATGGTGTTCCACACAGCATCATCACTGATAACGGCTCCAATTTCATAGCTGATGAGGTGAAAATTTGGTGTGCTAATCTAGGCATTAAGCTCGATTACACCTCTGTCTATCACCCGCAAACAAACGGTCAAGTCAAATGGGCCAATGGTCTTATTATGAGCGGCATCAAACCCAGAATAGTGTGGTCTTTGGGAGAATTAGACAAGCACTAGGTTGAGGAGCTTGACTCCGTACTCTGGGGGTTGCGGACCACGCCCAACCGTACTACAAGATATACACCTTTCTTCATGGTGTACGGCGCAGAGGTTGTGTTACCCTGCGATATTATCCATGACTCACCTCGAGTGCGCATTTATGAAGAAAGAGAGGCCGAGCTTGATTGGCAGGACTGCCTAGATGCCCTGGAGGAGGAGCGCAATTTTGCAAAGGCCCGTTCCGCATTTTATCAACAATAGGCCCGCAGATACCAAAGCAGAGAAGTACGGGCCAAGACTTATAATGTTGGCGAACTCGTTCTACACTTGTAGGAGAAGGAAAAGGACAAACTCAAGCCCAAGTGGGAGGGTCCCTTCATCATTGACGAAGTTCACACAGGAGGAGCGTACCGCCTGCGGGCTGCATCAGACAATCGCCTAGAGCCAAACCCTTGGAATGCAGCCAGACTCCAAAGATTCTATGCCTAGCACCGAACTATTCGTTCGTCTCCTTCCCCCTGTTGTTTCCTTTAATTTTCATTATCTTTCGTTCTTCTTTTTATTTTTCTAAGCCTTAAAGCTTTTGCACGGCTAAACCGTGCACCTGTGACGTACACACCCTCGAACATGGACGTCCATCATATCGGGGGGCTTCCCAGATAGAAGCTTATTCTTATTTTCTGAGCATCAAGCTCATCACATATGCGTTTTTCCCATATGAACCTTTTCTTCACCATTATATGCATCGATATGACTTAAGTTTTGGCCAAGCTGGGTTGCCTGGCTCCTGTGCTTATTCACTACGTTCCCGTTAGTTCGGCTAGGGCATAAAGGGAGCACCTCTGCGATTGTTACTGCCAGGTCATCCGGATGTGTACCTCAGACTGGGTGAAGTCGATAGCTAGCGTTCTTAAGGGAATAATCGGTCGGTGGATTAAAGATGTTTCTACATTCACCCCATGGGGAACCCCCAGATGTTACGTATATTGCGATTTTTTCCAATCATAGTTCGGACATGCATGTTCACACATCCACACCCAGGGAAAGGAACCCTTAATAGAACTTTTCTCTCTGGAAGATGTTTCTTACAATCATAATGTAATATAACATAACTAGCCAGATACAACTTGTCTGTTCAAGCAACTATGACCGCTACGCCTGGTTTCCACGCATACCCCAGTCTATTTTACTGCTCAGGTATTCGGAAACACTCCGCACCTTTGGGTCCAGAGGTCGAAGCAAAAAGTCCTGCCATGACAATCGTTTTTACAATCTAGCTAGAGATACATATATCAAGGAAAGTACGTAGTCACTTGGACTCAAAAATATCCTCCTCCATACCATCCAGCAGGCTGTCAAACTTACAATCCTGCTGGGAAGAACTTCTTTTCCATCTGACCCTAGAGGTCCGACCCGAGCCATATGATTCAGATCAAGCTTGGTATACCATGTTTTCACCATGGCCCAGGCCTCTCGTGCACCTTCCCGGATGGCCGATATCTTCCACAATCTAAAGCGCTGCCGTGCTCCTTTGAATAGCTGTATAAGCTCCTCCATATTTCCCGGAGGGGAGGTAGATGGCCATAAGGCCTTGGCCACACTTCGCATCGCCTACCGAGACTGCTCGTGAAGTTGCGACAGCTCTTGTAGCAGATCGCTAGAGGATCCAGACATCTCCTCTTCGGGACGACCGGTCAGCATACCTGCAAACATAACGCTATAAGTCCCCTCTATCTACGAATTATTCGAAGGCAAGTTCGACCACATACTGAATATGCCGCCCCGCAGCCTTTTATTCTCCTTTACAGAGTCTGCCAGCTGGGCCCGTACATCTTTCAGTTCCTCGCCCAGTTGGGTATTGGAATCCTAGAGCTTGTTTTTCTCCATCACGACTTTTGTTAGCACATGCTCGCCAGTGGCTAGCAGTTTTTTTGCTTCTTGTTCTCCGCCTTGAGCAGCATTCAGTTGCTCTTTGCAGTTCATCTAATGATCCTATTAAGAGGCGAGCAACCGTGTTAGCATTATTGCCATACCACTATGTTTTGTTGCTGGAGGGGAACATTACCAGGAGACGCCTTCTTGGATTTCTCCAGTTCAGCATTGGCAGCAGTTAGTTGGGTCCGATACTTTTCTAGCTCAAGAGATAGTAGGCTATTCTTCTCCATAAGCACCTGGTTATACAATGATCCTTAAATCAGTTGTATCTACTGGTTTAAGTCTCGGGGGCTAGTCGTGTATGATTATTAAGTCAACACTTACCCGCATATCTTTCAGATGCTGGTCCGTGGCTCTGGCAAGACCATCCCAAGCAGCTCGGATGTATGCATCGGTCGAGCTGAAGGCATCAAATGCCTCCTTTGAAAAGCCGGGATCACGAAGCGCGGCCCTTCGACGATGATGATTCATGGCGCTCTCAAACTCAGTGTTCGTGACGGACATATCGTCCGAACCCTCTTTGGAAGGACAATTCAGTGCCACTCTCGTGTCAGCCCCCATCCTTAGGGCAGGGTCCGGAACCTAACTAGAGGATGCGCGTCCGCCCGATACCCAGACGCAGTCCGGCGGATACTTTTCCTGATAGAATGCGGCGAGTGACATCATGATTTGATGTGGCGATCAGAGGATGTATTCCTCAAAGGAAAGCTTTACCGCTTTGGTGAGGGTTCTGCCAAATTGTCATTTGCCTTCCTCTTCGAAGATGTGCTCGCCGCAGGCACCACTCTCCTCGGAGACGCTTCTGGCGCACGTTGCAATGTCAAGTGCCTCCCCTTTGAAACACGAAATAGTGTGGTGGGTGAGGCATAGTAAGGGAACTCTTTCGAAGAATGTGCCTTTTAAAGTACTTACAAGCGAAGCAGGAAGGAGGCCGAGGTAATCGGCTATGATAGGTACTTTCGTACCATCGTAGCTCGTCTGATAGAATGTTCCATCCTCGAGCTCCACAAATATGTCCGGATCTTCTTCAAATCCGGGGTCAAGATCCCGGTTGTGACCCTCCGGCTGAGGGGCGGGGTTATGGATCCCTTCAATAGCCTTTTGCCATTCCTGTTATGAGTGGATAGGATACTGTCCGTCAAAGATAATTCGAGGAGAAGAGTAAAATGGTGGGGTCAGAGGTTACACAGCTTGGAGGATTATACATGGAAAATCCGTCTTGATATTGGAGACGGGTGAACTCCTCCTTCTCCCCTTTATAGAGTTCGGCCAATATTTTGGCCAAAGCGGCGGGGGTCTTTGGGCCCTTCCGACCGCAGCGTGAGGCGTCGTCTTCCCCATTATACTTCCACATGGGAAGCCCTCTGTATTGGTGTGGTTGGACCCCCCACACTATGGAGATCACCATTACCGTGACTATTGACAATCCGAACTGGGCAAGCATCTTAATCTTGCCAATCAACTGACTGACTTCTGCACTATCTTCCTCCTCGAGGCTCCAAGGACGCCAGCTATGGCATTTCTTCAACGGGGCGCTTGAAAATTCGGGGAGGACCATTCGGACTGGGTCGGGAACAGCGACGTCGTCGATATAGAACCATTCAGAAGGCCACTCTTTGGAAGCCTTCTTCGGTGTGCCGGACAGGTATTCAGTCCTGGCAATACGCCACACTTCGGCTCCTCCCACTTCAAATATTGACCCTCCTTGATTACGAGGGACGAGGCAGAAGAATCTTCTCCATAAATCGAAATGGGCCTCGTAGCCTAGGAATAGCTCGCATAGAGCAACTTAGCCCGCGATGTGTGGGATGGAGGCGGGAGTGAGACTGTGCAGTTGGAGGCCATAATACTCCATCAGTCCTCGGATGAAGGGATCGATTGGAAATCTGACGCCTCTTAACAAGAATGTTACGAAGCATACTCATTCCCCTTGGACGGATGGGGGAAGTTCTTCGCCTGAACCCCGCCATTGAAGGACGGCAGCCCTGCTCGTACGGGGACTAAATCCAGGGAGGAAGAAAGCCCTGTTTTTCCAGCTTCACCAGCTGACTGTGAGATTACGGAACATCTCTCCCAATTACCCTTTTCGGAGTTGTGGGGACGAGAGGAAGAGCTGGGAGCGCTAGCCATGTTGGGGTGGTTCTGCTCAGCAAGCTTTGAGGGTGTTTTCCGTGAGGTTTGGAATGGATCTGAGATCTCTTCTCTTTAAATAGGTACCTTTCTGGTACGGTTAGGGTGGTATGTGTAAAAATACCCCGACCACTTGTATTCACTCGACACGTGGAAGCTAAAGACAGGAAGGCTCGGAAGCCGAGGGGTACGACATTAAATGGAAAGCTGAATACATCGCTTTGAAGTCATCAGAGGACGAACCCGCCTTGCAATGCCGAAGACTATCTGCGCGCCGGACACCTCGTCATTGAAGTCTGGTTTGGGGGCTACTGAGGAAGTCCTGGACTAAGAGGTCCTCGGGCGTCCGGCCTATTAGGCGTGGGCCAGACTGATGGGCCATGAAGATACAAAGATCGAAGACTCTACCCGTGTCCGGATGGGACACTCCTTGGCGTGGAAGGCAAGCTTGGCGACCAAATATGAAGATTCCTTCCTTTGTAACCAACCTTATGTAACCCTAGATCCCTCCCATGTCTATATAAACCGGAGGGCTAGGTCTGTAGATGGCTCGGCATAATCTAGTCAAACAGGCTAGACTTTTAGGGTTTAGCCATTACGATCTCGTGGTAGATCAACTCTTGTAATACTCATATTCATCAAGATCAATCAAGCAGGGAGTAGGGTATTACCTCTATAGAGAGGGCCCGAACCTGGGTAAACATTGTGTCCCCCGTCTCCTGTTACCATCGACCTTAGACGCACAGTTCGGGACCCTCTACCCGAGATCCGCCGGTTTTGTCACCGACACTCATGAAGACCTAGGGCATTTGAGGAAGCCCATTGCTGGAATATACAAGCCAAGTTCTATAATGAAAAATCCCCACTAGTATATGAAAGTGACAAAACAAGAGACTCTCTATCATAAAGATCATGGTGCTACTTTGAAGCACAGGTGTGGAAAAAAGGATAGTAGCATTGTCCCTTTTATTTCTTTTTGGGCCTTTTTTTATTTGGCCTTCCCCCCTTTTTTGGGACAGTGCTCTATTAATGATGATCATCACACTTCTATTTATTTACAACTCAATGATTACAACTCGATACTAGAACAAAATATGACTCTATATGAATGCCTTCGGCGGTGTACTGGGAAGGGCAATGAATCAAGAGTGACATGTATGATAAATTATGCATGGTGGCTTTGCCGCAAATACGATGTAAACTACATGATCATGCGAGGAATATGACAATGATGAAGCGTGTCATAAATGAAACAGTGGAAAGTTGCATGGCAATATATCTCGGAATGGCTATGGAAATGCCATACTAGGTAGGTATGGTGGCTGTTTTGAGTAAGATATAAGGAGGTTTATGTGTGATCGAGCATATCATATCACGGGGTTTGGATGCACCGGCGAAGTTTGCACCAACTATCAAGGTGAGAAAGGGCAATGCACGGTACCAAAGAGGCTAGCAATGATGGAAAGGTGAGAGTGTGTATAATCCATGGACTCAACATTAGTCATAAAGAACTCACATACTTATTGCAAAAATCTACAAGTCATCAAAACCAAGAATTATGCGCATGCTCCTAGGGGGATAGATTCGTAGGAAAATACCATCGCTCGTCCCCGACCACCACTCATAAGGAAGACAATCAAAGAACACCTCATGTTTCAAATTTGTTACACAACAGTTACCATACGTGGATGCTACGGGACTTGCAATATTCAACACAAGTATTTCTAAAATTCACAACCACTCAAGTAGCACAACTCTAATATCGCCATCTTTATATCTCAAAACAATTATCAAGTATCAAACTTCTGATAGTATTCAATGCACCTTTTTATAAAAGTTTTTATTATACCAATCTTGGATGCTTATCATATTAGGACCAATTTTATAGCCAAAGAAAATTACCATGTTGTTCTTAAGGACTCTCAAAATAATATAAGTGAAGAATGAGAGATCAATAATTTCTACAAAATAAAACCACCACCGTGCTCTAAAAGATATAAGTGAATCAGTAGAGCAAAATTATCTAGCTCAAAAGATATAAGTGAAGCACATAGAGTATTCTAATAAATTCCGATTCATGTGTGTCTCTCCCAAAAGGTGTGTAAAACAAGGATAATCGTGGTAAACTAGAGATCAAAGACTCAAATCATACAAGACGCTCCAAGCAAAACACATATCATGTGGTGAATAAAAATATAGCCTCAAGTAAAGTTACCGATGGACGAAGACGAAAGAGGGGATGCCTTCCGGGGCATCCCCAAGCTTAGGCTTTTGGTTTTCCTTGAATTTTACCTTGGGGTGCCTTGGGCATCCCCAAGCTTAGGATCTTGCCACTCCTTATTCCATAATCTATCAAATCTTTACCCAAAACATGAAAACTTCACAACACAAAACTCAACAGAAAATCTCATGAGCTCCGTTAGTATAAGAAAACAAACCACCACTTAAGGTACTGTAATGAACTCATTCTTTATTTATATTGGTGTTAAACCTACTGTATCCCAACTTCTCTATGGTTAATACCCTCCGATACTAGCCATAGGTTCATCAAAATAAGCAAACAACACACGAAAAACAGACTCTGTCAAAAACAGAACAATCTGTAGTAATATGTAGGTTTCGAATACTTATGTAACCCCAAAAATTCTAAAATAAATTGGTGGACGTGAGGAAATTTTCTATTAATCATATTAAAAAAGAATCAACCTAATCACACTCTCCAGTAAAAAAAATGGCAGCAGATCTCGTGAGCGGTAAAGTTTCTATTTGTTACAACAAGATCGCAAAAACTTCCCCCAAGTCTTCCCGAAGGTTCTACTTGGCACAAACACTAATTAAAGTCATAAAACCACATTTAAATAGAGTCTAGATTAATTATTTATTACTAAACAGAACCAAAAAGGAAAAAAACAAAAATAAAATTGGGTTGCCTTCCAACAAGCGCTATCGTTTAATGCCCCTAGCTAGGCATAAGAGCAAGAATAGATCTAGGTATTATCATCTTTAGTATGCAATCCATAGGTGGCTCTCATAATAGATTCATAAGGTAATTTAATTTTCTTTCTAGGAAAGTGTTCCATGCCTTTCCTTAACGGAAACTAGAATCTAATATTCCCTTCTTTCATATCAATAATTGCACCGATCGTTCTAAGGAAAGGTTAACCAAGAATAATGGGACATGTAGGATTGCAATAAATGTCAAGAACAATGAAATCTATGGGCACATAATTCCTATTTGCAACAATAAGAACATCATTAATCCTTCCCATAGGTTTCTTAATAGTGGAAGCTACAATATGCAAATTTAAAGAACAATCATCAAATTCACGGAAACCTAACCCATCATACAAAGTTTTTGGAATCGTGGAAACGCTAGCACCCAAATCACGTAAATCATAGCATTCATGATCTTTAATATTAATCTTAATAGTAGGTTCCCACTCATCATGAAGTTTTCTAGGAATAGAAACTTCTAATTCAAGCTTTTCTTCATAGGATTGCATTAAAGCATCAATTATGTTTGGTAAAAGCTTTTTTGACTATAAGCATGCGGAGAATTTAGCACGGATTGTAACAAGGAAATACAATCTATCAAAGAGCAATTATCATAATTAAATCCCTTAAAATCCAAAATAGTGGGTTCATTTCTATGTAAAGTTTTGACTTCTTCAATCCCACTTTTATTAATTTTTGCATCAAGATCCAAAAACTCTGAATCATTGGGATGCCTTTTAACTAAAGTTGACTCATCTCCAGTCCCATCATTATCAAGATTCATATTGCAAAACAAAGATTTAATAGGAGACACATCAATCACTTTTAGATCTTCATCCTTATTGTCATCAAGACTAGAAGAACACACTTTTATAAAGCAATCTTTTTTAGCATGCATCATAGCGGTTCTTTCTTTGCACTCATCAATGGAAATTCTCATGGCTTTCAGAGACTCATTGATATCATGCTTAGGTGGAATAGATCTAAGTTTCGAAGAATCAACATCAAGAGAAATTCTATCCACCTTCCTAGCCAACTCATCAATCTTAGACAATTTTTCTTCAATCAAAGCATTGTAACTCTTTTGTGAACTAATAAATTCTTTAATACTAGATTCAAAATCAGAGGGCATCTTATAATTATTTCCATAAGAATTGTTGTAGGAATTACCATAATTATTATAGGAATTACTAGCATATGGCCTAGGATTAAAGTTTCCTCTATACGCGCTATTACCAAAATTGTTCCTACCAACAAAATTCACATCCATAGATTCATTATTATTCTCAATCAAAGTAGACAAAGGCATATCATTAGGATCAGAAGAAACACTCTTGTTAGCAAACAATTTCATAAGTTCATCCATCTTTCCACTCAAAACATTAATTTCTTCTATAGCATGAACCTTTTTACTAGTAGATCTTTTGGTGTGCCATTGAGAATAATTAACCATAATATTATATAGGAGTTTGGTAGCTCCTCCTAAAGTTATTTCCATAAAAGTGCCTCCCGCGGCCGAATCTAAAAGATTTCTAGAAGCAAAATTCAATCCAGCATAACAATTTTGTATGATCATACATATATTCAAACCATGAGTAGGGCAATTGCGAATCATTAATTTCATCTCCCAAGATTGTGCAACATGCTCATGATCTAGTTGCTTAAATATCATAATATTGTTTCTAAGAGAGATGATCTTAGCGGGAGGTAAATACTTAGAGATAAAAGCATCTTTGCACTTATTCCAAGAATCAATACTATTTTGAGGTAAAGAAGAAAACCAGGTTTTAGCACGATCTCTAAGCGAAAATGGGAACACCTTCAATTTAACAATATCATTATCCACATCTTTCTTCTTTTGCATATCACACAAATCAACAAATTTAGCTGTTTAGATGGGTAGCGGCATCTTCACTAGGAAGGCCAGAAAACAGATCTTTCATGACAAGATTCAGCAAAGCAGTATTAATTTCACAAGATTCAGCATCGGTAAGGGGAGCAATCGGAGTGCTAATAAAATCATTATTTTTGGTTTTGGAAAAATCACACAATTTAGTATTATCTTGAGCCATCGTGACAAACAATCCAACACACAAGCACACAAGAAGCGAGCGAAAAAGAGGCCAATAGAAAAAGAGGGCGAATATAAAGGCAAGGGCGAAGTGGGGGAGAGGAAAATGAGAGGCAAATGGAAAATAATGTGATGCAAGGGATAAGAGTTTGTGATGGTTACTTGGTATGTCTTGACTTGTGCATAGGTGTCCCCGGTAACTGCGCCAGAAATCCTTTTTGCTACCTCTTGAGCACTGTGTTGGTTTTCCCTTGAAGAGGAGAGGGTGATGCAGAAAAATAGCGTAAGTATTTCCCTTAGCTTTTGAGAACCAAGGTATCAATCCAGTAGGAGACTACATGCAAGTCACCTCGCACCTACACAAATAAATAAGAACCTCACAACCAACGCGATAAAGGGGTTGTCAATCCCTTCACGGTCACTTACGAGAGTGAGATCTTATAGAGATAATAAGATAAATATTTATGGTATTTTTATGATATAGATTGGAAAATAAAGATTGCAAAATAAAATAGATTGGAAACTCATATGATAGAAAATAGACCCGGGGGCCATAGGTTTCACTAGTGGCTTCTCACAAGATATCATAAGTATTTCGGTGGGTAAACAAATCACTGTCGAGCAATTGATGAAAAAGTGCATAATTATGAGAATATCTAGGCATGATCATGTATATAGGCATCACGTCTGCGACAAGTAGATCGAAACGATTCTACATCTACTACTATTACTCCACACATCGACCGCTATCTAGCATGCATCTAGAGTATTAAGTTCATAAGAACAGAGTAACGCACTAGGCAAAATGACATGATGTAGAGGGATAAACTCAAGCAATATAATATAAACCCCATCATTTTATCCTCGATGGGAACAATACAATACATGCCTTGCTACCCCTGCTGTCACTGGGAAAGGACACCGCAAGATTGAACCTAGAGCTAAGCACTTCTCCCATTGCAAGAAAAATCAATCTAGTAGGCCAAACCAAACTGATAATTCGAAGAGACTTGCAAAGATAACAAATCATACATAAAAGATTTTAGAGAAGAATCAAATATTAATCATAGATAATCTTGATCATAAACCCACTATTCATCGGATCTCGACAAACACACCGCAAAAAGAATTACATCGAATAGATTTCCAAGAAGATTGAGGAGAACTTTGTATTAAGATCCAAAGAGAGAGAAGAAGCCATCAAGCTAATAACTATGGACCCGAAGGTCTGTGGTAAACTACTCACACATCATCGGAGAGGCTATGGTGTTGATATATAAGCCCTCCGTGATCGATTCCCCCTCCGGCGGAACTCTGGAAAAGGCCCCAAGATGGGATCTCTTGGGTACAGAAGGTTGCGGTGGTGGAAATAGGGTTTCGTGGTGCTCCTGGATGTTTTCGGGGTATATGGATATATATAGGAGGAAGAAGTAGGTCGGTGGAGCTGCGAGGGGCCCATGAGGGTGGGGGGCAGGCGCGCCTCCCTGCCTCGTGGCCTCCTCGCTCCTTTCTTGATGTCTACTCCAAGTACCCTGGATCACGTTTGTTCCAAGAATAACTCCCCCGAAGGTTTCATTCAGTTTGATATTCCTTTTCTGTGAAACACTGAAATAGGCAAAAAAACAACAATTTCCACTGGGCCTTGGGTTAGTAGGTTAGTCCCAAAAATAATATAAAAGTGTATAATAAATCCCATTAAACATCCAAAATAGATCATATAATCGCATGGAACAATCAAAAATTATAGATACATTGGAGACGTATCATGAGCCGCCATGATGGCAACTTGTCTAGCATGGCAAGGTGACTTAGGACCCGAGTGGGTTATGTTTTGTAGTCCGAATTGGACTCTTGTAAGACCAGGGCCTAGACCTATGTATATAAAGGCCAGACCCTGCGGCGGGTTAACTCAAGTTACAATCAATCGAGAGCTAGGTTAGCAATTCCGCTCCCTTGTAATTGATACTCAATTAATACAAAATAAAGAAGGTTGTAGGCTTTTACATAATTGGTGAGGGGTCGAACTTGGGTAAACTCGTGTCTCTCGTCCCATTCAACCGCTTCGAGCAAACCTACGTTGCGATGGCTCCACACCTAAGTTCTTTCACAAGGGCATCTGCCGTGACAAAACCACGACAGTTGGCGCCCACCATGGGGCCAGCGCACGGTGGTTTCGAGTTCTTGAAGGGCTCTTTACTAGGGATCAAGGGGTATGCCGTTGGCAGGATGAACAAGAGTCACTGTGGCAAGATCTACATCGACGATGCTGTCTGGGGCCCCGAGGCCCACTCAATCGAGTACGGGTACCGGGTCCCCTTCTGCGGAATTCCTGTCTTCATCGGCAAAATCGGCGCATCTGAGCCTGAGCCAGACACCTTCACCGACCTCTTTGAGTCGGCTCGGCGTGCGCAACCCTCCCGGGTTCAACCCGGCCGGAAGCATGCCTTCTTCAGTTTCACGCAAGGCTTGGAGCTTGCAAAGAACTCTGCATCTGGTGGGGTAACCCTCGTTTATTTAGATGATGAGTCCTCCACTGGAGAGACGGAGTCAATCTATCAGCTTCAAGATGGCGGGCTTGGGGCTATTCCGATGGCAACAGTAATTCGGACCTTTATGAGCCGCCACACAGGGCTACTATCTTTATGGCTGGTACACAACCAGTTCTAAACTCATCAACACCTACAACTATGACATCTGGATCACCTGCGGTGGCGACGGCTGGGGCGGGTGGATCAGTTGTACTGCCGGCTCAAGTTCTATCAGATCTTTTGGGCTCTTTGAACACTTTGCTTGGAATGGAGGTGACTGTGACAAATCAAGTAGAGCGCAATGCAGAGATTGGAAAGATTCAGGCAGAGATCATTAAGGCACATGAGGATGTCAATGCGGACAACACCAGCATGGCGGAGGAACACGCTCAGATTGCAGCTGAATCAGAGCGAGTAAGGGCAGAGGCTTGGCGCTTAAACCTGGATCAGAACGCCTCTAACGGAGTTTTTCGTAGAAGGCACCAGTCCCGCCCGCCTTTACATTGTGAGCCTATGGAACATTTTAACTCCCCTGGAGCAGGTCCAAGCACTCCATGCACTCGGGTAAACCTTCAGTTAAACCCGGATGGCCTGGAAGTGGGGCGGCGGCTCAACCTCGACAACCTAAGCTGGCACGGCCTAGAAGCAGGGCGGCGGCAGTGCACTCGTTTGATAGGTGTAGTGCGGTTATTATGTCCCCCCTCCTATGCACCCACACCCTCTAAAAGATAGATCATGGGGCAAAGTCCATACAAGGAAGATGTGTCAGTACAACCATGCCCCTTTGTTGGGGATATAACCCTGCGTTGTGACCCACCCAGAGGGGTCGGGTTACATCGTTGGAGACTTAGTAAGGGAAAGCCCAAGTAGGTTTAAGAAGATGAAATATGAAGACTGGAGGCGGCTTACCAACTGAGTCTATTGAAGGCCCAAGACCGGGTGATGGTGTCATAACCCGGAGGTGTGAGCCGCCACGATGGTGACTTGTCAATCAAGGCAAGGAGACTTAGAACCCGAGTTGGTTACATTGTGCAGTACTACTTGGACTCTTGTAAGCCCAGGGCCTCGACCTATGTATATAAAGACGAGACCCTATGCCGGGTTAACTCAAGTTACTATCAATCATGAGCTAAGTTAGCGATTCTTCTCCCTTGTAATCAATACTCAATCAATACAACATAAAGCAGGATGTAGGCTTTTACCTCATTGGTGAGGGGCCAAACCTTGGTAAACTCTTGTCTCTCGTCCCGTTCAACCCCTTTGAGCCAACCTACTTTGCGATGGCTCCACACCTAAGTCCTTTCATAAGGGCATCTGCCGTGGCAAAACCACGACACCCTCGGTGCGGTGTTGGTTTATCCCCTAAAAGACACGGAATGGGGCAAGTCATATTATGGACTCGCCTCTGCACGCGATGCCGTGGCATGCCACGTCGTCGCTTGCTATGGCTCGTTCCTAGATCAGCCTCGCCGGGATGGGGGAGGGGGTCCAGACCCCCCTCCCCCCGGCTCGGCTTCGCGCTACCACGGCAGTTATTATGTTTCCCCTTCCCCATGCACCGACACCCCCTAAAAAGGTATATTGATGCGGAGCATCCCAAGGTCATCCCCATGGACCTACCTACATCTCCCACGACACCACTTGGACTAATGACAAGAGCTCGTGCAAGGGCAATCGTGAACGAGGTTAACTCTCTCCTTGTTGAACTCAACTTTGACCCACTTGAGACATGGCTACTATGTCAAACGGAGATGCTTTGTCTGCTTAGGTACCAAGGAAGCAACCAAGGAGAAGTTATAGTGCAAGATGGACATCAAGCGCATGAAGAGAATCTTCCTAGTCCAGAAAGACGGGTACAACCGCCCAACTACCGCCAGGGCGGTACAACCGCTCAACTACCGCCCAACTACTCGTCACGCTTATGTGATCGAGCGGTGCAAGGCTGGTACAGCACCGGTTTATCCCCATAATAGCCACCAGACCAATACAACTGCCCCAACCACCGGTACAACCGCTGAGCACATCCGAAGCTTCTCCAGGAACCAGTACCTAAGTGCTGAGCGGTACAACTGCCCCATGACCGGTACTATCGCCCTGCCTGTGCGCAGTGAAAGTGGTTTCACCCCATGTATCCCCAACTTACCCCTTGGACTATATATACTTGTCCCTTAGCTCCATACTATGGTCAGCGTTGTGTTAGCTCATATGTGAGATAGAGCTTCGCTCATCCATCCGGATCTACTCCATCACGAGGGACCGTCGCCTCTTCGGAGAAGATCCACTTGGATTCAAGACCCCTAACGGGAAGACCTCAAGACCTCCTTTCGGAGAAGAACCGATTACCTATGTATCATCCTTTGTTGGATACGGATTGTGTATCTCTTTGTGTTTCGAGGATATAGCATATGTGTGACCGTATCTTGTTGGTTTGAGTGATTCTCTTGTGTTCCCGTCCGTGTTTTCGCCTTGTGTTCTTCGTGTTCATAGCGGGATCCGCTCCTTTTGTAAAAGATCGGCTGTATAGGGTTCCACCCTACATCATCTTGGTATCAAGAGCCACGTTGATCACGATTTTGGAGGCTCCCCCACCGTTTTCTAGCCTTCTTTTGTTTGTTTTCGTCCTAAATTCGAAAATCCCCACCAAAAATAGCCCCAATTTTTTTTGATTGGTTGGTGTGATGAAGTTTTCTTGGATTTGATCCATGGATTTCGTGTGTAGCAGGTAAATCTAGCTTCCCAACAAGTTCCCCAACCTTCCATCCTCGATATCTTCGCAATTTCGCCACCGAAATCATCCATTTCCGGCCCATGTTCATCCCAGATCCAGATCTGAGAGTTTTTCCCGACAAAAGCGGTATAACCGGCCCCCGAGGCGGTACAACTGCTCCCCCATAACCTCATACTTCTGCCATCAAAAATTGTAACTCCAGGACACTCTAGGAGCGGTACAACTGTCTGTTCAAGCGGTACAACCGGCCCTCCCAGTTTCAGCCCCGACTGATTAACAGTTTTGACCATAACTTTCACATCCGGACTCGAATTTTTGTGTTCTTTAGCTCGTTGAGTAGCTATTGACATCATCCATCCATCTATTTAGGTTCCTACACCTTTTTACTCCATCCAATTTTCCGAATTTTGGCATCTTTGCCTAGGGCCACCACCACATTATATGTTATACCACCACCGCTTTCCGCACCTTAACCCATTTTGTTTCCAGTCGCATTTGTGGTTGCTTGAGTTGTGATTTGAGTCTCCTAAGGTGTTTCGGCTACTTAGGGACGGTTGCTTCTTTTTCAAACACCACCACTAAGGGGTCCTGGACTAAGGGGTCCTCAGGCGTCCGGCCTATTAGGCATGGGCCGGACTGATGGGCCGTGAAGATACGAAGACCGAATACTGCACCAGTGTCCGGATGGGACTCTCCTTGGCGTGGAAGGCAAGCTTGGCGACCAAATATGTAGATTTCTTTCTTTGTAACCGACCTTGTGTAACCCTAGATCCTCCCGGTGTCTATATAAACTGGAGGACTTAGTCCGGAGGGAGGAGATATATTCATTACCATAGCGATACAAGCTAGACCTCTAGGGTTTAGCCATTAGGATCTCGTGGTAGGTCAACTCTTGTAATACTCATATTCATAAAGATCAATCAAGCAGGACATAGGGTATTACCTCCATAGAGAGGGCCCGGACCTAGGTAAACATCGTGTCCCCTGTCTCCTGTTACCATCGACCTTAGACGGACAGTTCAGGACCCCCTACCCGAGATCCGCCGGTTTTGACACCGACATTGGTTCTTTCATTGAGAGTTCCACTGTGCCGTCATCAAAAGGTTCGATGGCCCCTTCAATCGTCAACAATGATGCTGTCTAAGGAGAAACCTTCCTCCCCGGAACAGATCGATAGCTACGCCCCTGGCCATCAGGTCAGATTTGGGAGCTTGAACTACGTCACGGACATCCGTGGAGATTTGATCTTCACTGGATTTGAGACCGCGGCGATCGCTCCTAGTCACCTCGAAGAACATGACCTAAATCTGTCGTCGGACCACATTCAGGAGATAGCTCATGTAACTACTCTGGCCTTAGATCCAAAGCACACGGTGCCATCTAAGGACTGGAGGTTAAACCCCACCACGGAGGCCACAGATTCCCCGGCGTTGGAGCCGCACATGAACTTAAACTCAAACAATATTTGTGTCACCAGTACCCGGGACTCGTCTCTAGGTGTAAGTTCCGAACCATGCGAGTCCACGGATGCCGAACTTGATCGTTTATCGATCTTCGAATTCAGCATCGCAAACATCTTCTAGCACTCACCCTTGGGTGATGTGCTAAGCTCATTAAGAACCTATCCTTGGCGGGGGACTCACAACCGAACTATGCTCGGTTCAAACTAGGGGCTGATGATGGAGAATCTTGCTTCCCACCCGCCACCCATTTCATAGCCACAGTCGAGGATTTAACCGACACGCTCGATTACGACTCCAAAGACATCAACTGTCACAGCCCTAGCTCAGCCCCTGTTGTCTTTACCTGATCATCATGTCATCATCTTTAGATTTCAAATGAACTTGAAATGGGGACTGTTAAACCCGAGTAGCAAATGAATTCAACTAGGGTCAAAATTAAATCTTTTCAATGATCCTGAAATGCCCTTCTAAAATGTTCATCATCTTTGCCTTGGTCCATAACCTCTGCCAAGAATGGTGCTCATTTTTCTAGGATACTTTGGACCTTTGAATTAAATCATTACCTATTTCCATTTGGGCATTTAAATGCTATAAAATAATTCAAATGCCCAAATAATTCTGAAGTTAAGTGTGGGCTGTTGGAAATAATCTAAACAGAGCCCCCAATTAATTTCAGGATTTATGGAATCGTTTTAGTATTTTAAATAAAGCCTGGAAGCTACGGAAAAATAGAAAAACAAAAACAGAAATGGAAAAGAGAGAGAGAGAGGAAATACCTGGCGCTTACCTTCAGCCCAGAGGCCCAGCAGCAGCCCAGCCCACCACAGCCGCCACCGTCTTCAACATCCTTCCAGTAGGCAGGAGGGCGTGTGCCCAACGCGCGTGCTCATGCGCCGGCCACCTCCTCCCTCCCTGGCTGCTCCCTTGCCGCCCTGGACGCCTCCTGCGTCGCCACGCAACGCCTCTGGTCTTCTCTCACCCTCCCCGTGCTCCTCCTCCCCTCTGTCTCTCTCCCTTTCGCACAGTTCGAGCGCCACCGTCGCAGCCGACAAGCACCACCATGGCCACCGGCCACCCCACGCCTCACCGACGCGCCCAGAAGGTCCGACACTTCTTCCTAGACCCCCTCGCTGAGCCACGCAACACTAGACGCCCTGAAGCCTTGCCAGGTTTGACTTGGACCGACCAGTTGACCTACTAACGTGGTGTTGATGTCACTTCAACATCATAAATCCCTTCCTGGAATTAAAATAAATCAGAAATGATATATAAATTTCAAAAATACCCCCAAACTTCTAAAAATCATAGAAAATAAACTATAGCTCAGAGTTAAATAACTTATATATGAAAAATGATCAGAAAAATATGAAGAATCTGTTTATGACATGGTCATGCATGTTTGAACAAGTTAACCTCACTGAATAGGACAAATGATGATTAGGACAATTTATGAAATAACATTTGAAGTTGGAATTTGATCTTGGTTGAGTTCCACTTCAATTAGCTTGGCTAGATATTGCATTAGGTGAATTCAGTACCTTAACATGACATGTCATTCATGTGAGTGTGCATTGCATTGATTTTGTTCCTTCTTTGCTAGTCGGTGGTTGTTCCCCCTCCGTAGACGTATGTTCCGACGATGAGTTCGATGACACCGATGAAGTGTGTCCCTCTTCAGAAGTGCCAGGGAAGCAAAAACCCCTTGTTCATTCCGATACAATCCCACTCTCTCGCTCCTGCTCTCTTTTACTGCATTAGGACAACAACGATTCAACTGTTACATGCTGCAGTAGTTGAACCCCTTTCCTCTGCATGACCTGTCATTGCCACAGTAAATAGATGAAACCAACTAGCATGTGTAGGAAATGTTTGAGCCCTGATGTGCCTACTCATTCATGCTTCTTGTCATGCCTACTACGGATTAGAGTTGAGTAAGGTCTGATTCATCGGGAATGAATTGGAACGTGGTGAACATGTCCTACCATTGAGAGCTAAGTGTGTGAACACGATTTGGTAAAGGTAGCGGTGAGAGGCCATGTAGGAGTACATGGTGGGTTGTCTCATTGCAGCCGTTCTCAGGAACTGAGTTCTGTGTTTGTGATCCATGAACAGTTACTACCACACATTGGGTTCCGGTAACTCGACCCCTCTTGACTTATTAATCAACTTGATCTCTGTCTAGGAGTTGCAACTAGTTTCTGGTGTTTGTAGGTAGTGTTAGTAGTCTACCAAGTGGCACCCGGTACAGGTGGGCTTGGGACAGACTTGGCACAGTGGCACGGTGTACCATGTGGCACCCGGATGGTGGGCTTGGGAACCCTGCTCACATCGTTTGGGGCCATGAGCGACACCCCAGCCGGATCTCCTTGCGGATGGAACCCGAATAGGCGATAAACCTGGACTAGATACTTGTGTGGTTAGTCAGGTCGTGGCCGACTCCCTCGCCAGGCTTCTACTTGAAGGTTGCCGAGATACACTATGTGTACATGGTGGTAAGTGGCGAGAGCATGTGTGAAGAAGTACACCCTTGCAGGGTTATCACTATCTATTTGAATAGCCGGATTCCTCTGATATGGAAACTTGGACCCCTTGCATCGTTCATAGACAAGTGAAGGTGGATACTCCAAAACTCGCAAGATAAGTGTGAGTGCTATGGATGGCCTTCCCGTAGGGAGATGGGAGCGGATCCATAGTGGTGTATTGATATGGTGAATATGTGGACTCGTGTGCGCCACCTCAAAGAGTTATTTGCCGTAGTAGTTCAGGTTAGCCACTTAGTCAAAGCTGGCTTGCTGCAGTTAAACGCCACCACCCCCTTTGTTGCTACCAATGCATATGTAGTTAGTTCTGATGTAAGTCTTGCTGAGTACATTTGTACTCACGTTTGCTTAATTTATGTTTTGCAGAGAGACTTCAGTCTCATTAGTAGTTCCACGTGGACTTCGATGTTTAGCTTGATACCTCAGCTACGATCTTGTGCCCTTGGCAGGATCTGGTAGATAGTCACGCTTCTCAGCCCTTTTCATTTGTAGATGTCTGTACTCAGACATGTTAAGCTTCCGCATGTGCTTTGACTTGTATGCTCTGAATGTTGGGTCATGAGACCCATGTTTGTAATATCTCGCTCCTCGGAGCCTAATGAATAAATACTTGAGTTGTAGACTCATGTTGTGATGCCATGTTGTATCTGCACATATTGAGCATATTGTGTGTATGTTATTAAAATGCTTGGTATGTGTGGGATCTCACTATCTAGTTGTTTATCCTTGGTAGCCTCTCTTACCGGGAAATGTCTCCCAGTGCTTCCACTGAGCCATGGTAGCCTGCCATAGCCCGGATTACCGGAGTCCTGCTAGCCCAGTTGCTACTGCTCTGGGACACTTAGGCTGGCCGGCATGTGTCCTTCTTCGTTCCTGTGTCTATCCCTTCAGGGAAATGTCACGCGGTGATCCTTTAAGTCCTTGTAGCTTGCTATGACTTAGGATTCACTCGTTGTTGATCGACACGTTCGTTGTTGGGTCATGTATGCATGTTCCTGTAAGTTAGTGCCACTTTGGGTTCACAACTAGCCATGTCAGCCCGGGTTCATTGTCATATGGATGCTAGCAACACTATCATATACGTGAGCCAAAAGGCGCAAACGGTCCCGGGCTTGGTAAGGCATCACCCGTGGGAATACCGTGAGTGAGGTCGCAAAGTGATGTGAGGTGTTACATGCTAGATCGGTGTGGCATTGGATCGGGGTCCTGACAGATTTGGTATCAGAGCCTGACTTCCTGTAGGATTACCAAGCCAAACTGGTCAAAATTGTGTCTAGAAATGCTTTAGTTATGTAAGGGAATTGATTGTGGATGGGAACGTGTCGGTGGGAATGACACCTATGGGATCACAAGAATCCCTACTGTGGTTAGCGGGGCGCGGGGTCATGAGAAGAGCGGATCAAACAGATAGCACATGGTTCGTTTATTCAGGTTCGGGCCGCGAGGATGCGTAAAACCCTACTCCTGCTTTGGTGGATTGTATATCTGTGTTCTTGAGCTAGCTATGGGGCGTGAGGAGCTCCAAAAAGCCGAATCCTTCCTCTGGTCGCCTCAGGCCTCCTTTTATAGAAAAAGGGGTTGCCACAGTGGCACACAGGAGGTGGAAAGGGTACGGTGATGCGAGGTTATCCCTCGCATTACATGACAAGGCGCATTTAATGCGTCTTTCTTAGGTGTCCTTGCTTTATCGGGGATGGGGAGAGATCTGTCTCGTCCGTCGTCGCTCCTTCTTGTGTCGACACGCGCCCTGGTCAGCGATGCCTGAGATGCCATGTAGGGAGGCAGGCAGCTGAGGTGGCGCAATGGTGGGTCTTCACGAAGATCTGCATGCCGCCACGCGGGTGCCTGCCCAGCTGGTTGGGTCGGCAGCTGCATGCATGCGGTGGTGGAGGTTTAGTCCGCGTGGGCCTGATGGTGGCCCTGTGGGTGTCCTCGGTAAGGGCCTTGCCGGGGCCCCGGCAAGGGTCTTGCCGAGGCGCCTGCTGTCATCCACGGCAAGGCGCTTGCCGGGGGCCTTGTGGTCTTCCTCGGCTGGGATCCCGCCAAGGGTTGTCGTCTCCTTAGTGCGTATCTGGTCTTGAATGTCTTCACAAAGATCTGCATGCCACCATGGGGATGTCTCCAAATCCTTGCCCTTTGGGGGCAGTGGACTCAAGGGTGATTTGCTCCGTAGGCGCGGGACGAGTCGCCGCGGCAAGGGTCTTGCCGGGGCTGCTAGAACTGTCTCCCGGCAAGGATCTTGCCGGGGGAGTCCGCTTCGTCCCCTTTGCTCTTCGTGGTCTTGGCCTTGGCGTAGTTCTAGTTCTCTTGAGCTTTGGTCTTACCATGGCTCACCTCCCTTGCCTTGCTTGGTGTGGTGGTGCCCGTGGCTCAGACTGCCCGTGCATAGTTATAGGGGTACAAAAAGTGTACCCCTCTTTTTGTACACCGACAGAACGTAAGGCTCTTTTTACTCCTTATGCTCATGACCTTCTGATCTGAGTCATCTTATATTTTCTAAGGGGTTAAGAACTAGGCTTCTCTTCTATCTCTCAGGATGACGTGTTACTAAACCGTAGTTGCCTAGGATTGTTGAGTTCAAGCCTCAGTTCAGTTCCTACTACTTCCATATGTTGATAGCTGGCCTCAGAACCTTGAGTTTGTGATGTTGAGTGGCTATGCCACCATTTTTGCAGGTTGTCTCAAATCTTTTTGAGCAATTACAGCCGTTATGTTGTCCGAGTCATCCCAGGTTTCTAAATAGTCTGATGCACTTGAAAATCTTTCCTCCATGTTCCCGTTGTATTTTTGGGCCAGATTAAGCACACTAATCGGTGTGTTGAGGTACTCAGTTGCCTTGATGTGTATGTTGGAGTTAGTATTATGACCCTAGGTGTCCTCGAGAACCACTCAGTAATTTAGCAATGCTTTCATATCCCCAGTGTGATGATTCTGGCCATCATTCTTGAAAGCATCGGGTGATGCCATTTAGTAGTAGGTATTCTACTCCTGTGTTCTTGACCCAAGAATCACTCTGTTCACTTCCTGTTGATAGTGTTGCTAGTTCCTTTAGGATATTAGTAACCTTTGCGATAGTCCTCGAGGTCTGTGGTATTTCCTTCTTCCAAATACCATGAACCGTTAAGGCAGAAGTTCTTTGAACCAAAAGATCACCATTAGAGTACTCCTGAGGAGTTCTCCATTCATAATTGTGATTCTGCCAGTTCTACCTTTCTGCATGGGTTATCCGGAAGAAATATGTTGAACTCGTTCGACATACTAATCTATGCATCCACAACTCAGAAAGTTATATGTTCCTTTGAGTTGTCCCCCTTCAGTTGTATTCCGACCTTCATCTATCAATTGATAGTCAAGAGTATGTGAGCATTCATTCATCGGTGCCTATCGTTCTTGTGGTCCGTCAAGCCATTCAAGTACAGAATGACTAGGAGAAACAAACTCCAGTACCTCATCCATTTCTTGGATTGGGTCAAAGCAGTTGTATTTCGCAGATCAAATGCAATCAAGCTATTGGTCTTGTCTACCCTGAAGTATTATCCACTTTATGTCAGGAATGTCTTGAGAATTGCACCTTCCCTTATGAATTCTTTATGTAGTAATACTTCTCGCCATCATTATTCATTCCTCGGTGTCATGTTGTCGCAACCGGAATACCGACAAGTGAATTGTGATGTGTGAAATCAATACTCCTAGCAACTGTGTTGCTTGGTAGTTAATGGACAATAACCTCATACTTAGCGTGTTGGTTATGGAATCATGATTCTAAGATATATTGTGCTACCTAGACCATTTTCCTGTTGTACCCTTTGATCTTTGAGCTAGGATTGAATCCCTTGCTTTTCTGATCATGTCGTCTTGCCTTGAAAAGCAAGATTGTTCTCGAGCTTAGAGACATATCAGTGGTTCGTGATTTTCCGGATATCTTCTTGGAAGTATTACTAGGTTTTCCCCTGACTGTTATGTTGAGCTCGTGATCATGTTGGTTTTCCTCTAAACCACCCATTCTCCAAGATTCTATGTTGGATACCCATGAACTAGTTCAATAAGCTAAACAATAACTTGGAGAGTTGGAAGATGAAAGCTTGTCCCACTTAGTTCATTTTCAAAGGGATATCCTTGTGTTTGTGTGGTTGTTGAAGAAAGATGATATCTTCATCGATTGGTCCCTGTGATCAGTTGTTGGACCTATCGTCTTGCCCCAAACCTTAATTTGAGTGTGGGCCATCGTCAAATCAAATGAGAACCAACGATATTCGTAATGTTGTCTTACTCGTGGTTGATCCCTCGAGCATACACCATTATATCTTTTGGGTCTGACCAATGCTATCACATTGTTCACATAATGGTGGAAGTCCAGTGATATGGAAATTCCGATGAGTTGTTATTGAGCCCATTGACAACATTTCATCTTGTCCATGATTCATGTTGAACATCCAGCTAGTACTGGAAACTTCTATAAGCATTATCTTCGTGCCCCGTTCATGAAGCATATGCTTGGATGAAAGAAGTGACTTTCTCTAATTCTTGTGCAATTGATGCAAGTTGCCGCCATGAATTTGAGAAGACTTGTTTTACCTCCTCTGGAATTATTCCGAGTCAGCCATGCACGTGCAAAGTATTCCGTGGTCTGTTAGACTGATCATCTTCATTCCATATGAATTCCGTAGCACACTAAGCCACTAATTGACTTGTTCAAGGAAAAGGAGTTGTTGTGCTATCCTAGGTCAAGCACAAGATACCGTTGTCCTCGATGATGGTTCCTCACCTAAACTTTGGTAGTGTTTTATTGTAAGACTAATCTATGGTCATGCTTGTCTTGGACAACATGCTCACATGTGTGTAGCAAAACCAGCTCATGTTTTGGAGCTTGCTATCGTAGTTTATCTCCCGAGAGTCTCGCAACATTATCTCGTCGACTGGTGTTGCAACCTTTATTTTCTAGACATGTTGTCTGAAAAAATCCTGTTACCAGCCATATCTGAATCTCAGGCAGATATGATGGCTGGAACATTTCCAAGATCTATGATGTAGGTCCCGACGAGGTTGATGTTCTGGCCGACACACCTAGTCAGAATATCTATTATGGTAGTATCTTGAATGAGCAATTCGACCATCTTCTCCATGAGGATTTGGTATGACTTATTCCACAAGTTGTTCCTTATGGATTTTTGTGCCCCCGAAGTCCGACCTTTACTTGATGGCCATGTTGATGCTTTTAAGCATTGATTGTGGTACCTAGTACATCAAGGAGACCATTAGAAGCGGAGTGCTAAATGTCTCTCGGTCGATCATCCAGATTTGCTTCTTTGGCATTGTTAAGGAAAAATCTGAGAAAGTGATGTCCTCCTTGCATCTGCATCCTCCATCACCGTTCCTCATGGTAGTATGATGTGTTGCCAGGATCCTCGGCACAGATGTTGGTAAAACCTTGATGAATACGGAAATGCTCAAGTTCTTGAGTGCACGCTTAGTCAATGGGTTATATCCTCGGTATCAATTGGAATGTGCCTTCCGTTGCCGAGTTGTCCTATAACTCTAGTTTCCTCTCGAAACTAAGTATGCCATTCTTTCGAATTCATTCAAATGATCAATTGTGATTTTCCTTAGGCTGGTATAGAGAGTTTCAGTGATCTCCGTATCAAAAGTAATTCTTTTTGCCACTTAAGGGAATAATTCTCCGAGTCACCTTCCCCGAGGTGTCCCGTTATGGAATCATGGCAATTATCTCCTCACTACCGTGAAAACCATGCACTATCCTACTCCAGCATGGAATTGTCGCCTACCAATTTGAACCTTTGTCATATGTTTCTCATCCATCATCTCTGATGTGTGTGTTGCGTCTTAGCTCAAGGGATGTTTCTACATCTCATTCCATGAGTTGATCTTGTGTTCATTAAGATCGATGATCCATTCTTGTGGGGTTGTCTTGCTCTCTTGTCGCCATGTTGGATGAAGTTCTCGAGGGTAAGGATGTCATGATCAAAGATGATGATCGAATCAACGTTCTTATGAAGTGCAACATGGATCGTGAAGACTGTGTCAGTTCCGTGTCCCCTCTGTCTTCTTACCTGACATCTTGAATCTCGGGACGAGATTCTTGTTTAGTGGGGGTGAGTTGTCACAACCCTAGCTCAGCCCCTGTTGTCTTTACCTGATCATCATGTCATCATGTTTAGATTTCAAATGAATTTGAAATGGGGAATGTTAAAACACAGCAGCAAATGAACTCAACTAGGGTCAAAATTAAATCTTTTCAATGATCCTGAAATGCCCTTCTAAAATGTTCATCATCTTTGCCTTGGTCCATAACCTCTGCCAAGAATGGTGCTCATTTTTCTAGGACACTTTGGACCTTTGAATTAAATCATTACCTATTTGATTTGGGCATTTAAATGCTAAAAAATAATTCAAATGCCCAAATAATTCTGAAGTTAAGTGTGGGCTATTGGAAATAATCTAAACAGAGCCCCCAATTAAATTCAGGATTTATGAAAATGTTTTAGTATTTTAAATAAAGCCTGGAAGCTACAGAAAAATAGAAAAACAAAAACAGAAAAGGAAAAGAGAGAGAGAGAGAGGAAATACCTGACGCTTACCTTCAGCCCAGAGGCCCAACACCGTGCAGCCCAGCAGCAGACCAGCCCACCACAGCCGCCACCGTCTTCAACCTCCTGCCAGTAGGCAGGAGGGCATGTACCCAATGCACGCGCACGTGTTGGCCACCTCCTCCCTGCCTGGCTTCTCCCTCGCCGCCCTGGACGCCTCCTGCATCGCCACGCAACGCCTCTGGTCTTCCCTCACCCTCCCCGTGCTCCTCCTCCCCTCCGTCTCTCTCCCTTTTGCACAGTCCGAGCGCCACCATCGCCGCCCACAAGCACCACCGCGGCCACCGGCCACCGCACGCCTCACTGACGCGCCCAGAAGCTCCGACACTTCGTCCTAGACCCCCTCGGTGAGCCACGCAATGCCAGATGCCCTAATGCCTCGCCAACACAGCCGTTCCCCTTGTCGGCCGCCGCGGATCCTCACCGTCGATTCAGGAGCTACAGGACCTCCCCAAGCACTCTGAGCTTCTCTGCGAGTCCTCCGCGAGCCCCTCTTTCCCCTACCCCTAACCTCGTTGCTTCGCTCTACCTCTAGCTAGCGTTGCCACCATGGCCGAGCTCCATCGCCGCCTGCCTTGTTGAGGCCACCATTGCAGCCCACGCCTGTCGTTGCAGGGCACGGCAACGAGCTCGTCGTGCCTCCAGGAGGCCGGCTATGCCTTTTGCTAGCTCGCCCATGCCCCATAGCACCGCTGCCCGCATGTGCCCGAGTGCCGCTGCCGCCCACCTCGATGCCGGCGACGCTACAGCCCTCCCTTGCAGCTGCCACTTGCAACACCCGAAGCGCCTCTCTGCAGGCATTCGAAAGAGCCTAGCCGCGCTTCAAACGGCTGCCGGAATCGGCCGGCCGGAGTACCTCCGCCGTTGGTTGTGGTCGCCGGTGGCTAACCGCCGGCGTAACCAGCCATTAGGGCCTAAGCACCCTGCTAATTACCACCTGTAGTCAATGACAGTCGAGCCCCATCGCTTAACTAACCGGCTAACCAAATAGTTTAAGGTTAATCTAATTACCATGGGGCCACGTGTCAGTTTTGACTACGCTGACGTGGCTGTTGACCTGACCCCACCTGTTGGTGACCCAGAGAGCACTGTGTGACTAACCAGTGGACCCCACTAGTCAGGTTTGACTTGGACCGACCAATTGACCTGCTGACGTGTTGCTGATGTCACTTCGACGGCATAAATCCCTTCCTGGAATTAAAATAAATCAGAAATGATTTATAAATTTCAGGAAATACCCCCAAACTTCTAAAAATCATAGAAAATAAACTATAGCTTAGAATGAAATAATTTATATATGAAAAATGATCAAAAAAATATGAAGAATTTGTTTATGTCATGATCATGCACGTTTAAACAAGTTAACCTCACTGAATAGGACAAATGATGATTAGGGAAATTTATGAAATAACATTTGAAGTTGGAATTTGATCTTGTTTGACTTCCACTTGAATTAGCTTGGCTAGATATTGGTGAATTCAGTACCTTAACATGACATGTTCATGTGAATGTGCATTGCATTGATTGTGTTCCTTCTTTTCTAGTCAGTGGTTGTTCCCCCTCCGTAGACGTATGTTCCGACGATGAGTTCGATGACACCGATGAAGTGTGTTCCTCTTCAGAAGTGTAGGCAACCCGAAACCCCCTTGTTCATTCCGATACAATTCCACTCTCTCGCTCCTGCTCTCTTTTACTGCGTTAGCACAACAATGATTCAACTGTTACATGCTGCGGCAGTTGAACCCCTTTCCTCTACATGACCTTTCATTGCCACACTAAATAGATGAAACCCACTAGCATGTGTAGGAATTGTTTTAGCCCTGATGTGCCTACTCATTTATGCTTGTTGTCATGCCTGCTACTGCTTAGAGTTGAGTTAGGTCGGATTCATCGGGAATGAATTGGAACGTGGTGAACATGTCCTACCGTTGAGAGCTAAGTGTGTGAACACGATTTGGTAAAGGTAGCGGTGAGAGGCCATGTAGGAGTACATGGTGGGTTGTCTCATTGCAGCCGTTCTCAGGAACTGAGTTCTGTGTTTGTGATCCATGAACAGTTACTACCACACATTGGGTTCCGGTAACTCGTCCACTCTCGACTTATTAATCAACTTGATCTCTGTCTAGGAGTTGCAACTAGTTTCTGGCGTTTGTAGGTAGTGTTAGTAGTCTACCAAGTGGCAACCGGTACAGGTGGGCTTGGGACAGACTAGGCACAGTGGCACGGTGTACCAAGTGGCACCCGGATGGTGGGCTTGGGAACCCTACTCACATCGTTTGGGGCCGTGAGCGACACCCCGGCCAGATCTCCTTGCGGATGGAACCCGAATAGGCGATAAACCTGGACTAGAGACTTGTGTGGTTAGTCAGGTCGTGGCCGACCCACTCGCCAGGCTTCTTCTTGAAGGTTGCCAAGATACACGACGTGTACATGGTGGTAAGTGGCGAGAGCGTGTGTGAAGAACTACACCCCTGCAGGTTTATCATTATCTATTCGAATAGCCGGATTCCTCGGATATGGAAACTTGGACCCCTTGTATCGTTCATAGACAAGTGAAAGTGGATACTCTAAAACTCGCAAGATAAGTTTGAGTGCTATGGATGGCCTTCCCGTAGGGAGACGGGAGCAGATCCATAGTGGTGTATTGATATGGTGAATATGTGGACTCGTGTGCACCACCTCAACGAGTTATTTGTCGTAGTAGTTCAGGTTAGCCACTAAGTCAAAGCTGGCTTGCTGCAGTTAAACGCCACCACCCCCTTTGTTGCTACCAATGCATATGTAGTTAGTTCTGATGTAAGTCTTGCTGGGTACATGTGTACTCATGTTTGCTTAATTTATGTTTTGCAGAGAGACTTCAGTCTCACTAGTAGTTCCACGTGGACTTCGACGTTTAGCTTGATACCGCAGCTACGATCTTGTGCCCTCAGCAGGATCTGGTAGGTAGTCAGGCTTCTCAGCCCTTTTCATTTGTAGATGTCTGTACTCAGACATGTTAAGCTTCCGCATGTGCTTTGACTTGTATGCTCTGAATGTTGGGTCATGAGACCCATGTTTGTAATATCTCGCTCCTCGGAGCCTAATGAATAAATACTTGAGTTGTAGACTCATGTTGTGATGCCATGTTGTATCTGCACATATCGAGCATATTGTGTGTATGTTATTAAAATGCTTGGTATGTGTGGGATCTGACTATCTAGTTCTTTATCCTTGGTAGCCTCTCCTACCGGGAAATGTCTCCTAGTGCTTCCACTGAGCCATGGTAGCCTGCTACAGCCCGGCTTACCGGAGTCGTGCTAGCCCAGTTGCTACTGCTCCGGAACACTTAGGCTGGCCGGCATGTGTCCTTCTTCGTTCCTGTGTCTGTCCCTTCGGGCAAATGTCACGCGGTGATCCTTTAAGTCCTTATATCTTGCTACGAAATAGGATTCACTCGTTGTTCATCGACACGTTCGTTGCTGGGTCATGTATGCCTGTTCTTGTAAGTTAGTGCCACTTTGGGTTCACGACTAGCCATGTCGGCCCGGGTTCATTGTCATATGGATGCTAGCGACACTATCATATACGTGAGCCAAAAGGCGCAAATGGTCTCGGGCTTGGTAAGGCGTCACCCATGGGAATACTGTGCGTGAGGCCATAAAGTGATGTGAGGTGTTACATGCTAGACCAGTGTGGCATTGGATCAGGGTCCTGACATTGATGGTGTTGACGACGATGCTGATGAGGAGCAAAATCGAAGTCCGCCATTCACTGGACACTGGATGACCACCTCTTCATACGATGTGTACATGGTGGACACATCCAAAATTACCAACGACGATGACAAAGAAAATCCAGTTCAGAATAAACCTCTTGAGACACAGCAAAAATGTCGGCGTCCTCGGCGCCGCTCTAAGTCATGCTGTTCGAAGGACAGCCATACCGGCACCGGAGAAGACAATACTCCAGACGATGCCGAAAACAATGAAGACCTCGCTGAGGTAACATCCGAATAGGAGGAGCAAGAAAACGGGCAAGCCAGCCCCGACGAACAGGCCAGGCCCAACGACTCGGAGGATGGTAGTTATCATCCGCTCTCTAAGGATGAGGAAAGCCTCAGCAATGAAGATTTCATAGTGCCTGAGGAACCTCTTGAGCAGGAGCGCTTCAAGCACCAGCTAATAGCCACCACAAGGAGCCTAAAAAAGAAGCAGTAGCAGCTTCAAGCTGACCAAGATCTGCTTGTCGACTGGTGGACTGACGTTTAGGCAACCAAAGAATATGGCCTCAGACGCCCAGCCAAGAGTTACCCAAAGCGAAGATTGCTACCTCTGTTCGATGAAGAGGCGCCGGAGCCCATACTTCCCTCGCGTAATGTGGCCGACCGAACACTATGTGGTCAGGACAGTGTGGCGGACCGACCACCTCATGGTCGGGATAGAGCGGCAACTCAAGCCGAATAGCAGCCCACCCTGCCGCCATGAAAAAACAGAGACAAAATAGTTCGGGGTCATACACACGACCTCCGGAAGACCCTGGATAGTAGAGCAGGATATACTCGATCGATTTACGGATCGCGAGGACGTTCCTCGACACGTGATGATGGCTACCTATTCGGACGTGACAAACCTAGTCACTCCCGAGCCAACAACCGCAGACGGACTCCATCAGAGCTACATCGCAATGCGGCCCCATATAGAGGCGCCGCACACCCTCTTTGCTTCACCGATGAAGTAATGGATCACGAATTCCCCGAAGGGTTCAAACCCGTTAACATTGAATCATATGACGGAACAACCGACCCCGCGGTATGGATCGAGGAATTTATTCTCCATATCCACATGGCCCATGGAGATGACCTCCACGCTATCAAATACCTCCCACTAAAGCTCAAACGGCTAGCTCGGCAATGGTTAAATAGCCTGCCTGAAAACTCTATCGGTAGCTGGGAGGACTTGGAAGAAGCCTTCCTCGACAACTTCCAAAGTACATATGTCCAGACACCAGACGCCGATGACTTAAGCCACATAGTCCAACAACCTGGAGAGTCAGCCAGGAAATTTTGGACTAGGTTCCTAACCAAAAAGAACCAGATCGTCGTCTGTCCGGAGACTGAAGCTCTAGCGGCCTTTAAACATAACATCCGCGACGAATGGCTCGCTCGCCACCTCGGCCAACAAAAGCCGAAATCTATGACAGCCCTCACGGCACTTATGACCCGCTTTTGTGCGGGTGAGGATAGTTGGCTGGCTCGTAGTAAAAATACGGCCAGCGCCGCATGCCCTTCCGAGGCCAAAAAAAGCACCGCAAGCTCCGACGCAGCAGACACAAACACCGAAGCAATGGCGATAACACCGATGACACTACTATCAATGCTGGATTCAGCGGCTCCAAGTCCGATCAACGGAAAAAGCCGTATAAAAGAAACAATCAGGGACCGTCCAGCATGGACTGCATACTCGATCGACCGTGCCAAATCCATGGCACCCCGGACAATCCAGCCAACCATACCAATAGAGATTGTTAGGTTTTTAAGCAAGCCGACAAGTTAAATGCTGAGAACAAGGAAAAGGGATCGCAGAGCGAGGATGATGACGAGGAGCCCCTGCATCCAAACATAGGGGGACAGAATAAGTTTCCCCCTTAGGTCAAAATGGTGAACATGATATATGCCGCACACATCCCAGGAGGGAGCGCAAACACGTACTCAGGGACGTCTATGTGATAGAGCCAGTCGCCCCAAAATTCAATCCATGGTCATCGTGCCCGATCATTTCTGATCAACGGGATCATCCGACCAGTATCTGGCATGGCGGATCAGCCGCACTAGTCCTAGACCCAATCATTGATGGATTCCACCTGACGCGAGTCCTCATGGACAGTGGCAGCAGCCTCAATCTGCTCTATCATGACACAGTGCGCAAAATGTGCATTAACCCATCACGGATCAAGCCCACAAGGACTACCTTTAAAGGAGTCATACCAAGCGTAGAGGCCCGCTGCATGGGCTCAATCACACTAGAGGTTGTCTTTGGATCTCTCGACAACTTCCGAAGTGAGAAGTTAATCTTCGACATCGTCCCCTTTCGCAGCGGCTATCACGCACTGCTTGGACGAACCACATTTGCTCGATTAAACGCGGTACCTCACCACGCTTATCTCAAGCTCAAGATGCCCGGACCACGTGGTAGCATAACAGTCAATGGAAATACGGAACGCTCCTTCCATACGGAGGAGCATACCATGGCCTTAGCAGCAGAAGTACAGCGCGGCCTTTTCCAGCAGAACCTTAATTCAGCGGCCGAGCCCCCGGACACCACTAAGAGATTCCGGACTATTCTGCTACAAGACAGCCCGGCTCGTAAAGAGCTTAACCAGCAATTTGGCCTCTGTCCCAGTCCCAATCAAACAGCGGCATTCGTACCACGCGTACATAACTACACACTCAAAATTCCATGGGCATCGATGGAGGCATAGCTAGCCCGTGATCCATGGTGCGGCTCGACCGACCCTGGATCCACACACCTTCACTTTTTTTCATTTTGGGTTTTTCTCTTCTCGAGGCTTTTTCTAGTAACCTGATCATTGGACCGATCACGGGACGGATACACCAAGAGGCAAGGAGCTTTGACGTACAAGGGAATCCCCAGGTGGTCTCTGCTAACGATTGCTATACCTGTTTTACATACCCGCACATAGCTCGCTCTTTGTCATGGCATGTTAAATACCCTTACTTTCTTATCGCATTGCTTGCACAAGTACACCTCAACGTATTAATCAAATTACAATGAAAAATATTTGGCAGCGTCAGCTTATTCCTTGATTTTTTTCCTTACCTCTGTATTTATTACTCATCACACCCGTACACTCTGGTATGTATTACTTTGCCAGGGGCTTCATCGCGCCCCGCAATATGGCAACAAAGTCTGAACACTTTTTACAGTACAATTCGGCACCCCAAACTTATAGCATTATATGCATCGGCTCCGAATCATGTCTTTGGTCAATAGTTGGGTTGCCCGGCTCCTGTGCTTACTACCTTATGTTCCGCTATATCGGCTAGGGTAGTAATGGGAGAACTACTGCGATTGTGTCCCGGTTCTTTCGGACGAGCACCTCAGTAGAGAAAGCCAGAAACTGGCTGTCATGATGCAGCGAGAGCTGGTCAGCTGTTCGAGAGGTGTCAAATCCTTAGAGATTTTTTCCGCTTTATGCGAGGAGTCGGTTTTTATCCGATCAGGTGTATAGCACCCCTAGTTCGGCCTTCCGACTACCAGGGGCTTCGCCAAAATTCTCATTGTCAAACTCCTATTGCTAAGTGAGAGTGATAAAGGCCGTATAGTCTGATTGCCTTGTTCGTTGCTCTAAACACCTCCTTTAAGGACCAGAATGTGTAGTAAAGAGTGTTTAGATTTATCTTGAACACCCCCGTACTATCTACGTGGAGGCAGAAACCGACGACTGGCCAACCCTCAGATTTCATAAACGGCTGCACAGGAGGTAAAATTTTAGAAGTCGCAAGCATTATATTACATAACGACATTGTTTCATATTACTGGACAGGATAATATGAATGTTTTCATAGGAATATAACATCCTTCGCACATTGCTTCGCCACAAGGCGGGATCCTTGCAGGAAACTATCAAAGTATAGCTCGGGTCGGTGGTGCTCCTTGCACTCAGGCGACCCCTTGGTCATCAGCTTCTTGGCATCCATCTTCACCCAGTGCATCTTGACGCGGGCAAAAGCCATCCGTCCACCTTCAATGCAGACCGACCGCTTTACGACTTCAACCCATGTTCAGGCACTCAAAAGCCGCTTCACAAGTCCAAAGTAGCTGCTGGGCATGGGCTCAGCAGGCCATAGCCGGACTATTAGGTCCATGGCTAGCTCGGCCGCCTTGTGCAGCTCGACCAGCTGTTTCAGCTGGTCACTGAAGGGCACCGGATGTTCTGGTCCAAGGTATTGGGACCAGAACAACTTCTCCGTAGAACTCCCTTCTTTGGCTCGATAGAACTCGGGAGCATCTGATACGCTGCACGATAAATCCGTAAACGCCCATGGAGAGCTCCAAATTCGGGTAAGTAAAAGGAACGTTTCCTTCACAGACTTGCTTTGCATAATGAATGCCTTACCCACCGCGATCTTCTTGGCCACCAGGATTTCCTGGAGGGTGCTCTGGGCTTCGGCCCGGGCATCTTGTGCGTTTTGGTGGGCCTTCGCAAGTTCGGACCCTTGCGTCTTAACATCACGCTCCAAGGACTCGTACTTCTTGACAGCGTCCTGGAGCTCTTGTCGGACCTCACTGACACGGGCCTCGTGCTTCTCGCACGCGGCGCATTCCTCGACCACTTTGTTCTCGGCCTCGGCCAACGCCTTCTTGAGGGCCGCCACCTTGGTCATGGCCCCTAATAAGGTTCATGACACTTTAGTCAGCACGAACCATTCATCCTTCCTAAATATACACGCAGGTTATTGCATACCTTGGTTGTCCTCCAGCTGCTTCTTCACGAGGCCGAGATCTTCCTCGGCCCGCTCCAGGCTCTGCTTCAGTCTGGAGACCTCCGCAGTATGAGCGGCAGCAGCCAGTAGTGATGCCTGCTTATTCACATAGACATCTTATGTTAGACTCCTGCGAAAATTATTTTGATCCTCTGTGCGCCTTTTTCTTTCCAAACACCGAAGAGAGCATCTGGGGCTACTGTCTACACTGTGATATTCTTTCTACAATTATATTACTTACCTCAAAGCCTGTTAGAAGGCTAGCGCATGCTTCGGTCAATCCGCTTTCGGCGGACCGAACCTTCTCGCCCATAAGAATACAGTGTTCATCCACAATGGAAGTGCCTCGCAGCGCTTACAACAGATTATCCGGTGCCCCTGATTGGACAGAGGTCACCGGCGGAACAGGCACACCTCCTCCATTGGGGGAAGGCTGCTCGCCTGACTCCGAAGCCGTGTAGGTCTCCGGAATGGTATCCGGCTAGGGGCCAAATTGAACTTGGCCCTCATCACCAGTCCCCATGGTGGCTTTTTCCCCCATGTGCCCGGCGACCGAGGAGTCATCTTTTGGCGCCACCGGAATCTCTCCTTGACCTGGGAAGGCCCTTTGGGACACCACCTCATCATCACCCTTGGCCGGGGAAGAGTGAGCGGGAGGCGGTGACACGCTGGCCATCTCCTTTGAATCTAGCGAACCTCTTGTTGAGGATCGCGGGGAGCTGTCACGAGCCGGACTTCAATGGCATGATTTAAACATATTAATATTGCAAAGCGGAAAGGCCAGACCTTTGGACGTGCATAAGGTTTTTGGTACTTACGAGGCTTCCCGAGGCTTGGTCCGGGGTAGTCGCTCCGGACTGCTATCAACATCCCATGCGGAGTTATCCGCGAGGGAGCCCTTCCCCCTCTTGGGCGCCTTCGCCTCCAGATTCATGGAGGCCCCCCTTTTCTTCCTTCCCCTCTCAGGAGGAGAGTCGCTTTATATCTCCTCCTCGTCGTCATCTTCGGCGGCCGAAGAGTGAGTCTCATCTTCGGACATCACGTCCAAAGCACTTTTTCGGTGAGGGCCACTCCTGGCCCCATTTGCCGTTTTCTTGGCCTTCTTCTCTGGCACATCATAAGGCACCGGAAAAAGAATCTTCGTTAGAAGTGGGGTTTCTTGGTCTTCGGGTAGCGGAGCCGGAGAGTTAATCCGCCCCGCTATGTCGTTCTAGGCCTGAAAAATTGAATGGAAGGCTTAGACTCCTTGCTCAAGATATGCCAGTAAAGGGTATACCGTGAAAACATGAAAGAACTTACCGGATTCGCCTGGCATTCTAAGCTAAGCCCAGGATCCTCGTTCGTGTGTGGCGGTGTCTCGCCGGCCTTGAAGAGCACTTTCCATATGTCTTCGTGCATCGTGCCGAAGAGCTCTAGTAGCATCTGGTGCTTGGCCGGATCGAACTCCCACAAATAGCAAGTCCAGGGTTGGCACGGAAGGATCCGACGAATGAGCACAACCTAGATCACGTTGACAAGTTTGATTCTCTTGGTAATCATGTTCTGGACGCAGGTCGGGAGCCCGGTCAGCTCGTTTGAGGAACCACAGGTTAGGCCCTTCTCTTGCTAGGAGGTGAACCGCATTGGGGCTCCGGATCAGAACTCGGGGGCCGCCGCCCAGCTGGTGTCGCATGGCTCGGTGATGTAGAACCACCCCGACTGCCACCCCTTCACCGTCTCCACAAAGGAGCCTTCGGGCCAGGTGACATTGTGCATCTTGCCCACCATGGCGCCTCTGCACTCTGCTTGTTGGATGCTCACCACCTTCGGCTTCACAACGAAGGTCTTCAGCTATAGGCCGAAGTGGGGTGGGATGCGGAGAAAGGCCTCGCACATGACAATAAATGTCGAGATGTTGAGGATAGAGTTGGGGGCTAGATCATGGAAGTCCAACCCGTAGTAAAACATCAATCCGCGGACAGATGGGTGGAGAGGGAATCCCAGCCCACGGACAAAATGTGTGAGAAGGATAGCCCTCTCATGGGGCTCTGGGGTAGGGACGATTTGTCCCTTGGCCGGGAGACAGTGAACGATCCCCTTGGCGAGGTATCCGGCCTCCCGGAGCTCCTTGATGTCCTTCTTCTTGACAGAGGAGGCCATCCACTTGCCTCCGGATCCAGACATAATTGGAGTGCTTTCTCGGGCGGGGAAAGCTAGAGCTTGGGCGCTGGAGCTCGAGAATGGATGGGCAGAGGAAGAGAGAAGGCATGGGAGAAGAAGGGGGAATCCTTATCCCCTTATGAAGGCAGTGCATATTTAACGCCTCCCCACTCGCCTTAAAACTCGCCTATTCCCAAGGGCTGTGTAAACAGGCACGGTTGGGTTACCCATGCCCGAATTGATGAAAATCCCGCAATAAGGGTAAATGATCTCTGCTTTGACAAGACGTGCCAATGGCAACCACATCTCGAAACATGGAGCGGCAGGCGAAAAACGGTTCGAAATTATGATCGGGTAAACGTGATGTCATATTACAAAAATTTGTTAGCAGATTGGACTCATGGGAATTTATATTCCCTCTACGGTTGTGTGCGGTGCGTGTGTTACAGGTCCAGACACACTCAATACGTCCAAAGACAATCTTGGAGTTCGGAAGGAGGAACCCGCCTTGCAATTCCGAAGACAGATCTACGTGTCGGATACCTTGTCATTGAAGCCAGGTTCAGAGGCTACTGAGGGAGTCCTGGACTAAGGGGTCCTTGGGCGTCCGGCCTGTTAGCCATGGGCCGGGCTGATGGGCTATGAAGATACGAAGACTAAAGACTGCGCCAGTGTCCGGATGGGACTATCCTTGGCATGGAAGGCAAGCTTGGCGACCAAATATGTAGATTCCTTTCTTTGTAACCAAACTTGTGTAACCCTAGATCCTCCCGATGTCTATATAAACCAGAGGACTTAGTCCGGAGGGAGGAGATATATTCATTACCATAGCCATACAAGCTAGACCTCTAGGGTTTAGCCATTACAATCTCGTGGTAGATCAACTCTTGTAATACACATATTCATCAAGATAAATCAAGCAGGACATAGGGTATTACCTCCATAGAGTGGGCCCGAACCTGGGTAAATATCGTGTCCCCTGTCTCCTGTTACCATCGACCTTGACGCACAGTTGGGGACCCCCTACCCAAGATCCGCCAGTTTTGACACCGACAACCACCACTACCAGCATTTGACTTTGGTTGTGAGAACTTGAGTTGTGGTTCATTGTTTCCTAGGGTGTTTCAGCTAACTAGGAATGGTTCGACATCGACATCACCGCCGCTCATCTTCGCCACGGACTCGTCATCAATGATGACCATTTTGACACCTCACCGTAAGAAAGAATGGTAACCTCAATATCATCTTGGTATCGTGATATATCATCATTGTACATTATTTCCATTCCATTGATAACCCCATAGAACATTTTGTGTACCTTTCCTATCGAGACAAGCCTTTGAGTATTACCGGCAACGTTACTTTTGCACATTAGTGATCATAGCTCCCATTGCATACATACCGTACCATCGTGGTGCATATATTGGTATTATCTCTTGTGTCACAAGGTTGTCATAAGCATACACAATTGTTATCTTGGTTCATGAAGTATTGCATGAGAAAAGAGCTCAAAAGAGAAAGAACCATCCAAGCTTTTAAGCAAAAGAGGAAGGATAAGCAAAGAGCTTATACGCAAGAACCATAGCATCATACTCCATTAAGATTGTCATACTAGATCATCTTGGATCATATCACCGGAATACCATACATATAGCATACTTGGGATAGCAGTCGTTGCATTTTTGCTTAGTAGGTTGTGCACAAGTCTCGTATCCGCCTATAGTGCAATCGTGCTAGCGTCTCTCTAGTGTTGTGCAACAACAGCATTTTCCTGGATTCCACATTTTGGCTCTTTCCTTGGTTGCACGACCCCATTTATCTATCCGTGTGTGAGTTTCTGTGTACCATATCTTGCTATTAGTCTACTTGTTGCATTTGCAAATTTGTGAATCTTTTCCAACATTATTGAGGCTCACTAAAAATTGCATCCAATTTTGTGCCACCATCCTAATCGAGCTCCACTATAAGCTTTTACTTGTGTAGGTGTGAGAAACCGACAAGAATTGGTACCAATTGTGCTATTTCCTTGTTCCACATTTGAGTGATCATTGATCCATCTTCAACATCGGTCATGGTACATTTGGTATAAGTTCTTCTCTTTCTCCCACTCACACTTTAGCTTGGAATGATGGATAGGCCAAGTACTTCTACCAACCCACTCTTCATCGAGCAAGACGACGATATGTCCGCCTACATCACAAAGAGCGACCTCTTTGGCGCACAACGAGCTTTGCATCAAGAGCAACAATGTCACGCCCATGATGCAGCTATATCTCCCACGTGTCGAAGCACGACTTAGAGGCATAACTGCATTGTAAGCAATGTCGTAAGTGAGGTAATTTTCACAACAACCCATGTAATGAATATGGAAAGAGGTACATAGTTGGCTTACAATCGCCACTTCGCCCAATACATGAATAAAACATTACAACATCCAGATACAATCAAGGTCCGACTACGGAACCAAAATAAAAGAAGACTACCCCAAATGCTACACAGACCCCCGATCGTCCCAACTGGGCTCCACTACTGACCAACTGGAAACGGAAACCACATAACGAACACGAACTTCTTCGAGCTCCTCCTTAAGCTTGGTTGCATCACCTGCACGATATCATCGGCACCTGCAAGCTGGTTTTGGAAGTAATCTGTGAGTCACGGGGACTCAACAGTCTCACACCCTCACGATCAAGACTATTTAAGCTTATGGGTAGGGTAAAAGGTATGAGGTGGAGCTGCAGCAAGGGACTAGCATGTTTGATGGCTAACATACGCAAAAGAGCGCGAGAAGAGAAGGCAAAGGCACGGTCGAGAAACTATGATCAAGAAGTGATCCTAGAACAACCTATGTCAAGCATAACTCCAACACCGTGTTCACTTCCCGGACTCCGCCGGAAAGAGACCATCACGGCTACACACATGGTTGATGCATTTTAATTAAGTTAAGTTTCAGGTTTTCTACAGCTGGACATTAACAAATTCCCATCTGCCCATAACTGTGGGCATGGCTTTTGAAAGTTCAAATCCCTGCAGGGGTGTCCCAACTTAGCCCATCACAAGCTCTCACGGTCAACGAAGGATATTCCTTCTCCCAAGACAATCCGATCAGACTCGGAATCCCGGTTACAAGACATTTCGACAATGGTAAAACAAGACCAGCAAGACCGCCCGATGCGCCGACATCTTGATAGGAGCTACACATATCTCGTTCTCAAGGCAACACCGGATGAGCGCTTCGTACAACTAAAACCAGCCCTCAAGTTTCCCCGAGGTGGCGCTACAAAGGACTCTATTTCGTACCAACACTTAGACAAGCACTGGCCCAGGGGGTTAAAATAAAATGACCCTCGGGATGCGCGACTCCTAAGGGAAAAAGGCTAGGTGGCGAATGGTAAAACCAAGGTTGGGCCTTGCTGGAGGATTTTTATTCAAAGCGAACTGTCAAGGGGTTCCCATTATAACCCAACCGTGTAAGGAACGCAAAATCAAGGAACATAACACCGGTATGACGGAAACTAGGGCGGCAAGAGTGGAACAAAACACCAGGCATAAGGCCGAGCCTTCCACCCTTTACCAAGTATATATATGCATTAAATTAAATAAGAGATATTGTGATATCCCAACAATAAACACGTTCCAACAAGGAACAAACTCCAAACTTCACCTGCAACTAACAACGCTATAAGAGGGGCTGAGCAAAGCGGTAACATAGCCAAACAATGGTTTGCTAGGACAAGGTGGGTTAGAGTTTTGACATGGCAATATGGGAGGCATGATAAGCAAGTGGTAGGTGTCGTAACATAGGCATAGCAATAGAGCGAGCATCTAGCAAGCAAAAATAGAAGTGATTTCGAGGGTATGGTCATCTTGCCTGAGATCCGGCAAGGAAGAAGACAAACGGACGAAGTCGAACGAATCCTCACAAATGCGACGTTGTCGGAACCAACCCAAAGAAGCAACACCGGAAAGAACCAAACAACATGGTAGACAACCATCACATAAGCATGGCACGATGCGCAAAAAAGTATGATGCATGTCCGGTTTAATGAGGCATGGCATGGCAAAATGAACAAACAATCCTACAAATTAAGTGGAGTTCAACATGCAACTCCGTTGCATATTGACAAAACACCACATTCAAGTTATTTAGTTCGATCTTGTTTATGTACCCAACAATATTAAATGTTGTTAAACATGGCAAGAGGGTGAAGCAAAGTAAAACTACCTACCTAGTCAAGTTTAAATGAGGCCGGAAACAACGAACAACAATTCCGAAAAATCCTCATATGCATTTATTAGGTTTGGCACTTTTCTACCCTAAACACAATTTTAGAGTTGTTAAACATGCAAAGTAAAGTCACCATGTTAAACTAGGCATTTTCTACACCATTTACGTACAAAGATTATTTAAAACCGAGCAACGGTTATTTAGTTATGAATTAAATCATTTTAACAAGTTATTTGAGCAAATTTAAACAAACAACATTTTAAGCATTTTAAACATGGATGAAAATGACAAACTAAGAAGCTAGATGAAAAACTAAGCATATTTCATATATAAATTGTTTTAATCCAATGCACGGTTAATTAGTTATTAAATGCATGAACTCTAGGGACTAAACTACAAAACTGTTGTCTCAGGATTAATACACAAATTCGCAGACGCTGGAAAAACATGATATGGGCCGAATCTGGCTGGCCAACAGGAGCAGAGGTGATGGGGGTCTCACCATGGGCCAAGGCCCGGTCGGTGGAGCAACAGGCCGCGGCAAGAGTGCTGGGCCGGCTTGAGTCAGTGCGCTGGCCCAGGCGAGAGGAGGCAGGGCGCTACTGGAGCTGGGCTTCGCGGGAGGGATGGAGCTATGTCAGCTCGACGCGGGTGGGACATGAACCTAGGCAGGCGAGGCCGGTCGCTAGCATTGCGGTCCACGGGTGCGCGGTCAATGCGCGGACGAGCGCTCATCTGCTTGTTCTGAAGGAAAACGCAGCGACATGTTCAGGGCGCGGCATCTCTAGGCGAAGCAGAGGAGAAGGCGTCGACGGGACGATGCTAGTCGAGGCGGAGGAGGCTCTTGGGAAGGTGCAGGGCGATGAGGAGGAGGCCGCAGGTGAGGGAGGCGCTCGGCAGGAGGCGAGGCAGGCAGCGGCGATGAGGATGGCCATGGATGCTCCTCCGGGCGAGCTTCGTCTGTTTCCTGACAGAGAAGAAGACGAACAGGAAAGGGAGGGAGATTAGAGGAGGAAGGAGGGAGCAACGGAAGAAACGAAAGAGCAAAGGGAAGGGCAGCACTCATCAGCTGGCTCCGGCGAGGGACTTGGCGCGGGCTTCGGCATGGACGGCAACCTAGACGCGGGGGAGAGGTGGAGGCGTGGTTTTGGCGAGGAGGCAGAGTTCCTTCGACGGCCATGGTGCCTGGCGTGCTCCTGGCCAGGGCGTATCTGCTCCTGCAGAGAGAGTGATGTGAGGAAAGAGGCCATGGCAGGGGAAAACGGAAAGGGGGAAGGTGAGGAGGAGGAGAGGCACGGCCTTGGGGCCTGGCGTCCATGGCGGAGGAGCTTCAGCGGCGGCGTTCGTCGTCAGACAGCGAGGCGAGGAGGGGGCCAGGGACGAGGCAGATCGGGAGGAGGGAGTGGCTGGTTGCATGCGGGTGGAAATTGGGTGGCATGGAAAAACAGGGAGGTGGTCGGAGGCTGATTGGAGAGGTGGATCTGGGATGATCCCGAGGGGAACCAGAGAGAGTGGCGGCGGAGGGATTCGGAGGATAGGACAGGATAGGCTAGGGTTTCATCTGATATTTATATCAGAGAGTTTTAGGTTAGGGGCTAACTCGTCCCTCCGATCAAAATTGGACGGTCGAGAAAAATTATGTTAGGAAGTCCAATTAACAAAACGGAGACGTTTTGTAGATGTTTGGGGATGATCCGGACCCAATGGTGACGACTGCCCGGGTCGGGTTCAGGACAACTTTTGGACGCGCGCGAGGGGAGGTCCGCGGGCTGACGAGAGAGGTTAGGTTGGGCCTGGTGGTAGGCAGTGGGCTGTGCAGAATGCCTTGGGCTGAGAGAAGAGAAGAGAGAGGCCCGGTGACTATTTTCGGAGACCGAAAACGCCCGACGCTTGACCGGCTATAATGCCGCTATAGTTTAACGGTTGGGCTATCAAACGAGCTCCAAATGCGATGAAAGTTGGCAGGCGACCTACTAACAACAAAACAACACTGCAGGCCAACTTTCATCACAATCCGAGAACATTTTCCGGCCACTTATAAAAATAATATTTCGGACATGCCGCGGGCGCGTGCAAGTTTGTCTGGGCTCAGAACGGACAATGGACGGAACTGGGGGAACCCGAGCGGATGCAAGTTTTGAAAACATGGTTATGCAATGCACATGATGACATGACAAGATGCAACACGCAAGCGAATCACATGGCAACACAGCGAATAACTGGAAGACACCTGGCGCAACGGTCTCGGGGCGTTATAAACAAGCAATGAATGAACGCATCGACAACCTCGCCACTGACTTGCGACTCTCCGAGCAATGTACAATAGACTACTTCGATAACAAGCTCGATGACCACAAATAAGAGAATGATGCAAGAATGGACGAGATTCGTGATTTGTTGGTCAACCGCTCTTCTACCACTTCGTCCTACTCAAGACGGAGCCGCTCAAGTCGACACTCCGACGAAACCATCTCCGTCTCAAGTACTTCGACATTGAACACTCTTCGACGAGCCGCACGCCAAGACCGTCAAGCAAACCGCAATCCTCTACATCACTACGATTCTCAAGAGCAAGTTCGCATGCAAGAGCAACGACACCGTCAAAACCAAGCTACTTTGGCGCAAGCACGAGAACGGCAACGCCAACACCATCAAGAAGAGGAAGAGCGAGCGAGATAACATCAAGATGAACAAGATACCGAGTCACAACGTCAAGAACAACAACTACGTGAAGCACAAGCACTTGAGGAGCAACGTGCCCTCCGAGATTCAAGTCAAGCCGTAGCCACGCGCAACCGGCAAAATTGTGAGCACCGAGAAGTGCTTCGCGAAGAAGTTCAAGAGAGGAACTATCAAGCTCGAGTGCATCGTCAAGTTCCACAACCTCCTCACCAAGAACCTCAAGTCCACCAAGAGCAAGAAGACAATGGAAAATCCTCCAAGACAAGAGCAACATGAGGTTTACAACCCTCCATGTCAAGGGTGTCATCATGCCCGACCCCAACACAATGAAGATCAATGCTACGGCAAGCTAAAGTTCACCATGCCCAAGTTTTCTGAAAGCAATGATCCCCAAGAGTACCTTTCATGGGCATTGAAGGTTGACAAGATCTTCCTCTTGCACAACTATGAGGAAGAGAAGAAGATCGCGATGGCATCCCTTGAGTTCCAATACTACGTCCTCATTTGGTGGCAACAAGTCATTGAGCACCATGAGGCAAGAGGTGAACCACCCATCACTACTTCGGCGCAAATGAAGGATGTCATGAGAGCACGTTTTGTGCCAACCTACTACAACCGCGACCTCTTCAAGAAACTCCAACTTCTCAAACAAGGAACAAAGAGCGTTGAACAATACTAGAAGGAAATGGAGATTGCCATGATTAGAGCGAATGTCACGGAGGATGATGAGCAAACTATGGCACGTTTCCTGAATGGACTTAATCATCCTATCAAGAAGATCGTCGACATGCAACCATACTCGAACCTCATTGAGCTAGTGCATCAAGCTACCAAGGCAGAACGGCAAGTGCAAGATGACTTCAAGTATGCTAAGTACTCTTCCAAGAGCTATGGCTTCTCCAACACCCAAGCTTTAACGACTCCTACAACTTATACATCAAGCAAGCCATCTACAAGCAACGACAACAAGTCAAGTTACAAGAAACTTCGACAACCTCAAGTCGTCCTCCTACTACAAGCAACTTTAAGCCTAGAGCTTCATCATCATCTACTCCAACCGATGAGACCATCAAGACAAGTTCCTTTAAATGCTTCACATGGGGTGGCTGAGGCCACAAATCTTTTGAGTGTACCAACAGGCTCACCATGATCTTCAACGATGATGGTACATATGAGTCCACAAGTGAAGGCGAAATGGAAGCCCTTGAGCAAGTGGCCATGCACCGGCAAGTGAACAAAGATGAAGATGATAAAGTCTTTTGTGACGAAGATCCGATCCCCTCTCTTGTTATCCCCAAGGTCTTGACGCTTCAACATCAACAAGACGAAGACCAAGGATGTCATATCTTCCACACCAAGCCGGCATCAATGGAAGGTCCGTGAAGGTCATCATCGATGGAGGGAGTTGCCATAACTTAGCAAGTGAAGAGCTATGCTCCAAGCTCCAATTGGTCAAGATGAAGCACCCACATCCCTACAAAGTTCAGTGGCTAAGCGAGTCCGACACTATCCAAGTCGAGCACATGGTCCAAGTCTCCTTCTAAATCAGAGCATACGAAGACACTTTGGAGTGTGATGTTGTTCCGATGTCCGTTTGCCACCTACTTCTTGGACGGCCATGGAAATTTGACCAAGGCATCATCCACAACGGACGGACCAATTACTATAGCTTCAAGATGAAGGGAAAGGAGTAGGTTCTACAAGCTATGTCTCCATGCCGAGTTATCACCGACAAGCAAGCCACCCATCGTGGAGAGAATAGTATGAGAGTGAACCGCCCAAAAGAGAGTGAGCGCCACAAGCCCAGATTGAGTGCCTCCACAATGAGCGACAAGAAGAATTTAGTCCTATTTTCCACCAAACGTGAGATACGAGAAGTGTGTGAGAACCCATCAAGTGTCATGCACTATGTCCTTTTGTGCAAGGATGCGGCACCAAAAGCTAACACCTCTCACAATCTACCTTTAGTGTTATCTTTCCTATTGTAGCAATTCTAAGACGTTTTCCCCGATGAACTACCTCTGGGTCTACCTCCACTACGAGGCATCGAACACCGAATCGACCTCATCCCTGGAGCACCCCTTCCTAAAAAGGCTCCCTACCGCGTCAACCCCGAGGAAACTAAGGAGATCCAACGACAAGTACCACAACTCATCAACAACGGCCATGTTCAAGAAAGTTTGAGCCCTTGTGTCGTCCCGGTAATCATTGTTCCCAAGAAAGATGGTACATTTTGCATGTGTTCAGATTGTCGTCCTATCAATGCTATTATCGTGTGTTATCGTTACCCCATTCCACACCTCGATGATATGCTTGATGAGCTTAGAGGATCCACCATTTTCTCTAAAATTGATCTTAAAAGTGTCTACTATCAAATACGCATCCAAGAAGGTGATGAATGGAAAACCGCATTTAAGACCAAATTTGGCTTATATGAATGGCTTGTTATGCCAATGGGTTTATCTGAAGCACCCGGTACTTTCATGCGACTCATGAATTTTGTTTTTTGACCCAATATTGGTGTATTTGTTGTGGTCTACGTTGACGATATTCTTGTCTTTAGCAAATCTCTAAAAGACCATGTCACCCAGCTTCGAACCATGCTACAAACTCTTAGAAAAGAGCACCTTTATGCTAATATGGACAAATGCCTTTTTGGTGCTGATAAGCTTGTTTTCTTGGGTTTTGTTGTGTCTTCTAAGGGTGTTCATGTAGATGAATCTAAGATCAATGCTATTAAAACTTGGCCTCAACCAACCAACTTGCAACAAGTGCGTAGTTTCCTTGGTTTAGCTAGTTTCTATCGTTCATTTGTGAAGGATTTTAGCACCATTGCTTCACCTTTGCATGCTTTGAGCAAGAAGAATGCGCCTTTTTGATGAGGACATCAATACCATTGTTACACCCACAGCCCCTGCTGCTATACATACTGGACCAATTACTAGAGCTAGCACACGCCAATTGAATTATCAGCTACTTTCGTTTCTTGGTAACGATTCTAGTGTTCATGAGAATATGATGCTACCTAAATTGGATACATTTGTTTGGCTTACAAATGAAGGGCCTAGCTTGGACAAGAAAGATGAACCTTGGAGCAAGTTCAAGCATGGTGATGATGGCATGCGCAAGGAGATCAAGAACGGAGTTACAAGTGATGATTTCAGAACTTTGAAGCCACCATAAGGAGTGCATGAAGCCTTGGATGAAATATACAAGATGACACTTCATAAATTTCGTCCAGAGGCTATTCTAGGTGCTGGGTCACCTTATTATTGGGCCAAGCCCATGTATTTTCGAAATACTTAAGTATAGGTTGTTTTTAGAGTCCGTATGTGTGGGGAAACAAGAGTTAGGGTTGGTTTCGGACCCCTCCTCCAAGGGCCACGAAATTCCCCCCTCTTAATCCATATATAGGGCATCATTTAGAGTTTGGGTTTTGTTTAGATTAAAGTTCGCCATAGCTGCAACTTCACATACTTCGTTTGTGTTCAACGACCAGACAAAGGCGTCACAGAACCCCACCTTGATCAATAAAGCTTTCATCTTATATTCGCAATATCCATATTGCAATCTCAGTTTCTTGCTTGTTCTTCGTTTGCTCGCAGGAAACAGACCCTCGTCGTCAGGTTGATCGTGCTCCGGCGTGGTCAATAACCCCTCGGAAGTTGGTTTAGCGATTGCTAAGGCGCGACGTCTCGCACGTTCGTAGTCGAATCGTCAAGGTCGACTCCCACATAAAACGATAGCCACCATCTCATCGAAACATCGGGACACCCTCGCCTCTATCACTTTTGATTGGGGACCATCCCAAGATACCGCATTCAATGAGCTTAAGAATTTGCTTACTCATGCCCCCGTGGTTGCATTACCCAACTTTGACAAACCTTTCGAAATTCATTGCGATGCTAGTGGTAACGGCATAGGAGGTTTGTTAACGCAAGAGAAGCGCCCCATAGCTTACTTTAGTGAGAAAATTTCTGGAGCGCAACTCAACTACCCCATCTATGACAAAGAGCTACATGCTTTAGTGCGAGTTTTGCATAAATGGGAACATTATCTTCGCCCTCATGAATTTGTCATCCAAACCGACCATGAAACACTTAAGTATCTTAAGGGCCAAACTAAGTTGAACAAGCGTCATGCTAAATGGAGTGAATTCATTGAGTCATTTCCTTATGTCATCAAGTATATCAAAGGCAAGGAAAATGTTGTGGTGGATGCGCTTTCCCATATATGCATGCTTGTTACTCAACTTGAATTGCATGTCATAGGCTTTGAGCACATAAAAGACTTGTATGCTCATGATCCTACTTTTGCTATTCCTTATGCAAAATGTTTGACGCATACATCTTGGGAACGCTATTACATCAAATATGATTATCTTATGAGATCTAACAAACTTTGCATCCCCGACTCTTCTCTTCGTTTGTTACTTATGCAAGAATCTCATGGAGGAGGACTCATGGGACACTTTGGACGCGACAAGACATTCGTGATACGTCTCCAACATATCTATAATTTTTGACTGTTCCATGCTATTATATTATCTATTTTGGATGTTTAATGGGCTCTAATATGCACTTTTATATTATTTTTGGGACTAACCTATTAACCGGAGGCCCAGTGCTAGTTGTTGTTTTTTTTTGCCTATTTCAGTGTTTCGCAGAAAAGGAATACCAAACAGAATAAAACCTTCGTGAGGATCTTTTTTGGATCAAACGCAATCCAGGAGACTTGGAGTGGAGGTCAAGGAAGCAACGAGGCGGCCACGAGGTAGGTTGGCACGCCCAGGGGGCCAGGCGTGCCCCCACCCTCATGGGCCCCTCGTAGCTCCACCGATCTACTTCTTTCGCCTATATATACTCTTATACCCTGAAAACATCCAGGGGATCCACGAAACCACTTTTCCACCGCCGCAACCTTCTGTACCTGTGAGATCCCATCTGGGGACCTTTTCTGCGATCTGCCGGAGGTGGACTTGATCATGGAGGGCTTCTACATCAACACCATAGCCTCTCCGATGATGTGTGAGTAGTTTACCATAGACCTTTGGGTCCATAGTTATTAGCTAGATGGCTTCTTCTCTCTCGTTCATGGAGTTCTATTCGATGTAATTCTTTTTGCGGTGTGTTTGCCGAGATCTAATGAATTATGGGTTTATGATTAAGATTATCTATGAACAATATTTGATTATTCTCTGAATTTTTATATGCATGATTTGATATCTTTGCAAGTCTCTTCGAATAATCAGTTTGATTTGGCCTACTAGATTGATCTTTCTTGCAATGGGAGAAGTGCTTAGCTTTGGGTTCAATCTTGCGGTGTCCTTTCCCAGTGATAGCAGGGGCAGAAAGGCATGTATTGTATTGTTGCCATCGAGGATAAAAATATGGGATTTATATCATATTGCTTGAGTTTATCCCTCTACATCATGTCATCTTGCCTAATGTGTTACTCTGTTCTTATGAACTTAATACTCTAGATGCATGCTGGATAACGGTCGATGTGTGGAGTAATAGTAGTAGATGCATAATCGTTTCAGTCTACTGGAAACAGACATGACGCCTATGTTCATGATCGTGCCTAGATATAACTATGTGGTTTTCTATCAATTGCTCGGCAGTAATTTGTTCACCCACTGTAAAATATGCTATCTTGAGAGAAGCCACTAGTGAAACCTATGGCCCCCGGGTCTACTTTACATCATATTATTTTCCCGTCAACTAGACATTTTTGTCGCCGTTTATTTTGCAATCTTTATTTTCCAATCTATACAACAAAAATACCAAAAATATTTATCTTATTATCTCTATCAGATCTCACTTTCGTAAGTGACCGTGAAGGGATTGACAACCCCTTTATCGCGTTGGTTGCGAGGTTCTTGTTTGTTTGTGCAGGTACTAGGCGACTTGCGTGTAGTCTCCTACTGGATTGATACCTTGGTTCTCAAAAACCGAGGGAAATACTTACGCTACTTTGTTGCATCACCCTTTCCTCTTCATGGGAAAACCAACGCATGCTCAAGATGTAGCAAGAAGGATTTCTGGCGCCGTTGCCGGGGAGATCTACACTCAAGCCAAGACATACCAAGTACCCTTCACAAACTCTTCTCCCTCGCATTACATTGTTTTCCATTTGCCTCTTGGTTTCCTCTCCCCCACTTCACCCTTGCCGTTTTATTCGCCTCTTTTCCGTTCGCCCTTTTTCAGTTCGCCTTCTTTCGCTTGCCTCTTGTGTGATTCTGTGTCGGATTGATTTTTTGTCACGATGGCTCAAGATAATACCAAATTATGTGACTTTACGAATACCAACAACAATTATTTTATTAGCACTCCGGTTGCTCCTCTTACCGATGCTGAATCTTTTGAAATTTATACTGCTTTGCTGAATCTTGTAATGAAAGATCAATTTGCTGGCCTTCCTAGTGAAGATGCCGCTACCCATCTAAATAGCTTTGTTGATTTATGTGATATGCAAAAGAAGATATATGTGGATAACGATATTGTTAAATTGAAGCTATTTCCATTTTCGCTTAGAGATCATGCTAAAGCTTGGTTTTCTTCTTTGCCTAAAAATAGTATTGATTCATGGAATAAGTGCAAAGATGCTATTATCTCTAAGTATTTTCCTCCCGCTAAGATCATCTCTCTTAGAAATGATATTATGAATTTTAAGCAACTTGATCATGAGCATGTTGCACAAGCTTGGGAGAGGATGAAATTAATGATACATAATTGTCCTACACATGGTTTGAATTTATGGATGATTATACAGAATTTTTATGCTAGATTGAATTTTGCTTCTAGAAATCTTTTAGATTCGGCCGCGGGAGGCACTTTTATGGAATTCACTTTAGGAGAAGCTACTAAACTCCTAGATAATATTATGGTTAATTATTCTCAATGGCACACCTAAAGAACTATTACTAAAAAGGTTCATGCGATAGAAGAGATTAATGTTTTGAGTGGAAATATGGATGAACTTATGAAATTGTTTGCTAATAAGAGTGTTTCTTCTGATCCTAATGATATGCCTTTGTCCACTTTGATTGAGAATAATAATATCTATGGATGTGCGTTTTGTTGGTGGGAACAATTTTGGTAACAACGCGTATCTAGGCCATTTCCTAGTAATTCCTCTAATAATTATGGTAATTCCTACAACAACTCTTATGGAAATTTTTAATAAGATGCCCTTTGATTTTGAGACTAGTGTTAAATAATTTATAAATTCACAAAAGAATTTCAATGCTTTGATTGAAAAAATTGCTTAAGATTGATGAGTTGGCTAGGAACGTGGATAGAATTTCTATGGATGTTGATTCTTTGAAACTTAGATCTATTCCACCTAAGCAAGATATCAATGAGTCTCTCAAAGCCATGATAATTTCCATTGATGAGTGCAAAGAAAGAACCGCTAGGATGTGTGCTAAGAAAGATTGCTTTGTGAAAGCGTGTTCTTCTAGTTTTCATGATAATAATGATGAAGATCTAAAAGTGATTGGTGTGTCCCCTATTAATTCTTTGTTTGATAATATGAATCTTGATAAAGATGGGACAGGAGATGAGTCAACTTTAGTTAAAAGGTGTCCCAATGATTAGGAGTTTTTAGATCTTGATGCAAAAATTAATAAAAGTGGGATTGAAGAGGTCAAACTCTACATAGCAATGAAACCACTATTTTAGATTTCAAGGAATTTAATTATGATAATTGCTCTTTGATAGATTGTATTTCCTTATTCCAATTCTTGCTAAATTCTCCTCATGCTTATGATCAAAATAAAGCCTTTACCAAACACATCATTGACGCTTTAAGGCAATCCCATAAAGAAAAGCTTGAACTAGAAGTTTCTGTCCCTAGAAAATTTTATAATGAGTGAGAACCTACTATTTAAATTAAGATTAAAGATCATGAATACTATGCTTTATGTGATTTGGGTGCTAGTGTTTCCACGATTCCAAAAACTTTGTGTGATGTGCTAGGTTTCTGTGAATTTGATGATTGTTCTTTAAATTTGCATCTCGCGGATTCCACCATTAAGAAAACTATGGGAAGGATTAATGATGTTCTTATTGTTGAAAATAGGAATGATGTTCCCATAGATTTCATTGTTCTTGATATAGATTGCAATCCTACATGTCCTATTATTCTTGGTAGACCTTTCCATAGAACGATTGGTGCAATTATTGACTTCAAAGAAGGAAATATTAGATTCCAATTTCCATTAAGGAAAGGAATGGAACACTTTCCTAGAAAGAAAATTAAATTACCTTATGAATCTATTATGAGAGCCACATATGGATTGCATACCAAAGATGACAATACCTAGATCTATCCTTGTTTTTATGCCTAGCTAGGGGCGTTAAACGATAGCGCTTGTTGGGAGGGAACCCAATTTTATTTTTGTTCCTTGATTTTTGTTCCTTATTAGTAATAAATAAATCATACATCCTCTGTTATTATTGTGTTTTTATGTTTTAATTAGTGTTTGTTCCAAGTAAAGCCTTTAGGATCTTCTTGGATGATTGTTATTTGATCTTGCTGAAAAAAACAGCAAGTATGCGCTCACGAGAATAATTTTAGTTTTTTCACCAGAGAGCGATAAAATACCAACTCCAACTGCGGTAGATCAATATACAAATTATTTAGGATGTCCTAATTTCTCAGGATTTTTGGAGTTACATAAATATTTGAAACCTACAGATTACTACATACTGTTCTGTTTTTGACAGATTCTGTTTTTTGTGTGTTGTTTGCTTATTTTGATGAATCTATGGCTAGTATCGGGAGGTATGAACCATAGAGAAGTTGGAATAAAGTAGGTTTAACACCAATATAAATAAAGAATGAGTTCATAACAGTAACTTAAAGTGGTGGTTTGTTTTCTTATACTAACGGAGCTCATGAGATTTTCTGTTGAGTTTTGTGTTGTGAAGTTTTCATGTTTTTGGGGAAATATTTGATGGATTTTGGAACAAGGAGTGGCAAGAGCCTAAGCTTGGGGATGACCAAGGCACCCCAAGATAAAATTCATGGAAAACCAAAAGCCTAAGATTGGGGATGCCCAGGAAGGCATCCCCTCTTTCGTCTTCATCTATCAGTAACTTTACTTGAGGCTATATTTTTATTCACCACATGATATGTGTTTTGCTTGGTGTGTCTTGTATGTTTTGAGTCTTTGATTTTTAGTTTACCATAATCATCCTTGCTGTACATACCTTTTGGAGAGACACAGATGAATCAGAATTTATTAGAATACTCTATGTGCTTCACTTATATCTTTTGAGCTAGATAATTTTGCTCTAGTGCTTCACTTATATCTTTTTAGAGCATGATGGTGGATTTATTTTATAGAAATTATTGATCTCTCATGCTTCACTTATATTATTTTGAGAGTCTTTTAGAACAGCATGGTAATTTTCTTTGGTTATGAAATTAGTCCTAATATGATAGGCATCCAAGATGGGTATAATAAAAACTTCCATATAGAGTGCATTGACTACTATGGGAAGTTTGATACTTGATGATTGTTTTGAGATATGAAGATGGTAATATTAGAATCATTCTAGTTGAGTAGTTGTGAATTTTAGAGATACTTGTGTTAAAGTTTGTGATTCCCGTAGCATGCACGTATAGTGAACCGTTATGTGATGAAGTCGGAGCATGATTTATTTACTGATTGTCTTCCTTATGAGTGGCGGTCGGGGACGAGCGATGGTCTTTTACTACCAATCTATCCCCCTAGGAGCATGCGCGTAGTACTTTGTTTCAATAACTAATAAATTTTTGTAGTAAGTATGTGAGTTCTTTATGACTAATGTTGAGCCCATGCATTATACGCACGCTCACCCTTCCACCATTGCTAGCCTCTCTAGTACCGCGCAACTTTCGCCGGTACCATAAACCCATCATATACCTTACTCAAAACAGCCACCATACCTACCTATTATGGCATTTCCATAGCCATTCCGAGATATATTGCCATGCAACTTTCCACCGTTCCGTTTATTATGAAACGCTTCATCATTGTCATATTGCTTTGCATGATCATGTACATGACATCGTATTTGTCGCAAAGCCACCTTTCATAATTCTTTCATACATGTCACTCTTAATTCATTGCATAACCCGGTACACCGCCGGAAGCATTCACATAGAGTCATATTTTGTTCTAAGTATCGAGTTGTAATTCTTGAGTTGTAAGTAAATAAAAGTGTGATGATCGTCATTATTAGAGCATTGTCCCATGTGAGGAAAGGATGATGGAGACTATGATTCCCCCACAAGTCAGGATGAGATTTCGGACGAAAAAAGGGGACATTTACATCTATGCCCCTAATTTGCGCCCACTCTCAGATTTACCCCTAATTTCAAAGCCTGCTCAAATTTGCCCCTCCGCCGTTAGGTGCACTTACAGAAATACCCTTCTGTGTCGTTACCGTCCGGTCAAAGCAGGTCAAAGGTGGTCAAAGGGATTTGACCGTCCTGAAAAAAATAGCAAAACAATTCTAAAAAATCTGAAAATTTGTGGGATCAAAGATACTCAGGTTCGCAAAGTGCGTGCAAAGTTTCATGCTGTTTGTACATTCCAGGAGCTCGTGTCAGAGGAAAAACAATAAATATATAAGCCTATGAGTAGTGAATTAAAAAAAATAGCAAGAAAATTAAAAAAATATGAAATTGTTTGGCATCAAAGAGGCTCGGGTCTGCAAGCTGCGTGCAAATTTTTGTTGTGTTTGGACATTGGAGGGCTTTGTGGAGAAAAAAACAAAATTTTGCTCGGGAAAAAACTTAGGAAAAATGACTATTTTGTTTTTTCTTGCTAGAGCTCCTCGCATGCCATTTGATCACAAAAACTTGCAAGCACCTTGTGCACCCAAGCCACTTTGATGCCAAAAAATTTCATATTTTTTTAAATTTTCTTGCTATTTTATTTCAAATTTATTGTTCACAAGCGTGCAGATTAGCTGTTTTTCCTCGCCATGAGCTCGTGGAATGTGCAAATAGCACTAAAATTTGCATGCACCTTGGGCACATGAGTATCTTCGATCTCAGAAAATTTTAGATTTTTTAGATTTTTTTGCTATTTTTTCAGGACGGTCAAAGCTGTTTGACCGGACGGTAACAGCGCAGAAGGGCATTTCTATAAGGGCACCTAACGGCGGAGGGGCAAATTTGAGCAGGGTTTCGAATTAGGGGTATATTTGATTAGGTGGTTCGAGTTAGGGACAGAAATGCAAATGGCCCAAAAAAGAGGCAAAAAAAAGAGAAAAAAGGCCCAAATAAAAAAAATGAGAGAAAAAGAGAGAAGGGCAATGCTACTATCCTTTTTCCACATTTGTGCTTCAAAGTAGCACCATGATCTTTATGATAGAGAGTCTCCTATTTGGTTACTTTCATATACTAGTGGGAATTTTTCATTACAGAACTTGGCTTGTATATTCCAATGATGGGCTTCCTCAAAATGCCATAGGTCTTCGTGAGAAAGCAAGTTGGATGCACACCCACTTAGTTTATTTTGTTGAGCTTTCATACACTTATAGCTCTAGTGCATCCGTTGCATGGCAATCCCTACTCATTCACATTGATATCTATTGATGGGCATCTCCGTAGCCCATTGATACGCCTAGTTGATGTGAGACTATCTTCTCATTTTTGTCTTCTCCACAACCACCATTCTATTCCACCTATAGTGCTATGTCCATGGCTCATGCTCATGTATTGCGTGAAAGTTGAAAAGTTTGAGAACATCAAAAGTACGGAAAAATTGCTTGGCTTGTCATCGGGGTTGTGCATGATTTAAATATTTTGTGTGAAGAAGATAGAGCATAGCCAGACTATATGATTTTCTAGGGATAACTTTCTTTGGCCATGTTATTTTGAGAAGACATGATTGCTTTATTAGTATGCTTGAAGTATTATTATTTTTATGTCAATATTAAACTTCTGTCTTGAATCTTTTGGATCTGAATATTCATGCCACAATAAAGAAAATTACATTGAGAATTATGTAAGGTAGCATTCCACATCAAAAATTCTATTTTTATCATTTACCTACTCGAGGACAAGCAGGAATTAAGCTTGGGATACTGATACGTCTCCAACATATCTATAATTTTTGATTGTTTCATGCTATTATATTATCTGTTTTGGATGTTTACTGGTCTTTAATATGCACTTTTATATTATTTTTGGGACTAACCTATTAACCGGACGCCCAGTGCCAGTTGTTGTTTTTTTGCCTATTTCACTGTTTCGTAGAAAAGGAATACCAAACGGAATGAAACCTTCGCGAGGATCTTTTTTTGGAACAAACTCAATCCAGGAGACTTGGAGTGGAGGTCAAGGAAGCAACGAGGTAGCCTTCCATACCCGTGAGATCCCATCTGGGGACCTCAATCCAGGAAACTCAATCCACTTTTTCCACCACCGCAACCTTCTGTACCCGTGAGATCCCATCTGGGGACCTTTTCGGTGATCTGCTAGAGGGGGATTCGATCACGGAGGGCTTCTACATCAACACCATAGCCTCTCCGATGATGTGTGAGTAGTTTACCACAGACCTCCAGGTCCATAGTAATTAGCTAGATGGATTCTTCTCTCTCTTTAGATCTCGATACAAAGTTCCCAGCGATGTTCTTGGAGATCTATTCGATGTAATTCTTTTGCGGTGTGTTTGCCGAGATCCGATGAATTGTGGGTTTGTGATTAAGATTATCTATGAACAATATTTGATTCTTCTCTGAATTCTTATATGGATGATTTGATATCTTTGCAAGCCTCTTTGAATTATCAGTTTGGTTTGGCCTACTAGATTGATCTTTCTTGCAATGGGAGAAGTGCTTAGCTTTTGGGTTCAATCGTGCGGTGTCCTTTCCCAGTGACAGTAGGGGCAGCAAGGCATGTATTGTATTGTTGCCATCGAGGACAAAAAGATGGGGTTTATATCATATTTCTTGAGTTTATCACTCTACATCATGTCATCTTGCCTAATGCATTACTCTGTTCTTATGAACTTAATACTCTAGATGCATGCTGGATAGCGGTTGATGTGTGGAGTAATAGTAGTAGATGCAGAATCGTTTCGGTCTACTTGACACGGACGTGATGCCTATGTTCATGATCATGCCTAGATATCATCATAACTATGCGCTTTTCTATCAATTTCTCGGCACTATTTTGTTCACCCACCGTAAAATATGTTATCTTGAGAGAAGCCACTAGTGAAACCTATGGGCCCCGGGTCTACTTTACATCATATTATTTTCCCATCAACTAGCCATTTCTGCTGCCGTACATTTTGCAATCTTTATTTTCCAATCTTTATAACAAAAATACCAAAAATATTTATCTTATTATCTCTATCAGATATCACTTTCGTAAGTGACCGTGAAGGGATTGACAACCCCTTTATCATTGGTTACGATGTTCTTGTTTGTTTGTGCAGGTACTATGCGACTTGCATGTAGTCTCCTACTGGATTGATACCTTGGTTCTCAAAAACTGAGGGAAATACTTACGCTACTTTGTTGCATCACCCTTTCTTCTTCAAGGTAAAACCAACGCATGCTCAAGAGGTAGCAATTCACCACGCTCTCCAAGAACTATTGTTGGCCCAAGATGTCACGCGACGTCTCATGCTTCACCACCCGATGTTCGACATGTCGCAAAGCTAAGTCCAAAGCTCAATTTCATGCTCTATATACACCCCTTCAAATTCCATATCACCCATGGGAAGATATTAGCATGGATTTTGTACTTGGTTTGCATAGGACAAGAAATGGAAAGGATTCCATCTTTGTTGTTGTTGACCGATTCTCTAAAATGGCTCATTTCATTCCTTGCAAAAAGATAGACGATGCTTCATATGTTGCAAATCTCTTTTGTAGGGAAATCTTATGCCTACATGGAGTGCCAAAGACGATTGTCTCGGACCGCGATGTCAAGTTCTTTAGTTACTTTTGGAAGACCCTATGCGCCAAGTTCGGAATCAAGCTACTATTCTCCAAGGCATACCATCCACAAACCGACGTCCAAACGGAAGTAATGAACCAAACAATTTCTACCCTAATACGCGTGTTGATCAAGAGGAACATCAAGGAGTGGGAAGAGTGCCTACCGATCGCCGAGTACGCCTGCAACCGCGCAAGACACTCAACTACCGGCAAGTCCCCCTTCGAGGTCGTCTACGGATTGAACCCGTTGTCCCCATTGGACATTCTTCCTCTACCACTACAAGAGCGTACCAATATGGACGCGAGTGCACAAGTGAACTACCTCAAGAAGATGCATGAAGATACAAGGCACACGATCGAGCGCCAAGTACAACGACTCGCGACCAAGCTCAACGTCAACAAGCAACCCATGATATTCAACATTGGAGATCTTGTGTGGCTACAACTTCTAAAGGAACGCTTCCGCAATGAATGCAAGTCCAAACTTATACCACGAGCCGTTGGACCCTTCAAGGTGCTTGAACGCTACAACAACAACACCTACAAGATCGACATCCCAAGCGACAAGTACTCCGTGAGTGACATCTTCAACGTCAAAGATCTCTCCCCATACCATGGCGATGATGATTTCGATCCAAGGTCGGATCTTTCCCAAGGGAGGGGAGATGATGCGGAGCATCCCAAGGTCATCCCCATGGACCTACCTACATCTACCACGACACCACTTGGACCAATGACAAGAGCTTGTGCAAGGGCAATTGTGAACAAGGTTAACTCTCTCCTTGTTGAACTCCCCTTTGACCCACTTGAGACATGGATACTACCTCAAATGGAGATGCTTTGTGTGCTTAGGTACCAAGGAAGCAACCAATGAGAAGTTACGGTGCAAGATTGACATCAAGCGCATGAAGAGAATCTGCCCAGTCCAGAAAGACTGGTACAACCACCCATGTACCACCCAACTACCGCCAGGGTGGTACAACCACTCGACTACCGCCCAACTACCGGTCACGCTTCTGTGATTGAGTGGTGCAAGGCTGGTACAACACCAGTTTATCCCCGTAACAGTCACCAGACCGGTACAACCGCTCCAAGCACCGGTACAACCGCTGAGCACATCCGGAAGCACCTCCAGGAACCAGTACCTGAGCGCCCAGCAGTACAACCGCCCCCATGACCGGTACCACCGCCCTGCCTGTGTGCAGCGAAAGGGGTTTCACCCCATGTATCCCCAACTTACCCCTTGGACTGTATATACTTGTCCCTTAGCTCCGTACTGTAGTCAGCGTTATGTTAGCTCATATGTGAGATAGAGCTTCGCTCATCCATCTGGATCTACTCCATCACGAGGGACCGTCGCCTCTTCGGAGAAGATCCACTTGGATTCAAGACCCCTAACAGGAAGACCTCAAGACCTCCTTTCGGAGAAGAACCGGTTACCTATGTATCATCATTTGTTGGATTCGGGTCGTGTACCTCTTTGTGTTTTGAGGATCTAGCATATGTGTGACCGTATCTTGTTGGTTTGAGTGATTCTCTTGTGCTCCCATTCATGCTTTCCCCTTGTGTTCTTCATGTTCATCGCGGGATCCGCTCCTTTCATGAAATATCAACCGTATAGGTTTCACCCTACATCATCTATCATGGGGCAAAGTCCGTCCAAGGAATATGTGTCAGTACAACTATGCCCCTCGATGCGGTGCATGTTACATACTCGCCTCCGCATGCGACACCGCGGCATGTCGCATCGTCGCCTGCTACAGCTCATTCCTGGCTCGGCCTCTCTAGGATGGGGGAGGGTGTCGGTTCTATATCTGGCATATCTCGTAGTAGGGGTCATAAGTTAGGCGTCTTGGAGCGATGGTAACATGGACACAGGATTTTACCCAGGTTCGTGCCCTCTTGATGGAGGTAAAATCCTACGCCCTGCTTTTGATTGTATTCATATGGGGTGTAGTATAGAGTACATGTATCTACCACGAGATTGTTCTAATGAATATGAGATGTTCTATTGACTAGCCTGGCCTCGGTTTATATAACACACCAGGGGCCTATGGTTTAGAGGAGTCCTTGTCTTGGGCGGCAAGTCTGGTCGAATCCTCCTTGTATGTGGCATGGGCTGCCCGAAATGGCCCATAAGTGAACCGCCATGGGGGTCCTCGGCCCGATCCAGATGGTCAGGAGATGACATGGTGAGTACCCCCTAGTGCAGGACACTGTCAGTAGCCCCCTGAAACAGTCTTCAAGTTGGGGATGCTCCTTGATTCTTCCAAACTATTCTTCATCTTCGGTCGTCGGTCTTGAAAATTGATTCAACAAATCTTCTCATCTTCGATCTTGAGGATCACCGAAGTTAATCCAAAGAGTTTACACGTCGGGTATCCGAGGAGCCCCTTTAAGTTTTCGTCCTTTAGCAATGCCTTGTTATTTTTTATGCCACACCTCGGGTTTGAAGTTGTTACCATGCGGCGGTGTCCTCTTGCGTCCGACCTCCAAGGCCGGACTGCATCCGAGGTATCTTCTGTAGCTGAAGACCAACTCGGACCGCTTTAGAGCTCCAACACTAGAATGTATCCGAGATCCAATGCCAGACTATATCCGAAGTGTCATAGATTACCTCGTGTTTAAAAAAGTTTGAAGGAGGTTACCCGAGCTTAAGGCTGAAAAAGTTCTCTGTGGAGCTAGCCGCTCGCAACCGAGTTTTATGTTGGACTGCTTCCGAGTTTTATGGGCTTGGGCTGATTGTTTGCGGATTTTATTTCCGATTGATGCAATTTATTTACTGATGATATATATAGCCATTAGCCCTCAAGGTGTGTGTTGGCCTAAAATCCGAGATGCACATTAAAGGAGATAGTGATCGGCGAACGGACCCTTGAGAAGTCACCGTAATATATTAGCTTGATGCCGGATAAGTCCCAGATGGTACCAATTGTTGTCTGAAGATTGGTTTGCCCATAGTTTAGTCAAGTCAAAGAGTGAGCACTTTGAATTTTCTGTATTGAATAGGCAACCCAGTAGCCCCTGAGACACTGGTCGGGTGGCAACACCAGATTAGGGGATCAATGTGCCCCTTTAATATTAGTAAATGATAAGCCCGAAGCCCAGTAGCCCCCGAGCCTTAATGTGGGCACGGGTGGCCAAATTAAGGATCGATATCCAGAGTAAAATCACAAATTATGTACTCCGCTTCACACATAGATCCCGCCACGACGCTCTGCTTGGAACTGCACCAACTGACAACTCTGCCATTCAATATAAATACGTATCCGATTTGTGAGTTAGAGTCATCCGGATCAGTGTCAAAGCTAGCATCGACGTAACCATTTACGACAAGCTCTTTGTCACCTCTATAAATGAGAAACATAGCCTTGGTCCTTTATAGGCAGGATGTTCTTGACGGTTGTCTAGTGATCCACTCCTGGATTACTTTGGTACCTCCCTGCCAGACTTATGGCAAGGCACACATCAGGTCTAGTACATAGCATAGTATACATGATAGAACCTATGGCTGAGGCATAGGGAATGACTTTCATTTTTTCTGTATCTTTTGTAGTGGTCGGGCTTTGAGTCTGACTCAACTTCACACCTTGTAACACAGGCAAGAACCCTTTCTTTGACTGATCCATTTTGAACTTCTTCAAAACTTTGTCAAGGTATGTGCTTTGTGAAAGTCCTATTAAGCGTCTTGATCTATCTCTATAGATCTTGATGCCCAATATATAAGCATCTTCACCGAGGTATTTCATTGAAAAACTCTTATTCAAGTATCGTTTTATGTTATCTAGAAATTCTATATCATTTCCAATAACGAATATGTCATCCACATATAATATCAGAAATGCTACAAAGCTCCCACTCACTTTCTTATAAATACAGGCTTCACTGAAAGTCTGTATAAAACCATATGCTTCACCAAAAGGCTTTGCACCAGTCCATAGATGGATCGCTGGAGCTCGCACACTTTGTTAGCACCTTCAGGATCGCCAAAACCTTCTGGTTGCATCATATACAACTCTTCTTTAAGAAATCCATTAAGGAATGCAGTTTTGACGTCCAGTTGCCAAATTTCATAATCATAAAATGCGGCAATTGGTAACATGATTCTGACTGACTTAAGCATCGCTACGGGTGAGAAGGACTCATCATAGTCAACCCCTTGAACTTGTCAAAAACCTTTCGCGACAAGTCGAGCTTTGTAGACGGTGACATTACCATCAGCGTCAGTCTTCTTCTTGAAAATCCATTTATTCTCAATGGCTTGTCGATCATCGGGCAAGTCCACCAAAGTCCACACATTGTTCTCATACATGGATCCTATCTCAGATTTCATGGCATCAAGCCATTTATCAGAATCTGGGCTCATCATAGCTTCTTCATAGTTTGTAGGATTGGGTTACCGTACCACTCTAGTGCGGTACATGCTCTGTTCGACCTACGAGGTCCAGTAGTAACTTGATCTGAAGTTTCATGATCGTCATCATTAGCTTCCTCTATAGTTGGTGTAGGCATCACATGAATGGATTTCTCTGATGCGCTACTTTCCAAATTGAGTGAAGGTATAATTACCTCATCAAGTTCTACATTCCTCCCACTCACTTCTTTTGAGAGAAGCTCCTTTTCTAGAAATGTTCCATTCTTGGCAACAAAGATCTTGCCTTTGGATCTGTGGTAGAAGGTGTACCCAATTATTTACTTAGGGTATCCTATGAAGACGCACTTCTCCGATTTGGGTTCAAGCTTATCAGGCTGAAGCCTTATGACATAAGTGTCGCAACCCCAAACTTTAAGAAACGATAGCTTAGGTTTCTTGCCAAACCACAGTTCATATGGTGTCGTCTCAACGGATTTAGACGGTGCCCTATTTAACGTGAATGCATCTGTCTCTAATGCATTGCCCCAAAACAATAGTGGTAAATCGGTAAGAGACATCATAGATCGCACCATATCTAATAAACTACGGTTACAACGTTCTGACACACCATTACGCTCTGGTGTTCCAGGTGGCATGAGTTGTGAAACTATTCCACATTGTTTTAAATGAAGGCCAAACTCGTAACTCAAATATTCGCCTCTGCGATCAGATCGTAGAAACTTTATTTTTCTTGTTAGGATGATTGTCCACTTCACTCTGAAATTCTTTGAACTTTTCAAATGTTTCAAACTTGTATTTCATTAAGTAGATATACCCATATCTGCTCAAATCATCTGTGAAGGTCAGAAAATAACGATGCCCTCCGCGTGCCTCAATACTCATCGGACCGCATACATCGATATCTATTATTTCCAATAATTCATTGGCTCCTCCATTGTTCCGGAGAATGGAGTTTTAGTCATCTTGCCCATGTGGCATGGTTCACAATTATCAAAGGATTCACAATCAAGTGATTCCAAAAGTCCATCTGCATGGAGTTTCTTCATGCGCTTTACACCAATATGACCTAAACAATAGTGCCACAAATATGTTGCACTATCATTATCAACTTTGCATCTTTTGGCATCAATATTATGAATATGTGTATCACCACAATCAAGATTCAATAGAAATAGACCACTCTTAAAGGGTGCATGACCATAAAATATATTACTCATATAAATAGAACAACCATTATTCTCTGATTTAAATGAATAACCGTCTCGCACTAAACAAGATCAAGATATAATGTTCATGCTCAACACTGGAAACCAAATAACAATTATTCAGGTCTAAAACTAATCCCGAAGGTAGATGTAGAGATAGCGTGCCGACGGTGATCACATCGACCTTGGAACCATTCCCGACACGCATCATCACGTCGTCCTCAGCCAATCTTTGTTTAATCCATAGCTCCTGTTTCGAGTTACAAATATGAGCAACCGAACCAGTATCAAATACCCAGGCACTACTACAAGCATTAGTAAGCTACACATCAATAACATGTATATCAAATATACCTTTGCTCAGTTTGCCATCCTTCTTATCCGCCAAATACTCGGGGCAGTTCTACTTCCATTGACCAGTCCGTTTGCAGTAGAAGCACTCAGTTTCAGGCTTGGGTCCATCTTTGGGCTTCTTCCCGGGAGTGGCAACTTTCTTGCCATTCTTCTTGAAGTTCCCTTTCTTTCCCTTGCCCTTTTTCTTGAAACTAGTGGTCTTGTTAAGCATCAACACTTGATGCTCCTTCTTGATTTCTACCTCCGCAACCTTAAGCATTGCAAAGAGCTCGGGAATTGTTTTGTTCATCCCTTGCATATTATAGTTCGTCACGAAGCCTTTGTAGCTTGGTGGCAGTGATTAAAGAACTCTGTCAATAACACAATCAACTACAAGATCAACTCCCAACTGAGTCAAGTGGTTATAATACCCAGACATTTTGAGTATGTGTTCACTGACAGAACTTGTGTCCTCCATCTTTTAGCTATAGAAAATTTTGGAGACTTCATATCTCTCAACCCGGGCATTTGCTTGAAATGTTAACTTCAACTCTTGGAACATCTCATATGCTCCATGACGTTCAAAACGTCTTTGAAGTCCCAGTTCTAAGCCGTAAAGCATGGCACACTGAACTATAGAGTAGTCGTCAGATCGAGCTTGCTAGACGTTCATAACATCAGCTTCAGCTCCTACAGTAGGCATTTCACCTAGGAGTGCTTCAAGGACATAATCCTTATGTGCAGCAATGAGGATAATCCTCAAGATACGGACCAGTCCATGTAGTTGCTGCCATCATCTTTCAACTTAGCTTTCTCTATGAACGCATTAAAATTCAGGGGAACGGTAGCTCAGGACATTGATCTACAACATAGATATGCAAAACTATAAGACCAAGTTCATGATAAATTAAGTTAAATTAATCATATTACTAAAGAACTCCCACTTAAATAGACATCCCTCAATTCATCTAAGTGATACGTGATCCAAATCAACTAACCCATGTCCGATCATCACGTGAGATGGGGTAGTCATCAATGGTGAACATCTCTATGTTGATCATATCTACTATATGACTCACGTTCGACCTTTCGGTCTCCAGTGTTCCGGGACAATGTATGTACATGCTAGGCTCTTCAAGTTTAACCCAAGTATTCTGCATGTGTAAAACTGTCTTACACCTGTTGTATGTGAACGTAGAGTCTATCACACCTGATCATCACGTGGTGTCTCGAAACGACGAACTGTAGCAACAATGCATACTCAGGGAGAACACTTTTATCTTGAAATTAAGTGAAGGGATCATCTTATAATGCTACTGTCGTTCTAAGCAAAATAAAATGCATAAAAGATAAACAACACATGCAATCAAAATATGTGACATGATATGGCCATCATCATCTTGTCCTTTTGATCCCCATCTCCAAAGCAACGTCATGATCTCCATCGTCACCGGCTTGACACCTTATTCTCCATCGTAGCGTCATTGCGTCGAGGTCGTCATGCCAACTATTGCTTCTACAACTATTGCTAATGCATGGTGATAAAGTAAAGCAATTACATGGCGCTTGCACTTCATACAATAAAGATGCAACTCTAAGACTCATGTCGGTTGTCGATATTACAAAACATGATCATCTCATACATCAACATATATCACATCATATCTGGACCATATCACATCACAACATGCCCTGCAAAAAACAAGTTAGACGGCCTCTACTTTGTTGTTGCAAGTTTTACGTGGTTGCTACGGGCTTCTAGCAATAACCATTCTTACCTACACAAAAACCACAACGGTGTTTCATCAAGTTTGTTGTATTGGCTTCTTCAAGGACCGGCCGTAGTCAAATTCGATTCAAATAAAGTAGGAGAAATAGACACCCGCCAGCCACCTTTATGCTAAACTAGTTGCATGTCTGTCAGTAGAACCAGTCTCATGTGCGTGAACATGTAAGGTTGGTCCGGGCCGCTTCATCCCACAATATCGTCGAATCAAAATAAGACGTTGGTGGTAAGTAGTATGACTATCACCGCCCACAACTCTTTGTGTTCTACTCGTGCATATCATCTACGCATAGACCTGGCTCTGATAACACTGTTGGGAATCGTTGCATGGAAAACAAAAAAAATCTACGCACACGCAATGAACTACCCATGGTGATGCATAGTGATACGTCTCCCACGTATCTATAATTTTTGATTGTTCCATGCTGTTATATTATCAATCTTGGATGTTTTATAATCATTTTATAGTCATTTTATATCATTTTTTGGTACTAACCTATTGACATAGTGCCAAATGCCAGTTGTTGTTTTTTCCATGTTTTTTACATCGCAGAAAATCAATATTAGACGGATTCCAAATGCCTTGAAACTTTACGGTTAATTTGTATGGGCCAGAAGGAACACAACGAGCCCTGGCTGCGCCTGTGGGGTACCCCGAGGGAGGCACAACCCACCAGGGCGCGCCAGGAGGCCGAGGCGCACCCTGGTGGGTTGTGCCCAACTCGGGTGGCCCCCGGACCGCCTCTTTGCTCTATAAATACCCCAATATTCCAGAAACCCTAGGGGAGTCGACGAAATATGTAACAACCTGGATTTTGGCCCTTTTCTTTTTCTTTTGATTTATTGGGTTTTTGCTCTGTTTTTCTTTTTGGAGTGGTTCCGTGGCCTTGTCACCTAGGAAATCATCTTAAGTTCCCATCCCAAGTGGCTCATCATCCTAAAAACTTTGCCAAGATCATGTCACTCCACTGCTTGACCAAACCCTAATTGCTTTTCTAAGGAAAATTCTTTTTTTATTAAAGGAATAACCCTGTCTGCCCTAGGTTGTGAAGCAACCCATATTTCTGTCCATCCAAAAATCCCCAAATAATTCTTATAAATTGTTTGGGTCATATCTTCCTCAAATATGAAAAAATATTTCATTGGCCATATTTCTCATCTTGCTCAATAAATTCATTTCCTATTTTGTCCTAAATGGCACATTGTGAAGCAAGTGACATTTATCTTTGCCCGTTTGCCCGAAACTTTTTGGGCATGATATATCATCCAAATAATTGCTCTGTGCCAAAATTCAACTTTATTTGGCTAGCCAAACTTCCTCGGTGATTTTTCAAAGTTCGTTTCTAAGGGAAGCCTTTGTGAAGGAAGTGCTAGCTAGGGTTATCCAAATGAGTTTAAATTTTGCATGCCAATTATTGTGCTCATATTACCTCACTCCCACAAATTTAAGCTCCATCCCTTGATCTATGTGAGCACAACATCAAATCTTTGATTCTGTCAATATTTTCAGGTTGTGAAGCAAGTATATTTTATATTACTTCATTTTTCCTGAAAGTTTACTAGAGCATTCTCCTACCCAAATAACTTCTCTCCACCAAATTTGGCATCAATTATTAAAGCCAATAATTCTCTAGAATTTTTGCAAGTTTCTGGTCAGTGAAGATAGGTGTGAAGGAAGTACCATTTTGGTAAATCCATTTGGTATGAAATTTTTGCAGCACCTTACTATGGCCTAATCATTAAGCCTTGCCAAATTTCAACCCATGTGGCATCACCATGTGAGTGCATCATCCAAATCCCATTTCTGGACCATTTTGGTCAGTTGCAAAGCAACTACATTATATCTTGATCCAAATATCCTCAAAGTTACCAGGGTGAAAGTCTTTCTTACCCTAAACCTCTTAGACAACTCCATTGCTCCCAAACTCCTTCCTGTTTATCAGCAGTTCTCACCCAACTTTACTGTAGTAAACTTCAGAGGGTACTTACCATTTAACCAGATCTCTTTTCACTGATCTGCCACCGTAGTTGAGACATACCCTGGAAGAACTTACCCGTAGACAACAAGTTCCAGCCCATCTCCCCGCTACATGCCCGTGCACGCGGTGACCGCGACAATGGCGTGCCTGTGAACACGCTCTGTGTGCAGTGGCCGCGTCCAGTGGCTGTTTGTGCTCGACCCCCTCCTCCTCTCGTCGCCTTTGCGCGCGTGAGCGTGTCCAGCAGCTGGCCCGCGTCGTCGCCATTCCCCTGGACCAGTCTCCCCCTCCGTTCGTTTCCTCACCGATGTTCACCGATGCTCGCCGCCGAACCCCCACGGGAGCACAGTGCCCCGACATGTTTTAATGGTGATCGGCTTCTTCCTCTCCTCCCCGACGTCGTCTACCTCTCCGTTATCCCTGCATCAATGCTTCATCGTATTCTCGTGCCCGCCCATGCTCGCTGAGCTAGCCAAAGCTTTGGCCGAGCTCGAGCGGCGGCACTCGGCCTTGGCCTCCCTCGCCCGCCTATAAATGGCCCTCCCCACGGCCTTCCGAGCATCGCATCGACCTCACCTCACTCCCACATTCCTCCCTAGCTACTTTCTCGAGCCCCGGAGCCTCTCCTCGTCTCCCCCTGCAACCATGGCCGCCGCCTTGGTCCTCCTAAATTGGAGCGAACCCGAGCCCTTCCCTCGCTGTTACCACCACTAGTAGAACAATGCCAGTCCGGCGACCATCCCCATGCCTTTTCCTCCTCGCCGAAGCCACTATGGCCTCGAGCCCCATCTCCACCCGAATCCACCCCGTCAGAGTATAAACTACCGTTGCCTCAACCCGTCCCGGTGGCCGTGACCTATCCCTCTGGATGCGACTCTCCTCGACGAGCCCATCCATGGGCAAAGCCTCGCCGGAGGTGCCCTGTAGCCCCGGCGGCCGTCGCCGGAGCGCTCGGCCTCCTCTGCTCTGCGGGCGTGCGTCAGGAAGAAGAAGGAGCCAGGAGGAGAGAGATGGATAAGGTGGGTCCCACCTGTAAGACTCTAAGCCACCCGGCCCCGCCTTGCCACGCTGGATAAGTGGAGGTGTATTCTTCGGGATACGTCTTCCCAGCTGGAAAGCGCGTTTCGTGTTGTTTCGGCCTAAAATACGTTTCCTCTTTTCTGAAAGCATATTTCCTCTCTGTTTCAGCCAGGAATGCATTTTCCCTCATACGAAGACGTATTCTTTAAAGTGCACTTTCTGTTTTTCTGTCCAGGCCCAGTTGTAAGATTTTTCTTACAGATGGGTCCCTGGTAGAAAAACCCTTATATCTTTTTACTCCCAACTCCAAATCGGGTGATTCCAAAGCCCATTTCTTTGTTTCGTCGAGCCCGTTCTGTTGGTATCATTTTCATTATGTTTCAAAATTCTGAAATGACCATTTTGCCCATGCCGTAAACCAGCCCCTTTCGAGAGAGAAGTGTTTCCGGCGAATCTTTCTGCGTTCTTTCCACACAACTTCCTGATGCTTTCTTCAACCCCAGGCAATCCACACCCTCCATTTGCATGATTGCAATGCAGTGACATGGTTTCTTTATTTAAACTTGTTGAAAATATTGTTCTAGCTACTTGTGATTTGTTCATGGCATTTCTCGGAGTATTGTTTGATCTTGATATTGCCATGATATTGCTTGGAGTTCTAGGACTTACATTTTGATGATTATGTGGATGACATGTGCCTTTGGATTTTTAGTGGCTATTATGATTATTTTCATGATGGTATCTGGGAATATTTTGGAGTATTACTTTGGATATTATGTTGCCTTCGGATTATTAGTGGCTTTTATGATTAGTTTCATGGTGGTTTTGGATATTATCTTGGGGTATTTGCTTTGGATGTCATGTTGCCTTTGGATTATTAGTGGCTAGTAATATTTTCATCATGATGCTAGTTGATATTATATTTTGGACTATGATGTTGGAGATGATGCTTACATGTGGATCATAGTTGGATAGCTACTTCTTGATATTTGAGTAGTAGTATTATTGTTCTTGGATTTATCATGATAGAAGTGATATGCTTTCCTTGGAGCATTTGGTTATATCGATAGTATGCTAGGATTATTTGTTGGATATTGCTATGACTTGGATTATAGGTTGATAGATGGTATCGGAATATCAGTTAGCACAGTTATATGTTTGGGGATAAATTCCGTCATTAAGTTGGTCAGGTGCCACCGAACCGGGCTTTCTCCAGTGCAACCACATTTGCCTTTATGGGAAGGCCCTAATGCGGTCTATTGTCGTGCCTCTCGCCGGTGCCTCGAACGAGGGAAGGTTATGGGCGCGCGCTACCCTGATCAAGTAGGCGGACATAAACCTTGTGTGCCCGTTGTTGTTATTATGGATCCGGTCCCCGTGAGGGACGTTTTGGCCACGACGGTGGTCGTTGTGTCTTTGGTAGTGTAACACCCCGGACACACCCGCCGGTGGTCGTTGTGTCTTTGGTAGTGTAACACCCCGGACACACCCGCCGGTGGTCGTTACTCCTGGCAGGATCTAGACTGGCCCCATAGATCAATACTAGTCTTTTCTGCGCACTTTGTCCTGACTCATGTGCACCCGGGAGCAACTTCCCGATCGGTCACCCATCCTGACACTACTGCAAGCTGAGCATGCTTAACTTTGGAGTTCTATCCGAATGGGCTCCCGGAAAAGAAGGAATTGCTTATTGATATGAGTAGTCTATCATCCCTAATAAGCCAGGCCATCACAGGTAGACACGGGGCCACCCAGGACTAGCCCGGTGGGGAGTGAGTCGGAGTGGCCGGGAGAGTGTCATGGCAGTAGATCGGTTTTGTCGGAACGCTGTTGGTCCACCCGAATGGGAGTGCGAGGCCATGGGTTCCGTGGTGTGGGTAAAGTGTGCTACCTCTGTAGAGTGTGTTTATTTAAATCTATCGATAGTCGCGTCCTCGGTCATGGGCAAGGGTTCATACTAGGTCACACCGTCCGATCAACAATCACATAACGGAATGCCTTATAGGTGATTTATATGTTGATATGTTGAGCAGTACAGATGGGCAGGATGTTGATGATGATGTTGGAGACCAAGTGTTGGTCATGGTAGTGATCGCCGGAAGGATCACCGTTTGAGACCAAGTGTTGGTCGTGGTAGTGATCGCCGGAATGATCACCGTTTGGTTTGGATCACGAGGTGATCGAGATGGTATATTGCTTGGCCGGTTAGCCAAGAGTGATATGGTTATGGAGATGTGAGATGGTGATTTATTAGTATTGTATCAGTTTCATACCATGCTTAGTAGTGGTTTCATCATAATAGTTGTTAATTTAGTTAACCTATTAAATGCTATGTTATTGTCTTGCCTTGATGTTTATGGTTGTTGTGAGCTTGCAAGTACATTCAATGTACTGACCTGGCGTGTCATGCCAGATTGCAGGTGATGCCATGATTGCTTGATTGCTTGTCGATGGTTGCCGTGCGTGCGAGCTAGATCGTGTCCTAGCAAGAGTCCCTGCGGAGTGGAGTTCACCACCTTCGTTGTCGTTCTGCTGCTACGAGTTGTTTCGCTACTAGCATAGAGCAAGTGTAGTATCGCAGGTGTAGTGTCACCATGCTGATGTGCTTCTTTGTAACATCAGACCCTTGTATTATTATTCTTGTAATAAGAGCTGATTTGTTCTATGTCAAGCAGTGCCGTATTCCAGAGATGTTTTCTCGATCTCTGGGCTGGAATACAGGGCGTTCCGGTTTCTCTGAGCCGGGGTGCCACAGGCTTGGTATCAGAGCAGGTCTGGCTGTAGGACACCCTAGTCAGCGCGAGCGGTAGAAACAGGTAGTATAGAGTTTGGCTTGTTTATTGCATATGGTTGCTGCACTTGTTTGTTGCAAAGCATGCATATAGCCTTATTATTTTGCTACTGACGATTTATCTGGTGAGTGTAGATGGCATCGGTTCGAATCCACTACAGCTCAGCCCCTGCATTTCTCCAGCTTTCCTTTTCTTGCCCGTCCTTCGTGATTGGCGTTATTTCTGTCCCAGCAGAGTGATGCCAAGTGATCCCGACAGTGTTTGCAAAATGGTGCTCAGGTATCGCGCCGAATTCCTTCCTTCAGCCCCATTTTGTTTCGGTGGTAGGCATGCTTCTACCCAGGACCGTCCTTTTTCCTGTCGTGTTGGCAACCCTTAACGGTCTTAGTCATGAAGAAAGGGCAATGTCAGCAGCCTCAGTTTTCCCCGCTATCCTTATTTCTTGGACGAGTACGGATATTTTCCGTCTGCTTGATAATAATGTGGTCGCGACACTTGTGTCCTGCTACATGGTTACCAAGTACGTCCTCGCCTCCGAGCTAGTCTAGGTTGCTACCTAGCTAAGCTAGCACTTGGTGTAGCGTTGTTTACACCGATTCTTCCACACCTTTATTCGTCCTCGTGCACATCGTCACAACATGCTAGATCGTAGAACCGGAGAATTTGTGTGCTTAAGTAGGCATGCATATTGTGTGACTAGCAGTAATATGTGACACTAATTGTGTGTGAATTGATTGTTGTCATGTTCTTTTGTTTAGTTGAGTTTTCTTTTGTTTCTTTCTTTTGGGCCCCGATGTTACATTATTTTTCCCCTATCAAGAGTTTCTCATCAACTAACACCGGATCCGAAGAATCAGCAAGGAGTTCAAATATTTGGAAACTCAGCCGAACAAAATGGAATTCTCAGTCGACTGCAGTGAAATGGGGAATATCTGATCTTGAGGCTGATAATCAATTTCGCATTAGTGTGCATTCCTCACCACAGTACTGATAACTCAAGTCTACATTAGTACAAAATACTCACAGCATTAATGATCAAGTCAGCAGCAAGACAAGTCGGGTACAAGCCAAACGGTATGTTTCCAGTCAAAGGTATAGATCATATACAAAATTTTGTCTCAGCAAGGCATGATGCTTGAAATATATTATCATCCGAAATAAAGTCAGAATGTGATATGCTCAAGGAAGACGGTCAAACGAATTTTCTCATGCAAATAACCAGCCACAAAATATTATGGGCGTGTGTGTAGATTTCAGTTTGCATATCAGTATGAATTTTTGGATATAAGAAACCCAGAATTATTCCACACGCTATCGGAAGAAATTTATGAGGGAAGGCTCCTCAATTTTTCCTCAGCATAATATGTGAACAATTTCTGGCCCACGATAACCGGTCTTACACAACAAGATATCTCGATAAAAGCTTCTGACAGACGAAAATGAATTTTTCTCAACAAGTAACCCGAGGAGAAACTTCTCAAGTACGGAACTCAGGCTTCTCCAGTATAATAAATAGGTCAAGCTTCTTGTGTAAGCTATTGAGGCTTCTTCTGCATGCTACCCAGACAAAGGCTTCAAGCAGAAGCTAACGATCCTTCCTCGGCAAGCTACATGAATGGCTTTTCTCTAAAGTTCAAGGATCAGATCTGCAATAATTTTGTCAGAAGTACAATGCAGTCAAAACATATGCCTATCGCAAGGATCGAGTGTTTGGAGGCACATTCTTCTTATACATATGGTGAGCATGCACCCCCAATCATATCAGTCACTCATACGAGTTACGGATCCAACAGATATACTTAAGGGAAAGTACGGATCACACAGCCTCATGAATTGTGCAAATGAAGATAAACAGAGATACATTTCATATAATACAAGGATCGACAAGATCTGGGGATGACATCACAGAATCCACAGTGTTGACAATGGTCATCAAGGTCATTATTCCTGCACCAGACAAGGTGATATATGAACTCTTGTCACCTTCTCGTATGATTGGACTCAGCAATGAGCTCTGTACATCTACAAGCTCCGAACATATGTCATATATGTGCGGACACAGGTCAAAAAGCCAAGCACAATGTCAGGACCCCGATTCCAAGCCACATCGATCTAGCCGGTAACACCTCATATCACTTTGCGGCCTCACGCACGGTATTCCACGGGTGTCGCCTTACCATGGCCCGGGACCGTTTGCGCCTTTTGGCTCACGTATATGATAGTGTCGCTAGCATCCATATGAAAGAGAACCCGGGCCGACATGGCTAGTCGTGAACCCAAAGCGGCATAGACCTATGGAGACAGGCATACATGAATCACATCGAGCATGTCGGTCTTCAGCGAGTGAATCCGGGCTGTAGCACTAGGCTAACAGGACTCCGGGGAACCCGGGTGGTAGCAGGCTAGGCAGGACTCCGGATGTCACCGCGTGACATTTCCTCGAAGGGACAGACATAGGAACGACGTGAAACACATGCCGGCCAGTCCAGTGTCCTGAGCAGTAGTGCTGGGCTAGCAGGACTCCGGTGAACCGGGCTGTAGCGGACTACTATGGCTCGAGGAACACTAGACTAAATTTTCCCATAAGAAAGGCTGCCAAGGATAAACAACTAGATTGTCGGATCCCACACATACCAAGCATTACAATCGTACACACAATATGCCCGATATGAGTACATACAACATGGCATCACAACAAAACTCTACAACTCAAGTACTTTATTTAAAGGCTCCAGAGAGCCATACATAACATGTTCATACAGATAGGGGTCACATGACCCGACACTCAAGTCATATAATCATACAAGCACATGCGGAAGCAACTAGTCTGAGTACAGACACTAGAAAGAAAGAAGGCTTCCCGAAGCTTGTCTATCTACATAGGGCCCTCCATGGCCAGGATCACCACCTGGGTGGCTAGTCACTCGTCGACGTCAAGGTCTACGTAGAACCCATCGGAGGGGCGGTGTTGTCGTTTGAAAACAGTAATTAAGCAAACATGAGTATAAAGGTACTCAGCAAGTCTTACAACAGAACCTACTATACATGCTCATTCCGAAGAAGGTGGTGGGGTTATTGCAACAAGCTAGCTTTGACTCTTGGCTAAGCTATCCTACGGGACTCCACTAGTAAAATAGTTTTCGCACACGAGTCCACTACTCACCAACACAATACTCCACCGGGGATCCTCTCTCGTCATCCTACGATATCTTGAGTCTTTTAGTAGTATCCATTAACTTGTCTATGAACTGTATAGGCAACCAAGTAGTCCTTTACCGCGGACGCGGCTATTCGAATAGTTTTATACCTTGCAGGGGTGTACTTCGTCACACATGTTTCCACCACTTAGCGCCTGCACACGACATGTGCTCGGCAGACTTCAAGCGAAAACCGACGTGGGTGTAGACCACGACCTGACTAACCTCACAAGTCTCTAGTCCAGGTTTATCGCCTATTCAGGTTCCATCCGCAAGGAAATCCAGCCGGGGTGTCCTCAACGACCCCAAACGATGTGTGCAGGGTTCCCAAGACACCAAACGGGCGACTCGGTACACCGTGCCACGGTGTATCTACCGCATCATAGCCCACCCCTAGGGTCAGTGCAACGCACGGCCACCAACACATAACCTACAAACACCAGAAACTAGTTGCAACTCCTAAATAGAGAACAAGATGGGTCAGTAAGTCGAGCGGGGTCATATTTCAGGGCCCAATGTGTGGTAGTAACTGAATCTTAAATCACGCATACAGATCTCAGTTCTTATGGACGGCGTCAATGAAACAACCCACCATTTACTCCTACATGGCCTCTCATCGATACCTTTACCAAAACATGTTCAACACATCCCTTACACTACCGACACAAACATTTCACTCTAGCCCATCACCCAGATGAACCAGACCTGACACAACTCTAAGCATAGCAGGCATAGCAAGGTAGGAATCAAATACATGGCTCAATCAACTCCTACACATGCTAGTGGGTTTCACGTAGTTACTTTGGCAATGACAGGTCATGCAGAGGATAAGGGTTCAACTACCGTAGCACACAGCAGTTTGAATCGCGTTGTCTTAATGCAGTAAACAAGAGCAGAAGCGAGAACATGGGTTGTATCGGAATGATCAATGGGTTGCTTGCCTGTTGTAGTGGTAGTAGGGTACTGCCCTTCAGACGGATACTCGGGGTTATCCTCGGAGGCAGAACCTACCACGAAAATCACACCGAGCATAATCAACACATGGCAATATGCAACAATATGATGCATGCTATGACATGGCAAGATTAAAGTGTCTTGGCCTAATGCAAGCTAGAACAGAAGGGGATGAACTCATTTGAATCAAAGATTCAAATATTAGCTCATTAAACATGGCCTTATTAGTGCATTACCCTATTCTGCTTAAACAGCAAGGTTAACTTGTTTTGTCATGCATGAAACCATTACAGATGGATAGATTGAATTTTTCTGATCATTTTTCATATATAAATCTTTGCATTTGGAGCTATGGTTGATTTTCTATGATTTTTAGAAGTTTTGGATATTTTTTGGAATTTCCTATATAAGAATAATTCCAGTAATTGAATTAATGCGTCAGCATGACATAGGTGTGACGTCAGCAGTCAACTGGGTCGGCCAGGTCAAACCTGACTGGTGGGCCCTCTCTGTCAGTGTCACAACTAATTAACAAATTTATGTTAACTCTAATTAACTGTCAGTGGGGCATGGGCCCACATATCAGTGACTAAACTAATTAAATTTAGTTAAAACTAATCCTAAACTAATTAGCAGGCCGGCCCCACCTGTCATAGACTCAGGGGGGTCTACCTGGGCCCACACGGGGGTCAAACAGGGTCAACTCGCCGGCGGCTTGACGCCAGCGACGACAGACGCGACGGAGGGGCTCGGGTTTGCGTCTCCGGCGACCAAATCGACGGCGGAGAGCAGCTACGTGATGCGGGGAGCGAGCCGCGTCGTTTGGTGGAGAAAGTGGAGCTCGGGGAGGCCGGGAACGACGCCGGCGACGACCTTGGCGGTCGCCAGAGTTCGGGTGAGGATGAAACCGAAGCTACGGGGCACGGCGAGGCGCGGGGAGTGGTGCGTTAGGCTCCTGGGAATGCGTGGAAGACGAAGGCGTGCTTGGTGGCGTCGCAACATGGCTATGGCCACGACGGCTATGTGCGGTGGCGACGGCGAGCTTCGGCTTCGATGGCAGAGGGGGTTAGAGGACGCGGACGAGCGCGGGGAGAGGGGGAAACGGTGGCGGAGCTCACAGCGGTTGCCGGGGAGCGAACGGCGAGCTCGGGGAAGGGCTGGAGCGAGCGGGGCGGTGAAGGGGATCTTTGGTGGCCGGAGTTGAGAACGAGCTCGGTGCAGCGTCTCCGGGGCGAGCGAGCGCACGGGGCTCGGCCTACTTGATGTAGTCGACGACGGCGGAGCTTCCTGGCATGTCGGGGCAGCGAATGGACGGCGGTGACTACGGTGAAGCTTGTCGGCGGCGACGGCTGCGCTCCGCAAGAGGATGCGGAGAGAGCCAGACAGGGAGAGAGGCCATGGGGAGAGTGGGAAGAAGGAGAGGGAGACGTGGGGGTCGGCCTGGCACTCGTAGACGCCTCCAGGGCGTCGGCCGAAGCAGGAGGTGGCCGGCGTGTGGCCGCGGGCGCCGGCCACGCGCTCCTCGTCCTCCTGGCGGGAGGAGGAGGACGACTGGCAAGGGCCAATCGACTGGCCAAGCCAGGTGGGCTGCACCTGGTAAGTTTCTATCTCTCTCCTTTTTTTTTTCTGTTTTTCTTATTTATTTATTATTTCTGTAACTTCAGGGCTTTATTAAAAATACCAAGGCATTACCATAAATCATAAAATTAATCATGGCCACTGCATAGAATATATCCAACAGCAAACATTTTAGTTTATGATTATTTGAGCACTTAGAATATTTTATAGCATTTAAATGCCCAAATGCAAATACCATAAGGATTAATCCAATGACCTTTGATGTCCTAGAAAAATGTGCACCATTTTTGTCAAAGGTTTTAACCCAAAACAAAAAAGGTGGGCTTTTTAGAAGGGCATTTCAGGTTCATTGGAAAAGTTTTTAGTAAACCCTAGTTGCTCCAAGGGGGGGTGCTGGGGGTTCTGTCATCCCCATTTCAAATTTAAAAGGAATTTAAACATGATGCACACTCTAATGCTTGAACTAACTAGGGTGTAACAACTCACCCCCACTCAAAAGAATCTCGTCCTAAGATTTAGGATCCTCCGGAAAGAAGGTGGGGTACTCGAGTCGAAGACGATCCTCCCTTTCCCAAGTGGCTTCTTTCTTGGAATGGTGTGACCATTGAACCTTGAGAAACTTGATATTATGACGTCGAGTGGTACGCTCGGCTTGATCAAGGATACGAACGGGATATTCACTATATGAGAGGTTATCCTGTAGATGAAGCATTTCATGGTCCACTCCATGGATAGGATCTGCGAAGCAACGCCTGAGTTGAGAAACGTGGAAGACATCGTGAACTCTGGAAAAATGCAAAGGTAGTTCCAATTGGTAGGCAACTTCTCATCGTTTGGCAAGAATGCGAAAAGGTCCAATGTAACGAGGAGCCAATTTTCCTTTGATACCGAAACGATGGGTTCCCTTTAACGGAGTAACCCGAAGGTAGGCCTTCTCGCCGACTTCATAAGTCATAGGCTTATGTTTACGATCATATTGACTCTTTTAACGATATTGGGTTGTTTTCAATTTCTCACGAATAACGCGAACCTGTTCTTCTGCTTCCTGAATCATATCCGGGCCAAAGAGTTGACTTTCCCCGGTTTTTGACCAGTTAAGAGGCGTTTGACATTTTCGTCCATAGAGAACTTCGAAAGGAGCCTTGCCCAAGCTAGCTTGATAACTATTGTTGTAAGCAAACTCCGCGAATGGAAGGCATTTCTCCCAACCCATTCCGAATGAGATGACAGAGGATCGGAGCATATCTTCCAGAATTTGATTGACTCGTTCTACTTGACCACTTGACTGAGGGTGGAAGGCGGTGCTAAAACAGAGATGAGTTCACATAGCATTTTGGAAACATTCCCAAAATCGAGAGGTGAAGAGACTCCCACGGTCTGAGTTAATTTCCAATGGAACACCATGAAGAGACACTATTCGGGAGATGTATGAATCGGCTAGCTGGCTAGCGGTGATACTCTCACGAACAGGTAGAAAGTGGGCTACTTTGGAAAGACGGTCGATCACGATGAAGATGGCATTATTCCCTCTCTTGGTCCTGGGAAACCCAGTGATGAAATCCATACTGATTTTATCCCATTTCCACTCGGGAATAGCCAAAGGTTGAAGGGTGCCAGCAGGCCGTTGATGCTCTGCTTTAACACGACGACAAATGTCGCAATTAGCAATGTATTGAGCGATTTCTCTCTTCATCCTAGTCCACCAAAACCTCTGGCGTAGGTCTTGATACATTTTAGTACTGCCGGGATGAATGGTGAGAGGGGATTCATGAGCTTCCTTAAGAATCAACTGGCATAGATGTTGTTTCCTGGGAACCACCAAGCGGTTCTCGAAGAAGACGGCACCCCGCTTATCCATGGAAAAACATTTAGCAACTCCGCTAGCAATGTTTTCCTTAATCCGGGATATGCCCTTATCACGCTTCTGGGCAGCTATGATTTGATCCATAAGGGTAGGTTTCGCCACCAGGGTGGATAGAAAACCTCGAGGAAACAATGTGAAGATTAAGCTTACGAAATTCCTCATGGAGAAGTGGTTGACTTTGTTGTAACATCAGGTTGTTACAATAGGATTTACGACTTAGTGCATCAGCCATGACATTGGCTTTGCCCGGGGTGTAAGTTATTCCTAAGTCGTATCCGAGATCAACTCGACCCAACGTTGTTGCCTGAGATTCAAATCCGGTTGGGTGAAGATATATTTCAAACTTTGGTGATCGGTGAAGATCTCGCAACGATTACCGAGAAGGTAATGTCGCCAAGTTTTGAGTGCATGGACTACAGCTGCGAGCTCTAGATCATGTGTGGGATAATTTTCCTCATGTGGGTGTAATTGCCATGAAGCATAGGCAATTACCTGACGATCTTGCATGAGTATGCAACCTAGTCCTTGTCGTGGGGCGTCGCAATAGATAATAAAGTCCTTGGAGAAATCTGTTGGTACCAGTACGGGAGCAGATGTCAGGCATCTTTTCAGTTCCCAAAAGCTGAACTCGCACTGTGGAGTCCACTCGAACTTTTTATCTTTCTTGAGGAGTTCAGTTAGAGGTTTAGCAACCTTGGAGAAATTCTCGATGAAGCGGCGGCAATAGCTCGCTAAGCCAAGGAAGCTCCGAACTTGCTTGACCGTCTCAGGTGGAGTCCAATCAAGAACAGCTTGAACTCACTCGGGATTGACATCAATACCCTTACCAGAGATTACATGGCCTAGATAGGTCACTTCTGGCAACCAAAATTCACACTTGGAGAATTTGGCATAAAGGCGATGCTCTCGAAGTTTCATCAATACCAGCCTTAGATGTTCAGCATGTTCCTCTTCATTCTTGGAGTAGATGAGTATGTCATCGAGGTATACTACGACGAATTTATCCAAGTACTCCATGACGACCGAGTTCATTAACCGAGAGAAGGTAGTTGGGGCATTGGTTAAACCGAAGGACATAACGGTATATTCGTATTGGCCATAATGAGTAACAAAGGCCGTTTTGGGAATGTCCCCGTTTCTGATATTGATTTGATGGTAGCCCAACCTCAAATCCATCTTGGAAAAGACTGAGGATCCAGCGAGCTGATCATACAGATCGTTGATCCTGGGAAGCGGATACTTGTTTTTGATGGTGACCAAGTTGACAGGTCGGTAATCTACAACCATTCGATCCGTTCCATCCTTCTTCTTGATGAAGAGGACGGGGCAAGCCCAAGGATAGGAACTAGGACGGATAAAACCCTTTTTCAAGGACTCGTCGAGTTGATTCTTAAGCTCGGCTAGTTCTAAGGGTGCCATCTTGTAGGGTCTTCTAGAAATTGGAACGGTTCCTGGAACAAGGTCTATCACAAACTCGACATCCCTGTCAGGTGGAACACCTGGCAGTTCTTCTGGAAAGACATCCGGAAAGTCTCGGACTACCAAAACATATTCAAGGTCTGGAAGGGGGTTGGCATTTAGGGAGTAAAGTTGGCGCTTGGCCACTCGAGTTAAGACATTGACTGTCTTGCCCGATGAATGAGTAAGTTGAACGGTTCTAGTGGCACAATCAATCTTAGCATAATGAGCTGACATCCAGTCCATACCCAAGATGATGTTTATGTCCGAGGACTTGAGAGCTATTAAGGATGCAAGGAAGACAAGTCTATCGACAAGAATTTCGTTCCCATGGCTTACTCTAGAAGTTTGCCATTTGGAACCCGGAGTTTGAATTACCATGGAAGTGGGCATGTCACAGAATGTCGTGTTATGCAATCGAGCATAGTTCTCGGATATGAATGAATGAGATGCTCCAGTATCGAAAAGAACAGATGCCGGATGGAAATTAACAAGGAGCGTACCAAGGACGACGTTAGGATCCTCATGAGCCTCCTCGGCTGAAACATAGTTGACATGGCCACGGGCAGTGGTGACCGGCTTGGCGTAAAATGTCTTTCCCGCTGGCTTACCACGGCCAACAGACTTTCCATTCTGATTGGGGTTGTTCTGGGGACACTCTCGACAATAGTGACCCGGCTCTCCACACTTGAAGCATGTCACCACATTGGGGCGTGGAGCAGCATTAGCAGCGGGGCCACCATAGGGCTTGGGCGGTGCAAACTGCTGGTTGGGATGAGGCGCCTCAAAGGATGGCCTCGGAATGAACCTGGGTGGCAGTGCTGTGCTTGGGATCCACACCCGGCGCTTCTGAGCTCCAGAGCCGGATGAAGAGCCAAAATCACGTGAGTGCTTGCGTGAAGCGTCATAATCAGTCTGGCCTGTCTCAGCACTGATGGCTTTATTGACCAACTTCTGAAAGGAGGTGCACTCGTGCAGACGAAGATCGCGGCGAAGCTCAGGGCTGAGTCCCTTGCGGAACCTTGGCTGCTTCTTAGCGTCGGTAGATACCTCTTCGGGAGGAGCATAACGTGCCAGATTCCCAAATTCACGACTATATGCATCCACAATCAGTCTTCCTTGGGTGAAATTGCAGAACTCCTCTTGCTTGCGATCCATGAGACCTTCCGGAATGTGATGCTCATGGAAAGCTTCACTGAATTCAGCCCAAGTAGTGATTTGGCTGACCGGGCGCATAGCTTCAAATTTTTCCCACCAGAGGCTAGCAGGGCCTTCGAGGTGATAGACAGCATAAGTAACCTTGTCGGCTTCGGCTACGTTGGTAGAACGTAGCTTGTGGGTGATGCTGCGAAGCCAGTCATCCGTGTCGAGGGGCTCGACGGAATGGTTAAACTTTGGTGGGTACAACTTGATAAAGTCATTGATTGACACCAAGTCATTTCGCTGATGGCGTGCAGTGTTCTGCTCAATCCGCTCTAGTAGGCGGTTAGTCTCACGCTTGTTTCTTTCCGCCTCCAGCATCACTTCGGCCAAAGAGGGCGGGTGAGGCAGATTTTCACCCCTAGCTGCACTGGCTTCCCCCTGCTCCGCGGCAGCAGGGTTGCTGCGGGTGTTGACCATCCTAGGAGAAAACAAGACAACGGTTTAGATAAGGATGGCTCAAACTTAGCAAGGAAGTGCAGAATGTAATGGATAACACGGAATGCAGAGATGTTGATCCGTATGTCATGGTAATATAAAACTGCCATATATATACCAACGGTCATACACATCATACATAGTTTCATACAAGCCCAGGCTACAGTACAACTATGATGAAAGACGTTACATCTCATCGAAGGCATTCCAAGCTCCTATACATTATTTGTCTACACCTCCGGAATTGATTACACACAAAGTCATATTCCACAAGTCACGCATGACAGTGGAGATACAACTATTACAATACTAGTGATACTACTACTAACTCAGACAGCTCCGTAGTAGTCCTCACAGAAGTCACCTCCATAGCCTGGAAGTTCAACGTGATCATCCGGGAACAGACGGTCCTGAGGAGCTTGTGGACCAAAGGGGCTAGGATGAGGTCTTGGTCCAACAAACGGTGGCCTGTGGGGACCACGGGGTGGGGTGATGCCTCCCACATCATGCCAATCCACCATGTCTGGCAGAGAAGATCTCACAGGATACAGATCCCTTGTATCCATACATCCAGCTTGCACCGCAGGTGCAAACCGAGTCAATGTGGCCCAATGATCAGCACGGGTATTGAAAAGCTCCAGCCTCAAGGCCCGATTCTCTCGGTCCTTATCTTCGATCATCTCGACAGTGGTACGAGTTAATGAGTCCTCCTGAGTGGAGTCAGCATAGATAGCCTGAAGACACCCTTGCGCTCCCGGAAGTGAAGCTGGCATGTAATGGAAGTCGGTGTTCTGAAGTAGGCCAGTCCGGACTCGCATGATGGTCATCATGGAATAGGCAGCATCCTGCACAGCCATCTAAACAGTAACCCCAAGTCCATAGGAACAGTGAAGGGGCTCGGTAGATCCAGGATAAGAAGGAAATATCCTGACGGTGCAGAAATACTGGCTTTGATTAAAGTCTCGGAATTCCTCTTCGATGGTGTATTCGGGATACCAATGGTAACCCGTCTCGATCATTACCCGGACTAACATAGCAGTATGACCGGGAACGTCGAGGCACCGGGTCAAGCGAACCATTTGGTTTTGAACACGGTTGGCTATCTGAAAGCACAACCACAATGCAAAGACATTAGAATTTCTAGGGAAAATTGGATAGCATAAAAGCTGTAAATGCTCAGAAAAAGAGTTGAGACATCCACAACAGTTTGCAATACAACTCAACAACATCATATCAAGGTTCTGATCCAATTAGCAACATACTAAAAATAGTAGAAACTGAACTGGGGCTTGTAACAACAATCCTATAAGCTACTACAGATTAGTAATACGTGAACCTGATAGAAGAAGAGAGCCTAGTCCTTAACCCACATTGAATGAGAAGAGAATGACTCAGATCAGAGGACATAAGGTAAAGGAGTAAAAGAGCCTTACGTTCCCTTCCACAATCAATTCCCCTACATATAACTAAAGCATTTCTAGACTCGACATCGACCAGTTTGGCTCAACAAAACTACAGGCAGTCCGGCTCTGATGCCAACGCTGTCAGGACCCCGATTCCAAGCCACATCGATCTAGCCGATAACACCTCATATCACTTTGCGGCATCACGTACGGTATTCCACGGGTGTTGCCTTACCATGGCCCGGGACCGTTTGCGCCTTTTGGCTCACGTATATGATAGTGTCGCTAGCATCCATATGACAGAGAACCCGGGCCGACATGGCTAGTCGTGAACCCAAAGCGGCACAGACCTCTGGAGACAGGCATACATGAATCACATCGAGCATATCGGTCTTCAACGAGTGAATCCAAGCTGTAGCACTGGGCTAACAGGACTCCGGGGTACCCGGGCTGTAGCAGGCTAGGCAGGACTCCGGATGTCACCGCGTGACATTTCCCCAAAGGGACAGACATAGGAACGACGTGAAACACATGCCGGCCAGTCCAGTGTCTTGAGCAGTAGTGCTGGGCTAGCAGGACTCCGGTGAACCGGGCTGTAGCGGACTACTATGGCTCGAGGAACACTAGACTACATTTCCCCAAAAGGAAGGCTGCCAAGGATAAACAACTAGATTGTCGAATCCCACTCATACCAAGCATTTCAATCATACACACAATATGCCCGATATGACTACATACAACATGGCATCACAACAATACTCTACAACTCAAGTACTTTATTTAAAGGCTCCAGAGAGCCATACATAACATGTTCATACAGATAGGAGTCACATGACCTGACACTCAAGTCATACAATCATACAAGCACATGCGGAAGCAACTAGTCTGAGTACAGACACTAGAAAGAAAGAAGGCTTCTCGAAGCCTGTCTATCTACATAGGGTAATCCATGGCTAGGATCACCACCTGGGTGGCTAGTCACTCGTCGATGTCAAGGTCTACGTAGAACCCATCGGAGGGGGTGGTGTTGTCGTCTGAAAACAGTAATTAAGCAAACATTAGTACAAAGGTACTCAGGAAGTCTTACAACAGAACCTACTATACATGCTCATTCTCAAGAAGGTGGTGGGGTTATTGCAGCAAGCCAGCTTTGACTCTTGGCTAAGCTATCCTACGGGACTCCACTAGTAAAATAGTTTTCGCACACGAGTCCACTACTCACCAACACAATACTCCACCGGGGATCCTCTCTCGTCATCCTACGGGAGGGCCATCCTCGGTACTCACACTTATCTTGAGACTTTTAGTAGTATCCATTAACTTGTCTATGAACTGTCTAGGCAACCAAGTAGTCCTTTACCGCGGACGCGGCTATTCGAATAGTTTTATACCCTGCAGGGGTGTACTTCGTCACACATGTTTCCACCACTTAGCGTCTGCACACGACATGTGCTCGGCGGACTTCAAGCGAAAACCAACGTGGGTGTAGACCACGACCTGACTAACCTCACAAGTCTCTAGTCCAGGTTTATCGCCTATTCAGGTTCCATCCGCAAGGAAATCCAGCCGGGGTGTCCTCAACGGCCCCAAACGATGTGTGCAGGGTTCCCGAGACACCAAACGGGCGACTCGGTACACCATGCCATGGTGTATCTACCGTATCATAGCCCACCCCTAGGGTCAGCGCTATGCACGGCCGCCAACACATAACCTACAAACACTAGAAACTAGTTGCAACTCCTGGACAGAGAACAAGATGGGTCATTAAGTCGAGCGGGGTCATATTTCAAGGCCCAATGTGTGGTAGTAACTGAACCTTAAATCACGCATACAGATCTCAGTTCTTATGGACGGCCTCAATGAAATAACCCACCATGTACTCCTACATGGCCTCTCATCGATACCTTTACCAAAACATGTTCAACACATCCCTCACACTAGCGACACAAACATTTCACTCTAGCCATCACCCAGATGAACCAGACCTGACACAACTCTAAGCATAGCAGGCATAGCAAGGTAGGAATCACATACATGGCTCAATCAACTACAACACATGCTAGTGGGTTTCATCTAGTTATTGTGGCAATGATAGGTCATGCAGAGGATAAGGGTTCAACTACCATAGCACACAGCAGTTTGAATCGCGTTGTCTTAATGTAGTAAACAAGAGCAAAAGCGAGAACATGGGTTGTATCGGAATGATCAATGGGTTGCTTGCCTGTTGTAGTGGTAGTAGGGTACTGCCCTTCAGAAGGATACTCGGGGTTATCCTCGGAGGTAGAACCTACCACGAAAATCACACCGAACATAATCAACACATGGCAATATGCAACAATATGATGCATGCTATGACATGGCAAGATGAAAGTGTCTTGGCCTAATGCAAGCTAGAACATAAGGGGATGAACTCATTTGAATCAAAGATTCAAATATTAGCTCATTAAACATGGCCTTATTAGTGCATTACCCTATTCTGCTTAAACAGCAAGGTTAACTTGTTTTGTCATGCATGAAACCATTACAGAGGGATAGATTGAATTTTTCTGATCATTTTTCATATATAAATCTTTGCATTTGGAGCTATGGTTAATTTTCTATGATTTTTAGAAATTTTGGATATTTTCTAGAATTTCCTATATAAGAATAATTCCAGTAATTGAATTAATGCGTTAGCATGACATAGGTGTGACGTCAGCGGTCAACTGGGTCGGCCAGGTCAAACCTGACTGGTGGGCTCTCTCTGTCAGTGTCACAACTAATTAACAGAATTATGTTAACTCTAATTAACTGTCAGAGGGGCCTGGGCCCACATGTCAGTGACTGAACTAATTAAATTTAGTTAAAACTAATCCGAAACTAATTAGCAGGCTGGCCCCACTTGTCATAGACTCAGGGGGGGGTCTACCTGGGCCCACACGGGGGTCAAACAGGGTCAACTCGCCGGCAGCTTGACGCCGGCGACGACAGACACGGCGGAGGGGCTCGGGTTTGCGTCTCCGGTGACCAAATCGGCGGCGGAGAGCAGCTACGTGACGCGGGGAGCGAGCCGCGTCGTTTGGTGGAGAAAGTGGAGCTCGGGGAGGCCAGGAACGACGCCGACGATGACCTTGGCGGTCGCCGGAGTTCGGGTGAGGATGAAACCGAAGCTATGGGGCACGGCGAGGCGTGGGGAGTGGTGCGTTAGGCTCCTGGGAACGCGTGGAAGACGAAGGCGTGCTCGGTGGCATCCCAACGTGGCTATGGCCATGACGGCGACGTGCGGTGGCGGCGGCGAGCTTTGGCTTCGATGGCAGAGGAGGTTACAGGACGCGGACGAGCGTGGGGAGAGGGGGAAACGGTGGCGGAGCTCACAGCGGTTGCAGGGGAGTGAATGGCGAGCTCGGGGAAGGCTAGAGCGAGTGGGGCGGTGAAGGGGATCTTCGGTGGCCGGAGTTGTGAATGAGCTCGGTGCAGCGTCTCCGGGGCGAGCGAGCGCATGGGGCTCGGCCTACTTGATGTAGTCGACGACGGCGAAGCTTCCTGGCATGTCGGGGCAGCAAATGGACGGCGGTGGCTGCGGTGAAGCTTGTCGGCGGCGACAGCTGCGCTCGTCAGGAGGATGGGGAGAGAGCCAGAGAGGGAGAGAGGCCACGGGGAGAGTGGGAAGAAGGAGAGGGAGACGTGGGGGTCGGCGTGGCACTCATAGACGCCACGAGGGCGTCGGCGGAAGGAGGAGGTGGCCGGCGTGTGCCCGCGGGCGCCGGCCACGCGCTCCTCGTCCTCCTGGCGGGAGGAGGAGGACGACTGGCAAGGGGCAGTCGACTCGGCCTAGCCAGGTGGGCTGGTGGGCTGCGCCTGGTAAGTTTCTCTCTCTCTCTCTCTCTCCTTTTTTTCTGTTTTTCTTATTTATTTATTATTTCTGTAACTTCAGGGCTTTATTAAAAATACCAGGGCATTACCATAAATCATAAAATTAATCATGGCCACTTCTTAGAATATATCCAACAGCAAACATTTTAGTTTATGATTATTTGAGCATTTAGAATATTTTATAGCATTTAAATGCCCAAGTGCAAATACCATAAGGATTAATCCAATGAGCTTTGATGTCCTAGAAAAATGTGCACCATTTTTGTCAAAGGTTTTAACACAAAACAAAAAAGGTGGGCTTTTTAGAAGGGCTTTTCAGGTTCATTGGTAAGTTTTTATTAAACCCTAGTTGTTCCAGGGGGGTGCTGGGGTTTCTGTCATCCCCATTTCAAATTTAAAAGGAATTTAAACATGATGCACACTCTAATGCTTGAACTAACTAGGGTGTGACACACAAGGAATAATCTCAAAAATATTAATCACATCCATGGTCATACGAAGAATCAAGGACAGGCGTGGCCAAGTTATTTCAGTAAGGAATCTTAACAAAGAAAATGATGACCATTAAAGGGTGAGACTGACAACAAAGGTATGATGATTTTTGCACGACCATCAGGGTCCGGATACCCAAATCAGTTGGAGGCCTTAATTCCATATGGATCCACAAATACATACTCTCAGCGGCCTACTCTGTTTTACAAGGATTTCATATCCCGCTGGGAATGGTTTATGTGGAATATCCAAGTCTGTTCTGTCAGCTTCAAGATTCCTTTGCAACGTCAATAGTTTGACCTCAGCGGCAGTGTTAAAACATATCATAGCATATTACCAAAGATGGGTATACTGACAAAATGAGAAAGTCAAAAGCCGAATAATCAGCTCAAACCTGGTATACTCGCCGACGAAATCAAGTACATGGTCAGTCAGCCAGGAAAAGCATTTGGCCGTCAGCCCCTGTCAGGCAAAGTCTCAAGATGTAAATATTTGAGGTATGACACATCTATAACTCCATACACCGTTATATTGCACCTGACAAAAGGCAGTCAGATCTTTGGTACATATCTCATGCTCAAGAAATAAATCAAAATTAGTACCACCTATGAGCAGTCAGATCCTGTCAGAAGATTGCCATGATTAATTCTCAACATTTACTGAAACCAGAAGGCGTGCATTTATTTGAAGCAACCCCATGACAGAAGTATTAAGGTTTTCATGACAAAAGGAAATGTATGCTCAGATCCATTGGATATCACCACAGGTATGGGGAATCAACGTCAGTAAAAATAAATTGGCATATGAGCAAAGACGTGTCAGGATTTGGGGAAAGGTGAAGCAAACCACCCCGAGCAAAGATAATCAAATCATCTAAAATTCTTGGGGGAACAATAAATAAAGGGAAAAGGATACCCGAGTTGGAAACGGTGTCCTCAAGACATACTTGTTCCCTGAGCAACTAAATCTCGAGGACGAGATTTCTTTAAGGGGGTAAGAGTTGTAACAGCCTGGATTTTGGCCCTTTTCTTTTTCTTTTCATTTATTGGGTTTTTGCTCTGTTTTTCTTTTTGGAGTGCTTCTGTGGCCTTGTCACCTGGGAAATCATCTTCACATCCCCTACCAAGTGGCTCATCATCCTAAAAAGTTTGCCAAGATCATGTCACTCCACTGCTTGACCAAACCCTAATTTCTTTTCTAAGGAAAATTCTTTTTTATTAAAGGAATAACCCTATCTGCCCTAGGTTGTGAAGCAACCCATATTTCTGTCCATCCAAAAATCCCCAAATAATTCTTATAAATTGTTTGGGTCATATCTTCCTCAAATATGACAAAATATTTCATTGGCCATATTTCTCATCATGCTCAATAAATTCATTTCCTATTTTGTCCTAAATGGCACATTGTGAAGCAAGTGATATTTATCTTTGCCCATTTGCCCCCACACTTTTTGGGCATGATATATCATCCAAATAATTGCTCTGTGCCAAAATTTAACATTATTTGCCCAGCCAAACTTCCTTAGTGATTTTTCAAAGTTCCTGTCTAAGGGAAGCCTTTGTGAAGGAACTGCTAGCTAGTGTTATCCAAATGAGTTTAAATTTTGCATGCCACTTCTTGTAATCATATTACCTCACTGCTACAAATATAAGCTCCATCCCTTGATCTATGTGAGCACAACATCAAATCTTTGATTCTGGCAATATTTTCAGGTTGTGAAGCAAGTATATTTTATATTGCTTCATTTTGCCTGAAAATTTACCAAAGCATTCTCCTACCTGTCGGTGTCAAAACCGGCGGATGTCAGGTAGGGGGTCCCGAACTGTGTGTCTAGGCCGGATGGTAACAGGAGGCAGGGGACACAATGTTTTACCCAGGTTCGGGCCCTCTTGATGGAGGTAAAACCATACGTCCTGCTTGATTAATATTGATGATATGGGTAGTACAAGAATAGATCTACCACGAGATTAGAGAGGCTAAACCCTAGAAGCTAGCCTATGGTATGATTGTTGTTCCTGGTACGGACTAAAACTCTCCGGTTTATATAGACACCGGAGAGGGCTAGGGTTACACAGAGTCGGTTACAATGGTAGGAGATCTACATATCCGTATCGCCAAGCTTGCCTTCCACGCCAAGGAAAGTCCCTTCTGGACACGGGATGGAGTCTTCAATCTTGTATCTTCATAGTCCAGGAGTCCGGCTGAAGATATAGTCCGGCTATCCGGACACCCCCTAATCAAGGACTCCCTCAGTAGCCCCTGAACCAGGCTTCAATGACGACGAGTCTGGCGCATAGATTGTCTTCGGCATTGCAAGGCAGGTTCCTCCTCCAAGTACTTCATAGAAGATTTTGAACACAAAGGTAGTGTCCGGCTCTGCAAAATAAGCTTCCACATATTGCCATAGAGAGAATAATATTTACACAAATCTAATCTGCTGACGTATTCCGTAGCGTGACATCACACCACGGCCAAGTCTTTATTTGAATCGTTTTATTGTTCTACCTCAGCACGTTTAGCGAGGCGGTTTCCTTGGCACGTCTTGTTAAAGCAGAGATCGTGTCCCCTTATTCCGGGATTCTCATCAATACGGGTGTGGGTAACCCAACCGCGCCATTGACTACGACGCTTGGGAGATAAGCGAGTTTGACCAGGCTGGTGGGGGCGCATAGTCGCGTCCGCCCATATAAGGGGATAAGGATCCACCTTTTCATCCACGCCTTCTTCCTCCTTTGCCTATCCATTTCCGCGCACTCGAGCTCCAGTGCCCAAGTCCGCACACCCCACCTCAACCTTCTCCAGCCATGTCCGGAGCGGGAGGCAAGTAGATGGTCTCCTCCGTCACGGAGGGACACATCAAAAGACTGAGGAAGGTCAGATACTTGTCTAACGACATTGCGCACCGGCTTCCCGAAGAGGGCCAGCTCATCCCTAGCCCTAGGCCCCATTAGAGGGTGGTGTTCCTCCCGCATTTCCTCCGCGGACTGGGCTTCCCTCTCCACCCATTTGTCCGGTGGCTCATGTTCTACTATGGCCTGGATTTCCACGATTTGGCCCCAAACTTTGTCCTCAACATCTCGGCATTTATCGTCGTGTGCGAGGCTTTCTTCCGCATCCGCCCCCATTTCGGCCTATGGCTCAAGACTTTCAATGTCAAGCTGAAGGTGGTGTGCGGCACCCAAGTGGAGTGTGGAGGCGCCATCGTGGGCAAGATGCCCAACGTCCTATGGTTCGAAGGCCCCTTCATGGAGTCCCTAAAGGGGTGGCAGTCGGGGTGGTTTTACATCACCGAGCCACGCGACCCTGAATGGGTCGCAGCCCCCGAGTTCCGATCCGGACCCCCTACGCGTCTCGCCTCCTGGAAAGAGACGGGCCTGTCGTGGGGTAAAAAGGAGAGCTGACCGGACTCCAAACATGCATCCAAACCCTGGTGGACAAGAAGCTCAAACTTGTCAACGTTGTCCAGGTTATGCTCATCTGCCGGATCATCCCGTGTCAACAACGGGCTTTCAACCTGTGGGAATTCGACCCGGCGCAGCACCGAACTCTGAGCAGGCTCTTCGAGATGACATACGAAGATGCCTGGAAGGTGCTTTTCAAGGGCGCCGAGGCCCCCACATCCGCTACCGAGGATCGCGTATTCAGCACGCAGCGTCGCGCTTGCGCGGTAAGCTGTTTTTACCTTTTACAGGGTATTAGTTTTTCATAGTTTGACTCCAGGCGGGATCTTAAGCTCCCTTACCTTTGACAGGATTGGCAGGAGACGTCCGGACAGATCAACTGTCTGACTCCTTTGCCCGAGGGCCCATCGGACGCTCGCTTAGCGAAGCTGCTGGTTCCGGCACCTATGTGGTGTCGGAGAAGAAGGCCAAGAAGAAGGCCACGGGGACTCGGAAGAGTGCCCGGCGCCTGGGGGTGTCGGATTCATCATCCGACGACTCCAAGACGCACTCCTCCCGTGAAGACGAGGAGGAGGAAGAAGAGACCTCTCCCCCTCCAGCGGGGGAGAGAAGAAAAGGAAGGCCGCCCCAACTGGGGAGGCCGAAGGGTCCAAGAAGGGGAAAACCCTTCCGCCGGATGGCTCCACCAACGCCAACGATGGCGAAGAGGAGTGGCCGCACAGGGCCAAGCCCCTGGCGAGATCGTAAGTGTCCGGATACCAGAGTGATTCATATTATTCCTCCATTGCACAGCTTTTCCTCATGTCGAACTTGTTTATGCAGTCCACCCAAAGACTGGCTCGACGTGTCGTCGAGCGGTTCCCTGGATTCGTCGGATGTGAATTCGCTTCCGACGGCTACCTCCCCCAACCCTACGGACGACACCGAGGTGCTGTCCCAACAGGTTCCAAGCCAGGAGGAGGTGGTCCTGGAGGCGCCGCAAGGCGACCTCCCGGACTCCAGGCGCAAAGGGGATAAAACCACCAAGGGCTCCGAGTCTGGCCTTGAGCCGGACACCGCGCCGGAACCTTCAATGGTTCCGGACTCCACTAGGCGGCCTCCTTCCAAGAGGAGCGAGCCTACCGAGCCAGTGACCTCCATCCAATCGGAGGCACGGGACAATTTGCTAGAGACGCTTAATGGCGCCTCCACCGACGAGGAGCACCGCACTATTATGAGTGCGGTGATCCAGAAGGTTCCGTCCACCAAGAGCAGACTGACTGAAGCCTGTTCCAGCCTTCTAACAGGCTTTGAGGTAAGTAAAGAATATGTAAAAATATTACCGCATAGACAGTAGCCCCTGATGCTCTGTTCGGCGTTCGGAAAGAAGAGCCGAGTAGAGGATCTAATAACATTCGCAGGAGTCTAACATAATCAAGTCAATATGCGTATGCAGGCTTCGCTGCTGGCCTCCGCCGCACTGATTGAGGAGGTGGATACGCTGAAGCAAAGCCTTGCGCGGTCCGAGAACGAGCTCGGCCATGCCAAGAGGCAACTCGAGGAGAAGGAAGGTAAGTAATACCTTGCGCAAGTATATAGAGAAGACGTGGTTGTAAAAAATGACAGGATCAACGTGCTATTATAGGGGCCACGACCGAGGTGGCAACCCTTAAGCAAGCATTGTCCGAGGCTGAAAACAGAGCGGCCGCGGAGCGGACGGAGAGGGGGAAGTAGGAGGCGCGGGTGGAGGAGGTGCAGAAAGAGCTCCAAGCTCTCGTGAAAAAACACGAGAGTTTGGAGCTTAACTCAAAGACGCAAGCGTCCGAGCTTGCGGCAGCCCTTAAAAGCGCGAAGTCTGCCAAGGCCGAAGCCCAGAAAGCCCTCAAAGAAATTGAAGCGATGAAGAAGATAGCGGCGGGTAAGGCATTCATTATGCAAAGCAAGCATGTGAAAGTGAATTATTTGTTACTTACCCAAGTCCGGAGCTCTCCAGGAGCATTCACAGATTTGCCCCGGAGTGCGTCGGATGCCGCCGCCTACCACCGAGCTGAAGAGGGGAGCTCGATGGAGAAGGTGTCCTGGTCTCAGTATGCTGAGGCCGGACACCTGGTGCCTTTGAGCGACTAGCTGAAGCAAATGGTCGAGCTCCACAAGGTTGCCGAACAGGCCATAAAGGGCCTCATAGTTCGGCTGTGGCCTCGAGAGGCTCTGCCTGGGAGCTACTTCGGGCTGGTGAGGCGGCTGGTGGATGCCTGTCAACGGCTTTAAGTAATCAAGCGCTCCATCTGCATCGAAGGTGCCTGTAGGGCGCTTGCCCATGCTAAAGTGCACTGGGGCAAGATGGATGCGGAGAAGCTGGTGAAGGATGGGCCGTCGCCGGCCAAGGAGCATCGTGTCACGGAAGCGTATTATGAGGGCGTCCTGAAGGGTGCCCGACTTATAGCGGATGAATGCTCCAAAGGTGTAATTTTTGAGTAAACTCGCATTTGTGATCCTGTACGCTGAAAACTTGTTCATATGCGCTAAGCAATGCTTTTGAATTTAAAATATTACCTTTTGTGCAGCCGTTTATCAAATTTGAGAGATGGCGAGTCGTCGGCTTCTGCCCCCATGCCACGAGTGCTGGGGTGTTCGGGGATAAACATGAGCGCTCTTTTTCCCATTCTTGGGTCCTTCGAGGGAGGCGCTCAACACAACGAACAAGGCAATCGGACTATAATGCTTGAACACTCTCACTTAGCCATAGAATTCTATAATTTTAAATTTCGGTGAAGCCCCTAGTGTTCAGAAGACCGAGTTCGGGGCGCTATCCACGCCTAGGCCGGACAAAGCTGACTCCTCGCTCTAAGCGGCATAAGTCTTTAGGGACTCGAAAACCTCTCGAACAGCGACCAGCTCTCACCTTATCACGACTGTCAGTTTTAGCTTTCTCTATTGAGGTGCTTAGCCCAGCTCAACTGGGGCACAATCGCAGTAGTTCTCCTAGTGCTACCTTATCCGATATAACGGAACGTAAGGTACCAAAACATAGGAGCTGGGCAAACCCAACATTTCACCCAAGACATGATTCGGAGCCGATGCATATAATGCTATAAGCTCGGGGTGCCGCACTTGTGAAAGTGTTCAGACTTCTCACGTCGTATTATGGGGTACTTGAGCCCCTGGCGTATTGGCGGTACCAAAGTGTACGGGTGCAACATGTCATTAAGGAACATATATTCGTAAAAAAGGTAATGCAATAATAGACGGAAGCTATGCATTGTTTATTTAAAAAGGCTACGATCAAAGCAGGACGATACAAATAGTGCGATAAGCAAAAGATGGGACTATCAAATATGTCCTTTCCAGGGGCGAGCTGTAGAATGTTATGCGAAATAGGTATACTGCTCGTTATAGAGACCACCTTAGAGTTCCGTAGTGCGGCGTAGCTTTCTGATTCCCTGGTTGTATCGTTTGTGCGGCAATTGTACTGCCGGACAAGCCTTCCGAAGAATGGAGTCCTAAAAATAAGAGAAAATTTAGGAAATCGGCAGCCCCTAGTGAGGTTTAAGCCATGTTTCGGGCATGCCGTGATGGTGCCCCTTCCCCTGTGCCCATGGTATTTCTAGAGCGTAGTTATGTGTGCGCAACACTGGTTTCGCAATTTCGCGAGGGCTGGGGTTGGGGCTGCATTGCTACGCTTGCTTGGAACGTGCCAGGCGGTCTTGTTGTAGGTTACTCCGGGCGCGCTTGACGGTGTCCGGACGTTTAATGGCCGGACTGGAGAATTGCCTTGAGAGGCTGCTTTGTACTTCTGCTGCGATAGCCGCTGTATGCTCCTCCGTTCGGAGAGAGTGTTCGATGTTTCCATTCACCGTGATGACGCCTCGAGGGCCTGGCATCTTGAGCTTGAGGTATGCGTAGTGCGGCACCGCATTGAACTTGGCAAATGCGGTTCGCCCGAGCAGTGCGTGATAGCCACTGCGGAACGGGACTATGTCGAAGATTAACTCCTCGCTTCGGAAATTATCCGGAGATCCGAAGACCACTTCAAGTGTAACAGAGCCTATACAGTAGGCTTCTACACCTGGTATGATGCCTTTAAAGGTTGTTCTGGTGGGTTTAATCCTCGAGGGATCAATGCCCATTTTCCGCACTGTATCCTGATAAAGCAGGTTCAGACTGCTGCCGCCGTCCATAAGGACTCTAGTGAGGTGAAATCTGTCAATAATTGGGTCTAGAACCAATGCGGCGAATCCTCCATGACGGATGCTAGTGGGGTGGTCCCTTCGATCAAAAGTGATCGGGCAGGATGACCATGGGTTGAACTTTGGGGCGACTGGCTCCATCGCGTATACGTCCCTTAGCACACTTCCGCTCCCTCTTGGGGATGTGGGTCGCGTATATCATGTTCACCGTCCGCACTTGTGGCGGAAAACCTTTCTCTCCACTATTGTTCGGCGGCCGGGGCTCTTCCTCGTCATCGCTATGCAGCCCCTTCTCTCTGCTTTCGGCATTTAACTTGCCTGCCTGCTTGAACACCCAACAATCCCTGTTGGTGTGATTGGCTGGTTTTTCGGGGTTGCCATGTATCTGGCATGAGCGGTCGAGTATTCGGTCCAAACTGGATGGGCCCGGAGTATTTCTTTTGAATGGCTTTTTCCGCTGACCGGGTTTAGAGCCTTTGAATCCGGCATTAACTGTCGTATCCTCAGCATTGTCGCCGTTAATGCGGCACTTTTGCTTGTTGCAACGCGACCTGCCACTGCTGTCCTTGGTATCCGAATTACCAGGGCTCTTCGTCATGTTATTGCTGTGAGCTAGCCAGCTGTCTTCTCCCGCGCAAAAGCGGGTCATAAGTGTCGTGAGGGCTGCCATAGATTTTTGCTTTTCCTGTCCTAGGTGCCGTGCCAGCCACTCGTCGTGGATGCTTGAAGGCTGCTAGGGCCTCTGCGTCCGGACAGTCGACGATTTGATTTTTCTTTGTTAGGAACCCTGTCCAGAATTGTCTGGCGGATTCCTCTGGCTGCTAAATTATGTGGCTTAGGTCATCAGCGTCTGGTGGTCGCACATAAGTGCCCTGGAAATTGTCGAGGAATGCGGCTTCCAGGTCCTCCCAACAACCAATTGATTCTACGGGCAAGCTGTTAAGCCAATGTCGGGCTGGTCCTTTAAGCTTGAGTGGGAGGTATTTGATGGCGTGTAGGTCATCACCGCGGGCCATGTGGATATGAAGGAGATAGTCCTCGATCCATACCGCAGGATCTGTTGTGCCATCCTATGATTCAATGTTCACGAGTTTGAAACCCTCGGGGATTTGATGATCCATTACTTCATCTGTGAAGCATAGTGGGTGTGCGGCGCCTCTGTATTGGGCTACATCACGACGCAGCTCAAACGAGCTTTTTCTACTGTGTTCGGCCCGGCCGGATTTACTGTATCTGGCGTGACGAGTACCGTCTCGTGCCGTGGGGCGCCCACGTGATCCGTAGATCGATCTTGTTTGCCTTGCCTTGTCCTCCAATATATCTCGCAGGTCTGGCGCATTTTCCCATGCCTTGGTAGTTTTTGAGCGGCGCCGGGGTGCGGCTTGAGTGGAGGGCCAAGAGGCCTCTCTGTCGCGGCCATGGGGTGGCCGGCCGACCGCATCATGCGTTGGTGATGTAGGTTTAGGTGCTTCCTCCTCTAATTGGGGTAGCAACTTGCACTTTTGGTAGCTCTTGGAGGGGCGTTCGAGTTCATACTCTTCGGCCGCAAGGACTTCAGTCCATCTGTCGGCTAGCAAATCTTCATCAACTCTAAGCTGTTGCTGTTTTTTCTTGAGGCTACTCGCCGTGGCCATGAGCCTGCGTTTGAAATGCTCTTGTTCGACAGGATCCTCCGGCACGACAAACTCTTCGTCGTCGAGGCTTGCCTCGTCTTCGGAGGGAGGCATATAATTATCGACCTCGACCTCTCTATCTGCCGCTCTCTCATGAGGGTTGGCTTCTCTATCCTCCTGTGCTGAATCTTGCTGCAGGTGGTTGTCTTCGGCACTGTCCGTGGTATTATTATCCCCCGTGCCGGAATCACTGTTTTTGTTTTGGCGGGATTTAGAGCGGCGCCGCTGACGCCGGCGCTTACGCTGCTTCTTGGAGGGGTCATCCTCCTCTGTTCCATCGCCATTGCCTTCTTTTGGGGTGTCCACCATGTATATATCATACGAAGAGGTGGCTTTCCAGTGCCCTATAGGCGCTGGTTCTTGATCGTCTCGTGCATCGGCATCCATACCATCAATGTCTTCGGAGTCGAAGTCGAGCATGTTGGTTAAATCATCGACAGTGGCTACGAAGTGGGTAGTGGGTGGGCTTTGAATTTCTTCATCATCCACATCCCAACCTTGCCGACCATAGTCCAGCCAGGGCTCTCCTGACAAAGAGAGAGACTTTAGTGAATTCAGAATATCGCCGAAGGGCGAGTGCTGAAAGATGTCCGCGGCGGTGAACTCCATGATCGGCGCCCAATCGGGTTCGATCGGTCGGGGTGCGGAGGGCTTGGAGTCTGGAGAGGAGTCCGGCTCCTTGGAGTCACGGGCTTCGCAGAGAGTAGGGCTGGTGTTCGGCTCGATCGCCGTAGAGATTGCAGCCCCCGAGGTGGTGTCTAACCACCCATCCTTGGTTGGTGTGATCGGCTCTGAGCTACGGGTCGGAGCGGACACAGGTGCGGCCTCCAGGGCACTGTTCGGCAGCAGAGCTAAATCATGACCATCGTGACAATGCGGCGCGCTCGGCTGTGGCTCGAATCCATCGAAGATCAAGTCTCCGCGGATGTCGGCCGTGTAGTTGAAACTTCCAAATCTGACCTGATGGCCAGGGGCGTAGCTTTCGATCTGCTCCGGATGACCAAGCGAATTGGCCCACAGTGCAAAGCCGCCGAATACGAAGATCTGTCCGGGGAGAAAAGCCTCACCCTGGATCACATCGCTGTTGACGATCGGAGAAGCCATCAGGCCTAAAAGTGACGACACAGAGGAACTCTCAATGAAAGCACCAATGTCAGTGTCAAAACCGGTGGATCTCGGGTAGGGGGTCCCGAACTGTGCGTCTAGGCCGGATGGTAACAAGAGGCAGGGGACACGATGTTTTACCCAGGTTCGGGCCCTCTTGATGGAGGTAAAACCCTACATCCTGCTTGATTAATACTGATGATATGGGTAGTACAAGAGTAGATCTACCACGAGATCAGAGAGGCTAAACCCTAGAAGCTAGCCTATGGTATGATTGTTGTTCCTGCTACAGACTAAAACTCTCCGGTTTATATAGACATCGGAGAGGGCTAGGGTTACACAGAGTCGGTTCCAATGGTAGGAGATCTACATATCCGTATCGCCAAGCTTGCCTTCCACGCCAAGGAAAGTCCCTTTCGGACACGGGACGGAGTCTTCAATCTTGTATCTTCATAGTCCAGGAGGCCGGCTATCCGGACACCCCCCAATCCAGGACTCCCTCACAACCCAAATAACTTCTCTCCACCAAATTTGGCATCAATTATTAAAGCCAATATTTCTCTAGAATTTTTGCAGTTTTCTGGTCAATGAAGATAGGTGTGAAGGAAGTACCATTTTGGTAAATCCATTTGGTATGAAATTTTTGCAGCATCTTACTATGAGCTAATCATTAAGCCTTGCCAAATTTCAACCCATGTGGCATCACCATGTGAGTGCATCATCCAAATCCCATTTCTAGACCATTTTGGTCAGTTGCAAAGCAACTACATTATATCTTGATCCAAACATCCTCAAAGTTACCAGGGTGAAAGTATTTCTTACCCTAAACCTCATAGACAACTCCATTGCTCCCAAACTCCTTCCTGTTTATCAGCAGTTCTCACCCAACTTTACTGCAGTAAACTTCAGTGGGTACTTACCATTTAACCAGACATCTTTTCACTGATCTACCACCGTAGTTGAGACATACCCTGGCAGAACTTACCCGTAGACAACAAGTTCCAGCCCATCTCCTCCGCTACATGTCAGTGCACGTGGTGAGCGCGACAATGGTGTGCCTGTGCACGCGCTGTGTGTGCAGTGGCCGCGTCTAGTGGCTGTTTGTGCTCGACCCCCTCCTCCACTCATCGCCTTTGTGCGCGTGAGCGTGTCCAGCAGCTGGCCCACGTCGTCGCCGTTCCCCTGGACCCGTCTCCCCCTCTATTCATTTCCTCACCGACGCTCACCGATGCTCGCCGCCGAACGCCCACGGGAGCACAATGCCCCGACTTGTTTTAATGGTGCTCGGCTTCTTCCTCTGTTCCCCGACGTCGTCTACCTCTCTGTGATCCCTGCATCAATGCTTCGTCGTCTTCCCATGCCCGTCCGTGCTTGCTGAGCTAGCCAGAGCTTTGGTCGAGCTCGAGCGACGGCACTCGGCCTCGGCCTCCCTCGCCCGCCTATAAATGGCCCTCCCCGCGGCCTTCCGAGCATCGCATCGACCTCACCTCACTCCCACATTCCTCCCTAGGTACTTTCCTGAGCCTCTGCTCGTCCCCCTGCCACCATGGCCGCTGCCTCGGTCCTCTTAAATTCGAGCGAACCCGAGCCCTTCCCTCGCTGCTACCACCACCAGTAGAACAATGCCACTCTAGCGACCATCCCCATGCCTTTTCCCCCTCGCTGGAGCCACTATGGCCTCGAGCCCCATCTCCACCCGAAGCTACCCCGTCGGAGTCCAAACTGTCGTCGCCTCGACCCGTCCCGGTGGCCGCGACCTGTCCCTCTGGATGCGGCTCTCCTCGACGAGCCCATCCATAGGCGGAGCCTCACCGGAGGTGCCCTGTAGCCCCGGCGGCCGTCGCCGGAGCGCCCGGCCTCCTCTGCTTTGCGGGCGCGCATCGGGAAGAAGAATAAGGAGCCAGGAGGAGAGAGATGGATAAGGTGGGTCCCACCTATAAGCCTCTAAGCTACCCGTCCACGCCTTGCCACGCTGGATAAGTGGAGGCGTATTCTTTGGAATACGACTTCCCTCCTGGAAAGCGTGTTTCATTCTGTTTCGGCCTAAAATACGTTCCCTCTTTTCTGAAAGCATATTTCCTCTCTGTTTCAGCCAGGAATGCATTTTCCCTCATTCGAAAACGTATTCTTTAAAGTGCGATTTCTGTTTTTCTGTCCAGGCCCAGTTGTAAAGATTTTTCTTACAGATGGGTCCCTGGCAGAAAAACCCTTATATCTTTTTACTCCCAACTCCAAATCAGGTGATTCCAAAGCCCATTTATTCATTTCGTCGAGCCCGTTCTATTGGTATCATTTTCATTATGTTTCAACATTCTGAAAATGACCATTTTGCCCATGTCGTAAACCAGCCCCTTTCGAGAGAGAATTGTTTCCGGCGAATCCTTCTGTGTTCTTTCCGCACAACTTCCTAGTGTTTTCTTCAACCCTAGGGAAGCCACACCCTCCATTTGCATGATTACAATGCAGTGACATGGTTTATTTATTTAAACTTGTTTAAAATATTGTTCTAGCTACTTGTGATTTGTTCATGGCATTTCTCGGAATATTGTTTGATCTTGATATTGCCATGATATTGCTTGGAGTACTAGGACTTACATTTTGATGATTATGTGGATGACATGTGCCTTTGTATTTTTAGTGGCTATTATGATTATTTTCATGATGGTATATGGGAATATTTTGGAGTATTACTTTGGATATTATGTTCCCTTTCGATTATTTGCGGCTTTTATGATTAGTTTCATGGTGGTTTTGGATATGATATCTTGGAGTATTTGCTTTGGATGTCATGCTGCCTTTGGATTATTAGTGGCTAGTAATATTTTCATCATGATGCTAGTTGATATTATATTTTGGAGTATGATGTTGGAGATGATGCTTGCATGTGGATCATAATTGGATAGCTAGTTCTTGATATTTGAGTAGTAGTGTTATTGTTCTTGGATTTATCATGATAGAAGTGATATGCTATCCTTGGAGTATTTGGTTATATCGATAGTATGCTTGGATTATTTGTTGGATATTGCTATGACTTGGATTATAGGTTGATAGATGGTATCGGAATATCAGTTAGCACAGTTATATGTTTGGGGATAAATTTCGTCATTAAGTTGGCCAGGTGCCACCGAATCGGGCTTTCTCTAGTGCAACCACTTTTGCCTTTATGGGAAGGCCCTAATGCGGTCTATTGTCGTGCCTCTTTCCGGTGCCTCCAACGAGGGAAGGTTATGGGCGCGCGCTACCCTGATCAGGTAGGCGGACATAAACCTTGTGTAACCGTTGTTGTTATTATGGATCCGGTCCCCGTGAGGGACGGTTGTGACGCATCAAGACCGATGCGCCAGGCGTCTTCCAGTTATTCGCTTTCGTTGCCGTGTCTTTTGCTTGCGTCTTTAATTTCATCATGTCATCATGTGCATTGCATCATCATGTTTTCAAAACTTGCATCCGTCCCGGTCTCCTTGTTCTCTTCGTTGTCTGTTCTGAGCCCAACCACACTTGCACGTGCCCGCGACACCTCCGAAATATTATTTTATAAGTGGTTGAAAAATGTTCCCGGAATGCGTTGAAAGTTGGCATGTGGTCTTGTTATGTTGTAGGTAGGCCGCGTGCCAAGTTTCATCGCATTCGAGGTCTATTTGATGCCCCAACGGATAACTATAGCGGTAATACTAGCCGGTCATACGTCGGACGTTTCCGGTATCTGCAAACATGTGTCGGGCTTTCCCTCTATTTCCTCCCTAGACCGTCTACACAATCCATTACTTACCGCCAGGCCCAACCTAACATCTCTCGTCAGCCCGCGGCCCTCCTCGCGCGCGCGTCCGAAAACTGTCCCAGACCGGACCCGAGCAGTCGTGACCGTAGGATTCGGATCATCCCCAAACATCTGCAAAACATCTCCGTTTTCTTATTAAGACTTCCTAGCATATTTATTCGTGACCGTCCGATTACGATTGGAGGGACGATGTAGCCCCTAAGCCTAGTCCACGTGCCATATGTACACCGGACCAAACTCTAGCCCAACCCTAAAATCTAGGAAGTTTGTCCCTGGCTCCGTCGCCGCACTCATGTCCCACCCCGGGATCCTCCCCTATCAAAAAATCCCCCTCGTTTTCTTCACCGAACCAACCAGCTGCCCTCCTCATTTTCCCTGATCCAATCCATCCATCCACCAACCTAGAGCATGAGCTCATCCTTCCACACCCCAAGGTCGAGGACCCCAACTCCGGCGTCCGCGACGCCAAGCCCCCCGACAAGCCGAGCTGGAGCTCCCACGCTCGCCGCCCTCGATGAACCTCGCCGTCGGTGACCACTCACTGTCAGATCGCCGGACCACCGCCTCTGCTGCGCCCATGCTCCCCACTCTTTCCATCTCTCTTTCCTTCTTCTCCCTGTCTCCTAAGATCTCCATCTTTCTCTGTAACCCACAGCAACAGGAGACCACCATGGTCGCCCCGGGCATGGAGCTTCGCCGACAGCAGCGCCTCGACAACGAGCTCACCTCTGCCTTGTTCCTAGATGGACCCGCCCTCCGGCTCCGTCGCCATTTTCTTAAGCTGCGGCTCTACAGCCTTACCCGTTGGTAGCCGGCACTCCTCGCCGATGAGGCCCTGCCGCCGCGCACCCCCCATTCTCGGTCTCCCTTTCAGCTGCTCTATCCTCCCCTGCTCTCCCTCCTTTCTCTTTAAAAGAAACAAGAGCAGCCCGCCGCCGGTCATGTTCCTCGCCGGGAACCGGGACCCCCGCCTCGGATCTCGCCGCCTCCGCCATGGACCCATCCATCCCCGACCTCCTGTGCGTGCCGCCACTTCCCTCCAACTCCAGGCGCCTCCCGCAGCTCTTTGCATCGAGCAGGAAACGAGCGCCCAAGCACTCGCTTCCGTTGACCGCGTCGTCAACCCAGCCGAGCAGGGTCGGCCTCCTCCACGCGCATGGGCCTCAGCCACCCGCATCCGGCCCAGCTCGACCAGCCCATCACCAAGCCGGCCTAGTGCCTTTGGTGAGCAGCTCCTTGCAGCACATCGCCCTGTCTCTGTGTTCCAGCCCAGCTCCACCAATGGGCCAAGGCCCGTGGTGAGGCCAGATCCAGCGCCTGCCAGGACCCCAATTCCAAGTCACACTGATCTAGCCTGTAACACCTCATATCACTTTGCGGCCTCACGCGCGGTATTCCCACGGGGGTTGCCTTACCATGGCCCGGGACCGTTTGCGCCTTTTGGCTCACGTATATGATAATGTCGCTAGCATCTAGATGACATAGAACCCGGGCCAGCATGGCTAGTTGTGAACCCAAAGCGACACAAACTTATGGGACAGGCATACATGAATCAACATCGAGCATGTCGGTCAGCAGCGTGTGAATCCGGGCTGTAGCACTCGGCTAACAGGACTCCGAGAACCCGAGCCGTAGCAAGCTAGCAGGACTCCGGTGAACCGGGCTATAGCGGACTACTATGGCTCATGGAAGCACTAGGCTACCAAAGATAAACAACTAGATTTCCCACACATACCACGCATTTCAATCATACACACAATATGCTCGACATGTGTAAATACAACATGGCATCACAACAAAACTCTACAACTCAAGTACTTTATTTAAGGGCTCTGGAGAGCCATACATAACATGTTCATACAGGTAGGGGTCACATGACCCGGCACTCAAGTCATACAAACATACAAGCACATGCAGAAGCAAACTAGTCTGAGTACAGACACTAGAAAGAAACAAGGCTTGACAGAGCCTGTCTATCTACATAGGGCCCTCCATGGCTTAGAATCACCACTTGGGTGGCAAGTCACTCATCGACGTCGAGATCTACTTAAAACCCGTCGGAGGGGGCGGTGTTGTCGTCTGAAACAGTAATTAAAGCAACATGAGTACAAAGGTACTCAGCAAGTCTTACAATAGATCCTACTATACATGCACATTCTAAAGAAGGTAGTGGGGTTATAGCAGCAAGCCGGCTTTGACTCTTGGCTAAGCTATCCTACGAGACACCACTTGTAAATGTTTTGCGCACACGAGTCCACTAATCACCATCACACTACTCCATAGTGGATCCTCCCTCGTCATCCTACGAGAGGGCCATCCGCGGTACTCACACTTATCTTGAGTCTTTTAGTAGTAACAATTAACTTGTCTATGAACTGTATAGGCAACCAAGTAGTCCTTTACCACGGACGCGGCTATGCGAATAGATGATGTTAACCCTACAGGGGTGTACTTCTTCATACACGCTCTCACCACTTATCGTCGTTTACACGACATGTACCCAGCAACCTTCAAGCAGAAGCCCAACAAGGGTGTCGGCCACGGCCTACCTAAACACTCAAGTCTCTTGTCCATGTCTATCACCTATCCAGGTTCCATCCGTAGGGAGTCCGGCCGAGGTTTCCACATACAGCCCCGAATGATGTGTACAGGGTCCCGAGACGCCAAACGGGCGCCCGGCATACCCGGCCACAGTGTATCTACCGCATCATAGCCCACCCCTAGGGTCAGCGCTATGCACGGCCGCCAACACCTATCCTATAAACACCAGAAACTAGTTGCAACTCCTAGACAGAGAGCTAGGGTGGTTAAGAAGCCGAGAGGGTCCATTGGTTTCGGGCCCAATGCATGGTAGTTGTTGGATCTTGAATCACACATACAGATCTCGGTGCTTAAGGACGGTTCCAATGAAACAACCTGCCATGTACTCCTACATGGCCTCTCATCGATAGCTTTACCAAATCGTGTTCAACACATCACTCGCATTACCGACATATTCATTTCACTCTAGCCCATCACCCAGATGAACCAGACCTGACACAACTCTAAGCATAGCAGGCATAGCAAGGTAGGAAACACAGACATGGCTCAATCAACTCCTACACATGCTAGTGGGTTTCTTCTAGTTACTGTGGCAATGACAGGTCATGTAGAGGAAAAGGGTTCAACTACCGCGGCACACAGCAGTTTGAAACATTGTTGTCTTAAATGCAGTAAATGAGAGCAGGAGCGAGAACATGGGATTGTATCGATATGATTAATGGGGTTGCTTGCCTGATGGAGTAGTAGTAGGGTACTTCCCTTCAGTCGGATATTCGAAGGTATCGTCGGAGGCAGAACCGACCACGAAAGACACCACAGAACACAATCATCACACGGCAATATGCAACAATATGATGCATGCTATGACATGGCCATATGGTGTGTCCTGGCTAATGCATTGTAAAACATGTTGGTTTGAGTCTATTTGAATCAAAGATTCAAATGAAAGCACATGTTATTAAGTCATATAAGTGCATTAGCTTGTTTCACTTAAACATCAAGGTTAAAGTGTTCTATCATGTATTAAACCATTACAGATGGAAAGATTGGATTTTTCTGATCAAATTTCATATATAAATCTTTGCATTTGGAGTTACAGATTATTTTCTATGAATTTTTGAAGTTTGTAGTATTTTCTGGAATTTCCTGTATAAAAGTAAATCCAAAAAATACTTATTGTGTCAGCATTGCATCATGGTGTCGTCAGTGGTCAACGGAGCCGGTCCAAGTTAAATTGACCAGTGGGTCATGTATGTCAGTAGTTAGTTAAACTAACTAAGTTTACTTAGCGCTAAACTTAGGTTAATTAGTAGGGCGTCCCCACTTGTCATAGACCCAGGGGGGTCAAACTGGACCAACCCAAGGTCAAACTGGGTTAGCAAGTCAAACTCGCCGGCGTTTAGCCGTCGGCGAGGCCAGACGCGGCGGGGCAGTGCGGGTTTTGCACCCCGACGACCAAATGGACGGCGGAGACCTCCTACGCGTAGCTGGGAGCAAGCCGCGTCGAGTTGTGGCAGTGGGTGGAGCTGGGGTGGCTGGAAACAATGCCGGCGACGACCGTGGCGGTGGTCTGAGCTCGGGTGAGCTCGGGCTCATCGCTAAGGGGCACGGCAAGGGGCGTGCGGTGGTGCTACGGGTTCCTGGCGATGCGGTAGGTGTAGTGGACAAGGTGGTGTGGCCGTTGGGTGGCCGGAGCGTCGTCGGCGCCCAGCTCGGTGGCGGCGCGTTGCGGTGATGCTTTGTGCAATCGCTACGGTGCTCGAGAGAGAGAACGGGAAGGATGGGGAGGTGGCTGAGCTCACGGCGAACACGACGGAGCAGACGGCGAGGTCGGGGACGAGCTGGTGCGGCGGGGGCGGTGAAAGGGATCTCCGACAGTGGTGGAGTCGGGCGAGGTCATTACAATTGCTTCGGGGCAAGCGAGCGCTCGGGGCTCAGCTTGTTCGAAGGAGAGGAGGGCGGCGGAGCTTTTGGACATGGTGGCGCGGCACAAGGACGACGGAGAGCGCGGCTGCGTCGGCGGTGCGGCGGCAGGGGCGTCGGCCAAGGCGGGAGAGGGCGAGGGAGAGGGGCAGGGGAGAAGGAGTGTGTCCAGGCAGTCGGGGCGACGACGTGGGGCTCACCCAGGTGTCCACGGGCGCGAGCGGCAAGAAGGTGGCGTAGTGGCGAGCTCTCGTGCGCCAGCGTCACCTCCTGCCTGCCTGCCTGGCGGGAGGAAGCAACTGGCTGGCACGGGCCAGCAAAGTGCTGGGCCGCCAGGTGGGCCGGGAGGTGGGCTGCGGCCAGGTAAGCGGTTTTCTTTTATTTCTGTAAGTTTGTGGCATTTCTAAAAATACCTAGGCATCTCCAAAAATCACCAAACTACACATGTTCACTGTATGGAACATATCCAACATGGAACATTTCAGTATGGGGTTATTTGGACATTTAAAATATTTACTAGCATTTAAATGCCCAAATGCAAGTTACATATGATTTAGTTCAATGATCTTGTGATGACCTAGAAAAATGTGAACCCATTTTTTTAGAGGTTCTAACCCAAGACAAAAAGGGTGGAGTTTCTAGAAGGGCATTTCAGGTTCATTGAAAATGATTTTAGTGAACCCTAGTTGTTTTCAGGGGGGGTGCTGGGGGTTCTGTCATCCCCATTTCAAGTTTCTCGAAAAGTAAACATGATGCAACACTCTAATGCATGAACTAGGTAGGGTGTGACAACTCACCCCCACTCAAAAGAATCTTGCCCCGAGATTTAGGATCCGTTGGGAAGAAGGTGGGGTACTCAAGTCGAAGACGATCCTCCCTTTCCCAAGTGGCTTCTTTCTCGGAATGGTGTGACCATTTAACCTTGAGAAACTTGATGTTATGGCGTCGAGTGGTACGCTCGGCTCGATCAAGGATGCGAACGGGATATTCCCAATATGTGAGATTATCTTTGAGATCAAGCGTTTCATGGACCACTCCACGGATAGGATCCGCGAAGCAACGCCTGAGTTGAGAAACGTGGAAGACATCGTGAACTCTGGAATGATGCGGAGGTAGTTCCAATTGGTAGCAAACTTCTCCTCGTTTGGCAAGAATGCGAAAGGGTCCAATGTAACGAGGAGCCAATTTGCCTTTGATACCGAAACGATGGGTTCCCTTTAAAGGAGTAACCCGAATGTAAGCCTTCTCGCCGACTTCATAAGTGATGAGTTTATGTTTGCGGTCATATTGGCTCTTTTGACGAGATTGCGCTGTTTTCAATTTCTCGCGAATAATGCGAACCTGCTCTCCTGCTTCCTAAATCATATCCGGGCCAAAGAGTTGTCTTTCCCCGGTTTCTGACCAGTTAAGAGGCGTTAGACATTTTTGTCCATAGAGAACCTCGAAAGGAGCTTTGCCCAAGCTAGCTTGATAACTATTGTTATAAGCAAACTCGGTGAATGGAAGGCATTTCTCCCAATCCATACCGAAAGAGATGACAGAAGCTTGGAGCATATCCTCCAGAATTTGATTGACTCATTCTACTTGACCAATTAATTAGGGGTGGAAGGCGGTGCTAAAGGAGAGACGAGTTCCCATAGCATTTTGGAAACTTTCCCAAAATCGAGAGGTGAAGAGACTCCCACGGTATGGGTTAATCTCCAATGGAACACCATGAAGAGACACTATTCGGGAGATGTACAAGTTCGCTAGCTGGCTAGTGGTTATACTCTCACGAACAGGTAGGAAGTGGGCTAATTTGGAAAAACGATCGACAACAACGAACATAGCATTATTCCCTCTCTTGGTTCTGAAAAACCCGGTAATGAAATCCATACCGATTTTATCCCATTTCCATTCAAGAATAGCCAAAGGTTGAAGGGTGCCAGCAGGCCGTTGATGCTCTGCTTTAACACGACGACAGACGTCGCAACTAGCAATGTATTGAGCAATTTCTCTCTTCATCCTAGTCGAACAAAACCTCTGGCGTAGGTCTTGATACATTTTAGTACTACCGGGATGAATGGTGAGAGGGGATTCATGAGCTTCCTTAAGAATCAGCCGCCTCAGGTTTCGTGCCTTGGGAGCCACTAAGCGGTTTCCAAAGAATATGACACCTTGATCATCAATGGAGAAACAATTCGCGACTCCTTTCTTAATGTTTCTCTTAATACGGGAGATTCCTGGATCTACCTTCTGTGCTTTGATGATCTGATTCATAAGGGTAGGTTTCGCCACCAGTGTGGATAGGAGTCCTCGAGGAACAATGTGAAGGTTAAGCTTCCGAAATTCCTCATGGAGAAGTGGTTGACCCTGTTGTAACATCAGATTGTTACAATAGGATTTATGACTTAGTGCATCAACCATAACATTGGCTTTTCCCGGGGTGTAAGTTATCCCTAAGTCGTAATCTGAGATCAACTTGACCCAACGTCTTTGCCTGAGATTCAAATCCGGTTGGGTGAAGATATATTTCAGACTTTGGTGATCGGTGTAAATCTTGCAACGATTATCGAGAAGATAATGTCGCCATGTTTTGAGTGCATGGACTACAGCTTCAAGCTCTAGATCATGTGTGGGATAGTTTTCCTCGTGTGGGTGTAATTGCCGTGAAGCATAGGCAATTACTTGACGATCTTGCATGAGTATGCAACCTAGTCCTTTTCATGAGGCGTCGCAATAGATAATAAAGTCCTTGGAGAAATCTGGTGGTACCAGTATGGGAGCATATGTCAGGCGTCTTTCCAGTTCCTGAAAGATGAACTCGCACTGCGGGGTCCACTCAAACTTTTTATCTTTCTTGAGGAGTTCACTTAGAGGTTTAGAAACGTTGGAGAAATTCTCGACGAAGCGGCGACAGTAGCTCGCTAAGCCAAGGAAACTCCGAACTTGCTTGACCAACTCAGGTGGAGTCCAATCAAGGACAGGTTGAACTCGCTCGAGATTGACAGCAAGACCCTTACCAGAGATTACATGGGCTAGGTAGGTCACTTCTGGCGACCAAAATTCACAATTGGAGAATTTCGCATAAAGGCGATGCTCTCGAAGTTTCGACAATACCAGCCTTAGATGTTCGGCATGTTCTTTCTCATTCTTGGAGTAGATGAGTATATCGTCAAGGTATACCACGACGAATTTATCCAAATACTTCATGAAGATCGAGTTCATTAACCGAGAGAAGGTGGCTGGGGCATTGGTTAAACAGAAGGACATGACGGTGTACTCGTATTGGCCATAACGAGTAACAAAGGCCATTTTGGGAATGTCCCCGTTTTTTATTTTGATTTGATGGTAGCCCAACCTCAAATCCATTTTGGAAAAGACTGAAGATCCAGCGAGCTGATCATATAGATCGTTGATCCTAGGGAGCGGATACTTGTTCTTGATAGTGACCAGGTTGACAGGTCGGTAATCTACAACCATCCGATCTGTTCCATCCTTCTTATTGACGAAGAGGACGGGCCAAGCCCATGGAGAAGAACTAGGACGGATGAAACCCTTTTTCAAGGAAGTGGGCATGGAAGTGGGCATGTCACAAAATGTCGTTGACCCCGATCTGTTCCATCCTTCTTATTGAATTTCCATGGAAGTGGGCATGTCACAAAATGTCGTGTTATGCAATCGAGCATAGCTCTCAGATATGAATGAATGAGATGCTCTAGTATCGAAAAGAACAGATACCGGATGGCAGTTAACAAGAAGCGTACCAAGGACGACGTTAGGATCATCATGAGCTTCCTCAGCTGAGACATAGTTGACATGGCCACGTGCAGTGGTAGCTGGCTTGGCATAGTATGTCTTTCCTGCTGGCTTACCACGGCCAACGGACTTTCCACACTGGTTGGGTTGTTGTTCTGGGGACACTCTCGACTATAGTGACCCGGCTCTCCACACTTGAAACATGTCACAACATTGGTGCTTGGAGTAGCATTAGCAGTGGGGACACCATAGGTCTTAGGTGGTGCGAACTGCTGGTTGGGGCGAGGCGCCTCAAAGGATGGCCTTGGAGTGAACCTGGGTGGCAGAGCTGTGTTTGGAATCCACACTCGGCGCTTCTGAGATCCAGAGCAGGATGAAGAACCAAAGTCATGGGAGTGCTTGCATGAAGCGTCATAGTCAGTCTGACCTGTCTCAGCACTGATGGCCTTATTGGCCAACTTCTGAAAAGAGGTGCACTCGTGCATACGGAGATCACGGCGAAGCTCGGGGCTAAGTCCCTTGCGGAACCTTGCCTGCTTCTTGGCCTCGGTGGATACCTCTTCAGGAGCATAACGTGCCAGATTTCCAAACTACGGCTGTATGCATCCACCATCAGTCTGCCTTGGGTGAAATTACAGTATTCTTCCAGCTTATGATCCATGAGACCCTCCGGAATGTGATGCTCACAGAAAACCTCACTGAATTCAACCCAAGTAGCGATTAGGCCAGCCGGGCACATAGCCTCAAAGTTTTCCCACCACAGGCTAGCAGGGCCTTCGATGTGATAGGCAGCGTAGGTAACCTTATCAACTTCGGCTATGTTGGCAGAACGTAGCTTATGGGTGATGCTGCGAAGCCAATCATCTACATCGAGGGGCTCGACGGAATGATTAAACTTCGGTTGGTACAACTTGACAAAGTCATTGATTGATACCAAGTCGTTCCCCTGATGATGTGCAGTATTCTGCTCAATCCGCTCCAGCAAGCGGTTAGTCTCACGCTTGTTTCTTTCTGCCTCCAGCATAACTTCGGTCAGGGAAGGCGGGTGAGGCAGATTCTCATCCCTAGCTGCACTGGCTTCACCCTGCTCCGGGGCAGCAGGGTTGCTGCGGGTGTTGACCATCCTAGGAAAAACAAGACAATGATTTAGACAAGAATGGCACAATCTTGGCAAGGAAGTGCGGAATGTAATGGATAACATGGAATGCTGAGATGTTCATTTGCATGACATGGTAATATAGAAACTGCTATATATATACCATCGGTCATACACACCGTACATAGTTTAGTACAAGCCCAAGCTAGAGTACAACTACGGTGAAAGACGTTACATCTCATCAGAGGCATTCCAACCTCCTATACATTATTTTTCTATACCTCCGGAACATGATACACACCAAGTCGTATCCCACGAGTCATGCAGGACTGTGGAGAATACAACTATTACAATACTAATGAAGCTACTACCAACTTAGACGTTTCCGTAGTAATCTTCATAGGGATCACCACCATGTCCTGGGAGCTGAACATGATCATCTCGAAATAGTTGGTCCTGTGGAGCTTGCGGTCCATAGGGACTCGGATGTGGCCTTGGGCCAACAAATAGTGGCAGACGGGGTCCACGGGGAGGGGTGATGCCTCCTACATCACGCCAGTCCATACAATCTGGCAGACCAGACCGCACGGGGTACAAGTCCCTCATGTCCATATACCCAGCCTGCACGGCAGGTGCAAACCGTGTCAGGGTGGCCCAGTGGTCAGAACGAGAGTTGAAGAGATCCATTTGCAAGGCACGATTCTCATGGTCCTTGTCCTCAAGCATCTCTGTGGTGGTGCAGAGTAGTGAATCCTCATGTGTAGAGTCACAGTACATAGCCTGATAGTACCCTTTGTGCCCCAGGGAGTGATGCTGGCATGTAGCGGAAATCAGTGTTCCGAAGCAAGGCAGTTCTGGCTCATATGATAGTCATCATCAAGTAAGCTGCATCCTGCACGGACATCTCGATGGTAACCCCAAGTCCATAAGAGCAATGGAGGGGTTGAGTAGCTCTAGGATGAGAAGGGTATATACTGACTGTGCAAAGGTATTGGCTCCGATTGAAGTCTCGAAACTGCTCCTCGACGGTATACTCAGGATACCATTAATAGCCTCTCTCGACCATCACTCGGACCAGCATGGTTGTGTGACTAGGTACATCAAGGCACCGAGTCAGACGAACCACTTGATTCTGGGAACGGGTGGCCATCTGAAAGCACGAAATAAAGCAAAGGCATTAGAATTTTCTAGGAGAAATCGAATAGCATAACGGCTTTAAATGCTCAGAAAAAGATTTGAGAGATTCACAACAGTTGGCAAAACCACTCAACAACATCATATCAAGGTTCTGGTTCAACTGACAACATACTAAAAGTAGAAGAAACTGAACTGAGTCTTGTAACCAACAATCCTATAAGTTACTACAGATTAGCAACACGTGAACCTGATAGATAGAAGAGAGCCTAGTCCTTAACCCACGTAGAATGAGAAGAGAATGACTTAGATCAGAGGGCATAAGGTAAAGGACTAAAAAGAGCCTTACGTTCCCTCCCAAAATCAACCCCCCTACATATAACTAAAGCATTTCTAGACTCAACATCGACTAGTTTGGCTTAACGAACCTACAGGCAGTCCGGCTCTGACGCCAACGCTGTCAGGACCCCGATTCCAAGTCACACTGATCTAGCCTGTAACACGTCATATCACTTTGCGTCCTCACGCATGGTATTCCCACGGGTGTCGCCTTACCATGGCCCAGGACCGTTTGCGCCATTTGGCTCACGTATATGATAATGTCGCTAGCATCCATATGACAGAGAACCCGGGCCGACATGGATAGTTGTGAACCCAAAGTGGCACAAACTTACGAGGACAGGCATACATGAATCAACATCAAGCATGTCGGTGAGTAGTGTGTGAATCCGGGCATTAGCACTGGGCTAACAGGACTCCGGGAACCCGGGCTGTAGCAGGCTAGGCAGGACTTCGGATTTCACCGCGTGACATTTCCCCGAAGGGACAGACACAGGAACGAAGTGAATCACATGCCGGCCAGTCAAGTGTTCCGGAGCAGTAGTGCTGGGCTAGCAGGACTCCGGTGAACCGGGATGTAGCGAACTACTATGACTCATGGAAGCAATAGACTACATTTCCCCATAAGAGAGGCTGCCAAAGATAAACAACTAGATTGTCGGATCCCACACATACCAAGCATTTCAATCATACACACAATATGCTCGACATGTGTAAATACAACATGGCATCACAACAAAACTCTACAACTCAAGTACTTTATTTAAGGGCTTCGGAGAGCCATACATAACATGTTCATACAGGTAGGGGTCACATGACCCGGCACTCAAGTCATACAAACATACAAGCACATGCGGAAGCACACTAGTCTGAGTACAGACACTAGAAAGAAAGAAGGCTTGACGAAGCCTGTCTATCTACATAGGGCCCTCCATGGCTCGGAATCACCACTTGGGTGGCAAGTCACTCATCGACGTTAAGATCTACGTAAAACCCGTCGGAGGGGGCGGTGTTGTCGTCTGAAACAATAATTAAAGCAACATGAGTACAAAGGTACCCAGCAAGTCTTACAATAGATCCTACTATACATGCACATTCTCAAGAAGGTAGTGGGGTTATAGTAGCAAGCCAGCTTTGACTCTTGGCTAAGCTATCCTACGAGACACCACTTGTAAATGTTTTGCGCACACGAGTCCACTAATCACCATCGCAATACTCCACCGTGGATCCTCCCTCGTCATCCTACGAGAGGGCCATCCGCGGTACTCACACTTATCTTGAGACTTTTTGTTGTAACCATTAACTTGTCTATGAACTGTATAGGCAACCAAGTAGTCCTTTACCGTGGACGCGGCTATTCGAATAGATGATGTTAACCCTACAGGGGTGTACTTTTTCATACACGCTCTCACCACTTATCGTCGTTTACACGACATGTACTCGGCAACCTTCAAGCGGAAGCCCAACGAGGGTGTCGGCCACGGCCTACCTAAACACTCAAGTCTCTAGTTCAGGTCTATCGCCTATCCAGGTTCCATCCATAGGGAGTCCGGCCGAGGTTTCCACATACGGCCCCGAACGATGTGTACAGGGTCACGAGACGCCAAACGGGCACCCGACATACCCGGCCACAGTGCATCTACCGCATCATAGCCCACCCCTAGGGTCAGCGCTACGCACAGCTGCCAACACATATCCTATAAACACCAGAAACTAGTTGCAACTCCTGGACAGAGAGCTAGGGTGGTTAAGAAGCTGAGAGGGTCCATTGGTTTCGGGCCCAATGCATGGTATTTACTGGATCTTGAATCACACATACAGATCTCGGTGCTTATGGACGGTTCCAATGAAACAACCTACGATGTACTCCTACATGGCCTCTCATCGATACCTTTACCAAATCGTGTTCAACACATCACTCGCATTACCGACATATTCATTTCGCTCTAGCCCATCACCCAGATGAACCAGACCTGAGACAACTCTAAGCATAGCAGGCATAGCAAGGTAGGAAACACAGACATGGCTCAGTCAACTCCTACACATGCTAGTGGGTTTCATCTAGTTACTGTGGCAATGACATGTCATGCAGTGGAAAAGGATTCAACTACCGCGGCACACAACAGTTTGAAACGTTGTTGTCTTAAATGCAGTAAATGAGAGCAGGAGCGAGAACATGGTATTGTATCGATATGATCAATGGGGCTGCTTGCCTGATGGAGTAGTAGTAGGGTACTGCCCTTCACTCGGATATTCGAAGGTATCCTTGGAGGCAGAACCTACCATGAAAGACACCACAGAACACAATCATCACATGGCAATATGCAACAATATGATGCATGCTATGACATGGCAATATGGTGTGTCCTGGCTAATGCATTGTAAAACATGTTGATTTGAGTCTATTTGAATCAAAGATTCAAATGAAAGCTCATGTTATTAAGTCATATAAGTGCATTAGCTTGTTTCACTTAAACAGCAAGGTTAAAGTGTTCTATCATGCAGGAAACCATTACAGATGGAAAGGTTGGATTTTTCCGATCAAATTTCATATATAAATCTTTGCATTTGGAGTTACAGATTAATTTCTTTGAATTTTTGAAGTTTGTAGTATTTTCTGGAATTTCCTATATAAAAGTAAATCGAGAAAATACTTATTGCGTCAGCAGTGCGTCATGGTGACGTCAGCGGTCAACGGAGCCGACCCAGGTCAAACTGACTAGTGGGTCCCGTCTGTCAGTAATTAGTTAAACTAACTAAGTTTAGTTAGCGCTAAACCAAGGTTAATTAGCAGGGCGGGGCCCACTTGTCGTAGACCTAGGGGGTCAAACTGGACCCACCCGAGGTCAAACTGGGTCAGCAGGTCAAACTCGCCGGAGTTTAGCCGTCGGCGTTTAGCCACCGGCGAGGCCAGACGTGGCGGGGCAGTGCGGGTTTTGCACTTCGACGACCAAATGGACGGCGAAGACCTCCTACGCGTAGCTGGGAGCAAGCCGCGTCGAGTGGTGGCAGTGGGTGGAGCTGGGGTGGCTGGAAATGACGCCAGCGACGAGCGTGGCGGTGGCCAGAGCTCGGGTGAGCTCGGGCTCGTCGCTAGGGGGCACGGCAAGGGGCGTGCGGTGGTGCTACGGGTTCCTGGCGATGCGATGGGACAAGGTGGTGTGGCCGTTGGGTGGCGGAGCGTCGTCAGCGGCGGCGCTTTGTGGTGAAGCTTTGTGCGGTCACTATGGTGCTCGAGAGAGAGAACGGGAAGGATGGGGAGGTGGCTGAGCTCACAGCGAACACGATGGAGCAGACGGCGAGGTCGGGGACGAGCTGGTGTGGCGCGGACGGCGAAAGGGATCTCCAGTGGTGGCGGAGTCAGGCGAGGTCGTTGTAGTTGCTTCGGGGCAAGCGAGCGCTCGGGGCTCGGCTTGCTCGAAGGAGAGGAGGGCGGCGGAGCTTCTGGACACGGTGGCGCGGCGCGAGGACGACGAGAGCGCGGCTACGTCGGCGGTGCGGCGGCAGGGGCGTCGGCCATGGCGGGAGAGGGGGAGGGAGAGAGGCAGGGGGAGAAGGGGTGTGTCCAGGCGGTCGGCGCGACGACGTGGGGCTCGCCCAGGTGTCCACGGGCACGAGCGGCAAGCAGGTGGCGCGGTGGCGAGCTCTCGCGCACCGGCGTCACCTCCTGCCTGCCTGCCTGGCGGGAGGAAGCAGCTGGCTGGCACGGGCCAGCACAGTGTTGGGCCGCCAGGTGGGCTGCGGCCAGGTAAGCGGTTTTCTTTTATTTCTGTAAGTTTGTGGCATTTCTAAAAATATCTAGGCATCCCCAAAAATCACCAAACTGCACATGTTCACTGTATGGAACATATCCAACATGGAACATTTCCGTATGGGATTATTTGGACATTTAAAATATTTACTAGCATTTAAATGCCCAAATGCAAGTTACATATGATTTAATTCAATGATCTTGTGATGACCTAGAAAAATGTGAACCCATTTTGTTAGAGGTTCTAACCCAAGACAAAAAGGGTGGACTTTTTGGATGGGCATTTCAGGTTCATTGAAAATGATTTTAGTAAACCCTAGTTGTTTTCAGGGGGGGTGCTAGGGGTTCTGTCATCCCCATTTCAAGTTTCTGGAAAAGTAAACATGATGCAACACTCTAATGCATGAACTAGCTAGGGTGTGACAGCGCCCCTCCTTTTTTTCCCTTCCACTCTTGGGCCAACCTCTGATTCGGCCCATATATGTTTTTTTAACAGATCTGCGATTTTCCTAATTATCCAGAGACTGTTGGTTTGTAGAAAAGCCCTTCAAGTCCATGCATTTAATAACTATATAACCATACATCATTTGTAAAAACTTCAAATATGAAGAATGCTTAGAATTGCATCTAGATTCATAATATCCAACTTCCACGCATGTTTAAAATGTTTAAAATGCTGTTTGTTTAAATTTTCTTAAATAACATATGAAAATGCTTTATTTCATAACTAAATAACCGTAGCTCGGTTTTAAATAAAATTTATATGTAAATGGGGTAGAAAAATGCCTAGTTTAACATGGTGTACTTTCTTTGCATGTTTAACAACTTTAAAATATGGCTTAGGGCAGAACAGTACCAAACCTAAAATATGCATATGAGGATTTTTCTGGACTTGTTGCTTGTTGTTCCGGCCTCATTTAAACTTGCCCAGATAGGTAGTTTTCATTTGCTCCACCCCTTGCCATGTTTAAGAACATTTAATATTGATGGGTACCTAAATGAGAGAGAACTAAATAAGTCATGTGGTGTTTCGTCAATATGCAACGAAGTTGCATACTGAGCTCCACTTAATTTGTAGGATTGTTTGTGCACTTTGCCATGCCATGCCTCATTAAACTAGACATGCATCATAATTGGTTGTGCATCATGCCATGCTTATGCGATGGTTGTTTACTATGTTGTTTTCTTCTTTCCGGTGTTGCTTCTTCAGATTAGTTCCGATAACGTCGCGTTTGTGAGGATCCGTTCGACTACGTCCGTTTGCCTTCTTCATGGACTCGTTCTTCTTCCTTGCGGGATCTCAAGCATGATGACAATACCCTCGAAATCACATCTATCTTTGCTTGCTAGATTCTCGATCTGTTGCTATGCCGTGATACCTACCACTTGCTATATCATGCCTCCCATATTGCCATGTGAAGCCTCTAACCCACCTTTCCTAGCAACCCGTTGTTTGGCTGTGTTACCGCTTTTGCTCAGCCCCTCTTATAGCATTGTCAGTTGCAGGTGCCGATGATACCAGTGCAGGTGACGCAACCGAGCTCAAGTGGGAGCATGTTGAAGATCATGTTCGTTGTGTTTGCTTCGTTTCCTTTTGATCAGTAGTGGAGCCCAGTTGGGACGATCGGGGATCTAGCATTTGGGGTTGTCTTCTTTTATTTTGGTTCCGTAGTAGGACCTTGATTGTATTCTGGATGTTGTATGTTTAACTTGTATTGTGTGAATTGGCGATTGTAAGCGAACTCTTTATCCCTTTCTCATTCAGTACATGGGATTGTGTGAAGATTACCCCTCTTGCGACAAACCTACCATGCGGCTATGCCTCTAAGTCGTGCCCCGACACGTGGGAGATATAGCCGCAGTGTGGGTGTTACAAGTTGGTAATCAGAGCCTTCCCCGACTTAGAAGCGCCCTGCTTGATCGAATCGCTGACGTTGTTGAGTCTAGAACAAAATGTTTTGAGTCTTAGGATTTTGTATATCGGAGAGTAGGATTCTTTTTACTCCCCGGTCCCTTCGTCGCTCTGGTGAGGCCTCCTGGCGTAGAGTTTTGACTCTTCTCTCCTCAAATTTCACTTAAATAAATTTCGGATCACGCGGGTATCCTGGAATCGTTCCGATGGTTTTCTGACGAGAACATTGTTCTTGGTGCCTCCTGACATTTAGGGGTTGTGGCAGTGTCCCGGGGAATTGAGCTCCAAGGTGTTGTCATCACAATTTTATCGTTGCAGTTCTGGAATACCTGAGTTCGCCGACATCGAAAATCTCATTTATGCAGTTGTTGGTGAGATAACCTCGACGCCACCCAGTACTGGGGCGGGAGTTCGAGAGTATTGCCATAAATCGTATAACGGATGCTTTTTGAAGGTTGAGGTAAATGATTTCCGAAGGTTTCTTGGTTATGTGTTGAAGGATGGATACAGCTGGATGTAGGATTTGCTAGTTTTGGGTGAGATATTATGCTTCCTATGTATCCCCAACACCTGATTGCATAACCAGAAAGTTTCGGGAGTTTATAAGTGGGAATTCAAGTAGCTCCTAGAATATCTTTCCAATGGACACATGATACGATATGGGATCTATCATATGTTTGTTTCCGGCTTATTCTGCAAGCCAATCTTTCTTTTGTTTTTGAGTTGTGGTATTTGAGTTGCTTCGAAGTCAAGTATTGATGCCATGCCTTCCCTAAGTGGTGTTCTCATATTCCTATGTGAATACAGATACTTCTTGATAATCCAGGTTGTCATGTCAATCCTTTTCAACCGGTGTGTCTCCAAGTGGATCCGATCTTTTTCAACTTCCGCAAGATCAACTCAAGTCTTCTCAACGTTGTTTGTTTCATCCGTCGCAAATTGCCTTTGATTTCCCACCCTCCCACCATTTTTCTTCAAGGACTCAGATTTCTGAATCAAGTATCCATCTTATGGATGTGAAGTTTCTTCATTCTTTCCTCAATGTTCTTATCTAGTGATTCTCAAGAAGATACTAAGGAAGCCTCAAGTTCATCACTCTTCACTCGTTTTATCCTCCGGTGGATTTAATTCAAGCTTTGTCAATCATATCATTTTCCTCGTTTCAAATGCTTTTCCATGCTGGTGCACCTCTTAATCATCCACTTCTCGCTATTCAATTGTTCCGGAGTGCTCAAGACATCTCAGAAGATTCGCGTTTCCATTGCTAATTCTTTCAAGATATCTAAAGGTTGTTATCTCTTTCGAGTCATTCAATTCAACCGGCGCATTCTCTCATTTAAATCGTTCAACGGTGTTTCTTTTGAGTGGGCCCTAACCCACAGGTCTTTTCCCAGGAACTTACCTGACTCTTCTAATTTTTTTCTTTCTTTCGAAGTTACTCTTAAATTCTTTTCCAAGATTGACGTAAGAATGGATTGTCATCAGTCATATGTCTTTCTTCAAGATCCTTCAAATTCTTTTCATTGTTGGCTCAACCTTTCTAATTTTCATTCCGGAGTGCATCAACAATTCATGGTGGTGTTTCTCATCATCATTCTCAACATTTGAAGATCGAAGAAGAGTTGTTCCTCCAAATCTTGCTGCATTCTCTTCAAGATTCATGGTTCTAGCTTGATGCCATCCTCTCATAATTGTTTTCGATTGTGAGAATTCTTTTCACCCATCCGGAGCAATTCAGGAGTCTTTTTAGTTTGATTCTCCGAAGGCCATCATTTCAAAAGATTTATTCATTCTCAGCTTTCAACTATTGTTCACCAAATCTTACCGATGCATCATTCAGATTTCTCTAATCAGCTCGGGATCTCTTCGTTCACTTGTATCTAAATTCTCTCAAGCATCTTCGTTCAATATGCTAATTCTTCCCGGTGTTTCGCTATCTTTCCTTTGATCGTTTTCAATTCTTATGGTGGTTTGTTCAAGATTCTTCTTCCATCATTTTCATATCAATTCATTTGTTGTTACCAAATCCTACCGGTGGATCCATCAAGACCTTCTCAAGTTTGCGCCATATCTCTCTTAATCCTTTCTACGAGAATAAGTAGTATGCCAAATCCGTTGCTTGTCATCAATTTAAATTGGTGAAGGATACGCATACCATAATTCTTATTCTTGTTTCATCCAAGTGATCTTGTTTCGTCTTTCCAGAGTTCTTCATCATGTCACATTTCTCGATTCGAGATGCTTCATCTTTTCTTTTCCGGAGTTCCAAGTTTTTCCACATTATCTCGTCGCGAAGCTCCATCTAATCAATGCAAGGATTCATCTTATTCTTTTTCAAGCTCCCTTTTCCTTGCGACCTTCTTTTTATCCATCCGGAGTTATTCGAGAGTTTTCTACATGGTGGTTCGTCAAGGATTCTTTTCATTCTTCAATTGTTCTTCAAGTTCTCTCTTGAAGTCATGACCCGCCAAGCTATACTCAAAAATAAACAAGTGTTCAACACATGTCTTGTTTCGAGCAGTTCAAGCTTTCTTCATCTTGCATTCCAAAGTGCAATTCGTTCTACCTTATCATTTGAGGTGGTGTTATGTCATTCGTGACAATCCGAGTTCGGGTTTCATGATTCAATAGTTGTCATGAATGAGATAGTTAAACCCATCAATTTCTTCGAGCATGAGCTCTTTTCAACCCATCATTCTCTTCATTGGAGTTATCTTGGGTCATATTTCAACTAAAGATTTCCCTAAGGATTGTTTCTATTAATGGTGCTTATAAACGATCCAAGTTCTTCATTTATCCTCCCGGTGAAATAAGTTTCTCGTCTCCTCGTTGATATCAATCCAATCTATTGTTTCCGTTAGTGGTAGAATTTCACCTCATAGTTTTGAGATGTTTTTCCATAAGCCCGCAACAACCTTATTCATTTGTTGTTTAATTTTTCAACAACTACATTCAATCCTTATTTCTAAGGATGCTTTCAAATTCATTCGACGTAGAAGATGTTGTTTTCTTCTTCGTTACTTTCAGTCTGTTCTATCTTTTGTTCCGGAGGCATTGTGATGTTGCTTTCTTAGACCCACCGTCTCATTTTGTTAAATATCATGTTCTTTTCCTTGCTTATTCCGTTTCAACCGGAGTGGTTACATGTCCTTCCTTGTCACGGGAGCTCTTCATTCATGTCTTTCAACCCACAAGGTTCCCGTATTGTTCCTTGTTCCTCTTTCCTAATGGAGTGTTTTCAACTTTTTTCATCTTTGTTGCTTTCTTTCTTCCAATTTGTTCAACCTCGCAAGGTTCATTGGTTTAACTCATTTGTCAAAGAAGCAACTTAGTTTTACCTCTTCCCCTTCCTCTTTCGTTTCCCCCAATGCCATCCTAGATCTCGGGACGAGATCCTCTCGTAGTGTAGTGTTGTGACGCCCCGAGACCGATGTGCCAGGTGTCTTCTAGTTATTCGCTGTCGTTGCCATGTCTTTTGCTTGCGTGTTTTATTTCATCATGTCATCATGTGCATTGCATCATCATGTTTTCAAAACTTGCATCCGTCCCGGTCTCCTTGTTCTCTTCGTTGTCCGTTCTGAGCCCAACCACACTTGCACGTGCCCACGACACCTCCGAAATATTATTTTATAAGTGGCTGAAAAATGTTCTCAGAATGGGTTGAAAGTGGGCGTGTGGTCTTGTTATGTTGTAGGTAGGCCGCCTGCCAAGTTTCATCGCATTCGGGGTCTGTTTGACGCCCCAACGGATAACTATAGCGGTAATAGTAGTCGGTCATACGTCGGACATTTCCGGTATCCGGAAACATGTGCTGGGCTTTCCCTCTCTTTCCTCCCTAGACCGTCTACACAATCCATTACTTACCGCCAGGCCCAACCTAACATCTCTCGTCAGCCTGCGGTCCTCCTCGCGCGCGCATCCGAAAACTGTCCCGGACCCGACCCGAGCAGTCGTCACCGTTGGATTTGGATCATCCCCAAACATCTGCAAAACATCTCCATTCTCTTATTAGGACTTCCTAGCCTATTTATTCGCAACCGTCCGATTACGATCGAAGGGACGAGGTAGCCCCTAAGCCTAGTCCACCTGCTATATATACACCGGACCAAACTCTAGCCCAACCCTAAAATCTAGGAAGTTTGTCCCTGCTGCCGCCGCACTCATCTCCCACCTCAGGATCCTCCCCGGTCCAAAAATCCCCCTCGTTTTCTTCACCGAACCAACCAGCCGCCCTCCTCGTTTCCCCCCGATCCAATCCATCCATCAACCAACCTGGAGCATGAGCTCATCCTTCCACACCCCAAGGTCGAGGACCCCAACTCCGGCGTCCGCGAAGCCAAGCCCCCCGAGCAGCCGAGCTGGAGCTCCCATGCTCGCTGCCCTCGATGAACCTCGCCGCCGGCGACCACTCACTGTCAGATCGCCGGACCACCGCCTCTGCTGCGCCCATGCTCCCTACTCTCTCCATCTCTCATTCCTTCTTCTCCCTTTCTCCTAAGATCTCCATCTCTCACTGCAACCCGCAGCAACAGGAGACCACCATGGCCGCCCGGCGCATGGAGCTTCGCCGACAGTAGCGCCTCGACAACCAGCTCGCCTCTGCCTTGTTCCTGGACGGACCGCTCTGTGGCCTCGTCGCCGTTTTCTGGAGCTGCTGCTCTGCTGCCTTGCCCGCTGGTAGTCAGCACTCCTCGCCGGTGAGGTCCTGCCGCCGCGCACTCCCCATCTTCAGTCTCCCTTTCAGCTGCTCTAACCTCCCCTGCTCTCCCTCCTTTCTCTTTGAAAGAAGCAGGAGCAGCCCGCTGTCGGTCATGTTCCTCGCTGGGAACCGCGACCCCCGCCTTGGATCTCGCCGCCTCCTCCATGGACCCATCCATCCCCGACATCCTGTGCGTGCCGCCACTTCCCTCCAACTCCAGGCGCCTCCCGCAGCTCTCTGCATCGAGCAGGAAACAAGCGCCCAAGCACTCGCTTCCGTTGACCGCGTCATCAACCCAGCCGAGCAGGGTCGGCCTCCTCCACGCGCATGGGCCTCATCCACCCGCATCCAGCCCAGCTCGATCAGCCCATCACCGAGCCGGCCTAGTGCCTTTGGTGAGCAGCTCCTAGCAGCCCATCGCCTTGTCTCTGCGTTCCAGCCCAGCTCCACCAATGGGCCAAGGCCCGTGGTGAGGCCAGATCCAGCACCCCTCCTTTTTTACCTTCCACTGTTGGGCCAGCCTCTGATTCAACCAATATATGTTTTTTTAGAGATCTGCGAATTTCCTAATTATCCAGAGACTGCTGGTTTGCAGAAAAGACCTTCAAGTCCACGCATTTAATAACTATATAACCATGCATCATTTTTAAAAACTTTAAATATGAAAAATGCTTAGAATTGCATCTAGATTCATAATATCCAACTTCCATGCATGTTTAAAATGTTTAAAATGATGTTTGTTTAAATTTTCTTAAATAACTTATTCAATTTTTTTATTTCATAACTAAATAATCATAGCTCAGTTTTAAATAAACTTTATATGTAAATGGGGTAGAAAAATGCCTAGTTTAACATGGTGTATTTGCTTTGCATGTTTAACAACTTCAAAATATGGCTTAGGGCAGAACAGTACCAAACCTAAAATATGCACATGAGGATTTTTCCGAACTTGTTGCTTGTTGTTCCGGCCTCATTTAAACTTGCCCAGATAGGTAGTTTTCATTTGCTCCACCCCTTGCCATCTTTCAGAACATTTAATATTGATGGGTACCTAAACGAGAGAGAACTAAATAAGTCATGTGGTGTTTCGTCAATATGCAAGTTGCATATTGAGCTCCACTTAATTTGTAGGATTGTTTGTGCACTTTGCCATGCCATGCCTCATTAAACCGGACATGCATCATACTTGGATGTGCATCATGCCATGTTTATGTGATGGTTGTTTACTATGTTGTTTGCTTCTTTCCGGTGCTGCTTCTTCGGGTTAGTTCCGATAACGTCGCGTTTGTGAGCATCCGTTCGACTACATCCTTTTGTCTTCTTCATGGACTCATTCTTCTTCCTTGCGGGATCTCAGGCAAGATGACCATACCCTCGAAATCACTTCTATCTTTGCCGTCGGAGTTCTAGGAACGGGGGTCCCCAGACTTGCCTGCCTGCGGCCCGCGGCGCGGCTGAGCCAGCAGGCTGTACGGCCCATCTTCACCAGCAAAGCATCCAAGACCTTCGCGAGAGTCCAAGCCTCGTGAGGCGGACGATGCAAGGCCTCCTCTCGAGTAGCCTACCCAGGCAGGTTCGCGAGGAGCGGAGATATCAAGGTGGGGCAAACCTCATGAGACCCTCATGACGTGAGCCATCACGCATGACACCAGGCAGGCTCCAGGTGGGCACCAGCGTGCGCAGCGTCCTTGTTTCCTCTTTGGTGGAAAGGAGGCCAGCGCAGGTGAAGAGTACCGAGGCATCAAGAAAAGGTTGCTATATTGGTGCAACGAGACCAAGACCAGGCGGACGGCAAGACGGAGGTCATCGTGGAGCCCAAGACGGTGTCACCACAGAGCTTTTCACTAGCGAAGACCACTTTTGTCAGGATAGCTTGTACTAGTTGTCCCCCTTCAAATCGGCCCGCCATTGTTGTCTCCCTTCTCGCTCGATATTTGGGAAGAGGACCAGGGCCTATATAAGTAGAGCTAGCCACCATAGTAGTGGGGCATCGGAGCATCATCACATCTCACCTTAGCTCGATCCGACCCGATCGAGAGCCTACACACAAGAACACCTCAACCTCAGGAGGTGGTTCTTCACTTGTACTTTTCATCATCAGCCCTAGAGGCAATCCACCACCACCACACTGGAGTAGGGTATTACACCACAACGGTGGCCCGAACCAGTATAAACCTCGTGTCTTTATGTGCTGCGAGTTCGTCGAGTTCGTCCGTGAGACTTAGCGAGCTAGGGCGTAGATTTGTAGGAAGGAAAGACAACGCGCGCACCCCAGTGTTCGAACCTTAAGGGTTTGCTGGAACCTCACATCCGACATTTGGCGCGCCAGGTAGGGGTGCGCCATAGCTTCACTCCCATCAGTTCATCGCTCCGTCGCTCCATCGTCTCCATGGCGGACGCTCGCCGTGCTTGAGCTGAGCGTCGGGCTGCCCTCACCGCCCGCGTCGCTCAGACGGCTCCTGTGGGCGGGCCACATCACCGTTCTTCGTCTCCTGCCGCCAATGCCGCCACCAGCCTGGCGGGGAACGAGCAGCAGGCATCCTCGCTACATCCTTCGGTGCGGCAGGACGGCCGCACCGCCACTCCATCGCTGACCCCTGCCAGTTCTTCATCTCATGCGCACCGCGCTCCCATGGAGGCAGGGGCCGCACTCCTCGCGACGAATGAGCTCCTGCGCTACCGCCCCGTCGATGACCTCTACGAGGAGTGGCTCGACCGCGTCGCCGAGCTCGTCCGTGCCGCAGGGGGCTCTCTGGCGCCGTCCCACTCTCTGCCTCCCCCTCAACCAGCCGCGGGCGACGAGGCTCGTGGCGTGCCTCCACCACCTCAGCCCCAAGACGGCGCCTTGGCACCAAGGCGCGCGGCTCCGCGGCATGATCTGCTGCACCCGGCGCCCGCGCGCGAAGAGAGAAGCTGCCAAGAAATTCTGCGGCCGCGAGAAGCTGCACCTGCGCTCCCCCCGCCACCTTGTCAAGACCGCGCACCACCCGTAGTGGCGCAGCGCGGACCTCGTCAAGACCAAGCTCCACCTCCGAAACGGGCCCTGGCAACCACGGCTGGCTGCCGCGCCTTCACCCCCGATCTGCATATCGTCGCCTGGCCGGGCAAGTTCTAGCCGAATCTGCCTCCTTGCTATGACGGTACTACTGACCCCACGGAGTTCATGCAGCTCTATGAGCTAAGCATCGAAGCGGCCAACGGTGACGAAAAGGTCATGGCGAACTGGTTTCCCATGGCTCTCAAGGATGGAGCTCGCTCCTGGCTCCTGAACCTGCAGCACGGCTCGATCTCCTACTGGGATGAGATGCGCGACTGCTTCGTCGTGAACTTCCAAGGCACTCGCGGGTGATCTACACCGCATAAGGCAGCAACCAATAGAGACCCTCCAGAAGTACATCCAACGCTTCAACAACACCCGCCTCAAGATCCCCAAGGTCACGGACGAGGCCATCATCTCTGCGTTTTCCGACAGCATCCGCGACATCAAGATGAAGGAAGAGCTCGCCATCCACGAGGAGCTCTGCACGTCTCAGGAGCTGTTCAACCTGGCGAACAAGTGCGCAAGAGCTGAGGAGGGGCGCCTCTCTCTCCTTGAGCTGCCAGCCGTGGGCGCGGAGGAGAAGAAGGCCAAGGCCAAGGACGTGAAGCGCGAGGAAGTAGCTGTGCTCGCAGTGGAGCCCGACATCAAGCGGGGTGGAGATCAGTCCGAGTCATCCAAGAACGGCCGACCGTTCTGCGCCTTCCACAACCTGAACACCCACAACACCAGCGACTATCAAGAGCTTAGAGCCATACGAGTAGGACACTACGGTCGACGCCCCGAGCACAATGACCGGGGCTACGGCCGCGGAGGAGGATGTGGAGGTGGACGCTGGGACGACCGTGGCCGGCGCCAGGAGTGGCGCGACCGGCCTCGTGAGGACCGATGGCAGGAACAGCCTTGTGTGGGCGCCTGGAGGGACCCGCCGCGTGAGGATTGCCCCCAGGGCAACGCCCATCTTCCCCCGCTGCCGCTACCAAGAAGGAACGATGACCACCACCAGGACGAGGGGGCTGGGGGCTTCCAGGAGCCGCGCGCGATCGCCTGCATCTTGGGCGGCGCCCAGGCCCCAGCTTCTCAGCGCATCTTCAAGCAGTTTGCTCGCGAGGTGAACGCGGCGCTCCCCAAGCTCGAGGCCACGCGCCCGCTCAGGTGGTCCCAATGCGCCATCACTTTAAACTCGGCGGAGTAGCTCGAGTGCACAGGCACCGCTGGCACCCTCCCTATGCTGTGTTCCCCAGTCATCAGCAATGTGCAGGTCACCAAGACCCTCATCGACGGCGGCGCAGGGCTCAAGGTCCTATCCATCGATACGTTCGAGAACCTCCAAGTGCCATATGAGCAGCTCCAGCACACCAAGCCTTTCTCAGGAGTGACCGACGGCTCCACCACGCTGATAGGGCAGGTCTGCCTGCCTGTCACCTTCGGGGAGCGCAAGAACTACCGCACCGAGCTCATTGACTTCGACGCCGTGCACATCTACCTGCCGTACAATGCCATCCTTGGGTATCCAGCCCTGGCCAAGTTCATGGCAGTCACTCATCACGGCTACAACGTTCTCAAGATGCCAGGAAGCGGAGGAATCATCACGGTCCCATGTGAAGAGAGGGATGTAGGTTGCTCCCTCGAGCGCGCCTTTCAAGCCGCAGCAGTCAGTGACCCTAACAGCAGAAATGAAGGACCTCTGGAGGCCATCCCCAAGAAGAAGAAGCCGCGCCGTGTAGGACCTCGGGAGGACAGCGTCGCAATAGAAGCCACATTAGGACCAGCGCCCGCTCCAGGGGAGCCTCCCTTCGTTGCATAGGAAGGCGCGCTCGGCGCCCTCCTCAGGCAGGGCTCGGGGGCTCTCTTATGTTGGGCCTCAGACCCTGCCAACCTCATGAGGGAGGCGCTTGGGCACCACTTGGAAGCATGCTTCGCAGCACATGACCCTCGGGAGAGCACAGGGCAAGGAGTGCCCACCACTCCGGAGTTCATCACCAAGACCACCCAGGGAGTGCAAGAAGCAAGAGCCATGTGCGGCGACAGCCGCCCACAGGGCGCAGCTCCGCATCCTGGCAAGGATGTTGGGCTACGTGTCTGCATCGACGTCCCAGGGCTCAACAGGGCCGCATCTCAGGAGCATTTCTGGCCTTCGCGTGTGGGCCGATGCGAGGGCCCGCCGCACAGCTACGTTTGTATGCCTTTTGGCTTGTTGAGCATGGCGTCGGCCTATCAGCGCAACATGCGACATGTCCTGGCGGCTTAGGAAGCCAGGTACCACGCCATTCTGGAGGAGATGGAGACGGTCTTCAGGGAACCTCCCGAACCCTCAGAGCCTCCCGAGGCTTAGGGTTCTGGCAGCTCATGAGGAGTCATTTCTTCAACTCATGCCTTCAGCTGCACCAACTCTACTTCATCTATAGAACTAGGTGACATCTTCCAAGCTCGTTTAGTTGGGAGCGCTCCCCGGGCTGCATTATTCCTAGGCCGCGTGGGTCCGTCCCTGCAGCATGTACCCCTTTTTTCTTATGTCTTTAGCTTACCTTGTTTGGGGGCGCCCCTCGGGAGGAACGTCGTCGCGAAGCCGCGTTGAGGGCAGCAAGGTACCAACAAGCGTTGCGGCGATACCACAGCCGCAACATCCGCTCTAGGATGCTTGAGGTGGGCGACCTCGTCCTGAGGCGGGTCCTCTCCAGGGAAGGGCTGCACATGCTTTTGCCCATGTGGGAGGGCCCGTTCAGGGTTGTCCATGTCTCCAGGCCGGGTGCAGCGCGCCTGGAGACGCATGACTGATACCTATCCAGAACACCTGGAACATCCAGCACCTTCGGAAGTTGTATCCATGAAGCAAGGCCCGGAGCCTGAGAAGCAAGGCCCAGAGCCTGAGAAGAAAGGCCCAGAGCCTGTGAACAAGGCCCGGTGCCTATGAAGAATCGCCGCCCGTGACACTCTCAAGTAATAATGAGTGGGGTTGTACATGCTCCGGAGTCTCAGGAGCGCCGGCCTCAGGCCCTGGGGCTCCCTCCCACGCCTAGTGGACAACACTTAGCTCCGCGCTGGTGAGAAGACTTGAAGACTAGATTAGGTGCCGGACGCGGCTTTTCATTTGCTTTCCGTAGTTGACTCGCTTTTCCTCAATCAAAGTTTGCCCTTGGCGTTCCTTGCCGATTTGATTCCCTCGCCTCTCACTGCATTTTTTCTGGCTCGAATTTGCTCGTGTTCTCTCTCTCGCATGCCTTGCGAGGGGGCTAGGCAGGTGCCCTTGCGAGTTTTTTTCTCCTTTCTGCCTTCGCGCGAGCCACCCTCGTTCGAGCCCAAAAGCTGGCGCACCTCTCCTAGCCCGTGCCCCTCAGGTACCCCGACACAAAGCGACAGGTCAAGGCCAGGATGAACGGCAAATCTTTTAACGCACTTCCTAACGAGTTTTTCGCAGTTCATGAGAGAATGCAGGCCACCAAGGCAAGATGAATGCGAGGAAATAAATGCTTCGCGAGGAAGAGGACGTCCTGAGTATACCAGGTTAAGTTATCTTTGTGCAAAATAACGATAGAGCATGAGAACAACACGCATACTGATATAACCAAGGAACCATAGTTCGATACACGCCCCCCTGGGCCCATGCTGGTTTCATTCTTGATGCAGGAAAAGAGCAAAACAAAAATAGCATTGAAGCGATCCGTGAGGACATGCACCTAGCACTACCCCGAGCCTAGCCAGATCCTTCCTCACGCTTCACGGAGGTGCGGCGACGATACGACCCACTGCCGCCTTCAAAACGGGTGCGGCGGCTGGGCATAGCCGCCACTGTAGGTGCTGTAGCCGGATGAAGAGCCATCGTAGCTGGACGAGACACGATCGCCGACGAGGGCGGGCTCGCCCTCGTCCTCGTCGCGCCGTCCCCAAGGTGGAGTACCTCCTAACTGTCGTTCGCCTCGGGGCAGCACCCGGCGCGATGACCATCTTCCCCAAACACCCTCACATAAAGGAACGACCCACCATCATACCTTAAGTGGAGAGTGCACCGCCTGCCCAGGCCGCGCGCGGGGGTGAATGTCTGCCAGCCACAGGCCAGGGCTATGTTGCCCGCGGCGGAAGTCTCGACCGCAACCCAAGAGGTCTTGCTGCAGCAGCCATCCGCCTGCAGCTAGAGTTCGCCTGGACCAGAGGCCGGCAGTTCGCCGGCGAAGAAGCGCGGGAGTTGGAGCCAGTTGCCGGCCGGGTTCTCCGACCAGACGACGAACTCTGGCGACACCTCCATCGTGTGGAAGCGCGGACGAGGGGGCCACGCCACCATGGCACGACTCCCCTCATCAACTGGACCGCCGTGGCTGGGATGACCCACTCCACGTGCCATGGCACCGTCTCGACAATGGGCCACGACGGGGGTCGCGGCATGTTTACGCAGGTGGCCGCGACCGCGCTTGGGCGCCGGGCAGCCGGGTCCCTCGTGAGGGGCTTTCCCCTTCTCGGTGGTGGAGAACTTCCTTCATGGTGCCATGGGTGTCACTTCAAGTGATGGAGTGAGGAGGAAGGAGCAAACAAGCAAGGAAGAGATGGGCAACGGGGGCTCCGCCCCCCTCCCCATTTATAGCAAGGGAAGGCCAACCGACATCTCCCACGATCAAAGGTAATGATGGTTTTCCTTGCATGTCGCAGGGACCTGACAACTCGAGCAGTTGCCGAGGCAACGTGGGGAAGCGGAGAAGCCTACGTCCAATCACCCACCATGCGTCAATCGAGGCCGCAGGCTTTTGGGGCCCGCGGTGCTCCGAACTTGCCCTTGGCTTCGCCGCGAAGCCAAGCCCGAGCGCACCTTGGGCCTGGGGTCTACTGTCGGTGTTCTGGGAACGGGGGTCCCCAAACTAGCCTGCCTGCGGCCCGCGGCGTGGCTGAGCCAGCAGGCTGTACGGCCCATCTTCACCAGCAAAGCATCCAAGACCCTCGCGAGGGTGCAAGCCTCGCGAGGTGGACGACGCAAGGCCTCCTCTAGAGTAGCCTAGCTAGGCAGGCTCGCGAGGAGCGGAGATATCAAGGCAGGGCAAACCTCATGAGACCCTCATGACGTGAGCCATGACGCACGACACCAGGCAGGCGCCAGCGCGCGTAGCGTCCTTATTTCCTCTTTGGTGCAAAGGAGGCCAGCGCAGGCGAAGAGTACCGAGGCATCAAGCAAAGGTTGCTATATTGGAGCAATGAGACCAAGACCAGGAGGACGGCAAGATGGAGGTCATCGTGGAACCCAAGACGGCGTCACCAAAGAGCTTTTCGCAGGATAGCTTGTACTAGCTGTCCCCCTTCAAATCGGCCCGCCATTGTTGGCTCCCTTCCCGCTCGATATTTGGGAAGAGGACCAGGGCCTATATAAGTAGAGCTAGCCACCATAGTAGTGGGGGATTGGATCATATCTCATCTCACCTTAGCTTGATCCAGCCCGATCGAGAGCCTACACACAAAAACACCTCAACCTCAGGAGACTGTTCTTCACTTGTACTGTTCATCATCAGCCCTAGAGGCAATCTACCACCACCATACTGGAGTAGGGTATTACACCACAATGGTGGCCCAAACCCGTATAAACCTTGTGTCTTTATGTGCTACGAGTTCATCGAGTTCGTCCGCGAGATCTTAGCAAGCTAGGGCATAGATTGGTAGGAAGGAAAGACTACGCGCGCACCCAAGTGTTCGAACCTTAAGGGTTTGTCGGAACCCCACATCCGACATTTGCTTGCTAGTTGCTCGATCTATTGCTATGCCGCGATACCTACCGCTTGCTATATCATGCCTCCCATATTGCCATGTCAAGCCTCTAACCCACCTTTCCTAGCAAACCGTTGCTTGGCTATGTTACCGCTTTTGCTCAGCCCCTCTTATAGCATTGTCAGTTGCAGGTGCCGATGATACCAGTGCAGGTGACGCAACCGAGCTCAAGTGGGAGCTCATTGAAGATCATGTTCGTTGTGTTTGCTTTCTTTCCTTTTGATCAGTAGTGGTGCCCAGTTGGGACGATCGGGGATCTAGCATTTGGGGTTGTCTTCTTTTATTTTTGGTTCCGTCGTCGGACCTTGATTGTATTCTGGATGTTGTATGTTTAACTTGTATTGTGTGAAGTGGCGATTGTAAGCCAACTCTTTATCCCTTTCTTATTCAGTACATGGGATTGTGTGAAGATTACCCCTCTTGCGACAAACCTACCATGCGGCTATGCCTCTAAGTCGTGCCCCAACACGTGGGAGATATAGCCGCATCGTGGGTGTTACAACGGTCCCCGTGAGGGACGTTTTGGCCACAACGGTGGTCGTTGTGTCTTTGGTAGACACGGGGCCGCCCAGGACTAGCCCAGTGGGGAGTGAGTCAGGGTGGCCGGGAGAGTGTCATGGCAGTAGATCGGTTTTGTCGGAACACTGTTGGTCCACCCGAAAGGGAGTGCGAGGCCATGGGTTCCGTGGTGTGGGTAAAGTGTGCTACCTCTGCAGAGTGTGTTTATTTAAATCTATCGATAGCCACGTCCTCGGTCATGGGCAAGGGTTCGTACTAGGTCACACCGTTCGATCAACACTCACATGACGGAATGACTTATAGGTGATTTATATCTTGATATGTTGAGCCGTACAGATGGGCATGATGTTGATGATGATGTTGGAGACCAAGTGTTGGTTGTGGTAGTGATCGCCTGAAGGATCACCGTTTGAGATCAAGTGTTGGTCGTGGTAGTGATCGCCGGAATGATCACCGTTTGGTTTGGATCACGAGGTGATCGAGATGGTAAATTGCTTGGCCGGTTAGCCAAGAGTGATATGGTTATGGAGATCTGACATGGTGATTTATTAGTATTGTATCAGTTTGATACCATGCTTACTAGTGGTTTCATCATAATAGTTGTTAATTTAATTAACCTGTTAAATGCTCTGTTATTGTCTTGCCTTGATGTTTATGGTTGTTGTGAGCTTGCAAGTACATTCAATGTACTGACCTGCCGTGTCATGCCAGATTGCAGATGATGCCATGATTGCTTGATTGCTTGTTGATGATTGCCGTGCGTGCGAGCTAGATCATTTCCCAACCAGAGTCCCTGCGGAGTGGAGTTCACCACCTTTGTCGTCATTCCGCTGCTAGCATAGAGCAAGTGTAGTATCACAGGCGTAGTGTCGCCGTGCTGATGTGCTTCTTTGTAACATCAGACCCTTGTATTATTATTCTTGTAATAAGAGCTGATTTGTTCTATGTCAAGCAGTGTCGTATTACAGAGACTTTTCCTCGATCTCTGGGCTGGAATAGGGGGTGTTCCGGTTTCTCTGAGCCGGGGTGCCACACAATATTCATCCAGCCGCCGCAGAGTCCAGAACTACCAGATACAATCTAGACACCATCTCGGATGGGGTTCACCACCTCCATTGGTGCCTCTCTGATGATGCGTGAGTAGTTCTTTGTAGACCTTCGGGTCCATAGTTAGTAGCTAGATGGCTTCATCTCTCTTTCTCTCTTGATTCTCAATACAATGGTCTCTTGGAGATCCATATGATGTAATTCTTTTGCGGTGTGTTTGTTCGGATCTGATGAACTTCGAGTTTATGACCAGTTATATATTTTTATATCCATGTAAGTTATTTGAGTTTCTTTGATCTCTTATATGCATGGTTACTTATAGCCTTGTATTTCTTCTCCGATATTTGGGTTTTGTTTGGCCAACTTGATCTATTTATCTTGCAATGGGAAGAGTTGCTTCGTAGTGGGTTCGATCTTACGGTGCTCGATACCAGTGACAGAAAGGAAACAACATGTATGTATCGTTGCTACTAAGGATAAAATGATGGGGTCTATCTCGACATAGATAGATCTTGTCTACATCATGTCATTGTTCTTATTGCATTACTCCGTTTTTCCATGAATTAATACACTAGATGCATGCTGGATAGCGGTCGATGTGTGGAGTAATAATAGTAGATGCAGGCAGGAGTCGGTCTACTAATCTTGGACGTGATGTCTATATAATGATCATTGCCTGGATATCGTCATAATTATTCGAAGTTCTATCAATTGGTGAACAGTAATTTGTTTACCCATAGTTTGCTATTTTTCTCGAGAGAAGCCACCAGTGAAACCTACATCCCTCGGGTCTTCTTTCTCATTTATTTGCCTTTGCGATCTACTTTTCTCTTGCTTTTATTTTCAGATCTACTAAACCAAAAACCAAAAAATACTTTGCTGCAAATTATTCTTATTTATTTATTTGGCGTTCGATCTATCAATCTACTACAAATTTACCTCACGTCTGTTTGCCTATCTTGAGCCGCCGTACCCCGGAAGGGATTGACAACCCCTTGAACACGTCGGGTTGTGAGAAGTTGTTATTTGTGTGCAGGTGCTGTTTACGTTGTGTTGCTTGGTTCTCCTACTGGTTCGATAACCTTGGTTTCATATATGAGGGAAATACCTACCGCCGCTGTGCTGCATCATACCTTCCTCTTTGGGGAAATACCGACGTAGCTTCAAGCGACGTCAAAAGAAATTTTTGGCGCCGTTGCCGGGGAGGATCTTTAACATATACCAGGTTCCTAATCACAAATCTCATCTCCTTGTAGTTTACATTATTTTCCATTTTCCTCTCGTTTTCCTCTCCCCCACTTCACAAAAAATTGTCATTTTATTCACCTCTCTTTTTTCCATTCGCCGTTTTCTTGTCAGATCTGTTTTTGAGTGCAATCTTGTTGTGTGGTCATCATGACTCAAGAGAACACCAAGCTATGTGATTTCTCAAATACCAACAACAATGATTTTATCGGCACTCTGCTTGCTCCTCCCGCCACTAGTGCGGAGACTTGTGATATTAATACCGCTTTGCTAAATCTTGTTATGAAAGACCAATTTTTCGGTACTCCTAATGAGGATGTTGCATCCCATCTTAATACCTTCATGGAATTATGCGATATGCAAACGAAAAAAGATGTGGACAATGATGTGGTCAAGATGAAATTATTTTTGTTTTCCTTGCGTGATTCTGCAAAAATTTGGTTCTCTTGTTTGCCTCACAATAGTATTGATTCTTGGAATAAGTGCAAAGATGCTTTTATCACTAAGTATTTTCCTCCCGCAAAAATTATTTCCCTTAGAACCCAGATCATGAATTTCAAGCAACTTGAATATGAGCATGTTGCACAATCTTGGGAAAGGATGAAAATGATGCTAAGGAATTGCCCAACTCATGGGTTAAATCTTTGGATGATCATACAAAAATTTTATGCAGGGTTGAATTTTGTTTCTCGTAATCTTTTAGATTCCGCTGCGGGGCGTACTTTTATGGAAATTACTTTGGGTGAAGCCACCAAATTGCTTGATAATATCATGGCAAATTATTCACAATGGCATACCGAAAGGGCTCCTACTAGTAAAAAAGTTAGTTCGGTCGAAGAAATTTCTTCTTTGAGTGAAAAAGTTGATGCTCTTATGAAATTGGTTGCTAGTAAAAGTGCTCCTATTGATTTTAATGATATGCCTTTGTCTACTTTGATTGAGCAAAATAGTGATGCCATAGATGTGAATTTTATCTCTCGAAATAATTTCAACAACAATGCTTATAGAGGTAATTTTAATCCTAGGCTTTTCCTAGTAATTCCTATAATAATTATGGTAATTCCTATGGAAATCAATTTTATAATAATAATAATAGGAACACCTCTTATTTTGAGAATAATATTAAAGAATTTATCAACACACACAAAAATTTCAACACTTCCATAGAAGAAAAGTTGAGTAAGATTGATGATTTGTCTAGAGGTGTTGATAGAATTGCTCATGATGTGGAAAACCTCAAGATGAAAATTATTGTGCCTAAAGTAGATGAATCAATTAAAGCTCTTTATGTTTCTATGGATGAAAGTAAGAAAATAACCTCTATGCTTAGAGCTAAAAGAGAATTTTCAGAAGAAAAAAATTTCTAGTGATTTCTTTCGCAAAAGTGATGAAGATCTTAAAATGATTGGTGTTTCTTCTATTGATTCTTTGTTTAGTAAAGTTAAGATTGATGAAAAAGGGACTGGAGACGAGTCAACTTTAGGTAGAAGGCGTCCCAATATTTTGGAGGGTGAAAATCTTGTTGAGAAAATTGATGAAAGTGTGTTTGGAGAGGTCAAAACTTTAACTAGTGATGTGCCCACTCTTTTGGATTACAAAGACTTTAATTATGATAGTTTATCTTTGGTTGATTGTATTTCTTTGTTGCAATCCATGATAAATTCACCTCATGCCCATGAACAAAATAAAGTTTTTACTAAACATATTGTTGATGCTATGATGAAAGCTTTTGAAGAAAAAAATGAATTAGAAGTATCAATTCCTAGAAAATTGCATGATGAATGGGAACCTACTATCAGAGTCAAGATTAAAAATTATGAGTGTTTTTCTTTGTGTGACTTGGGTGCTAGTATTTCTACAATTCCGAAATCCTTATGTGATGTGCTTGGTCTTACTAATGTTGAAGAATGCTCTTTGAATTTGCACTTGGCGGATTTTACTATTAAAAATCCTATGGGAAGAATTAATGATGTTATTATTCTTGAAAATAGAAATTATGTGCCCATAGATTTTATTGTTCTTGATATTGATTGCAATCCGTATTGTCCAATTATTCTTGGTAGACCGTTTTTATGCACTATCGCTGCCATGATTGATATGAAAGAAGGCGATATTAAGTTCCAATTTCCTTTGAGAAAGGGTATGGAACATTTCCCTAGAACAATAATTAATCCACCTTATGAATCAATCATGAGATCATCTTATGGATCTCGAACCAAAGATGATAAAACTTAGATCCTTGCTTTATGCATAGCTAAGGGCGTAAAACTATAGCGCTTGTTGGGAGGCAACCCAATGAATAAATTTTATTTTTGCTTTTTTCTTTCTGTTCTTCAGTGTTAGCACAATTATTGTACTGTTATGATTGTGTTTTTGGTGTTTTAATTAGTGATTGTGCCAAGTAAAGCCTTTAGGATCTTTTTGGGTGATAGTTGTTTGATCTTGCTAAAAAAACAGATACTTTTACGCTCACGAAATTAATTTTAATGTTTCACCAGAGAGCGATAAAATACCCATTACACTTGCAGTAGATCAATATACAAATTGCTCAGGACTTCCTAATTTTTCAGAATTGTTAGAGTTACATAAGTATTCTAAATAGTCAGGTTTCTATAGACTGTTCTGTTTTGACAGATTCTGTTTTCTTTGTGTTGTGTGCTTATTTTGATGGCTCTATGGTTTTATTTGATGATTTTTGGCCATATAAAAGTTGGAATACAGTAGATATAATACAAAAATGAAATATGAATTGGTTTGATACAGTACTTATAGTAGTGATTTATTATTCTTATACTAACGGATCTCATGAAGGTTTTGTTGAGTTTAGTGTGATTGAAGTTTTCCAGTTTTGGGTTATCTTACGATGGATGAAGGAATAAAGGATAGAAGAGCCTAAGCTTGCGGATGCCCCGACATCCCAAGTTATTATCCAAATATGAGCAACCAACTAAGCTTGGGGATGCCCCCGAGTGGCATCCCCTCTTTCGTCGAACGACTATCGGTATTTTACTCGAAACTATATTTTTATTCGTCACATGATATGTGTTTTGCTTGGAGCGTGTTGTATGATATGGGTATTTGCTTGTTTTATTTTGTGTCTTGAGTCATCAATCCTTGCTGGACACACCTATTTGAAAGAGCCGAAATTATGTCATGATGTGTTAGAATTGCTCTCTATGCTTCACTTAAATTTTTATGAGCTATGGACTTACTCTAGTGCTTCACTTATATCTTTTTTTAGCACGGTGTGCTTTAGTATTTTTGAAGAAATGCTCTCTTTCTGCCCTTAGATTTATTTGAGAGTTAGTAAAAATTTCAAGAAATTCTATCTTGCTTCACTCAAATTAATTTGAGAGAAAGAAATATCATGCTCATGATCTTCACTTATATTTATTTGAGCTTATGAAAAGCAACACATGAAAATTAGTCCCAAAGTTATAGAAATCCAAGAAGGATATAATAAAAACTTTCATGAAGATCATTGGACAAAATGAACTTGATTCTTAGTAATAGTTTTGAGATATGATGATGTGATATGCGAGTCATCTTGATGAGTAATTATGCTTTAGTAAGAATATTGGCGTTAAGGTTTGTGATTCCCTATACAAGTACGAAAGTCAATAATCACGCAATGAAATTATATCCTACTTGTGGTGCATTATTTGGTGTTATTTATGATTAATGCTTGCTTATGAGATTACCCGCTTCTTGGTTGGTCGCTTCCCAATCTTTTGCTAGCCTTTATTTTGCACTAAGTATGATCTCTACTTGTGCATCCAAAAACCTTTAAACCAGTTTTGCCACATGAGTCCACTATATCTACCTATATGCGGTATTCTTTTGCCGTTCTAAGCAAATTTGTATGTGCTATCTCTAATTTTCAAAATAAACTTCTCTTTTGTGTGTTTGTTTCGCTCGCAGAGTGGTGAGGGGTGGCTAATATTTTCCATGCTAGATGTGTTATTCTCACGATGAGTGTTTATTCACTTGTCATTGCACGAGAGTAAGGCAAAGGTATTAGGGATGCCTAGTCCCGAAATGCAAAAATGAATTTACTTTATGTTGTCAAATAATAAATTCGTTGGAAAGTGTTGGCATGGAGGGCACCCGTGGATACGGTTAGCCATGGAAAGTGAAAGTATGGTGGAAAAAGGAATAAACTTTATTATCTGTTTGGGAACCGCCTATGATATATCTATGCATGGAAAGTATTGGGAACTCTAAGTCGTTTTCGTTGGTGGGATGGATACACCTCCCAAAATGTTTTTATCTATAAGTTTTTCGCCTTGAGCTCTAGCACCTCTACAAATCCCTACTTCCCTCTATGAAGGGCCTTTCTTTTACTTTATGCAATTTGTTTGGAGTCTCCATCTTCTCTTATAAAAGCACCAACTAGGAGGCAATATGATCGTACTTAAGTATTGGGTATAGCTAATATTCGAATGTGTTTCATGAATGGATCAATGGTTGAGCCTGATGGGATAGGGATAACTTACTTTAGCGTTGATATTTTGAAATACATGGTTGCTTGTTGATATGCTTGAGTAATTAAATTATCATGTCAAAACTAGACTATTGCTTTGAACAATATAAAAGTCCAAATGCCCATGCTATGAAGAAAGAAATATGATATGACATGTTAGGCAACACTTGATAGAGGCGAAGGTGTCCCGATGTTTCGATGAGATAGATAACGTTTTCTATGGGAGTCGACTTTGATGATCCGACTACGAACGTGCGAAGACGTCGCACCTTAGCAATCGCTAAACCAACTTCCGAGGGTTCTTGACCATGCCGGAGCACGATCAACCTGACCACGAGGGTCAATTTCCTGTGAGCAAACGATAAACAAGCAAGAAACTGAGATTGCAATCTGGATATTGCGAATAAAAGAGGAAAGCTTTATTAATGAAGGTGGGGTTCTGTGACGTCTTGGTCTGGTCGTTCGACATAAACGAAGTACGTGAAGTTGCAGCTATGATGAACTTTTAATCTAATCAAAACCCAAAGTCTAAACGATGCCCTAAGGGTTGTATATATGGAGGAGAGAGGGGGAATTTCGTGGCCCTTGGAGGAGGGGTCCGAAACCAACCGTAACTCTTGTTTCCCCACACATACGGACTCTAAAAACTGCCTATAATCAAGTATTTCAAAATTACATGGGCCTGGCCCAAAAATAAGGTGACGCAGCACCTAGAATAGCCTCTGGACGAAATTTATGAAGTGGCATCTTGTATATTTCTTTCAAGGCTTCATGCACTCATTATGGTGGCTTCAAAGTCCTGGAATCATCACTTGTAACTCCGTTCTTGTTCCCCTTGCGCATGCCATCATCTCCATGCTTGAACTTGCTCCAAGGTTCATCTTTCGTGTCCAAGCTAGGCCCTTCATTTGTAAGAAAAAAATGTATCCAATTTAGGCAGCATCTTATTCTCATGAACATTAGAATCGTTACCAAGAAATGAAAGTACCTGATAATTCAATTGGCGTGCGCGAGCTCTAGTAATTGGTCCAGTATGTATAGTAGCAGGGGTTGTGGGTGTAACAATGGTATTGATGTCCTCATCATTCTCCCCTTCTTGAAATGAAGTTGTCCTCGACGAAAGCTCATCTTCCTCTTCCAAATAAGGCTTCAAATCTGCAATGTTAAAAGTGCGACTAACCCCAAAATCTGCAGGCAGCTCAAGTTTATATGCATTATCATTTATTTTTTCTAACACCTTAAAAGGACCATCAGCACGTGGCATTAGCTTTGATTTGTGCAAATTAGGAAATCTATCCTTACGCAAATGTAACAAAACAAGATCTCCAGGTGCAAACACAACATGTTTTCTACCCTTATCTCCAGCAAGTTTATATTTAGCATTCAGACGCTCAATGTTTTCCTTAGTTAACTCATGCATTTTTGAAATCAATCCAGCACGTTCTTTAGCATCAAAATTAACCTTCTCCGAAGATAGAAGAGGCAACAAATCAATACGTGCACAAGGTAGGAAACCATACACAATTTCAAAAGGGCACATCTTAGTAGTAGAATGCAATGAACGATTATAACCAAATTCAATATGAGGCAAGCATTCTTCCCACATTTTCTTGTTATTCTTCAAAACATCCCTAAGCATAGTAGACAATGTTCTATTGACTACTTTAGTTTGTCCATCAGTTTGGGGGTGACAAGTAGTACTAAAAAGCAGTTTATTCCCCAACTTAGCCCATAAACATCTCCAAAAGTTGCTAAGAAATTTAGTATCACGATCTGAAACAATAGTATTTGGCACACCATGCAAGTGAATAATTTCACGAAAGAACAAATCAGCAACATTAACAGCATCATTGCCTTTATTACATGGTATAAAGTGTGCCATTTTCGAGAACCTATCCACGACAACAAATATGCTACCCCTCTCTTTGTTCGAGGTAAACCTAAAACAAAGTCCATAGGTATATCCTCCCAAGGAACACTAGGTACAGGCAAAGGCATATATAAACCATGAGGATTTAGTCGTGACTTATCTTTTTGACATGTAGTGCAGCGAGCAACAAAACGCTCAACATCACATCTCATTTTTGGCCAAAAGAAATGTGTAGCAAGTATATCCTCCGTCTTCTTCACGCCAAAGTGTCCCATTAATCGTCCTCCATGTGCCTCCTGCAACAACAAAAGATGAATGGATCTTGCTGGAATGCATAGCTTGTTGGCACAAAACACAAATCCATCATTAATGACGAATTTGTTCCACGTTCTTCCTTCTTTAGACTTTTGCATTACATCTTTAAAATCAACATCATGCACATATTGATCTTTGATGGTCTCCAAACCAAATATTTTGAAGTCAAGTTGTAAAAGCATAGTATAGTGATGAGACAATGCATCAGCAATAATATTTTCTTTACCCTTCTTGTGTTTAATGACATAAGGGAAAGTCTCAATGAATTCAACCCATTTAGCATGTCTACGATTCAGTTTAGCTTGACTTTTAATATGTTTCAAAGATTCATGATCAGAATGTATAACAAATTCTTTCGACCATAAATAATGTTGCCATGTTTCTAAAGTCCGAAAAAGAGCATATAATTCTTTTTCATAAGTAGAATAATTCAGACTAGGCCCACTCAATTTTTCAGAAAAGTATGCAATAGGTTTGCCATCTTGTAATAACACACCTCCTAATCCAATTCCACTACCATCACATTCAAGCTCAAAAGTCTTATTAAAATCAGAAGTTGGAGTAAAGGAGCATGTGTCAACTTATCTTTCAATACTGTGAAGGCTTCTTCCTATGCGGTACCCCCAACAAAAGGCACATCCTTCTTTGTAAGCTCATTGAGAGGTGCAGCAATGGTGCTGAAATCTCTCACAAAATGCCTATAGAGTCCAGCGAGGCCAAGAAAACTCCTCACTTGTGTGACCGTTTTGGGCTACGACCAACTCTCAATAGCTTCAATCTTGGCTTTATCAACTTCAATTCCCTGTGGAGTAACAACATAGCCAAGAAAAGATACTCAGTCGATGCAGAAGGTGCACTTCCCAAGGTTATGAAACAAACGTGCATCACGTAGAGCAAAAAACAGCATCTCAATGTTCCAAATGTTCCTCCAAAGATCTGCTATAAATCAGTATATCATCAAAATAGACTACCACAAATTGTCCAATGAAAGCACGTAAAACTTCATTCATTAGTCTCATGAAAGTACTAGGTGCATTAGTTAACCCAGAAGGCATGACTAACCACTCATATAAACCAAACTTAGTTTTAAATGTTGTTTTCCATTCATCTCCCAATTTCATACGAATTTGATGGTATCCACTACGCAAATCAACTTTGGAGAAAATTGCAGAGCCACTCAATTCATCAAGAATATCATCTAGCCTAGGAATAGGATGACGATAACGAATAGTAATATTATTAATGCCTCTACAATCAACACACATACGCGACGTACCATCATTTTTAGGCACTAGTATAATAGGAACAACACAAGGACTAAGAGATTCGCGTATGTAACCTTTGTCGAGTAGCTCCTGTACTTGATGCATAATCTCCTTCATCTCCTCTGGATTGGTACTGTATGTTGCATGGTTGGGTAGCGATGAACCCGGAATTAAGTCAATTTGATGCTCAATCCCTCGAATAGGTGGTAATCCCGGTGGCACGTCTTGTGGGAAGACGTCAGCGAACTCCTGCAAAATGTTAGTGACAGCAGGGGGCAAAGAGGAAGACACGTCCTTGAATGAAAATAATGCCTCTTTGCACACAAAAGCATAGCAAACAGATTTGCTAAAATCTAGCTCATCAATATCAGATTTTGTGGCAAGTAAACATGCACTTTTCAATTTAATTTCAGAAGCAACACTAGATGGTTTATTATTAGGTTTCATTTGTTGCTCAAATTATTTTGCCACAATCTGATTTTAACTCTTATTTTTCTCTGTTTTTCTTTATTAGGTCTATTAATATCATCTTTCAAAATGGATTCAGGAGTTAGAGGAAGCAAAGTAATGTGGCTATCCTTATGTACAAGAGTATACTTATTATTTCTACCATGGTGTACACGATTTTTATCAAATTGCCGTGGTCTACCAAGTAATAAGGAACATGCTTGCATGGGTACCACATCACAATCAACATAATCAGCATATGTAGAGATACTAAAATGCACACGAACGGTACGTGTTACCTTAACCTTGCCGCTGTTGTTGAACCATTGATGTGGTAAGGATGTGGATGTGGTCTTGTGGTGAGAGATAGCTTCTCCACCATCTCCATGGTAGCCAAGTTGTTGCAGCTCCCTCCATCTATGCTGACACGGATAGAAGGTTCCTCCACAACTCCCTTTGTATGGAACAAATTATGCCTCTGATTTTGCTCAGCTTGTGTAACATGCACAATCAAAACACGTTGAGCTACTAAACATTCATACCTGTCAGCATCTTCAGTAGACATGTATTGCGTCCCATGATCAGAATCATCTCCACCGTGTTCTTCATATGTAATAAGAGCCAAAGTCTCCTCATCATAGTCACTAGCAGACTCATACCCACCATCCTCAGTAGCAATCATCACACGCTGAGATTTGCATTCTCTCGCAAAATGTCCTCTTCCCTTACAACGACGACAAATAATATCACTTGTGTGCCCTGTTGATGCCATGGAAGAAGAAGAGCTCTGAGCAGGCCCGGCAGGTGTGCTCTTGGCAGATAGTGGTGGTTGTGCCTGCTTTCTTATATCACGGCTGGAGGTGGCACCTGATGGAGGTGCTGGTGCAGTGGAAGTAGAGGATGCATGTGGTGTCCATGATGAAGACCGACCTGCAGAAAAGTTAGTTCGCATCAATGCCTGTCAATCCTGCACTTCACGTTCAGCTTTACAAGCAAGATGGAATAAACGAGTGATATTATTATACTCCTTATACTCTAGAATGGTCTGAATCACTCTATTTAATCCACCCATAAAACGTGCAAGCATAGCTTCATTCTCCTCAACAATGCCACATCTAATCATGCCAGTTTGTAATTCCTGATAATATTCTTCTACATATTTTTTCCTTGTCTTAAACGCTGCAATTTTTGAAGTAATTCATGTTGATAATATGGTGGAACCCAACGAGTACGCATAGCAGTTTTCAAAGTAGCCCAAGTAGCTGGAATAGGATATAATCTACAATGTTCAGACCACCAAACACATGCAAAACTAGTGAAAGCACTAACAACACCAGGAACACGTCCCTCCTTGGGATATTGTAAACATGTAAAACGTTGTTCAGTTTCTAAGTCCCAAGTAAGATATATATCAAGAACATATCTACCCTCAAATGGTGGAATATTCAACTTTAGGTTAGGAAAAAGGTCATGATCTCGTACCTCAGGTGGTGGTGCAGGCATACCGTTGCGATGATATACCTGAGGACGACCTGGTGGTGGTGGTGCTGGTGGTTGCACGTAGTTCTGATTTTGATCAACCTCATCCTCGTAATGGTCCTCCACCTCTGCAGTAGGAGCAGGAGCTACAGAAGCATCAACAGCGGCACCAGAATTTTGCCTAGGGTCAATGGGAATGTGATGTGCTCATCCCACTTGATTTGGAGGGCGACGTTGTTGTTGTTGTTGTTGTTGTTGTTGTTGTTGTTGTTGTAGAGGTGCGTTAGGTGCAGCCAGTGTTGATGGTGGAAGATGCATGAGCAATTCATTAAACTTGTTATCGAGCTTTGTTTAGAACATCTTCTCTATGCCATCTATCTTCTCCATGGCCTGTTCAAATCTGCTTAGCACATCCTACACCTGTCCACTCATCATTTGCTGAAATTTATCATGCAACTCCTTATTCGTCATGTTCTCCCAGTCAGTCTCGTCAGCTTGTGATCTTGCCATGGTTAGTAGCAATAGAAACACACAAGAATATGATCCTACAGACGACTGACAAGAGGTGGTGATGGGTGTCACAAATCCATGAAGCAAATCTCAAATTCTTACCAGTTCTTACCCAGCAGCAGGCGGTGATCGGCAATCATCGTAGTCAAAACTCTCAAAGCTTGGATAGAGCAATTACCAGGGAGAGTCAAACGCACGACGTAGATGTGTGTGGAGCTAGGAAGGCTTATAATATGGTAGCAAGAAGGGTCAGCAATAATCAATTCAGATATGCAAAGGTGAATAAACGCTCAACGACGGTACTGCGCTGGTCCTAGGCTAGACCGTGCTAGAGACGCGAGCCTAGAACACTAACAAAATCACGGCATTGCACGTAAACAAGGGAGAAGCACACTCTGGAAAAAAAAATCTTTTTTTCCTTTTTTTCCTTTTTTCCTCTTTTTTGCTCTACAACAATTTTTTTTCGCAGAAGTCTACAAATGGTCTAAAAACTGCCTAGCCAGAATTTTCCAGACTGGAACTATTTTTTTTTAAACTGGAACTATTTTTGTACTGCGGGTAGCATGAAAGTTCGAGAGTCCTACTCTATCACGACTTGGAGTATGGCGTGATCTAGAAATCCAAAACAGAGTAACAAAATACTAGACTCGAACTAGGACTGGTGGTGGAGATGAATCTGGTGGAACTCGGACTAGTGGCGGATATATGTTGCAGGTGGACTCGAATTGGCGTGATGGCGGCGGATATGTGGTGGCGTATATGGACTCGGATTGGTGGTGAATATGTGGTGGTGGTATATGGTAACGACAATGAAGTTGGTGTGGTGGTGGTATATGGCAGCAGCGATGATGATGATGCGGTGGTGATATATGGCAGCGGCGGCGTGAAAACGTGTGAACAGAACTCGAAACTCTAAAGGACTAGACGCTAAGGCCATCAACTTGACATGACGATGCAACCACAAATTCAACAAAGCAAATATAGAAAATATTATGCAAAGGCTAAAATTGGTTCGGATAGGATGAACTAACACTAAAAAAATTGGCTTTTTCGTGGACTTTAGGTATGAAGAACAAAATTGATCTAAACTACGAAAAACTATAAAATCTCACCGAGCAACCTGGAAATCTGATACCACTTGATAGAGGCGAAGGTGTCTCTATGTTTCGATGAGATAGATATCGTTATTGTGGGAGTCAACTTTGACGACCCGACTACAAACGTGCGAAGATGTCGCGCCTTAGCAATTGCTAAACCAACTTCCGAGGGTTATTGACCACACCTGAGCACGATCAACCTGACCACGAGGGTCTATTTCCTGCGAGCAAACGAAGAACAAGCAAGAAACTGAGATTGCAATCTGGATATTGCGAATAAAAGAGGAAAGATTTATTAATGAAGGTGGGGTTATGTGATGTCTTGGTCTGGTCGTTGGACACAAACGAAGTACACGAAGTTGCAGCTATGGCTAACTTTTAATCTAAAGAAAACCCAAAGTCTAAACGATGCCCTAAGGGCTGTATATATGGAGGAGAGAGGGGGGAATTTCGTGGACCTTGGAGGAGTGGTCCGAAACCAACCCTAACTCTTGTTTCCCCACATATACGGACTCTAAAAACTGCCTATAATCAAGTATTTCAAAATTACATGGGCCTGGCCCAAAAATAAGGTGACGCGGAACGTAGAATAGCCTTTGGACGAAATTTATGAAGTGGCATCTTGTATATTTCATCCAAGGCTTCATGCACTCATTATGGTGGCTTCAAAGTCCTGGAATCATCACTTGTAACTCCGTTCTTGTTCCCCTTGCGCATGCCATCATCTCCATGCTTGAACTTGCTCCAAGGTTCATCTTTCTTTTCCAAGCTAGGCCCTTCATTTGTAAGCAAAACAAATGTATCCAATTTAGGATGCATCATATTCTCATGAACATTAGAATCGTTACCAAGAAACGAAAGTACCTGATAATTCAATTGGCGTGCGCGAGCTCTAGTAATTGGTCTAGTATGTATAGCAGCAGGGGCTGTGGGTGTAACAATGGTATTGATGTCCTCATCAGCATTGCACATCAAAAATTCTGTTTTTATCAGTTCCCTACTCGAGGACGAGTAGGAGTTAAGCTTGGGGATGCTAATACGTCTCCAACGTATCAATAATTTTCGATTGTTCCATGTTGTTATATTATCAATCTTGCATGTTTTATAATCATTTTATAGTCATTTTATATCTTTTTGGTACTAACCTATTGACATAGTGCCAAGTGCTAGTTGTCATTCTTTCCATGTGTTTTACATCGCAGAAAATCAAAATCAGACAGAGTCCAAATGCCCCGAAACTTTACGAAGAATTTTTATGGGCCAGAAGGAACACAACAGGCCCTGGCTGCACCTGGGGGGTGCCTCGAGGGAGGCACAACCCACCAGGGCGCGCCAGGTGGCCCGGGCGTGCCCTGGTGGGTTGTGTCCACCTCGGGTGCCCCCGGACCGCCTCTTTGCTCTATAAATACCCCAATATTCTAGAATCCCTGGGGGAGTCGACGAAATATTCATCCAGCCACCGCAGAGTCCAGAACTACCAGATACAATCTAAACACCATCTCGGATGGGGTTCACCACCTCCATTGTGCCTCTCCAATGATGCATCAGTAGTTCTTTGTAGACCTTCGGGTCCGTAGTTAGTAGCTAGATGGCTTCATCTCTCTCTCTCTCTTGATTCTCAATACAATGGTCTCTTGGAGATCCATATGATGTAATTCTTTTGCCGTGTGTTTGTTGGGATCAGATGAACTTCGAGTTTATGATCAGTTATATCTTTTTATATCCATGAAAGTTATTTGTGTTTCTTTGATCTCTTATATGCATGATTACTTATAGCCTCGTATTTCTTGTCCGATATTTGGGTTTTGTTTGGCCAACTTGATCTATTTATCTTGCAATGGGAAGAGGTGCTTTGTAGTGGGTTCGATCTTACGGTGCTTGATCCAAGTGACAGAAAGCAAACAACATGTATGTATCGTTGCTACTAAGGATAAAACGATGGGGTCTATCTCCACATAGATAGATCTTGTCTACATCATGTCATCATTCGTATTGCATTACTCCATTTTTCCATGAACTTAATACATTAGATGCATGTTGGATAGCGGTCGATGTGTGGAGTAATAGTAGTAGATGCAGGCAGGAGTCGGTCTACTAATCTTGGACGTGATGCCTATATAATAATCATTGCCTGGATATCGTCATAATTATTCAAAGTTCTATCAATTGCCCAATAGTAATTTGTTTACCCATCGTTTGTTATTTTTCTCGAGAGAAGATACTAGTGAAACCTACGGCCCCGGGTCTTCTTTCTCATTTATTTGCCTTTGCGATCTACTTTTCTCTTGCTTTTATTTTCAGATCTACTAAACCAAAAACCAAAAAATAATTTGCTGCAATTTATTCTTATTTATTTGGCATTCGATCTATCAATCTACTATAAATTCACCTCACGTCAGTTTGCCTATCTTGAGCCGCCGTACCCCGGAAGGGATTGACAACCCCTTTAACACGTTGGGTTGCGAGAAGTTGTTATTTGTGTGCAGGTGTTGTTTACGTTGTGTTTCTTGGTTCTCCTACTGGTTCAATAATCTTGGTTTCATATCTGAGGGAAATACCTACCGTCGTTGTGCTGCATCATCCCTTCCTCTTTGGGGAAATACCGACGTAGCTTCAAGCAACATCACATAGCAACGAGGGGGAGAGTGTGTCTATGAACCCTCATAGACCGTAAATGGAAGCATTTCACAACGCGGTTGATGTAGTCGAACTTCTTCGCACTTCAACTGATTAAGTACCGAATGCACGACACCTCCGTGTTCTGCACACATTCAGCTCGGTGATGTCTCTCGCCTTCTTGATCCAGCAAGACGTCAAGGTAGTAGATGATTTCCGTCAGCACGGCGGCGTGGTGACGGTGATGGTGAAGTGATCTCCGCAGGGCTTCACCTAAGCTCTATGAAAATATGACTGGGGTGTAAACGGTGGAGGGGGGCACCGCACACGGCTAGGCAATTGTCTACGGTGTGCTAGGGCGGCCCCCACATATATATATATATAGGTGGGAGGGAGAGGGGAGGCTGCCAGGAGGCGCCCCAAGTAGGCTGAATCCTACTTGGGGTCCTCCCCTTGGCTGCGCCCCCTGCCATGTTTGTCGGAGGGGGAAGCAAAGAGGGGGGGAGGAAGGGGGAATCCTATTCCTCTCTTTACTTTCTCTTCCCCTCTTTCCTTCTCCTCCTAGGCCGGCCCATATGGAGGCGCACCAGCCCCTTGTGGCTGGTGTGTTTCCCCTCTTGGCCCATAAGGCCCATATCTGTTGTTGGTGGTTCCCGACCCGATAAGTACCCGCTAACCCCCAAAACTGACGAGGACATCAATACCATTGTTACAACCACAACCCCTGCTACTATACCTACTGGACCAATTACTAGAGCTCGTGCACGCCAATTAAATTACCAGGTACTTCTGTTCTTGGTAATGATTCTAATGTTCATGAGAATATGATGCTGCCTAAATTGGATACATTTGTTTTGCTTAAAAATGAAGGGCCTAGCTTGGAGAAGGATGAACACTGGAGCAAGAACAAGCATGGAGATGATGGCATGCACAAGAGAAACAAGAACAGAGTTTCAAGTGATGATTTCAGGACTTTGAAGCCACCGTAATGATTGCATGAAGTCTTGGATGAAATATACAAGATGCCACTTCTCAAATTTCGTCCAGAGACTATTATAGGTGCTGCGTCACCTTATTATTGGGCCAAGCCCATGTAATTTCGAATTACATAAGTATAGGTTGTTTTTAGAGTCCGTATGTGTGGGGACACAAGAGATAGGGTTGGTTTCGGACCTCTCCTCCAAGGGCCACGAAATTCTGCCCTCTTACCCCATATATATAACCCTTAGGGCGTCATTTAGAATTCGGGGTTTTGTCTACATTAAAAGTTTCCCATAGCTGCAACTTCACATACTTCGTTTGTGTTCAACGACCAGACCAAGGCGTCATAGAACCCCACCTTGGTCAATAAAGTTTTCATCTTATATTCACAATATCCAGATTGCAATCTTAGTTTCTTGCTTGTTCTTTGTTTGCTTGCAGGAAATAGACCTTCGTGGTCAGGTTGATCGTGCTCCGGCATGGTCAATAACCTCTCGGAGTTGGTTTAGCAATTGCTAAGGCGCGACGTCCTCGCACGTTCATAGTCGGATCGTGAAAGTCTACTCCTCCAAAATGATAATCACTGTCGGTGTCAAAACCGGCGGATCTCTGGTAGGGGGTCCCGAACTGTGCGTCTAGGCCAGATAGTAACAGGAGGCAGGGGACACAATGTTTTACCCAGGTTCGGGCCCTCTTGATGGAGGTAAAACCCTATGTCCTGCTTGATTAATATTGATGATATGGGTAGTACAAGAGTAGATCTACGACGAGATCAGAGAGGCTAAACCCTAGAAGCTAGCCTATGGTATGATTGTTGTTCGTCCTATGGACTAAAACCCTCCGGTTTATGTAGACACCGGAGAGGGCTAGGGTTACATAGAGTCGGTTACAATGGGAGGAGATCTACATATCCTTATTGCCAAGCTTGCCTTCCACGCCAAGGAAAGTCCCATTTGGACACGGGACGAAGTCTTCAATCTTGTATCTTCATAGTCCAAGAGTCCATCCAAAGGTTATAGTCCGGCTATCTGGACACCCTCTAATCCAGGACTCCCTCAGTAGCCCCCGAACTAGGCTTCAATGACGATGAGTCTGGCGCGCAGATTGTCTTCGGCATTGCAAGGCAGGTTCCTCTCCAAATTCCGCGTACCTTTTTAAATAGTGTCCGGCTTCTTGTGAATGTCGCGCTCCTTGGCTTCCATGCCCAATAATGGCCACTTCCCACATGTCGAGCAAATGTGAAGAGCCAGGGTGTTTTTACATTTACCGCCTAGCTGCGTGAATGAGCTGCCTACTAAAAAGACGAGGATTCAGATCCAAATCACACCATCCTCCCTTGGCGAGCCTTCATCGGAGCGCATCCGACAGAGATCCATTCCATCATGGCTGGTGGACGCAGCTCCTCCTCTCGCTCCCCTATCCCCAAGCCTGGAGACTGGGAGAGATATTCCGTCCCGCACAGCAAACTAGTGATGCTTCAAACCAAGGGATTTCTTCCCCCAACATACATGGTCCCGGTTCGAGCCAGACTCGCCACCTATAATGGCGGAGAGAAAGCAGAGAGCCTTCCCAATCCCTCCAAGGGAGAGCGGGTATGCCTTGTCCCTCATTTGGTAGGAGGGCTCGGATTTCCAATTCACCCGTTTCTCCGGGGGCTCCTGCAGTTGTACGGCCTCCAGTTGCACAACCTTACGCCTGCCTCCATATTGCATATCGCGGGCTTCGTAGCCCTTTGCGAGCTGTTTTTGGGCTGTGAGGCTCATTTCGCGCTGTGGAAGGAGTTGTTCTGCTTTGTGCCCCGTTCTCAGAAGGGGTCAATATATCAAGTGGGCGGAGCCGAAGTGTGGCGTATTGCCGGGACCGGATATCTATCCGGAACCCCAAAGAAGATGTCCGAAGACTGGCCTTCAAAATGGTTTTATATAGAAGACGTCCCCCTCCCGGACCCTATTCGAATCGGCCTCCCTGAGTTCGACAACGCTCCTTTGAAGAAGCACCGGAGCTGGCGTCCACGGAGCCCCCAGGAGGAAGATGACAGGGACGCCCTTTACCTGATGAGCCGGATAAGTTTGTTAGCAAGATTCGGATTGACCATGATCGAGGTCATGGCCACATGTATTATGCGGGGGGTGCAGCCGCTTCAGTATTGAGGCCACCCCATGTGGGATTTCAACGGGGAGGATGACGCCACCCGCTACGGCCGTAAAGGGCCAGAATCGGTTGCTGCTCTAATAAAGATCTTATCCACTTTGTACAAGGGAGAAGAGGAGGAATTCCTCCGCGTCAACCAGCAGGGAGGATTTTCTATGTACAATCCTCCGAGCTGGGTAAGCGGACACTTTTTCTCGCCCATCCGTTTCATATTCCCATAGTTAAGTATTCAGTCTTGTGATTTCAACGCAGGAGCTGCGCCAGGCTGTAAGGGAGATAAACAGCCCTCCTCCACAACCCGAGGATCCGGAACGGTCCCTTGACCCGGCCTACCAAGAGGATCCGGACATATCTGTGGAGCTGATCGATGGGGTATTTTACCAATTGAGCAATGACAACGCCTTGGTGGCCATTACGGCCGATTACCCTGGGCTACTTCCAGCCTCACAGGTAACTGAGACCGAAGTCCCAGTACTTTGAAAAGTGATCCGTCCTTGCATGTTTTTGATTACCTTATAACAACCATGTTTCGTAGGGGAGGTCCTTGAGGCGGAAGGCCGAACCTGCGGCGACTAGCCAACAAGGGGCCGCGAGGCCAGGCAGGCTGAAAAGACACGCAGTCCGGGTCGAGACACCGGCATAGCGGTACGTCGCGCCGTCTTTATTCCAAGACATTATTCTTAGAGGCAGACTAACGCCCATGCCTTCTTTTTAGGAAAAAGAGCGCTCGCCGGACTATATCCGGAGAGGCTACTAATTGCGCCTCCACCAGCCAGGCTCCAAGGCCGGATTCGGAGGCGGGAATGAATACGAGGTGTGCGCCGAGCGCTTCTCCGACAGAGGATGCGGATAGACTGTCCGCCACTAATTCCGAGGTGGAAAGTGCCATGAACCACAGGCATCGCCGGGCTGTTCTTCGTGACGCTTGTTTCTCCCAGGAGGCATTGGATGCCTTCAACTCGGGAGATGCGTACCTCCGTGCCGCTCAAAATGGTCTAGCCAGAGCCATGAAGCAGTATGGAAAAGATATACGGGTGAGAAAATTTGGTGATTATATATATCAGTAGCCCCTGATACTTGAAACAGTTAGAATAACTGATTTAAGGATCATTTGTTATGCAGGTTCTTACAGAAAAGAATACCCAACTGTCCCAGGAGCTGGAAGAGTGCAAACCCCACTTCAGGCTGCACTGGCCGCGGCAAGGGAGCCCAAAGAGACCCCCTCTGGTAATATATCCTTCAATATCATATAAAGTGCGGTGTATATGCAGATCTGATGATAAAATTGCAGATGATGCTGGAGTAAATCCGGATAAGCAACAACTCCAACGCCAGCTGAAGACCGGTGAGAGCGTGCTTACGAGGGTGAGGCAGGAGAAGAATGATCTCCTAGATGCCAACACCAAGCTGGGCGTGGAACTAAAGGATGTTCATGCCCAACTGTCGGACTTCGTTAGGGAGAATCGGCGGCTTCGACGCGGCATATTTAGTAAGTGCTTGAACGAACTTTGAAAAAGAGTTCGGCGAGGAAGTTGGCTGACAGAGTTATGTCTGTAGGTATGCTAACTGGTCGTCCTGCAAAGGAAATGCCCGGTTCTATGGGTGACCTTCTTCCTAAGCTCTCACAACTGCACGAACGAGTTCGACAGGTGATGTAAGGCGTCGCCCAGGCCTTGTGGCCATCCGTCTCCGTGCCCGAAGGACTTGGAGATCTTGCAGAGAAGCTGAAGGGAGCACGGCGACGCTTCCGATTATGGAAGATATCGGCCTGCCGTCAAGGTGCCAGGGAAGCCTGGGCCACGGTGAAGACGCGGTACACGAAGGCTGACCCAAACCACATGGCCGATGTCGGACCTGTGGGGCTCGATGGGAAGGAAATCCCTGTGAGCTTAGTGTACAGCCAAGTAGAATTGGCCGCAAAGTATTCCCAACAGGACTGTAGACTAGACAGCCTATTGGATGGTATTGAAGAGGAATTCAACCAGTCAAATTGACTATGTAATTTAAAGTGACATGTATAATGCCTTCTAGCCGGATTGTAGATCGTTTGTCGTGGCAGACCTTTTCGCTTCAACCTCGGGACCCGACGGTCCGGAGTGTATCCGAATACCCTCTCGGTTATGTAAGAACCGGGGCATGCATGGAGACCTGGCGTAGGGGTCATTACTGTTTGAACAGACAAGTGCCCAACTAGTTATGTTATATTACATGGTTAGTAAGAAACATCTTACAGGGAGAATAGTTCCGTTAGGGGCTCCTTTCCCTGGGAGGCATGCCCTAAAGTGCATGTCCGGACTGCGAGAAGAGACGCAGAAAAAACATCTAGGGCGCATAAGTAAATAAGTGAAAAATCATCTTTAGTTCACTGACCGAATATTCCCTTAAGAATGCTAGCTTTCGGCATCACCCAGTTTGAGGTACAGATCCGGCTGAACCGGTAGTAACAATCGCAGAGGTGCTCCCCTTATGCCCTAGCCGAATTAACGGGAACATAGGGCATAAATACAAGAGCCAGGCAACCCAGCTTAGCCAAAACTTAAGTCATATCAATGCATATAATGGTGAATAAAGGGTACATGCGGAAGGATAACACGTGTGTTGGGCATAAAGCCCGTATGAATAAGCTTCTGTTAAAGAGCCCCCAGGTATAATGAGCGCGGATAGCGCGTCAGTTGCGTGCAAACAAGGCACGAATGGGCCCCTAAAGGCTGTGAGAGAAAAGAAAGGGAGAAGGAGAAAAATATAAGACAGATAGTGTATAAAAAATGGACAGAGGAAGGAGACGAACACAGAGTCCGGCGTTAGGCGTAGAATCTTCGGAGTCGGGCTACGTTCCATGGGTTCGGCTCGAGTCGATTATTCGATGCATCCCGCAGACCGTACGCTCCACCAGTCAGGACTTGGTCAATGATGAAGGGACCTTCCCATTTGGGCTTGAGTTTGTCCTTTTTCTTATCCGGCAGGCGTAGAACTAACTCGCCAACATTGTAAGTTTTGGCCCGTACTTCTCTGCTTTGGTATCTTCGAGCCTGCTGTTGATAGAATGCGGAACGGGGTTTTGCCACGTCACGCTCCTCCTCCAAGGTGTCCAAACTATCTTGCCGATCGAGCTCGGCTTCTCTTTCTTCGTACATGCGCACTCGAGGTGAGTCATGAATTATGTTGCAAGGCAGAACCGCCTCTGCGCCGTATACCATAAAGAATGGTGTGTATCCGGTAGTGCGATTCGGCGTGGTCCGCAGCCCCCAGAGTACGGAGTCGAGCTCCTCTACCCAATGCGTGTTAGATTCCTTGAGGGACTGCATTAATCTGGGTTTGATGCCGCTCATGATAAGATCATTTGCTCGCTCGACCTGACCGTTAGTTTGTGGGTGATAGACTGAAGCATAATCAAGCTTGATGCCCATGTTTTTGCACTAGAGTTTTACCTCGTCAGCCGTAAAGTTTGTGTCATTATCAGTGATGATGCTGTGGGGGACGCCGTAACGGTGTACGACCCCGGATATGAAGTCTATCACCGGTCCGGATTCGGCCGTCTTGACAGGCTTGGCTTCTATCCATTTGGTGAACTTATCCACCATGACCAGTAAGTACTTTTGCTTGTGGGTTCCTCCTTTAAGGGGTCCAACCATGTCAAGCCCCCAGACCGCGAAGGGCTAGGCGATGGGGATAGTATGGAGGGCGGTGGGTGGCATATGGCTTTGGTTTGCAAAAAGCTGGCAACCAACGCAACGTTGGACTAAGTCCTGAGCGTCTGCCAGGGCCGTCAGCCAATAAAAGCCTGTACGGAAGGCCTTGCTTACAAGGGCCCAAGCTGCAGCGTGGTGACTGCCGAGTCCGGCATGAATTTCCGCCAGAAGATTCCGCCCTTCCTCTTCGGAGATGCACCTTTGAAGGACTCCAGTGGTGCTTTTCTTATAAAGCACTCCCTCATGGACTTTATAGGCTTTAGATCGCCGCACTATGCAGCGTGCCTCGTTTTGGTCCTCAGGAAGTTCCTGCCTAGTTAGGTAGGCTAGGAATGGTTTGTCCACAGGGCGATGACTGCCATTATTACGTGGGCTGAAGATGTTATTTCGTTGGCAGAGCCTCCAATTATGTCAGAATGTTTGGTGTCGGGCAGTGCGGTTGGGTCCGGGCTATTATTTCCGGGTTCCACTGTAACATCCCAAATTTTCAATTTGGAATGTTATACATTAGATCATCATGCATATCATATTTTATTTTTGCATTTTGGTTGATCCTAGAAATTCTACGCAACTCAATGACCCACGGAGAGAGTTGGGGATTTCGTTATTTTCATATTTGAGTTCTCTCAAATTTTGAGAATAGGATCATTTGATTTTATTTATTTTATCATCAATTATTTCTATTACAAAAATATGAGAGAGGGAATAACATGACTTTCCCAAAATAAAGAAATATTGAGGATTTAATAATAAAATCAAATAAGATTTAATTTTGGAGTTTTTCGGTGTTTTATTTGAATTTAGGAAAAATGTGCGTTTTTCAAAATTGCATTTAGGGACCAAATAAATGTTCACCTTGTGCGGCTTGATTTTAGAAGCCCGTGAAAATTTATTTTGGAATTTTTGGAGTCCGTTTAGTATTTCGTTTTATTTTTCTTCCGAGCAGAATAAAAAAACGAACCGACTTCGGGCCGTACCCGAGCGGGACACCGCCCGGGGGCAGCCTTTAAATAGCGTCGCCCCGAGCCGCCCCAGCGCCGCCTCGATCCGCACGCGCCGCCGGAGGGGCCGCTGCCGACGATCCCACCGCCCGAGGTTCGTCACGCCTCGGTTTCCGTGCCAAAAAAAAGAGAGAAAAAAATCGGCGTCCATCGTTTTTCTTTTTCTCGGATTAAATCCACGATTTTTCTGATCGCGATTCCTGATCCGATTTTCGTTTTAGTATAACGTTTCGCTCGTTTATCGGAATCAGGCGATTCAAGCGCATGGAGTTTCGTCTCGAAGCCCTTTATCCGTTTAACCAACTTAAACAAGTTTTTGTTACTATAAAATTTGCCCTAGATCCAGATTACCAGAACGAAGTTGTTTTCTTTCGCCGTTTGATTTTTGTTGCTTCGTTTGATTTGATTCTTTTTACCAACCAGAGTTCTTAAGTTGAAACTTCTGGTTAGATCTCTTATTTGAGTTTTACCTGTGCATTAGATGAGTACTTATTGTATGCTTGTTTGTTTGTCTGCGATAGAATACCCGGAGTGCGCCGCCTGTTACTTCGAATCGTTAGGTTTCGCGGATCATCAGCAAGGCAAGTAACACTTTGATCATACCTTTTCTACTACCCAGTTTTATTGCATTAGATCAATCCTCACACATTGCATGATTAGGATCTTATTAAATTGTGGGATGGGAAGTAGATGAGGTAGTACCTATTACCTGTTTATTATGAAACCTTTGGGAGTTGCTTCAACGTTTGCTTATTATGCCATGCTATGCTAGCAGACGTGGATTGGGTGAGTGAAATCCATGACAGATGTGAGATTGTTAATTAATGGTTTATCTAAGGTGGCAACTTGAACAGACATCTGGGTGGATTGAGGCACCTGGGTATTCCAGGACTTGCCTGTTTTCTTTTGGACCGCCACCCAGGCTCAAAGGGATCATGAGACTATTCATACTAGAAACCTCCGTGTGCAGCCACAAGCTATTATGGGCTCTAGCACAGTTGACTAAGTCGTGCGAACTCTTACAGTGGTAGACTAGCAGATGTAGGGAATGTAGGTGGTACGGTCTACCCGATCGTAAGGTGCTAGCACTTCTGAAAGACTATGTCTCGGTCATCCGTCTTCTCAAACACCATGTAGTGCGAGAAACCAAACGGAGGCGATCGAGTCTTGTGGGGAAAAGTGCGCAAACCTCTATAGAGTGTCATAAACTAATCATGGTTAGCCGTGTCCTCGGTTATGGACATCTTGAGTATCTAGTACTTGGATTTTCATGTGAATCTCAACATGTTACCCTAAATTAATTTTGTTGGGTTATGTTTAATGATGATGCTTAATTGGGATTGAGAATGCTGTCAACCATTCTCAATGTTTAACAACCACCATAATAGTTAAATAAATTTATTCCTTTGAAGTATGGAAAAATAGGCTTTACGCAAAACTATAACCATAGAGCCTTCCACCAGCCAAATATGCATATAGTATAGCTGTTTCATTCAATTACTCTCTATGTGTTATCTTGCCAGCATATTCCATGTACTGACCCGTTTTCGGGCTGCAACGTTAATGTTGCAGACTTTTTAGACGATGATTAAGGAGTTTTTATGTCGTGGTTCTATACTCAGTGATGCCGTTGGAGTTGATGGACTCACTTATCTTCCAAGCCTTCCGTTGTTATCATTATTAGATGGCCTTAAGCCATACTTATTCTAATAAGTTCTCTTTTGAGACACTCGATGTAATAAGTGTGTGATTGCTACTCTGCTATAAATCCTCCGAGTACTGTGTGGTGTCAGCATTACTGATCCAGGGATGACACCGGAGCACAAAGATCAGACTGTTTGAGGTCTGGTCGCTACAGAGATGGTATCAGAGCACAAGCTGACTGTAGGACACGACCACTAAGCTAAAGACCTAGATCACTATTCACTCTCTTCTCTTCGGACTTCTCAGCTTTTCTACTCTTTAGGATGGCGGATGCAAGGAACAAGTCTACACAACCTGATGAAGATACACCCTTTGGACGACACTTGAAGGAAGTCACTAGATACCTAAACATAGGAGTACCAAACTTCACGGGAACCTACAACGCCACTTACCTGAAGAAGAGCGCTGGATGATTCAAGTTCAAGTTCCAGGAAGGACGTTCATGCCAGTCACTGAGCCCATAGAGTTTTCTTTTGATACACCAACTTGGAGTCTGGGAAAGAGCATGGCAGCTCACATCGCCATGGGACGCATTGGAGAAGTCTACCGCAATGACCTCAAGGATACTATCTACCAGATTTGTGGGCATTGATATGAGCACTGGGAGATGATCAGCACCAGGAAGGATAGATCAATCGCAGCTTTTATCCAGGAGTTAAACCAGCACATCCGACGACAGGAGAACCAGATGTGCGCCGACATGATAGATCTGAAGAAGGCTAAGACTAGAATCAAGGAACTGGAGGAAGAACTCAAGGCTACACGTGAAGATTATGAAGAGGAAATTGAAGTATTGGTGGATAAGAATGCTGACCTAACTATGAAGCTAGCCGTATTTATGGGAGACCCTACGCTAGTAGATGAAGACGAAGAACCTCAGGAAATTAGCCCGAAAGACTACAACACCATCGATGGCACCGACTCGGAAGCAGATAGTAGCGATGATGAATATGTTGATGAAGCTGGAGCAGATATCATGGAGTCTGCAACCGAAGAATATTTCTAGTAGACCACCTCATCAGTAGTAGTAGTCCACCATGTAAATATAGTAGTCCGAGCACTTTTGCGATAGATAGATCGATTGTATGCTCTTGTTTGATTGATTGAAGTGAATTGTTTGCTTTTGCCTCATGTGCATATGGGTAGTGTTTTCACTTTAGACCCCCTCTATTCTTATACCTCATCTTTCCTAAACCCTCAGATGCCTCCGAGACGTGACCCCGGAATTGCCTTTCCACCAAAGCTCACCCAGTTGATCCAACAGCAGAACACATTGATGCAGTTGCTAGTCCAGAATCAGGGGAACAACAACAACAACCCACCACCACCACCACCACCTATTGCCCACTTAGCCCATTTTCTTAGGCTGAATCCGCCGATGTTTTCTAGTAGCATCGAGCCGATAGTAGCAGATGATTGGCTCCGCAAGACAGCTAGAGAGTTGACCATAGCAGGATGCACAGATGTGGAGAAGGTGAAGTTTGCCACACATCATCTTGAAGGACCCGCAGCATCATGGTGGGAGAATTTCACAGCCACTTTCCCAGTCGACACTGTCACATGGGACCAGTTTCAGCAGGCTTTTCGTACTGCCCATGTTTTAGCAGGAGCTATGGCCATGAAGAAGCGTGAGTTTTGCAACTTGCGCCAAGGAGGACGGACAGTTGTCCAGTATGTGGACGACTTTAGTAAGTTAGCACGTTATGCCCCAGATGACGTCGCTACAGATGCAGCGAAGCAGGAGAAGTTTCTAGAAGGACTGAATGATGAGTTAAGCATGCAGTTGATGGTAGCAACCTTCAACAACTACGAGGAGTTGGTAGATCGTGCTCCTCTGATTGAAGGGAAGCAGCAGTAGATTGAGAATCGCAAGAGGAAGTATGGACAAGGAAAGTACAATTCAGGAGCTCAGCAGAAGCCACGTTTTACCCCTAGACCTGGAGGACATTTTCAGCATACCCATGGAGGAGGTAGCTCACACAATCACAATGGCACCAAGAATGGTAATGCAATGGAGGAAGCAACGGCCAGAACCGCACCAACCCATCCACCCCAGCCAAGAAGGACCTGAGCCAAGTCACTTGTTTTAAGTGTTCGAAGATAGGACATTATGCCAATGAATGTCCTGAATTACAAAATGGAAATAGCAATGGAAGTTCTGGGAAGAAGCCGAACCCTTTCAACAGGGGACATGTGAACCACGTTAGCGTGGAGGAGGTTGAAGCTCAGCCTGATGCAGTAATAGGTAAGTTTTTGGTTAAGTCATTTACTGCACTCGTTCTTTTTGATACTGGTGCATCTAAAAGTGCGTTATATCGACAATAGGGGGGGTGAATAGGCGTTTTTTATGAAAGTCTTCAAAACATGGAAGTTTCAAAGACAAACGATAGAAATAAACCTATTACCATGCATCGGAAGTTAGACTACACTAGATAAACCATAGTCATGCATTCAATGAAGTGAAAGGACAATGACTAATAGTAGCTAGGTAGTAAGGATCAAGCAGGAAGATATTAAGAAGCCAAACAGATCACACAGTCACTCAGTGAAGACAAAAGATAGAGCAAATATACAATGACTTCACACAAAGTAACAGTAAGTAAAGAGAGGGGAAGGATGAAACCAGTGACTCGTTGAAGACAAAGATTTGTTGGACCAGTTCCTGTTGCTGTGACAACTGTACGTCTGGTTAGGGCGGCTAGGTATTTAAACCAAAGGACACCCAGTCCTGAACACGCAGCTCAGGACACCCAGTCCTCCCCGTATTCCCCTTGAGCTAAGGTCACACAGACCTCGCCCAATCACTCTGGTAAGTCTTCAAGGTAGACTCCCAAACCTTCACAGACTTCGTTCACCGGCAATCCACAATGTCTCTTGGATGGTCAGAACGCGACGCCTAACCGGCTGGAGGATGCACAGTCCTCAAGTGTAATAAGTCTTCAGATCACTCAGACAAGAAGACTTAAGTGATGCCTAATTCTCTTTGGCTCTGGGTGGTTAGGGCTTTATCCTCGCAAGGAATTCTCTGGGTGGTTTATGGTTGTAGGGGGTGGGCTATTTATAGCCACTAGGCAACCCGACCTGATTTGTCCGAAATGACCCTGGGTCACTAAGGAACTGACACGTGTTCCAATGGTCAGATTTCAAACTCACATGGAAACTTTACTTGGGCTACAAGCAAAGCTGACTTGTCCGACTCTGGACAAGATTTGCTCTCATAGTCTTCACTCGAAGACATAGGTTTTTGTTTAAGCATCACTTCAGTCATTCTGACTGGTTCTCTTGGACCCCACTTAATAGTACGGTGGTTCCTATGACTCAACACAGAAGAAAAAGAACTACGAAAGATCTAAGTCTTCGAGCTCCATAGGCTTCATGCGGTGTCTTCTCTTGTCATAGTCTTCAATGTGAATATCTTCATATACCACCTTTGACATCAATGTCTTCATACATTTTTAGGGGTCATCTCTGGTGGGAAAACCGAATCAATGAGGGACTTCTACCTGTGTTATCCTGCAATTCTCACAAACACATTAGTCCCTCAACTAGGTTTGTCGTCAATACTCCAAAACCAACTAGGGGTGGCACTAGATGCACTTACAATCTCCCCCTTTTTGGTGATTGATGACAAACTAGTTGAAGTTTTCAACGGGGAATATAATGTGTGAAATTGTAAAGGATAAGGAATTGTCTTCATAAGTTGCAAGGGCTCCCCCTAAAGATGTGCATATAAGTAATTTGCTTTTGGAATGCAAATGCACATGGCAGGTTGTGCTTGTGGAGATCCACTTCAACTTATGATGACAATCCACTATGCATGTGAAAGTATGTGAAGATAATGACATGCATAATGGAAAATGGACGTTTGCAAAATGATCTAAGTGCGGAATTTATCGTCGCACATGCGGAATTTATCATCGCAACACAAGGTGGCAAATAAGTAGCAGACGACCATCAAGTTTAAGTGTTACAACTCAAAGAACCAAATGTTTCAAAACGAGAGTTGTAAGCACGAAGCAAAATATAAAACACCCGCCCATATGGACCCGCTTGAAGACTATCAAACTCATATGCTTCTCCCCCTTTTGTCAGTAAGGACCAAAAAGGTTTGAAGACATAGAGCCTCTACTCGTTCCCATGAGGAGTAGGTGAAGCAGCAGGGAAGTTGAGGATGTTTGGCGGTGCAGATGAACTTGGAGCAGTATCGACATGTACTGAAGGAGGCGGCGATGAAGTAGCATCGTCTTCATCCTCGATCACTCTGGCATTCACGCTTGCAGCAGAGGATGAGAACTCAGAGTCTTCTAGTGATGGAGTTTGTCGCAGCACAGCCCTTCGAGGAGGTGTGGAGTCAAACTTGAAGCGCTCAGTGAAGCCATCCTCTTGCAGATAATCTTCAGAACACAACAGCGTTAGCGCTTTCCATGTGCGTCGAGAGGTTTCATGGGCAACGAAAGCATTCTTGGTGGCAAGATTGCGAATGCGATTAACATCCACCAAGAGGCTTTGCATCTGACGCTTCAGCCACTCATGATGCCTGTCCTGTTTCTGATGAAGAGCCACAAGAAGCTCTCGGTCGTTGAGAACACGAGTGCGCTTCTTGGGTCGTGGAGCAGTTGTGCTGTCAGTGGCTTCAGTGAGAGCAGGGTGTGGTGCATGTGTAGTGCCAGCCAAAGGATACACTCGAGCGACTGCTTCAACACCTTCAATGTTCTGAGTGAAACTCTGAAGCTCTGCATTCTGAAGACTTAGAGGTTCCTTGGCAGGCTCAGGATAGATGGCTTCAATAGACATATCCACATCAGGCAAAAAGATCCGATGATTGTGGGCAGATGGCTGATATGAGATAGCAGAGTGAAGTTTGATCAGCCGCATCACCCAAGGGGCGTAGAACTTCAATCCGAACAGATCAGAGCCGGATGCAGCAAGTTGGCGAATGAAGAAATCCTGTGTATTGAAGCATTTTCCATGAAGAATATAGAAGACCAGAGTCTTCATTGCACCTTCCAGCTTGGCATGGGGAGAATGTCCTTTGATTGCCCAGAGAGTTCGCCTTATGATATGATAAATGGTCCTTGATAGATACTCAAGGTCTTCAACAAGGAACTCCGTGGGATAAGCAGCATCTTGGGGCAATGGCTTCATCATACTCAGCATCTGACTCATATTCGGTTCAGGCTTCTGAAAGATGCTCTCAACAGCTTCACTATGAAGCTGACAGCCATGCTCATAAAGATTGCCAGGAGTGGGCAAGCCAGTGAGCTCAATGATGTCAAAGGCCTTGGCTTCATGATGAACGTTTCCAGTCATCCACTCCAGGACCCAAGTCTTCGGATCTCTGTTATATCCGCGGATGTGAAGTGTGGCATAGAATTGGAGCAGCAGCTCTTCATTCCAATGCTCTTGGTTAGTAATGAACGGCAGCAGTCCAACTTCCTTGAAGCAATCCAAAGCTTCTTCCAGACAGGGCAAACCAGCTATAGCTTCAATGTCAAGGCGCTTGTGTGGGAAGATGCGACCTTGGTTGTAAAGAATGCATGAGTAATAGCTTCGCTGCTGATAGCTCCAGAACTGATCAGATGATGTTCTTTCCCTAGAGTAGGGGTTCCTGAAGCTATTAAAGAATGTGTTGTCTGCTCTGAAGCCATTGATGTTGAAGGAGCCAGGTGCTGATGCAGGACCTGGGAACCTGGGAAATCTTGGGATTGGCTTCTGGACCTGAGGCATGTGCTCAACATGATAGTCGAATTGGGGACCGGCAGCAGACGCAGGAATAGAAGCAGCAGGATCAGTGGCTTCGCTGACTTCTGGTGCTGTTGGGGGTGAGGGCTCTACATTAGCTTCAGCCATGACGGTGTCAGTGGCTTCAATGGTATTGGTGGTGGCAGCCTCTAGATTTGCAACCTCCACTTAACAAGCTGGAGGGTCGGTCACGATCACGTTCTCCTCGAGAACCGCTTCTTGGTGGGGCAGGGGAGTAGCAGCTTGTGGAACTTCTTCCACGGCTGATGCAGCCGGATTGTCTTCAGCAGAGACTTGAGGCCTTGGACCTCTGCGAAGCATGCACAACGCGGGCGACGCATGTGGAGCTGGAGTGGGCTGGGCCTCATAGTCTTCTTCCTCTTGTGGGCGATCCGCCCATGAAGCATCCTGTGCAATTGGCGTCAGTGGACGACCAATGCTGATGAGTTTGCTGTGCGTTAGCACAGGCGATGATACCTGTTGGTGCTCTAGCTGAGGAAGGGCTGCATCATCTTCAACATGGTCATGGTGACCAATGTCTTCAGCTTCATGAGCCTCTGTGAAAGCAGGCTCATGGACAGTCAGTTGACGTTCTTCTGGATTAGCATCGGGGTGAGCCATGGAAATGGGTTCAACAATCAAGGGCTTTGTGGGAGCAGCCCATTCCTTCTTGGTCTTTCTTTTCTTCTTGGCGGGGCAGTAGCAGAGGCTTCAGAATGTTTTCTCTTCCTTGCTTCAGCCTCAGCAGTCCTGGTCTTCTTCCATTCTGAAGCAGTTGACCTGGCCTTTGGCTTCGGGCCAGTCATGCTAGTTCGGTAGACTATGGGATCTGCTTCCTGCCGTGGTGCTTTAGGTTCAGCCATAGCAGGCTTCTTCTTCTTCTTTGCGGCCATCCTGGGGTCAATGCCAGGACGCCCAAGGGCCTTACGCTTCTCAGCCTCGTTGTAGGCTTGCACACATCTGTCAGCCAGAGCCTTCATGCGCTCACATGAACCCTGAGCTTCTGCACGTTTCTTCAGAAAGGCTTCCTTGAGCTCATGCATCATGATCTTGAAGTTCTTCACTTCTTGCACACTGAGCTTGGCCATATGCTTCTTGAACTGAGCCTTTTCATAGTCAATCTTTTGCTTCAGTTCAACAATGCGCTGGGTGACAGCTAGCTCTGAAGCAATGGCGCCTTGGAAGGCGACACTGAGGCCAATGGGTAGCTGCAGATCATCAAAGCTGATGTTTGGCGTGTCAAACCACTCGTCAATGAAGTTGTGGATGATGGTTACATCAAAGAGCGGCAAATTGTTGAAGCTTTCTGCTTCTTCTTTTCTCTTGATGAGTTGCTCAAGAGCGTCATCTGCAAGATCTTCATCACTTGATAGATCGATGGCTTCATTGCGCAAAATGGCAGTAGCAGTTAGCTCTTGGCCGGTGTGTGTCAGAGGCATCTTGACCTTCTGGGGCTTGGAGACTCGTGACAAGTCTTCAGACTGCACACTATCTTCAGGAGGTGCAGTTGCCAGTGGCTTCACCCTTGAGATTTTTGGTGAAGGGGCAGGCTTTGAAGCTTTGGGCTTCTTCAACTTCTTTGGCGTCGGCGCTGCAGGGGCTTCATCTGATTCAGCGTCAGCTGCAGGCTCATTCACGGATGTCCCTTGAACCAAGATATGGGTGATGAGACCTGCCAGGTTGTAGAAAGGACCGATGACATTGGGTTCCGCATCGCGTGTGCCGTCAGCCCTTGGAGCAGAAGGACTAGGGTTGAAGTCTAATCCAAAAGACTTCTTGTTCTGCTTCGCTGAGTTCTTGGCAAACTGGAAGTTGCGCTTGAACAAATTGTCGTCACGGCACCAAAGTAGTGACGATGGGTGTGCATCTGCAGGCTGTGGCCCACGAACCATGCAGGGATAGAAGCCTTGTTCAATGGCTTCTTCTCTGGACCTGGGCGACGGCGGAGAGGACGATGTCCGCGGTCGGCGTGAAGATGGCGTCGGAGAGGTTGCGGCAGTGAAGCGCTTCGTCGCCGGTGTCGTCGAGGGCTAGCGGTGGCGCTAGGGTTCGTGCGAGAGTGGAAGAAGAGATAATGACCGCTGTGAAGGGTGTATTTATAGGTACAGGGGCGGCACTGCATTATTACACAGGTGTCCCTGGCGATTCACATCTGAGGAACACATGGCCATCATGCAGTATATTGGGGTTTGTTCCACGTCCCACGCACGCCTGGATTGTCGGGTGGTCGCTCCTACTTCTCCGGGTTTCATGTGGAGGAATGAGCATTGAAAACGGACTTAATGTTTGTCTCTGTATCTTCTGCTGACAAGGACGCAGAGAAGACATTCGACAGTTTCAATAGAATGCATATGACTTGGAGAGATAGAGTTTGCAATAGAAAGCATAGAGAGCTTAGGGTCCGATCACATTCACTTAGATCAAAAGATTCAACAAGAAGACATAGCTATAAGTGAATGCTGTAGAGGACAGAACACAAGTATATATATATATAATCAACATAGTGAAGATAATCATGAAAACATGTTGAGATTGAAACCAGACAAATGTGAAGACATAGCAAGGTAACGCCATGAGTGAAACACTTCAAATAGAACATTTGGTGGTGGCGTTACCCACCATATAGGAAGTATTAGACCCAGACACGGCGCACAATTATCATGGCGCTCCGAAGTCAAATTCCACTTTAATGTATTCACACTTAGAATGTATGTCTTCACTGATTGAAGATATACTTTACTTCGTGTGTTGCACATCTAAGTCATCAATATGCATAAGGGTTAGGATGTGTGCCTGATCACAGGACATTTGAGGATTCCAGGATATTTAGCTCACACCGTAACTTGCAAAATCTCTTCTCATCCAAGGGCTTGGTGAAGATATCTGCCAATTGCTCTTTAGTGTTGACGTGTATGATATCAATATCTTCGTTCACAACATGATCTCTGAGAAAGTGATGACGAATTTCATTGTGCTTTGTCTTCGAGTGCTGAACAGGGTTGTTGGCAATCTTGATGGCGCTTTCGTTGTTGCAGTAGAGTGGCACTTGCTTCAGATGAATGCCATAGTCCTTGAGGGTTTGCTTCATCCACAGAAGCTGAGCGTAGCAAGATCCAGCAGCAATGTATTCAGATTCAGCAGTGGAGAGAGATACACAGTTCTGCTTCTTTGAAGACCAACATACAAGTGATCATCCCAGAAAATGACATGTGCCTGATGTAGACTTGCGATCCACCTTGTCACCAGCATAATCAGCATCTGAGAATCCAGCCAGATCAAACTCTGAGCCCTTCGGATACCATAATCCTAGAGTTGGGGTGTGAGCCAAATATCGAAGAATTCGCTTCACAGCTAAGTGATGCGACTCCTTTGGTGCCGCTTGAAATCGAGCACACATGCAAACACTAAGCATAATATCTAGCCTACATGCACATAGATAAAGCAAAGAACCAATCATGGAGCGGTATACCTTTTGATCGAACTCTTTACCTTTGTTGTCAGGACCCAGATGATGCTTGGGTGGCATTGGCGTCGTGAACCCTTTGCAGTTTTGCATACCGAACTTCTTAAGGAAATCTTTGAGATACTTCTCTTGTGATATGAAGATGCCGTTGCGTTGCTGCCGTATTTGAAGACCGAGGAAAAATTTCAGCTCTCCCATCATGGACATCTGATATTGCTCTTGCATCATATATCCAAACTCTTCACTGTACTTCTGATTGGTGCAGCCAAAGATAATGTCATCCACATATATTTGGCACACAAACAGTTCACCATCATATGTCTTCGTGAAGAGAGTGGGGTCGAGGGAACCAAGTATGAAGCCTTTGCTCTTCAGGAAGTATTTGAGTGTGTCATACCAGGCCTGAGGGGCTTGTTTGAGACCATACAATGCCTTGTTGAGCTTGTATACCATATCAGGATGTTTTGGATCCTCAAAGCCAGTTGGTTGTGCAACATACACTTCTTCTTCAATCTTTCCATTGAGAAAGGCGCTCTTCACATCCATTTGATAAAGAAGTATGTTGTGATGATTTGCATAGGCCAGCAGTATGCGTATGGCTTCAAGTCTAGCCACAGGAGCAAATGTTTCATCGAAGTCAATGCCTTCCACTTGAGTATATCCTTGAGCAACTAGACGAGCTTTGTTTCTGACAACTTGACCATGCTCATATTGCATGTTGCGGTATATCCATTTTGTGCCTATTATGTTGTGCTTCCGAGGATCAGGACGCTTGACCAGTTCCCATATATTATTTAGCTCAAACTGTTGAAGCTCTTCTTGCATAGCTTGAATCCATTCAGGTTCCATGAAGGCTTCTTCCACTTTCTTGGGTTCTGTTATTGTGACGAATGCGAAGTGCCCACAGAAATTTGCCAGCTGGGTTGCCCTTGATCGAGTGAGCGGACCAGGTGCATTGATGCTATCAATTATTCTCTCAATCTGCACTTCATTGGCAACACGAGGATGTACAGGGCGAAGAGTTTGCTCTTGCTGATCATTGTCGTTGTTGGAGGGATTGTCTTCAGGTTGAGCATTGTCTTCAGGTTGATCTGGTGCGGAGATGATGAGTTCCTCTTCAGGATGAGCTTCAGAAGGTATGATTTCTCTAGTTCCCATTAGCTTGATTGATTCACTGGATGGAACTTCATCTAGCACATTTGGCAAGTGCTCTCTTTGTGAACTGTTAGTCTCATCGAACCGCACATCCACGGTTTCAACCACTTTATAATGAAAGAGGTTGAAGACTCTGTAGGAGTGCGAATCCTTTCCATATCCAAGCATAAAACCCTCATGTGCTTTTGGGGCAAACTTTGAAGTGTGATGTGGGTCCTTGATCCAGCACCTTGCGCCAAATACTCTGAAGTAACTGACATTTGGCTTCTTGCTAGTGAGGAGCTCATACGATGTCTTGTAAAGGATTATATGCACCCAAGTGTATCTAGATTAATCATCAACAATGAAGACCATAGAGACAAGCAGTAGTAGTAAGAGTTGAGTAATGAGTGGGACCGAAAAGATCCATGTGAAGGAGCTCGAAGGGTCGAGTAGTAGTCATGATTGTCTTCGAGGGATGTTTGGCGCTCGTCATCTTTCCTGCTTCACAGGCACTGCATAAGTGATCTTTCTTGAACTTGACGCCCTCGATACCTATGACATGCTTCTTCTTTGCAAGGGTGTGGAGGTTCCTCATGCCAGCATGCCCAAGCCTCCGATGCCAGAGCCAGCATTCTGAAGCTTTTGCTAGAAGACATACGGCAAGCTGTGGTCCTGCTGAGAAATCTACCACGTACAGATCATCTTTTCGATACCCTTCAAACACTAGAGACTTGTCAGATTCCATTAGAACAAGGCAACGATATTTTCCAAATATTACGATCATGTTCAAATCGCATAGCATTGAGACAGACATTAAGTTGAAGCCAAGGGATTCAACAAGCATGACTTTATCCATGTGTTGATCCTTTGAGATTGCAACTCTACCTAGACCCAATACCTTACTTTTACCAGTGTCAGCAAATGTGATGTGGCTCTTGTCGTATGGACGTAAGGTTGAGTCCATCAGAAGGCTTCTTTTGCCAGTCATGTGATTTGTACACCCACTATCAATAATCCATTCTGTAGACGCTGGTGTCGTACCCTACAGTGCAGTTAGGGGGATAGGCTTCACAAAGAGAGTTGTGAAGCAAAAACATTTGACGAACCAGTGGGTTATGAAAGCTTAGATCTAGATTAGGACTGATAGGGAGAGTAGCAAGCGATTCAGGAACGAAGTACATAGTAAGACCATTCGGGCATTTGATCTTGTGCCCTACAAGATGTTTAAGGTCCCCAGCGATAGCGTCACAAGATTTTGGTTTTCTGCTGGAGACCATTCCCTGCAAAAGAGAGTTAAGCCTTCTTAACCACCCACATCTTCAAGGGTGGCTTAGAAGTGATAAGTCTAAGTGCAGCGTCTGAAAACTTTGGCTGTGGGGCTCTAGCAAAAAGTCTTGCAGGTGGACAATAATACTCATAAGAATAAGCAAAAAAGTTTTTGGTCTTATGAACATGGCGGTTCGATGAACCGAGCTCATATTCATAGGCCTGAGTATGGTTTCGCTGCAAAACATTTGCATTAGTGCGACTCAGGTGAGTCCTCTGTCTGTATGAAGCCTTTGGGCCATATGAAGCCTGTGGTCTGGGGTTTGTCTTCTTCATCTGTGGTGTCATGATGACATTCATAGGAAGATTTTCCAAACACCTTTTGGGCACCCAGATCTTCTTCATAGGCGGTCCATTCCTGCAATTAGTACCAATGTACCTGGCAAACACTTCACCATTCTGATTCTTAAATAGTTTATAGTTTGCATCAAAGGATTAATCAATGATAATGGGGTTAGCACAAGTGAAGCCAGATAGACTGGATGGATCTGCTGAAGGTTCCTTTGCAGCAACCCATGTGGTTTTGGGATACTGCTCGGGTTTCCAGTAAGAGCCATCAGCATTCATTTTCCTTATGAACCCAACACCCTCTTTCCTTGGGTTTCGGTTCGGAATCTGCCTTTTGAGGACATCACATAGTGTCTGATGCCCTTTAAGACTTTTGTACATCCCTGTTTCAAGCAATGTCTTCAACCTAGCATTCTCATCAGCAATCGCAGTAGTATCCTCAGTAGAGGGGTTAGTTACCACATCAACAGTTGAAGATATTGCAACAGTAGCAGCAGTAGAACATTCAGCAACAGAAGCAACATTATCACGCTCAATGCATTTAAGACATGGTGGTTCAATTCCTTCCTGAGCGGAATTGATCTGTTCGGCATGAAGTGACTCATTTTCCTTTTGAAGATCTTCATGAGCCGCTCTCAATTTCTCAAGATCTTGCTTCCTTTGAAGATAATCATAGGAAAGCTTTTCATGAGTTGTTCAGAGCGTTTCATGACGACTTTCAAGTTCCTCACACTTAACGTGAAGATTTTTTATGTCTTCAATTAAGGATTCAGATCGAGTCATTTCAGCGCCCAACAGATCATCGCTTTTGTCTAACAGTTTTTGAATATGTTCCATGGCTTTCTGTTGTTTAGTTGCAATTTTAGCAAGTGTTTTGTAGCTGGGTCTTGAATCACAATCAGAGTCATCGTCACTAGATGTTTGATAGTGAGTAGTGCGTGTGTTTACCTTGGCACCGCGTGCCATGAAGCAGTAGGTAGGAGCAGGGTCGTCCTTGTCATTTGCATCGGCGTCGGTGGTCAAGTCATTGTCTTCAGTGTTGAAGATGGACTTGGCAACGTATGCTGTAGCCAGACTTGCAACACCAGAATCGGACTCCTCCTCAGACTCCACCTCCGCCTCCTCAGAAGCGGACTCCTCCTCTGAATCCATTTCCTTGCCAACAAACGCATGTGCCTTGCCAGATGAGCTCTTCTTGTGTGATGAATACTTTTAGGAAGACTTGGATGAGGACTTTGAGTATTTCTTCTTCTTCTTGTCGTCAGAGTCATTTTCCTTGCTCTTCTTCTTCTTCTTTCTGTTCTCATTGTCCCACTACGGACACTCAGAGATGAAGTGGCCAGTTTTCTTGCACTTGTGACATGTTTTCTTCTTGTAGTCATGAGCAGAAGCTTCATCATTCCTTGAGCTTGATCATGAAGACTTTCTGAAGCCTTTCTTCTTGGTGAATCTTTGGAACTTCTTTACAAGCATAGCAAGTTCCTTTCCAATGTCTTCAGGATCGTCAGAACTGCTGTCAGATTCTTCTTCAGATGAGGAGATAGCTTTTGCCTTCAGGGCACGAGTTCACCCATAGTTTGGACCATAGATATCTCTTTTCTCAGAAAGCTGAAACTCATGTGTGTTGAGCCTCTCAAGTATGTCGGATGGATCGAGTGTCTTGAAATCAGGCCGTTCTTGAATCATCGGGGCTAGGGTGTCAAACGAACTATCAAGTGATCTCAGTAGTGTCTTGACGACTTCATGCTTGGTGATCTCAGTGGCGCCGAGGGATTGAAGCTCATTTGTGATGTCAGTGAGTCGGTCAAATGTGAGCTGGACATTCTCATTGTCATTTCGCTTGAAGCGGTTGAAGAGGTTGCGAAGAACGCTGATTCTCTGATCTCTCTGGGTTGAGACGCCTTCGTTGACCTTGGAGAGCCAGTCCTAGACCAGCTTAGATGTTCCAAAGCGCTCACACGGCCATACTGTCCTTTGGTCAGATGACCACAGATAATGTTCTTGGCAGTAGAGTCCAGTTGAATGAACTTCTTGACATCAGCAGCAGTGACACCTTCTCCAACCTTGGGAATGCCGTTCTTGACGACATACCATAGGTCGACGTTAATGGCTTCAATATGCATGCACATCATATTCTTCCAGTAGGGATATTCAGTTCCATCGAAGATGGGGCACACAGCGGAGACTTTAATTATCCCTGCAGTCGACATAGCTAAAACTCCATGTGGTTAAACCGAATCACACAGAACAAGGGAGCACCTTGCTCTGCTACCAATTGAAAGTGCGTTATATCGACTAGAGGGGGGTGAATAGGCGATTTTTATGAAAGTCTTCAAAACATGGAAGTTTCGAAGACAAACGATAGAAATAAACCTATTACCATGCAGCGGAAGTTAGACTACACTAGATAAACCATAGTCATGTATTCAATGAAGTGAAAGGACAACGACTAATAGTAGCTAGGTAGTAAGGATCAGGCAGGAAGATATTAAGAAGCCAAACAGATCACACAGTCACTTAGTGAAGACAAAAGATAGAGAAAATATACAATGACTTCACGCAGAGTAACAGTAAGTAAAGAGAGGGGAAGGATGAAACCAGTGACTCGTTGAAGACAAAGATTTGTTGGAGCAGTTCCAGTTGCTGTGACAACTGTACGTCTGGTTAGGGCGGCTAGGTATTTAAACCAAAGGACACACAGTCCCAGACACCCAGTCCTGAACACGCAGCTCAGGACACCCAGTCCTCACCGTATTCCCCTTGAGCTAAGGTCACACAGACCTCGTCCAATCACTCTGGTAAGTCTTCAAGGTAGACTCCCGAACCTTCACAGACTTCGTTCACTGGCAATCCATAATGTCTCTTGGATGCTCAGAACGCGACGCCTAACCGGCTGGAGGATGCACAGTCCTCAAGTGTAATAAGTCTTCAGATCACTCAGACAAGAAGACTTAAGTGATGCCTAATTCTCTTTGGCTCTGGGTGGTTAGGGCTTTATCCTCGCAAGGAATTCTCTCTCAAAGGCTTCGAGGTGGGTTGCTCTCAAACGACAAAAGCCGTACTCTGAATCTGAGAAGCCAACCGTTTATGGTTGTAGGGGGTGGGCTATTTATAGCCACTAGGCAACCCGACCTGATTTGTCCGAAATGACCCTGGGTCACTAAGGAACTGACACGTGTTCCAACGATCAGATTTCAAACTCGCACGGCAACTTTACTTGGGCTACAAGCAAAGCTGACTTGTCCGACTCTGGACAAGATTTGCTCTCATAGTCTTCACTAGAAGACATAGGTTTTTGTTTAAGCATCACTTCAGTCATTCTGACTGGTTCTCTTGGACCCCACTTAACAGTACGGTGGTTCCTATGACTCAACACAGAAGAAAAAGAACTACGAAAGATCTAAGTCTTCGAGCTCCATAGGCTTCATGCGGTGTCTTCTCTTGTCATATTCTTCAATGTGAATATCTTCATATACCACCTTTGTCATCAATGTCTTCATACATTTTTAGGGGTCATCTCTGGTGGGAAAACCGAATCAGTGAGGGACTTGTACCTGTGTTATCCTGCAATTCTCACAAACACATTAGTCCCTCAATTAGGTTTGTCGTCAATACTCCAAAACCAACCAGGGGTGGCACTAGATGCACTTACAGCATCGCATTCATACATCTCAAGGGGGTTTGTGGATAAGTATAACCTACCAACCCAAGCCCTTAGGTCACCCATGTTAGTAACCTCGCCCAGAGCAGAGTATGTGGCTAGTCTATGGTGTGATCGGTTACCATTAAGGATTGGTAACTATGTTTTTCCCTCAGACCTAATATCATTGGAATCTCAAGGATTGGATGTGATATTAGGCATGGATTGGTTATTAAAGTATGAAGGGAATATTGAATGTGCTAGTAAGTCAATTTTGCTTACCACACCAGAAGGGAGAAGGATCAAGTATATATCCCAACATGTGCCGAAGAGGACTCAAGTAAATTGCTTAACAGGAGTTGTGCAGGAGGAAGTACCAGTGGTAAGGGATTTTCCTAATGTTTTTCCAGAGGAGTTGCTAGGCATGCCACTAGATAGAGATATTGAGTTTTAGATTGAGCTATTGCCAGGCACAGGGCCAATATCAAAGAGACCATATAGGATGCCAGCAAAGGATTTCGTGGAAATGAAGAAGCAGATTAAGGAGTTACTGGATAAGGGATATATCCGCCCAAGTTCTTCGCCTTGGGGATCGCCAGTACTTCTAGTGGAGAAGAAGGATGGATCGTTAAGGATGGTTGTTGATTATCAAGGATTGAATGAAGTAACAATCAAGAACAAGTACCCACTACCGATGATCAACGATCTGTTTGATCGATTGCAAGGAGCTAAGGTATTTTCCAAGATTGATCTATGATCAGGATACCACCAGTTGAAGATTCGAGAATAGGATATTCCGAAAACAGCTTTTACCACCTGGTATGGGTTGTACGAGTATACCGTTATGTCATTTGGTCTGACTAACGCACCTGCCTATTTTATGAACATGATGAACAAAGTGTTTATGGAGTTTTTGGATAAGTTCGTCGTGGTGTTCATTGACGATATCCTGGTTTATTCGAAGAATGAAGAGGAGCATAAGGATCATTCGCGTTTGGTACTTGGAAAGCTCAAAGAACATCAATTATATGCCAAGTTCAGCAAATGTGAGTATTGGTTGAAGGAAGTAGGATTCCTCGGACACGTTATATCTGGAGAAGGTATAGCAGTTGATCCCACTAAAGTTGACACCGTGACCAAGTGGGAAGCACCAACCACCGTGGGAGAGATCCGGAGTTTTCTTGGACTCGCAGGATACGACCAGAGATTTATTGAGAATTTCTCAAAGATTTCGAAGCCTATGATGGAGTTGCTGAAGAAAGATACCAAGTTCATATGGACGGAGGAGTGTGAGGCTAGTTTCCAGGAGTTGAAGAAACGTTTGGTTACCTCACCAGTGTTGATTTTGCCAGACCAGACCAAGGATTATGAGGTGTATTGCGACGCTTCACGTTGAGGACTTGGAGAAGTGCTTATGCAGGAAGGGGGAGTTGTTTCATATGCCTCAAGACAACTGAAGCCTCATGAGTTGAATTATGCCACGCATGATTTAGAGTTAGCAGCCGTAGTGCATGCACTGAAGACTTGGAGACATTTCCTCATTGGAAATCATTGTGAGGTGTACACGGATCATAAGAGTTTGAAGTACATTTTCACCCAGAAGGAGTTGAATCTCAGACAAAGGAGAAGGTTGGAGCTTATCAAGGATTATGATATGAAATTGCATTATCACTCCGGAAAGGCTAATGTAGTAGCAGATGCTTCAAGACGTAAGAGCCATGTCAATACATTAATGACGGGAGAAATACCCAAAGAGTTGGCAGAAAATCTTCGTGAACTATGTTTGGAAATAGTTCCGAGAGGCTATGTAGCAGCATTGGAGATCCAGTCAACTTTGATGGATAGAATCAGAGAAGCTCAGAAAGCTGACAAAGAGATTGCAGCTATAAAGGAGAAACTGAGCAAAGGAAAAGCTAAAGGATTTCGTGAGGATGAGCACGACACCCTATGGTTTGAAGACCGTGTCTACGTGCCCAATGGCCCGGAGACCAGGAAGTTGGTTTTGCAAGAGGCACACAACTCACCGTATTCGATTCACCCAGGAAATACCAAGATGTATCTGGATTTGAAGATATTTTCTGGTGGACCAGAATGAAGAAGGATATAGCGGAGTATGTAGCAGTTTGTGATGTATGTCAGAGAGTAAAGGCAGAGCATCAGAAGCCAGCAGGATTGTTACAACCATTGCCAATACCCAAATGGAAGTGGGATAAGCTAGGCATGGATTTTATCACGGGATTGCCCAGGACTCGTTCAGGCTATGACTCGATTTGGGTTGTAGTTGATCGATTGACGAAAGTAGCTCATTTCATCCCGGTAAAGACCACTTACACTAGTGCTAATTTGGCAAAGATATACATGACCAGGATCGTATGTCTGCATGGAGTTCCAAGGAGTATCTTATCAGATAGAGGAACCCAGTTTACCTATAACGCCCCAGATATAACTTCCCCAATTTGTACTCCAACTCTTGCCATTTCCGGCATTAAGTTATATTTATTTCTCGGGTTCGGGTCTTTGTCTCCGTGTGTTGTTTTCTTTTACATGCATCTCTAATCATGTCATCACGTGCATTGCATTTGCATACATGTTCATCTCATGCATTCGAGCATTTTGCCCGTTGTCCGTTTTGCATTCCGGCGCTTCGTTCTCCTCCGGTGGTCATTTCTAGCTTTCTTTCGTGTCTGGGGATTAAACATTTCCGGATTGGACCGAGACTTGTCATGCGGCCTTGGTTCACTACCGGTAGACCGCCTGTCAAGTTTCGTACCATTTGGACTTCGTTTGATACTCCAACGGTTAACCGAGGGACCGAAAAGGCCTCTGTGTGTTGCAGCCCAACACCCCTCCAACTTGGCCCAAAACCCACCAAACTCTGCTCCATGTCCTAGAGCGTTTGATCACGATCGCGTGGCCGAAAACCGCACCTCATTTGGACTCCCCTAGCTCCACTTATGCCTATATATAGCCCCCCCATTCCTAATCTCGGATCTCTCCCAGAAACCCTAGTCTAAAAAAAACATCCCCGCCTGATCCGCCGCCGACGGACATGTCCGGAGCGGACCGTACAATGTCCGCCGCCGCGCCCAGCCACCCGTGACGCGGCACATGGCCCGGACCACATCGCCGTTCCCGCCGGCCCGCAGGCCCACGTGGGCCCCCCCACCCCGAGCCCATCCGGCCACCGCGCGCCCGAGGCGCCTCACGCCCGTCGTCCCCGACCCCGGTCGCCGCGCCACCGCAAGTCGCCATCGCCGGCGACCACGACTCCGGCAAGCCGCGGCTCGCCGTCGCCCGCGTGCGCCCGAGCCGGCCTCCTCGCCCACGGCACCGTGCCCCTCCGCCGCCTCCTCGCCGCCTCCTCGCCGCCTCCTCGTCGCCGGCAGACACCCCGGCCACGGCCCCTCTCTCCGGCGAGCTCCAAGGTCCTCCGGCGAACCTCGGCGTCCGTGCCCCGGCGAGACCCGATCCAGATCTGAACGTGAACAGTAAACCCTAGGGGTTGACTTTCTTCCCTCTCCCCCTTATTTTGTGCAATCTTTGACTGATGATATCTTCGCATCCGTACCTCCGTTTTGGACATATGATATATCAAAATCTTCGTCTCGACATGTAAATCATTTCATTCCATTGCATCATTTGCATTTGAGTTCATCTTGATGCCCAAAATGCTGTTAGAAGGAGGCATCGTGAGTTAAATTGCAGATCCGTTAGTTCATCATCAACTTTTGTCATTTTTGCCATGATTATTATGTGCATGATATGCCTGTGACTCTTTGGTATGAATTGTTAAGCATTTTGTCTTCTTTCCAGAGGTGCCACCCATGCATTTTTAGGATGTGTGTGGTGACTTGTGCAAGCTTGCAAAGAGAGGCACCTGAGAAAAGGTCTTGGTGTTGTACTGATGCAAGAAAAGAAAGTTGTTTCTTATACCTCTCGCCAGTTGAAGCCTGATGAGAAGAACTACCCCACTCATGATCTCGAGTTGGCGGCAGTTGTGCATGCTTTGTTGACTTGGAGACATCTTCTATTGGGAAGAAAAGTGGACATTTTCACTGATCACAAGAGTCTCAAGTACATCTTCACCCAGCCTAATCTCAACCTCAGGCAAACTCGATGGGTCAAAATGATTCAAGAGTATAATCCGAGTATCGAGTATACTCCAGGCAAGGCCAATGTGATTGCTGACGCTTTGAGCAGAAAAGCATATTGCAACAGTCTCATTCTGAAGCCTTATCAACCCGAACTTTGTGAAGCTTTCCGCAAACTTAATTTGCAAATTGTTCCTCAAGGTTTCCTCGCCAACCTTCAAGTCTCTCCTACCCTGGAAGACCAGATTCGCCAAGCGCAGCTTCTTGATGCTATGGTGAAAAAGGTGAAGATTGGTATCGCAAAGAGTTAGTCCAAGTACAAGTGCTACCGACTTGATGACAAGGACACTCTCTTCTTCGAGGATCGAATTGTTGTGCCCAAAGGTGACCTCCGTAAAGTGATCATGAAGGAGGCTCACTACTCTCTCCTCTCCATCCACCCTGGGAGCACGAAGATGTATCAGGATCTAAAGCAAACTTATTGGTGGACTCGAATGAAGCGTGAGATCGCTCAATTCATGAATGAATGTGATGTCTGCAGAAGAGTGAAGGCAGAACACCAAAGGCCAGCAGGTCTCCTCCAACCTCTTGCCATTCCAGAATGGAAGTTTGACCACATTGAAATGGACTTCGTGACTGGGTTTCCAAAGTCCAAGCGTGGCAATGATGCTATATTCGTTGTCATCGACAAGCTCACCAAAGTGGCTCACTTTCTGCCTATCAAAGAGTCGATCACTGCAGCTCAATTGGCGGAACTCTATACCTCTCGAATTGTCTCTCTGCACGGTATTCCTCAAGTGATATCTTCAGACTGTGGCAGCATCTTTACCTCCAAGTTTTGGGATTCTTTTCAGAAGGCCATGGGCACCAACATTCGCTTCAGCACTGCTTTCCATCCTCAAACAAGCAGTCAAGTCGAGCGTGTCAACCAGATTCTTGAAGATATGCTCAGGGCTTGTGTTATCTCCTCGGCATGAAGTGGGAGGATTGTCTTCCTTATGCTGAATTCTCATACAACAACAGTTTTCAAGCAAGTTCGGGCAAGGCCCCATTTGAAATTATGTATGGTAGGAAGTGTCGTACACCTCTCAACTAGTCTGAAACCGGTGAACGTCAGCTGCTGGGTAATGACTTAATCACAGAGGCAGAAGAAATGTGCAAGGTCATTCGTGATAACCTCAAAGCAGCCCAATCCCGCCAGAAGAGCTACTATGATAGTAAGCACCGTGATTTGGCTTCAGAGATCGGAGATCATGTTTACCTCCGCGTGTCTCCTATGAAAGGGACTCGTCGCTTCGGTATCAAAGGGAAGCTTGCCCCTAGATACGTCGGACCTTTCAAGATTGTCAGCAAGAGAGGCGACCTCACCTACCAACTCAAGCTTCCTTCAAACTTTGCAAATGTTCATGATGTGTTCCATGTCTCCCAACTCCGAAAGTGCTTCAAGACGCCTGAGCGCACCGTCAACTTCAAGGACATTGAGCTCCAAGAAGATCTCTCCTATCGTGAGCACCCCGTTGCAATCCTTGAAGAGACTGAACGCAGGACTCGCAACAAGTCAATCAAATTTCTCAAAGTCAAGTGGTCACACCATTCCAACCGTGAAGCTACCTGGGAAGGCGAGGATCACCTCCGTTCTGAGTACCCGGAGTTCTTTCAGTCCTAGATCTCGGGACGAGATCTTTTCGTAGTGGTGGAGTGTTGTAACGCCCCAGATATAACTTTCCCAATTTGTACTCCAACTCTTGCCGTTTCCGGCATTAAGTTATATTTATTTCTCGGGTTCGGGTCTTTGTCTCCCTGTGTTGTTTTCTTTTTCATGCATCTCATATCATGTCATCACGTGCATTGCATTTGCATACATGTTCATCTCATGCATTCGAGCATTTTCCCCGTTGTCCGTTTTGCATTCCGGCGCTTCGTTCTCCTCCGGTGGTCATTTCTAGCTTTCTTTCGTGTGTGGGGATTAAACATTTCCGGATTGGACCGAGACTTGTCATGCGGCCTTGGTTCACTACCGGTAGACCGCCTGTCAAGTTTCGTACCATTTGGACTTCGTTTGATACTCCAACGGTTAACCGAGGGACCGAAAAGGCCTCGTGTGTGTTGCAGCCCAACACCCCTCCAACTTGGCCCAAAACCCACCAAACTCTGCTCCATGTCCTAGAGCGTTCGATCACGATCGCGTGGCCGAAAACCGCACCTCATTTGGACTCCCCTAGCTCCACTTATGCCTATATATAGCCCCCCCCCATTCCTAATCTCGGATCTCTCCCCGAAACCCTAGTCTAAAAAAAACATCCCCGCCAGATCCGCCGCCGACGGACGTGTCCGGAGCGGACCGGATAACATCCGCCGCCGCGCCCAGCCACCCGCGACACGCCACGTGGCCCGGACCACATCGCCGCTCCCGCCGGCCCACAGGCCCACGCCCCCCCCCCCCCCCGAGCCCATCCGGCCTCCGCGCGCCCGAGGCGGCTCACGCCCGTCGTCCCCGACCCCGGTGGCCGCGTCACCGCAAGTCGCCATCGCCGGCGACCGCGACTCCGGCAAGCCGCGGCTCGCCGTCGCCCGCGCGCGCCCGAGCCGGCCTCCTCGCCCACGGCGTCGCGCCCCTCCGCCGCCTCCTCGTCGTCGGCAGACGCCCAAGCCACGGCCCCTCTCTCCGGCGAGCTCCAAGGTCCTCCGGAGAACCTCGGCGTCCATGCCCCGGCGAGACCCGATCCAGATCTGAACGTGAACAGTAAACCCTAGGGGTTGACTTTCTTCCCTCTCCCCCTTATTTTGTGCAATCTTTGACTGATGATATCTCCGCATCCGTAGCTCCGTTTTGGACACATGATATATCAAAATCTTCGTCTCGACATGTACATCATTTCATTCCATTGCATCATTTCATTTGAGTTCATCTTGATGCCCAAAATGCTGTTAGAAGGAGGCATCGTGAGTTAAATTGCAGATCTGTTAGTTCATCATCGACTTTTGTCATTTTTGCCATGATTATTATGTGCATGATATGCCAGTGACTCTTTGGGATGAATTGTTAAGCATTTTGTCTTCTTTCTAGAGGTGCCACCCATGCATTTTTAGGATGTGTGTGGTGACTTGTGCAAGCTTGCAAAGAGAGGCACCTGAGAATTCTGTTTTCTAGGACTTAGTGATTTTCACTAAGTCAGGGATATTTTAGTTCATGATGCCATATGTTCAGCTTGTTTCCTAGTGATCCATGCCTCTTTTGAGGATGATCAGTAAGGGAGTTTTGATATTCATGTTATGCCCTATCCATCCATGTCTTTGTTTGCATATGTGGAGGGCTCTAGCTTGAGTCAATCGAGCTCTACTTTTGCTTCGTGGTAAATCTGGGCAGATCGTCAACTTGTTTGCGATTTTGCCGACGCTATTGTTAGTGATCCGTGCATGCTATGCCATTGTTCTTGCCATGTCTAGCTAGCATTTTCTGTCTTCTTTATGTATATATGTTTGCCTTGCCATGACTTGCACCGTAGTGAGTGCATCGACCTCGTTTACATGCCTTCGTGAGTTATAATTTCAGCATGTCTCAGTTTTCACAAGTCTGAAAACTGATTGTGTTTCATTTATGTTCGTGTGCTCGTTAGAGTATTTTGTGAACACTTTTGGCCCCAGGTCACTTTGGGTGTTTTGTTAAGCTTGTTGAGTAGCTCCATGCCATGTTCTTACTTGTCATGTTTAGGTGATGTATCATGTTGTTTTGCTGCTCCGAAGAGAGCATCGTGGTCTGAAATTTCAGACTAGTGTTAATTTCACTAAGTCTGAAATCTGTTTTGCATATTCATTTTTGACATGCTTGTTTGAACCTCATAATGGATGAATTTGGCCATGGCTCAGTGCTAGTTATTTGTTAAGCATCTTGTGTACATCCCTGCCATGTATTTTGTTCTCATGTTTGGTGGCTGTAGCATGTTCATTCCGTTGCATTTACGAGCCTACTTGCTGTAAATCGAAGACCGGTTCATTTCGTAAAACGCTTGCCATTTCCAAACCGTAGCTCCGATTCCTATGATCTTTATATTGTTTTCAGGTGATTTCTTCCCCTCTATCCAGTGGCACACTTGGTTTTCCAAGTTGAGGCCAAGTTCATGCATTTCCTGTCATGTCTTGCATTTTGCATCCCGCATCGCATCCCGCATACCATACCATCTTTGCATCTTATTGTTTGCCCTTGCACGTGGTTGATTGTATCCTTGTTGCTTGTTTGTGTTGTTGGGTAGAGCCGGGAGACGAGTTCGCTAACGAGGAGCCCGTTGAGTTTGCTTTTGAGGATCCAGTCAACTCTGACAACTGTGCAGGCAAGATGATCATACCCTCGAAATCACTACTATCTTTGCTATGCTAGTTTGCTCGCTCTTTTGCTATGCCAATGCTACGATGCCTACCACTTGCTTGTCAGCCTCCCAATTTCCATGTTGAGCCTTTAACCCACCATTGTCCTAGCAAACCATTGATTGGCTATGTTACCGCTTTGCTCAGCCCTTCTTATAGCGTTGTTAGTTGCAGGTGAAGATTGGAGCCGTTCCTTGTTGGAACCTTTATTTCCTTGTTGGAATATCATTATATTGCCATGTTATCTTAATGCATCTATATACTTGGTAAAGGGTGGAAGGCTCGGCCTCTCGCCTAGTGTTTTGTTCCACTCTTGGCGCCCTAGTTTCCGTCATATCGGTGTTATGTTCCCAGATTGTTGCGTCCCTTACGCGGTTGGGCTATAATGGGAACCCCTTGATAGTTCGTCTTGATTAAAGCTTTACCAGCAATGCCCGACATTGGTTTTACCATTTGCCACCGAACCTCTTTTTCCCTTGGGTTTTCGGAGCCCGAGGGTCATCTTATTTTAACCCCCCCCCCCGGGCCAGTGCTCCTCTGAGTGTTGGTCCACCCTAGAGCACCGTGCGGGGCCGTCCCTTGGCAACTTGGGTTACGTTGGCTCCCGTATGCTTAGCTTATCCGATGTGCCCTGAGAACGAGATATGTGCAGCTCCTATCAGGATTTGTCGGCACAGCGGGTGGTGTTGCTGGACTTGTTTTAACCTGTCGAATCATCTTGTTGTACCGAGATACCGAGTCTGATCGGTGTGTCTTGGGTGGAGGTCTATTCCTTCATTGACCGTGAGAGCTTGTTATGGGCTAAGTTGGGACCCCCCTGCAGGGATTGATCTTTCGAAAGCCGTGCCTGCGGTTATGGGCAGATGGGAATTTGTTAATGTCCGGTTGTAGATAACTTGAACCTGAAATAATTAAAATGAATCAACTGAGTGTGTTGCCGTGATGGCCTCTTCTCGGCGGAGTCCGGGAAGTGGACACGGTCTTGGAGTTATGTTTGCGCAGGTTGCTCTCTAGTTTCTCGCTCGTGCTTTGCCTCCTCTTCTCGCTCTCTTTTGCGAATAAGTTAGCCACCATATATGATAGTCGCTTGCTGCAGCTCCACTTATACATTACCCCTTTCCTACCTATTAAGCTTAAATAGTCTTGATCGCGAGGGTGCGAGATTGCTGAGTCCCTGTGGCTCACAGATTACTATTACACCAGATGCAGGGACAGATGATACCGCTCCAGATGGCGCGCTTGAGCTCAAGTGGGAGTACGACGAGGACTCTCAGCGTTACTATGTGTCTTTTCCGGATGATCAGTAGTGGTGCCCAGTCGGGGTTAGATTCAGGGCCTTGTCGCATGTTGGGGTCTTTTCTATTTTGGCGCCGTAGTCGGGCCATGAGAGATTTATATGATGGATGTTATTTATGTACTTCGATGTGACGTGGCGAGTGTAAGCCAACTATGTACCTCCCCTTTATATTATTTATGTACATGGGATGTGTGATGATTTCCTGACTTGCGACATTGCTTTCAATGCGGTTATGCCTCTAAGTCGTGCCTCGACACGTGGGAGATATAGCCGCATCGAGGGCGTTACATTACCTCAAAGTTCTGGAAGCAGTTGCACGAAACTTTGGGAACCAGGCTAGAATTCAGTACAGCTTCTCATCCACAGACAGATGGATAGACCGAGAGAGTCAATCAGATTTTGGAGGATATGCTGAGAGCTTGTGCGCTAGATTATGGATCTAGTTGGGACGATAATTTGCCATATGCAGAGTTCTCTTACAACAAAAGTTATCAAACCAGTTTGAAGATGACCCCTTTCAAAGCATTGTACGAAGGAGGTGCAGGACACCGTTGTCATGGGACGAAGTTGGAGACCGCCAGTTGTTTGGACCTGACTAGATTAAAGAGTGTGAACAGAAGGTGAAGTTGATTCGCGATAGGCTCAAGGTAGCCCAGTCTAGACAGAAGAGTTATGCGGATTCTAAACGCAAGGAGACAGTTTACGAAGTCGGAGACAGAGCTTATCTTCGAGTATCTCCACTTCGGGGAACAAAGCGTTTTGGAGTTAAAGGGAAGTTAGCGCCACGATTTGTAGGACCATATCGAGTTTTGGAGCGTATGGGAGAAGTAGCCTACAAGTTGGAATTGCCTGAAGGATTGTCAGGAGTTCATGATGTGTTCCATGTTTCTCAGTTAAAGAAATGTCACGCGGAGATGGCTGACATACCGTTGAGAGACACAGTGCCATTGGATACTATTCAGTTGGATAACGATTTGACCTACGAGGAGAAACCAATTAAGATCCTTGAGTTTGCCAGCCGAGTTACTCGTAGCAAGGTTATCAAGTTTTGCAAAGTTCAGTGGAGCAACCACACGGAGGATGAAGCCACCTGGGAGCGAAAGGATGATTTTCTCAAAGACCACCCTCACCTATTTTCTAGCCAACCCGAATCTCGAGGGCGAGATTCATCTTAAGGGGGGTAGGTTTGTAACATCCCAAATTTTCAATTTGGAATGTTATACATTAGATCATCATGCATATCATATTTTATTTTGCATTTTGGTTGATTCTAGAAATTCTACGCAACTCAATGACCCACGGAGAGAGTTGGGGATTTCGTTATTTTCATATTTGAGTTCTCTCAAATTTTGAGAATAGGATCATTTGATTTTATTCATTTTATCATCAATTATTTCTATTACAAAAATATGAGAGAGGGAATAAAATGACTTTCCCAAAATAAAGAAATATTGAGGATTTAATAATAAAATATAATAAGATTTAATTTCGGAGTTTTTCGGTGTTTTATTTGAATTTAGGAAAAATGTGCGTTTTTTAGAATTGCATTTAGGGCCCAAATAAATGTTCACCTTGTGCGGCTTGATTTTAGAAGCCCGTGAAAATTTATTTCGGAATTTTTGGAGTCTGTTTAGTATTTCTTTTTATTTTTCTTCCGAGCGGAATAAATAAAAAAACGAACCGACTTCGGGCCGTACCCGAGCGGGACACCGCCCGGGGGCAGCCTTTAAATAGCGCCGCCCCAGCCCATCATCCCCGCCTCGATCCGCGTGCGCCACCGGAGCCGCCGCCGCCGACGATCCCGCCGCCCGAGGTTCGTCGTGCCTCAATTTCCGTGCCGAAAAAAGAGAATTTTTTTGGTGTTCGTCGTTTTTCTTTTTCTCGGATTAAATCCGCGACTTTTCTGATCGCGATTCCTGATCCGATTTTCGTTTTAGTATAACTTTTCGCTCGTCTATCGGAATCAGGCGATTCAAGCACCTAGAGTTTCGTCTCGAAGCCCTTTATCCGTTTAACCAACTTAAACAAGTTTTTGTTACTGTAAAATTTGCCCTAGATCCAGATTACTAGAATGAAGTTGTTTTCTTTTGCCGTTGGATTTTCGTTGCTTCGTTCGATTTGATTCTTTTTGCAACCGGAGTTCTTAAGTTGAACCTTCTGGTTAGATCTCTTATTTGAGTTTTACCCGTGCATTAGATGAGTACTTATTGTATGCTTGTTTGTTTGTCTGCGATAGAATACCCGGAGTGCGCCGCCTGTTACTTCGAATCGTTAGGTTTCGCGGATCATCAGCAAGGCAAGAAACACTTTGATCATACCTTTTCTACTACCTAGTTTTATTGTATTAGATCAATCCTCACACATTGCATGATTAGGATCTAATTAAATTGTGGGATGGGAAGTAGATGAGGTAGTACCTATTACCTGTTTATTATCAAACCTTTGGGAGTTACTTTTACGTTTGCTTATTATGCCATGCTATGCTAGTAGACGTGGATTGGGTGAGTGAAATCCATGACAGATGTGAGATTGTTAATTAATGGTTTATCTAAGGTGGCAACTTGAACACACATATGGGTGGATTGAGGCACCTGGGTATTCCAGGACTTGCCTATTTTTTTTTTGGACCGCCACCAAGGCTCAAAGGGATCATGAGACTATTCATACTAGAAACTTCCGTGTGCAGCCACAAGCTATTATGGGCTCTAGCATAGTTGACTAAGTCATGCGAACTATTACAGTGGTAGACTAGCAAATGCAGGGGATGTAGGTGGTACGGTCTACCCGATTGTAAGGTGCTAGCACTTCTGAAAGACTATGTCTCAGTCATCCGTCTTCTCAAACACCATGTAGTGCGAGAAACCAAACGGAGGCGATCGAGTCTTGTGGAGAAAAGTGCGCAAACCTCTGTAGAGTGTAATAAACTAATCATGGTTAGCTGTGTCCCTGGTTATGGACATCTTGAGTATCTAGTACTTGGATTTTCATGTGAATCTCAACATGTTACCCTAAATTAATTTTGTTGGGTTATGTTTAATGATGATGCTTAATTGGGATTGAGAATGCTGTCAACCATTCTCAATGTTTAACAACCACCATAATAGTTAAATAAATTTATTCCTTTGAAGTATGGAAAAATAGGCTTTACGCAAAACTATAACCATAGAGCCTTCCACCAGCCAAATATGCATATAGTATAGCTGTTTCATTCAATTACTCTCTATGTGTTATCTTGCCAGCATATTCCATGTACTGACCCGTTTTCGGGCTGCAACGTTAATGTTGCAGACTTTTTAGACGATGATTAAGGAGTTTTTATGTCGTGGTTCTATACTCAGTGATGCCGTTGGAGTTGATGGACTCACTTATCTTCCAAGCCTTCCGCTGTTATCATTATTAGATGGCCTTAAGCCATACTTATTCTAATAAGTTCTCTTTTGAGACACTCGATGTAATAAGTGTGTGATTGCTACTCTGCTATAAATCCTCCGAGTACTGTGTGGTGTCAGCATTACTGATCCAGGGATGACACCGGAGCACAGAGATCAGACTGTTTGAGGTCTGGTCGCTACATCCCCTTCCCATACTACAGATGGCTTGAACAGCCTCTCCAAGAAGATGTTGGGGGGACGGTGTCGCGTTTTGCGCCGATGCGTGCCAGGACATCTGCTGCCTGATTGTTTTCCCGGGCTATATGGTGAAATTCGAGCCCCTCGAACCGAGCTGACATTTTTAGGACGGCGTTGAGATAAGCTACCATTTTCGGATCCTTGGCATCAAAGTCTCCATTTATTTGGGATATCGCGAGGTTCGAATCCCTGCGCACCTCTAGGCGTTGAATGCCCATGGATACCACAATCCGGAGACCATGTAGAAGGGCCTCATATTCGGCTGCGTTGTTGGAGTCCGTATACATTATCTGGAGTACGTATTGAACTGTATTTCCTGTTGGGGACGTCAAAACGACGCCAGCCCCCAGACCAGCCAACATTTTGGAGCCGTCGAAGTGCATGATCCAGTTGGAATATGTGTCGTACTCTTTAGGGAGTTCGGCTTCCGTCCATTCGGCGACGAAGTCGGCCAAAACATGCGACTTAATAGCTCGCCGTGGCTTGTAAGTTATGTCGAACGAGAGGAGCTCAATGGCCCATTTGGCAATCCAGCCCGTCGCGTCGCTGTTGTTTATAATATCGTTAGGTGGTACTTCCGAGGCTACCATTATCGAACACTCTTGAAAGTAGTGTCGCAGCTTCCGGGATGCCATAAATACCGCGTACGCTATCTTTTGATAATGCGGGTACCATCACTTGCATGGAGTAAGGACAGTGGACACATAGTAAACCGGCTTTTGAAGGGGGAATTTGTGTTCGTCCGTTTCTTGTTCGACGATGAGCACTGCGCTTACAACTTGATGAGTTGCCGCAATGTATAAGAGCATTGGTTCGCTAATGTTTGGTGCGGCCAGGACTGGATTTGTTGCCAATATGGCTTTTATTTCGTCGAGTCCGGCCATGGCGGCATCCGTCCACTCAAAGTGTTCGGTGCGCCAGAGGAGGCGATAAAGGGGTAATGCCTTTTCTCCCAAGCGGGAGATAAAGCGGCTTAGAGCCGCCACGCATCCGGTCAATTTTTGTATTTGTTTGAGGTGCTTTGGGATGTCCAATTGTGACAGAGCTCGGATCTTGGCTGGATTTGCTTCAATTCCTCTACTGGATACAATGAAGCCCAAGAGCTTTCCGGCTGGTACGCCGAAAACGCATTTTTCCAGGTTGAGCTTGATGTCGTATGTTCGGAGGTTATCGAATGTGAGCCTTAAGTCGCCTACTAGAGATTCGACATGCTTGGTTTTGACGACCATGTCATCTACGTATGCCTCCATTGTTTTGCTGACCTGGTTTGCCAGACATGTCTGAATCATGCGCTGATATGTTGCGCCGGCATTTTTGAGCCCGAAGGGCATTGTGTTGAAGCAGAATGGGCCGTATGGTGTGATGTATGCCGTTGCGGCTTGGTCTGGCTCTGCCATCTTAATTAGATAGTAGCCGGAGTATGTGTCGAGGAAACACAATGAATCGTGTCCTGCGGTAGCGTCGATAATTTGATCGATGCGGGGGAGGGGGGAGGGATCCGTTGGGCAAGCCTTGTTGAGGTCCTTCAAATCGATGCACAAGCGCCAGGATTTGTCCTTTGGTACCATCACCAGGTTTACTAGCCAGTCCGGATGTTTTATGTCTCTGATGAATCCGGCCTCCAATAGCTTGGCTAGTTCCTCTCCCATGGCTTGTCTCTTAGGTTCGGAGAAACGCCGAAGAGCCTGCTTGACTGGCTTGAATACTTTTAGGATATTTAGGCTATGCTCGGCCAGCCTGCGTCGGATTCCTGTCATGTCTAAATGGTGCCAGGCAAAAATGTCCCTGTTCTCGCGTAGGAACTCTCGTAGTGCGGCGTCTACATCAGGGTTTAATTGTGCCCCGATGGAAGCTGTTTTTGTAGGGTCCGTTGGATGGACATGGAATTTGACTATTTCGTCCGCCGGTTTAAAGGAGGTGGACTTGGATCTTTTATCGAGTATCACGTCATCCCTGTTCACCGTGGAGCACAGCGCAGTTCGTTCCTCGGCCGCTAGGGCTTCGGATAGTGCCTCGAGGGCCAGTGCGGCTGTCTTATTTTCAGCGCGGAGTGCTATGTCCGGATCACTAACAAGAGTGATGATTCCGTTGGGCCCAGGCATTTTGAGCTTCATGTACCCGTAATGGGGTATGTCTTGGAAGATTGTAAACGCCTCCTGCCCTAATAGAGCGTGGTATCCGCTACTGAACAGGGCCACTTGGAACGTGACCTCTTCGGACCTGTAATTATCCGGCGTGCTGAACACCACATCTAGTGTGATTTTTCTTGTACAGCGTGCTTCTCGACTGGGATTATTCCTCTAAAGGTTGTGCTGCTTCGCTCAATGCGGTTCCAGTCTATTTCCATTTTTTGAAGGGTTTCCTCATAAATGAGGTTCAATCCACTGCCATCGTCCATGAGTACCTTGGTGAGTCGAAAGCCGTCCACTATTGGACTGAGGACCAATGCGGCTGGTGCTCGGGTTGTTCGGAATTTAGGTTTGTCACTGGCATTAAAAGTAATAGCCGTGTCACTCGACGGGTTTATTGTTGCCACGTGGTAGACTTCAGCAAGGCTGCGGAGTGTTCGTTTTCGCATATTATTTGATGCGAAAGTCTCGAAGACTATTAATACCGTACTGGTATCCCTGGGCTGGTGCTCCGTGGCTTCTGGGGTTAGAAGATCTTCGCCACTTTTGGCCACCTGCCGGAGTATCCAACATGCTCTAAGGCTATGAGTTGGTGTGGCGCCCTCTGCACTGTGAATTTTACAGGGTCCATTGAGCCATCCCTCCAGTACGGTTCCATGCCTTGTAGAGGGTTTTTGCTTTTTGGTGTTTAACCCGGGTGTCTGGCGATAATGCACCCTTTTATTTCGGACTAGGTTTGTATTCAGGGCCGGATTGTCCCAAAATTTTATTTCGGTTTTCTAGGCGCTTTCCATCGCACAGTACTTTCGTACTATGGACGCCAAGTCGGCAAAGCGTGTAATTTCACGGCGACTTATGGCGTTGAGGATTCCCTTTTCCGTGCAATTATTGCAGAAGAATGAAATTGTGTCTTCCTCACGGCAGTCCTTTATCCTGTTCATGACCAGGAGGAATCTAGCCCAATAATGGTGTACTGTTTCTTCGGGCTCTTCCCTAATTTGGGATAGATCGCTTATGTTTGGGTGGGTGGGTGGGATTGAATCCGAAACCTCACCCAATCTGAGACTCAGGGGCCAAGGAGTTTCCGAACTCGGAAATTTGGATTCTTGGATGTTTTCCGCTGAATCTAGCCCGCTGCCTGACTCTAGGTTCAGGTCTTGAGTGACGTCCTCCCCTCCGCGGGTATCCGGCTTGGAGGGATCGGGAATCCAGACATAGCTAGTCCTTAAGATAGGTGAAGGGTCGCCGCATTGTTCCTCCACAACTGCAACGTGATGGGTGACCTGGGGAGAGTTGATCTCTCTCAGATCGGGTTTAGGCCCAATCTGATCATAGTCTGTAGCGACTCCTAGGGCGGCGATGCGATCCAAGAGCTCGTTTAGGGAAGAGAGCTCCATTGGATCTAACTGCTCGGCGACTTCCGAGTTGACATGAATATTGCTTTTGATGACCCGAGAAGTCATCATCGGCGCAACGGCCGAACAGGCGGTCATAAGAAAACCACCTAGCCGGGGAGTTTGGCCGACAACCAAAGCTCCCTTAGCAACAGTGTCGTCTTTAAAGACGGGATGAGGCATCCTTCCTGATGGCGACGACACAACAGAACTATCAATGAAAGCACCAATGTCGGTGTCAAAATCGGCGGATCTCGGGTAGGGGGTCCCGAACTATGCGTCTAGGACGGATGGTAACAGGAGGCAGGGGACACAATGTTTTACCCAGGTTCGGGCCCTCTTGATGGAGGTAAAACCCTACGTCCTGCTTGATTAATATTGATGATATGGGTAGTACAAGAGTAGATCTACCATGAGATCAGAGAGGCTAAACCCTAGAAGCTAGCCTATGGTATGATTGTTGTTCGTCCTATGGACTAAAACCCTCCGGTTTATATAGACACTGGAGAGGGCTAGGGTTACACAGAGTCGGTTACAATGGGAGGAGATATACATATCCGTATTGCCAAGCTTGCCTTCCACGCCAAGGAAAGTCCCATCTAGACTCAGGACGAAGTCTTCAATCTTGTATCTTCATAGTCCAAGAGTCCGGCCAAAGGTTATAGTCCGGCCAAAGGTTATAGTCCGGCTATCTGGACACCCCCTAATCCAGGACTCCCTCAATCACCATTTCATCGAAAGACGGGACTCCATTGCCTCTATCAAGTGGTATCAGACTTCCAGGGTGCTCAGTGAGATTTTATAGTTTTTCGTAGTTTAGATCGAGTCTGTTCTTCATACCTACAGTCCACGAAAAAGCCAAAAAAAATTAAGGTTAGTTCATCATATCCAAACCAATCTGAGCCATTGCATAATATTTTCTGTATTTGCTTTGTTGAATTTGCGGCTGCATCATCGTGTCAAGTTGCTAGTCTTAGTGTCTAGTTCTTTAGAGTTTTGAGTTCTGTTCACAAGTAGTCACGCCGCCGCCACACCATCATCATCGCCCCTGCCATATACCACCACCGCTTATCCACTATTTCTCTGAGTCCATATACCATCACTGCTCTGAGTCCATATACCACCACCGCTCCGAGTCCATATACCACCATCGATCCGAGTCCATATACCACCACCAATCCGAGTCCACATATACCACTGTCATATACCATCACCAGTCCGAGTTCCACCAGATTCATCTCCGCCACCAGTCCTAGTCTGAGTCCAGTATTTGTTCCTTTATTTTCTAGTTCCGGATCACGCGATACTATGAGTCATGAACAAGTCAGATTCCCCAACTTTCATGCCACCCGCAGAAGAAAAATAGTTCCAGTTTCAAAAAACAACTTAGTCCGGAAAATTCTGGCTAAGGCTAGTTCATCATATCCAAACCAATCTGAGCCATTGCATAATCTTTTCTGTATTTGCTTTGTTGAATTTGCTGTTGCATCGTCGTGTCAAGTTGCTAGTCTTAGCGTCTAGTTCTTTAGAGTTTCGAGTTATGTTCACAAGTTGTCACGCCGCCGCCACACCATCATGATCGCCCCTGCCATATACCACCACCGCTTATCCACTATTTCTCTGAGTCCATATACCATCACCGCTCTGAGTCCCCATATCACCACCGCTCTGAGTCCATATACCACCACCGATCCGAGTCCATATACCACCACCGATCCGAGTCCATATACCACCACCAATCCGAGTCCACATATACCACTGTCATATACCATCACCAATCCCAGTTCCACCAGATTCATCTCCGCGACTAGTCCGAGTCCAGTATTTGTTCCTTTATTTTCGAGTTCGGATCACGCGATACTACGAGTCATGAACAAGTCAGATTCCCCAACTTTCGTGCCACCCGTAGAAGAAAAATAGTTCCAGTTTCAAAAAAAAACTAAGTCAGGAAAATTCTGGCTGGACAGTTTTTAGACCATTTGTAGACTGTTTCGAAAAAAAATGTTGCGGACCAAAAAAAAAGAGGAAAAAGGTGAAAGAAGTGAAAAAAGACAAAGATTCAGATTGTGCTCCTCCCGTGTTTATGTGCAGCGCCGTGATTTTGTTAGTGTTCTAGGCTCGCGTCTCTAGCACGGTTTAGTGTAGGACCAGGACAGTACCATTGTTGAGAATTTATTCAACTTTGCATCTCTGAATTGATTATTGCTGACCCTTTTTGCTACCATATTATAAGCCTTCCAAGCTCCACATACATCTAGGTCGTGCGTTTGACTCTGCCTGGTAATCGCTCTATCCAAGCTTTGAGAGTTTTGACTACAAAGATTGCCGATCACCACCTGCTGCTGGGTAAGAACTGTAAGAATTTGAGATTTGCTTGACGGATTTGTGACTTTTTACAACACCAACGCCACTTCCTAGTAGTCTATATGATCATATTCTTGTGTGTTTCTATTGCTGCTAACCACGGTAGGATCACAAGCCGACGAGACTAACTGGGAGGACATGACGAACAAAGAGTTACATGATAAGTTTCAGCAAATGATGAGTGGATAGGTGGAAGATATGCTAAACAGATTTGAAGAGGCCATGGAGAAGATAGATGGCATTGAGAAGGCGTTCAAAATAAAGCTCAATAACAAGTTTAATGAATTGCTCGCGCGTCTTCAACAACCACCGCCCGCTGCACCTGTCACACCTCTATAGCAACAACATCACCTTCCAAATCAAGTGGGATGAGCACTGCGCATTCCCCTTGAGCCTGGTAAAAATTCTGGAGCCATTGTACCTATTGTTGATGCTTCTGTAGCTCATGCTGCTACTTCAGAGGTGGAGGACCATTATGAGGATGAGGTTGATCAAAATCAGAATTATCTGCAACCACCAGCACCACCACCACCAGGTCTTCCTCATGTATATCATCGCAATGATAGAGCTGCACCACCACCTGAGGTACGAGATCATGACCATCTTCCTAAACTAAAATTGAATATTCCACCATCCGAGGGTAGATATATTCCTGATATATATCTTACTTGGGAATTTGAAACTGAACAACGTTTTACATGTTTACAATATCCTGAGGAGAGACGTGTTCCTACTGTTGTTTGTGCTTTCACTAGTTTTGCATGTGTTTGGTGGTCTGAACATTGTAGATTATATCCTATTCCAGCTACTTGGGCTGCTTTGAAAACTGTTATGCGTACTCATTGGGTTCCGCCATATTATCAACGTGAATTACTTCAAAAATTGCAGCGTTTAAGACAAGGAAATAAAATTGTAGAAGAATATTATTAGGAATTACAAACTGGAATGATTAGATGTGGTTTTGTTAAGGATAATGAGGCTATGCTTGCACATTTTATGGGTGGATTAAATGAAGAGATTTAGACCATTGTAGAGTATAAGGAGTATAATAATATCACTTATTTATTCCATCTTACTTGCAAAGTTGAACGTGAAGTGCAGGATCGATAGGCATTGGTGCGAACTAACTTTTCTGTAGTTTGACCTTCATCATGGACACCATGTGCATCCTCTACTCCCACACGTCCTACTGCAGCACAACTGACTTTAGCCGCCAATTTAAAGGATCGAGAAGAGGTGTCTAGAGGGGGGGTGATTAGACACTAAGTGCCAAAAGTTGTAGTTTTTAATTTCTTTAAGTTGAAGTGGAGTTTTGGCACAAGTTTAACAAACACAATACATATCAAGCAAGCATGCAAAGAGTATATGAGCAGCGGAAAGTAAAGCATGCAACTTGCAAGAATGTAAAGGGAAGGGTTTGGAGGATTCAAACGAAATAGGAGACACAGATGTTTTTGTCGTGGTTCCGATAGGTGGTGCTATCGTACATCCACGTTGATGGAGACTTCAACCCACGATGGGTAACGGCTACGCGAGTCCACGGAGGGCTCCACCCACGAAGGGTCCAGGAAGAAGCAACCTTGTCTATCCCACCATGGCCCTCGCCCATGAAGGACTTGCCTCACTAGCGGTAGATCTTCACGAAGTAGGTGATCTCCTTGCCCTTACAAACTCCTTGGTTCAACTCCACAATCTTGTCGGAGTCTCCCAAGTGACACCAAGCCAATCTAGGAGACACCACTCTCCAAGAGGTAACAAATGGTGTGTTGAAGATGAACTCCTTGCTCTTGTGCTTCAAATGATAGTCTCCCCAACACTCAACTCTCTCTCACAGGATATGGATTTGGTGGAAAGAAGATTCGAGTGGAAAGCAACTTGGGGAAGGCTAGAGATCAAGATTCATATGGTAGGAATGGAATATCTTGGCCTCAACACAAGTGTAGGTGGTTCTCTCTCAGAAAATGTATGTTGGAAGTGTAGGAACATTTTGATGGCTCTCTCCACGAATGAAGAGGAGGTGGAGGGGTATATATAGCCTCCACACAAAATCTAACCATTACACACAACTTGCCAATCTTGGTGGGACCGAATTACTAAACTCGGTCAGACCGATTCAGCAAATCTAGTGACCGTTAAGATTTTCGGTGGGACCGACAAGCAACTCGGTAGGACCATTATGGTTAGGGTTAGGGCATAATGTAATCTCGGTGAGACCGACTACACAAACTCGGTGAGACCGATTTTGGTAATAAGTTAACCAGAGAGTTGGTCAGCTAAACTCGGTAGGACCGATTCGCTCATTTCGGTGAGACCGAAATGTTACGAAAAGGAAACAGAGAGTTTACATTGCAATCTCAGTAGGACCGATTATGCAAACTCGGTGAGACCGATTTTGGTAATAGATCCATACAAAGAGATTGCAATCCCATCTCAGTGACACCGAGACCCCTATCTATGAGACCGATTTGCCTAGGGTTTGTGGTAGTGGCTATGACATCAGAACTCGGTGGCGCCGGATAGAAAGAATCGGTGGGGCCGAGTTTGACTTTTGGTTTAGGTCATATGTGGATGTGAGAAAGTAGTTGAGGGCTTTGGAGCATATCACTAAGCATTTTGAGCAAGAGCCTCATTAAGCAACACCTCATCCCTCCTAGTATTGGCTTTTCCTATAGACTCAATGTGATCTTGGATCACTAAAATAGAAAATGTAGAGCCTTGAGCTTGGAGCTTGAGCCAATCCTTTATCCTTAGCGTCTTGAAGGGGTTCCACATCCTCTAGTCCATGCCACTTCATTGTTGAACTTATCTGAAACATACTAGGTAACAGTGTTAGTACAACAAGAGATATGTTGTCATTAATTACCTAAACCACCTAGGGAGCACTTGTGCTTTCAATCTCCCCCTTTTTGGTAATTGATGACAAGATACATCAAAGCTTTAGATAAAGATATAGAGAATAGTAAGTAAAGCTTTGGAAAGACAAGTAACATGCATAGGCTCCCCCTACATGTATGCAATCATGTGAATATGGAATATAGGAGCATGTGAATGCATAAACATGACAGAGTAAGCAATGTGTTACATGTATCTTGGCTATATGCATCGGAGAAAATGATGTGAATATGAGAAATGTACCTTCATGCTCATGAGTCCTTCTTGCAAACAGTATGTACATCAGCAAGAATTTCTAATACACATGACTGTGATCCATATACTTACCTTGTGGTCTTGAGTTGGCTTAGGATCGGATGTACCTGCATAAACAAGGTTAGATAACACAGATACACCTACTGGCCAGAGCAAACAAAAGAAATCACAAGAGTACCAAGACTGGGATGACATGTAGAGTGAGTACTAAGTACCACATTGGATATAGACATGTCCCCAAAGGTAAACATGTGCAATAGATTCAAGGATTTCCTTCCCTTAGATGTCTTGCTCCCCCTGAATCTAGCATGGGATACTAGGAGAAGATAGGGAACAGAAAATCAGAACAAAATCAGAGCTCAAAGGAAATAAACAGAGCTAATGCAAACGAGCAAATATGAACATGTCTTTCCCCTCTTGAAGACATGTGACTTCTCTCCTCTTGAACACCAAGCATCTAGGGTCCTTGATGATTACTCTTTCTTCCCTTGAGTATTCTCTCCCCCTATAGATATGATTAAGCTTTGATGTGATCTCTCTCTCCCCCCTTTGACATCAATTTTCAAGAAGGGTTCTTCTGGATTTTTGTCATGATGGGTTTGGTCCTTGAGTCACGGAACAAAGCAGCAAGTTGAATGGGATGCTGGTCGAGGACAAGATTCATTGAATGGAGCTGGATCAAAAAGAATGAAGAAACAAGTGGCAAGATGTATTTCTTGTAGTGAAATCGGTGACACCGAGTTGTATGGTTCGGTTGTACCGAGAGGATTCGGTTGGACCAAAAGCATTAGACCGATGAGATCGAGTTCATCGCAGAGAAAACACTTGTCACCTCAGCTCACTAGACAAGTAAGATCTCACAAGGATTTGCAAGGAATTAACTGAAAGATTTGCAATGAATTTGATGCAAGAAATGCAGGATAGAAAATAAAAGAGAATAAACTAAAAAGGAGTCTAGATGAAGTTTTTTGGAAGAGGGAAACAAATATGCATGAGACAAATGCAAGAGCACAGAAATGAACACAAGAGAACTTCATCTAGAATTGGTCGGCGACAAAGTCGCCTATGTTAGAGTATATTGACTTAGGAGTCAAGTGAGATCACTTGATCATAGTTCATACTCATCGTTTAAGCTCAAAATGGGGTTACCATTTTTTGTTTAAGCTTTTTGATGTATTCACATCTTGTCGAGTTTCTTTGACTCATAACTTGGAGTAAAGCTTCTCTAAGATGGAATAACATAGCGTGGGTGGTGGCGTTGATCATGATCATGTAGTTGAACTTGTGTGGATTGCTCAAGGTTGATGTAGCTCATCAAGAGTTGGGAGCACCACTTGGAGTTTGCGTTGATCTACCTAGATGGGTTAGTTTTTGCAAGGAAGAGCACTTGCGTATCCAGAATGACAATCATGAAACTCAGCATAAAATTTGTCAAAGGATATGTTTGAATGGTTGCGTTTTTCCTTGTCTTCATCCACCATTATGTAGAGACTTGGTGATATAGAAATTGCTCAAGATGTGAGTGAGTTGCAATCTCATAGATTTAGATTCATCCAAGTACCTACACGAGTTAGATAACATGCAAGGTGCAAATATATCCATGACATAAGATAGTCAACATAAGAGAATTATCAAGGATTAGTCATAGGCTCATGCCTTGCATGTATCAAATGGAGTTCCTACTCCAAGTTTGAAGCATCAATGATGTTCAATTCACCTCTTAACCTGAAAAACACTTTCTCATCAAGTGGTTTCATGAATATATCAGCTAACCGCTTTTCGGTGCGAACATGCTTAAGATTAATGTCCCCTTTGGCAACATGATCTCGAATGAAATGATGATGAACTTCAATATGCTTAGTTCGAGAATGTTGCACGGGCTTGTGAGCAATCTTAATAGCACTTTCATTGTCACAAAGTAATGGAACATGTTTCACAGATATCCCATAATATTTAAGAGTTTGGTTCATCCAAAGTAATTGAGCACAACATGATCCAGTGGCAATGTATTCCGCTTGGGCGGTGGATAAGGATACCGAGTTTTGTTTCTTGGAAGACAAATACACAAGAGATCTACCAAGAAATTGGCAAGTACCCGAAGTGGACTTTCTATCAACCTTGTCACCGGCATAGTCCGAGTCGGGGTAGGCAACAAGATCAAAGGAGGCCCTCTTTGGATACCAAATGCCAAAATTTGGTGTATGGATTAAGTATCTCACTATCCTTTTCACGGCCTTAAGATGACATTCTTTAGGAGCGGCTTGATATCGTGCACACATGCACACACTTAGCATAATATCGGGGCGTGAAGCACATAGATATCACAATGAACCAATCATAGAGCGATAAATCTTTGATCAACCGGTTCACCATCTTTGATTAAATCAAGATGTCCACTAGTAGGCATGGGTGTAGTCATACCTTTGCATTCTTGCATATTGAACTTCTTGAATAAGTCCTTGGTGTACTTCATTTGAGAGACAAAGGTACCTTCCTTAATTTGCTTGATTTGCAAACCAAGAAAGAATTTGAGTTCACTCATCATCGACATCTCAAACTTCTCCGACATTAGCTTTCCAAAAATTTCACTAAAATGAGGGTTAGTTGATCCAAATATAATATCATCGACATAAATTTGGCACACAAATAGTTCTACATTAACCCTTTTAGAAAAAAGAGTAGAATCTATTTTTCCAATTTCAAAGCCTTTTTCAATAAGGAACTTGGTCAAGCATTTATACCATGCTCTAGGAACTTATTTAAGACCATAAAGAGCTTTGTGAAGTTTGTAAACATGATTAGGTTTCTTAGGATTGACAAATACGGGAGGTTGCTTAACATAAACTTCCTCCTCTATTTCACCATTTAGAAAAGCACTTTTAATGTCCATTTGGTACAAGGTGACATCATGATGATTAGCATAGGCAAGTAAGATGCAAATGGACTCACGTCTAGCAACGGGGGCATATGTCTCACCATAGTCCATACCTTCGACTTGAGTGTAGCCTTGGGTGACGAGACGTGCTTTGTTGCGAACTACTTTTCCGTCTTCATCTTGATTGTTGCGAAACACCCATTTGGTACCGATGATGTTGTGGTTGTTGTCGGGCTCCTCAACTAATGTCCAAACTTGATTTCTCTCAAAGTTGTGTAGCTCTTCATGCATGGCATTTACCCAATCCGGATCTTCCAAAGCTTCTTCAACCTTCATAGGTTCAATGCTAGAGATGAATGAATAGTGTTCACAAAAGTTAGCTAAATGAGTTCTTGAGCGAGTGATTCTCCCGGTTTAGATATCATTGTAGATTTGCTCGACGTGATGATGTTTAGCAATTCTTGCTCGAACTCATGAAAGCTTTTGATTGGATCTTGGTTGAACATCTTCTTCATCTTGTTCTTCTTCTTGGCCTTCTTCGTTGTTAACATTGTCGTTCTCTTGAGCTAAGGTCACACAGTCCTCGCCCAATCACTCTGGTAAGTCTTCAAGGTAGACTCCCGAACCTTCACAGACTTCGTTCACCGGCAATCCATAATGTCTCTTGGATGCTCAGAACGCGACGCCTAACCGGCTGGAGGATGCACAGTCCTCAAGTGTAATAAGTCTTCAGATCACTCAGACAAGAAGACTTAAGTGATGCCTAATTCTCTTTGGCTCTGGGTGGTTAGGGCTTTATCCTCGCAAGGAATTCTCTCTCAAAGGCTTCGAGGTGGGTTGCTCTCAAACGAAAAAAGCCGTACTCTGAATCTGAGCAGCCAACCGTTTATGGTTGTAGGGGGTGGGCTATTTATAGCCACTAGGCAACCCGACCTGATTTGTCCGAAATGACCCTGGGTCACTAAGGAACTGACACGTGTTCCAACGGTCAGATTTCAAACTCGCACGGCAACTTTACTTGGGCTACAAGCAAAGCTGACTTGTCCGACTCTGGACAAGACTTGCTCTCATAGTCTTCACTCGAAGACATAGGTTTTTGTTTAAGCATCACTTCAGTCATTCTGACTGGTTCTCTTGGACCCCACTTAACAGTACGGTGGTTCCTATGACTCAACACAGAAGAAAAAGAACTACGAAAGATCTAAGTCTTCGAGCTCCATAGGCTTCATGCGGTGTCTTCTCTTGTCATAGTCTTCAATGTGAATATCTTCATATACCACCTTTGACATCAATGTCTTCATACATTTTTAGGGGTCATCTCTGGTGGGAAAACCGAATCAGTGAGGGACTTCTACCTGTGTTATCCTGCAATTCTCACAAACACATTAGTCCCTCAACTAGGTTTGTCGTCAATACTCCAAAACCAACCAGGGGTGGCACTAGATGCACTTACAGCATCACATTCACACATCTCAAGGGGATTTGTGGATAAGTATAACCTACCAACCCAAGCCCTTAGGTCACCCATGTTAGTAACCTCGCCCAGAGCAGAGAATGTGGCTAGTCTATGGTGTGATCGGTTACCATTAAGGATTGGTAACTATGTTTTTCCCTCAGACCTAATATCATTGGAATCTCAAGGATTGGATGTGATATTAGGCATGGACTGGTTATCAAAGTATGAAGGGAATATTGAATGTGCTAGTAAGTCAATTTTGCTTACCACACCAGAAGGGAGAAGGATCAAGTATATATCCCGACATGTGCCGAAGAGGACTCAAGTAAATTGCTTAATAGGAGTTGTGCAGGAGGAAGTACCAGTGGTAACGGATTTTCCTAATGTTTTTCCAGAGGAGTTGCTAGGCATGCCACTGGATAGAGATATTGAGTTTTAGATTGAGCTATTGCCAGGCACAGGGCCAATATCAAAGAGACCATATAGGATGCCAGCAAAGGATTTGGTGGAAATTAAGAAGCAGATTAAGGAGTTACTGGATAAGGGATATATCCGCCCAAGTTCTTCGCCTTGGGGATCGCCAGTACTTCTAGTGGAGAAGAAGGATGGATCGTTAAGGATGGTTGTTGATTATCAAGGATTGAATGAAGTAACGATCAAGAACAAGTACCCACTACCGATGATCAATGATCTGTTTGATCGATTGCAAGGAGCTAAGGTATTTTCCAAGATTGATCTACGATCAGGATACCACCAGTTGAAGATTCGAGAATAGGATATTCCAAAAACAGCTTTTACCACCTGGTATGGGTTGTACGAGTATACCGTTATGTCATTTGGTCTGACTAACGCACCTGCCTATTTTATGAACATGATGAACAAAGTGTTTATGGAGTTTTTGGATAAGTTCGTCGTGGTGTTCATTGACGATATCCTGGTTTATTCGAAGAATGAAGAGGAGCATAAGGAGCATTTGCGTTTGGTACCTGGAAAGCTCAGAGAACATCAATTATATGCCAAGTTCAGAAAATGTGAGTATTGGTTGAAGGAAGTAGGATTCCTCGGACACGTTATATCTGGAGAAGGTATAGTAGTTGACCCCACTAAAGTTGACACCGTGACCAAGTGGGAAGCACCAACCACCATGGGAGAGATCCGGAGTTTTCTTGGACTCGCAGGATACTACCAGAGATTTATTGAGAATTTCTCAAAGATTTCGAAGCCTGTGATGGAGTTGCTGAAGAAAGATACCAAGTTCATATGGACGGAGGAGTGTGAGGCTAGTTTCCAGGAGTTGAAGAAACGTTTGGTTACCTCACCAGTGTTGATTTTGCCAGACCAGACCAAGGATTATGAGGTGTATTGCGACGCTTCACGTTGAGGACTTGGAGCAGTGCTTATGTAGGAAGGGAGAGTTGTTTCATATGCCTCAAGACAACTGAAGCCTCATGAGTTGAATTATGCCACGCATGATTTAGAGTTAGCAGCCGTAGTGCATGTACTGAAGACTTGGAGACATTTCCTCATTGGAAATCATTGTGAGGTGTACACGGATCATAAGAGTTTGAAGTACATTTTCACCCAGAAGGAGTTGAATCTCAAACAAAGGAGAAGGTTGGAGCTTATCAAGGATTATGATATGAAATTGCATTATCACCCCGGAAAGGCTAATGTAGTAGCAGACGCTTTAAGACGTAATAGCCATGTCAATACATTAATGACGGGAGAAATACCCAAAGAGTTGGCAGAAAATCTTCGTGAACTATGTTTGGAAATAGTTCCGAGAGGCTATGTAGCAGCATTGGAGATCCAGTCAACTTTGATGGATAGAATCAGAGAAGCTCAGAAAGCTGACAAAGAGATTGCCGCTATAAAGGAGAAACTAAGCAAAGGAAAAGCTAAAGGATTTCGTGAGGATGAGCACGGCACCCTATGGTTTGAAGACCGTGTCTACGTGCCCAATGGCCCGGAGATCAGGAAGTTGGTTTTGCAAGAGGCACACGACTCACCGTATTCGATTCACCTAGGAAATAGCAAGATGTATCTGGATTTGAAGATATTTTCTGGTGGACCAGAATGAAGAAGGATATAGCGGAGTATGTAGCAGTTTGTGATGTATGTCAGAGAGTAAAGGCAGAGCATCAGAAGCCAGCAGGATTGTTACAACCATTGCCAATACCCGAATGGAAGTGGGATAAGCTAGGCATGGATTTTATCACGGGATTGCCTAGGACTCGTTCAGGCTATGACTCGATTTGGGTTGTAGTTGATCGATTGACGAAAGTAGCTCATTTCATCCTGGTAAAGACCACTTACATTAGTGCTAAGTTGGCAAAGATATACATGACCAGGATCGTATGTCTGCATGGAGTTCCAAGGAGTATCGTATCAGATAGAGGAACCCAGTTTACCTATAAGGCCCCAGATATAACTTTCCCAATTTGTACTCCAACTCTTGCCATTTCCGACATTAAGTTATATTTATTTCTCGGGTTCGGGTCTTTGTCTCCGTGTGTTGTTTTCTTTTTCATGCATCTCTTATCATGTCATCACGTGCATTGCATTTACATACATGTTCATCTCATGCATTCGAGCATTTTGCCCGTTGTCCGTTTTGCATTCCGGCGCTTCGTTCTCCTCCGGTGGTCATTTCTAGCTTTCTTTCATGTGTGGGGATTAAACATTTCCGGATTGGACCGAGACTTGTCATGCGGCCTTGGTTCACTACCGGTAGACCGCCTGTCAAGTTTCGTACCATTTGGACTTCGTTTGATACTCCAACGGTTAACCGAGGGACCGAAAAGGCCTCGTGTGTGTTGCAGCCCAACACCCCTCCAACTTGGCCCAAAACCCACCAAACTCTGCTCCATGTCCTAGAGCGTTCGATCACGATCGCGTGGCCTAAACCCGCACCTCATTTGGACTCCCCTAGCTCCACTTATGCCTATATATAGCCCCCCCATTCCTAATCTTGGATCTCTCCCCGAAACCCTAGTCTAAAAAAACATCCCCACCAGATCCGCTGCCGACGGACGTGTCCGGAGCGGACCGGACAATGTCCGCCGCCGCGCCCAGCCATCCGTGACGCGCCACGTGGCCCGGACCACATCGCCACTCCCGCCGGCCCGCAGGCCCATGCAGGCCCCCCCACCCCGAGCCCATCCGGCCACCGCGCGCCCGAGGCGCCTCACGCCCGTCGTCCCCGACCCCGGTGGCCGCGCCACCGCAAGTCGCCATCACCGGCGACCGCGACTCCGGCAAGCCGCGGCTCGCCGTCGCCCGCGCGCGCTCGAGCCGGCCTCCTCGCCCATGGCACCACGCCCCTCCGCCGCCTCCTCGCCGCCTCCTTGTCGCCGGCAGACGCCCCGGCCACGGCCCCTCTCTCCGGCGAGCTCCAAGGTCCTCCGGTGAACCTCGGCGTCCATGCCCCAGCGAGACCCGATCCAGATCTGAACGTGAACAGTAAACCCTAGGGGTTGACTTTCTTCCCTCTCCCACTTATTTTGTGCAACCTTTGACTGATGATATCTTCGCATCCGTAGCTCCGTTTTGGACATATGATATATCAAAATCTTCGTCTCGACATGTAAATCATTTCATTCCATTGCATCATTTGCATTTGAGTTCATCTTGATGCCCAAAATGCAGTTAGAAGGAGGCATCGTGAGTTAAATTGCAGATCCGTTAGTTCATCATCAACTTTTGTCATTTTTGCCATGATTATTATGTGCATGATATGCTTGTGACTCTTCGGTATGAATTGTTAAGCATTTTATCTTCTTTCCAGAGGTGCCACCCATGCATTTTTAGGATGTGTGTGGTGACTTGTGCAAGCTTGCAAAGAGAGGCACCTGAGAATTCTGTTTTCCGGGACTTAGTGATTTTCACTAAGTCTGGGATATTTTAGTTCATGATGCCATATGTTCAGCTTGTTTCCTAGTGATCCATGCCTCTTTTGAGGATGATCAGTAAGGGAGTTTTGATATTCATGTTATGCCCTATCCATCCATGTCTTTGTTTGCATATGTGGAGGGCTCTAGCTTGAGTCAATCGAGCTCTACTTTTGCTTCGTGGTAAATCTGGGCAGATCGTCAACTTGTTTGCGATTTTGCCGACGCTATTGTTAGTGATCCGTGCATGCTATGCCATTGTTCTTGCCATGTCTAGCTAGCATTTTGTGTCTTCTTTATGGATATATGCTTGCCTTGCCATGACTTGCACCGTAGTGAGTGCATCGAGCTCGTTTACATGCCTTTGTGAGTTATAATTTCAGCATGTCTCAGTTTTCACTAAGTCTGAAAACTGATTGTGTTTCATCTATGTTCGTGTGCTCGTTAGAGTATTTTGTGAACACTTTTGGCCCCAGGTCACTTTGGGTGTTTTGTTAAGCTTGTTGAGTAGCTCCATGCCATGTTCTTACTTTTCATGTTCAGGTGATGTATCATGTTGTTTTTCTGCTCCGAAGAGAGCATCGTGGTCTGAAATTTCAGACTAGTGTTAATTTCACTAAGTCTGAAATCTGTTTTGCATATTCATTTTTGACATGCTTGTTTGAACCTCATAATGGATGAATTTGGCCGTGTCTCAGTGCTAGTGATTTGTTAAGCATCTTGTGTACATCCCTGCCATATATTTTGTTCTCATGTTTGGTGGCTGTAGCATGTTCATTCCGTTGCATTTACGAGCCTACTTGCTGTAAATCGCCGACCGGTTCACTTCGTAAAACGCTTGCCATTTCCAAACCGTAGCTCCGATTCCTATGATCTTTATATCGTTTTCAGGTGATTTCTTCCCCTCTATCAAGTGGCACACTTGGTTTTCCAAGTTGAGGCCAGGTTCATGCATTTCCTGTCATGTCTTGCATTTTGCATCCCGCATCGCATCCCGCATAGCATACCATCTTTGCATATTATTGTTTGCCCTTGCACGTGGTTGATTGTATCCTTGTTGCTTGTTTGTGTTGTTAGGTAGAGCCAGGAGACGAGTTCGCTAATGAGGAGCCCATTGAGTTTTCTCTTGAGGATCTAGTCAACTCTGATAACTGTGCAGGCAAGATGATCATACCCTCGAAATCACTACTATCTTTGCTATGCTAGTTTGCTTGCTCTTTTGCTATGCCAATGCTACGATGCCTACCACTTGCTTGTCAGCCTCCCAATCGCCATGTTGAGCCTTTAACCCACCATTGTCCTAGCAAACCGTTGATTGGCTATGTTACCGCTTTGCTCAGCCCTTCTTATAGTGTTGTTAGTTGCAGGTGAAGATTGGAGCCGTTCCTTGTTGGAACCTTTATTTCCTTGTTGGGATATCATTATATTGCCATGTTATCTTAATGCATCTATATATTGGTAAAGGGTGGAAGGCTCGGCCTCTCGCCTAGTGTTTTGTTCCACTCTTGCCGCCCTAGTTTCCGTCATATCGGTGTTATGTTCCCGGATTGTTGCGTCCCTTACGCGGTTGGGCTATAATGGGAACCCCTTGATAGTTCGTCTTGATTAAAGCATTTCCAGCAATGCCCAACATTGGTTTTACCATTTGCCACCTAGCCTCTTTTTCCCTTGGGTTTCCGGAGCCCGAGGGTCATCTTATTTTAACCCCCGCGGGCCAGTGCTCCTCTGAGTGTTGGTCCACCCTAGAGCACCGTGCGGGGCCGTCCCTTGGCAACTTGGGTTACGTTGGCTCCCGTACGCTTAGCTTATCCGGTGTGCCCTGAGAACGAGATATGTGCAGCTCCTATCCGGATTTGTCGGCACAGCGGGTGGTGTTGCTGGACTTGTTTTAACCTGTCGAATCATCTTGTTGTACCGAGATACCGAGTCTGATCGGTGTGTCTTGGGTGGAGGTCTATTCCTTCGTTGACCGTGAGAGCTTGTTATGGGCTAAGTTGGGACCCCCCCATAGGGATTGATCTTTCGAAAGCCGTGCCCGCGGTTATGGGCAGATGGGAATTTGTTAATGTCCGGTTGTAGATAACTTGAACCTGAAATAATTAAAATGAATCAACTGAGTGTGTTGCCGTGATGGCCTCTTCTCGGCGGAGTCCGGGAAGTGGACACGGTGTTGGAGTTATGTTTGCGCAGGTTGCTCTCTAGTTTCTCGCTCGTGCTTTGCATCCTCTTCTCTCTCTCTTTTGCGAATAAGTTAGCCACCATATATGCTAGTCGCTTACTACAGCTCCACTTATACATTACCCCTTTCCTACCTATTAAGCTTAAATAGTCTTGATCGCGTGGGTGCGAGATTGCTGAGTCCCTGTGGCTCACAGATTACTATTACACCAGATGCAGGGACAGATGATACCGCTCCAGATGGCGCGCTTGAGCTCAAGTGGGAGTACGACGAGGACTCTCAGCGTTTCTATGTGTCTTTTCCGGATGATCAGTAGTGGTGCCCAGTCGGGGTTAGATTCAGGGCCTTGTCGCATGTTGGGGTCTTTTCTATTTTGGCGCCATAGTCGGGCCATGAGTGATTTATATGATGGATGTTATTTATGTACTTTGATGTGACGTGGCGAGTGTAAGCCAACTATGTACCTCCCCTTTATATTATTTATGTACATGCGATGTGTGATGATTTCCTGACTTGCGACATTGCTTTCAATGCGGTTATGCCTCTAAGTCGTGCCTCGACACGTGGGAGATGTAGCCGCATCGAGGGCGTTACAAGTTGGTATCAGAGCCTTCCCCGACCTTAGGAGCCCCCATTGCTTGATCGTTTTTAGCAGCCAAGTTGTGTCTAGAAAAATGTTTTGAGTCATTTAGGAATTATATATCGGAGAGCTTAGGAATTCTTCTTACTTCCCAGTCTCCTCATCGCTCTGGTAAGGCATCCTGACGTAGAGTTTTGACTCTTCTCTTCTTAAATTTCACTAAAAAAAATTTTTAGGATCATGCGAGTATCTTGGATTTGTTCTGATGACTTATGATGAGAATACTGTCTTGGTGCCTCCTGTCAGGGGTTTAGTGGAAGTGTCCCGGGGAGTTGAGCTCTGAGGTATTGTCATCATAATTTTACCGTTGCAATTCTGGTATACTTGAGATATGTTCGCGACATCGAAAATCTCCTTTATGCAGTTCGTTGATGAGATAACCTCGACGCCACCCAGTACTGGGGCGGGATATCGGGAGTATCGCCATAACTTGTATAACGGATGCTTTTCGAAGGTTGAGGTAGATGGTTTCCGAAGGTTTCTTGGTTATGTGTTGAAGGATGGATACAGCTGGATGTAGGTATTGCTAGTTTGGGTGAGATATTATGCTTCCCCTGTATCCCCAACACCTAATTGCATAACCGGAAAGTTTTGGGAGTTTCATAGGTGGAATTCAAGTAGCTCTTAGGATATCCTTCCGACAGATGTATGATATGAAATTGGGGTTCGACGTCTAGTGGTTTGCCTATTCACGGTCGATTTTTACAGTGGTCTTGTTGTGTCTTAAAGAGTCCTTGGCTATGCTGACTCGGGGACGCTTCGTATGTCATGTGCACTGCCTTGTACATGATGGTGCTGTACGATCGAGCCCGTGTAGGTCCCATCACGAAAACTTCGGACGAAATCTCTATCATATGTTTGTTCTGGCTTATTTCGCAAGCCAACCCTTGGTTTTATTTTGAGTTGTGGTATTCGAGTTGCTTCGAAGTCATATGTTGATTCCATCCCTCGTTGATGTACCTCTTCTATCTAATTCTACGTGGCTTCGCAATTTAGGAATATGTGACCACTTCAAGAGAAGTGCATTCGTTCATTTTGTTCGGATGTGAAGACTTTATGTTGCATTTTTCATTCCGTTGGATTCACCTTCAATATTTTTCTATTTGTGTGCTAATGGTGGTCAACCTCTTCAGGATGGCTCCTCCAACGCGCACGACTCCGAATCCTGATCCGCCACCACCTCCACCTCCTCCGAAGGCTTGGCAAGCTGTGATGGCCGCAACCAATGCAAACACACAGTTGATCATGCAAATCCTCCAAGAGCGAAATCAAGGCAGTCAAGGGAATCAAGGCAACAATCAGAACCATTTTGCTACTCTGAACCAGTTCCTCGCTAATGGTCCAAAGACGTTCAGCAATTGTGTTGAGGCTACCGATGCTGACGATTGGCTAGTGGATCTGGGCAAGCATTTTGAATGCAGCAACGTCAGGCCTGAAGATTTCGTCAAGTTCGCTTCTTTCCAGCTCAAAGATCAGGCCGCAGAGTGGTTCCAGCAGTACAAGGATTCCAGAGGTGGACGTTTGATCACTTGGGATGATTTCCGTCGTGATTTCCGAGCTCATCACATCCCTCAGAGTGTGACTGAAAGCAAACGTGAAGAATTCCGCAATCTGAAGCAAGGCTCTTTGTCTGTCTATGACTACAACAAGTTGTTCCAGAAGCTCGCCCGTTTTGCCAAGCAGGATGTTCCTGATGAGAAGAACATGATCTATCAGTTCAGGGGTGGTCTCCGTGAAGAAATTCAGCTCGCTCTTGTCCTTTTTGAGCCGCTGAGATACGATGAGTTCTACAACATGGCACTGAAGCAAGAGGCTGCTTAGTTGAGGTGTGATGCTTCCAGGAAGCGAGTCAGAGACACTACACCTTCTTCCTCTACTCAAGTGGCCAAGCAGCAGAAGTATTGGCTTCCTCCTCCTCCGTTCCGTCAGCCGAATCAGCAGAAGAGCAAAGGTGGCAGTGGTTCTTACAACCCACCCAACCCAGGCTTTCAGAACAAGACTTTGTCTCAAGCTCGAAGATCGAGTGCTCCGTACCACCGTCCGCTTTCAGAGGTCACGTGCAATAAGTGCCAACAGAAGGGTCACTACGCCAACAAGTGTTTCAACCGGAGGCGTCTTCCTCCTCCTCCTCCTGTCAGATCGGCAAGTACAGTTGTGGTCAAGCATAACCCCAAGCACGCCAAGGTCAATATGGTGAATGCAGCTCAGGCAGAGGATTCTTCAGATGTCATCATGGGTAACTTTCCAGTTAACTCTATTCCCGCAAGAGTTCTTTCTGACACTGGTGCATCGCATTGTTTCATGTCAAGATCTTTTGTTTCCAAGCATGACTTCGTTTCAAAAATGTTGGGTAAACCTATGGGAGTGGTTTCTCCGGCTAAGTCTATGAGGGCTACTTCAATAGTCCCGGATATTTCTATCATGATGGGCGATTTCAAGTTCTTGGCTTCTCCTATGGTTCTTGGTGATTCGGATATCGATCTTATTCTCGGGATGGACTGGCTCTCTAAGCACAAAGCTCAGCTTGATTGTGCAGCCAGGCAGATTCAACTGACTCATTCATCTGAGGATGTCATTGTCTTTGCCGCTCATCATGATACAATCCGGTTGTTTTCTCTCAATGAGAAGGGTGAATTGGATGCTATTTCACAGATCCCAGTCGTTTGTGAGTATCAAGACGTCTTCCCAGAAGAGCTCCCAGGAATGCCTCCGCACCGGCCCGTTGTATTTGTTATTGAACTTGAGCCTGGTACGGAACTTGTGTGCAAACGTCCCTACAAGCTCGGCCCTGAAGAGTTGAAGGAGTTGAAGAAACAACTCGATGTTCAAGAAAGAATGGGTCTCATTCGGCCTAGTACTTCTCCGTGGGGTTGTGGTGTTCTTTTTGTGAAGAAGAAGGATGGAACGGACCGACTTTGTGTTGATTATCGTCCATTGAACAAGAAGACCATCAAGAACAAATATCCACTTCCCAACATCAATGAGGTGTTCGAACAACTCAAGGGTGCCCAAGTATTCTCCAAGCTTGATCTTCATATGGGTTATCATCAGATTCGAATACGTGAGCAAGATATTCCCAAGACAGCTTTCAAGACAAGCTATGGGTCATATGAATACACTGTCATGTCTTTTGGCCTCGCCAACGCTCCTCCGACGTTCTCTCGCATGATGAACTTCATCTTCAATCCCTACACCAATGACTTCGTTTTGGTCTATCTTGACGACATTCTGGTTTTCTCCAAGAACAAGGAAGATCATGCCAAGCACTTGCGTTTGGTTCTTGACAAGCTCAGGGAACATCAGTTCTACGCCAAGTTCTCCAAGTGTGAATTTTGGCTCGATGAGGTTCTTTATCTTGGCCATATCATCTCTGCCAAGGGCATTGCCATGAATCCTAAGAAGGTGTCTGCAATTGTTAATTGGGAACCTCCTCAGAACGTGAAGCAACTCCGTAGCTTCCTCGGTCTCGCAAGCTACTGCCGAAGATTCATTGAAAACTTTTCTAAGATCGCGAAGCCTCTCTCAAATCTTCTTCAGAAGCACGTCAAGTACGTTTGGTCTCCGGAGTGTGATATTGCTTTCAACACTTTGAAAGAGAAGTTGATCACTGCTCCAGTTCTGACTCCGCCTGATGAAACCAAGCCGTACGAGGTCTTTTGTGATGCCTCTCTCCAAGGTCTTGGTGTTGTACTGATGCAAGAAAAGAAAGTTGTTGCTTATACCTCTCGCCAGTTGAAGCCTGATGAGAAGAACTACCCCACTCATGATCTCGAGTTGGCGGCAGTTGTGCATGCTTTGTTGACTTGGAGACATCTTCTATTGGGAAGAAAAGTGGACATTTTCACTGATCACAAGAGTCTCAAGTACATCTTCACCCAGCCTAATCTCAACCTCAGGCAAACTCGATGGGTCGAAATGATTCAAGAGTATAATCCGAGTATCGAGTATACTCCAGGCAAGGCCAATGTGATTGCGGACGCTTTGAGCAGAAAAGCATATTGCAACAGTCTCATTCTGAAGCCTTATCAACCCGAACTTTGTGAAGCTTTCTGCAAACTGAATCTGCGAATTGTTCCTCAAGGTTTCCTCGCCAACCTTCAAGTCTCTCCTACCCTGGAAGACCAGATTCGCCAAGCGCAGCTTCTTGATGCTATGGTGAAAAAGGTGAAGATTGGTATCGCAAAGAGTTAGTCCAAGTACAAGTGCTACCGACTTGATGACAAGGACACTCTCTTCTTCGAGGATCGAATTGTTGTGCCCAAAGGTGACCTCCGTAAAGTGATCATGAACGAGGCTCACAACTCTCTCCTCTCCATCCACCCTGGGAGCACGAAGATGTATCAGGATCTGAAGCAAACTTATTGGTGGACTCGAATGAAGCGTGAGATCGCTCAATTCGTGAATGAATGTGATGTCTGCAGAAGAGTGAAGGCAGAACACCAAAGGCCAGCAGGTCTCCTCCAACCTCTTGCCATTCCAGTATGGAAGTTTGACCACACTGAAATGGACTTCGTGACTGGGTTTCCAAAGTCCAAGCGTGGCAATGATGCTATATTCGTTGTCATCGACAAGCTCACCAAAGTGGCTCACTTTCTGCCTATCAAAGAGTCGATCACTGCAGCTCAATTGGCGGAACTCTATACCTCTCGAATTGTCTCTCTGCACGGTATTCCTCAAGTGATATCTTCAGACCGTGGCAGCATCTTTACCTCCAAGTTTTGGGATTCTTTTCAGAAGGCCATGGGCACCAACATTCGCTTCAGCACTGCTTTCCATCCTCAAACAAGCGGTCAAGTCGAGCGTGTCAACCAGATTCTTGAAGATATGCTCAGGGCTTGTGTTATCTCCTTCGGCATGAAGTGGGAGGATTGTCTTCCTTATGCTGAATTCTCATACAACAACAGTTTTCAAGCAAGTTCGGGCAAGGCCCCATTTGAAATTCTGTATGGTAGGAAGTGCCGTACACCTCTCAACTAGTCTGAAACCGGTGAACGTCAGCTGCTGGGTAATGACTTAATCACAGAGGCAGAAGAAATGTGCAAGGTCATTCGTGATAACATCAAAGCAGCCCAATCCCGCCAGAAGAGCTACTATGATAGTAAGCACCGTGATTTGGCTTTCGAGATCGGAGATCATGTTTACCTCCGCGTCTCTCCTATGAAAGGGACTCGTCGCTTCGGTATCAAAGGGAAGCATGCCCCTAGATACGTCGGACCTTTCAAGATTGTCAGCAAGAGAGGCGACCTCGCCTACCAACTCGAGCTTCCTTCAAACTTTGCAAATGTTCATGATGTGTTCCATGTCTCCCAACTCCGAAAGTGCTTCAAGACGCCTGAGCGCACCGTCAACTTCGAGGACATTGAGCTCCAAGAAGATCTCTCCTATCGTGAGCACCCCGTTGCAATCCTTGAAGAGACTGAACGTAGGACTCGCAACAAGTCAATCAAATATCTCAAAGTCAAGTGGTCACACCATTCAGACCATGAAGCTACCTGGGAAGGCGAGGATCACCTCCGTTCTGAGTACCCGGAGTTCTTTCAGTCCTATATCTCGGGACGAGATCTTTTCGTAGTGGTGGAGTGTTGTAACGCCCCAGATATAACTTTCCCAATTTGTACTCCAACTCTTGCCGTTTCCGGCATTAAGTTATATTTATTTCTTGGGTTCGGGTCTTTGTCTCCGTGTGTTGTTTTCTTTTTCATGCATCTCATATCATGTCATCACGTGCATTGCATTTGCATACATGTTCATCTCATGCATTCGAGCATTTTCCCCGTTGTCCATTTTGCATTCCAGCGCTTCGTTCTCCTCCGGTGGTCATTTCTAGCTTTCTTTCATGTGTGGGGATTAAACATTTCCGGATTGGACCAAGACTTGTCATGCGGCCTTGGTTCACTACCGGTAGACCGCCTGTCAAGTTTCGTACCATTTGGACTTCGTTTGATACTCCAACGGTTAACCGAGGGACCGAAAAGGCCTCGTGTGTGTTGTAGCCCAACACCCCTCCAACTTGGCCCAAAACCCACCAAACTCTGCTCCATGTCCTAGAGCGTTCGATCACGATCACGTGGCCGAAAACCGCACCTCATTTGGACTCCCCTAGCTCCACTTATGCCTATATATAGCCCCCCCCATTCCTAATCTCGGATCTCTCCCCGAAACCCTAGTCTAAAAAAACATCCCCGCCAGATCCGCCGCCGACGGACGTGTCCGGAGCGGACCAAACAATGTCCGCCGCCGTGCCCAGCCACCCGCGACGCGCCACGTGGCCCGGACCATATCGCCGCTCCCGCCGGCCCGCAGGCCCACGCCCCCCCCCCCTCCCGAGCCCATCCGGCCACCGCGCGCCCGAGGCGCCTCACGCCCGTCGTCCCCGACCCCGGTGGCCGCGCCACCGCAAGTCGCCATCGCCGGCGACCGCGACTCCAGCAAGCCGCGGCTCGCCCTCGCCCGCGCGCGCCCGAGCCGGCCTCCTCGCCCACGGCGCCGCGCCCCTCCGTCGCCTCCTCGCCGCCTCTACTTCGCCGGCAGACGCCCCGGCCACGGCCCCTCTCTCCGGCGAGCTCCAAGGTCCTCCGGCGAACCTCGGCGTCCGTGCCCCGGCGAGACCCGATCCAGATCTGAACGTGAACAGTAAACCCTAGGGGTTGACTTTCTTCCCTCTCCCCCTTATTTTGTGCAATCTTTGACTGATGATATCTCCGCATCCGTAGCTCCGTTTTGGACATATGATATATCAAAATCTTCGTCTCGACATGTACATCATTTCATTTGATTTCATCTTGATGCCCAAAATGCTGTTAGAAGGAGGCATCGTGAGTTAAATTGCAGATCCGTTAGTTCATCATCGACTTTTGTCATTTTTGCCATGATTATTATGTGCATGATATGCCTGTGACTCTTTGGGTTGAATTGTTAAGCATTTTGTCTTCTTTCCAGAGGTGCCACCCATGCATTTTTAGGATGTGTGTGGTGACTTGTGCAAGCTTGCAAAGAGAGGCACCTGAGAAAATGTCGGGACTTAGTGATTTTCACTAAGTCTGGGATATTTTAGTTCATGATGCCATATGTTCAGCTTGTTTCCTAGTGATCCATGCCTCTTTTGAGGATGATCAGTAAGGGAGTTTTGATATTCATGTTATGCCCTATCCATCCATGTCTTTGTTTGCATATGTGCAGGGCTCTTGCTTGAGTCAATCAAGCTCTACTTTTGCTTCGTGGTAAATCTGGGCAGATCGTCAACTTCTTTGCGATTTTGCCGACGCTATTGTTAGTGATCCGTGCATGCTATGCCATTGTTCTTGCCATGTCTAGCTAGCATATTGTGTCTTCTTTATGGATATGTGCTTGCCTTGCCATGACTTGCACCGTAGTAAGTGCATCGAGCTCGTTTACATGCCTTCGTGAGTTATAATTTCAGCATGTCTCAGTTTTCACTAAGTCTGAAAACTGATTGTGTTTCATCTATGTTCGTGTGCTCGTTAGAGTATTTTGTGAACACTTTTGGCCCCAGGTCACTTTGGGTGTTTTGTGAAGCTTGTTGAGTAGCTCCATGCCATGTTCTTACTTGTCATTTTCAGGTGATGTATCATGTTGTTTTGCTGCTCCGAAGAGAGCATCGTGGTCTGAAATTTCAGACTAGTGTTAATTTCACTAAGTCTGAAATCTGTTTTGCATATTCATTTTTGACATGCTTGTTTGAACCTCATAATGGATGAATTTGGCCGTGGCTCAGTGCTAGTTATTTGTTAAGCATCTTGTGTACATCCCTGCCATGTATTTTGTTCTCATGTTTGATGGCTGTAGCATGTTCATTCCGTTGCATTTACGAGCCTACTTGCTGTAAATCGCAGACCGGTTCATTTCGTAAAACGCTTGCCATTTCCAAACCGTAGCTCCGATTCCTATGATCTTTATATTGTTTTCAGGTGATTTCTTCCCCTCTATCCAGTGGCACACTTGGTTTTCCAAGTTGAGGCCAGGTTCATGCATTTCCTGTCATGTCTTGCATTTTGCATCCCGCATCGCATCCCGCATACCATACCATCTTTGCATATTATTGTTTGCCCTTGCACGTGGTTGATTGTATCCTTGTTGCTTGTTTGTGTTGTTGGGTAGAGCCGGGAGACGAGTTCGCTAACGAGGAGCCTGTTGAGTTTGCTTTTGAGGATCCAGTCAACTCTGACAACTGTGCAGGCAAGATGATCATACCCTCGAAATCACTACTATCTTTGTTGTGCTAGTTTGCTCGCTCTTTTGCTATGCCAATCCTACGATGCCTACCACTTGCTTGTCAGCCTCCCAATTGCCATGTTGAGCCTTTAACCCACCATTGTCCTAGCAAACCGTTGATTGGCTATGTTACCGCTTTGCTCAGCCCTTCTTATAGCGTTGTTAGTTGCAGGTGAATATTGGAGCCGTTCCTTGTTGGAACCTTTATTTCCTTGTTGGGATATCATTATATTGCCATGTTATCTTAATGCATCTATATACTTGGTAAAGGGTGGAAGGCTCGGCCTCTCTCCTAGTGTTTTGTTCCACTCTTGCCGCCCGAGTTTCCGTCATATCGGTGTTATGTTCCCAGATTGTTGCGTCCCTTACGCGGTTGGGCTATAATGGGAACCCCTTGATAGTTCGTCTTGATTAAAGCTTTTCCAGCAATGCCCAACATTGGTTTTACCATTTTCCACCTAGCCTCTTTTTCCCTTGGGTTTCCGGAGCCCGAGGGTCATCTTATTTTAACCCCCCCCCCCGGGCCAGTGCTCCTCTGAGTGTTGGTCCACCCTAGAGCACCGTGCGGGACCGTCCCTTGGCAACTTGTGTTACGTTGGATCCCGTACGCTTAGCTTATCCGATGTGCCCTGAGAACGAGATATGTGCAGCTCCTATCGGGATTTGTCGGCACAGCGGGTGGTGTCGCTGGACTTGTTTTAACCTGTCGAATCATCTTGTTGTACCGAGATACCGAGTCTGATCGGTGTGTCTTGGGTGGAGGTCTATTCCTTCGTTGACCGTGAGAGCTTGTTATGGGCTAAGTTGGGACCCCCCCTGCAGGGATTGATCTTTTGAAAGCCGTGCCCGCGGTTATGGGCAGATGGGAATTTGTTAATGTCCGGTTGTAGATAACTTGAACCTGAAATAATTAAAATGAATCAACTGAGTGTGTTGCCGTGATGGCCTCTTCTCGGCGGAGTCCAGGGAGTGGACACGGTGTTGGAGTTATGTTTGCGCAGGTTGCTCTCTAGTTTCTCGCTCGTGCTTTGCCTCCTCTTCTCGCTCTCTTTTGCGAATAAGTTAGCCACCATATATGATAGTCGCTTGCTGCAGCTCCACTTATACATTACCCCTTTCCTACCTATTAAGCTTAAATAGTGTTGATCGCGAGGGTGCGAGATTGCTGAGTCCCTGTGGCTCACAGATTACTATTACACCAGATGCAGGGACAGATGATACTGCTCCAGATGGCGCGCTTGAGCTCAAGTGGGAGTACGACAAGGACTCTCAGCCTTACTATGTGTCTTTTCCGGATGATCAGTAGTGGTGCCCAGTTGGGGTTAGATTCAGGGCCTTGTCGCATGTTGGGGTCTTTTCTATTTTGGCGCCGTAGTCGGGCCATGAGTGATTTATATGATGGATGTTATTTATGTACTTCGATGTGACGTGGCGAGTGTAAGCCAACTATGTACCTCCCCTTTATATTATTTATGTACATGGGATGTGTGATGATTTCCTGACTTGCGACATTGCTTTCAATGCGGTTATGCCTCTAAGTCGTGCCTCGACACGTGGGAGATATAGCCGCATCGAGGGCGTTACATTACCTCAAAGTTCTGGAAGCAGTTGCACGAAACTTTGGGAACCAGGCTAGAATTCAGTACAGCTTCTCATCCACAGACAGATGGATAGACCGAGAGAGTCAATCAGATTTTGGAGGATATGCTGAGAGCTTGTGCGCTAGATTATGGATCTAGTTGGGACGATAATTTGCCATATGCTGAGTTCTCTTAAAACAAAAGTTATCAAACCAGTTTGAAGATGGCCCCTTTCAAAGCATTGTACGGAAGGAGGTGCAGGACACCGTTGTCATGGGACGAAGTTGGAGACCGCCAGTTGTTTGGACCTGACTAGATTAAAGAGTCTGAACAGAAGGTGAAGTTGATTCGCGATAGGCTCAAGGTAGCCCAGTCTAGACATAAGAGTTATGCGGATTCTAAACGCAAGGAGACAGTTTACGAAGTCGGAGACAGAGCTTATCTTTGAGTATGTCCACTTCGGGGAACAAAGCATTTTGGAGTTAAAGGGAAGTTAGCGCCACGATTTGTAGGACCATATCGAGTCTTGGAGCGTATGGGAGAAGTAGCCTACAAGTTGGAATTGCCTGAAGGATTGTCAGGAGTTCATGATGTGTTCCATGTTTCTCAGTCAAAGAAATGTCACGCGGAGATGGCTGACATACCGTTGAGAGACACAGTGCCATTGGATACTATTCAGTTGGATAACGATTTGACCTACGAGGAGAAACCAATTAAGATCCTCGAGTTTGCCAGCCGAGTTACTCGTAGCAAGGTTATCAAGTTTTGCAAAGTTCAGTGGAGCAACCACACAGAGGATGAAGCCACCTGGGAGCGAAAGGAAGATTTTCTCAAAGACCACCCTCACCTATTTTCTAGCCAACCCGAATCTCGAGGGCGAGATTCATCTTAAGGGGGGTAGGTTTGTAACATCCCAAATTTTCAATTTGGAATGTTATACATTAGATCATCATGCATATCATATTTTACTTTGCATTTTGGTTGATCCTAGAAATTCTACGCAACTCAATGATCCACGGAGAGAGTTGGGGTTTCGTTATTTTCATATTTGAGTTCTCTCAAATTTTGAGAATAGGATCATTTGATTTTATTTATTTTATCATCAATTATTTCTATTACAAAAATATGAGAGAGGGAATAAAATGACTTTCCCAAAATAAAGAAATATTGAGGATTTAATAATAAAATATAATAAGATTTAATTTCGGAGTTTTTCGGTGTTTTATTTCAATTTAGGAAAAATGTGCGTTTTTTAGAATTGCATTTAGGGCCCAAATAAATGTTCACCTTGTGCGGCTTGATTTTAGAAGCCCGTGAAAATTTATTTCGGAATTTTTGGAGTTTGTTTATTATTTCTTTTTATTTTTCTTCCAAGCGGAATAAATAAAAAAACGAACCGACTTCGGGCCGTACCCGAGCGGGACACCGCCCGGGGGCAGCATTTAAATAGCGCCGCCCCAGCCCATCAGCCCCGCCTCGATCCGCGCGCGCCGCCGGAGCCGCCGCCGCCGACGATCCCGCCGCTCGAGGTTCGTCGCGCCTCAATTTCCGTGCCGAAAAAAAGAGAATTTTTTTTGGTGTTCGTCATTTTTCTTTTTCTCGGATTAAATCCGCGATTTTTCTGATCGCGATTCCTGATCCGATTTTCGTTTTAGTATAACTTTTCGCTCGTCTATCGGAATCAGGCGATTCAAGCGCCTAGAGTTTCGTCTCGAAGCCCTTTATCCGTTTACCAACTTAAACAAGTTTTTGTTACTGTAAAATTTGCCCTAGATCCAGATTACTAGAATGAAGTAGTTTTCTTTTGCCGTTGGATTTTCGTTGCTTCGTTCGATTTGATTCTTTTTGCAACCGGAGTTCTTAAGTTGAACCTTCTGCTTAGATCTCTTATTTGAGTTTTACCTGCGCATTAGATGAGTACTTATTGTATGCTTGTTTGTTTGTCTGCGATAGAATACCCGGAGTCCGCCGCCTGTTACTTCGAATCGTTAGGTTTCGCGGATCATCAGCAAGGCAAGTAACACTTTGATCATACCTTTTCTACTACCTAGTTTTATTGTATTAGATCAATCCTCACACATTGCATGATTAGGATCTAATTAAATTGTGGGATGGGAAGTAGATGAGGTAGTACCTATTACCTGTTTATTATCAAACCTTTGGGAGTTACTTTTACGTTTGCTTATTATGCCATGCTATGCTAGTAGACGTGGATTGGGTGAGTGAAATCCATGACAGATGTGAGATTGTTAATTAATGGTTTATCTAAGGTGGCAACTTGAACACACATATGGGTGGATTGAGGCACCTGGGTATTCCAGGACTTGCCTATTTTTTTTTGGACCGCCACCCAGGCTCAAAGGGATCATGAGACTATTCATACTAGAAACTTCCGTGTGCAGCCACAAGCTATTATGGGCTCTAGCATAGTTGACTAAGTCATGCGAACTCTTACAGTGGTAGACTAGCAAATGCAGGGGATGTAGGTGGTACGGTCTACCCGATTGTAAGGTGCTAGCACTTCTGAAAGACTATGTCTCAGTCATCCGTCTTCTCAAACACCATGTAGTGCGAGAAACCAAACGGAGGCGATCGAGTCTTGTGGAGAAAAGTGCGCAAACCTCTGTAGAGTGTAATAAACTAATCATGGTTAGCTGTGTCCCCGGTTATGGACATCTTGAGTATCTAGTACTTGGATTTTCATGTGAATCTCAACATGTTCCCTAAATTAATTTTGTTGGGTTATGTTTAATGATGATGCTTAATTGGGATTGAGAATGCTGTCAACCATTCTCAATGTTTAACAACCACCATAATAGTTAAATAAATTTATTCCTTTGAAGTAGGGAAAAATTGGCTTTACGCAAAACTGTAACCATAGAGCCTTCCACCAGCCAAATATGCATATAGTATAGTTGTTTCATTCCATTACTCTCTATGTGTTACCTTGCCAGCATATTCCATGTGCTGACCCGTTTTCGGGCTGCAATGTTAATGTTGCAGACTTTTCAGACAACGATTAAGGAGTTTTAGGTCGTGGTTCTATACTCAGTGATGCCGTTGGAGTTGATGGACTCACTTATCTTCCAAGCCTTCCGCTGTTATCGTTATTAGATGGCCTTAAGCCATACTTATTGTAATAAGTTCTCTTTTGAGACACTCGATGTAATAAGTGTGTGATTGCTACTCTGCTGTAAATCCTCCGAGTACTGTGTGGTGTCAGCATTACTGATCCAGGGATGACACCGGAGCACAGAGATCAGACTGTTTGAGGTCTGGTCGCTACATCCCCTTCCCATACTACAGATGGCTTGAACAGCCTCTCCAAGAAGATGTTGGGGGGACGGTGTCGCGTTTTGCGCCGATGCGTGCCAGGACATCTGTTGCCTGATTGTTTTCCTGGGCTATATGGTGAAATTCGAGCCCCTCGAACCGAGCTGACATTTTTAGGACGGCGTTGCGATAAGCTACCATTTTCGGATCCTTGGCATCAAAGTCTCCATTTATTTGGGATATCGCGAGGTTCGAATCCCCGCGCACCTCTAGGCGTTGAATGCCCATGGATACCGCAATCCGGAGACCATGTAGAAGGGCCTCATATTCGGCTGCGTTGTTGGAGTCCGTATACATTATCTGGAGTACGTATTGAACTGTATCTCCTGTTGTGGACGTCAAAACGACGCCAGCCCCCAGACCAGCCAACATTTTGGAGCCGTCGAAGTGCATGATCCAGTTGGAATATGTGTCGTACTCTTTAGGGAGTTCGGCTTCCGTCCATTCGGTGACGAAGTCGGCCAAAACATGCGACTTAATAGCTCGCCGTGGCTTGTAAGTTATGTCGAACGAGAGGAGCTTAATGGCCCATTTGGCAATCCAGCCCGTCGCGTCGCGATTGTTTATAATATCGTTAGGTGGTACTTCCGAGGCTACCATTATCGAACACTCTTGAAAGTAGTGTCGCAACTTCTGGGATGCCATAAATACCGCGTACGCTATCTTTTGATAATGCGGGTACCATCACTTGCATGGAGTAAGGACAGTGGACACATAGTAAACCGGCTTTTGAAGGGGGAATTTGTGTCCGTCCGTTTCTTGTTCGACGATGAGCACTGCGCTTACAACTTGATGAGTTGCCGCAATGTATAAGAGCATTGGTTCGCCAATGTTTGGTGCGGCCAGGACTGGGTTTGTTGCCAATATGGCTTTTATTTCGTCGAGTCCGGCCATGGCGGCATCCGTCCACTCAAAGTGTTCGGTGCGCCGGAGGAGGCGATAAAGGGGTAATGCCTTTTCTCCCAAGCGGGAGATAAAGCGGCTTAGAGCCGCCACGCATCCGGTCAATTTTTGTATTTGTTTGAGGTGCTTTGGGATGTCCAATTGTGATAGAGCTCGGATCTTGGCTGGATTTGCTTCAATTCCTCTACTGGATGCAATGAAGCCCAAGAGCTTTCCGGCTGGTACGCCAAAAACGCAATTTTCCAGGTTGAGCTTGATGTCGTATGTTCGGAGGTTATCAAATGTGAGCCTTAAGTCGTCTACTAGAGATTCGACATGCTTGGTTTTAACGACCATGTCATCTACGTATGCCTCCACTGTTTTGCTGACCTGGTTTGCCAGACATGTCTGAATCATGCGCTGATATGTTGCGCTGGCGTTTTTGAGCCCGAAGGGCATTGTGTTGAAGCAGAATGGGCCGTATGGTGTGATGTATGCCGTTGCGGCTTGGTCTGGCTCTGCCAACTTAATTGGATGGTAGCCGGAGTATGCGTCGAGGAAACACAATGAATCGTGTCCTGCGGTAGCATCGATAATTTGATCGATGCGGGGGACGGGGAAGGGATCCGTTGGGCAAGCCTTGTTGAGGTCCTTCAAATCGATGCACAAGCGCCAGGATTTGTCCTTTGGTACCATCACCAGGTTTACTAGCCAGTCCGGATGTTTTATGTCTCTGATGAATCCGGCCTCCAATAGCTTGGCTAGTTCCTCTCCCATGGCATGTCTCTTAGGTTCGGAGAAACGCCGAAGAGCCTGCTTGACTGGCTTGAATCCTTTTAGGATATTTAGGCTATGCTCGGCCAGCCTGCGTCGGATTCCTGTCATGTCTAAATGGTGCCAGACAAAAATGTCCCAGTTCTCGCGTAGGAACTCTCGTAGTGCGGCGTCTACATCAGGGTTTAATTGTGCCCCGATGGAAGCTATTTTTGTAGGGTCCATTGGATGGACATGGAATTTTACTATTTCGTCCGCCGGTTTAAAGGAGGTGGACTTGGATCTTTTATCGAGTATCACGTCATCCCTGTTCACCGTGGAGCATAGCGCAGTTAGTTCCTCGGCCGCTAGGGCTTCGGATAGTGCCTCGAGGGCCAGTGCGGCTGTCTTATTTTCAGCGCGGAGTGCTATGCCCGGATCACTAACAAGAGTGATGATTCCGTTGGGCCCGAGCATTTTGAGCTTCATGTACCCGTAATGGGGTATGTCTTGGAAGATTGTAAACGCCTCCTGCCCTAATAGAGCATGGTATCCGCTACTGAACGGGGCCACTTGGAACGTGACCTCTTCGGACCTGTAATTATCCGGCGTGCCGAACACCACATCTAGTGTGATTTTTCTTGTACAGCGTGCTTCTCGACTGGGGATTATTCCTCTAAAGGTTGTGCTGCTTCGCTCAATGCGGTTCCAGTCTATTTCCATTTTTTGAAGGGTTTCCTCATAAATGAGGTTCAATCCACTGCCATCGTCCATGAGTACCTTGGTGAGTCGAAAGCCGTCCACTATTGGACTAAGGACCAATGCGGCTGGTGCTCGGGCTGTTCGGAATTTAAGTTTGTCACTGGCATTAAAAGTAATAGCCGTGTCACTCGACGGGTTTATTGTTGCCACGTGGTAGACTTCAGCAAGGCTGCGGAGTGTTCGTTTTCGCATATTATTTGATGCAAAAGTCTCGAAGACTATTAATACCGTACTGGTATCCCTGGGCTGGTGCTCCGTGGCTTCTGGGGTTAGAAGATCTTCGCCACTTTTGGCCACCTGCCGGAGTATCCAACATGCTCTAAGGCTATGAGTTGGTGTGGTGCCCTCTGCACTGTGAATTTTACAGGGTCCATTGAGCCATCCCTCCAGTACGGTTCCATGCCTTGTAGAGGGTTTTTGCTTTTTGGTGTTTAACTCGGGTGTCTGGCGATAATGCACCCTTTTATTTCGGACTGGGTTTGTATTCAGGGCCGGATTGTCCCAAAATTTTATTTCGGTTTTCTAGGCGCTTTCCATCGCACAGTACTTTCGTACTATGGACGCCAAGTCGGCAAAGCGTGTAATTTCACGGCGACTTATGGAGTTGAGGATTCCCTTGTCCGTGCAATTATTGCAGAAGAATGAAATTGTGTCTTCCTCACGGCAGTCCTTTATCCTGTTCATGACCAGGAGGAATCTAGCCCAATAATGGTGTACTGTTTCTTCGGGCTCTTGCCTAATTTGGGATAGATCTCTTATGTTTGGGTGGGTGGGTGGAATTGAATCCGAAACCTCACCCAATCTGAGACTCAGGGGCCAAGGAGTTTCCGAACTCGGAAATTTGGATTCTTGGATGTTTTCCGCTGAATCTAGCCCGCTGCCTGACTCTAGGTTTAGGTCTTGAGTGACGTCCTCCCCTCCGCGGGTATCCGTCCTGGAGGGATCGGGAATCCAGACATAGCTAGTCCTTAAGATAGGTGAAGGGTGGCCGCATTGTTCCTCCACCACTTCAACATGATGGGTGACCTGGGGAGAGTTGATCTCTCTCAGATCGGGTTTAGGCCCAATCTGATCATAGTCTGTAGCGACTCCTAGGGCGGCGATGCGATCCAAGAGCTCGTTTAGGGAAGAGAGCTCCATTGGATCTAACTGCTCGGCGACTTCCGAGTTGACATGAAGATTGCTTTTGATGACCCGAGAAGTCATCATCGGCGCAGCGGCCGAACAGGCGGTCATAAGAAAACCACCTAGCCGGGGAGTTTGGCCGACAACCAAAGCTCCCTTAGCAACAGTGTCGTCTTTAAAGACGGGATGAGGCATCCTACCTGATGGCGACGACACAATAGAACTCTTAATGAAAGCACCAATGTCGGTGTCAAAATCGGCGGATCTCGGGTAGGGGGTCCCGAACTGTGCGTCTAGGCCGGATGGTAACAGGAGGCATGGGACACAATGTTTTACCCAGGTTCGGGCCCTCTTGATGGAGGGAAAACCCTACGTCCTGCTTGATTAATATTGATGATATGGGTAGTACAAGAGTAGATCTACCATGAGATCAGAGAGGCTAAACCCTAGAAGCTACCCTATGGTATGATTGTTGTTCGTCCTATGGACTAAAACCCTCCGGTTTATATAGACACTGGAGAGGGCTAGGGTTACACAGAGTCGGTTACAATGGGAGGAGATATACATATCCGTATTGCCAAGCTTGCCTTCCACGCCAAGGAAAGTCCCATCTAGACTCAGGACGAAGTCTTCAATCTTGTATCTTCATAGTCCAAGAGTCCGGCCAAAGGTTATAGTCCGGCCAAAGGTTATAGTCCGGCTATCTGGACACCCCCTAATCCAGGACTCCCTCAATCACCATTTCATCAAAAGATGGGACACCATTGCCTCTATCAAGTGGTATCAGACTTCCAGGTTGCTCAGTGAGATTTTATAGTTTTTCGTAGTTTAGATCGAGTCTGTTCTTCATACCTACAGTCCACGAAAAAGCCAAAAAAATTAAGGTTAGTTCATCATATCCAAACCAATCTGAGCCATTGCATAATATTTTCTGTATTTTCTTTGTTGAATTTGCGGCTGCATCGTCGTGTCAAGTTGCTAGTCTTAGTGTCTAGTTCTTTAGAGTTTTGAGTTCTGTTCACAAGTTGTCACGCCGCCGCCACACCATCATCATCGCCCCTGCCATATACCACCACCGCTTATCCACTATTTCTCTGAGTCCATATACCATCACCGCTCTGAGTCCATATACCACCACCACTCCGAGTCCATATACCACCATCGATCCGAGTCCATATACCACCACCAATCCGAGTCCACATATACCACTGTCATATACCATCACCAGTCTGAGTTCCACCAGATTCATCTCCGCCACCAGTCCTAGTCTGAGTCCAGTATTTGTTCCTTTATTTTCTAGTTCCGGATCACGCGATACTATGAGTCATGAACAAGTCAGATTCCCCAACTTTCATGCCACCCGCAGAAGAAAAATAGTTCCAGTTTCAAAAAACAACTTAGTCCGAAAAATTCTGGCTAAGGCTTGTTCATCATATCCAAACCAATCTGAGCCATTGCATAATCTTTTCTGTATTTTCTTTGTTGAATTTGCTGTTGGATCATCGTGTCAAGTTGCTAGTCTTAGCGTCTAGTTCTTTAGAGTTTCGAGTTGTGTTCACAAGTTGTCACGCCGCCGCCACACCATCATCATCGCCCCTGCCATATACCACCACCGCTTATCCACTATTTCTCTGAGTCCATATACCATCACCGCTCTGAATCCATATAACACCACCGCTCTGAGTCCATATACCACCACCAATCCGAGTCCATATACCACCACCGATCCGAGTCCATATACCACCACCAATCCGAGTCCACATATACCACTGTCATATACCATCACCAATCCGAGTTCCACCAGATTCATCTCCGCGACCAGTCCGAGTCCAGTATTTGTTCCTTTATTTTCGAGTTCGGATCACGCGATACTACGAGTCATGAACAAGTCAGATTCCCCAACTTTCGTGCCACCCGCAGAAGAAAAATAGTTCCAGTTTCAAAAAAAACTAAGTCAGGAAAATTCTGGCTGGAGAGTTTTTAGACCATTTCTAGACTGTTTCGAAAAAAAAATGTTGCGGAGCAAAAAAACGAGGAAAAAGGTGAAAGAAGTGAAAAAAGACAAAGATTCAGATTGTGCTCCACCCGTGTTTATGTGCAGCGCCGTGATTTTGTTAGTGTTCTAGGCTCGCGTCTCTAGCACAGTTTAGCGTAGGACCAGGACAGTACCATTGTTGAGAATTTATTCAACTTTGCATCTCTGAATTGATTATTGCTGACCCTTTTTGATACCATATTATAAGCCTTCCAAGCTCCACATACATCTAGGTCGTGCGTTTGACTCTGCCTGGTAATCGCTCTATCCAAGCTTTGAGAGTTTTGACTACAACGGTTGCCGATCACCACCTGCTGCTGGGTAAGAACTGTAAGAATTTGAGATTTGCTTGACGGATTTGTGACTTTTCACAACACCAACGCCACTTCCTAGTAGTCTATATGATCATATTCTTGTGTGTTTCTATTGCTGCTAACCACGGTAGGATCACAAGCCGACGAGACTAACTGGGAGGACATGACGAACAAAGAGTTACATGATAAGTTTCAGCAAATGATGAGTGGATAGGTGGAAGATATGCTAAACAGATTTGAAGAGGCCATGGAGAAGATAGATGGCATTGAGAAGGCGTTCAAAATAAAGCTCAATAACAAGTTTAATGAATTGCTCGCGCGTCTTCAACAACCACCGCCCGCTGCACCTGTCACACCTCTATAGCAACAACATCACCTTCCAAATCAAGTGGGATGAGCACTGCACATTCCCCTTGAGCCTGGTAAAAATTCTGGTGCCATTGTACCTATTGTTGATGCTTCTGTAGCTCATGCTGCTACTTTAGAGGTGGAGGACCATTATGAGGATGAGGTTGACCAAAATCAGAATTATCTGCAACCACCAGCACCACCACCACCAGGTCTTCCTCATGTATATCATCGCAACGATAGAGCTGCACCACCACCTGAGGTACGAGATCATGACCATCTTCCTAAACTAAAATTGAATATTCCACCATCCGAGGGTAGATATATTCCTGATATATATCTTACTTGGGAATTTGAAACTGAACAACGTTTTACATGTTTACAATATCCTGAGGAGAGACGTGTTCCTACTGTTGTTTGTGCTTTCACTAGTTTTGCATGTGTTTGGTGGTCTCAACATTGTAGATTATATCCTATTCCAGCTACTTAGGCTGCTTTGAAAACGGTTATGCGTACTCATTGGGTTCCGCCATATTATCAACGTGAATTACTTCAAAAATTGCAGCGTTTAAGACAAGGAAATAAAATTGTAGAAGAATATTCTTAGGAATTACAAACTGGAATGATTAGATGTGGTTTTGTTAAGGATAATGAAGCTATGCTTGCACATTTTATGGGTGGATTAAATGAAGAGATTTAGACCATTGTAGAGTATAAGGAGTATAAAAATATCACTTGTTTATTCCATCTTACTTGCAAAGTTGAACGTGAAGTGCAGGATCGATAGGCATTGGTGCGAACTAACTTTTCTGCAATTCGACCTTCATCATGGACACCACGTGCATCCTCTACTCCCACACGTCCTACTGCAGCACAACTGACTTTAGCCGCCGATTTAAAGGATCGAGAAGAGGTGTCTAGAGGGGGGGGTGATTAGACACTAAGTGCCAAAAGTTGTAGTTTTTAATTTCTTTAAGTTGAAGTGGAGTTTTGGCACAAGTTTAACAAACACAATACATATCAAGCAAGCATGCAAAGAGTATATGAGCAGCGGAAAGTAAAGCATGCAACTTGCAAGAATGTAAAGGGAAGGGTTTGGAGGATTCAAACGAAATAGGAGACACAGATGTTTTTGTCGTGGTTCCGATAGGTGGTGCTATCGTACATCCACGTTGATGGAGACTTCAACCCACGATGGGTAACGGCTACGCGAGTCCACGAAGGGCTCCACCCATGAAGGGTCCATGAAGAAGCAACCTTGTCTATCCCACCATGGCCCTCGCCCATGAAGGACTTGCCTCACTAGCGGTAGATCTTCACGAAGTAGGTGATCTCCTTGCCGTTACAAACTCCTTGGTTCAACTCCACAATCTTGTCGGAGTCTCCCAAGTGACACCAAGCCAATCTAGGAGACACCACTCTCCAAGAGGTAACAAATGGTGTGTTGAAGATGAACTCCTAACTCTTGTGCTTCAAATGATAGTCTCCCCAACACTCAACTCTCTCTCACAGGATATGGATTTGGTGGAAAGAAGATTCGAGTGGAAAGCAACTTGGGGAAGGCTAGAGATCAAGATTCATATGGTAGGAATGGAATATCTTGGCCTCAACACAAGTGTAGGTGGTTCTCTCTCAAAACATGTATGTTGGAAGTGTAGGAATGTTCTGATGGCTCTCTCCACGAATGAAGAGGAGGTGGAGGGGTATATATAGCCTCCACACAAAATCTAACCATTACACACAACTTGCCAATCTTGGTGGGACCGAATTACTAAACTCGGTCGGACCGATTCAGCAAATCTAGTGATCGTTAAGATTTTCGGTGGGACCGACAAGCAACTCGGTAGGACCATTATGGTTAGGGTTAGGGCATAATGTAATCTTGGTGAGACCGACTACACAAACTCGGTGAGACCGATTTTGGTAATAAGTTAACCAGAGAGTTGGTCAGCTAAACTCGGTAGGACCGATTCGCTCATTTCGGTGAGACCGAAATGTTATGAAAAGGAAACAGAGAGTTTACATTGCAATCTCAGTAGGAACGATTATGCAAACTCGGTGAGACTAATTTTGGTAATAGATCCATACAAAGAGATTGCAATCCCATCTCAGTGACACCGAGACCCCTATCTGTGAGACCGATTTGCCTAGGGTTTGTGGTAGTGGCTATGACATCAGAACTCGGTGGTGCCGGATAGAAAGAATCGGTGGGGCCGAGTTTGACTTTTGGTTTAGGTCATATGTGGATGTGAGAAAGTAGTTGAGGGCTTCGGAGCATATCACTAAGCATTTTGAGCAAGAGCCTCATTAAGCAACACCTCATCCCTCCTAGATAGTATTGGCTTTTCCTATAGACTCAATGTGATCTTGGATCACTAAAATAGAAAATGTAGAGTCTTGAGCTTGGAGCTTGAGCCAATCCTTTATCCTTAGCGTCTTGAAGGGGTTCCACATCCTCTAGTCCATGCCACTTCATTGTTGAACTTATCTGAAACATACTAGGTAACAGTGTTAGTACAACAAGAGATATGTTGTCATTAATTACCTAAACCACCTAGGGAGCACTTGTGCTTTCAATCTCCCCCTTTTTGGTAATTGATGACAAGATACATCAAAGCTTTAGATAAAGATATAGAGAATAGTAAGTAAAGCTTTGGAAAGACAAGTAACATGCATAGGCTCCCCCTACATGTATGCAATCATGTGAATATGGAATATAGGAGCATGTGAATGCATAAACATGACAGAGTAAGCAATGTGTTACATGTATCTTGGCTATATGCATCGGAGAAAATGATGTGAATATGAGAAATGTACCTTCATGCTCATGAGTCCTTCTTGCAAACAGTATGTACATCAGCAAGAATTTCTAATACACATGACTGTGATGCATATACTTACCTTGTGGTCTTGAGTTGGCTTAGGATGGGATGAACCTTCATAAACAAGGTTAGATAACACAGATACACCTACTGGCCAGAGCAAACAAAAGAAATCACAAGAGTACCAAGACTGGGATGACATGTAGAGTGAGTACTAAGTACCACATTGAATATAGACATGTCCCCAAAGGTAAAGATGTGCAATAAATTCAAGGATTTCCTTCCCTTAGATGTCTTGCTCCCCCTGAATCTAGCATGGGATACTAGGAGAAGATAGGGAACAGAAAATCAGAACAAAATCAGAGCTCAAAGGAAATAAACAGAGCTAATGCAAACGAGCAAATATGAACATGTCTTTCCCCTCTTGAAGACATGTGACTTCTCTCCTCTTGAACACCAAGCATCTAGGGTCCTTGATGATTACTCTTTCTTCCCTTGAGTATTCTCTCCCCCTATAGATATGATTAAGCTTTGATGTGATCTCTCTCTCCCCCCTTTGACATCAATTTTCAAGAAGGGTTCTTCTGGATTTTTGTCATGATGGGTTTGGTCCTTGAGTCACGGAACAAAGCAGCAAGTTGAATGGGATGCTGGTCGAGGACAAGATTCATTGAGTGGAGCTGGATCAAAAAGAATGCAGAAACAAGTGGCAAGATGTATTTCTTGTAGTGAAATCGGTGACACCGAGTTGTATGGTTCGGTTGTACCGAGAGGATTCGGTTGGACCGAAAGCATTAGACCGATGAGACCGAGTTCATCGTAGAGAAAACACTTGTCACCTCAGCTCACTAGACAAGTAAGATCTCACAAGGATTTGCAAGGAATTAACTGAAAGATTTGCAATGAATTTGATGCAAGGAATGCAGAATAGAAAATAAAAGAGAATAAACTAAAAAGGAGTCTAGATGAAGTTTTTTGGAAGAGGGAAACAAATATGCATGAGACAAATGCAAGAGCACAGAAAAGAACACAAGAGAACTTCATCTAGAATTGGTCGGCGACAAAGTCACCTATGTTAGAGTATATTGACTTAGGAGTCAAGTGAGATCACTTGATCATAGTTCATACTCATCGTTTAAGCTCAAAATGGGGTTACCATTTTTTGTTTAAGCTTTTTGATGTATTCACATCTTGTCGAGTTTCTTTGACTCATAACTTGGAGTAAAGCTTCTCTAAGATGGAATAACATAGCGTGGGTGGTGGCGTTGATCATGATCATGTAGTTGAACTTGTGTGGATTGCTCAAGGTTGATGTAGCTCATCAAGAGTTGGGAGCACCACTTGGAGTTTGCGTTGATCTACCTACATGGGTTAGTTTTTGCAAGGAAGAGCACTTGTGTATCCAGAATGACAATCATGAAACTCAGCATAAAATTTGTCAAAGGATATGTTTGAATGGTTGCGTTTTTCCTTGTCTTCATCCACCATTGTGTAGAGACTTGGTGATATAGAAATTGCTCAAGATGTGAGTGAGTTGCAATCTCATAGATTTAGATTCATCCAAGTACCTACACGAGTTAGATAACATGCAAGGTTCAAATATATCCAAGACATAAGATAGTCAACATAAGAGAATTATCAAGGATTAGTCATAGGCTCATGCCTTGCATGTATCAAATGGAGTTCCTACTCCAAGTTTGAAGCATCAATGATGTTCAATTCACCTCTTAACCTGAAAAACACTTTCTCATCAAGTGGTTTCATGAATATATCAGCTAACCGCTTTTTGGTGCGAACATGCTTAAGATTAATGTCCCCTTAGGCAACATGATCTCGAATGAAATGATGATGAACTTCAATATGCTTAGTTCGAGAATGTTGCACGGGCTTGTGAGCAATCTTAATAGCACTTTCATTGTCACAAAGTAATGGAACATGTTTCACAGATATCCCATAATATTTAAGAGTTTGGTTCATCCAAAGTAATTGAGCACAACATGATCCAGTGGCAATGTATTCCGCTTCGGCGGTGGATAAGGATACCGAGTTTTGTTTCTTGGAAGACCAATACACAAGAGATCTACCAAGAAATTGGCAAGTACCCGAAGTGGACTTTCTATAAACCATGTCACCGGCATAGTCCGAGTCAGAGTAGCCAACAAGATCAAAGGAGGCCCTCTTTGGATACAAATGCCAAAATTTGGTGTATGGATTAAGTATCTCACTATCCTTTTCACGGCCTTAAGATGACATTCTTTAGGAGCGGCTTGATATCGTGCACACATGCACACACTTAGCATAATATCGGGGCGTGAAGCACATAGATATCACAATGAACCAATCATAGAGCGATAAACCTTTTGATCAACCGGTTCACCATCTTTGATTAAATCAAGATGTCCACTAGTAGGCATGGGTGTAGTCATACCTTTGCATTCTTGCATATTGAACTTCTTGAATAAGTCCTTGGTGTACTTCATTTGAGAGACAAAGGTACCTTCCTTAATTTGCTTGATTTGCAAACCAAGAAAGAATTTGAGTTCACTCATCATCGACATCTCAAACTTCTCCGACATTAGCTTTCCAAAAATTTCACTAAAATGAGGGTTAGTTGATCCAAATATAATATCATCGACATAAATTTGGCACACAAATAGTTCTCCATTAACCCTTTTAGAAAAAAGAGTAGAATCTATTTTTCCAATTTCAAAGCCTTTTTCAATAAGGAACTTGGTCAAGCATTTATACCATGCTCTAGGAACTTATTTAAGACCATAAAGAGCTTTGTGAAGTTTGTAAACATGATTAGGTTTCTTAGGATTGACAAATACGGGAGGTTGCTTAACATAAACTTCCTCCTCTATTTCACCATTTAGAAAAGCACTTTTAATGTCCATTTGGTACAAGGTGATATCATGATGATTAGAATAGGCAAGTAAGATGCAAATGGACTCACTTCTAGCAACGGGGGCATATGTCTCACCATAGTCCATACCTTCGACTTGAGTGTAGCCTTGGGTGACGAGACGTGCTTTGTTGCGAACTACTTGTCCGTCTTCATCTTGCTTGTTGCGAAACACCCATTTGGTACCGATGATGTTCTGGTTGTTGTCGGGCTCCTCAACTAATGTCCAAACTTGATTTCTCTCAAAGTTGTGTAGCTCTTCATGCATGGCATTTACCCAATCCGGATCTTCCAAAGCTTCTTTAACCTTCATAGGTTCAATGCTAGAGATGAATGAATAGTGTTCACAAAAGTTAGCTAAACGAGTTCTTGAGCGAGTGATTCTCCCGGTTTAGATATCATTGTAGATTTGCTCGACGTGATGGTGTTTAGCAATTCTTGCTCGAACTCATGAAAGCTTTTGATTGGATCTTGGTTGAACATCTTCTTCATCTTGTTCTTCTTCTTGGCCTTATTCGTTGTTGACATTGTCGTTCTCTTGTCGTGGTGGAGAAGGAGGTTGTTGGCGTTCATCTTGGTGCACTTCCTCGTTTTCTTCATCTTGGTGTGTCCCACTTGTGGATGCTTCCGTATCAACTCTTGGTTCACCTTGTCGTGAGGTAGAAGCTTCCACTTGGATGGACGAGGTACTCTCCTTCACCTCCGTTGGACGAATCTTGCCAATAGACAAGTCTTGGATTGCTTCCGAAGGGTCTTTGTCTCCTACATCAATTAGCAATTGCTCTACTTGCGAGCTGTTAGATTCATCAAACTTCATATCTACCGTCTCTTCAACCTTTCGGGTGAAATTATTGTAGACATGGTATGTGTGAGAGTTTGAGCCATAACCAAGTAGGAAACCTTCATGAGACTTAGGAGCAAATTTAGAATGACAATGCTCATCAAGAATGTAGCACTTTGAGCCGAATACTCGAAAGTATGCAACATGTGGTTTGTTACCGGTGAGGAGCTCGTATGCCGTCTTGCCGAGTAAATTGTGAAGATACAAGCGATTTGTTGCATGACAAGCTGTCTCAACCGCTTCCGCCCAAAAGTGCTTTGGCGTCTTGTACTCATCAAGCATCGTTCTCGCCATCTCGATGAGTGTCCGGTTCTTCCTCTCAACAACTCCATTTTGTTGAGGTGTGTACGTACCCGAGAACTCATGTGAAATCCCTTCTTCGTCAAGAAAGGTGTCCACATTTGTGTTCTTGAACTTCGTTGCATTGTCGCTATGAACCTTCTTGATTTTCACTTCAAATTGATTTTGGGCCTTCCTAGCGAAGTTTTTGAAGATCTTTTGGACCTGTGATTTATCATCGAGAAATAACACCCACGTAAATCTTGAAAAATCATCAACTATAACTAGACCAAAAGAATTTCCACCGAGACTTTTGTAAGCGTTAGGACCAAAAAGATCCATGTGAAGTAGCTCGAGTGGCCTCCTTGTGGTCATGATGTTCTTCACGGGATGCCTTCCTTCAACCTGTTTACCTGCTTGACAAGCGCTGCAAAGTCTATCCTCATCAAATATGACATTGTTAACGCCAAGGATATGATTTCCTTTAATAAGCTTGTCAAGGTTTCGCATACCAACATGACCTAATCGTCTATGCCATAACCAACCTTTAGAGGATTTAGCAATTAAGCAAGTTCTATGTTGAGCCTTTTTAGTGAAATCAATAATGTAAAGATCACCTCTGCGTATACCGGTAAAGACTATTTTATGATTATCTCTACGAAACACTTGGCAATCTACTTCAGTAAATAGGACATTGAAACCAAAATCAGCAAGTCTAGATACTGAAAGTTAATTGTAGCCAAGATATTCAACAAGCATGACATTTTGTATGGAGATATCATGTGATATGGCCACCTTAATGAGGCCAACCACCTTACCCTTTGAGTTGTCACTAAAAGTGACATACTTTCAAGGACCATCGTTTTCAGCAAGCTCACGAAACATGCCTTTATCTCCGATCATGTGATCGGTACATCCACTATCAAGAACCCATTCCTTTCCTCCTGCCATATATCCCCGAAGATTGGCCATAATATCAAAGTGTCTCATTGCATCATCAAGATCAAAATCACTATCATCATCCTCGTCATAGTATCCATGTTCAACATCGTCATGTGGTGGATCAAATCCTAGAGAGGGTGATTCGTTAGAGTGAGTTTGACAATGATCTTCTTTATGAATTTTAATAGCTTCGGAAATAATATCACTAATAATTTCAACATCTCCTTTGGCACACATAAGGTTTGTAAGCTCAAATAGACAATCACCAAACATAGGATCATTGGAATTCATCTTACTTAAGGCAATAGACTTATGGAGAATGTCATCTAGATTTTTCAAGGAATAATTTGGAAAGTGGTCCTTAAGAAATTTCCATATGGTGTAGGCACACATAACAGTAGGCAAACATCCAATCAAGTTTCTAGGCAAGCCTCTAGTGATAAGATTAACAGTTCTAAGATTGCGAATCATGTCAATTGACACATCAAGGGTAGGATGCATGGGATCAACATGAGGTGCAAGGGCTAGCAATATACTTGTTCAAATGATATTCATTGAAAATCACAAGCATCTCATTTTCCACTCATGAAAATACTCTCCATCAAGTATAGGCACTCTATGTCTAAGACTCCCCAAAGTAGACTCATCCATCTTCCTCCAATGGTGTTTAAACCAAAGCAATGGAGACCAATGCTCTGATACCAATTGAAAGGATCGAGAAGAGGTGTATAGGGGGGGGGGTGATTAGACACTAAGTGCCAAAAGTTGCAGTTTTTAATTTCTTTAAGTTGAAGTGGAGTTTTGGCACAAGTTTAACAAACACAATACATATCAAGCAAGCATGCAAAGAGTATATGAGCAGCGGAAAGTAAAGCATGTAACTTGCAAGAATGTAAAGGGAAGGGTTTGGAGGATTCAAACGCAATAGGATACATGGATGTTTTTGTCGTGGTTTCGATAGGTGGTGCTATCGTACATCCACGTTAATGGAGACTTCAACCCACGAAGGGTAATGGCTGCGCGAGTCCACGGAGGGCTCCACCCACAAAGGGTCCACGAAGAAGCAACCTTGTCTATCCCACCATGGCCGTCGCCCATGAAGGACTCGCCTCACTAGCGGTAGATCTTCACGAAGTAGGCGATCTCCTTGCCCTTACAAACTCCTTGGTTCAACTCCACAATTTTGTCGGAGGCTCCCAAGTGACACCTAGCCGATCTATGAGACACCACTCTCCAAGAAGTAGCAAATGGTGTGTTGAAGATGAACTCCTTGCTCTTGTGCTTCAAATGATAGTCTCCCCAACAATCAACTCTCTCTCTCTCTCAGGATATGGATTTGGTGGAAAGAAGATCTGAGTGGAAAGCAACTTGGGGAAGGCTAGAGATCAAGATTCATATGGTAGGAATGGAATATCTTGGCCTCAACACAAGTGTAGGTGGTTCTCTCTCAGAAAATGTATGTTGGAAGTGTAGGCACGTTCTGATGGCTCCCTCCACGAATGAAGAGGAGGTGGAGGGGTATATGTAGCCTGCACACAAAATCTAACCGTTACACACAACATTCCAATCTTGGTGGGACCGAATTGATAAACTTGGTCGGACCGATTTAGCAAATCTAGTGACCGTTAGGATTTTCGGTGGGACCGACATGCAACTCGGTAGGACCGATATGGTTAGGGCATAACGTAATCTCGGTGAGACAGATTACACAAACTTGGTGAGACTGATTTTGCTAATAAGCTAACCAGAGAGTTGGTCAGGTAAACTCGGTGGGACCAATTCGCTCATTTTGGTGAGACCGAAATGTTATGAAAAGGAAACAGAGAGTTTACATCGCAATCTCGGTAGGACCGATTATGCAAACTCGGTGAGACTGATTTTCGTAATAGATCCATACAGAGAGATTGCAATCCCATCTCGGTGAGACCGAGATCCCTATCGGTGAGACCAATTTGCCTAGGGTTTGTGGCAGCGGCTATGACATCTGAACTCGGTGGCGCCGGATAGAAAGAATCGGTGAGAGAGTTGTTCAGGGCTTTGGAGCATATCAGTAAGCATTTTGAGCAAGAGCCTCATTAAGCAACACCTCATCCCTCCTTGATAGTATTGGCTTTTCCTATAGACTCAATGTGATCTTGGATCACTAAAATAGAAAATGTAGAGTCTTGAGCTTGGAGCTTGAGCCAATCCTTTGTCCTTAGCGTCTTGAAGGGGTTCCACATCCTCTAGTCCATGCCACTTCATTGTTGAACTTATCTGAAACATACTTGGTAACAGTGTTAGTCCAACAAGAGATATGTTGTCATTAATTACCAAAACCACCTAGGGAGCACTTGTGCTTTCACCAATTCCAACCGAGATATAAGAAAACAGGCACCACCACAACCATCGGCTAGGAGTACACCTTCCGGTTCTGCATAGAGCTCTTCTTCATCCATGGCATCAACAGGGCAAATGATACGTCTCCAACGTATCTATAATTTTTGATTGGTCCATGCAATATTATCTACTGTTTTGGGCAATATTGGGCTTTATTATCCACTTTTATATTACTTTTGGGACTAACCTATTAACCGGAGGCCCAGCCCAGGTTTGCTGTTTAATGCCTATTTCAGTGTTTTGAAGATAAGGAATATCAGACGGAGTCGAAACAGAACGAAATCAACTAGAGAAGTTATTTTTGGAACGAAAGCCACCCGATGGACTTGGACCCCACGTCAAGGAAGGAAGGAGGAGCTCACGAGGGTAGGGGGCCCGCCCCCTGCCTCGTGGGGCCCTCATGGCTCCCCTGACGTGCTTCTTCTTCCTATAACTCCATATACCCTAAAACTTCCACAACGGAGATTAGATCGGGAGTTCCGCTGCCAGAAGCCTCCGTAGCCACCGAAAACCAATCTAGACCCTTTCCGGCACCCTGCCGGAGGGGGCAATCCTTCTCCGGTGGCCATCTTCATCATCCCGGTGCTCTCCATGACGAGGAGGGAGTAGTTCTCCCTCGGGGCTGAGGGTATGTACCAGTAGCTATGTGTTTGATCTCTCTCTCTCTCTCTCTCTCGTGTTCTTGAGATGATACGATCTTGATGTATCGCGAGCTTTGCTGTTATAATTGGATCCTATGTTTCCCCTCTTCTCTCTTGTAATGAATTGAGTTTTCCCTTTGGAGTTATCTTATCAGATTGAGTCTTTAAAGATTTGAGAACACTTAATGTATGTCTTGGTGATCAACTTGCGGGTTTCGTGACATTGGGAACCTATGCATAGGGGTTGGCACACGTTTTCGTCGTGATTCTTGGGTAGAAACTTTGGGCACTCTTTGAGGTCCTTTGTGTTGGTTGAATAGATGAATCTGAGATTGTGTGATTCATATCGTATAATCATACCCATGGATAATTGAGGTGACATTGGAGTATCTAGGTGACATTAGGGTTTTGGCTGATGTGTGTCTTAAGGTCTTATTCTAGTACAAACTCTAGGGCTGTTTGTGACACTTATAGGAATAGCCCAACAGATTGATTGGAAAGAATAACTTTGAGGTGGTTTCGTACCCTACCATAATCTATTCGTTCGTTCTCCGCTATTAGTGACTTTGGAGTGACTCTTTGTTGCATGTTGAGGGATAGTTATGTGATCCAATTATGTTAGTATTGTTGAGAGGATTTACACTAGTGAAAGCATGAACCCTAGGCCTTATTTCCACACATTGCAATACCGTTTACGCTCACTTTTATCATTCGTTACCTTGCTGTTTTTATTATTTCAGATTACAAAAACTATTATCTACCATCCATATACCACTTGTTTCACCATCTCTTCGCCAAACTAGTGCACCTATACAATTTACCATTGTATTGGGTGTGTTGGGGACACAAGAGACTCTTTGTTATTTGGGTGCAGGGTTGCTTGAGAGAGACCATCTTCATCCTACGCCTCCTACGGATTGATAAACCTTAGGTCATCCACTTGAGGGAAATTTGCTACTGCCCTACAAACCTCTGCACTTGGAGGCCCAACAACGTCTACAAGAAGAAGGTTGTGTAGTAGACATCAAGCTCTTTTCTGGCGCCGTTGCCGGGGAGGTGAGTGCTTGAAGGTATATCTTTAGATCTTGCAATCGAGTCTTTTAGTTTCTTGTTTTATCACTAGTTAGTTTATAAAAGAAAATTACAAAAAAATGGAATTGAGTTTGTCTCATACGCTTCACCTTCTTAATATCTTTCGTGAGTATGATGGAAAGGATAATTGTGCTCAAGTGCTAGAAGAAGAAATCTATAAAATGTTTGGCACTAAATATTTGAATGATGAGCATGATTGCAATGTTGTTAGTATGAATTCCTTGAATATCCATGATGCTAATGATATGCAAAGCCACAAGCTTGGGGAAGCTATGTTTGATGAAGATGATATTTTTAGTCCCCCAAGTTTTGATGTGCAAATTTATTATGATGAGAGCATTCCTGCTATCTATGATGATTATTATGATGACTTGTATGCTATAAAGAATAATGATACCCATGCAACCTGTCATCATGATTTTAACTTTCAATTGGATTATGCCTCACATGATATTTACTTTGTTGAGTTTGCTCCCACTATTATTCATGAGAAGAATTTTGCTTATGCGGAGAGTAGTAAAAATTATATGCTTGTACATCATGAAGAGAATTCTTTAGGTTCTGGTTATATTGTTGAATTCATTCATTATGCTACTGAAAATTATTATTAGGGAGGAATATATGCTTGTAGGAATTGCAATAATATCAAGTTCCCTCTCTATGTGCTTAAAGTTTTGAAGTTATGCTTGTTTTACCTTCCTATGGTAGTTGATTATTGTTCCCACAAGTTGTTTTCTCACAAAATCCCTATGCATAGGAAGTATGTTAGACTTAAATGTGCTAGTCATGTTCTTCATGATTCTCTCTTTATGTTTCAATTCTTATCCTTTATGTGAGCATCATTGAAATCATCGTGCCTAGCTAGGGGCGTTAAACGATAGCGCTTGTTGGGAGGCAACCCAATTTTATTCTTGTTCCTTGCTTTTTGCTCCTGTTTAGTAAGAAATAATCCATATATCCTCTGTTTAGATGTGGTTTTATGCTTTTAATTAGTGTTTGTGCCAAGTAGAACCTTTGGGAAGACTTGGAGAAAGTCTTGTTGATCATGCTGTAAAAACAGAAACTTTAGTGCTCACGAGAATTGCTACCATTTTTATTTGGAGAGTTCTATTTAGTTAATTCTTTTTGCAGATTATTAATAGATAAATTACTCAGGTCCAGCAATTTATTTGAGAATTTTATGTGTTCCATAAGTATACGTTTGATTCAGATTACTACAGACTGTTTTGTTTTTGACAGATTCAGTTTTTCATGTGTTGTTTACTTATTTTGATGAATCTATGGCTAGTAAAATAATTTATAAACCATAGAGAAGTTGATACAGTAGGTTTAACACCAATATAAATAAAGAATGAGTTCATTACAGTACCTTGAAGTGGTGATTTATTTTCTTATACTAACGGAGCTTACGAGTTTTCTGTTAAGTTTTGTGTTGTGAAGTTTTCAAGTTTTGGGTAAGGATTCGATGGGCTATGGAACAAGGAGTGGCAAGAGCCTAAGCTTGGGGATGCCAGAGGCACCCCAAGGTAATATTCAAGGATAGCCAAAAGCCTAAGCTTGGGGACGCCCCGGAAGGCATCCCCTCTTTCGTCTTCGTTTATCGGTAACTTTACTTGGAGCTATATTTTTATTTACCACATGATATGTGTTTTGCTTGGAGCATCAATTTATTTTATTAGGCTTTGCTTGCTGTTATTTAGAAAAATGTTTTGCATCTTTTATTTCAATAAAAGTGACATTGATAGCCTTTACTATGCCTATGTTACAAGTATACATGTTGCTGTTTGAAAACAGAAAGTTTACCGCTGTTGCAATAATTCCCTAGAAAAGTCAGAGTGTGATAAAATGCTGAAACCTTTTGCATATTAAGCTTTGATAAATTTACTACAGTGAGAGTTTTATTTCATAATTTTTGGATCTAGGGAAGTATGGATGTTGCGGCATTCTTTACAGACTATCCTGTTTAGGCAGATTGCTGTTTTGTTTGCATTGTTTGCATATGTTTGCTTCTTTAATGATTCTATTTGAGGATAGTACTATTAAATATGCAGAGTAATTTAGTATGCAATGTTGAATAATAATTTTAGTGATTTGCTAGGGTAGAGTATGATAAGGTTTTGGCAATGGTTTATACTAACTTATCTCACGAGTCCTTGTTGAGTTTTGTGTGGATGAAGCTTTTGAGATTTAGGGAGACCGTGATATGAGAGGAATTAAGGAGACTCAAAAGCTCAAGCTTGGGGATGCCCAAGGCACCCCAGGAAAATATTTCAAGAAGACTCAAGCATCTAAGCTTGGGGATGCCCCGGTTGGCATCCCACCTTTCTTCTTCAACAACTATCGGTTAGTTTCGGTTGATCCTAAGTTTTTGCTTCTTCACATGATGTTTGCCATTCATAGAGTGTCATTTTATTTTTCTTTGCTTGCTGTTTGAATAAAATACCAAGATCTGAAATTATTAAATGTTAGAGAGTCTTCACATAGTTGCATAATTATTCGACTACTCATTGATCTTCACTTATATCTTTCGGAGTAGTTTGTTGTTGCTCTAGTGCTTCACTTATATCCTTTTAGAGCATGGTGGTAGTTTTATTTTGAAGAAATAGATGAACTCTCATGCTTCACTTATATTATTTTGAGAGTCTTAATATCATGGTAATTTGCTTAAAATCCTAATATGCTAAGTATTCAAGAATAATAAAATTCTCTTATGAGTGTGTTGAATACTATGAGAAGTTTGATACTTGATAATTGTTTTGAGATATGGAGATGGTGATATTAGAGTCATGCTAGTTGAGTGCTTATGAATTTGAGAAATACTTGTGTTGAAGTTTGTGATTCCCGTAGCATGCACGTATGGTGAACCGTTATGTGATGAAGTCGGAGCATGATTTATTTATTGATTGTCTTCCTTATGAGTGGCGGTCGGGGACAAGCGATGGTCTTTTCCTACCAATCTATCCCCCTAGGAGCATGCGCGTAGTACTTTGTTTCGATAACTAATAGATTTTTGCAATAAGTTTATGAGTTCTTTATGACTATTGTTGAGTCCAGGGATTATACGCACTCTCACCCTTCCACTATTGCTAGCCTCTCTAGTACCGCGCAACTTTCGCTGGTACCATAAACCCACCATATACCTTCCTCAAAACAGCCACCATACCTACCTATTATGGCGTTTCCATAGCCATTCTGAGATATATTGCCATGCAACTTCCCACCGTTGCGTTATTATGACACACTCCATCATTGTCATATTGCTTTGCATGATCATGTAGTCGACATCGTATTTGTGGCAAAGCCACCATTCATAATTCTTTCATACATGTCACTCATGCATTATTGCACATCCCGGTACACTGCCGGAGGCATTCATATAGAGTCATACTTTGTTCTAGTATCGAGTTGTAATCATTGAGTTGTAAATAAATAGAAGTGTGATGATCATCATTCAATAGAGCATTGTCCCAAAAAAAAGAGAAAGGCCATAAAAAAGAAAGGCCAAATAAAAAAGAGAAAGGCCAAATAAAAATAATAATAATAAGGGGCAATGCTACTATCCTTTTACCACACTTGTGCTTCAAAGTAGCACCATGATCTTTATGATAAAGAGTCTCCTATGTTGTCACTTTCATATACTAGTGGGAATTTTTCATTATAGAACTTGGCTTGTATATTCCAACAATGGGCCTCCTCAAGTGCCCTAGGTCTTCGTGAGCAAGCAAGTTGGATGCACACCAACTAGTTTCTTTTGTTGAGCTTTCATACATTTATAGCTCTAGTGCATCCGTTGCATGGCAATCCCTACTCACTCACATTGATATCTATTGATGGGCATCTCCATAGCCCGTTGATACGCCTAGTTGATGTGAGACTATCTTCTCCTTTTTGTCTTCTCCACAACCACCATTCTATTCCACCTATAGTGCTATGTCCATGGCTCACGCTCATATATTGCGTGAAGATTGAAAAAGTTTGAGAACATCAAAAGTATGAAACAATTGCTTGGCTTGTCATCAGGGTTGTGCATGATTTAAATATTTTGTGTGGTGAACATAGAGCATAGCCAGACTATATGATTTTGTAGGGATAGCTTTCTTTGGCCATGTTATTTTGAGAAGACATAATTGCTTTGTTAGTATGCTTGAAGTATTATTATTCTTATGTCAATATGAACTTTTGTCTTGAATCTTATGGATCTGAATATTCATACCACAATTAAGAAGAATTATATTGAAATTATGCCAAGTAGCACTCTGCATCAAAAATTCTCTTTTTATCATTTACCTACTTGAGGACGAGTAGGAATTAAGCTTGGGGATGCTTGATACGTCTCCAACGTATCTACAATTTTTGATTGCTCCATGCTATATTATCTACTATTTAGGGCAATATTGGGCTTTATTATCCACTTTTATATTACTTCTGGGACTAACCTATTAATCGGAGGCCCAGCCCAGGTTTGCTGTTTTATGCCTATTTCAGTGTTTTGAAGAGAAGGAATATTAGACGGAGTCGAAATGGAACGAAATCAACTAGAGAAGTTATTTTTGGAACGAAAGCCACCCGATGGACTTGGACTCCACGTCAAGGAAGGAAGGAGGAGCTCACAAGGGTAGGGTCGCGCCCCTGCCTTGTAGGGCCCTCATGGCTCCCCTGACGTGCTTCTTCTGCCTATATAACTCCATATACCCTAAAACTTCCACAACGGAGATTAGATCGGGAGTTCCGCCGCCAGAAGCCTCTGTAGCCACCGAAAACCAATCTAGACCCTTTCCGGCACCCTGCTGGAGGGGGCAATCCTTCTCCGGTGGCCATCTTCATCATCCCGGTGCTCTCCATGACGAGGAGGGAGTAGTTCTCCCTCGGGGCTAAGGGTATGTACCAGTAGCTATGTGTTTGTTCTCTCTCTCTCTCTCTCTCGTGTTCTTGAGATGATACGATCTTGATGTATCACGAGCTTTGCTATTATAGTTGGATCCTACGTTTCTCCTCCCCCTCTTCTCTCTTGTAATGAATTGAGTTTTTCCTTTGGAGTTATCTTATCGGAATGAGTCTTTAAAGATTTGAGAAAACTTGATGTATGTCTTGGTGGTCAACTTGCGGGTTTCGTGACATTGGGAACCTATGCATAGGGGTTGGCACACATTTTCGTCGTGATTCTCTGGTAGAAACTTTGGGGCACTCTTTGAGGTCCTTTGTGTTGGTTGAATAGATGAATCTGAGATTGTGTGATGCATATCGTATAATCATACCCACGGATACTTGAGGTGACATTGGAGTATCTAGGTGACATTAGGGTTTTGGCTGATGTGTGTCTTAAGGTCTTATTCTAGTACAAACTCTAGGGCTGTTTGTGACACTTATAGGAATAGCCCAACGGATTGATTGCAAAGAATAACTTTGAGGTGGTTTCGTACCCTACCATAATCTCTTCCTTCGTTCTCCGCTATTAGTGACTTTGGAGTGACTCTTTGTTGCATGTTGAGGGATAGTTATGTGATCCAATTATGTTAGTATTGCTGAGAGGATTTACACTAGTGAAAGCATGAACCCTAGGCCTTATTTCCACACATTGCAATACCGTTTACGCTCACTTTTATCATTCATTACCTTGCTGTTTTTATTATTTCAGATTACAAAAACTATTATCTACCATCCATATACCACTTGTTTCACCATCTCTTCGCCGAACTAGTGCACCTATACAATTTACCATTGTATTGGGTGTGTTGGGGGACACAAGAGACTCTTTGTTATTTGGTTGCAGGGTTGCTTGAGAGAGACCATCGTCATCCTACGCCTCCTATGGATTGATAAACCTTAGGTCATCCACTTGAGAGAAATTTGCTATTGTCCTACAAACCTCTGCACTTGGAGGCCCAACAACATCTGCAAGAAGAAGGTTGTGTAGTAGACATCAGCAAACACATGATATTATTTGTCGTCGTTGGAAGGGTGGAGGTCATTATGCGAGAGAATACCCATCTAAGCGCGTGATGATTGCTACTGAGGATGGTGGGTATGAGTCCGCTAGTGACTATGATGAGGAGACTTTGGCTCTTGTTCCAAGTGAAGAACACGGTAGAGATGATTCTGATCATGAGACGCAATACATGGCTCCTGAAGACACTGATAGGTATGAATGTTTAGTTGCTCAACGTGTTTTGCGTGCGCAGGTCACACAAGCTGAGCAAAATTGGAGGCATAAATTGTTCCATACAAAGGGAGGCACGTTCTGTTCGCGTGATCATAGATCAGGGAGCTGCAACAACTTGGCTAGCACGGAGATGGTGGAGAAGCTATCTCTCACAACAAGACCACATCCACATCCTTACTACATCCAATGGTTCAACAATAGTGGCAAGGTTAAGGTAACATGTACTGTTTGTGTGCATTTTAGTATCTCTACATATGTTGATTATGTTGATTGTGATGTGGTAAATATGCAAGCATCTTCCTTATTGCTTGGTAGACCATGGCAATTTGATAAAAAAATCTGTACGCCATGGTAGAAACAATCAATATACTCTTGTTCATAAGGATTTAAATATTGCTTTGCTTCCTATGACTCCTGATTCCATTTTAAAAGATGATATTAATAGAACTAACAAAGCAAAACAGGAGAAAAATAAGAGTGAAAATCAGATTGTGGCAAAAGAATTTGAGCAAGAAATGAAGCCTAATAACAAACCACCTAGTGTTGCTTCTGAAATTAAATTGAAAAGTGCATGTTTACTTGCCATCAAATCTGATATTGATGATCTAGATTTCAGCAAATCTGTTTGCTATGCTTTTGTGTGCAAAGACGCATTGTTTTCTTTCAAGGATGTACCTTCCTCTTTGCCTCCTGCTGTCACTAACATTTTGCAGGAGTTCGCTGATGTCTTTCCACAAGACGTGCCACCGGGATTACCACCTATTCGAGGGATTGCACATCAAATTAAACTTAATTCCTAGTGCTTCGTTGCCAAACCGTGCGCCATACCGACCAACCGAGAGGAGACGAAGGAGACTATGCGTCAAGTGCAGGAGCTGCTCGACAAAGGTTATATACGCGAACCACTTAGTCCTTGTGCTGTTCCTATTATACTAGTGCCAAAAAAGGATGGTACGTCGTGTATGTGTGTTGATTGTAGAGGCATTAATAATATTACTATTCGTTATTGTCATCCTATTCCCAGGCTAGATGACATGCTTGATGAATTGAGTGGCTCTACAATATTCTCCAAAGTTGATTTGCATAGTGGATACCATCAAATTCGTATGAAATTGGGAGATGAATGGAAAACATCATTTAAAACTAAGTTTGGATTATATGAGTGGTTAGTTATGCATTTTGGGTCAACTTATGCACCTAGTACTTTCATGAGATTAATAAACGAAGTTTTATGTGCTTTCTTTGGAGGAACATTTGGAACATTTACGTGTTATTTTTTATTGCTCTACGTGATGCATGTTTGTTTGGTAACCTTGGGAAGTGCACCTTTTGCACCGACCGAGTATCTTTTCTTGGCTATGTTGTTACTCCACAGGGAATTAAAGTTGATAAAGCCAAGATTGAAGCTATAGAGAGTTGGCCGCAGCCCAAAACGGTCACACAAGTGAGGAGTTTTCTTGGCCTCGCTGGATTCTATAGGCGTTTTGTGAGAGATTTTAGCACCATTGCTGCACCTCTCAATGAGCTTACAAAGAAGGATGTGCCTTTTGTTTGGGGTATCGCAGAGGAAGAAGCCTTCACGGTATTGAAAGATAAGTTGACACATGCTCCTTTACACCAACTTCCTGATTTTAATAAGACCTTTGAGCTTGAATGTGGTGCTAGTGGACTTGGATTAGGTGGTGCGTTATTACAAGATGGCAAACTTGTTGCATACTTTTCTGAAAAATTGAGTGGGTCTAGTCTAAATTATTCTACTTATGATAAAGAATTATATGCTCTTGTTCGGACTTTAGAAACATGTCAACATTATTTATGGCCCAAAGAATTTGTTATACATTCTGATCATGAATCTTTGAAACATGTGATAATAAGCGTTGTTTATTTAACCTCCCACTTCCCACGCGCCACGCTCCTCCTCCTTCCCTGAGAAATGGCCTCCTCATGCCCACCTCCCACCCTCGTCCCCATCCAAATATTACGCAACCCATGTAAAAAAAGAAATAAATCACGCAACCAAAATTTCTACCCTCTCCCCTCCCATGATTTCTCTCTCAACCATGATACTGCCACCACCACCTCACCGGCTAGATCGGGTGCTCTCCCACACTCATCGCTCATAGGCCCGGATTCCCCTCGGTTCTCTCCTCCGATCACTGCCGCCACGTCACCAGCAAGATCCGGCGCTCTCCCACACCCGTTGCTCATAGGCCCAGATCCCTTCCGCCCTCTCCTCTGATTTTCTGTCATTGTGACATTCTCCACGTCTCTGCATGCACCCCGCAGCAACCCTAGTCACCACAGGTCGCCAGTGCGACTCCATCTCCCCTGGTTTGTATTCCCACTACGTCGCGCTGTTTCCGGATCGCAGATGACGGTGTTGCCCCGCCTCGGCTGTGTTGATGGTTAATTTGTACCACGGTTTGGATCAGAAACATAGTGTTTTATAGGCTTGTAAGGCATAATGCAACCCAAAGGTACAATTTTAGCTGCTGATGCTTTCCCCTTTTGTTTTCAAGCTAAAACATCTTTGTTCTGGAGGATCATGAGGAGCTCCAAGCTGCATCGACAGTGGCTTTTGAATGAAATTTCCGAGCTCTGCAAACCCCTTCCACACTGAAGTTGTACTACTCCATGACAGGGAGATTTGTGTCAGTTGTATCTAATTATTTTTCCACGTGTATCTCATTGTGTGATTTTCCCCTTGCAGTTTTTGTGCCCATGAGATGTCAGCTAATAGTTTGTCAGATTCTGAATACTTACAGTAACCATGATTTTGGTCTGGTATGAAATTACCCTACACATGAGGTTTCAAATTGTTGACAATAGATGCACATATAGGCAAGGTTATGCAAAAACTTTTAGCTTGCCTTGGCTGATTGTGTGAGGATTCACTTGCTTTAATTGCATATAGCTTCATGGGAAGATGGATATGTACAGCTTACAACATCACTGGAGAAAGTGGAGCAACCCATTTGCTTCCTTGATACACCCTTGACCCTCCCTTGGTTCAGAAGACCACTAACACATGTTAGTTTCCTTATCGTAGAATTCTTGCTTCGTAGACATCCGTAATTTTTACACTAACTGGTCCAGCGAGTCAAGTGTGCCATCATATGTCTGTTATACAGTGTTAAATTTTTTCTAATCCCATATTTTCTACATTCATATAGGAATTGATGATCCGTTATCCAATGACAGGATAACTGGTACATGATTAGGGAGCGTAGTGGTGACAAGGCTCAAATTCTCTTGATTATAGATATGCCACATTGGCAGTAAAGGCGCATGGGTAGTGTTTCTTCAAACTTGGCAAGTACTGACAAAAATTGTTTAACCATTACTTAGGTTTGCTTTTATTTAGACTGTTCAGTCATTACATATAGGTCACCTCTGATGCATTTTCTTAAATATTGATTCAGCTTTTGTACTAGGTTGGTCTTGAAATATTAAATAGCACCACAATAATTTCGTTTTATTTCTCTGTAAACATCTTGGATCCCACTTCTCTAGAAACAAAATTCCCCTTCTATTCCTGGAGAAGCCTATGTGATGATGTGTTTTTTACATGTTGTTGCTTCTGTTGGTTCCTTAATTATCTATGGATTTGAAAAGTCTAATGTGTGGCATTTTAATTTTTAGATAACTAGAAAGTTTGTCTAATTTAGATTATTCAATGATTTTGAGCACCAATTTATGTCTAAATATTGCAGGGCAGTGTCGGTGTCAAAACCGGCGGATCTCGGGTAGGGGGTCCCGAACTGTGCGTCTAAGGTGGATGGTAACAGGAGGCAGGGGACACGATGTTTTACCCAGGTTCGGGCCCTCTTGATGGAGATAAAACCCTACGTCCTTCTTGATTTATTCTTGATGATATGGGTATTACAAGAGTTGATCTACCACGAGAGCGGAGAGGCTAAACCCTAGAAGCTAGCCTATGGTATGATTGTATGTTGTCCTACGGACTAAACCCCTCCGGTTTATATAGACACCGGAAGGGGTTAGGGTTACACAAGGTCGGTTACAAAGGAGGAGATATCCATATCCGTACTGCCTAGCTTGCCTTCCATGCCAAGTAGAGTCCCATCCGGACACGAGATGAAGTCTTCAATCTTGTATCTTCATAGTCCAACAGTCCGGTCAGAGGATATAATCCGGCTGTCTGGAGACCCCCTAATCCAAGACTCCATCAGTAGGCCCTGAACCAGGCTTCAATGACGATGAGTCCGGCGCACAGTGTTGTCTTCGGCATTGCAAGGCGGGTTCCTCCTCCGGATACACCACAGAAGAGTTCGAATAAAAGGATAGTGTCCGACCCTGCAAAATAAGTTCCACATACCACCGTAGAGAGAATAATATTTCCACAAATCTAATCTGCTGACACGTTTTGGCAACATGACATCATGCCATGGCTCGGCGATTATTCGAACCGTTTTTCTTTAAATAGCCCCGCACATAACGCGAGGCAGTTTCTTGACACGTCTTGTCAAAGCAGAGATCGTGTCCCCCTTATTACAGGATTCTCATCAATACGGTCATGGGTAACCCAACCGCGCCTAGGACTACTAGATTTTAGGCAAGTCCCAAACAACTATGAGGAGGACGCTTGATATTCACCCTCTTTATAAAGGGACAAGGCTTTTACTTTTTCCCTCCCGTGCTTAATCGAATCCTTCCCCCGCCTCGAGTTCTAACACCCAAAGCCCAGGTCAGGTGCTTTGGATCTCCAATCATGTCCGGATCCAGCCTCCAGGGCCGGTGGATACCTTCCTCCATCACGGAAGATGATGTCAAGAAGTTGAGGGAGGCAAGATACCTGACCGCCGAAGTTTCGCATCGGCTGCCTGCCCGAGGGCAGGTCGTCCCCACTCCCGAACCCAATGAAGACGTCATTCTGAAGAATCGCTTTCTGACCAGGACTGGATAACAAAGGCGAAGATGATCTAGTGTTCGGCCTCCCTTCCCGAAGGCTTGGACAATCCAGTGCTGGAAAAGATGCTCGAGCCAGCACCTTGCCTAGTGCCCTCAAAGGAAGATGAAGGGGGGAATAAAGAGGGCGAAAGCGGGCCTCCACCGCTACCTATTCCAACCGAGGGAACGAGCGCCTCCGTGAGGGAGGATAACCAAGGGAAGGAATCTGACATTCCCTTGCACCAGGGGAGGAAGAGGACTACCTCTGATTATCCGGAAACCATGGTTTCCAAACGGGAGAAGAAAACTCCACCAGAGGGTCCTGCCTCGGAGGGTGCTCTTTCCGCACAAAGTCCGCGTGGGGATCAGCCCTCTAACGAGCTGTAAGTAATCAAAAAGTACTTAATAGTGAAGATATACTACCTTACTTCTGAGGAAGATAACCGAAGCATTTATCTTGCAGTTCGGATCTGAGCCCTTCTCAGCAGAGCTTGTCTTCGAGGGACCTTCTTCCGGAGATGATGGAGAGCGAAACGCCTCTCCCGGACTCCCCGGCTCAAGAAGCAGGCGACCTTGATGTGTCATCACGGAGAGTTTCTCCAGATCCGGCAAGGCCAGAAGGTAATCCCATGGTCACCCGAAGCCCTCAGTATCCAGCTCTTGAATAGAGCAATCAAAAGAGTCCGGCACCATCTGGTATGCGGTCAGACGTACTGAAGGCTCTGCTAGAGCGAGCGACTATCTCAGAAGAGCACCATACATTAATGTGTACGGTGGTTGAAAGGATTTCGTGCACCGAAAACGGGCTGCATGAAGCCTTTATGAGTCTATTGACGAGCTTTGAGGTATGTGAAATGATATACATTCGTGATGGTAGCGCACATTTTAGGTGTGCCCTGTGTAGATAGTAGCCCCTGAGACTCTGGTTGTCATCGAGAACGGCGGCCAACAGAGGATCATAGTCCCAGGTAATAACCAGTCTGCCTTTATGTGCAGGTGTCTGAAGCTCCGATGGCTAGCCGCTGATGGGTTGCCGAACTAAAGCGGTGACTGGATGCGGCGGATGCCGACATCGAGCTTGTTAATAAGCGGCTTGACGAGGCACAGGGTAGGTGATATTTATAGTGGATGTCACATAGTAAGAGCAGCGTGATGCCAGTATCTTTAATATGTTGTGACTGCAGATGGAGCTGCCACCGTGGAGGCCTTGCGGGCGGAGCTTGCCCGAGCCAAGGAGCAAGCAAGGAGTAGTAATGCGGCCACTTTGAAGGCGACCGAAGAGTTGAGAGTTGAGAAGGCCGCTCATAGCGAGAGCAAAGAGAAAATGGCCAAAATGGCTGTGAAGTTAAAAGACACTGCCGACCGCTGCCAGTTTCTTGAAGAAAAAAACCGGGCGAAGGCTATGGACCTTGAAAAGGCCACGATGGCGACCAAAGACACCTGCTCTGCAATGAGAGCGAAGAAGGAGGAACTGCGTGAAGCCGGGGACATTGTGGCTGGGAAACCCTTTATGCTGCGGAGGAAGTTCGGTGATCCGCGGTATGCCCCTCTGGATCGGCTGTGGAGTTCGGCCGACGCATATCTGGACTTAGCGGCGAGCGCTGTCGATGCAGCCGAATACTTCCGAGATCAAATAGTTCATGAAGTGGACAAGCTGTTCTGGTCACAATTTAACGTTCCAGAGCGTCCACTTCCATTGACTGATCATCTTGCCGAATGGGCCGAACTCAATAGATTGTCCGGACTTGCCATGAGGTCTGTCGTGGATCATCTGTGGCCGGAAAGGCCAAAGCCGAGTAGCTATTTTAGCTTGGTGCGGCAGTTCCTTGGTGCGGTGCCACGCATTAATGCGATGAAGAGGTCGGCGTGCATAGAAGGCTCACGGATGGCCCTTGCCCATGTCAAAACATACTGGGCGGAGATGGATACCACCACTGTCGCAACGCAGGGTTCGGCCATAGGCCGAGTGGCTGCCGAGCACTATTTTGAAGAAGTTCTTGAGGGTGCTCATTCGATAGAGGCCCAGTGCTCGAAGAATGTTATGTTTGAGTGATATGTATTCCTATTGTAAAAACAATGTTTTATTGAATTTATCAAGGCGGTAGTTATACTTTGGCCCAAAAGTATTGTGATGCCTCCTGTGCGGCCGTTTATGTATATATGTATATAACCTGAAAGATTGCCGTCGTCGGCTTCAGCCCCCACGCATATAATGCGGGGGTGTTCGCAGAAGACGCATATTCACACTTAATCCAACGTCTTGGTCCTATTAAGGAGGTGATGGCGCATCGAACTAGGCAACTGGACTATAATGCTTTAACACTTTCACTTAGCCATAGGAGTTTGACAGTGGGGCTACTATATAGCCCCTGGTGGCTCTGCACTCATCCGGATTTGGGGTGCGTACATGCCTGGCCGGGAAACGACCCTTCGTTAATGCGGAGGAATCCCGAAGATTCAAATAGGTCATCGAGTGGTTGACCAATCTCACGCTATATCATGACAGTTAGTTTTCGGCTTTCTCTACTAAGGTGCTCGTCCGGATGAACCAGGGCACAATCACAGTAGTTCTCCTGGTCCACCTTAGCCGGTAGAGCGGAACGTAAGGCAGCAAAACACAGGAGCCGGGCAAACCCAACATTTGACCCAAGACATGATTCGGAATTGATGCATATAAGGCCAAACTCGTGACACCGAATACTCCCTAAGGTATTCGGTCTTTATGGTGTAAACCGGGTCTAAACAATACCCTTTGTAATAAGCCCCTGGTGTCCAGGTACACCCATTATTCTGGCGTGGCCACCACATGCCAAGACGCCAGCATCCTTCTTGATTGTACTGAGAAACTGAGGGATGTAAATCAACAAGAGACAGTAAAAAAGGTTTACGCAGGGTCTTAATCTACAAAGAATCCTTGGAACGGGTCCCTACTGCACGTCTGCGCCTGTGTCTCCTTTGTGCCGTATCCTGGACGGGTGTAGCACGATGGTCATCTGAAAAAGAGAGGAACTTTATTGCTGTGCAAAAGTTAAGTTAAATAATATATTGTTGAAATTGAGTAAAGGTGAGCCTTATTGCCACTTTTGCGCACGCGTTGAGCCCCTTGTATTGTAATAGGGGTATAGCCAACAAACCTGTATTAATTACGTATAGCTGCGCCAGACTCATCTAACCGCGTCCATGGTCTTAACGACCTGTCAAATGCTTGAGTTGGTGAGGCCGTTTAGTGTGCGGCGGCCAAGGCGGCCGCACCGTCTTCGGCGCGCAAGGAGCGCTCAATATTTCTATTTACTGTAATGATGCCGCGTGGACCAGGCATCTTGAGCTTGAGGGAAGCGTAATGAGGTATTGCGTTAAAGCGAGCGAAAGCTTCGCGTCCGAGTAGTGCTTGATAGCCACTTTGGAACGAAGCGACGTGGAAAGTTAAATTTTCGTTGCGGAAGTTATCGGGGAAGCCGAATATAACCTCTAGTAGCAGGGAGCCCCTGCAATGAGCCTCCGGGCCTGGCGTTACTACTTTAAAGGTAGCATTGCTGCGGCAAATTTTTGTTGGGTCTATCCCCATTTTGCGGACTGTGTCCTGATATATCAGATTTAAACTGCTACCGCTGTCCATCAGGACTCATGTGAAGTGGTATCCATCAATTATTGGATCTAATACCAAGGCGGACCATCCTGCATGCCGGATACTTGCCGAGTAATCCCGATGGTCGAAGGTGATTGGTTGGGACGACCAGTGGCGGAGCTCCAAGGTGATAGGCCCGGGGCATGTTTCTCTAAAGGTGCCGCTTTATTTCTCCCTTTTATCACGTGTAACACATTGACTGTTTTGACTTCTGGTGGGAATTTCTTCTGTTCCGCTGTGCTTGGCTTGCGAGGCTCGTCCTCGTCTTCACTTGGTGTATCCTGCCCCTTGTGTTCGGTGTTGAGCTTGCCGGGCCGTTTGAAGACCCAACATTCTCTGTGGGTATGATTTGCAGGTTTATCAGGGGTGATATGGATCTGACATATTTGGTTCAGAATTTTGTTTAGGCTGGACAGTTCGTCTCTGTTGCCTTTGGGGGTCGGCTTCTGCTGGCCTGGCCGAGAGCTTCTAAATCAGGCATTTACCGCCGTGCTCTTCGGGTTGTCTTCTTTATTCAGGCACTTATTCTTGCTACGTCGTGATTTCCCGATTCCATCCCTGACTTCGGATGTACTTGGGTCGCTGGTGCTGCATCAGGCTAACCAGCTGTCCTCGCCCATGCAAAAACGGGTCATGAGGCTTGTTAATACTGCCATTGTTCTCAGCTTTTCTTGACCGAGGTGTCTAGCAAGCCATTCGTCTCGAACGCTATGCTTGAAAGCTGCTAAGGCTTCGGCGTCTGGACAGTCGACTATTTGGTTCTTTTTAGTGAGGAACCTGTTCCAAAGTTTTCGGGCTGACTCACCTGGCTGTTGTGTTATATGACTTAAATCGCCTGCATCTAGTGGTCGGACATATGTCCCTTGAAAATTTGCCCGAAAGGCGTCTTCGAGCTCTTCCCAGCTTCTGATGGAGTTTTCGGGGAGGCTTTTAAGCCAGTGCCGAGCTGGCCCTTTGAGCTTTAGGGGTAAGTACTTGATGGCATGGAGATCATCTCCTCGAGCCATATGGATATGGAGGATGTAGTCCTCAATCCAGACCCCAGGGTCTGTTGTTCCGTCGTACGCCTCTATGTTTACGGGTTTGAATCCCTCTGGAAATTCATGGTCCAACACCTCGTCAGTGAAACATAGAGAGTGTGCGGCACCCCTGTATTTGGATGTACCGTGGTGTTCGGATGTTTGTTGTGTTGCATTGTATGTTGGAGCGCGCTTGCGTGGTCCATAGATGGATCTGGTTGCGCCGTCCTTTTGATGCGAGCCCTTACGCGGATCGCGTACTGGTTTATGTCTGGCGTCGTTTGCCGCTTTATGTTGGCTATGAGGTCGTCTATCCGACCGGATGGCTGTTTTATTTTTTAATTGTGGAGGATCTAAGGCATCCTCATCAAATTCAGGTAGCAACTTTTGCTTCGGATAGCTCTTGGTGTGGCGATTACTGTCGTACTTCGCTGCAGTGTTGAGTACTTCACTCCATTTGATTTTGAGTGTGTCTTGTGCATCCTTGAGCCTTTGCTTCTGTTTTTTCAAGCTCCTCGCCGTGGCAACAAGCCTTTGGTGGGCGTCATGTTGCTCCTGGTGCCTGTCCGGTGTGGTGTCGTCCGGACTGTTATCTTCGACGGAGTCGGGTTGTTCGGTTTGATTCCCCGTGTTGCCCTGGTCGAGCGATGGTTCACCCTACTCTATCGCTGGGTCTATATGATCGTTATTTCTGCTGAGGCGGGATTTGGAGCGGCGTTTACGCCACCGCTTTGACTGCTTCTCGAGGGAACAACCCTTCGCTGCGTCCTTCCGTTCTTCGTTGTCGTTTTCTTTGGGTGTGTCCACCATGTATACGTCATGTGATGAAGTGGGCGTCCAGTGCCTTGTGGGCAGTGGTTCCTCTTCGCCTCCCGCATCATGGTCCATACCGTCGATGTCTTCGGAGTCGAAGTCGAGCATGTCGGTTAAGTCTTCGACAGTGGCTACTAAGTGGGTGGTCGGTGGGCGGCGAATTTCTTCGTCATCCGCATCCCAATGCTGCCGGACGTAGTTCGGCCAGGACTCTCCTGACAGGGAGAGAGACCTTAATGAGTTCAGTATGTCGCCAAAGGGTGAGTGCTAAAAAATATCCACGGAGGTAAACTCCATGATCGGTGCCCAATCGGATTCAACAGGAATGGGTGCCGGCGGTTCGGAGTCCGTGGCCGGAGAAGGATCCGGCTGTTTGGCAACACAGCGCTCGTGAAGGGTAAGGTCGATATTTGGCTCAATCGCCGCAGAGGATACGGCCTCCGTGGCGGGGTCTATCCACCCGTCCATGGATGGCGCAACTGGCTCTGAATTGAGGGTCGGAGTAGTTGCCGGTGTGATTTCTTGAACACCGTCCGATGGTAGAGCTAAATCGTACTCATCGTGACCGCGTGGCGCACAAGGCAGGGGCTCGAATCCGTCGAAGATCAAGTCTCTGCGGATATCGGCTGTGTAGTTTAAGCTTCCAAACCTAACCTAGTGGCTAGGGGCATAACTTTTGATCTGCTCCAGATGGCCAAGCGAGTTGGCCCGCAGTGCGAAGCCGCCGAACACAAAGATCTGTCCAGGGAGAAAAGTCTCACCCTGGACTGCATCACTACCGATGATCGTAGGAGCCATCAAGCCTAACAGCAACGACACAGAGGAACTCTCAATGAAAGCACCAATGTCGGTGTCAAAAACGGCGAATCTTGGGTAGGGGGTCCCGAATTGTGCGTCTAAGGCGGGTGGTAATAGGAGGCAGGGGACACGATGTTTTACCCAGGTTCGGGCCCTCTTGATGGAGGTAAAACCCTATGTCCTGCTTGATTTATTCTTGATGATATGGGTATTACAAGAGTTGATCCACCACGAGATCGGAGAGGCTAAACCCTAGAAGCTAGCCTATGGTATGATTGTATGTTGTCCTATGGACGAAACCCCTCCGGTTTATATAGACACTGGAAGGGGTTAGGGTTACACAAGGTCGGTTACAAAGGAGGAGATATCCATATCCGTACTTCCTAGCTTGGCTTCCACGCCAAGTAGAGTCCCATCCGGACACGAGACGAAGTCTTCAATCTTGTATCTTCATAGTCCAACAGTCCGGTGAGAGGATATAGTCCGGCTGTCCGGAGACCCCCTAATCCAGGACTCCCTCAGGCAGGGTCCTACTCGATGGGCTGAAAAAGTGGAGGTTCAGTTGTGGTTCCCAGATGCACAACAGCAGTGTGGCGACTCCCATATGCACAAGGGTGGCGCGACGACTGCGAGATGTACAAATGTGGCACAACCGCTCTATAGTGATGGTTTTTTGTGCAGCACCATCAGTTAGTCATCTGCCTCATTCCGTACAATAATCTAGTACCATAGCTCAGTCACCTAGGCTGATTTGTCCGCTCATATTTCTAATGCCGCATTGATGCGTCTATGATTACTAGTTGGCATTCATTGTAGTTTTTTTGCGGCGCTCTATGGGTTTTTGTTTCTCGTATGTCTATTAATTTATACTTCTTGATAGCAACTTAGCCATATTCCTACAGTACAATGCAAGATGCAGCAGCTAGAAGCTATACGGATATTACTAGGAGTATTGCAGCTATCCATTTTGTACTAGTATACTTGTTCAGTCAAGTAGGAAAAGTTAGATGCATGTACATGTATGAAACTGTCTACACAGTATGCAAGTTTGCAGCAATCTTTTCGTCGAAAAAAACTAATCACTATTGAAAAAGTAGCTTCCTATTTTGACAGTAATCTTTTAGTTTAAATATTGAACCATCTCGCCTGACAAAGTTTATCTATTAATTAAATAGATTGGCAATGCAAAGCGCACAAATTTTTCAGTATTTTATATTATCTTAAGAGATTTCGTATTTAGAGAACCATTAGGTCTGGAGACCTTTGTGTGAGTAATGATGTTTTGATGACTTCTCCATTCTAACAATGGTACTGGCTTATGGAGATCACAGTTTGTCTATGCGGCAACTTTAATGTTAGTATACTTAGATTTGAAACATTGGTTTGTGGTCCTCAAAATTACCAATACGTATGTTGTATCTTCAAGTTACAGAAACTGGATTGTTCCAGGCAGTGACGACGCTGCTTGTGTTTAACTACATTTAAGTGTAGTTTGTGTACGTGTAATTTAAAATATAGTTTTCAAATCACAACTTGTGAATCCTAGAACCAACACTGGTTCCATGCAATATTCTTGGCACTAAAACCTAGAACACCACTAGTGCCAAGTAGGAATTTCCACAAGGTCATTTGTAATTATAGTTGTATCACTCGTGCAAGATCTGACCAGTTGATAAGACCACAAAAATTTCCAAAATTATTGGTCATGCAATTGGATAAATTATTGCATAGCCTTAAACTTTTGTTTGTTGTCTTCTAAATTTTCTGCTCTATTAACCTTTTTTCTCTCATAAGTTACTGATCTCATTCCTTTATTTTTGTAGGTTCCTAAGAATTTTGACGATGCATGGATCAGATGTTGATTGCAAGCTCGGGAATGGCATTGCTACTAGATAGTCTTATGTTATATTTTAGGACATCATTTCCAGTGTTAATGTTTCAAACATTATGTTTTAGAATAGTTGAGACGTTGATTAAAACGTCCAGAATTGGCCAGTACTAGTTAGTATCAAAACATGTAATCCTTGGAGTCATGTTCTTTGTAATGCAACAGAGTAAAGATCAATATGTGCATGATCTTGATTTTAAAGATGTAATGCAGAATTGTAAAGAAGGAAGAACGTGGAACAAGTTCGTCGTTAATGATGGATTTGTGTTCCGTGCTAACAAGCTATGCATTCGAGCTAGCTCCGTTCATCTTTTGTTGTTGCAGGAGGCACATGGAGGAGGATTAATGGGACACTTTGGCATGAAGAAGACTGAGGACGTCCTTGGTACACATTTCTTTTGGCCAAAGATGAGACGCGATGTTGAGCGTTTTGTTGCTCGCTGCACTACATGTCAAAAAGATAAATCACGACTCAATCCTCATGGTTTATATATGCCTTTGCCGGTACCTAGTGTTCCTTGGGAGGATATATCTATGGACTTTGTTTTAGGTTTACCTCGAACAAAGAAGGGGAGGGATAGCATATTTTTTGTCGTGGATAGATTCTCAAAAATGGCACACTTTATAACATGTCATAAAAGCGATGATGCTGCTAATGTTGCTGATTTGTTCTTTCGTGAAATTATCCGCTTGCATGGTGTGCCAAATACTATTGTTTCAGATCGTGATACTAAATTTCTTAGCCACTTTTGGAGATGTTTATGGGCTAAGTTGGGGACTAAACTTCTTTTTAGTACTACTTGTCACCCCCAAACTGATGGACAAACTGAAGTAGTCAATAGAACATTGTCTACTATGCTTAGGGTTGTTTTGAATAATAGTAAGAAAATGTGGGAAGAATGCTTGCCTCATATTGAATTTGCTTATCATCGTTCATTGCATTCTACTACTAAGATAAGCCCTTTTGGAATTGTGTATGGTTTCCTACCTCGTACACCTATTGATTTGTTGCCTCTTCCATCTTCGGAGAAGGTTGATTTTGATGCTAAACAATGTGCTGAATTGATTTTAAAAATGCATGAGTTAACTAAGGAAAACATTAAGCGTATGAATGGTAAATATAAACTTGCTGGAGATAATGGTAGAAAACATGTTGTGTTTGCACCTGGAGATCTTGTTTGGTTATATTTGCGTAAGGGTAGATTTCCTGATTTGTGCAAATCAAAGCTAATGCCACGTGCCGATGGTCCTTTTAAGGTGTTAGAGAAAATAAATGATAATGCATATAAACTTGAGCTGCCTGCAGAGTTTGGGGTTAGTCCCACTTTTAACATTGCAGATTTGAAGCCTTATTTGGGTGAGGAAGATGAGCTTCCGTCGAGGATGACTTCATTTCAAGAAGGGGAGGATGATGAGGACATCAATACCATTGTTACACCCACAACCCCTGCTACGATACATACTAGACCATGTACTAGAGCTCGTGCATGCCAATTAAATTACCAGGTACTTACGTTTCTTGGTAATGATTCTAATGTTCATGAGAATATGATGCTGCCTAAATTGGATACATTTATTTTTCTTACAAATGAAGGGCCTAGCTTGGAGAAGGATGAACATTGGGGCAAGAACAAGCATGGAGATGATGGCATGCACAAGGGAAACAAGAACGAAGTTCCAAGTGATGATTTCAGGACTTTGAAGCCACTGTAATGAGTGCATGAAGTCTTGGACGAAATATAGAAGATGCCACTTCTCAAATTTTGTCCAGAGACTATTATAGGTGTTGCGTCACCTTATTATTGAGCCAGGCCCATGTAATTTCGAAATACATAAGTATAGGATCTTTTTAGAGTTCGTAAGTGTGGGGAAACAAGAGATAGGGTTGGTTTCAGACCCCTCCTCCAAGGGCCACGAAATTCCCCCTCTTCCTGCATATATACAACCCTTAGGGAGTCGCTTAGACTTTGGGTTTTGTTTAGATTAAAAGTTCGCCGTAGCTGCAAGTGCGCGTACTTCGTTTGTGTTCAAGGACCAGACCAAGGCGTCACAGAACCCCACCTTGATCAATAAAGCTTTCATCTTATATTCGCAATATCCAGATTGCAATCTTAGTTTCTTGCTTGTTCTTCGTTTGCTTGCAGGAAATAGACCTTCGTGGTCAGGTTGATCATGCGCCGGCGTGGTCAATAACATCTTGGACTTGGCATAGCGATTGCTAAGGCATGACGTTCTCGCACGTTTGTAGTCAGATCATGAAAGTCTACTCCTCCGAAATGATAATCACCATCTCATTGAAAGACGAGACACCTTTGCCTCTATCAGAAACACTTTCGGTGTCCGAATGCCACCGTCCTATATATCAATCTTTACCTCTAGACCATTCAGTCACCAAATCACATAACTCATATAATACTATATCCTCATCGAATGTTAAGCGTGCAGACCCTACGGGTTCGAGAACTATGTAGACATGACCGAGGCACCTCTCCGGTCAATAACCAATAGCGGAACCTAGATGCCCATATTAGCTCCTACATATTCTATGAAGATCTTTATCGGTCAAACCATTATGAGAACATACGTAATTCCCTTTATCTATTGGTATGTTACTTGCCCGAGATTCGATCGTCGGTATCTTCATACCTAGTTCAATCTCGTTGCCGGCAAGTCTCTTTAATCGTTCCGTAATACATCACCTCGTGACTAACTCCTTAGTCGTTTTCTTGCAAGCTTATGATGTGTATTACCGCGAGGGCCCAGAGATACCTCTCCGATGCTCAAAGTGACAAATCCTAATCTCAATCTATGCCAACCAACAAACACGTTCGGAGATACCTGTAGAGCATCTTTATGATCACCCAGTTATGTTGTGACGTTTGATAGCACATAAGGCATTGCTCCTCTATCCGGGAGTTGCATAATCTCATAGTCGAAGGAATATGTATTCGACATGAAGAAAGCAATAGCAATAAACTGAATGATCAACATGCTAAGCTAACAGATGGGTCTTGTCCATCACATCAATCTCCTAATGATGTGACCCTGTTATCAAATGAAAACTCATGTCAATGGTTAGGAAACCTTAACCATCTTTGATCAATGAGCTAGTAGAGGCTCACTAGGGACACAGTGTTTGTTTTTGTATTCACACGTGTATTAAGGTTTCCGATGAATACAATTCTAACATGAATAATAAACCTTTATCATGAGTAAGAAAATATAAAATAACAACATTATTATTGCTTCTAGGGCATATTTCCTTCAGGAGCCTAGGTTGGATCTCCACAGTTTTGTTCCATAGTCCCATAGCCTATTAAATTGCTCCTCTTCATCACCATGTATCTCCTTAAGAGGTTGTTTCCTTCCTCTAGCTAACTTCCATCTATTGGGTGTCACATTAAATTCCTTAGTAACCTTCCTTGCAAAAGTTCCAAGTGACATCTTTTGATCATCCCTAAATTCATCTATGAAGAACTTTGTCAAAAATTTGCAGTGAGAGACCTCAACTTCCATTTTCTGTGACATTTGTGCTCACAACCATAGGACTTGATCACAAAACCCCCTATTCTATTGTCATTCCCAACCTTGAGCATCCAGGGGAAAATTTTCTGACAAACTGCATCAAGCCTAGTCTTCTCATTTTTGATCTTTTTTATTTGAACACTTCGCCTAATAGAGTATGTTGTCAAAGCAAGTCTTAGCTCCTTCACATCAGCAAACACCATGCCAACTTTAAATATAGGTGATTTCATGTCAACTTCTGCATTGAAAGCCCTGAATTTGTATGTCAGCTTCTCTTCTTCTTCTTTTGACAGGTCTAAATCTTCATCCTCAAGAACATACTCTGGCTCCACATCATGTTCCTCCTCCTCAACTTCTTCTTCCACATCAAAATCAGTGTTGTCATCAAACAGATCATCATCACCCTCATCAATATCATAATCACTATCAGTGAAGTCAGAATCAGTGTCTGCTGGTTGTTCTTCCTCATTACCATCTTTAGGATGCATATTGTCTGCACTACATGTTTCTGCTGCCATCTTAGAAATAGGATCTTCATTACAAATAGGAATAATGCTACTACAAGACACTTGAGCTTCAGAAACTGCGCTTGATTTTGATAATGAACTTGGCATTTTATTAGGACTGGTTGATAGAGGCGAAGGTGTCCCGATCTTTCGATGAGATGATAACTATCGATTTGGTGGAGTCGACTTTGACGATCCGACTACAAATGTTCAAGATGTTGTGCCTTATCAATCGCTAAACCAACTCTGAGAGGTTATTGACCATGCTGGAGCACGATCAACCTGACCACGAAGGTCTATTCATGCAAGCAATCGAAGAACAAGCAAGAATATGATAGAGCAATCTGAATATTGTGAATATAGATGAAGTATTGGTAATGGTGGGGATCCGGAAGCGGTCTTGGTCTGGTCGTTGGACACAAACTAAGTACACAAAGTTGCATTGGCTAACTTTTAACTAAACAAATCCCAAGGAAAAAGCTACTAGATGGATCTATTTATATAGGAGCAAGGGGTGGCGGACAAGGAGGTGGGAGGACGTCCCAAGGCAGCCTAAAACTAACTATAGGTCATACAAGGTTCATGGGCCCAAGTGGAGGTGATGCAACACCTTTGGGCTTGTAGTTTGACTCGTATTCTGCTGCAATGTCAGATTTTTCCGTCCATAACTCAACGCTCCGGACGAATTTGAATTTGAATCCAATTGTGTTGTCAATAGCATGAAATCTACTTTCAAACAAAAAAAGAATCACCCAATTTGGAGTCCGTATGAAAAAGTTGTTGGCGTTTTGAGTCAGGTATGTCTGTGCAGTCTGAATCTGAGTCTAGAACGTGAGAGACTTGGACTCTATCTTCTCTTGGCCCAAAAGTGATGTGAGAGGACTTTTTGAACAAACCAAAACTTTTTTCCCTTATCTTAATAAGTGGATTGTACCAATGTCCCATACACCTGCAATTAGACATGGCACAAAAGTTTGTGAAGTATTTTTGTCCTGGATGACATAAATAAATTATTGCATAGTTTGCATTAGAAATCACCTCACAAATATACATGTATGGAATATTTTTGGTCGTATCCAAGGTAGTAATGTCCTCATCACTGGTAACAGATGGCAATGTTGGGTAGCCTTTATATATCACATCATCCATGCACATTTGTATGAAGTTTGAATGATCAATCATCATGTGAAGTACCTTGTGATCTGCACTTGCTTTGACCATATCTTGGACATCTACATCTCCCCTAATAAGCACCAATCTATCTAATAACTCAAGCCCAAGTCCGCACCAGTACATGTTCTGCTCATTGACAGGATGGCCTAACCATTTCAGATGTTCTTGGATAATAGAATAGGAGAAATTTGCTGCATTGCAATGATCCAGTATCTCCACACTAGCCCAAAAGTACTCCAGATTGTTCCTTGGCCCACAAAAGAGACCATTGTGCTCAATTTCCAGAGTAAAGGAGGGGCTTTCCACTGCTATACCCATTGCTGAATCACAAACTGCATAACAGCAAAACCAATACTTTTTAGCAAGATATTCAACATATAGGCAATGCAGCATATACAACCAACACCAAAATTAACTACATGCTCAAATCAGTAGTACTAATCATGCTGAAATCAAACTATGCAATGATGAATGCTTAGATCAGTGCCAATATCCAGTATAAATGGTTGGGTACAACAACAATATCTAGGCTTACAACACAATACCTGATAATCCATGTTCACATACAAATCTTGTTGAAATTCTCAAATTGGTACTCAGAATGTATGTATACGTACAATCCATACAAAAAAGATAAATTTTGACATGTACATTCATATGAAATCCAACAAAATTTCAAACTTTCAGCCATTGAACACACCCAAACAACAAAACCCTAGCCCCCACCCATCAGGCGACCAACTCTATCCATCCATGTAAATTACTTCACACGCACTGGCCCAACTGATTCATCTTAGTTACTGCTTAAATCCCACCGATCGTGGCAGTTGTAGAACCCTACCAAACCCCTCTTAGAAAAGAAGAACAGAGAAGAAAGAAAGCAGAGGCATACCATAGTCGGGAGGGATAGCGTCGGATTCCCACACGAAACCAATGGATTCGGGATACTCCATGGCCTCCCAGGTCGCCGGCAACGTCGCCGAGATGGCTGACGTCATGGTCGACAGGAGGCGTCGCCTCCACGTGAGTTTTAGAGCAGGGACGAAACGATGTGGACAAAATTGAGCATTGGATCCCCTTTTGATGCAAATTTCCCCTAGGCATGCGAGAGGTGGAGTGCCAGTTACTTAGTTCTAAAGATCGAGGGGTGTTGGGGATATAACTGTTGGGTATGAACCGCCCAGGAGGGACCAGGTCATACCACTGGAGATTTACCAATGAAGATGGCGGCTCATACAAGCCCATTGACGGCCCGAGACCCAGAGGCGACTTGAGGCCCAAGAGGATGAACCACCACACATGTATAACTTGTATTGTAAGACAAGACTAGATAGTCACCGAGCCGGACACGTTGTGTATGAGCCGGCCGGAACACTATGAGCTGCCGGACGTCAACCTGTGTGTATAAAGGGACGACCCGGCAACGGTTTAAGGACAAGAAACAACAATCAAGAGCTAGGTCAAGCGTATTCGCTCCCTAGTAATCGAAACCCTAGCAATACAATCCCAAACTGGAGTACACCTTTACCTTCACCGCAAGGGGCCGAACCAGTATAAAACTCATGTGTCCTTTGTCCTGATTAACCCCTTTAAGCTAACCTAGTTGCGATGGCTCCACGACTATGTCCTTCTGCTAGAACATCTACGGTGTCAACTCCACCACCGTTGGCGCCCACCGTGGGGCCAACGTACGATGGTTTTGAGTTCTTCAAGGGCAGCTTCCCAGGGATCAAGGGATACGCTGTGGGCCGGATGACCAAGAGTCGTCGCGGCAAGCTCTACATCGACGACCCGAGCTGGGGCCCCGAGGCCGGCTCAATTGAGTATGGGTACTGGGTCCCCTTTGGCGGAATCCGCGTCTTCATCGGCAAGATCAGCGAACCAGGCCCTGAGCCGGACACCTGCACCGACATCATCGATATGGCTCAACGTGCACGACCTCCCGGGTTCAGCCCGTCGTGAAGCACGCCTTTGTTGGTTTCATCCATGGGGCGGAATTTGAGGAACAATCTGTGTCTAGTGGTGAGACAGCCATCTGGTCTGATGGTGAATCGTCCACATGTGTGACTAATTCAATATATCCAGTGCAAGATGGCCTGCTTGGGGGCTATTCCGACGGCGACAGTATTTCGGACCCCTATGAGCCACCGAATAGGGTTGCGATCTTCAAGGCCGCGGCAATGACCTCTAGCTTGACGGCTGCAGCGACCGCTGGTGCTAGCGGCTCTGCGCACCTGCCGACTCAGGTTCTGACGGAGTTATTGGAGGCTTTGGCGACTTTGATGGGGGTAGAAGTGACCCCGGAGACTCAGGAACAGCACAAGGTGGATGTTGCAAAGTTATGAGACGAGATAGCCCAAGCCAAGGACAGCTAGCAGCTGAGAATGCTAGGATGGCCACAGAGTGAGCTGCTTTGGATGCCCAGGTACAACGAATTCAGGCAGATTCTTTCCCGCTCACCCTGGAACAAAACACTTCAAATGAAGTCATGAGAAGGACACACCAGAGTCGTTTACCTATGGGTACGATGCGAGAAACCTTTTCAACACACCAGGAGCATGGACCAGTAACTCGCCCGTGGTAAACCGGGCGGTTGAGGCGCCCGTGACTGGAGCGTTGGTTCAGCCACGCACTATGGATCCAGCTCGTTTGGATATGACTCTGCCTCAGCACATGCCGACACCGCCAGGTCATTATTCTAACCCTCTGGATAATATGATCGCTGCGACATCACGATTGGCGGCTCTTCCATTTGAAGGCGAGTCTCCAGCTGCGATAGAGATGCGAAGGGCCAGAGAACTTCTACAAACGGTTGGGGCTTAACATGCGGCTTATTCGTATAACTGTGAACGAATTCATTCAACCCCTCATCCAAGCTGGAGTTATAGCAGGCATATTGAGTCGCCCGCAGTTTCAACAAGTGAGCAGCGTCGTAACCAGCCTTGTGCGCATGACCCGGCGCACGGTGGTGTTGATGCTCAGACTTTGGTAGATCAGGGAAGGTCGCGTCGGGAGGCGGAATTGGCGGCTCAGCTAACGGCTCAAGAGCAACCTCCGGTTTATCCATCTACATCTGTGGAGGTTGGGGTGACCTCCAGAACCTTGGGTGTGCCGTGTTTAGCATCGGCTCTGTGTAACGAGCGTTTGCCTAAGGATTCAAGGGTCCTCGTAAGGTGCCTAATTACATAGCAGATCAGCCTCCTGTAGCTTGCATTGAGAGTTATGAGATGGCCATGGAGATGCTGGATGTTAGTGATGCTGCATGTGCTAAGTACTTCACCATGATGTTGGATGGGCTGGCTCGTACTTGGCCGAAGGGGTTGCCCGCTAACTCCATATGGTCATGGCAGAGTTGAAAGCCCGCTTCGTCCAAAATTTTAAAGATACATGCAAGTAGACTATGTCGATCTTGGATTTGGATTCCTGCGTCCAAGGTGAGGGCGAGTCAACAACCAATTGGATACGCCGATCTCAGTTGTTATACATTCATCAGATAGTACCAATGTCGTCTCTGCAGTCCTGATGCTAGAGAAGAACTGTCGTATTCTTCCCCTTAAGCGGAAATTGGGGCGGGTTAAGCGCCACTGCAATGACATGGGGGAGCTCATGGTGGCTGTTGTCAAATATGCCAATTCTGATAGTACCAAGGACCCCGACTCTGATGAAGAAAAGGCGGGTAAGGGAAAGAAGAGTGGCAGTACGAAGGGACAACAGCATAACACGGCGAGTCATAGTGGCAATGGCAAGCATAAGGCGGAGAACAATTTAGAGTTCGTGGCCAACACCAATACGCAGAATAATAATCAGCGTCGCAAAGGAAATCCGGCCCGGTTTGCTGGGCCGAAGTTCAACCTTGATGCTATGATGAACCAGCCTTGCCCAAAGCATGGTACACATGAAAAGCCAGCCAATCATCCATGGAAGGATTGCTTCATCATGAGGTAGTATAGGAATTCCAATTTTTTCCAGAATAATCATGGCCTGAATGGCGGTTCAGGGTCCGGCTCTCATGGGCCTGGTTTTGGTGGTGGCGGTTCAAACTCTGGCTTCCAAGGCCAAGGCAATTAGGGTGATTTTAATTAGCAATCTAGTCAAGGAAATCAACAACAACAATTTGGTTATCAGAGTAATCCATAGCAGTTGAATAGTGGGCAGCATCATGTGTTCACTATGAGTTTATGCAAACGGGGTCAGAAGCTTCATAAAAGGGCGGTGAACGCTGTTGAGCCGGTGGTTCCCTGTTTCCTGAGATGGTCTGAACATCCTATTCTTTGGATCCATGAGGATCACCCGCCCTTGGTTGACAATCTGGGTTAGTTGGCTTTGGTGGTTGCACCCCAAGTTGGAGGGTACAAGTTCACTAAGGTGCTTATGGACGGAGGCATCAGCATCAATATCCTTTACTACAAAACTTTTCATCGTATGAGTTTGACTGACAAGGATATTAAGCCGTCTAACACTGTTTTTCATGGTGTGGTGCCTGGTAAATCAGCATATCCAGTGGGCAAGATAGCTTTGGAAGTGGCCTTTGGTGATGATCATGATTCCCAAGTTGAGACCTTGACCTTTGAGGTGGTTAAGATTAAGAGCCCTTATCATACTTTGTTTGGGCGGCCGGCTTATGCCAAGTTTATGGTGAGACCTTGTTATGTTTATCTGCAGCTCGAGATGCCGGGTTACAAGGGCACTATCACTATACACGGCAACAGGAAGATAGCCTTGGAATGTGAAGAAGGCGATGCTGCTTATGTTGAGTCTGTTTGTGCAACCGAGGAGTTGAAGTTTTATAAAGACATTATTGATCTGCGGATATGAAACCTTTGAAGAAGCCAACTATGGAACATGACCCTTTGTTGAAATTTAAATCGGCGAATGACACCAAATTGGTTGATTTTGTTCCTGGCGATTCATCCAAGCAGTTCAACATTAGTGCTAATCTGGATCCGAAATAGGAAGGCGTGCTCATTGAGTTCATCCATGAGAATCGGGACATCTTTGCATGGAAGCCTTCAGACATGCCAGGTGTCGGTGTCAAAACCGACGGATCTCGGGTAGGGGGTCCCGAACTGTGCGTCTAAGGTCGATGGTAACAGGAGACAGGGGACACGATGTTTACCCAGGTTCGGGCCCTCTCTATGGAGGTAATACCCTACTTCCTGCTTGATTGATCTTGATGATATGAGTATTACAAGGGTTGATCTACCACGAGATCATAGAGGCTAAACCCTAGAAGCTAGCCTATGATTATGATTGTTGTGTATCTATCGACTAGCCTGGTCCTGGTTTATACAATGCACCAGAGGCCTAGGATAACTGTAACATCCAAATTTTCCATTTGGAATGTTATACATAGATCATCCATGGATATCATGTTTTAATACTTTTCCATTCCGTAATCCTCGAAATCCTAAGCAGCTCAACGACACTCGGAGAAGGTTGGGGATTTTTCCCGGTCTTCATATTTGATTCTTTTATCAAATAATGAAACGAGGATTTTGATTTCAATAATTTTTCTCTCCGAAAAATATTTCATATTAAATCAAATGAGTGGAGATAATATGACTTCTCCAAAATAAATGAAATATTGGAGGAAAAAAATTAAAATCATTTATTGGATTTTTATTTGATTTTATTCGGATTTTATTTGCATTAGAAAAATTGCATGTTTTTCAAAATTGCATTTTAGGGCCAAGAAAATGTTCAACTCGTCCTAAATATTTAATTTAGATGGTGAAATTTTGTTTTGGCATTTTTATGTTTTTATTTATTTATTTAGGATTTTATTTTGGTCGGCGAAGTTTTAAAGAAAAAAAAGTTCCGCGCCGACTGGGCCTAAGGCCCAGCCGCGCCAGGCCGCGCCGCCGCCTCCCCGCGCGCGAGCGCCGCCGCCGACGACTCGGACAGAGTCCGAGCCGGACTCCGCCTCCGCCGCCGCGCCTTGCCCCCTACTCCAAGTCGCACCCCCTCCTATATATACGCCCCCCCCCACACCACCACACCGCACCGCTGCCGCCTGCCGCCCGCACCGCCGCCGCCTGCCGCCCGCGCCGCCGCCGCCGGCCGCCCGCGCCACCGCACCCCGCCGCCCCATGAGCCGCCGCCCCGCCGCCAAGCCCTCGCCAGAGGTATCCGCCGGTTCCAACCGCTGGTTTTTCTAAAAACAACCGTTCGGTTTTATTTTTTTTGAAACCCTAGTTGTCGTTTTTTTAAAATAAATAGATCGGGTTTTCTCCGGTTTATTTATATAGCGAGTGTTCGCTCGTTCGTTCGTTTTAACGAACTTGTTCTTAGTTTAGATCCAGATAACGAACGTTCATTCGTTAACCTGTTCGTCGTTTTTCTTTTTGTCGGATTTATTCCGCGATTTTTCTGATCGCGATTTCTGATCCGATCTTAGTTTCTGTTTATCTTTTCGCTCGTTTATTGGAATCAGGCGATTCAAGCGCCTGGAGATTCGTCTCGAAACCATCTCTTCGGTTAATCAACTCTAATAAGTTTTTGTTACTGTAAAATTCGACCTAGTTTCAGATTAGTAAACGAAGCTTCTTTTCTTTCGCCATTTGACTTTCGTTGCTTCATTTGATTTGATTCTTTTTGCGTACCGGAGTTCTTAAGTTGAACTTTCTGGTCAACCTCTCTTATTTGAGTTCTGCTTGTGCATCATTGCTTGTTACTTATGTACGTTATTGTTTGCTTGCGATAGAGTTCCCGAAGTGCGAAGCATGTTACTACAAGTCTCTAGAATTCGCGGATCGTCAGCAAGGCAAGTAACACTTTGATCATATCCCATTATTACCCAGTTTTTATGCATTAGTTCCAATCCTCAAACATTGCATGATTAGGATGTCATTAACTTGTGGGTTGGGAAGTAGTTGCTGAGGTAGAACCTATTGCCCTGTTATATTCAAACCCTTGGGAGTTACTTCTACGTATTGCTTATATTGCCATGCTATGCTCGTAGACGTGGTTTGGGTTTGAGTGAAATTCATGGCAGATGTGAGATTGTTAATTAATGGTTCAACTTAAGGTGGCAACTTAATCAAACAACTGGGTGGATTGAGGCACCTGGCGAACCCAGTGTTGTCTGTTTTTTTGGAAATCCCGGGGTACCTGTGTGATGTTCCTATGGACCGCCACCCAGGCTCAAAGGGAACTCAGATGATTCATGCTAGAAACTTCCGTGTGCAGCCACTAGCTATTATGGGCTCTAGCATAGTTGAGTAAGTTACGTGAAGCTCTTGAAGAGGTAGATCAGAAGGTAGTGGGTTTTGTAGGTTTGGTATGGTCTACCCGGAGTAGAGAGTTAATGTTTCTAAAAGACTGTGTCTCGGTCATCCGTTTCTCAAACACCATGTAGTGCGAGAAATCCAACGGAGGCGATCGAGTCTTGTGGGGAAAAGTGCGCAAACCTCTACAGAGTGTACAATCTAATCATGGTTAGCCGTGCCCCCTTTATGGACAACTCTTGAGTATCTTGTACTTGGGTTATCACATGTATCTCACTATGTTTAATTAATACTGTCGGGTTGTTAATCACTTTAATTGGGATTGAGTTGGGGGTACCTTCTCAATGATGTTTCAACCACCATGATAGTAAATTAAAATCTATTCCTTTGTTGTAGGGAAAAATTGGCTTTTCGCAAAAACTATAACCATACAGCTTTTCACCAGCCATATATGCATGTAGTGATAGCAATATTCTGTTTCTGCTCTACTGTGTTATTTTGCCAGCATATTCCATGTGCTGACCTGTTTTCGGGCTGCAATGTATCATGTTGCAGACTTTTCAGACGAGGGGTAAGGTTCGTTAGGTCGTTGCCGTGCATCTCAGCTATGCCGTTGGAGTTGATGGACTCACTTTATCTTCCAAGCCTTCCGCTGTTATTGCATTAGATGGCCTTAAGCCATATTATTGTAATAAGTTCTCTTTGGAGACATTCGATGTAATAGTGTGTGATTGCTACTCGGTTATAAATCCTTCGAGTACTGTGTGTGTCAGCATTACCGATCCAGGGATGACACGGAAGCACAGAGACTTGACCATCTGAGGTCGGGTCGCTACAAGATGGTATCAGAGCACATGCTGAGTGTAGGACACGACCACTAAGATAAACCCTAGGTCACACTTCTCTTCTCATTTCTGACTCCTCTCCATTTTCTACTCTTTAGGATGACGGAGATGAAGAACAAGTTTGCACAACCGGATGAAGACACACCTTTTGGACGCCACTTGAAGGAAGTCACTAGGTACTTGAACATTGGAATACCAAGGTTCACCGGAACGTACAACGCCACTTTACCTGAAGAGTAGCGCTGGATGATTCAAGTACAAGTTCCAGGAAGGACGTTCTCGACAACTTCTAAACCCATAGAATTTTCCTTTGACGCACCAACCTGGAGTTTAGGAAAATGTATGGCAGCTCACATCACCATGGGACGCATTGGAGAAGTTTACAACAGGGAGCTTAAGGACACTATCTACCAAATATGTGGGCGCCGAGACGAAGCTGGAGCAGACATCATGGAGTCTTCCACTGATCAAAACTTCTAGATGACCACCAACTATTAGTAGTATTTCCCCATGTATATAGTAGTAGTGAGCACTTTTGCGATAGTTCTAGACCATTTGTATGCTCTTGCTTGATTGATTGAGTGAAATGATTGTGATTGTCTCATGTGCATATGGGTAGTGCCTTCTCATAAGACCCCTTTTCTATTCTAATCTCTTCCATCTAAACCCATCAGATGCCTCCGAGACGTGACACCGGTTTTGCCTTTCCGCCGGACCTCACCCAGTTGATCCAACAGTAGAATACGTTGATGCAATTGCTAGTTCAGAATCAGGGTAACAACAACAACGCACCACCAGTGGACAACCTAGCCCGTTTTCTAAGGTTACAACCGCCGGTGTTTTCCAGTAGCACCGAGCCTATAGTTGCTGATGATTGGCTACGTCGAATTGGAAGGGAGTTGAACACCGCAGGTTGCACAGATGCTGAAAAGGTGCGCTTTGCCGCACATCAATTGGATGGACCAGCAGCCTCATGGTGGGAGAATTACACAGCCACTTTTCCTGTAGCCAATGTCACTTGGGACCAGTTTCAGCAAGCTTTCTGCACCGCCCATGTCTCAACTGGAGCTATGAAGATGAAGAAGCGGGAGTTTCGCAACCTACACCAGGGGTACCGTACTGTGGCTCAGTACGTGGATGAGTTTAGCAAGTTATCATGCTATGCCCCTAATGATGTGGCCACAGATGCCGCGAAGCAGGAGACGTTTATGGAAGGCTGAATGATGAGATGAGCATGCAGTTGATGGTAGCAACCTTCAACAACTACCAGGAGTTGGTAGATAAGGCTCTTATGATTGAAGGGAAACAACAACAGATTGAGAGCCGCAAGAGAAAGTATGGACAAGGGAAGTATAACTCAGGAGCTCCGCAGAAGCCTCGCCTAATCCCGAACTCAGGAGGACTTGTTCGTAACCATGGAGGTCACAACCACACTGGAGGAGGATCACATAACCACAATGGTGCTAAGAATGGGAATGGGAACAGAGCTAACAACAATCAGAACCGCTCCAACCCGTCCACTCCCGCCAAAAGAGACTTAGGTCAGGTTACCTGTTTTAAGTGCGGGAAGACAGGGCACTATGCCAATGATTGCCTCGAAGGAAGGAATGGAAACGGAAATGGAAGCGCTGGGAAGAAGCCCAATCCATTCAACAAAGGACAAGTGAACCACGTTAACATGGAGGAGGTTGAAGAGCAGCCGGACGCGGTAATAGGTAAGTTTTTGGTTAAGTCTTTTACCACTCTTGTTCTTTTCGATACTGGTGCATCGCATTCATACATATCAAGGGGGTTCGTGGATAAGTTTAAACTACCAACCCAAACCCTTAGGACCCCTCTTTTAGTGAGTTCACCCGGAGCAGAATATATGGCTAGCCGATGGTGTGACCAGATACCCTTAACCATTGGCACACATGTGTTTCCGTCCGACCTAATTATCTTGGAGTCGCAAGGATTGGATGTTATATTGGGTATGGACTGGATGTCAAAGTATGGAGGAAGCATTGACTGTGCGAGTAAGTCGATTTATCTCACCACCCCGGAGGGAAAGAGGATTAAGTATGTGTCTAGGCATGTGCCTAAAAGGAGCCAAGTGAATGCCCTTACGGGAGTTGTTCAGGAGGAAGTGCCGGTAGTAAAGGATTACCCGGATGTTTTCCTAGAGGAGTTACCAGGCATGCCACCGGACAGAGATATTGAGTTTTTGATAGAGTTGTTACCAGGAACAGGACCAATATCCAAGAGACCCTATCGGATGCCCGCGAATGATCTGGAGGAAATTAAGAAACAGATCAAGGAGCTATTGGAGAAAGGATGCATCCGAAGGAGTTCATCATCTTGGGGAGCCCCAGTACTTCTGGTTGAGAAGAAAGATAAATCCCTAAGGATGGTTGTTGATTATCGAGCCTTGAATGAAGTACTGATAAAGAACAAGTACCCACTTCCGATGATCAACGATCTGTTTGATCAGTTGCAAGGAGCTAAAGTGTTCTCAAAGATCGATTTACGATCAGGGTATCATCAGTTTGTAGTGGTGTTTATTGATGATATCATGGTATACTCGAAGAATGAGGAGGAGCACAAAGAGCATTTGCGTTTAGTTCTCGAGAAGCTCAGGGAACACCAGTTGTATGCTAAGTTCAGAAAATGCGAGTTTTGGCTGAAGGAAGTCGGATTCCTTGGACATGTTATATCAGGAGAAGGTATAGCAGTAGACCCCAGCAAGGTTCAGTCAGACACTGAATGGTTGGCACCCACCTCAGTTAGCGAGATCCGCAGTTTTCTTGGACTTGCAGGATACTACCGGAGATTTATTGAGAACTTTTCCAAGATTGCAAAACCAATGACTGAACTATTAAAGAAGGATACCAAGTTTAAATGGATGGCAGATTGTGAAGTAAGTTTCCAGGAGTTGAAGAAACGTTTGACTATAGCCCCAGTGCTAGTACTGCCAGATATACATAAGGAGTTCCAAGTGTATTGCGACGCCTCTCGCTTAGGACTTGGATGTGTGCTTATGTAGGACGGAAGAGTTGTTTTGTATGCCTCATGACAACTAAAACCTCATGAGTTGAATTATGCCACGCATGATTTGGAGCTAGCAGCCGTAGTGCATGCGTTGAAGACTTGGAGACATTACCTTATTGGAAACCGTTGTGATGTGTACACGGATCACAAGAGTTTGAAGTACATCTTCACCCAGAAGGAGCTGAACCTTAGGCAGAGGAGATGGTTGGAGCTTATAAAGGATTATGACATAAAGCTACACTATCATCCAGGAAAGGCCAATGTCGTAGCAGACGCATTGAGTCGGAAGAGTTATGCTAATATCCTTGAAAGTAAAGGACTGCCGAAGGAATTAGCCAAGGACATCATGGGACTTTGATTAGAGATTGTACCTAGAAGGTTCATTGCCACCGTAGAGGTTCAGTTGACATTGCTGGACAAGATTCGGGAAGCTCAGAAAGATGATAAAGAGATTGCCGAGATAAAGGAGAAGATGGGCAAAGGAAAGGCCAAAGGTTTTCGTGAGGCTGAGCACGATACCCTATGGTTTGAGGACTGAATTTACGTGCCCAATAATCAGGAGATCAGAAAGTTAATACTTCAAGAGGCCCATGACTCACCATACTCGATACACCCTGGAAACACCAAGATGTATTTGGACTTGAAGGAACGTTTCTGGTGGACTGGTATGAAAAAGGATATTGCCGAGTATGTAGCCGTATGTGATGTATGTCAGAGAGTTAAGGCAGAACATCAGAAGCCAGCAGGACTGTTACAACCTATGCCGATACCCGAATGGAAGTGGGGTAAACTTGGCATGGACTTTATCATCGGATTACCCAAGACTAAAGCAGGATATGATTCCATATGGGTAGTAGTTGATCATTTGACCAAAGTAGCTCACTTCATCCTAGTGAAAACCACCTATACAAGTGCAAGGTTGGCCAAGATTTATATGTCCAGGATCATATGTCTGCATGGAGTTCCAAGGACCATCGTACCGGATCAAGGAACACAGTTTACCTCAAAGTTTTGGCATCAGTTACACCAGACCTTGGGAACGAGATTGGAGTTCAGTAAAACGTTTCACCCGCATACAGATGGACAGACTGAGAGAGTCAATCAAATTTTGGAGGACATGTTGAGAGCCTGTGCGCTAGAGTATGGATCTAGTTGGGATGACAATTTGCCGTACGCAGAGTTCTCATACAACAATAGCTACCAAGCCAGTTTGAAGATGGCACCGTTTGAAGCCCTGTATGGACGCAGGTGCAGAACACCGTTGATGTGGGATGAGGTAGGAGACCGACAGTTGTTTGGACCAGACTTGATTAAAGAATCTGAGGAGAAGGTAAAACTGATCCGAGACCGACTGAAGATTGCTCAGTCCAGGCAGAAGAGTTATGCAGACTCAAAACGCAAGGAGGTAACCTGCGAAATTGGAGAAAGGGCATATCTGCGAGTATCGCCCTTGCGAGGAGTGAAATGTTTTGGAGTTAAGGGAAAGTTAGCCCCGAGATTTGTAGGACCGTATCGCATGTTGGAACGGATGGGAGAAGTTGCCTACAAGTTGGAGTTACCTGAGGGATTGTCAGGAGTCCACGATGTGTTCCACGTTTCACAGCTGAAGAAGTGTCATGCTAAGATGGTTGATATACCATTAAGAGATATAGTACCCTTGGAGGCGATTCAGTTGGACAGTGATTTGAATTATGAGGAGAAGCCAATTAAGATTCTTGAGTTTGCCAGCAGAGTTACCCGCAGTAAGGTTATCAAGTTTTGCACAGTTCAGTGGAGCCACCATACCGAGGATGAAGCCACCTAGGAACGAGAGGATGATCTCCGCAAGGACCACCCATACCTATTTTCTAGCCAACCCAAATCTCGAGGGCGAGATTCATCTTAAGGGGGGTAGGTTTGTAACATCCCAAATTTTCCATTTGGAATGCTATACATAGAACATCCATGCATATCATGTTTTACTACTTTTCTGTTCCGTAATCCTCGAAATCCTAAGCAGCTCAAGGACCCTCGGAGAGAGTTGGGGATTTTCCCGGTCTTCATATTTGATTCTTTTATCAAATAATGAAACAAGGATTTTGATTTCAATAATTTTTCTCTCCGAAAAATATTTCATATTAAATCAAATGAGTGGAGATAATATGACTTCTCCAAAATAAATGAAATATTGGAGGAAAAATATTAAAATCATTTATTGTATTTTTATTTGATTTTATTCGGATTTTATTTGCATTAGAAAAATTGCATGTTTTTCAAAATTGCATTTTAGGGCCAACAAAATGTTCAACACGTCCTAAATATTTTATTTAGACGATGAAAATTTGTTTTGGCATTTTTAGGTTTTTATTTATTTTTTTAGGATTTTATTTCGGTCGGCGAAGTTTTTTAAAAAAAAGTTCCACGCCGACTAGGCCTAAGGCCCAGCCGCGCCAGGCCGCCGCGCCGCCGCCTCCCCGCGCGCGAGCGCCGCCGCCGCTGACTTGGACAGAGTCCGAGCCGGACTCCGCCTTCGCCGCCGCGCCTTGCCCCCTACTCCAAGTCGCACTCCCCTCCTATATATACGCGCCCCCCCACCACCACACCGCGCCACCGCCACCTGCCGACGCCTGCCTGCCGCCAGCGCCGCCGCACCCCGCCGCCCCACGAGCCGCTGGTCCCCCGCCAAGCCCTCGTCGGAGCCCTAGCCGGAGGTAGCCGCCGGTTCCAACCCCGGGTTTTTCTAAAAAAACCGTTCGGTTTTATTTTTTTTAAAACCCTAGTTTTCGTTTTTTAATAAATAGATCGGTTTTTCTCCGGTTTATTTATTTAGCGAGTGTTCGCTCGTTCGTTCGTTTTAACGAACGCGTTCTTCGTTTAGATCAAGATAACGAACGTTCATTCGTTAACCTGTTCGTCGTTTTTCTTTTTATCGGATTTATTCCGCGATTTTTCTGATCGTGATTTCTGATCTGATCTTAGTTTCTGTTTATCTTTTCGCTCGTTTATCGGAATCAGGCGATTCAAGTGCATGGAGTTTCGTCTCGAAACCCTCTCTCCGGTTAATCAACTCAAACAAGTTTTTGTTACTGTAAAATTTGACCTAGTTTCAGATTAGTAAACGGAGCTTCTTTCTTTCGCCGTTTGACTTTTGTTGCTTCGTTTACTTGATTCTTTTTGCGTACCGGAGTTCTTAAGTTGAACTTTCTAGTCAACCTCTCTTATTTGAGTTTTTCTTGTGCATCATTGCTTGTTACTTATGTACGTTATTGTTTGCTTGCGATAAAGTTCCCGGAGTGCGAAGCATGTTACTACGAGTCTCTAGGATTCGCGGATCGTCAGCAAGGCAAGTAACTCTTTGATCATATCCCATTATTACCCAGTTTTTATGCATTAGTTCCAATCCTCAAACATTGCATGATCAGGATGTCATTAACTTGTGGGTTGGAAGTAGTTGCTGAGGTAGAACCTATTGCCCTGTTATATTCAAACCCTTGGGAGTTACTTCTACGTATTGCTTATATTGCCATGTTATGCTCGTAGACGTGGTCTGGGTTTGAGTGAAATTCATGGCAGATCTGAGATTGTTAATTAATGGTTCAACTTAAGGTGGCAACTTAATCAAACAACTGGGTGGATTGAGGCACCTGGGGAACCTAGTGTTGTCTGTTTTTTTTGTAAATCCCGGGGTACCCGTGTGATCTTCCTATGGACCGCCACCCAGGCTCAAAGGGAACTGAGATGATTCATGCTAGAAACTTCCGTGTGCAGCCACAAGCTATTATGGTCTCTAGCATAGTTGAGTAAGTTACGTGAAGCTCTTGAAGAGGTAGATCAGCAGGTAGTGGGTTTTGTAGGTTTGGTATGGTCTACCCGGAGTAGAGAGTTAATGTTTCTGAAAGACTGTGTCTCGGTCATCCATTTCTCAAACACCATGTAGTGCAAGAAATCCAACGGAGGCGATCGAGTCTTGTGGGGAAAAGTGCGCAAACCTCTACAGAGTGTACAATCTAATCATGGTTAGCCGTGTCCCTGTTTATGGACAACTCTTGAGTATCTAGTACTTGGGTTATCACATGTATCTCACCATGTTTAATTAATACTGTCGGGTTGTTAATCACTTTAATTGGGATTGAGTTGGGGGTACCTTCTCAATGATGTTTCAACCACCATGATAGTAAATTAAAATCTATTCCTTTGTTGTAGGGAAAAATTGGCTTTTCGCAAAAACTATAACCATACAGCTTTTCACCAGCCATATATGCATGTAGTGATAGCAATATTCTGTTCCTGCGCTACTGTGTTATATTGCCAGCATATTCCATGTGCTGACCCATTTTCGGGCTGCAACGTATCATGTTGCAGACTTTTCAGACGAGGGGTAAGGTTTGTTAGGTCATTGCCATGCAGCTCAGCTATGCCATTGGAGTTGATGGACTCACTTTATCTTCCAAGCCTTCCGTTGTTATCAAATTAGATGGCCTTAAGCCATATTATTGTAATAAGTGCTCTTTGGAGACATTCGATGTAATAGTGTGTGATTGCTACTCTGTTATAAATCCTTCGAGTACTGTGTGTGTCAGCATTACCGATCCAGGGATGACACTGAAGCACAGAGACTTGACCATCTGAGGTCGGGTCGCTACAATAACAAGAGTCCTAGCCGAATACGCCGGTGGGGGAGGAGTCCTTGTCTTGACCACCAAGTCTTGTGGAATCTTCCTTGTATGCGGCAGCTGTCTGAACTGGCCCATGAGTATACAACCATGGGGGTCCTCAGCCCAATCTAACTGACCGAGAGACGACATGGTGAGTACCCCCTAGTCCAGGACACCGTCAGTAGCCCCCTGAACCAGTCTTCAAGTTGGGGACGCTCCTTGGTTCTTCCAAACTGTTCTTTGCCTTCGGTCGTTGGTCTTGAAAACTGGTTCAACAAATCTTCCCATTTTCTATCTTGAGGATTGCTGAGCTAAATCTGAAGATCTCACACATCGGGTATCCGAGGACCCCTTTAAGTCTTCGGCCTTTATCAATGCCTTGTTATTTTTGTGCCACACCTCGGGTTTGAAGTTGTTCCCGGGCAGCAGCGTCCTCTTACGTCCGAGCTCCAACGCCGGACTGCATTAGAGGTATCTTTTGCTGCCGAGCACCAACGTCGGACCGCTTTCCGAGATCCAACGCCGGAATGTATCCGAGCTCCAATGCCGGACTATGTCCAAACTCCAATGCCGGACTGTATCCGGGCTCCAACGCCGGACTATATCCGAGGTGTCATATCACCTTGGTTCAAAAAAGTCGAAGGAGTTTAGCCGAGCTTAATGCCGGAAATGCCCTCTATGGAGCCAGCCACTCGCGCCTGAGCTTTATGCCGGATTGCTTCCGAGGTGGTGCACCACCCCGACTGTGAGTCGATTTTTTGTCAATATTTTTTATTGGTGCAATTTATTCTTTGGCAAGATATATAGCCAATAGCCCTCAAGGTGTGTATCGGTCTAAAACCCAAGATGCACCTGAAGGATGACGTAAGACTGCTGATCCCAGTAGCCGCTGAGACTCAGGTCAATGCGTGAAATCGGCCTGAGGATCAACTCCTAGCTCGACAGCATACATAGGAATAAAAACACAGTGTAATATATTAGGTATAATAATGATCAGTGGACGGGCCCCTGAGAGAGGGTCGTGAGAAGTCGCCGTGATATATTAGCTTGATGCCAAATAGGTCCAGATGGTACTTATTGTTGTCCGAAGATGCGCTTTCCCATAGTTCGATTAAGCCAAACACTGAGCCCTTTGAATTTTATGCATTGAATAGGCAATGTAGTAGCCCCCGAGACACTGGTCGGGTGGCAACACCAGATCAGGGGATTGATGTGCCCCTTTAATATTTGTAAATAATGAGCGCAAAGCCCAGTAGCCCCCGAGCCTTAATGTGGGCACGGGTGGCCGAATTAAGGATCGATATCCAGAGTAAAATCATAGATTATGTGTAGTGATTCTATGTATCCGAGTATTTTACATCATTATTTTGACTCCATTGCGACCGTTTATCAGTTGAAAGTGGGCCATCGTCGACCTCTACCCCTTGGTAGATACTACGCAGGGTGTTTTCGCAATAACAAAACAACCCTTAGCCGATGTCTCGGTGCCCGAAGGCGGTTGTGTTAGCGGAAACGAGGCAATTAGATATGCGGGGTTTATAACTTTCGCTTAGTCATAGGAGATTTAAACTTGGGAAGCTAGCTATGAGCCCCTGGTAAGTGTTCGGCGACATCCGAGGTCAAGCCGTAAATACTTTGGCCAATGTTATGAACGGCCCATCATTTAACATAGTCATTGGATCACTGACCAGTTTACGCCTATTGTGACAGTCAGTTTTCGGCTTTCTCCACTAAGGTGCATAACCATGCGAGCTGGAAGTACAATCGCAGTGGTTCTCCCTTTGCACAACTAGCCGAACAAAGCGGAACGTAGGAGGCAAGCATAGGAGCCGGGCAACCCAACTGTTGACCAAAGACACAATTCGAAACCGATGCATATATGGCAATATCCGAGAGTGTTTTTGCTGAATCTCTAAAGGTGTCCAGCGTTGCACTACGAGACTAATGCTGGAAACACACAAATATTTTAAAAGTACCATAGGCTTGGAAAACCAAAAAACGTCAGTGAAAACCTGACATCCAAATAAGATCAAGTGTTCGGTGCCAATATGAAAATTGGACTGTAGAAAAAAAAGTGCTTATGTCGTGCTTTAACATGACACATCCTATCTCAAGACTTCAAGCGGGTCAGCCTACGGCGTCAACCTCCTATCCCGAAGGCGGAGTACTTCTCATTAGGCCAGTTTAGCAAACTAAACTCTAGTGGCTTTGAGAGAGAACTTAGGCTCCCGGGCTAGTGACCACACACTCGTGTTGAAAAAAGGAGTGATAAATAATAATAAAAAACTTTGCAATGACTAAGAAGAAGAACACTTATTATAAAACGGCTCATATAAATTTAAGAGCCCCCAAGTGACTTGGGTAAAAGAATTTTATGTATAATGATTGTATGTACCGAAGTACTTATATCATATTTGTGTTCACCCGAACTTTAAACGCGTCTTAACCGACCGTCGGTTTCTCCCTCTTCGGCCAAGGGCCGAAAAGTGTCATGTACTCCACCTGTCGAGAGTATCAATGGTGTTTCCGATGACCAGGCAATCATGCCATAAGGCTGTAACAGACAAAGCGCGCTCAGGGAACTTATGCTATATTACTGATGAAGTGTAAGAAGCATCTTCGAAGAAAATAGTACCCCCACCGATACCTTTCTTCGGTGCTCATTATTACTATGAGACTTGTGCAATAGATTTTTTGTACTCATGAGTTCCGTTGTGTGCCAGCCATAATTGAAAACAATAAGAGCGCTAGCTTTTGGCTTCACCTAGTCTGAGGTCAGCCTCAGATGACCCGATCATGACAATCGCAGAGGTGCTCCCTTTACTCCCTAGCCGAACAATCAGGAACGTAGGGGTAAACACAGGAGCGAGGCAACCCATCTTGCAAATCGCTTAAGTCAACATGGTGCATATTGTGGCGTAATACACGAACAAGGAACGAAGCTGTACAAGTGTAATCATTTGCAAGAGGAAAGGCTTCATAAAGGAAGCCCGCAAGTAAACAGGGTATTTGAATTTGTGTGTCACAAACAAAGTTTTGACAAGGAAATTTTTTACAAGCAACTTTTTTTCCAAAAAAGTATAATGCTTGGTCGAACCGAACACAACTTAAAAATTTAAAACTTTGAGCATGAAGGCAACTTAGCTGGTTAATGTGTTTGGTATTGATGACGCGGTCCGAGCTTGATGCGGGATAAGGTTCCATCCCCCAAGCCGGTCCCGAGGTGGAGGAGCAAAGAGCTCGGCACTCCGAAGTGGTGACATAGCACGGTCAATGCAGGCCGGAAGAGTGATGCCGAAGTCCCCAGCATGGGGTAATGAAGTGTTGACAAAGCCCCCCGTCTAGTCGAGGTGACGTGGTATGTAAGTATGCCGAGTTGACAATACTTCCCAACCCGGATAATTTTCCTGTGCACAAAAAATAGTGCAAACCGGAGATAATAGTAATCATAATAATTTAAAAAAATCGTTGCATAATGAATAATTTACGCAAAGTGAGTAATAAAAGAAATGTGGCCTGGCGCCGAAGTCAATGTCGATGCGGGCGTCGGCGTGATGCGGTAAAGGCTGAATTCACAGGTCGGTCCGAGTTCCGGATGTGGCCTTCGCCGGACCATGTACGGATACTGACCGAACCACCATGCGACTGTCGTTAATGCGGCCACCATTTGATAGACCTGTGTACATATGATAGACAAACCAGAGTAATAATTCCTTGGGAAAAATGAACCCAAACAAGCAAAAAAATACTAGGATTAATAGCACCTGGTTGATTTGTTGTAGCAATCCGAAGAAAGGTGATTCCCAAAATTGGGACTCGATCCGCACACCCATTGCCTGATGGGCGATAAAGCGACGGCATGGCGATGCTGGCAAAGGTTGGCTCGCCGAGGCAAAGCCCTCGGTCTAGCTAATCGTGACGGAGCTGGTCGACTAGTGACGTCGAAGTCTCCGGAGTAGGTTGATGAAGAGATGGCGAAGCCCCCGGTCCAGCCGAGATGTCGAAGCCTCGATGTCAGCCGATGAGTCGAAGTAGGTCGGCGTGATGGACACCGGCTTGAAGAAGCAACAGTGCGGCCCTGCCGATGCAGGTCGTGACATGGTCAATGCCGGCTTGATGAAGTGACCATGCGGCGATGCCGGTGTGCCCGTTCCGTGTAATCCATGGGGTGGTGATGTTGGTGATGATTTATCCTTCGCGACGCCGAACTCTTGTTCAGCTTGCCAAGATGATGATCCGAAGAAGTTGAGCTCGGCTCAACAAAGTGACGACATGTCTAGCGCAGGTCGGCAGCCTTGGAGCAATATTGCCGGACTGATTTGACACCAGCATGATGATGAAGATGACCTCAGGGGAGGCTTAAAATTTTATGGGCACGTGTTTAAAAATGATGCACAATACCCTAGAAGAGAACTCCTCTAAAAAGGTTGTCCAATATCACGTTCATAAAGAAACATGAATTCGGGTCGGATCCGTATTTGCACAGAAAACAGATCCAAAAATTGGTCCACTCATCGGAAGGTTCCTGGAGTTTGAACCGTCGGATCGAGCTGAAATTTGGAGGTGTGGTAGATATGGGAATTCCGCACCAACAACCTCCACGTCGCGAAATATCCATCCGCCGAGCGAGCAGTGTCCCTCTTGTGCCTGGCCAAACTGTTGGTGCTGCTGTTGATTCTTCTGTGGCTCCTGCTGCTGATGCGGAGGAGGATGATTATGTGGGAGATTACGAGGATGAGGTTGATCAAAATCAGAAGTATGTGCAACCACCACCAGCACAACCACCAGGTCATCCGTATGCAAATAATGGCAATGGTAGGGCTCCCCATTAGGTACGAGATCATGACAATCTCCCTGAACTAAAATTGAATATTCCACCATTCGAGGGTAGATATGTTCCTGATATATATCTTACTTGGGACTTAGAAACTGAACAACGATTTACATGTTTACAATATCCTGAGGAGAGATGTGTTCCTGCTGCTGTTTGTGCTTTCGCTAGTTTTGCATCTGTTTGGTGGTCTGAACATTGTAGATTATATCCTATTCCAGCTACTTGGGCTGCTTTGAAAACTGTTATGTGTACTTGCTGGGTTCCACCATATTATCAACAAGAATTACTTCAAAAATTGCAGTGTTTAAGACAAGGAAAAAATTCTGTAGAAGAATATTATCAGGAATTACAAACTGGCATGATTAGATGTTGTATTGTTGAGGAGAATGAAGCTATGCTTGCACGTTTTATGGGTGGATTAAATAGAGAGATTCAGACCATTCTAGAGTATAAGGAGTATACTAATATCACCCGTTTATTCCATCTTGCTTGTAAAGCTGAACGTGAAGTGCAGGATCGACAGGCATTGGCGCGAACTAACTTTTTTGCAGGTCAATCTTCATCATGGACACCACGTGCATCCTCTACTTCCACTGCACCAGCACCTCCATCAGGTGCCACCTCCAGCCATGATACAAGAAAGCAGGCACAACCACCACTATCTGCCAAGAGCACACCTACTCGGCCTGCACAGAGCTCTTCTTCTTCCATGGCATCAACAGGGCACACAAATTATATTATTTGTCGTCATTATAAGGGAAGAGTACATTTTGCGAGAGAATGCAAATCTCAGTGTGAGATGATTGTTACTGAGGATCGTGGGTATGAGTCCACTAGTGACTATGATGAGGAGACTTTGGCTCTTATTACACATGAAGAACACGGTGGAGATGATTCTAATCCTGAGACGCAATACATGGCTGCTAAAGATGCTGACAGGTATGAATGTTTAGTTGCTCAACGTGTTTTGAGTGTGCGGGTTACACAAGCAGAGCAAAATCAGAGGTATAATTTGTTCCATACAAAGGGAGTTGTGAAGGAACGTTCTGTTTGTGTCATCATAGATGGAGGGAGCTGCAATAACTTGGCTAGCATGGAGATAGTGGAGAAGCTACACCACAAGACCACATCCACATCCTTACTACATCCAATGGTTCAACAACAGTGGCAAGGTTAAGGTAACACGTACTGTTCCTATGCATTTTAGTATCTCTACATTTATTGATTATGTTGATTGTGATGTGATACCTATGCAAGCATGTTCCTTATTACTTGGTAGACCATGGCAATTTGATAAAAATTCTGTACACCATGGTAGAAACAATCAGTATACTCTTGTTCATAAGGATAAAAATATTACTTTGCTTCCTATGACTCCTGATTCCATTTTGAAAGATGATATTAATAGAGCTAATAAAGCAAAACAGGAGAAAAATAAGAGTGAAAATCAGATTGTGGCAAAAGAATTTGAGCAACAAATGAAGCCTAATAATAAACCATCTAGTGTTGCTTCTGAAATTAAATTGAAAAGTGCATGTTTCCTTGCCACCAAATGTGATATTGATGATCTAGATTTTAGCAAATCTGTTTGCTATGCTTTCATGTGCAAAGAGGCATTATTTTCATTCAAGGACGTGCCTTCCTCTTTGCCTCCTGCTATCACTAACATTTTGTAGGAGTTCGCTGACATCTTTCCATAAGACGTGCCACCGGGATTACCACCTATTCGAGGGATTAAGCATCAAATTGACTTAATTCCCGGTGCATCCTTACCCAACCGTGCATCATACCATACCAATCCAGAGGAGACGAAGGAGATTATGCGTCAAGTACAAGAACTGCTCAACAAAGGTTATATACGTGAATCCCTTAGTCCTTCTGTTGTTCCTATCATTTTAGTGCCGAAAAAGGATGGTACGTCGCATATGTGCGTTGATTGTAGAGGCATTAATAATATTACTATTCGTTATCGTCATCCTATTCCTAGGCTAGATAATATGCTTGATGAATTGAGTGGCTCTACAATATTCTCCAAAGTTGATTTGCATAGTGGATACAATCAAATTCGTATGAAATTGGGAGATGAATGGAAAACAGCATTTAAAACTAAGTTTGGATTATATGAGTGGTTATTCATGTCTTTTGGGTTAACTAATGCACCTAGTACTTTCATGAGATTAATGAACGAAGTTTTACGTGCTTTCAATGGATGATTTGTGGTAGTTTACTTTGATGACATATTGATTTATAGCAAATCTTTGGAGGAACATTTGAAACATTTACGTGCTATTTTTATTGCTCTATGTGATGCACGTTTGTTTGGTAACCTTGGAAAGTGCACCTTTTGCACCAACGGAGTATCTTTTCTTGGCTATGTTGTTACTCCAAAGGGAATTGAAGTTCATAAAGCCAAGATTGACGATATTGAGAGTTGGCCGCAGCCCAAAACGGTCACCCAAGTGAGGAGCTTCCTTGGCCTCGCTGGTTTCTATAGGCGTTTTGTGAGAGATTTCAGCACCATTGCTGCACCTCTCAACGAGCTTACAAAGAAGGATGTGCCTTTTGTTTGGGGTACCGCACAGGAAGAAGCCTTCACGGTATTAAAAGATAAGTTGACACATGCTCCTTTACTCCAACTTCCTGATTTTAATAAGACTTTTGAGCTTGAATGTGATGCTAGTGGAATTGAATTAGGAGGTGTGTTATTACAAGATGGCAAACCTATTGCATACTTTTCTGAAAAATTGAGTGGGCCTAGTCTAAACTATTCTACTTATGATAAAGAATTATATGCTCTTGTTCGGACCTTAGAAACATGGCAACATTATTTATGGCCCAAGGAATTTGTTATACATTCTGATCATGAATCTTTGAAACACATTAAAAGTCAAGCAAAACTGAACCGTAGACATGCTAAATGGGTTGAATTCATTGAGACTTTCCCTTATGTCATTAAACACAAGAAGGGTAAACAAAATGTTGTTGCTGATGCATTATCTCGTCGTTATACTATGCTTTCACAACTTGACTTTAAAATATTTGGTTTGGAGACCATCAAAGATCAATATGTGCATGATGTTGAATTTAAAGATGTATTGCAGAATTGTAAGGAAGGGAGAACTTGGAACAAGTTCGTTCTTAACGATGGATTTGTGTTTCGTGCTAACAAGCAATGCGTTCCAGCTAGCTCCGTTCGTATTTTGTTGTTGCAAGAGGCACATGGAGGAGGATTAATGGGACACTTTGGCGTCAAAAAGACGGAGGACATACTTGCTACACATTTCTTTTGGCCATAGATGAGACGGGATGTTGAGCGTTTTGTTCCTCGCTGCACTACATGTCAAAAAGCTAAGTCACGACTCAATGCTCGTGGTTTATATATGCCTTTGCCGGTACCTAGTGTTCCTTGGGAGGATATATCTATGGACTTTGTTTTAGGTTTACCTCGAACAAAGAAGGGGAGGGATAGCATATTTGTTGTCATGGACAGATTTTCGAAAATGGCACACTTTATACCATGTCATAAAAGCGATGATGTTGTTAATATTGCTGATTTGTTCTTTCGTGAAATTATTTGCTTGCATGGTGTGCCAAATACTATTGTTTCAGATCGTGATACTAAATTTCTTAGCCACTTTTGGAGATGTTTATGGGCTAAGTTGGGGACTAAACTGCTTTTTAGTACTACTTTTCACCCCAAACTGATGGACAAACTAAAGTATTCAATAGAACATTGTCTACTATGCTTAGGGCTGTTTTGAATAATAATAAGAAAATGTGGGAAGAATGCTTGCCTCATACTGAATTTGCTTATAACCGTTCATTGCATTCTACTACTAAGATGTGCCCTTTTGAAATTGTGTATGGTTTCCTACCTCCTGCACCTATTGATTTGTTTCCTCTTCCATCTTCGGAGAAGGTTAATTTTGATGCTAAAGAACGTGCTGAATTAATTTAAAAAATGCATGAGTTAATTAAGGAAAACATTGAGCGTATGAATGCTAAATATAAACTTGCTGGAGATAAGGGTAGAAAACATTTTGTGTTTGCACCTGGAGATCTTGTTTGGTTACATTTGCGTAAGGATAGATTTCCTAATTTTCGCAAGTCAAAGCTAATGCCACGTGTTGATGGTCCTTTTAAGGTGTTAGAGAAAATAAATGATAATACATATAAACTTGAGCTGCGTGCAGATTTTGGGGTTAGTCCCAGTTTTAACATTGCAGATTTGAAGCCTTATTTGGGTGAGTAAGATGAGCTTCCGTCGAGGTCGACTTCATTTCAAGAAGGGGAGGATGATGAGGACATCAATACCATTGTTACACCCACAACCCCTGCTGCTATACATACTGGCCCAATTACTATAGCTCGCGCACACCAATTAAATTATCGGGTACTTTTGTTTCTTAATGATTCTAATGTTCATGAGAATATGATGCTGCCTAAATTGGATACATTTGTTTTGCTTGTAAATTAAGGGCCTGGCATGGATAAGAGGGATGAACACTGGAGGAAGACCAAGCATGGAGATGATGGCATGCGCAAGGGGATCCAGAACGGAGTTACAAGTGATTATTTCAGGACTTTGAAGCCACCATAAGGAGTGCATGAAGCCTTGGACGAAATATACAAGATGTCACTTCATAAATTTTGTCCAGAGGCTATTCCAGGTGCTACGTCACCTTATTATTGGGCCAGGCCCATGTATTTTCGAAATACTTAAGTATAGGCTGTTTTTAGAGTCCGTATGTGCGGGGAAACAAGAGTTAGGGTTGATTTCGGACCCCTCCTCCAAGGGCCACGAAATTCCCCCCTCTTCCTCCATATATACATCCCTTAGGGCGTCGTTTAGACTTTGGGTTTTGTTTAGATTAAAAGTTCGCCATAGCTGCAATTTCACGTACTTTCTTTGTGTCCAACGGCCAGACCAAGATGTAACAGAACCCCACCTTCATTAATAAAGCTTTCCTCTTTTATTTGCAATATCCGGATTGCAATCTCAGTTTCTTGCTTGTTCTTCGTTTGCTTGCAGGAAATAGACCCTCGTGGTCAGGTTGATCGTGCTCCGGCATGGTCAATAACCCTCAGAAGTTGGTTTAGCGATTGCTAAGGCATGACGTCTTTGCACGTTCGTAGTCGGATCGTCAAAGTCGACTCCCACAGAAAACGATATCTATCTCATCGAAACATTAGCACACCTTCCCCTCTATCATAGTCGAAGGCTTAAGCAATATTTCCTTGGTCACCCCATCACTGTGGTTAGTTCTGCTCCTTTAGTGGTCATTATTCAGAACAGGGAGGCTACAGGTCGGGTAGCTAAATGGGCCATTGAGCTTGGACCCCATGGTTTGAAGTACATGCCTTAGACGGCTATTAAGTCTCAAGCACTCGTGGATTTCATCAATGACTGGACTGAGTTGCAGATGCGTGAGGAGAAGCCGAATAGCACATATTGGACTATTCACTTCGATGGATCCACACAATTGGAGGGCTCAGGGGCTGGAGTTGTTTTGACTTCCCCGTGAGGTGATAAATTTCGTTATATTTTAAGATTGATGTTCCCTAGTACTAACAACTCAGCTGAGTATGAAGCCTTACTCCATGGTCTTCGGATGGCTAAGGAGATGAATCTAAGCCAGGTGAGGTGTTTTGGCGACTCAGATTTGGTGGCTCAGCAAGTTTCAAGCACTTGGGATTCTAAGGAACCACTCATGGCGGCTTATTGTCGCGAAGTTGATGCTATTGCTAGTCATTTCAAAGGTTATCAAGTGGAACATGTTTATCACAGAAAAAATGAGGTGGTTGTTTAGGGTCCCAGCGTAAGCCGGTGCCACCTAACGTTTTCCTTGATATTCTGCATAACCCTTCAGCCAAGTTGCTTACGGAGGAAGATCTTGCTATTCCTGACCCGAAGGCACAGTTGGTGGCGGCTCTTCATGCTATTCCTGATTGGACAGTTCCATATTTGGCTTATATGACCTGGGGAGAGTTACCTGAAGATGAAACTTTAGCCAGGCAGATAACCCGGCGGTCTAAGTCAATGACTATTGTCAATGGAGAGTTGCATCATTGCAGTGGAAGGGGTTTTCAATGTTGTGTTTCTCCTGAAGAAGGTCATGAGATTCTACAAGAGATTCATGAAGGAGATTGTGGTCATGCCGGCTCTATGTCTCTCGTAGCTAAGGCTTTCCGTGATGGGTTTTATTGGCCAACAGCTCATGCTGATGTAAGGATTTGGTTAGTAAATGTGATGGCTATCAGAAATTTTCAAGACGAGCTCATGTGCCGGCTCAAGAATTATGGATGATTCCAATTACTTGGTCGTTTGCAGTCTGAGGGTTGGATATGGTTGGACCTTTCAAGCGGTCCAAAGATAAAAAGACCCACCTTTTGGTGGTGGTTGACAAATTCACAAAGTGGGTTGAGGCAGAGCTGGTCAGTAAGTGTGATGCTACAACATCAGTTCAGTTCATCAAAAAGTGTTTTTCCGGTTTGACTTTCCTCACAACATTATAACTGATAATAGCACTAATCTGTCCAAGGGGGCTATGAAAGAATTTTTTCAACGAGAGCATATTCGTCCGGATGTATCATCAGTGGCTCACCCCAGTCCAATGGTTAAACTGAAAGAGACAATGAAGAAATCTTGGAAGGCATCAAGCCCCGGCTTATGGTCCCTTTGCAGAGGATGCCGGGTTGCTGGGTGGAGGAATTTCCCTCAGTGCTATGGAGTATCGATACTACCCCCAACAGATCTATGGGTTACACGCCTTTTTTCATGGTTTACGGAGCAGAGGCGGATCTCCCTAGTGACATTCGTCACGACTCGCCCCGTGTGGCGGCTTATGTTGAAGCTGATAATGAAAAAGCACGTCGGGATGCTCTTGACCTGTTAGATGAGGAGTGTGACCGTGCAGCGGCTCGTTCGGCGATTTACTAGAAAGATCTGCGTCATTATCACAGCCGTCGGGTTAAAACTAGAACCTTTCAAGAAGGCGATTTGGTGCTCCAGCTTATTCAAGATCAAACTGATATGCACAAGCTATCCCCACCTTGGGAAGGACCCTTTGTGGTCGGCAAGAATCTGAATAACGGGTCATACTACCTTATCGATGTTAGAGACCACAAGGACTCACGCACGTCGAAGGAGGAGACCCGCCGGCCGTGGAAATATTGCTCATCTTAGGCCTTATTACACTTGAGTCACTGGCTCTTCTGATGTACATATTTTGTCCATGTATATATTATGATGAAAATAATAAAGCCAGCATCCCTGATAATTTAGGGCCTCTGTCGTTTCATTTTTGAGAATAATGAGTCTTTTTTGTCACTTCATATGATCAATTGAGGGCTTCTTGCTCATTGAGCATAGCTATGATTACCCTCTTGATCCAGCTTGTACGCCATGATTACGAAATACTTGGGGGCTTCCTGCTCATTGAGCATAGCGACTACCCTACTGATCCGACTTATACGTTTGGACTCAATTATTACTTGGGCGCTCCTTGTTAATGAACAGAGCTTTCTTGACCCTTGTAATAGGCTTGGACGCTACGTGTATTCACCAACAAATCTGGGTTATCCTGCCTTTGTTTGCTTGCCACTCCGACAGGTAATCCTGGAATGACTCACTGTACTCTTGAGAATCAATCTTCTAAGAAGACCCTGAATTTGTCAAAGTTAAAATGGTGATTGGTCATGTGAGGTCTGGCTTACGGGCTTGAATTAAGGTTTAGCTCAGTGGCTGCGTGGCCCTTGAATAATGCTTGTTATGCAAGCTTGGCAGCCTATGAATGCCTTGTTTTCTGTTTGTTTTGGTTTTTATTTGATTTTTTGGAGATTGATCTATTCTGAAGTGTTGATACATGGTTTACAACTAATAAAGGCCATGTTTGCCTTATGGTTCATACATGAATTTAACCGGAGTTTTTAGTAACCCGGCCTGATTTTTGGACTTTAAGTCACCAGTATATGATGATTATGTGCTCGGAGTACTGGCTCTAAGATTTGGGATGTTACCCTTTGCTGCATACGGCGTTGTGAGCCGGCGGTATGAATAAATTGAACATGGCGTTGTGCTCTCAATGTTTGGGTTGTAACCCTTACTGCATGACGAATTATAAACCGGTTGTACGAACAAAATATCACAGGTATGATATTTCTTTATGATTATATGAGGTTTTGATAAACCTGCCCTGGCTGTGGACTATGTAGTCATCAGTGGCTCTTATACTGGGTGTTATGACCCGCCCTGGGGTAAACCGCCAGGGAACCTATTATCTGTTTACATGCAGGAAAATTGATAAGCATGGTCTGTATAATTGATGATATTGATCGGCATAAGTGGCAGATCTTTAAATGATGGATCGGAAGTGTATGCAAATAAACACACATGATGGCGTGACAGATCAGAATTGTTTAACTAGCCTATTACAAGGCATCCGACAGCCCAAAAGTACATGTGTTTTTTGGGACATAGTATCACTGATAAGCCGACTCATGAATTGTAACGCCCCATATGTAACCTTCCCGAATTGTACTCCAACTCTTGCCGTTTCCGACATTAAGTTATATTTAATTCTCGGGTGCGGGTCTTTGTCTCCGTGTGTCATTTTTGTTTTCGTGCATCTCATATCATGTCATCACGTGCATTGCATTTGCATACATGTTCATCTCATGCATTCGAGCATTTTCCCTGTTGTCCATTTTGCATTCCGGCGCTTCGTTCTCCTCCGGTGGCCATTTCTAGCCTTCTTTCGTGTGTGGGGATTAAACATTTCCGGATTGGGCCGAGACTTGCCATGCGGCCTTGGTTTACTACCGGTAGACCGCCTGTCAAGTTTCGGGTCATTTGGACTTCGTTTGATACTCCAACGGTTAACCGAGGGACCGAAAAGGCCTCGTGTGTGTGCAGCCCAACACCCCCCCCCATTTTGGATCTCGTCTTCCTCCCAGTCCTCCTCCTAAAAAAACAGATCAAATCGACCCCGCCGCCGACGGACGTGTCTGGATCGGACCGGACAACGTCCGCCCCGCCGCCGCCAGCCAATCGGGCGCCGCCACCTGTCCCCGGGGCGGGACCGTATCGCCACCGACGCCCGGGGCCCGCCAGGCCCACGCGGGGCCCTCCCGGCCCGCGTCTTCGCCCCGCTGCCTCTGCCCGCAGCGCCGCCGCCCTCCTCGCGGCCGGCCGCCGGCGCCGCCGCGCCCCGCCACCGCCGCCGCGGCAGGCCACCGCCTCCTCCTCGCGGGCTTCGCGCCGCCGCCCGCGGCTCCCCGCGCCGCCACCACCCCCTCCCCGACCGGCGCCGCACCGCCCGGCGACCTCCTCCCCCGATGCCGGCCACCGTGAGCTCTGGCCGGCGAGCCTCGCGCCAAGTCCGGCGCCGGCGATCCTCGGTTTTCACGCCTGCTACAGTGTCGCTACAGTAATCTCATATCCAGATCTGGATCGGTTGATCTCTCCCCCGAAACCCTAATTCCGTAATTTTTATGCCATGTTTGACCTGCCATATCTTTGCATCCGTAGCTCCGATTTGGGCATATGATATATCAAAATCTTCGTCTCGACGAGTACATCATTTCATTCCATTGCATCATTTGCATTTGGGGTCATCTTGGTGCCCAAAATGCTGTTGGAAGGAGGCATCATGAGTTAAATTGCAGATCCGTTAGTTCACCATGCACTTTTGTCATTTTTTCCATGTTTAATCCGTGCATGAATTGCCTATGCCCCTTTGGGATGAATTGTTAAGCATGTTGTCTTATTTCCAGAGGTGCCTCCCTTGCATTTTTAGGATGTGTGTGTTGCCTTGTGCAAGCTTGCGAAGAGAGCTACCTGAGTTTACTGATATCAGGGACTTAGTGAAAATCACAAAGTGTGGGATGTTTTAGTTCACGATGCTATATGTCCAGCTTGTTTCCTAGTGATCCGTGCCTCTTTTGAGGATGATCAGTAAGAGTGATTTGTTATGCTTGTTGTGCTTAATCCATCCATGTCTTTACTTGTTATGTTCGAGCACCCTAGGTTGACTCAATCGAGCTCAACTTTTGCATAGTTGTTGTTTTGGGCAGATCGTGAACTCTTTTGCGATTTTGCCGGAGTTATTGCTAGTGATCCATGCATGTTATGCCATTGTTCTTGCCATGTATAGCTAGAATTTTGTGCCTTCTTAATGGATATATGCTTTCCTTGCCATGACTTGCACCATAGTGAGTGCATCGAGCTCGTTTACATGCCTCCGTGAGTTATTATTTCAGCATGTCCCAGTTTTCACCAAGTCTGAAAACTGATTGTGTTTCATCGATGTTCGTGTGCTCGGTAGAGTATTTTGTGAACCCTTTTGGCCCCAGGTCATTTTGGGTGTTTTGTTAAGCTTGTTGAGTAGCTCCATGCGATGCTCTTACTTGCCATGTTCAGGTTTTGCTTCATGTTGTTTTGCTGCTCCGAAGAGAGCATCGTGGTCTGAAATTTCAGACTAGCGTTAATTTCGCTGTCTGAAATCTGTTTTGCTTATTCAGTTTTGCCATGCTTGTTTGAAGCCCTTAATGGATGAATTTGCCTATGCCTCAGTCCTGGTGATTTGTTAAGCTTCTTGAGTACATCACTGCCATGCAATTTGTTTTCATGTTTGGTGGCTGTAGCATGTTCATTTTGTTGCATTAAGAGCCTACTTGCTGTAAATCGCAGATCGGTTCGTTTAGTAAAACGCTTGCCATTTCCAAACCATAGCTCCGATTGCCATGATCTTTAAATCGTTTTCAGGGGATTTCTTCCCCTCTATCCTGTGGCACACTTGGTTTTCCAAGTTGAGGCCAGGTTCATGCATTTCCTGTCACATCTTGCATTTTGCATCCCGCATCGCATCCCGCATAGCATATCATCTTTGCATCTTATTGGTTGCCTTTGCACGTGGTTGATTGTATCCTTGTTGCTTGTTTGTGTTGTTGGGTAGAGCCAGGAGACGAGTTCGCTAACGAGGAGCCCGTTGAGTTTGCTTTTGAGGATCCAGTCAATTCTGACAACTGTGCAGGCAAGATGATCACACCCTTGAAATCACTACTATCTTTGTTATGCTAGTTTGCTCGCTCTTTTGCTTTGCCAATGCTACGACGCCTACCACTTGCTTGTCAGCCTCCCAATTGCCATGATTGAGCCTCTAACCCACCTTTGTCCTAGCAAACCGTTGATTGGCTATGTTACCGCTTTGCTCAGCCCTTCTTATAGCGTTGGTAGTTGCAGGTGAAGATTGGAGCCGTTCCTTGTTGGAATATTTATTTACTTGTTGGGATATCATTATATTGCTATGTTATATTTATTCATCTATATACTTGGTAAAGGGTGGAAGGCTCGGCCTCTCGCCTAGTGTTTTGTTCCACTCTTGCCGCCCTAGTTTCCGTCATATCGGTGTTATGTTCCCGGATTGTTGCGTCCCTTACGCGGTTGGGCTATAATGGGAACCCCTTGATAGTTCGCCTTGATTAAAGCTTTTCCAGCAATGCCCAACATTGGTTTTACCATTTGCCACCTACCCCTTTTTCTTTCACTTGGGTTTCCGGAGCCCGAGGGTCATCTTTATTTTAGCCCCCCCACGGGCCAGTGCTCCTCTGAGTGTTGGTCCGGAACGTCAGCCGCCGGTGCCCACCAGGGGCAACTCTGGGCTAGCCTACCGGAAGTTTGGACAATCTGAGTGTGCCCTGAGAAAGAGATATGTGCAGCTCCTATCAGGATTTGTTGGCGCATTTGGGCGGTGTTGCTGGAGTAGTTTTGACCTGTCGAATCATCTTGTTGTACCGGGATACCGAGTCTGATCGGTGGGTCCTGGGTGGAGGTCTATTCCTTCGTTGACCGTGAGAGCTTGTTATGGGCTAAGTTGGGACCCCCCTGCAGGGATTGATCTTTCGAAAGCCGTGCCCGCGGTTATGGGCAGATGGGAATTTGTTAATGTCCGGTTGTAGATAACTTGAACCTTAAATAATTAAAATGAATCAACTGAGTGTGTTGCCGTGATGGCCTCTTCTCGGCGGAGTCCGGGAAGTGGACACGGCGTTGGAGTTATGCTTGCGTAGGCTGCTCTATATAGTTTCCGCTCGTGCTTTGCCTCCTCTTCTCACTCTCCTTTGCGAATAAGTTAGCCACCATATATGCTAGTCGCTTGCTGCAGCTCCACTTACATTACCCCTGTCCTACCTATTAAGCTTAAATAGTCTTGATAGCGAGGGTGCGAGATTGCTGAGTCCTTTGTGGCTCACAGATTACTATTACACCAGATGCAGGGACCGATGACACCTCTCCGGATGGCGCGCTCGAGCTGAAGTGGGAGTACGACGAGGACTCTCAGCGTTACTATGTGTCGTTTCCTGATGATCAATAGGGATGCCTGTTTCGGGGTTAGATCCAGGACCTAGTCGCTTGTTGGGGGTCTTTTCCATTTTGGCGCCGTAGTCGGGCCATGAGTGATTGTATGATGGATGTTATTTATGTACCATGATGTGACGTGGCGAGTGTAAGCCAACTATGTTATATTTTCCCCTTTATATTATATATGTACATGGGTTGTGTAATGATTCCCGACTTGCGACATTGCTTTCCATGCGCCTATGTCTCTAAGTCGTGCCTCGACACGTGGGAGACATAGCCGCATCGAGGGCGTAACATGAATCTTGGTGGGTTGAAGCGTTCGGATCATCATGCGCTTCTTATTCTTTAGCTCCTTGATTATCCATTGGCTGGGAGTCAGGCATTGCCCAGTTGATACCAGTCAACGCTCTAAACACAGCTTCATCATCTATAAGCTTTGATGCATCAATGTCAGGAGCGAAGGTGTGCTTACGCGCCAAGGGGATGAGGTCCTCCCCTTGATGAACCAGCGCCTTCATCTTCTTATTCTCAGCATCACAAGCTGCCTAGTATTGGGATATATTGGTTTCTTCAGCTAGCTTGCTCGCCAGTGGACGCATTGCTCTTGCTATTTCTGCAAAGTCATCAGCGCTGAAGGGAGACCCATCTTCTTTTACACTCGGGCAGCCATTGGCCAAGTCTCCTAGCTCCAGATCGGCTTGCCACGCCTTTGCCCGGCTTAAGGTAGTCAACGCACCGGCTCTGGCAGAGGCTCGCTTTAAATTGTCGATCCTTTGGGGTAGTACTGATAGCCTCTCCAATGTTTCCTTGATGAGTGTGGGCGGATGCTTTTTATGGATAGCAGCAGCAATGGTCCATTGAGCGCTAGTGTATAGCTGTTCTACAAGAGTGTAGACCGCCTTGAGCTTGATGTGCATGTGTGAGCCCAACTTGACGCTCCGGGAGCCTGCATCATTAATAAACTGGCAGATGATTATGATATGCCTGTTGGGGTAAAGGAGTTATGTGTCGGCGTCCTGGGAATGGGGGTACCCAGACCTGCCTGCCTGCGGCCCAGGGCGTGGCTCCACCAACGGCCTGGTATGGCCCATCTTCATCAGCAACCACTCACGACCCCTGTGAGGGGCCAAGCCTCGCGAGGCGGACAACACCAAGACCTCCCCAGGGGCGGCCTTGCTAGGCTAGCTCCTGAGGAGCAGAGATATCTATGCAAGGGGCACCTCGCGATGTCCCCGTGAAGTGAGCCATGACGACCGAAGCTAGGCGGGCACCAGTGGGCGCAGAGTGCCAGTTTCCTTTTTGGTGCTAAAGGGGCAAGCGCAGGCGAGGAGTCCCGAGGCATCAGGCAAAGGTTTCCATATTGGTGCAACAAGACCAAGACCAGTAGGACGGAAGAATGGAGGTCACCGCGGAGCCCACGATGGCGTCACCACCAGAGCTTTTGGCAGGCGAAGACCACCTATTGTCAGGATAACATGTACTAGTTGTCTCCCTTCAAAATTGGCCGTTATGGGATCCCTTCCCGCCTAACATTTGGGTAGAGGACCAGGGCCTATATAAATAGGACTAGCCACCACCATAGCAGGGGGATGGATCATTCGGACCATCCTCAAACACACCAGCTCATCGAGCTCAAGTACACCTCTCCTCAGGAAGCTGTTCATCCACTGTAGTAGTTCGTCCTTAGCCCACGAGGCAATCCACCACACCACACTGAAGTAGGGTATTACCCCACAGCGGTGGCCCGAACTAGTATAAACTCTCGTGTCTCTTGTTCCTTGAGTTCAACGAGCTAGTCCTTGAGATTGTTGTGAGAGCGAGCTAGGGAGAGATCTTTGTGCGCACCCCAGTGTTCGAACCTCAAGGGTTTGCCGGAACCCGCAATCCTACATGTGGCGCGCCAGGTAGGGGTGCACCGAAGCATTCTTCTCCGTCGACCGACCCGCCGTTGCCCCGCTACTCCAATGTCTGACGGCCCAAGGACCCAGGCCGACCACTGGGCGGCCTGGCCTGCCCGGGCGTCGCCATCCGCTCCAGAAGACCCCAACTCCGCGCTCTAGGCGGCCTGCACGCCGCCTAACCCCCGCGGGCGCGGGCTGCCGCCCGCAGCCCTCGCGCCATGGCGCACGCGTATAGCTGCACGATCCTCAGGTTACGCTGTGACGACGGCACCACACACCTAGTGGGAGCAGGCGAACATGTGAGCCGCGCTCATCGTGGCACGGGAGCTGCTAAAGTGCAGGCTAGCGGAGGGCGGCCGCAATGCACTACTGGAGCGAGTCGCCGAGCTTCTGGACGCCGCCTACAGGGGTACGCCGCCTTTCTGCTCCTTGGCCACACCCCAGGATGTGGCGAAAGCATGCGCGAAGCCCAGGCGAGCCCGTGCACCCCCTGGGGCGTCAGGGGGATCCGATGACCCCGGCGCGGGTCCTGGTGCGGGCCGTCCTGCCATGACCATGCCATCGCTAGGAGGGACAAGCACGGCGGCCACCAGGGCTAGACGCCGCGGCTGGCGGCTCAAGGCGCGGGGCACCTGGGCGGCGGCTCTAGTGACGTGGTCACGGACGCCAACGTGCCCCGCATGGTGAACCCGGTATACTTGCCTGGGGAAGGCCCCAATCCGTTCCCCGGACCGGGATGGGCGGCTAGTGGGCCTGAAGCACAGGGCTTCCCCGAGCCGCCCGGAGGCTTCGCCGACCCCTTCAGCGACGACGACGGTGGGGTACGATCAATATCTTCAGAGCAAGCTTATGCTAACCCCGAACTGCCGGATGACCAGGCTGTGGCAGCAGTTAGAGACCTCAGGGCAGTGGCCGAGCCAGCGGCGGGAGTGGTGCTCTGGGAGCTGCGCGGGAGAGGCCTGGAGCCAGGCCCTCCCCCGCACCACATGGAGCAAGGTGCTGCATGGAGGTAGGCCCTCTACCGGGGGAAGCATCGGCGAGCCTTCCCCCCGCCCCCCGGCAGAGGACCCATGGTCACCGAGGGTGCCGCCAGCATCCTCTTTGCCCCTTGGTCTCATCCTGGTTTCCGGATTCCCCAATGGTGGTCAAGGGTGGTGCAGGGCGGGGCCCTCACCTGGCGATATGAAGTAAGGCTCGCGCTTGTGAAGGTCTCCGCTCGTGACACTCTCACATAATAATGAGTGGGGCTGTACACGCCCCTGAGCCTCCGGAGTGCCACCCTCGGTCCTCGGGGGCTCCCACCCACATACTAGTGGAAGCACCATGCTCCGCACTGGCTGTCGACACTGTCCCCCAATGACTACGCTCACATCCAGTGAAAGCATTTAGCTCCACACCGATGGGAAGACAAGAAGAGTAGCTAGGTGCCAGACGCGACCATTTGCTTTCAACCCCTTTTTTGTAGCTCGATTTGCCGCCTTTTGGATCTGAACTTGAAGTCGTATTTTCGTTTCCAAGCGCGGGGGGCATCTTAGCTCGTTCGTGTTGATTTTCTGAGTTCTCTGGTTCGGTGCCTTGTTTCGAGGCTCACGCTTGCTATCCCTTTCCCTTGAGAGCACCTCGCGAGCGGGGGCTGGGCGTGGTATGTGCGCGCTACGCGCGCAACCTGCCATAGTCTACCGCTCGTTTCTCGCGAGGCCCTCTTGGATGGACTAGCGGGCTCTTCAGAAGCCCAAAACCTCGCGAGCCCATGAAGGACTCCTCTCAGGAGCCCGCGGAGAACTCCCCTCGGGAGGAATGCACATCGGCAACTACAAGACCAGCTCGAGGCCCGCCTAGGTTGAGGTAAGTTACAACAACAAGCCGTGGGGGAGCTCGTGGGCTCTCAAAAGCACATTTCAAGTCTGGCTTAAGGAATAAAACAGTAGTCTAATTACATGTGGGGCTCCCCCTCCCCAAAATGCTCTTACACCTTGAGGGGCCGTGCCCAAGCTTTTGCGTGCAGGTTCAGAGCAAAGGAGCGCGGGCTCAATCAGACATGTCTCTCGCAGCATCTTCCGAATCGCTCTGACACACGCTGCTGGCACTGTCGCTGGAATCGTCATCGCCATTTTCAACCGCGCCACCTTCGTCCACCACGACCACCATCGCGTCGTCATCCAAAGCGAAGGCCCTGACCAGAGCATCCACATTATCGTCCACCCAACGCGCCAGGTTGTCCCAGATGGTTCTAGGCACTAGAGCAATGGCGGCGTTGAAGTTTAAATGGGGATCGATGCTCTGGAGATGACTGAAAACATGGGAGAACACGCGCCCAAGGAGTCCTCGGCTCTTTTCTTCAACAAGCTCGCAAGCCCTCTCGGCCCTGTCCTCCAGGCGTGTCATGGCGTCGGTAAAGAAGCGGAGATGGATGGCATAGTCTTCTGTGTGGGGATGAGGGGCTTTTTCATCACATATGGCGCCCAGCACCTGGTTTGCCCTTGCTCTGAGGGCCCGGGGCATGGGAGCGTGCTCGCGCTGCAACATCTGCCGGCGGAGCGCTTCCGGCTTGCTCTGCTGTGCGAGGGACTCAGCGTCAGTAACCGACCGCTGAAGTGGGAGCAGTTCAGCATGGGCGGAGGCCAATTCGGCCTGGACGGAGATTAGGGCCGCTGCAGCGACCTTCTCGCACTGCTCCACTTCCTCCAACCTTGACCTGAGGGTGGTGGTTCTGCCCTCAGCTTTGGTTTCCACGAGCTTTAGCTTCAGGCCGTGCATGTTAGCGAGGTCTGTATGAGCCTCCGCCACCCTACGGTCGACTTCCTCCTGGATCCTAGCCTCACACGTGCTGGCGGCATCCTCCGCCTGGGCGACCTGGCGCTCCCTCGTCTCCAACCGCTCAAGATCGAGGCTGCACTCCGTGGCCTCCAGCATCAGTGCCTCCTCGCGCTTCAAGATCTCTTCCTCTTTGGAAGGCGCCGCCTTCATCGACACCAAGGCAGCCCTGCGCGCCTCAACCTGCTGCTCCAGGGAGGCATTCAGAGCTCGGAGCTCACCTTCACGCTTCTCTATGGCCTCGCGGCGGTGGTCAACCTCCCTGGCCTACTCCAAGGCTCGGGTGCTAGCTTCGTGCGAGGTAGCAAGGGATGCCTCGGCCCGCTCGCTGGTGCGTTCATGCTGGAGATGCTTGACGTTGATGGCCACCTTTAGCTGATCCCACCCGTCCGCTAGCCGAAGGCCTTCGGTTTCAAGACGGGCGTCAACATCCACAAGCTCTTCCCCGAGCCAGCTCAGCGCGCCCATTGCCTCCCGGAAGAGCTCATGATGGACGGCGCCGCGCATGCGCGAAAGCTCGAACGCGCGGCCAGGTCCGTCCTCCATGTCAGGGGTCGTTGAAGAAGTTTGAGGCGGCTCGCTTGCTCCCAGCAGGGGGCTAGAGGCCAGCGCCTTTTCGGCCGCCCTTCAGACCTCAATGGAGGACCGGTGGGGCGGGGCATCATTGCTTGAAGATGAGGCCAGCGCCGAAGAAGTTTGAAGCAGGACCATGGAGGAGGAACGACAAGAGCACAGGGTCGAGGCGCCAGGCCAGCGCGTCCGCCTCCTCAGCAGGCCCCGCACCACACGCTGCAGGCCGACACGAGGCGCTCGGGGTCAGCGGAGGACCTGAAGCAGGCGGAAGTTGCTCCTCGGGAGATTTTGTTGCCTTGGCAGAAGGGGCCCTAAGGAACTGCGGTCAGGAGGAGAAGCCGCGCTTAAATAATTTACAAAGATAAGGTACTCACTCATCTATGGCAATGTACTTCCTCTGCTTCAATGGCCGGAAGGCGTCACCACTGCAGCTTGAAGACCCCTTCCTCTTGCGGAGCGCTTCGAAGTTCGGTCAGAGCCGGCCGAAGCCCTAGACGCGGTCACCAACGCCGGGCGCACCTCGTGTTGCTCCTGAGGAGGCGATCTCAAGAACGCTGGGCCGCGTGGAGTTCCGGTCCCCGCCTCATGGCGACTCGCCAGGGCCCCAGGGGCTTTGGCCTCAGGAGTATCGAACTGTGTCGCCCCCGCGGCCGCTTCCTCAGGACGACTCTCTCAAGCCCCAGGTGATGATGATTCAGGAGCCCCGAGCGATGCCGGTTCCTCAGCGGCCACGCCACCAGTGTTCGACGGTGACCGCCCCCCTGCACCCACTTCTGGGGCGAACACCGTGCAGGCGGCGACCAAGGGGGCCACGAAGATGGGGCTCTCATGAGGCCCTTCAAGGCCAATCGGGCGTAGTCTCCATTCGTCGAAAGGGGGCATCTGCCTCGCGAATTCCACCTTGTTCAAGTAGCAGTACAAGAGGCAACCCTCCTCCGGCATATTGGCTGGCGACGGGTCGCCCGTCAGGAGCTCAAGCACAGTGTGTTGCGCCTCAAGAGGAAGCCCGGGCTCGTGAAGCCTCATGCGGTCCTTGCTGCCGGAGAAGGCCCACATTGGACGAGAATGGCGCTGGAGCAGGGCAATGCGGCACCGGATGAACTCCTTCACCACCATGGGTGCCATCACGCCGAGATCCTTCAGCCTAGTCAGCCAGCGCCAGACATGGCCAAGACGTGGGTCAGTGAGCTTCTCGTGCCCCCAGCCGGAGCTGGGAGGAGCTGGTGCCGTCGGAAGCAAGAGCAGGGGGCTACGCACGCCGACGTCCATGAACACCCACCGCCTCCGGAACCCACTCATAGATGGCGAAAGCTCGAAGTCAATCCCTGCACTGGCTGTCGCAGCCACGGAAAGCATCCAGAGCGCTGCCGGGCGTCAGTCAGATGCAACGAAAAGAAGTGGCAAAGTAAGGCTACAGAGGGAGCAATGCCCACCACGGCCTCACAGACGAAGGCAAAGACGGCAAGGAGGATGATGGACTGAGGATCCAGGTGTAGCATACTGATTTGGTAGTGAGAGAGCACGACATTGAAGAAGGCGGAGAAATGGGGAATTAGGCCGGCCTAGAGGTCGAGAAGATGAATGGGGGTCTTGGTGGCTGTCCTGTCGACCGCGGCACAGGATGTGGGCCAAACCACCGTCTTCCCCCCTTCATTGAAGTTGGCGGCGACTGCTGGGTGAACCTTGTCCATTGCCTCCTGGTTGAGCACCACCGACCGCTCGACCGTGGGCTCGAAGGCCGGCGGTGCTTCGGCTGAAGCCTGGGGCTTCTTCTTTCCCTTCTTCTTCCGGCTCGGCGCCACAGCGATGGAGAGGGTTGGATCCTGGCCGAGTTGGAGGAGGAGACTGTTGATTTTGGGAAGACGGAGGAGTTGGGGAGTGTGCTGCCAGCAATGAAGGTGGGGTTGTGTAGCCAACGGAGGCCACCTCGCCAGGTGGTTATCAAGGCTGCGTGTGGAAGTGGAGACGCCCACATCTTGTTAATCGCCACGTGTCAATCAAGGCTGCAGGAGGTTGGGGCCCGCGGCTCTCCGCACTTGCCCTTTGGCTTCGCCTCGAAGCCAAGTCCGAGCATGCCTTGGGCCTGGGGCTACTGTCGGTGTCCTGGGAACGGGGGTACCCAAAACTGCTTGCCTGCGGCCCAGGGTGTGGCTCCACCAACGGCCTGGTACGAACCACCTTCATCAGCAACCACTCAAGACCCTTGCGAGGGGCCAAGCCTCGTGAGGCGGACGACACCAAGACCTCCCAAGGGGCGACCTCGCTAGGCTGGCTCCTGAGGAGCGGACATATCTATGCAAGGGCACCTCGCGAGGACCGCGTGACGTGAGCCATGACGACCGAAGCCAGGCGGGCGCCAGCGGGCGCAGAGTGCCAGTTTACTCTTTGGTGCTAAAGGGGCAAGTGCAGGCGACGAGTCCAAAGGCATCAGGCAAAGGTTTCCATATCAACAAGACCAAGACTAGCAGGATGGCAGGACAGAGGTCACCGCAGAGCCCACGGCGATGTCACCACCAGAGCTTTTGGCAGGCGAAGACCACCTTTTGTCAGGATAACTTGTGCTAGTTGTCTCCCTTCGAAATTGGCCATTGTGGGATCCCTTCCCGCCTAACATTTGGGAAGAGGACCAGGGCCTCTATAAATAGAAATAGCCACCACCATAGCAAGGGGACGTATCATTCGTACCATCCTCAAACACACCAGCTCATCGAGCTCAATAACACCTCTCATTAGGAGGTTGTTCATCCACTGTACTAGTTCATCCTTAGCACACGGGGCAATCCACCACACCACACTGGAGTAGGGTATTACAGCACAACGATGGCCCGAACCAGTATAAACTCTCGTGTCTCTTGTTCCTTAGGTTCGGTGAGCTAGGCCTTGAGATCGTTGCGAGAGCGAGCTAGGGAGAGATCTTCATGCGCACCCAAGTGTTTGAACCTCAAGGGTTTGCCAGAACCCGCAATCCGACATTATGTTTACTACTTACCAAAGATAGCTGATGTCATGCTATTGATATGATGTTTTAAACCGGAAAATTCATCAGTCACTGGTTTAAGGGCAGCCTCATCATGTTCTGCTCTCTTTAATAGAGCTGCCTTCTCAGTCTCCAAGCCAGTTTTATGAGCATTGAAGTTTCAACTGCTCAATGGCCTCTAATGCAGTCTTCAATTCTGACTTGGCCTTGGATGTTTCAAATTGCTGAGTTTTAATATTGGCCCTCAAATCATTGATTTGGGAATCCTTCTCAGTTAGTTTGGCCGGTGACATGAACAAACATGGAAGGAATTACAATCATGATTATTTTTTGAAGTCCCAAGCACAATACAAGTATTTTCCTTTGCACTTGGAGGCTAATGCCTATTGCTCTTTTAAAGAAAAATGATATGATCCGGTTTATCTAGATTACACATTGGGATATTGGTCTCAGCTATGTTGATAAGTCCCGGTTTATTCATACTGGTTAAACCGGCCCTTGGGGGCTATAGATGCAAAATTGATTCCTGCTAATTGAAGTCCCGGCTTAACTTGATAGTTTAAGTCGGCCCTTGGGGGCTACTAATGATGATGTTCATCTATTTGTGACTATTTGGAAGTCTACGGCATATTCAATTCTATCATATTCTATAGACTTGGCGGCTGATAGAGATATATTCATGAGCAGAGTTTTGCTGGGTTACCTCATAGCGCTCCTTCATCAAGTTGACCAAGCCGGCTTGAAAATCGCGGCTAGTATACAGACGGTTCAAATAACCGGAGTGAATTTCTTGGACACCGAATTGAGCGTAGCTTTCCAAGTCTACCTTCCACTTGCCTTTATCAGCAGCAGAAAATTCTTCCTTGGCGTTGTGCTTGGATAAGGCGGCAGGGTTATCCGGAGCTGTATAACCAAGCCCGGTGATGATGACATCGTCAGTTTTTTCTTCACTGGGTTTGATGGGACTTGATGACTTAGGGATGACCGGTTCAACATCCATATGATCTATGGTGATGTTGTGATCTTCTGGTGGCAGCTCATCAATGGTAGCCTCATCAGTTGGATCAGAGGCCTCTGGCATTTGTTCAATTTTGCCTTCTTGCGGGGCTTGGCCATACCACTGGAAAGAAGAAATATAAGATGTCAGCATATCAATCAGCTATGAAGTTTTGAGTGATGGAATACACTCTTACCCAGGCACAATCTTGAAGGTTGAGATTTGAATCCCTGTTGAGTCGCCGGAGGATGAATGGGATGTTCCCTGATAGTTTGCGAGGTGCTGGGGTGTTCGGTAAGCCGGAAGATAAAACTCCATTGCCACTATTCCGGGTTGTGTGGCGAGCTTCATGTTGCTGCTTCTTCAAAAGAAATTTGGAATCCAAGTAAGCTAAAGGGTGAGAAAATCATACTTTCCGGCTCGCTTGTCGGGTTTTCTATGTTGGCAGAGGTTCTAATCTGGAGGAAAGTGTAATTACCTCTTCATCATCTGCACGGCTGGCCTCTGCATCATCCAGATAATGGTCATTCTCAATAAGATGTACAAAAAGCGAGCCAAGGGAGTCGAGTTCTACCTCCGACTCATCATCATCATTATCATCTAAGCTAAATAACTCGGCGGCTTTGGTCTTCTTCTTGACAGGATTTTTGATAGCCTTGCTCTTGGTCCGGGTCTTCTGGGCTGGTTTATCAAACAACTTCCTGGTCCAAAAAGGTGAACCGTCATGTAAAACTTGAATGAGTATGAATAGGCAGTACAAAGGAAAACATAGTTCAAATATGCATTTGATTCAAGGCTTACAGCTGGCAGTTTATTCTGAACGCAGAAAGGATTTAATCCGACTTGACTACAATCTTCCAAGCTCTCATTTAGCAAGGTTTTGGTCATATTGTTGACATCTTCATCAGTCATTTTGATCTGGCAGTGGCGTTGAGTATCTATTAACTCACCGGTGTACTCACACATTAAGCCGGACCAGCGGCTTAGAGGCAAGATTCTCCAGGCGGCCCAGCATCGAACTAGATCAACTCCGGTCAAACCGTTGGCCATCAAGGCCCGGATCTTTGCGAAAACTGGCACGTATTTCTTCCGCTCTGCTATGCTGATATGGTCTAGAAGATGATGTTTGTTACTAAGCCGGCTGGCGCGATAGCCCGGCAAGGGATTTTCCCGTTCTGGCGAAGTATCTTGGCAATAAAACCAAGTTTGGTTCTAGTCTTTGGGGCAACTGGGAAGAGTGGCAGCTGGGAAGAGTGGCAGCTAGGAAGGTGGCTTCTTTCCGATGCTGTATCGAAATTCCGCCTAGCTCTAAGCTAGGTTCGTCTATGAACTCGTTTTGCCGGTTTAAGTAGTAGAACTCCCTGAATAATTCTACGGTTGGCTCCTATTGAAGGTACACCTCACAGAATACTTGGAAGTTTGCAGATGTTTGAAGCAGAGTTGGGTCCGATATCTTGTGGATGGAGCTTGAAAAATGCAACACATCACGAAAGAATTTCGAGCCGGGAGGGCTGAACCTCCGGTTTATGTGATCAGTAAAGACGATCACTTCACCATACTTAGGCTCATGACGAGTTTCATTACCTGGAATCCTCTAATGGATGACATCTTTTTTGGCTAAGACACCGGTCTGAACATATTCGTTCAGGTCTTCCTCGGTGACCCGGGAAACGACCCAGTTTCAAGCGGTGACAGTCTTGACCATTTTTGAGGAAAAAGGCCTAAAAGAAAAAAATCAGCTTAAGATCATGTTATTAGGACGGATCATTGATTTAAAGGAAAAAATGTGGTAAGCAGGCTAACAGGTTATGCCGGATAATGAACATCAAAGTACGCGGATGTTCGTATTGACGACTTGAAAGGGGACTAATGGTACCTACCGGATTAAGGATTATGTTGTTAAGCCGGACAGAGTTTAAAAGATAAGTATATTATGCAGAGCCAAAATGATAAGGATTAACAAGTAAGGATGGTTAACCCGGAGAAGCATTGTCGGGTCAAACAAATTATGAAGTGCATGGTGGCGGTTTAAACAAGGCCTAGTGTTACATGATGGATCTTGGTTGGCGGTATAAACCGCCATGGCAGCTATGGTATTTCAAATTGATCAGTGAAGATTTTGAGAAGTGTTGGACAAACAAGTTTTGCAAACTGAAGCAATAATTTTGGATCTACCACAGTTTAGAAAAAGCAATAAAATTCTGAACTTAAGGTGGCAGCAGTAGAAAAGTATGGATGCTCTGATGAGATCTTTTATGTAAAGATGCTATTCTGATGATAAAAATGAACGCTAAACTACTTCTACATAAGGTTTATGACCTATCCATAGTACAAGCTATTTTCAGTTGAAGGAAACAACGAAGAACGACAAGAACACCGACAAACTGTCCAAACTCTAATGCAGATCTGAGATAAAGGAGAGGTGCACTTACAGGTGATGAGGACGTGACACACCGGAGTTCTCTGGTCTGGTCAGGTTGATGCAGCGGCCTGAGTGAGCGCAGCGGTCGGAGGTCGCGGCGGCGGAGCTCGGGCGGTGGAGAAGATGCCAGAGGAATATGAAGGCAAGGAGGCAAGGGGGGAAATGATAAAGACCCCCATCCCTATTTATAAGGGGGTGGATACAAGGCATGCGCGGGAATCGAGGAGGCCGAAATCATCATGTGGCTATACAGACGCCTCAATTTTCGGGATGATTATTAAGATAAGGATCAGTTAAGATGTTCTGGGCCTTGTGCGACATTAATGCATAATGACGTCATGGCGGGTTAAGAAAAATTTGTGAGCTGACGTCACGGCAGCTTACTGTGTTGAAGATCGATATGAACAAGTTCAAATCAACCTGGGATCTAATGTTGGGGATATAACTATTGGGTATGAACCGCCCAAGAGGGGTCGGGTCATACCACTTAAGATTTACCAATGAAGATGGCGGCTCATACAAGCCCATTGACGTCCTGAGACCCAGAGGCGACTTGAGGCCCAAGAGGATGAACCACCACACATGTATAACTTGTATTGTAAGACAAGATTAGATTGTCACCGAGCCGGACACATTGTGTATGAGCCGGCTGGGACTCTGCGAGCCGCCGGGCGTCAACCTGTGTATATAAAGGGATGACCTGGCAGTGGTTTATGGACAAGAAGCAACAATCGAGAGCTAGGTCAAGCGTATTTGCTCCCTGATAATCTAAACCCTAGCAATAAAATCCCAAACTGGAGTAGGCCTTTACCTTCACCGCAAGGGGCCGAACCAGTATAAACTCTGTGTCCTTTGTCCCGATTAACCCCTTTAAGCTAACCTAGTTCCGGTGGCTCCATGACTAAGTCCTTCCGCTAGGGCATCTACCGTGTCAACTCCACGACAGGGGGGTCATAAAATCGCGCGACAGCCATCTCGCCCCGCCTCTTCCAGCGTGTCGCCAGATGTGAGATCAAGATTGGCTATGTGTTTTTTGCACGTTGGCTGCAAGTTTGTGGGTGGCGGGACGAGGTTTTGCAACTTTCTGGGCCAAAATACCACGGGCCGCACAAGTTTGTGGGTCTGTCGTGCCTTTACCTAAAAAAACCTCGCCCCCTGCTCCTTACTGTCACAAAGGAAAAGATTTCTAATTGGGTTTGTCTTCCACTAGTTTCCCTCTAGTTAGGGTTTCTCTGGTTCTCCCGGGGGCGATCTAGCCGCCGTCGATTCTTGCTCCCCTACCACCGAACAACTCCCCGCTCTTCGTCCTTGTGGCATGGGGGGCGGGCATCCTAGTCGTTTCCCCCGTCCGTGACTAGGGGCGGGGCCGGTGGAACCTAGGGTTTACCCCAAAAACAACCCGATCTGATCTTCGGGTTAGAGTTTTCTAATGGCGTCTTTCGGAGCTTCAAGTTCCTCAGGAGTGATTGACGTCGAGCAGATGATGAAGGAGTTGGGCCTGAGAGAGGAGGACTTGGATGATGTTGTGTTTGATGAGCAAGTTGCACCGCTGAAGGGGCCTAGATGGATAGCCCTGGCTATGGTTAACACCTCAAAGAGCTACAGTCGGACTTGGTTCTATAGGAACATGCGAGCGGCTTGGGATAACACGCAGGAGGCGAGATTCAAACCTTTGGAAGATAACCTATACACAGTCCAATTCTCTTGCCTTGGAGATTGGGAGAGAGTCATGAACGATGGTCCATGGAATTTTAGAGGAGATGCGGTGATAGTTGTGCCGTATGATGGGATCTCGAAGCCTTCCACTATTAATCTTGAGATAATTAACATATTGATCCAAATCCATGATGTACCAGAATTGTATGCTATAACAACCCGACCCGAAATCGGTCAAGTCTCTCTGTAGCTGTACCATCCCAAGATCATGCTAGCACACACAGTACATTGATGAAAAGATTCAAAGTTCAATCACACCTGAATTTATTACATGATTCTCATATCGAGTCTTTATTACAATAGAATAAATTCGGCCGAAGGCCAACTCATGAGAAATAAACTAAAAAAGATGCGGAAGCGTAGACGAATAGCGAGTCCATCCGACTCCATAGGGCAATCGCCAAGACTGGATCGTAGCCTCACTCCTGGTCGGATAATTCCTCTGCAACATAAGACGTTGCAGCCGTGTAGGTCAGCATTTTGAATATGCTGGCAAGTCATAGAGAGAACAACAATAATAATGCTAACACTATATGCAATTTGGCTGTGGGGCTCTAAGTTTTATGTTTTTGCGAAAAAGCCAATTTTTCCCTATGACAAAAGGACTTTCTTGCAATAACTACAAAATGTTGGTTGTTATTGAGATGGTTCCGCCAACAAATGTCTCATTCCCAATTATTAACTAACCCCTCAATTAATTTATTAAGTTTGGTGTTGAGATTTCCGGAATACTGCAGTTTCCAGAGGCTCATTTGTTCGTAACCGGGGACACGGCTAATCGATTAGGTTGTTACTCTGCAGAGTCTTGTGCACTTTACCCGCAAGAATTGTTCCCACCTTTATGTCCTCGCACTGCCTGGTGTTTGAAGACGGGATGAACGAAACAGGGTCTTCCGTAGAGTTTCTATGAGCACTGCCGGTACCCATCCATGTCCTACCGTTCTTCTACATCTGCTGGCACCGTCCGTCCAGAGTCACGCCTAAGGTCAACCCAGCCAGAGCCCATAATGGCTTGCGGCTGCACAGGTAAGCTTCCAGTCAAGGGGTATCCATCCATCTCTTCGTGGCTGGGTGAAGCTTTCCGCAAGATGTCATGGCGCTTCTCCATGCATCCCGGCCATCCGCTGGTTCCTCCAGGGTGCCCGTCAACCGTCCTCCACCCAGTAGTGAATTTGAAGTCCATCTTGAGCTTGAAGTCATGGGGTTGTCATCATCTTGACTCTCACATCTCCCTTATGAATCACTCTACCAACCCCGTCTATGAGCATAGCAAAATAAACTACATCGTCCCGGGCAATGGTAACAAGGGGAATTGAGTTCATCCTACCTCATGATACTACTCAAGAACATAACTTAAAATTCTCCTACTGCATGCATGGTGGGGAGGAATAATTCTAATGCAACAAAATCATAGGTATTGTAAAACATGATCAAATGACTTGCCTGGCTGACGGTCTTCAAACGCTAGTGAGTCGAGATAGCAAGCTTCGCACTCCGGAAATTCTATCGAGTCAAACAATAGCACAAACAAGTATTTCACTAATGACATATCAACAAACTGAAGGAAAACACACAAGCACTCAAACCAAAATCAAAGAAAACTCGAGGAAAACAAAATCAAGGTTTCCATCACATCAAGCAACAACAAAGAAATATTTTTTAACCTACTAACACTTTTCCTTATAGATCCAAAACAATGGTTTTAGTAACTAACATAAAGGAAAACAGCATACAAACTAGGTGCAAAAAGAATCAAACCAATATCTATTGTAGAACTCCTGTTATACCTAAAACAAAACTAATAAGGAAATAAAATAAAACTTTTTATTTTGCTGTAAATAAATGTTCACCCTCTGTAACTACAGAAACTAATCTAAAATAAATTATAACACAGGAAAAAAAATTAAAAATAACTAGAACAGCTGAAAACAACACCAAGCTAAAATAAACTAGAAAAGCTTGTTTTCGCATAAAAACTATTTTTAATAAAGACTATAACTGCCCAAATAAATTCCTACTGCTAGGCAAAGTCAAAACAAAGCAGTGACAAAAAGAATTACTAAAATAAAATAATCCTAACTCAATTTATAGCAGAAAAACTAATCTGACTAAAACTAATATAAAACAATTTTTAAAAACCTAAACATGGCCGAATCTAATTTCTACAGCAACTATAGGAAATTTGCAAACTAGAGCAAAAAGAATCAACTAAAAATATTAAATAACTTAAAAGATATAGATTTTACAAAACTGGAACTATTCTGTTTTAAAAACAGAAACTAAAATAAAACTAAACAAAAACTAACGCGCTAATGGGCCGAAACAGTGGGCGTTCTAAAACTAAACATCGCTCAAGTGTTGAATAGACCACTGCGTCCACGGGCTAACAGAAATAAACCGATCGGGCCGGTCTACACTAAACCGAACTAAACCAAAATAAAACCACCATAAACCGATCTAATCTAAATAAAACCTAACCCTTCACTACTTCTAATCTACGGCGTAGATTGCAGATTGAACGGTGGAGGGGTGGTGGCGACTTACTGCGGCGGTGGTTGACGGCAGCAGAGCGTGGCGGGGGTCGGTGTCGAGCGGGGCGGGGTCTCCGACGGTCAGCGAAGGTGGCGAAGACGTCGGGCGGATGCGGCGGAGCTTGGGGAAGTCGGGGGCGGCCTCGGTGGAGCTCAGGGACGGCGAAGACGATCGGGATGACGGAGACAGCGCCCTGGTGAGCTGCAACTCCAGCGAGGGGGGAACGAGCTCGGGGACGATCCTGTGATGGGAGAAGGAGGCCGAAACCATGTCAAAACGATGCGCAACATCGGGAGGATGCTCATAGGTGGAAGAGGGAGTCGTGCTGTTGCTCACCGGCGGTGGAGGCGGCGATGAACTGAGGCGGCTGCGGCGAGATCCAAAGGAGGAGGGCATGGGCTATGGTGGGAGTTGAGGTAGGGTTTTGGGGGGGGGGGGTCGGAAGAGGAGATGCGTAGGTATTTATAGGACATAAGCGTGGGCGAGGGGTCGACTCGGGATCACGATCCCGAGAGGATTGCGGTGTCGGGCGCGCTCTGCGTGTGCTCCAGTGTAGCGTGTCGTGGGTGAGGGGTTAGGGATAGGGTGGGGCCCCGGGTCAGTGAGACAGAGAGGGAAGGGGGCGAGCGGGCGACCGAGGGGAGAGGGGTTCGGGCGCGGGCGCGCTGGCCTGCTATTGGCTGGGCCGGCTCGGGTGTTGGCTGGGCCGGTTGGCCTGGCGTCGGCTGGGCCGGTTGGCCTGGCTCGCGCCTGGGCCTATTCTCCTTTTTTTTTGAATTAAGGCAGAGAGAGAGAAAAAAATAAAATAAGAGAAATCTATAATATTTTTATATAGGACATATATATATCAAAATTCTCAGGGGAAATAATCCTATAGCGTGGACATTTTTATAGAGGCAAAACAGAAACTAAAAAAACATTTTCTGCAAACTTCAAATAAAATTCAAATTTAAATTCAAACCTTTTGGCAATATTTTCTTCTGACATTTTTGGAGTGTCATGTTAGCTCCTCTCATACTTTTTCTCAAGTATTTGTCAGGGATATTGAGGTAGATTTTCAAATTCCAAGTTGAATCCAAATTTAACCAAAGCTCGAAAGCCTCTGAAAATTTCCAAATGTCACTCAAATCAAATAAAATGCATAGATGCTTAGCTAATAATTGTAAAACATTCCAAATTGAAAATTTGGGATGTTACAAACCTACCCACCTTAAGATGAATCTCGCCCTGGAGATTCGAGTTGGCTAGCAAATAGGTGCAGGTGGTCTCGGCGGAGATCTTCTTCTCGCTCCCAGGTGGCTTCCTCCTCGGAATGATGACTCCACAGAACCTTACAAAACTTGATGATCTTGCTGCGGGTAACTCTGTTCGCAGTCTCGAGAATTCTGACGAGTTTCTCCTCATAAGTCAGATCACTATCGAGTTGTATGGCCTCTAGGGGCACTGTGTCTCTCAAAGGAATATCAGCCATCTCAGCATGGCATTTCTTTAGCTGGGAAACATGAAAGACATCATGAACTCCTGACAATCCCTCTGGCAATTCCAGCTTATACGCAACTTCTCCTCTGCGTTTGAGGATTTTGTAGGGGCCAATGAACCTGGGTGCTAATTTTCCTTTAACCCCAAATCTCTTGATTCCACGAAGTGGGGACACACGAAGATATGCTCGGTCTCCAACTTCATACGTTATCTCCTTGCGTTTACTATCGGCATAACTCTTCTGCCTCGACTGGGCTATCTTGAGTCTATTTCGAATCAGCTTGACTTTCTCTTCGGAGTCTCTGATAAGATCGGGACCAAAAAGTTTTCGGTCTCCAACACCATCCCACAGCAATGGTGTTCTGCACCTCCTGCCGTATAGAGCTTCGAAAGGGGCCATCTTTAGACTGGCCTGATAGCTATTGTTGTATGAGAACTCTGCGTATGGCAAATTGTCACCCCAGCTAGACCCGTAGTCTAGCGCACAGGCTCTCAACATGTCCTCCAGAATCTGGTTGACTCTTTCGGTCTGTCCATCTGTTTGCGGATGAAAAGTTGTACTGAACTCCAGCCTCGTACCCAAGGTTTCATTCAACTGATTCCAAAACTTTGAGGTAAATTGTGTTCCTCTGTCTGACACAATACTCCTCGGAACTCCATGCATACATACGACCCTGGTCATGTATATCTTGGCTAACTTAGCACTAGTATATGTCGTCTTCATAGGAATGAAATGAGCTACCTTGGTCAAGCGATCAACCACTACCCAGATAGAGTCGTAACCTGAACAGGTCCTGGGTAATCCTGTGATAAAATCCATTCCAAGTTTTTCCCATTTCCACTCGGGAATCGGCAGTGGTTGAAGTAACCCTACCGGCTTCGGATGC